>OX424482.1:2500000-5000000 GCA_949152455.1 Lithophane leautieri | reverse complement strand
GTGGCATATCAATATTTGATACGAAACCATTGCCTTTAAGGCAGTAGGCATTCCAGAAACGGACAGAGTACAGCTATTTGTTTAGTACTACTCCAATTGGTACGGTATACCATATCTACTCAAAACAAATAAAAAACCAAGACAGACAGAAGTTGTCAACAGTGACGTGAGGCCGGTTTCGTAAACATGTTTGCACTTAGTTTGGTGTAGTTTGATTGTAAATGTATGTGTGTGAGCGTCTGCACAGAGTGGTGGTGTAGTTTTAGCATGCTTCACTATATTGTTCACAGTGCTCCGTCTTGGTTTTGTATTTGGTCTGAGCGTACCTATTGTCCACTCTGAAATGATGCGCTCCACTAGCACATTTTACGTACACGGCGCCGCAGCGTGTACGTAAAATGAAATGTACGAGACGCGGGACATACACAGGAGGTGGGGTGCGGGCAGGGTGCATATCCTCACTACTATACCTACATTTTGTATGAAATATGAAAGAAGCGGCGCAACGCCCGCGACGCACCGTCACTTTGCCCACGCCCCTTGCCTCTTCTGTATGTCCCGCGCCTTAAAGTGATATAAAAATAGCTTTACCAATTCCCAAATTGACCACATGCACCGTAATTAAGCAAAATGTATTCACTCAGTTAAAACGCATTTCATTCGCGTCCAATTAAAAATCCGTGCACTCAATTTCTTTGCAGAAAATGGAAAAAAATCGTATGAACATTTCATGTTTACTTTGGTCAAAGGCACGCTTCTCCCATAAAATATTAATATTTCAGAGATACACAATTTTCAGCCTTATTTCACCGCACTACGATCGCAGATATAAATTATAGATATAAACTTGAACACCAAGTGAAACACAACACTATTATTATGAAAATAAGGTCGATAATCGGTTTTGTTTAAATAGTTTAAAGTTAGTTATAAATAACCTGCGTCTTTGGCTTGTTTGTTAAGGATATAAGTTCCATTTTAGAAGCATTTAAATCTTTCCACACCAGAGTAGGTAAATCTGGTTTGGGGTTCCGTGTGCAGAATGCAGTGATATTTGTTATTGGGTGGAACTAGGAAATTGGAAATACAAAAACACTTTTTTTTTTCTTTTTTTTTTTACATATTGTTGCTGAATGGCGCCTTCTTTTAAGTAGATAATGCCTGTGATAGAAGACGCCGCTCTTTATTACGTATCTCATAAGTTTATTAGGTATGTCTTAGAATTAGGAGGGATGTGGGGGTGTAAGTGTAAGATTGGTGTGATGTGATGCGATATGATGTGAGTAATATGATATGATGTGTGATGTGGTGTGATGTGATGTGTGATGTTACGATGTGAAATACAATTTTAACATCTTTAGGTAAGGCTGGTCGGCAGTCAGGTCCGCTTCCTACCTTGATGGCTAGCTGCGGGCGTACCACTCATATAACAAACATCTGCCTAGCCTTTTCCCAACCATGTTGGGGTCGGCTTCCAGTCTAACCGGATGCAGCTGAAAACCAGCATTTTTCATGGAGTGACTGCCTATCTGACCTCCACAACTCAGTAACTGGGTAATACGATACCCCTTGGTAAGACTGGTTGTCCGACTTTCGGACTTCTGACGATCTGTAAGGACTGTCAAAG
Source organism: Lithophane leautieri (assembly GCA_949152455.1). Taxonomy (NCBI): domain Eukaryota; kingdom Metazoa; phylum Arthropoda; class Insecta; order Lepidoptera; family Noctuidae; genus Lithophane; species Lithophane leautieri. Next base: position 4,998,373 of record OX424482.1, on the reverse strand, counting down.
ATCCACGAATGACAGCTGGACCAACGGCTTAACGTGCTTTCCGAGGCATGGAAGACGGACCAACCCCGGCAAGCGTAGCTTAACCTAATGAATCGACCCGTGCGACTGTTATTATTTTAATCTTACTACAGTGTGGGATTGAGATGGAGCCATATAGGACGAATAGCTTCATCCCCTTTTCACAACGGATATAGTAATGACTTTGACACTTCATTGGTGCAATCTCTGGGGCATTTTCTAGCCTTGACCTTGAGTTTACATAATGAATATTAAATAAAAACCTCACTTAATATTTTAAAACTTAATAAGCTGCACTGTTTTCGGCCTTTGTGTAGATTTGTATCAGTAAAAGATTTTTTTAAATCGGATGAGCAATTTTGGAATTTGCTTCCTACATCCAAACTTAAAAACGACAATCCTTACCTCTTTATAATATAATGTATAGATATCCCACTCTGAGTTCGTGACTAAGTAATAACAGCCGCACGGGTCGATCCATCAGGTTAAGCTACGCTTGCCAGGGTTGGTCCATGCACGGGTGACCATCTTTCCATACCGAGACTCCTCCGTGCCTCGGAAAGTACGTTAAGCCGTTGGTCCCGGCTGTCATTCGAGGATCTTTGACAGTCGTTACTGGTCGTCAGAAGCCCGAAAGTCTGACAACCAGTCTTATCAAGGGGTATCGTACTACTTGGGTTTTGGAGGTCAGATAGACAGTCACTGCATGTAAAATACTGGTATTCAGCTGCATCCGGTTAGACTGGAAGCCGACCCCAACATAGTTGGGAAAAGGCTAGGTGGATTGATTGAGATGTATTCCACTCTCAACCGCTGTATAATATTTTTAACCCCATAATATCAGAGTATACCTTTATATACGTTCTTGTAAGCGTGTTTAAAAGCTTCGTGAATATTATTCAGAATCACGGAACGCGGCCGCGCTGTTGCGTATTAGACACGTTTTGATACGCTGCGTACAGGCGTATATTGTCGCATCGTAGCGCGTATTATGTAAAGATGAAGGGTGAATAATGAAGGGAAGTTCGATGGTTGTTTGTTAAACATTGCAACAAACTGTTTGTAACAAGACTTGTTACATTTTTTTCATTATGTCAATGAAAAAGATGATGGTTTTCAAGTAAAGTCCTTTCAGAGTTATCTTACTTCTGACAGCAGCAACCTAAAAGCAACCTTATAGCAACTACAGTAAAGATAACTGTGATTTTGACAGTGATGCAAAATCAGAGGTAAAGTTACTGAAAGGACTGTATATCATAATACAAGCCTTTCAGTAATTTCGGTACTTAGTTAAAATGGAAATGCCATTAGATTATAGTAAAGGGAGAAAAGGGATCCTCCGATCAGACGTTTGTTGTGTCTGGTGCACTGCCCAACTTTTTTTGTCTCTCAACTCAGCTTGCGCGATGCAGGATTTTGCGTGACGTCACGTAGGTACCCAAGGAATGCGCCCTTATTAAAGTGGATAGATGGAAAATGGTGGCAAATTATATTGTACACAAGAGTAAAACTTGCAGTGCCTTCAAATCATTATTTTACTTGCTAGAAAAACTGTTAGCTATAATTTGTGAGGAATTCTCTCTGTCAGTTATGTTTCAAAGGCATGCAGCATGCACCAACTACGCATGTACAATTAACTTTCACAAAATAATTTATCTACGAAACGAATAATGTTTCAATTTTTTTTTAAACTTGTTTAAACTGGCTTTTCAATAAAATTATGTCTCATTCATTTTCAGTTGTGTTTACTTATTTACACAGTTTATATATAATAAATTATTATTTATTATTATTAATAATAAATACATAATTAACAATGTATTAACATAGTTGTATGAACCCTTTTACTAACAATGTATGAAATTATTTTGAAATAAATGATTAATAATATTAACAAAAATAATCGGCGTAAAAAGGAATGACGATACTTTGCTGAGATTTAAAAACAATTGCACATTATATGTGACTATATAGATATTTTTGTGGGGGACTGCAAATGAAAAAGCACTCGTGTTCAATACATCGCATTGTGAACCTAAAAGCGGTGTGATAAGAAACACTTTTCAACCAAGTGTGTTGAAAAAATGTAAGGCTCCTGGAACTTCGCCTCAATTCTGCATTTAAATTCCTTTACAAACCTTTTTACCACAAAAGTTTTAACGTCAGATAAATAAAATTCCTCTTCCCGTTTTTCTTTTCATTGCATAGATAATAACATTATCTTGAGGAAGGAATTAAAAGAAAGCCAGATAAAAAAAAAGAATTTCCTTGTTTTTTTTTTTGTGTTTTAACTTTAAGTAATTCTAAACTTTTAAGTGTGGCTGCCAAAGTGATGTTGTTTTGATCACAACGAGGTATCACAGTCATCTGAATGGAACTGAGTAGGCAGTTATTTATAACCTGACCATTAATATTATGTCCGATATTATTGCATTCTAAGAGGTGACATTCTTTTGAAACCGATACAGCATCCTATATTTTGACGTCGCTTGCCTCGTTAGATAGTTTTGGACTTCCATCGATTGTTTTGCCACTTGTATAATATATGCCTTCCACAAATGAACACATAAATTAAGTGATGAAATATATTATATTTGCCGTCATCTTGACGACAGATATTAATGGATGAATCGTAAAACGTAACGTAACGTATTTTCTTTATTTCTTTCTTTAAAATAATATATTTATTTCCGAGCCGTCCAATGGTCGTGACTGTATACTTTTCTATCTTGTTTTTTTTTTTTTATTGATTCGGAATTATTGTAGATAAAAAAGATCGCCCTTTAATTAATGTTTTTTTTTTCGAAAAGACCGTTAAAATATCTGTCTAGTCTAGATTGTCGCACAAATATTTATGACTGTCATTAGGAATAACTTTTAAATCTAATCGAATGTCGGTCGGTATTGCCCAGTAATTGGGTTGTGAAAGACAGATGGTTGGGCCTTTAAAAATATTTATAAATCTGTTAAATCAGGCAAGATTTGAAGGCCACCTAAACTTGAAAAATTACTACGCATATAAAAATCATACCCGTGCACGGGTATAAATGAACGCGGATTTACCTCATGGACACAAGTGATACGCTCAAGCGACACGCTTCTTGCGGCAGCGACTGCAGAAAATCAAATGAAAGAAGTCGTTAAGACGCGACTTGTGGAGTGACGAACGGAAACAGGGATCGCGCGCGCGTGTCGCTTGACGCAAGTCGCCTCACTAAAAACCGTGAACGGGACTATAGGTACAAAAGCCATTGTGATAATGAAACACATGATAGCCATAATAGTCTTCAACCTAAGAAAAGCACAATCTCTTTAATATAGTCATAAATACAGTCAGGGAAATTAATTGTTAAGCAAATTGACGCACTACTTTTAGCCCTGTTATAGCCATTTCATACATCTGTCAAAGAATGACAATTGTGATTTTATTAAACGGGCAATTTAAGTTGGTAGTCAATTTTCTTAGCAATTAATTTCCCTGATTTTCATTACTAGATAGTAGACCACCATCCTCAGGAATTATTTAAATGCCCTAAAGTAATGACCACAACTGGAAGGCTCAAGCTTTATGCGGAAACCACATCAGGATAACTAATGCCTTTGTTCGTTTAGATATCTATTTGATTTGTAGAAGGCAATGCGGCGGGAACTGCTTTATGTTTAGGACTATGATCTGTTCCAAAATATTTGATTAAAGTGTAAACAAACCCTGTTTAGGTTAAATTCTTACGCAATCACTCACTTGAAATTAATAACACACTCATCTGTATTTAGAAACTTTCAACTTTATATTTTACCACTTTTTCCAACAATTATTGTTTGAATAACATTAATCAATTGTAATATTTAGAAACTAACGAAAATTGAGGTTATAAACTTAACCTCGATTGCTAAATGAAAAATATCTTAAAAGTGATTTAAAATTAGAATTTAGATTTTCAATTATTCATTGAACCATAATCAAATCAAAGCATCCTATAAGTGGCACTGCAAATCGGCATCCACAGGCGCGTTTTAACTTCTATTTGATTACATTTGTGTTAGACAGTTTTGGAACAGACCGCAAGGCTAAGTATTTAATCTTGAACTCTGCTCCATGGTTCTTGACAAAGAATCGAATAAGCGACCGAGAATTTATTTAAGCGGGGTGGCATTTGGTTGCTAAATCTAAGTGTGCTTATTTTTTCAGTCGGTTCTAGTTTGCTCTGAGCTCGATTCGGCATCTGTTGCCTTAACTTTGATGCTGCTGGTTTTCATCCGAAGCAAGTTTTGCCTTTTTGATAACTTATAACCTCAATCAATCAAACTTCCTAGCCTTTTCCCAACTATTTTGGGGTCAGCTTCCAGTCTAACCGGATGCAGCTGAATATCAGTATTTTACATGGAACGACTGCCTATCGGACCTCCCACCCAGAAACTGAGTAATACGATACGCCTTACTTATAACCTAACGATGTAAAAAGTCTGTGCAAGTTTGACCACTCCCTGATAAGTTCGGGTTTTTTGAATATCCAATCCAGCTAAAAACTGCGTTGTTATTAGCCATAAAGTTTTTCAATAGCATCAGTCCACACTTTAATCAAATAGCACCATTGCTTTAAAAATACCCAACCATTTGTGTAAAAAACTAACTGAACTTCAAAAATATACTAAAATTGCGGCCACAAGAACTTTCAACGATCCATAAATAATCCTATGAGAGTTCCGTATATTTTTCGTGCGTCCAATTTCCATCGTTCTTTTTGGTAAGCTCAACGTCTCTTTCAGAACGGAATAGGGTACATAACTCTTTGTACTCTGTGTCAATATTGTAAGCAATGGATTCAGTGATCGGGTTACGAGTATGTTATATTGCATTGGCAATTTCTTGTGTGGGAACACTCGGGTCGTCAAGTTTCCGCAAAGGTTGGGTTATATGTTATGGGAAGGATTTCTTTGGAAATCGGCGAATGGAATAAATCTCGCTATGAAGCTAAGGATGTGGAAAGGGCAGTAAAAGGCTACGTCAACAAATGCAATGGTGAAAAAGAAAATCAAACTTAACAGCTCGATTCGTTTCAATGTTACTTTCAAATTATGCGTGCCTCGGAAAACACTTTAAGCCGTTGGTCCCGGCTGTCATTCTTGGACGTTAGGCAGTCATTACGGGTCGTCAGAAGCCAGAAAGTCTGATAACCAGTCTTACCAAGGGGGTATCGTGTTACCCAGTAACTGGATTGCGGAGGTCAGATAGGCAGTCGCTCCATGTGAAATACTGGTATTTAGTTACATCCGGTTACACTGAAAGCCGACCTTAACATAGTTGGAAAAAGGCTAGGCAGATTGATGAGTACTTTCAAACTACTTGGGCCCAGTAGCTGGCCACGTTAATGGCTGCATCAGTGGTGACCATTCGGTCCTCAAAAGAAAGTGTACGAACACTTTGGACAGCAAGACGTGGACCTCCATGATATCTTGCAGATTATCGTTAGAAGGAAATGAAATCTAAGCTTACATCTCCGATTGTTTAAATATGTGATTACTAGGTTAAAATATAACATAAAGCATCCTCAACCTATAATTATCCCACTGCTGGAACACAGGCCTACTCTCTGTGAAAGGGAGTGGGTTTTAATCCACCACGCGGGCCCAGTGCGGGTTGGTAGATGTCACATGTCTTCGAATTTTTGGTTTTAGGACTTGGTGATTTCCTCACGATGTTTTCCTTCACCGTTTTGGGAGCAGTTGTGATGAAAACTGGGCCACCACTGCTCTCAAATATAATCATCATCATCATCATTTCAGCCGAAAGACGTCCACTGCTGGACCTAGGCCTCCTCCAAGCACCGCCACTTCAACCGGTTCTGTGCTTCTCGCATCCAGCGGATTCCTGTGGCCTTCACCAGGTCATCGGTTCACCTTTGGCCTTCCAACACTCTCATATATCATAATAAAATTATTAAAGGGCTTCATTCATTTGCTCATTCATCGTTGTCTTGCATTTTCCTATCTATTTTCCCGTTACAATATAAATTATTATTTTAATTTTTGCAGCATATTTATTGACAGTAAGATGAAAATTGTCCAAAAAATACCATTAAAAAATATCCGTCATTAGTCCAAGCATATTGGGAGAGTTATGTAATGAAATAGAGGGCTAGCCTATTGCTTTCAACCGGACACGTCCAGAATCCGGGCTGCTGCTGAGAAATTCCAGATGAACAAAAAATTAAACCGACGAAAAAAGAAGTGAAAAGCGAAAATTAAATAACTTTAATTTCAGAAGTCGGTGTCTTCGCTTTTCAATTTTCGTTTTTTGCCACCGACTTCCGAAATTAAAGTTATTTATTTTTCGCTTTTGAGTTACCATCCACTACAGGGTACTCCAGGGGGTTACTCCAGGTTAAAGACCTGGAGTTGATGATGAGTGGTTGTGTCATCAGAACTATGTATGTGTGCGAAATTTCAACAGAATCGGTTCACAGTTGAAAATTCAGTTGATGAAAAATCAATCAACCCCATTTTTCTACCTTTAGGGGTGGATTATAGTTTCCAATTTTAAATGGGACCAACTTTGAGGTATACCCTTCCCAATAAAAAAAGAATTTTTCAAATCGGACTACTCACTAAAAAGTTATGTGTGGCCATACAAAAAAAAAAAAAAAAAATATACGGGTTGACTTTAGAACCTCCTCCTTTTTTTTTCGTCGGTTAAAAACTCAATAACACTGCTCGATCTGGGAATCAAACCCAGGACCTAATGCTCAGGGTAGCACCATACAGGGTCAGTACCAAGCATCCAAAAACAAATGTGATAAAATGCAAGGTAATTACGGTAACACTCGATCACATACCGGTAGTAGAACATAAAATGATAAATGTCCTCTCTTATCTCTGTTTTCAGGGCATTACACACATTCAGAATTTATTAACCACGGTTGGGTTTCGTCTCACTTTTTTTTTGTTTATCTAAGTATGTGCTTATATGGTTTGTTTTTTATGATGTCAGCATGATGGTGTAGGATCGTATATTAAATTAACGATAATGACTGAGGGGAAATGCATCATTATAATATGTGCTAAATATTTACTTTGAGTATGAATTGATGAGTATAGATGGCTATAGAGTAGGGGAAGACCTAAAAAACGATGGATGGACTGTGAGAAAGGAGGTGACTATTAAATGACGACTAATAGAGAAGTTTGGAAGAAAAAAAACTTGCTACTCCGAGTCTAAATAAAATGGGATGAATACAAGATGCCTCGTGAAAGTCGCAGGAATCCGCTAGATGCGAGAATCAAAGAACCATTCAAAGTGGTTATGCGTGGGGCCTATGTCCAGCATTGGACGTCTTTCTGCTGAAATGATGATGATTATGAAGGGAAAAATAATGATAAAACATTTACTCTGCCATAGTTATTGTTACATTATTTTATACACACACGCATACACGTATGTATGGACAAAGAAAATGGAATGTTTTTGCTCGACTTGGCACTGCCGAGCCCCCAGCTAACAATCGTTGCTTTCTGTAGTTTCTGACTAACCCCATAGGAAAAATGCATGAGATGGTTCATGTTCTTATGTACTTCCCCGTCCTTATGCCTTGTAATTACTTCAGTCGACAGACAAATTAGTAATTAAATAGCCTGTTGCAAAATATCTGATGAAAGTGTAAACAAACCCTGTTCTGGTAAAATTCTTACGTAATCACTCGCTAAAGGGAATTAGTAACACATTCATCTGCATTTAGCAGGTTTCAACTGTATAATATATCACCACTTCTTCCAGTAAACAACTGTTTGAATAACATGATTAAAATGTTATTGAAATATCATCGAGAAAAATTAAGGTTATAAAATTAACCTCAATTGTCAAATGAAAAACATCTAAGGTGATTTAAAATAAGAATTTTAGGATTAAGTTTTCAAATTAATCTAAAATCAAACCACTCAATTTTTAAGTGGCAATTTAAATTAGCATCGTACTTACGTTTTTTGATCCATTTGTAAACATGTTCATCATATAATTTCGGAACAGACTCTAGGTTAATAATACGATGCGTCATCACGTAGGATTATAAAATACAAGGCATAAGAAAAACGCTCGTTTTTAGAATTTAGCAACATGGTGTTATGAATAATGTAACGTGAAATTCAAAACAAGAAGCTACGAAATCAAAGCTACGCATCTGCTAACATGTTCACATGAAATCTATACCATGATGTAGAATCAAATATTCAGGAAAGATTTGCTCGATCTAAGATACAGATGGTGCCATCGTAGTGATGTTATAGGTATATGTCGATAATTATTTAACTTGTCGATATAGATATTTGGTGTGAAAAATAATTCACAACTCTCGCGCATCAAAGTATGATTTTCAACGAAAAATAAATAATTAAAATTTGTGACAAAAGATGGGTTCGCAGATTTTTTCGGCCCTGACCTCCGACAGCCTACAAACATGAATTATTTTTAAGTATAGAACACAAATCAGTGAAATGTATGATGTTTATTTAACATGTCATATTTATTTACGGTTTATTTATTTACAAAATTTTTAGACATAAAAAGAAATAAAACATCTTTGCTTAGATTTTTTTTTTAACATCTCTGATAGTACCTATAAGTTATCTGTGGCGTATTTTATTGCACTCGGATCTTCAGTTGTATGTGCTCATCCTAATCCTTAAAACGTTTTCAAAACTAAGAAACTTTCTGATTATTAAACTGAGCACTTCAAAACAAGAACAATTTCGGCCCCAAACAATTAAAAACCTTCCTAGGATTGACAAAATTGAACTAAATATATAAATGTATACGGTCTTAAAACTTTCTATGCGCGCTATACCTACGTTAATTAGTTTGAAATACTTCAAAAGCTTTAATTAATACAAATTTTTGTCGTTCCCAACTATATAGTTAACTTTAATTAATACAGTTATAGAAAAGTTTATCAGGTTTGTATTATGAGTGCTATCTGTTTATTGGTTATTGTGATTAAAGTAAATATATTGTCTAATAGAATAATGAAAACGTTAATAACATGAGGCGAGCAAAATGTCCTGGAATATAATTAAAAAGAAGGATTTAAATCATTAGATTTGCTGTCACTGTACTTAGGTCGCACGAAAACGAACATAAAGACGAAATTTACCCTTATTCTAATTAACGAAGTGTCCCAAGTATCGAAAATTTTAGCTTCAATGTGCCAACCAGCAGGATATTATTATCATCAGTAATAATGATCGATCAGCAAAACAACTGCCGAAAAACTATCGATAAATCATCTAATCCATCGTCTTATCCCCACACTGTATAATACAATCAAAATGTAGGTTTTATTCAAATTCCGAATGTACGACAGACAGAGGACTGCCAGAGTTTTTGCAAGTTGCCAACTACTGCTGGAATTTTCATCAAATGCAAATGCATTGCGGGTGGATACTAAGTAAGGGTCAATGTCCAGTGGTAGATAAGTTTCACAACACTATTGCATCGAAGGGGTTAGTGTTCCGTTTAATTTACAGACAGTTATATTGCGGCATAATTAAATGATGAATACTTATTTTATAAGCACGTTTCGCACATTACAAGTTTGTCGGTTAGTCAGAAAAACAGTTCATTGGCAGAAAGCCAGTGTTAAATGCACAGCATTGCAAGCCTACTGTAAAAAGAGCCACTTTACGAGCAAGTGTGTTGAAATTTTTTTTGCTTTAAATATTATTTATTTTATTAAGTTTTTTTTTTAAAGTTATTTATACATTCTCCCACTGGAATGGCATACAGCAAATACACCAACGGATGTTCTATGTATCTGCTCGGTTAAGACGAGGCATTAGCCTCTCCTTCAAAATGCAAAGGACAAAAAAACAAGCAAGACAAAAAAAATCCACGAGCTATTTTTCATTCACAAAATATATTTGTGACAAAATCTTATATAAAATTATTTATTATCTTCCTGGAAGTATGTTTAAAACGTAGTTAATGACGCTTGGCCATTTTTCATTACACTCTAGGCTCGGGTTACAATCCCACCTCAAGTGCAATAACAAACTTCGCACACTTGTATCAAAATGTACTATTACTTTTTGGTAATATTAGATAGTTTTATCCGCTTCAAACAGTAACGTTTTACCAGTTCATACATTTCTAATATTTGTACTAAACTTGCGTTTGGTAATGCAAGTGCATAAAGTAGCTAGAAGCCGGGATTGCTCGTTATAAACTAATTAGTTCCGAAATAGAATGATTGAGCAAGTGATCACAGTAATGTATAGTTAGGTAGCGTAATAATGCACTAATGTTGAAACCTACTGGTGTTCAAAGTAGAATTGTAGAGGTATTTAAATATCATAATATTATAATACATATAATATTTTGTTTCAGAAATCGCAGTCATAAATACCACCATGGGGGAAAAGTTAAAAGGAAAATAAAATAAATGAAAAAAGAAATCACATCTCTGAATACATTATAGTTACCTGTTGCGTAAGTACTTTCCCGCACTAGTGCGGCAATACAAAGTAAAAGCACGCATGTTCAAAGGTGTTTAAAAGCAACTTTTTGTGCAAGTATATTGAAGAAGAATTAATTTTTCTTAGATATTACCTTTTCACTTAGGTATTTTCTTTGTGCGTTCACAAACATGTTTCTTCAAATCGAATTATTAGCTTCCTATCCTGCAGTGGTTACCAATCTTTTGAGCGATCCAAATGCCTCTGGAACTCATTCTTCTATTCAAATGGCTGGCGACTCGGCCTTTTAATTCATTTCCATATGAAAGTGCTTAAACATTAAAGAATAAAGTAGACAAGCGTAGATTAAATAAAATTTTATGATGAAAAATGAATCGATGAGTAAATTATGTTCGTTCTGCCATATACAGGGTTACTGGTAACTTTTTTGAATTAATTAAGAGTTTTAGTTTTTTAATGAAAATCCCAGATTAAACCATTTGAAACCAATTTAAAAATGATTTATGGCGCGACTGTACTGAAATTTAAGTTATTATCATAGTTGACGCCGTAGCAGACCTTTGTTAATAATTAAAAGTTCAATAATGCCTAAAACTTTGGCAAATATCACTAACAAAACATTTAATTTTTTGTAAATTTTAGCTCTAAAACTCAAAATTTAATCTGGGATTTTTCATTAAAAAACTAAAACTCTTAACTAATTCAAAAACTACTGAATTTCGGTAGAACATTTGGTGGCTTAATTTGTTGCATTTTAACCCTACTATGACGTCCTGCAAGGAATACGTCGAGTTACCAGTAACCCTGTATATATATTATTTAATAGAAATGACTCCCAAATTTTGCTGATTTTTTTTGTGTTTTTAGGTTTCATATACTCATAGACTGTAAGTTAGGGTGTTACCTACTTAGACAACTTTGAACACAGCTCAACATCTATTATGTGGTCCATAGTCTGCAGATACAGCTTGTCTTATTCATACTCAAGAAGATATTCATGTTCGGGAAATTGAGTGTGTGATTCGTTAGTCAACTGGCTTTAATTTGTCACACTAGTAAGTGCAACTCATGATGCAACTAGCTTTTGACGTTTATGTGCCCATGTAGGTTTATGTGAAATAAAATATTTTTTCTCTTTTATTTTAATTTTTTTTTTAAAATGATAAATTCATATACCTATTCATATTTTATTTTAAATCAAAATATTTGGTATTATTTAATAATATCTATCCAAAATCAAAATCGTAATAAATTTTACTTTCGGAAGCGTTTGGAATTTTGTATAGACAAGTACGTACTGCTTAGTTTTCAAATAAAATTTTGATTAAATTAGGTGGATGATCATGTTTTTTTATGCTAAAGTGTTGCCACAAGCAGGTGACCCGCCTGATGGGAAGTGGTACTATGTTATAACGGTAACAGGTAATTAAAAAACCTATGTTATCAGACCACAGAAATCCATAAAGTGTTTATTTATTTATTTTTAGCCTGTGTTGTCCCAATGCTGGCCAAGGCCTCTCTTTCCCCTTTCCCTCCTCTCTGTCTTGAGGTAGTATGGACCAATCCTGTCCTGTCCTGGCGTCAAGGTCATCTCGCCATTTTCTCCTGGGTCGGCCTCGATGTCGACCAACGTTTTCTGGAACGCACATGTTGGTAGATTTGGCCAATAACTTAATGTGACCCTACATCTAAAAAAAAGAAAGAAAAATTGTTTATTCTGGACAAACTAAACGCACTTTACAAAATAATGTCATGTTAGTATTCTAATCATAATCTTATACATAAGTAGTACATAAGTCTCGAGTCGGACCTCACACTTTCCACGTAATAAGTAGTCCGTACTTGTAGACGTATGAAGTCCGATTCAGTGACGCAGCATCGGACAATTCCACCTGCCATTCAGTCAAGACGCTGTAGGAGCTGGCACGCATTCTTTGAAGGATCGTAGCACACAGGTTTCGAATGATGGGTTGAAAACCATTGTGGCGGTATCTACACCGCCACATGCGAACTACGCATCAAAGACCTAACGTCACAGAAAAATCCTGACGTCACATAAATCCTGCATCGCGCAATTAAAGTTTACCGTACAATGGACATATCGCACGCTTAATCATATACTGACCGATTAGTGTTTCGGTCAAAGTTTAATTAAGTATACCAAGAAGTTTATTTTAACGCCCTCTTTCGGCCGATCTCGGAATTTTTTTGATATCTTGTTTGTAGAAGGAGTTAAACCTATATCTGTCTCTTTCATACGCAAGCGTTTCGGCAAACGCTTTTACGAGACAGAGACAGATATCAGTATGCGTCAAGGACTAGGATCGTGAACATCTCGTGTTTTTATTTAAAAGTGTCATATTAGTAGTTAAGTCGCTTTAGTGTAAAAATCAAAGGTAAGTTTTATTGAAATTATTTATAAAAATGTGACCAATTGTTAAATATGCCTATTTAGTACAAAATAGGATCGAACTATTCATGAATTATTTAGTGTTAGTTCTGTTTTATACAAAGACATGTTAACAATTCTTTGACTGATTGTGTATTATGCCTATATTTTATAAAACTGTTCCGTTTTGCCGGTAGTGTTTTGGCGGCTTTAGAAGTTAGGTCAGTTTTTTACAAAAGTGTTCTTGAAATCTAAAGTCGTACTTTGTTATGATTCTTTATTTTATAAAACACAATTGTCTGGTATAAAATTGTTGAATGCATATTCGATCTTGTGTCACTTATAGATTAAAATAATTGGTTTAAACGAAATAAGAAAGTAACTTAACTTTTTTCAGAATGTCTTCAAGGTCGAAAAAGATAATGGAATTGATTAATTTTACAAGTGACCCTTCTCGTGATGATAAGGGAGCTCAAATTCAAGATCCCATTCTGAACCCAGACCCTAGTCAATCTCCGATTCAAAATAATACGTCCGATAGCAACAAAGTGGCGTTTGACATAGATGAAGATAGTTCAGTTCAGAATGTTGCAGTTGATGTCGAGGTAAGTACCTACTCGTAATTATTATTTTATTCTTTCGAATTATTTCTTATTTTATCCCTTTTTCAACTTGGTCTCTACCAAGTTGACTACAATGTTTCACCCGTACATTCTGGTGAAATCAGTGCAGATATCAGCGACAATGACGATCCAACCTATGATAGTCAAATAAAAAGAAAGAAAATAGAACCAGTTCATCCTTCATCACGTCGATCATCATCTAGCTCCAGTAGCTCCTCATCCTCCAGTTCAAGCAGCTCCAGCAGTTCCAGCAGTTCCTCATCTTCTTCTTCTGATGATGATACAGTGGTAAAACCTTCTACTTCCGATCACGTGGATGATAATACTATCAATAATACAGATACTACAGCTAATGGACAGTCAACAAACGAACAACAAACAAGTGAAATTGAAAACTCTGAAATGAACGAACTCAACATAGAAGAAGAAATAGAGATTATTAAGAAGAAAGGTAGAAAGCGCACAAGCAATCCTCAAAAATGGAAACAAAACTTAAATAAAATTCTAAGAAATTCTGGACGATCTTATGAGACTTCGAAAAAGAAAACTGTTGCAGCTCGTGAAGTGAAACCACCTTGCACAGACAAGTGCAGGCTTAAATGTTATGAAAAGTTTACATCTCTTCAAAGACAGGCTATTTTTGATGCTTATTGGAATATTGGTGAACTCAATCAGCAGCGATCGTTTATTCAGTCTTGTATGTCCGATGTCACTCCTAGGTATAAATATACCAACGCCATGCGCCCGAGGCAAGCTAATAAAGCTTTTCATTTTATAGTCAATGGTGGACCAATCCGGGTCTGTAAACCATTTTTTGTTGGTACGCTGAATATATCCGATCGGGTTATTCGTACAGTAATCCAAAAGTGTCAAAACCATGGAGTTTTGGAAAATGATCGAAGAGGTAAACACGACAACCACACCACTACTGATGAAACACTGATTTCAGACATTAAAACTTTTATAGACTCAATACCAAGGGTTCCGTCACACTACACAAGGCAAACATCTACTCGCGAATACATAGACGGGGGCAAAACCATTACAGATCTCTTCAATGACTTCAAGGTAGCGCAAGAGAAGAACAGTAAGCCCTATGGTAAGTATTGCATGTTTTACCGTACATTTTCTAAGGAATATAATATTTCATTTTTTTGTCCGCGAAAAGACCAATGCGATCTATGTCTACAGTACACAAATTCAAACGCAGAGCAAAAAAGTATGATTCATGATAAGTATATAGCTCATATAAAAGAAAAAAAGCTAAGTCGTAATGAAAAACATGATGACCGTTGCAAAATAGACGACAAAAATAAAGTCTTAGTGTTCGACTTGCAGGCGGTGTTACAATCGCCACGAGGCGATACATCAGCTTTTTACTATAAATCGAAATTAAATAGTTATAACTTTACCATCACACTCTTAAACAAAAAAGTTGAAGCCCAGATGAAAGATTCCTATACTGATGTAGACTGCTATTTTTGGAATGAAACTGATGCCAAACGCGGTGCTAATGAGATAGGCTCCTGTTTATTGGATTGCTTTGAGAGACTATGTTGTGAAGCAGGGGTAACTGCTAGTAATAGTGATGGCCTGAACTTGATTCTGTATTCAGACAACTGCTGCGGTCAAAATAAGAATAAATATATAGTAGCGCTTTATCTCTATGCTGTAACCCACCTGAATATAGAATCAATCACACACAAATTTTTAATTAAAGGTCACACTCACAATGAGGGTGACAATATTCATAGCCTGATCGAAAAAGAAATTAAAAAGAATTTAAAATCAGGACCAATTTATTGCCCCCACCAATATGTAGCCATTATCAAAAATGCCAAAAAGACTGGTCAAATGTTCCGCGTACACGAACTTACATACGACTCATTTTTAGACCTAAAAAAACTGCAGGAAAATTGGGGATACAATTTTAATGAAACTGAAGATAAAAATGTTTTATCATGGAATGATATCAAAGTTATAAAAGTGATAAAAAGGGAACCTTTTTCTTTCTATGTGAAAACATCATACAACAAAGATGCAGAATTTGCAAAGATAAACGTAAGAACCAAGAGAAAAAAATTGAATCCCCTATCAGAGCTGACAACAGTAAAAGCATACACGGGCAAGCAAAAGCTCGGTGAAAATAAAAAGAAGGATTTAAAAGAGTTACTTGATAAAAATTTGATACCCAATTTTTATAAAGATTTTTATGATACGATTCTGTAATCAGGGTGAATACTTGCAAGGTGCAAACAAATTGTATGTTAAGTTTAGTATTGTAATGAATGACTGATTAAGTGCCTAATATTGAGAAAATTGATCTCTTAATTAATAATAAATAAGTACAATTAGGTATTATCATGTTGTTAAAGAGATGATAAGTGTGACTGTTGCTATTTCCTTGAGAATTTTTATTCAGATTTACGGTTTTTATTAGATTATAAATAAAAAGTGCCTCCTAATATTGTAAATTTAATATTGATCTCTTCGTTAAGTTTAATTCGTTAATATTATAATCTAGGATAAGTTTTTACTGCTTTATTTTTATAAAGTTTATAAATTACATTATTAGGAGTCAAAGTTTATTTCAGAGTTGATTTTAAAGTACCTATATACAAATTGTGTACTGTGATTAGGTATCACAGTACACAATTTGTTTTTCACAGTACACAATTTGAATATTGTAAGAGTATTAAGTTCAATTCAAATAATATATCTTAAGTATTAAGATTCATTCGTGTATAAGTCAAATACTACATAAAAGTAGACATACAGTTAATTATTACTTGACTGTTGTTGTATACAAGATTTATTGTTAATTAAAGTTTGCATTGCAATAAGGTACAATACAATTCACAATTGTTTGTACAAAACAATTGTGAATTGTATTGTACCTAAAGTTCAAATAAAATGCTGACCTGTGTCAGTCCCTACCACCAATGAGGCGTTAGCCGCAAATCAAAAGTTCTCGAAAGTTCAAAGAAAATGCTGAAAAGGCTACTGTAAAGTAGCCTTTTCAGTATTTTCTTTGAACTTTACTATGTTTTTGATTCTTTTATTAATGAAAATAATAAATAAAACGAAATATTTTTATACTTATCTTTTATTTTATATACCTTAACGACTCATTATAATAACAATAAGAACTTACATTGAATAAAATACGGACTCATTTCAAAATATGTCACCAATATTAAAATTTTACTTCATAGTAAAAGGACCCATACCTTAATAATGAGTATTCTTTAGTTATATATTAAATAAAACACGGACTCATTTCAAAATGTGTCACCAGTATTAAATCAATGTAACTTTATCTTTTATATTACACTGACGCATCTTGAGGAATATTTTTTTTTACCGATTAATTTATAGTAAAAAATCTAAATTTCTTAAAAATTATATTCAAATACAATACTCACTATATCAACTATCCCTACAATACATTATTTCATTATATAAAGCTATTTTCTTCGAGTAATAAGCCATTTTGTAAGGTAAGTCAGGTTTGCTAAATCGTTTTTTGCGATTTCTCGAAAAACGTCTTTTTTCAGTTGTGTCAGTATATGATTAAGCGTGCGATATATACAAGAACCCGACATCAATCGTTGGATAATTGCCCGCCAGACACAAGTCTCTTTCTATAAAAAATCTTTTTTATTGAGTCTACCCCGAAACACTTCACCGTCAATTCTTTGCCTCAGCAAACGTCCCCGAAGCGTTACAAAAACGCGGGAGCAGAAGCATCCTGAACGCATTTTCAGCCGCACTAGACATGATACGAATTGTCGCTGACCAGTAATATCTCCCCACCAAGTAAACTTCCAAAAACACCATCAATAAAATTTCCAAAGACAAGACGCAGCTTAGGGAAAGCTTACTTTCATTCGCCCCTCACACCCCATAATTTAATATGCCTTAATACCTCAAGGGAATGTAATCAACAATTTACTGACGGGCTCCACGCCAAAATCAAATTTACCAACACAGGCTCAACATTACATAATTCAATAGAACATTGCTTCCACAAACATAATTCTGGGGAAAACTTTTAGAAATAGGATAATCATAATGATAAAATATTTACGCTTCTTATTTCAAATTCTAGTTTAAGATTTGTTAGGTAATTTATAAATGTAGGTCATGGCGTTTTTATTTTTAAAAACAACAAAAGGCATGTGACTTCTTTTTAGCCGACTTCTACAAAAAGGAGGAGGTTCTCAATTCGTCTGTATGTTTTTTTTTTTGTGTTTGTGTTACGCGATTCCTCCGCCAATTATGAATCGATTTTTACATAATTCAATAGAACATTGCTTCCACAAACATAATTCTGGGGAAAACTTTTAGAAATTGGATAATCATAATGATAAAATATTTACAGTTCTTATTTCAAGTTCCAGTTTAAGATTTGGTAGGTAATTTATAAATGTAGGTCATGGCGTTTTTATTTTTAAAAACAACAAAAGGCATGTGACTTCTTTTTAGCCGACTTCTACAAAAAGGAGGAGGTTCTCAATTCGTCTGTATGTTTTTTTTTTGTGTTTGTGTTACGCGATTCCTCCGCCAATTATGAATCGATTTTGATGATTCTTTTTTTGTTTGGTAGGACATGCTTCAGAGGTGATCCCATATAAATTTTATTACCTTTGCTTGAGTAGTTTTTGAGTTAGCTTCAATAATTATGTATTTTTCCCACTTAGTCTATGTAGACGATACTTTATTTGACTCTGTCACTGTTATTTACATATCAGGTAGTGGTATTCGAATTTGTGTGGGGTTGGTACCACAACTAAAAAGTGAAAAATAAAAATTTTTACAAAAAAAAAACAACATACTTCCAAAAAAAAGTGAAAAATAACTTTAATTTTGGAAGTCGGTGGTAAAAAACGAATATTGAAAAGCAAAGACACCGACTTCCGAAATTAAAGTTATTTTTCACTTTTTTTGGATTTTTTTTTTGTACTTCGGTTTTTTTTTTCATATAAATGATTATTAATTTTTTTAAGACTACCTGACAAATAGCTTACAAATTAAATACATTTCTGTGGTGAAAATAAATATTATAAAACTAATTTTATATCCAGAAATATGGGATTTGTTCCATTGAATGACTTTTTCATGAAATCATGACATTTGAGAGATGTAACGATTATAATTTTGAAAAATACATTCTTCTTATGTTCGCGAATTATATTTTGATCAAGTTACAACTTGACGCTGACCTGCTTTCGCGGGCTACCATTGCAGAAAACTACTAGGAGTATAACACTCTCAAGAAGATTGACATTTCTAAGTACATTCGTGAACAAAAATCAAGAGAAAGAAGTATAAGTAGGTACACATAAAACTTAATTAGCTCCCGTGGAATGAAGTTTGAGATTATAAGAAGGACTTAATAAAACTGGCGTAACATTGCTGTGCGATGCGGTGTGCGAAGCGAAGCTAAGCTAGAATAATGTCTTTTACCACGCAAGCTAAGTGGCAAGTAGTAAGTAGTTGCTCTACTACTAGGTATAACGCGAAATAGTTCTATTGGCGCGCGACAAAATTTGGAACTAACGACGTCATTTTTTTTATCAATACAAATTCTATGACAATGAGGGCTTTCATAATAATTCGCGCCACCTGTTGGCTTCGCTTTGACAAGACGTCTCATATTGACATTCATGACAATGAATATAAAAATAATGACATTCATCGTTCGTTTCATTCATTCAGTCACTACCAAAGAAAATATAGGCACAATGACACTTCTGACAGGTGCCTGGACCAGACGACTCAGTGCTGCCACCTAAGGAAAGTCATACTGGTTACTAGCAACGCCCTCCTGTCACTGTTGTTTAGTCACCAAAAGATCCTTTTAGCTTTTTACATTGACTGATGACTACTTTTGCTGATGGTCAACCTTCACTTTTTGTAGTATAGCACCAAAAGCAGAAGAAATACTATGCAAGCCAGATGGGCGTGCAAAAAGGCGCTGCTACAAACAAAGAAATTTTTCTTTTGAATCAAGCCACTGAACCTGTTGTAGTCCGCTTTCATCTCATTGGTGGATATAATGTTTCGTTTTTCATCGCACAGTATTTTTTCTCTTGATTGCTCTTGAATTCGATCTCGCCTGATGGAAAGCGATGGATCGAGCGTGCCCAGAAGATGCCTTCTCGCTCTTGCTTTGAAGATTGCTTGCTTTGGGTATAACCCGTCAGCCTTCAAGGCAGCTGCAGGTGGAAGGCACTTTGGCCGTTCGCATAATAAATGTGGTGTAGAAGTGCTGCGTATGACTAGTCAGGATATCAATTAAGTACGAATGGTATTCTGCAGTACATCTCCCTAGGGTTGTAGTCTGGATTGTCTGGTATTTGTGGAACACCAGCCTTAAGAGGATTAGTAAGCTCGCTCCAAGAACGATAAAGATATAATTAAGTGAGACGGATTAACTAATTTTGTCTGCTTCCGTTTTTTCGAGGACGGCGATATAATACGTAAGAATGTGTGGTGTGGTACATTGTAGTACTTATTTCCGTGTTGTTTGTTACTGTGGATGGATGATACGTAGGTAGTCCAACTATCGAATTACGTAACACATTTCCGTAAACGTAATTTTGACAGTTCAACAACATTCATTGCGTTACTTACGTCGTTGAGCAGGTTTTTTTAAAACGATTCAGATTTTGATTGATCGTTTATTATGCTATTAGGGTGCAAGCCTGGATTCTATATTTAAAAAATATAACAAAAAGTCGCTTTTCGTGTCTGTCTATGTAATCGCCGAGATCTATTAAACCACACGATGCATTTTGATGCGGATTTCACTATCAATTAGAGAATTTATTCCGGAAGGATTTATAATAATACTTTAAAATGTAACTTCAGTTTACCTCAGAAAATTCGATGTTTTGAATGGTAACCCACACCAGTATTTTATATCCATGCGAAGCAGAAGTGTGGGTAGTTTTGAATAAAAAAAGATAGTAAATAATTATCTTTTATAGTATAATCTCAGTATTTCCATATAATTATTGTAAAAACTACAATATATCAGCCAAAACCTATTATGTTTTCGAACAATATGTCCCCAAACTTCCTTGTTACTAACTTATCCAAAATTAATGTCCGTGTAGTCACGCTAGAGAGTTTGTTAAAAAAATAAGATAATTTACGAAAATAATGTTACTAGGGTAACTTTTATAAGGGGAAACGACTTCGTTTTACCTTGTGGGTAAGATTAAAGGGATGATTTAAGGACTGTTGTTTTTCCAATTCTTTTGCTGCTTGTTTTTATGTTGTTTTGTACCAATACCACTGATTAATCCAGATGATTCACTCCGCAAAATCATTTACTTTAGGTCGCATAGCGCTAATTAGATAAAGATAAATTCACCTAGAAGTTGCCTCTCTTTTTATCGCGTAACTCTTATATCTTCTGACTACGTTACGCTCACTGAATTGGTTCGACAAGACGCAAGACAAGCCCGCCGCGTACTTGTAGCTTCATAACTAAAATGCGGCGTGCGCCTTCTGTGCTATTCTGTGCCATACCTGTTTTTCATGTATCCTAGGACGGTTAAAGAAGAATTTTATAGGTCATCATCATCTGCCTAGTCTTTTCCCAAGTATGTTTAGGTCGGCTTCTAATCTAAACAGATGCAGCTAAATACCAATATTTTACATAGAGTGACTGCCTACCTGACCTCCACAATTCAATTACTGGCTAACAAGAAACCCCTTGGCGATACTGGTTGTCATACTTCTGAGGCCCTAGACAAAATGACATTCTATCAGCGATAATGATAATGGCAAAGGCGAAATGTATAGGATTGACATGTTAAGCTATCAAAAAGCTTATGTCAATCCTGTTGAAAGTCGTTGTAAAAATACGAAACGCTTTCGAAGCGATTGTCACTTGTCTAGGCCCTCTGAAATTCTTACTAGCCGTGACCTGTCAAAGATCTACGAATGACCGGTGGGATCAACGGCCTAACGTGATTTCCGAGCCACGGATGGGTCTCGGTATGTAATGGATGATTACACATCCACGGACCCAACTCTGCAACCGTTGTTTGACGTAAAAGATCGACTCGTACTGCTTTTTTATTTTTTATTCTCGGGCAGGTCCATTATTTTATAGTTTTTACAGTTTTACTCGCTAAACGTTAAAGTTTGATGGCGAGAAGTTATACACAAATAATCTACTAAAATTGACCTGGCTGATAATGTGAAGCCAATGTCAAAGGCAAATATTTTTTTTCAATTAGTCCCATAAAATGTACTTTTAAACGTCAATGGTACAGCAATAGCCCTTTCTAAATAACTTAAGCGCGCCGGTAAAATTAGCATAGAAACTAGTCTATTTAAAGGTTCCATTCATAAAACGTATTACTCATTCATTGAAAGTGGAGTAAAAGTGGTTTTTGAACGTGATACCATCTCAAAACGCCCACTATTCGGTACCTATTCACAGCAAAAAACTAAAAGATATCGAACTACATGACCCGATAAATGCCTAATATTTCTTAATGTTACAGAAATAGCTTAAATGGAAACACAAGGGAACAAAATCGGTACAGAAGGCCGGCTTCATACACCGAGCGAAATCACACGCACACAAAGACGCGTACGTACGGCGAGCTCAAACTAAAACCAGTCGCGAGTGCACTTGCATGACTCGCTGTACGTGAAGCGAGTCTATGTGTGAGTGCGATTTCGCTCGTTGTATGGAGCCGACTTTCTGTAGGTATTGTTAAGGGGCTTCAATAGTAATTGCGTCGTTTAAAGACAGAATCGCATTAGTAGATGGCTATCTGTGAGAACGTTTTCATTTAATTGACGTTTACGACTCACAGTAAAGGATAAACAGATGATCCATTTAGTAATTTGTTTATTTTAGGGTTTTATGTCTTCAAAACGAACATGAAAATGGAATAGACTAATCCATCTCGCAGAAAGGCTTTGGCAGTAAGGGCATTAAGAGCTATGCTGGATTTGAATGTAACATTACAGAATAGTAAAGAAGATTCACTCCGCAAAATGATTTAAATAAAAAGTAACTCTTGCTACGACACAATTAGGTCCAATTCAGGTCGCACGGCGCTAATTATCTACAGTTATATTCACCTAGAAATTGCCTCTCTTTCCATCGCGTAACTTATATAAGGTGTATCTTTTCATACACGAAATCTCTTAAGGGGTCATTTTACTCATCATTATGAACAACTTTCACTATGGGACCAACCACGAAATCGTGAAAAAAAAAACAGCTGTTCCCTACATTTATGTTCGCATAGATCGTCAAAATGTAGGGAACAGCTGATTTTTTCTTTACCCTAAAGGCAGTCTTGGCGCCCGCGCCGCGCCTCTCCACTGCACCCCACGCCATTTACTTGAACTTTGCTTTGCTTTGTATGGAAATGTAGGCGGGATAGCTCACTGCGACCCACGGCCACGCTACGTACCAGTCATCATCATTTCAGGAGAAAGACGTCCACTGCTGGACATAGGCCTCCCTCAAGCACCGCCACTTCCAACGGTATCTACGTCTTCCGGTACACGGTCCCTACTCCAGAAACTTTCGGCACCAGCGGCCATCTGTTCTGCGAGTGGTCTTTGTCGATTACCTTGGTACGTACGAGTGCGTAACTGAAAAACAAATGAACTCCAAGTGCCAAACCTCTCCGTGCACATTCTACGTAGCAGTGGACGGTCCACTGTGAATCCATACTAATTTATTTTTTAAATCATAAATGTGGAAGTGACTGTCTGTCTGTTACCTTATCAGGCATAAACGGCGGAACGGTTTTGAATAAAATTTGGCTAACGCATAGACAATGATCTAGGTTGGATCTTCAGACATAGCAAACTTTTATCCTGCTGGTATGTTCCCGTGGGATAATTTCCGACTTCCACACGAGGGACGCCGCTGGAAAAAAATATAGTGCTGATGTAATTATCATATTCATAACACCACCGGTCGTGCAAGAAGTATAAGGAAGGAAGTGCAAAATAAATGATGTAAAACTTAACTACAAAAATGTTTCAGAACCCACTTTGTATGAACAGGAAGAATTTATCTTTTCAGCGTTAATGCAGCAATTAAAAGTAAGTAAAGAAAACTCTCATGAAGTACGAGTTACAGTTGCCTTTAAAACATCTTAAATATACTGTTGTTCTGCAAATTGTGAGGCAAGTTGGAAGTAATGCCTGAACAAGTACACTTACATTAAAAAGTTAGTTTGGCACCTAGGATGGAAAAGAAAAACAGTAAGTCAAGTCCTAGCAGTGTCTGTGAGCTAGCTGGGCTTCAAAATATGTAGGTATGTACAAATCCTCTAGGCAATGAGGGTTTTCTGATGACGTTCACTAGGTCAGCGCCAGCGCGACAGCGCCTGTATTTTCTTTGGTCGTGACTGAACGATGTACGAATGAATGAAACGAATAATGAACGTCATCAATTACATTATAAAAACATTGCCGAAATGGAAGACCTCTTGTCAAAATAGCGCCAACTGGTGGCGTGAATTTAATGAAAACCATCACCCTCTATCGATGAAAATATAAAGGATAATGTGGGACTGACTAAAACCAAACTGTGACCGTTCCAAAGGACATTTGAAAGTCTTCAAACGCATTACGCTTCTGACACATCATGGAGAAACATAATTCAATCCCATCGTGACGTTTTATAAGTCTTTCATCTTGCTGCCCCTGTTCCAATTTACTTAGAGTCAGTGAAACACATTTTCTCCCCTGTCAACCGTCACGCTATCATTCGTTTGTAATACGTCAATAATCAAATAAACTTGCAACATGACTCTCAAACTAAGCAACTTTGACTTTGTTTAAAATAATTAAAGAGCGTTGAGTGAGTCGGGTTGGCGCCGCGCGGCCATGTCACGGTCAGGGTCAGACTTTTTTATCTACGTTTTAACAGCAGACGGCTGAAATTAAGTAAGTGTTCTCACTTATTGCCTTGAAAAAGACAAGGACACGTAGTTGAAGCCTTGCTCACTATTTCTTCAGTTCAAGGAGAAGTGAACCTTCTGAGTTCACACCAAGGTAGATCTTTCAACAAAACTTTTACCAATGGAACGAAGCCAACTGTCTTGCAGTCTTTGAGGTATGTCAGGACCATTTGGAAGTTTGATCCGGCTGGCTAAGGAATTGATCGCATTCCTTGATAGGTTAAGTAAGTTTTGAGTCTTTAGTTTCATTCATTTATTGTTCTCACTTCAATTATTATTTTAATTATTGTAAATGTGAGGACTATGTGGATTTTGTTTTGATTTCTTTTTTCGTTCTCAGTTAGTTTTAACGATGGTCTGGCAATTTGAGTATTTTATGCGACCTACCCAAATGTCCTTTCTTTGGTATTGTTCGTCGAGTCGTTGAGCTCCTTAAGTTCTGAGTTGAGCTCCACTATTACTGACAAATGCTTGCACTGACTGGACAGGTCCACTCAAATCGTTGTGGTTCTTTCCTCAAAATATAATTTCAGACGCCAATCTACATGGTCCTCATATGGTCTGACCAAGATTATGTCTGGACTTTAAAAGAGACTGCGACCTCTGAGTTTGTTTCGGCCTTTCTTCTCAGAGTAGTCAGATCTAGCTTATTTTAAATATTTTGTAATATGACGTGTAAAAGTGATTCCAATATCCTATTTACAGAATAAGCAATTTCATTTCATTTCATTTCATTTCACAGAATGTTTGCCTTATTTATTTACTTAAAGTTTTTGCACTCAAAAAAGGTACTTATGCGGACTTAATGCCTAAGGCAATCTCCACCAGTCAACCATGGGTTGTGAAGAGATTCGATGGCAGGAAAACAGAATTTTTGTCTCAGAAAACGTGGAAACGTTCCATTGTTCAAGTATGGAACAAAGTGATTCTCGAGACGTTTAAGAAAATTAAGGAGCTGGCCCTAAACAGAAAGAGCTCGATGGTTCCGTAACTCCAAGAGCACGGCCATAAGTATAAAAAAATACAATGCAAAGTTTATAAAGTTGAATAATAATAGTATCTAAGATGGGGAACATTCTGAGAGGTTGGCAGCGATGAGAGATTATTGCCACATAAGTAATGTCTGTTCCAAAAGTATGTGATGAAAGTGTAAACAAACCCCAATCAGATTAGATTATTAAGCAAACACTCTATTAAAATAATAAATAACACATATTTTTTTTATTTTGGGTTCAAATGTATACCTCAGCGGCAATGAAAAAATATTGACGAAAATTAAAGTTATAAAATGTACCTCAATTATCAATTGAAAACATCTTTCAGGTGATTTAAAATTAAATTAGAATTTCTGGTTAAATTTGCAAGGCACTCAATTTGTAAGTGACAAATTGACATCCACTGGTACATTTCCTGATCCATTTGTTTCCATTTTCTCATCACATACGTTTGGAATAGACCATAGTAAAGACTCCTTCGTACTTTGGAGAGCATACTGATATTACTCAAAACTTGAATTGTGAATTTTAGATAACAATCATTTTATCTACACTTATATTATAAGGAGAAAAGATTTTAATTTTTATATGTTTGTATCTTTGTTTGTAATGAATAAACTCAAAAACTGCTGGACCAATTCTAAAAATGCTTTCACCAGTAAAAAGCTATAGCAATCTATCTGCCTAGCCTTTTCCCAACTATGTAGGGGTCGGCTTCCAGTCTAACCGGATTCAGCTGCTTATCAGTATATCACATGGAATGACTACCTATCTAACCTCCACAACCCAGTAACTGGGTAATACGATACCCCTTGGCAAGACTGGTTGTCAGACTTTCGGGCTTCTGACGACCCGTAACGACTGTCAAAGATCCACAAATGACAGCCGGGACCAACAGCTTAACGTACTTTCCGAGGCACGGAGGAGTCTCGGTATGTAAAGATGGTTACCCATCCACCGACCAACCCGGGCAAGCGTAGCTTAACCTGATGGATCGACCCGGTGTGGCTACTATGACTTAGTCACAACTCCTCCTCATAGTAAAAAGCTATAGCACTGAATAACATAGGCTATTTATAAAGATATCACACGGGCGAAGCCGCGGGCGGTAGCTAGTGTAAAATAATTACAATCATTAGCATCCGTTACAACTTGAAGCCAACCAGACCTATAAAAAGTGAGCAGATGAGAATAAGAAATAGCTGAAAATCAGGCTATTTGAGTAGTAGGTAGACAAGCCTCCAGGGAAAAATATTTTCACGGGAAGTACCAAACTTATACTAAAATAGGCATGAAATTTTTAGAATATCTTTCCTTTTACACAATAAAACTTCGTTATCTATGTAAATCTTGGTTTGTGTTACAATTCCGTTACTAGATAACAGTTGGTTGAAATTGGAAGCAATAAAATTTTAAGTAGAATCACTTTAACGGTCAAAGTTAAATTGGAATTCATTGTGGATGTAAATAACTTCTGAAAATATTTAATAACGTAACGAATTTTTTTATATAAAACGAATAAAAAAGACTCTGGCTTTACACGATGAATAATTTTAATTTCCGTGGCACGGCAATTCCCTATTAAATTTCTTTTTGAAAAATTGCTCTTCTTTTGCCAGTATTTTATTTAATCGTATGAATCGACACACGGTTTTACTTTAATACCAATTCATTGAAAACTTGCAGAACGAATTTCGCTTTAAATTATTGTTTTAACGGTACGAACGAATTACTTAAATAAAAATATATTTTTATAACAGTTTTATTCACTTTGCCTATTATATAATTAAGTCAATCAATAAATCTGCCTAGCCTTTGCTCAACTATATTGGGGTAGGCTTCCAGTCTAACCGGATACAGCTGGATACCAGTATTTTACATGGAGCGAATGCCTATCAGACCTCCACAACCCAGTGGCCGGGTAATACGATACCCATTGGTAAGACTGGTTGTCAGACTTTCAGGCTTCTGACGACCCGTTACGACTATCAAAGATCCACGAATGATAGCCGGGATCAACGGCTTAACGTGCTTTCCGAGGCACGGAGGAATTTCAATATGTAAAGATGGTCACCCATCCACGGACCAACCCCGTCAGGCGTAGCTTAACCTGATAGATCGACCCGTGCGGCTGTTATTATTTAGCCACGAGCTCCTGTAATATAATTATATATAAATACCTATTCAGTTGCGCGTTTTAAGTGAAACCAGACATTACAGATCGAGACCTCACCGTAGATTGGAAATAACGTTAAGCCGTTGGTCCCGGCTGTCATTCATAGATCTTTGACAGTCATAACGGGTAGTCAGAAGTCCAATAGTCTGAAAATATCGTGTTGCCCAGTAACTGCATTCTGGATGTCAGATAAGCAGTCGTTCCGTGTAAAATACTGGTATTCAGTTGCAATCGGTTGGACTGTAAGAAATTGAACCCAATATGCACAGTTAGGAAAAGGCTAAACATGGCAATGATGGTGTGAAAGTACACCATTATCGCATCTTTCCTTTGCATATTTATTTTAGTACAGAATTAAATAAATATACACAATGCAATTTCAGTTCTTCACCCTTTTAATTTAGATTACTAAATTTTCTAAGCTGTGACATTTTCAAACTCAAAGAATTAAAATAATTAATGTCTTTAAACTATACCAAAACAATTTTAAGCTCGTAACTTTGATTCTGACTTTGAACTAATGAATGCAATTTAAATTGCTATGTTCATAATTTGTTCTTCAAAATTTAACTTAAATTCGATACCCAAAAAACAAAAAAGTTTAATGATTTTGAATTTTGTTTTATGGCGAAAGCGTCAGGGTAGCCCATGAAGTTTAAATTGTCTTACGTTTTCTGCGATTTACTGGTCAGTATTAGGTTTTATGTGGTCAAAAAAACTGCTGGTACACAAATACGAGGTCGCTCAGCGTGCTATGCTCGGAGGTTCTTTGAAGGGTAAAATCAGAAATGAAATTATTCGGAAAACAACCGGAGTTACGGACATAGCTTGCAGAGTAAGCAAACTGAAGTGGTAATGGGCTAGCCATGTTTGTCGAAGGACCGATGCATGATGGCCGGTGGAGCAGACGAGTCCTAAGAGTGTAAACCGCGTATCGGTAAGTGATGATGGTAGATGGATCGGCGACCTTAAGAAACTGGCTGGGACAGACTGGATGCGGAAGGTGGAGGACAGGGTGTTATGATGCAGCTTGTTAGAGGCCTATGTCCAGCAGTGGACTACGATAGGCTGAGTTGATTGATTGATGATCAAAATATGATTCGCGACCGTAACAAATAATGAATTCTATAGAATTATAAATAAACTAGCATCCGCCCGCAGCTTCGCCCACATCAACATACCGATAAAAAGTAGCCTAGGTCCTTTCTCAGTCGGCTGGCCCGGGGATACCGCACGGTCTCCCGTGAGGCGGCGAGCCTCCTTGCCGGATTACCGCCATGGGATCTGGAGGCGAAGGTCCTCGCGCACATCTGGGAGTGGCGCGAGGAGGTGAAGCGCCGGGGTGTAACTCCGCTGCCGCGAGAAATCGCGGCACAGCGGACAGAGCTCCGGCAAGATCTCATGGCGGCATGGAGAGTGCGATTGTCGCAACCCAGTGCTGGGCACGCCACAATAGCGGCGATAAGTCCCCTCTTTGAGGAGTGGCTAGAGAGGCGCCACGGCGTCCTCACCTTCCGCCTGACACAGGTCCTCACCGGACATGGCAGCTTCGGGAGGTACCTGTGTAGGATTAGGCGGGAGGAAACGCCTGGGTGTCACCACTGTGTGGATCGCCCGGAGGACACGGTGGAGCATACGGTTGAGGTGTGCCCTGCTTGGAGCACCGCCGTGTCCTCGCGGAGGCGATTGGCGGCAGTGACCTCTCGCGTCCGGCCCTGGTTCAGGCCATGGTACGGAGCGAGAGGGCATGGGAAGCCGTCACCTCCTTCTGCGAAGCAGTAATGCTCGCGAAGGAGGAGGCGGAACGCGTGAGGGAAAGGCAAAGTTTGCGCCCTCACGCCCCTAACCGCCGCCGTTGGAGACGCCCTGGGCGTCGGGAATCCCAGGCGGATTCCCGGCCACCATAGGCGCGGGCTTGCGGACGGCGAGCAACGGGCAGCTCGCCGTCCGATAAGGACCAGGCCCGGGTCGATGGCGCGTCGTGTTCCACGCGCGCCTCAAAGAGATGTCAGCAAAATTGACGGGGTCCAATAGGACCGATGCCTGCCAGGGTTGCGGGAAAGTCCGAAAGGGATACCGGGACCTTGGCAACAGGCAAATGAAGGAACACGGGTGGGTTTTAGTCAGTAAAAGTCTGACACGCCCTTCCGCTCCGTCCGCCCAGAGCGGGAGAAGTCATTGGATGATTTCCCACCCTCAAAAAAAAAAAAAAAAAAGGTCCTTTCTCAGACTCAAGACTATCCGTGTACCAAATTTCATTTAAATCGGTTCCGTAGTTTTGGCGTGAAAGCGCGATAGACAGACACACAGATTTACTTTCGCATTTATAATATTAGTAAGGATAAAATTGGATGATTTCAATATTAATGATTAAAACCATAATTTACTATGATTTTCCTACTTTGTTTGAGAAGAGTCCTTTTACAGGCTGTTAATATCATTTGTACTGTCAACAAAATGAATACCGACAAATAATTTCACTAGGTACCGCAACTGTCAACGAATTCCATTCACACTTTCAATGGGAAACCATAAAGGCTCTTACATACTGGGGCGATTCGTCGCGCAACGCGACGCCGCCGCATTGTTCGCCGTGAGAAATTGTTTTGTTAAAATTCGCGTCGCGCGACGAATCGCCCTAGTATGTAAGAGCCTTTATACCACTCATTAATATAAATTGTTTGCTATTATTATTGTATTGTAACGCTCGCACTCGTTGTGACACATTTGTACCTACAGCCATAGCCAAAATATGTTCGTCACTTTATGGGCAATTTTTGACGATAGAATCTGTTTTACCGACTCATCGTGATATATTATTTTGTAATGTCAAACCCCAGAATGACATTAATCTTCTTTACATTTCAGACCAAATTAAAAACGGTCACTGATAGACTCGGACTATTAAATAAAATAGAAAAATAAATATAAAGAATAATACATTTATATTTCGTAAAATGGCCAGTCCATTAAAAAGGTTTTAGTTTGATATAAACTCGACATGGTCAAAAGAGTATTTCGTAATAAAGTACCTAATTTAAAAAAATCTATGCAATAGTCTGTTCGTGCTGTGGTGCCGTCGATATTAGGCTAAGCGTATACTGAGACGCAGGTTCACGCAGCGCAGGGCAGAGCAGATTTTGTAATGCATGAACGTAGCTGCCAACGCTGCAGCGCAGGCACGTGTGATGCAGACATGTGTCTGTCCCGTTCTGCGTTCGGTTGTAGAGCTGGCACAGATTTCTGCGTGACGCGTGCTGTACTTTGTTACCTGCGTCTCAAAAACAAGTGACGACCAGCTGTCAGTACGTACAAAATCTGCTCTGCACTGCCAGCAGAGCAGATTTTGTAATTTTATAATGATTTTGTGACGACTCAGGTCCACGCAGCCTGCAGACAATTGAAGAATACTTTTTGACCTCGTTTCTTCTGGCAAATTACGATGAATAAAATAAACACAGGTTTTATTTTCTCAGTGTACAAAATGAGCGAAAATTAACCTCGTAATATTACAATATCTTTAATATAAATACATTTCTAGCCTACCTCAACTTCGTCTTTCAGGAGCGTAGTGTGAAACGAAGCGTAATTACGGGCATCCTACCAAATAAAGTGCTAGTTACTATTTCTATGAAATAGTGTTAATTGAATGTTGTTTCGAAAATGTAAATTATATTTTAGTTCATTAGTAGGTTCATTTTAGTTCATTTTAGTTCATTCATTAGTATGCATGCGACGCTAATGAACTGAAATACATAAATTTCTGTGGGGTACCTGCTAGCACTCACTCAATCTGCCTGCCCTTTTCCTAACTATGCAGAGGTCGGCTTCTAGTCTTACCGGATGCAACCGAGTACCAGTATTTTAAATGGAGCGATCCTATCTGACCTCCACAACCCCTGGGTAGCACAACACCCCTTAGTAAGCCTGGTTTTTAGTCTTTTAGATCCAACTAACCACCAACCTATTACGACTAAAAGTGAAAAATAAAAATCTTTTACAAAAAAAAGTTTGTGTTTTATTGTAAAATTCCCACCGACTTCTGAAACAGATTTTTTTTTTCAATTTGTATTCTTTTTTCTAAGTCAGTTGTTTTTTTTTTGTAATTTATTTACGAATTATAATATTGGAACGTAGATGATATAAATTAATTAATTGATGACAAAAGCCGTATTTTCTTCTTCTTTCTTTCCTGAATGAAAGGAACTAAGCCTGAATAGTTCCATACAATTTTATTATCATAAATTAGCTACAAGAAATTATAACATTCGAAATTATATTTACTCCAGAGAGATAAACTGCGATAAACATCCCCAACTCAACGAATGTAGAAAAAATCTGTATATAAGCGGCCGCTCGAAAGAGAATGTCTTTTTTTTTTCGAAAAGCAAACGAGATTGGCCAGTAAAAAAAAAAAGACTAAAATGGCTCGTTGTTGAGTAGTGGCCCAATTACAAATGCGAAGTGCGGAAAGTCGAGATCTGGTTTTGTTGGACAATTTTGTTCAAAATAAGGAACAGTTTTGTTTACACTGCTCCCTTTAAAACCCAGCTTATGAAATTCAGAAGTTAGATGTGACATAGTTTCTTTAAAACAGTTTTGCTAAAAGGTGAATTTTAAAAATTATTTAGACTTTCCCAATTGTAAACTTTTTGTTCTAAAGGAGTTGTATAGTTCAAAGTATTTCAGTTAATTTGCATTATAAGAAAGAAATGAAAGAAAGAAAATAAAGAAAGAAAGAAAGAAAAGAAAGAAAGAAAAAAGACAGAAAATTTTCTTCTGAAAGAAAATACGTTTATTTGCTATAAACATGACGCAAAGAAAGAACACAAACACAAAAATAACAAGTTGGTTGGCTGTACCTTTGCACTCATATTATAATTATGTTGTATCTCGTATGTATTTTACTGTGTGTACATAAATTCTAAAATAAATAAATAAGTTGGGGAAAATATGCGCCACATCCACGCAAAACGGCCATCACTCATAATGCTGCGACCCTATGCGAGAAAGATCCACATCGCTGGTTTTCAGCGGCAGTCGACTTTGAAATAGCATGAGATATTAATAAAATAAATACACAATATTCATTCTAAATGTTTGTATAAAAATATAATATTTAAAATAGCAACATTCCGTTCAGTCGGCAAAGACACAAGAGCTCTGGTTCCCGTTATAAAAAAAAAAAACTGTCCGCGCAGCTGTCTGAAAACTATTTGTTTGACGTACTGGTTATTTAATAATTATCATGGCACGTTATGCAATGAATGTTATAATGGAATTATGTTAAACTCCGGCCTCTGAGAGAATGCTTTCTGCATGCATATTTTTGCGGGCCGGAGCGCGGTGCTGCATTTTGCATCCAAGCCAGGATCTAGTTTTTGCGAAATTAAAATTAAATACTTTCGCGTAACATTTTTAAGGATGCCGTTATTTACTCAACTCAGAAACTTTTTTACTCAAATACAAAACCACAGAAGGAGTTCCGACGTTTTATCGTTTTTAAAACATTATTTCCATACCTGAAATAAATACGGTGGGAGTTTTTCAAATATATTCCGTTGGGGATGAATATTAACTTATATTTTTAAACTATATTATCATAAATGCGAAAGTGAGTTTGTTTATTTGTTTGATACCCTTTCACGCTAAAACGGTTTAACGGATTTAGATAAAATTTCGCAAATGGGTAGACCATGACCTGGAATAGGACATAGGATTCTTTTTATCTCGATTACCACGGGATCGAAACTTACGCGGGTGAAACCGCGGAGCACAGCTAGTTTATAATATTAACAATAAGGATTATAAATGCGAAAGTGAGTTTGTTTGTTTGTTACGCTTTCATGCTAAAACGGCGTAATGGATTTGGATGAAATTTGGTACATAGGTAGACCATGACCTGGAGATGGACATAGGCTATATATAGTACACCCATATTTTACCAGTTATGTTCAAATCCCATGTACTAAGGGGCGAGCTAATTGTCATCAACCGGGCCCAAATCCAGACTATGGGCTGCAACTGAGAACTTCTTGACAGAAAAACCCTATTAACACTAACTCCGACCGGCACCCTAATTGCGTAATTAATAACACGTAATAATAACACGATCAATCACAATCTGAATCGTTTTGAAGCAGATAGCATTTCCATTGCTTCAAAGTTCGAAAAAAAAATCTGCTCAAAAAAAATTAGAAAACGCAATGAATGTTGTTGAACTGTCAAAATGAGAGATTAGTCTTGATCGTTTACAAAAATTGTGTTACGCAATTAGATAACTGGGAAAGAAACCAGGGGTAGTATTATGAAGTATTAATGCCATCATTATTCCACTGCGAAAACGGGATGGTGCTATCGGCCTTGTCTAGCTCCGTCTCTCTCTCCCACTGGAAAAATGGTGGCATTAATACTTCATAATACGGCACCAGGGCCTTATTGTCTGAAGGGGTCGCGGGAAAGTCCAAAAGGGATACCGTGGCCTCTGAAAACTTACAGGCAACTGAAGGAAAACGGGTGGGTCTTAGTATACAGTGACAAGAGACAGAGAGGCCCAAAAAAAAATGACCTCACTGTGAGCCGTAGCACTTGCGGCCACTAGTCCAACGAGGATGTATAAGGCTGTAGATTCGATAATTATCCTTTACTAACAACATAAAACATATTATTTGCCAAACAAATTACATTCAAAAATAATACTACAAAACAAAACACTTTGAATAATTCAGTTTAATAAAATAGCCCAACGGTTATTTGCAAACAAAATTAGGTGTTACCAAAACGCATGAATATTCAAACATATTTTATAATGTAAGTACGCATCGGTTTTCAGCTGATAGAGCTGAAGTGTTGGTTTTAATTAACTAAAATGTAAACATTTATTTAGTAAGTGGTCCTTTTGGTACAGCAGGACCAATTTCTTGAGCATCGTTCAAACTGGATCTTTGCAATTGTTTTCTTAGGTAATTTAACGCTGAGATCCGACGATTGGCGATTTTGCGGACGGACACCGACGAGCCCGAACGACGGATCGTGGGATGATGTATGGGGTATCGCAGACATTGGAGGCGCCTCGGTGCGCGGTGTATGGCGGTCTGTGGTCGTCTGCCGTGCGTGTCCGTCTGCAATATTGCTCATCATGGGATTCCACCATAAGACAACACTGATATACTTACCTACAGCAACGAAAAAAAAATCGTAATAAAACAGCCAGACAGTTTTTATTTCGATTATTGAAGTGAATTGAATTGCGCCGTCAATAATGTCAATCCCTAATATCAAGTAGAATGACAGCTTGCTTCACCAGAACAAACCAAAATTGTTAATATCCAATTAACACGAGTTCTGATAAATGCTCGTTCCTTCTACGGTAAAAGACCAGCAACCTAATTGCGTAATACATGCCAAATCAGAATTGCAATCGGTTCGAAACGTCTCAACCATCCTTACTAATATTATAAATACGAAAGTAACTCTGTCTGTCTGTCTGCCGCACTTTCACGCCAAAACGACTGAACCGATTTAAATGAAATTTGATACACAGATAGTCTAGACCCTGAGAAAGGACATAGGCTACTTTTTATCGACTTACCATGCAGGCGAAGCCGCGGGCAGAAGCTAGTTGCATCAAAAGTTCGAAAAAAAATCTGCTCAACAACGTAGTTACAATTAGGGTGTTGAAGTGAGAACAAAAATTGAAGATGTCTTCCAATTTTTGTATGTACCCAGCCGATTTATTCTGTAAAAATCCCACCGTGAAAACTTAGTTGAAGTGAGCTTGAACTGGTGTCATTACACTTAACGCTAAGAACAGACAGCTCACTTCACCTAAGTTTTCACGTTGCGATTTTTACAGAATCGACCATTGATTTTTATCACACCTGAAAAGGGACAACCTAAATTACCATAATTTTATGAAAAACCAGCCCGAGAAGCATGATCCTACTTACTTTTGAAAGCCGTCGTTGTGAGCAAATAAGAATAAAATGCTTTTCAAATAAATGCAAAGTGGGTTTAATGTCGTTTGCTTTGAGCCTACCCAGCAAGCCATGATACTAAAGGCCTTAACCACTATGTAAATAAAAAATACAGTAAACTCGCTTTGAAAAACTTGTGGGTAATGTTGTTCGCGCACCACCGGGGCGCCATCGCCGAAGCGGTCCTAAAACTTTTTATACGTTTTGCTAAGCTACCGCTGGGTTACCGCAGACAGTGGTAGATTTAATTATAGTAAAGTGCTGATTAATTAGTTTTATCTATGGTCTATTCGAAAAGTATTTGATGAAAGTGTAAACAACCCCTGTTTAGTTTAAATTCTTAAGCAATCAATTACTAAAGAGTTAGTAATACATTCATCAGTATTTAGAAGGTTTCAACATTATATTGCATCACTTTTTCCAATTATTATTCGAATGAATTGTGATTGAAAATTATAAGACAAAAAAAAAGAAGTTATAAAACTTACCGCGATTGTCAAATTAAACAGTTATAAGGTGATTTAAAATTAGAATTTCGGGTTGAAGTAGGTATTCAAAAATAATAGCACTCAATTTGTTCGTCTTAATACAAACCGAGTTCTAACTTTGCCCAAAGCTCAAACGAAAACTGCCTAAACAGTTTTTTTTTGTTTCTTAGAACCCTTTTTTACCTTTTTTCGACTGAAATTCCAAAGTGTAAACTTCAAAATGTTACTTGGTTTAAAATTAGTTTTTTGTTTTCGGAAATTTAACGATAATTCAGAATGGATTAATAAACGGTTCGATACTTAAAGATACACCTTGTTTCGTAATAAGGCCGTATTTCCACCTCATTGATCAGAAGACAACGTGATGAGTGTTAAGACTTTATGTAAATACGAAGCATGGTAAGACTACCTCATTCCCGTGGTAATGCGTTTAACTCGCAGCTCATTTAGTTAAGGAACCCATGTTTATGTTACTGTGAATAAGAACTTGGTAAGTAACTTAGCCTCGAGCTTGTGTTATATTAGATTGCTACAAATACGGCAGTTTTATTTCCTTTTTAATTTCTGCTACATGGCAATCTGTTCTAGGAACAATAAGCCACTTCCTTGGCTGATAAAATTAAATATATGTTTTACGTTGTACGAGAGCCATAAACTGTTGAAAAGTTTATGTCCAGCAAACTCTCTCTTTGTCTTATAAAAATTTGTGTAGCTATGCTAAATAAATGAAAAAAATATACATCTTACTGCAGTGAAAAAAAAGTATTACTGCACCTATTTTGAAACGCAAAGAAACGGATTTATCGTTTTTAATGTCAAGTCATGCATCCGATCGTATTTCTCATCCCCAAAAAGGACTTCCATACAGACTTTCATCCCCTATTTAACCCCATTAGGGGATGAATTTTCAAAAATCCTTCCTTAGAGCTCTCATCTGACTCTTGTTTCTTAAAAGTTAATGCATAAATTATATATATTAGAGGAGCTCGTGGCTAAGTAATAACAGCCGCATGGGTCGATCCTTCAGGTTAAGCTACGCTTGCCGGGGTTGGTCCGTGGAACCGAGACTCCTCCGTGCCTCGGAAAGCATGTTAAGCTGTTGGTCCCGGCTGTCATTTGTGGATCTTTGACAGTCGTTACGGGTCGTCAGAAGCCCGAAAGTCTGACAACCAGTCTTACCAAGGGGTATCGTATTACCCAGTTACTGGGGTGTGGAGATCAGATAGGCAGTCGCTCCATGTAAAATACTGGTATTCAGCTGCATCCGGTTAGACTGGAATCCAACCCCAATACAGTTGAGAAAAGGCTAGGCAGATTGACAATAGTATAATTATTATTATACAATTAGCAATTTACTCTAGGTTCCTACTTAATTAAATTTCTAGTTAACTAACTTTATTGTTAATTAGACGCTTCAGAAAACTTACAATCTAATATCTATTATAAGTATAAATAATGAGCAACTAAGGTACCTTCTTAAAAGTACTCACTGGAATTAATTTGTCGCGGAGAACTGCTCCTACCCTTCCTTGAAGAGAAATAAACCTCTATCGCTAACTAAGGTCATGGATTATTATAAAAATAAGTGAGTACCTACCTAGATAAAAATAAAAAGCCTACTTCGTCTAACACTGGAGAAAATCGCGGGATATAATCGCCGTGCCCAGTATTTCTAGACACTCTGTTATGGGTCGTCTTCACGAGCGAGAGAATCGCGACGATGTGACGAGTGGCTGAGTGATCGTGGCTATCTCGCAGCGAGAGCGCGGCAAGCGCGCTGTCTTAATGCAAGTGTCCAGATGCCGTGTTATGAAGTATGGCGATTCTGTTAAGAGTCGCGACGATATGCTGGCGAAAAATCGCTCATTCGTGGAGATTATTATCGCATTGAATGACTATTTCATGAAATCATGACATTTGGCACTTTCATGAACTTAGAGAGTTGTATTGCTGATTCTAATGTTTATAATTCTGTAAATCCATATTTGTTACGGGCGCAAATCATATTTAGATCAACATACAACCTGATACTGACCTGCAAATTGCAAAAAACGTAAGAAAATTTGAATTTCGCGGGCTACCTTAGCGCATCCCCCTTAAAGCTTTGCTCCCAGCTTCCAAACAACGTGTATTATAGTAGGTATAACGTATGGATGTCTGTAAAATCAGTATAGTAATAAGAAATAGTAGCAGTAGAAATCACTAACCCCATTCTCATTCACGCCAATACACAACATAAATTCAGAAACACACCTTCTTCGAACAGATGCACCAATTCGAATTCAAATAGAAAATACGACTCCGAAATTGCCACTTACCATGCGATACTCGGTAGCAGCCATTAAATGTACCGTTCTAAACAGAATACTGAACAAGGAAGGCATTTCCAATTTATACTATCCTACCAATAACCTGAATGTGTATGGAATTAATAATCATGTGTTTTAGTTTGATAAATCCTCTGTGTGTGTTTACTTATGGCCGATTCCTATAATATACGGATCGTTATAGGTTCAAAGTAAGAATCTTGTATTTTTACCAATAATGAAGCAAAGACCTCATAGCTTTGCATAGTAGACCCTCCCATATGGAAGTAGCTATCATAGGTAAAATTAGCCTATAAATCTATTTAGCAGTTTGGCAATAAAAAAGTTACCATTGGTAACAAAACGATTCGTTTTTGTTTAAAGGAACCGAGCAATAATCAGCCTATAAATTCTCCCACTGCTGGGACACTGGCCTCCTCTTGGTGAGAGGGATCCGAGTGAGCGTAATCTACAACGCGGGCCCAGTGCGGCTTGGTAGTAGTCATAGTTATGTCTTCGATTTTATCCTTCACCGTTTTGAGAGCATTGGTAATGTTTTTGCAAACACCCACAGAAGTGGGTGTTTGCTTGGCTGAAAATATTCCAAAGCTGTTTACGTTTTTTTGGCTGAATTGGCGACACCAGATGAATTGGCAAAAAAATACTCAACTTCTTTTTTTGCTTTGAAATCATGTCATTCAAAAAAATATGTGGTTCTAACCTCAGACCAAATACAAAAACCAAGACAGAGCTCTGTTAACAGTGACGTGAGGCCGGTTTCGTAAACATGTGTGCACTTAGTTTGATTGTAGTGTCATTGTAAATAGTTGTAAATGTGTGTGTGTGATCGTGTATGCATAGAGCGTTGGTGTACTTTTAGCATGCTTCACTGTATTGTTCCCAGCGCTCCGTCTTGGTTTTTTATTTGGTCTGAGGTTCTAACATGTTTTTTGCTATGCCTATTTTTTTTATATTTTTGCTGGGCTATTTATAGATCCTTCTGTGATTGAACAAACATACGATTAACCAAAGATTACCGCGTGTGTTACAAAATCATTTCAATGGTATCTAATATCTTCTTTGTTTAATAACCTTGACTATCGAATCCTAATTAGTTTGCATAACGAAGCTTTCGATAAAGATTTATTTAGGCCCAGACTAATTTAAATTGCTTGTCAATCTCTAGTTGTAACTGAACAGAAATACAAGACGAAATGTCTTTTGAAATACCACAAAAAAGTCGAACCATGTCAACTATTTAATGGTTTCCAAGCTCATTTTTGTCTGAACTATCATGGAAAACAAAGATAAAAATACGTTGAGCTATGAAAACGATCATATTAGTCTTAAACAGGGGTCTTTTAAAACTGGCCACCAATTATTTGATTTCACAGAAGCACTCCCTAAGCCGACTAAAGAATCGTACATTCAATATCGATGCTTAGTTACAGTATCGATGCCGCGATTCGATTCGTTTCAACCAATTGCGTTCTGTAATGA
Organism: Lithophane leautieri; assembly: GCA_949152455.1. NCBI lineage: Eukaryota > Metazoa > Arthropoda > Insecta > Lepidoptera > Noctuidae > Lithophane > Lithophane leautieri. The sequence goes on along the minus strand of OX424482.1, from coordinate 4,958,480 downwards.
ACGGTGCTCAATGTCACGGAATCGAATGGTACAGCCTGATTGTATGGCACTCGAATGGACACTCGATTCTAAAAGTCCGGGTAAAAACATTATAAAAGTGGTGCAGCCAGTTACAAATAGATAGACCTGTGAAATGTGTTGGAAGCTAAAGAGCTAGAGGTCAATTTATATTTGTTCTAATTTATTGAGTTTTTGGTGTACATATTAAGAGTAAACTCGTGAGCAATAAATTGGATCGGTAACAGAAACTTAATATCTTGGAAACTAATGGTATCTTATTCAAATAGACTATATATTTTTATAACTTATTTTAATCATACTAAGTTAACGTTTGTTCACTTACGAAAATCACTTCCTTTTTTAAATACAATGGTCGTAGATATATTTATCTATTCCGCCATATAACTATTCCTAAAAAGGTATAAATCCTGTAAGAAATCGACACGTGTTGCACCTCCCAACGAGGCATCCTCAGGATGACGATTGACTTTTCGCGAACCCGAACACGACGTGTTGCCACGCCGAGTGCTGGACGCAGAGTCCAGCGCGCGTCAATTTTATTGCAACTATGCGTTATCTATATGTAAATATTATCGCAAAACAAAAATTGAAAATTATTTAACCGTTGTTAAAGATGGAGGTATTATTTTCTCCCAGTTTTATTTATTGTATTTGTTTTTCCCGTTCGCTAACAATACAAATTGGATGTGGCATTACCTAGGTAGGTGTTTTCGTCGTGAAGGATCAAAAAATATTTTCTGTATAAAAATAACGACTTTTTGTCTTCGAAAAGATTTGTTTTCCTTTTACTACTTACATAATAAGGATGATGCCTATTATTTTTTCTCCGACAGATTGCTTTAAAAAAAAATTTGACACGTATTTTTTCTTTATTTACGTAATCAAAAGATTACGGCGATAAATGAACTTATACCACTTTCTCATTAAAAAACTTATAACAATAATAATCATCTCTAACGAGCCGTCCAAAAAAACTTTAATCATTATTTTAGGCCGAAAAAAAACGCTAGAATTAATAGAAAACTGAACTCAAATAAAATCACTTCTATTTATGTTCTTAAGAACTCATTTTAACTCAATGAGTGCTTTCAATTTGCTCAAAAACTAAAGCCAACCGTCCACTGCTCCGCAGGATATGCACGGAGATGTTTGCCACGTTAGTTGCGCGATTCATTTGTGTGCCAGCCACACATTCTTGCGTAACGTGGCTTTGGATCAGAGTGGATGATGCCGCTTACTTTTTTATTTATAGTGAGCTAAGTACACGTGCGTAGCTTATCCTTGGGCTGCTGTGGAGCGGTACCTTAAAATGCTCCAACACCTTTTAGTAGGGGAGAAAAATCTCAAAAGTTGGGGCTTTAAAAGGTAACATCTTTTGCAGCGTGTAATCAAGGAAAGCGAGGGGAATGCGAAGGTTTACCGTGTATACTCGTACGTAGAAAAATTTTGTTGTTACATTTCAAGAGCCAGACAGTCTATCATTGTAAATTGTACCTTATGTGAATGCATTTAAAAGTCGTTTCACTAGAATTTCTTGACCTATTTCAAAATAGATAAGTACAAAAAATAAAAACATGAATTAAACACAGACTAACCTATATTCTAACAATAATTAAATTAGAATAGCTCGCAGATAATATCAATTCAGTGAAACAATCCTACTCAAAAGTCGATCATCGGAAGTCGATTCGACAAAATTGAAGCAACAACTTAGAAAAAAACTTAGCATTTATTTTTTAGAACAACACAACTTGGAAATGTACGAGTATAGTGAGTGATTTTTATATAATAAACTAGCTTTTGCCCGCGGCTTCGCCCGCGTGGATGTCGGAAAAATCCCACGGGAACTTACTACCGCCCGGGATTGAAAGCACCCTATGTGTTAATCCAGTTATCTAATTGCGTAACTTATTTTCGTAACCGATTAAGACTAATCTTTCATTTTGATAGTTCAACAACATTCATAGCGTTATTTACGTTGTGGAGCAGATTTTTTTTTCAAACTTATGAAGCAATTGATTAGAAATTTGTTTCAAACTGATTCAGATTGTGGATCGTGTATTACGCAATTAGGGTGCAGGTTATAAACTATCTGTGTGCCTTTCATCCATATCCGTCGGGCCGTTTTTGCGCCAATCCGGAACAAACATCCAAATAAACAGACAAAAATACTTAAAAATATATTTTCGGCATCAGACTCATTCCCACACCTCGTACTAATTACTTATTTTCAAAGTATTTAATGTACAGTTTTGACTTAGTTACTATTTTATTATGTATCCCATTTTCCGCAACACGGGCAATATTTCCGTTTTTTTATTGCTGAAAAACATATCTGCGGGCTGCTACCACTTAATGATAATAATTATGTAGTCGGTGGTTTAAATATTATTGTATCATTAGTCATTACATAATGAAAGTATTATTGAAGTTAAGTCAGTTGTTAACTTACAAAACCCTGAAACACGTACTTTACATTTTTTTGTTTTAAGTATTAGTACCTACCGTACCGAGTTCTGAGTTAGTCCGACAGCGCATAAAAATGTTACTTACTTGCTTTGCCACCCCGTTATTTGTCTATGTGAAGTATTGCTTAAAAAACTAAAAGTGACAATCTTTATTATTTACTGTGGCAAGTATTGCCAAGTTTCAAGTTTAATAACTAAAGGAATAAGGGCGACTTTCCAAAAACCCTTTCTTAGTGGATTCCTACGTCCTAATAACTATCTGTGTGCCAAATTTCAGCCCAATCCGTTTAGTGGTTTGAGCTGTGACGTAGACTACCCATTTTCACCCCGTTAATGGTAGATTATTAAAAACCTAAATACACGTCATTCTTTATTTTTGGTTTTAAGTATAAATACTGAGTTTCGAGTTAATCGGACATCACGTTAAAATTCTTCTATACAAACTTTGACACCCCCCAATCTTCGTTTAGGGGGTAGTTTATAAAAACTAAAAATGACAAACTTTATAATTTACTTAGATAAGTATTCGTGTCAAGTTTCAAGTCTATTAACTCAAGGAATAAGATTTTTAATATTAACGAAATCCCCCGGTTTCACCCTCTTAGCGGTGGAATTTCGAAAAATCGTTCCTTAGTGGAACCTTTCTCTTCATGAAGAACACATCCTCCAAATTTCATGTCTCTAGGACCAGCAGTTTAGGCTGTGCGTTGATATCTCAGTCACACTTGCCTTGTATATAGATTCATCATTAAAATAAAATAAACTTTGACTTTGCAATTTTAATTCTAATGACTCAGCTTTGTATATAGGTATGTTTTGTTTCAAGTTCTAATTCATATTACTGAGGCACAGTATGTAAGACTATTATGTGTGTTCGATGTACTGAAAATAAATCTTATAGTATTCGAAGTAAGAAGACCGGGGAAATATGACTTGATTGAATACCTGTCGGTCTTCCTGGTTTTCCTTAAGGGTCTTTTCTATCTATAAAGGTTCATCAGTAACCAAGTCGGACAGATTTATATGAAACGAACTTTTGACAGCGGCTTCGCCCGTGTAGATATCTAAAATTAACCCATGGGAACCTACTACCGGGATTAAAAGTATCCTATGTGTTAATCCAGGTTATAAACTATCTGTTTGCCAAATTTCATCCAAATCCGTTAAGCCGTTTTTGCGTGATTGAGGAACAAACATCCAAACACACAAACACACAAACTTTCACATTTATAATATTAGTAGGATTGGCGTTTACAAAGATTTGTGCATTTTGCAGTGCGTCATATTCTGTCTAAACTTTTCCCAATTTTGTTGGTGTCGACTTCCAGTCTGATGCATCTCAATACCAGTATTTTAATATGGAGTGTCTGCCTATCTGACCACCGCAACTCAGTTACTGGGCAACACGAGACCCCTTAAGACTGGTTGTCAGAATTTCGGGCTTCTGACAACTCACAACGCCATTGGTCCCAGCTGTCATACGTGGATCTGTGACAGTTCAAAGATCAACGATTGACAGCCGGTATCTCACACTTTCTTTAAATAGCCATGTATATACCACACAATCTTTCAGTATATACCTACTACCTACTGAACACAATTCTCGATTCTTAACTTTATTACTCGTAAATTTATTGTTTATTAATAATACCCGTAATCCTAACGGGCGTAAGCGCCATTAAAGCTAATGTCGCTTACGCTCTTTGGGTTCATATATCGGTTCTCCAACACCCTCATAAATATGGATATGGCTGTTTTGAGTGGCTAGTGGCTTACTCCTGAACGGGATTGTCTTAGTAATGAGTATTATTGAATTAATTTTACGACCTATTTTATGGTTACTGTTATCGGAAGTTTTAGTGTGTGATGGTCATGGTGTTATGCTAATTTTGAGGGCATAGTTTTAGACGGGTTTTTGTCGGTAGGAGTATAATGTAATTATACATTTTATAAACCTCTGCTCACCCCATATCTTCCCGTGGGTGTCATAAAAGGCGACTAAGGGAATCAGTAGAGAATGGGCAGCAGCGTTTTCTATGCATTTTAATATCATACTGCGAGCGTCAACAGAACCCGCCTGCCAAGCGTGGTGATTATGGTAAAAAATTACAAGCACCATAAAGAAACGGCCCCTAGTACGCGGCAGCCCGCTTACCCTTGACTACGGTAGTGGTCAAGGCTATGGTGTGGCAAGGCGTGCGAAGAAACCTCTGCTCTGTCCAGCTGGAGGGAATCCAATAGCTGTGAGAAGGAACCCTCAGTACCCCTTTGACGATACCACAACCCTTTGATATCCGTCTCTGAACCAGCAAATGTCTATAGATTTTAGTAGAGGCGAAGAATTATTTGCAACAAAAAATAATCAATAAGAAATTATTTATCTAAAAAATCTCAATAAATGGTTTTAAAACAACGTAGTGTAAAAAAAAAGGAATGTTCAGGGTATTTTAAATTTAAAATTCGAATTGCGTAGCTTTCAATTCAAAATAAATCCAACACAGAAACAAAGAAGGCTCGCACAAAGCGTTAACAGCATTTCCTCATCTTGTCATTTGGAACTTTAGAAAGGTGCAAACAGAAAAGGCATTAGGCACTAAGACATTTGTCAATCCCTCTCCTGAATTTCAAGTGTCGACCTTGGGCCACATTCCTTTTGTTGAAAGACTGAGAAGTCCTCTCGAATAAGGAAAGGTTGTTTGGAGGTCACCTGACAAGAATTCTTTGACGGCCATTTTTGGAATGTGGACTTTTTTCTTTATTTATTTACTAGCTGCGCCCCGCGGTTTCACCCGCGTAAGTCAGTTAGTAGAACAATTTGTTTGTCGCTTAATCCAGCCTTATTGTGACTTAAAACAGATATCTTTGTTTTTGCAAAGGAGTGTATATACAAAAACAAAAGAAAAAATCCTTACACAAAATTGTAGGTATTAATTTGTCAGTATTTACATAGGCTCTGGATCTTTCTATCATCCAAGTCCAACATTTACATAAGTTAAGATTGAATATTAACTAAATTTGCGTCAATATTTCAGTTCAATTCATAATGTCTAGACTTCATGATTGGTTTCGAATAATTGGTTATTCGTGCATACCGTGAAACTTGTTAATATATTCAGAATCCAAGCTACTGAGATTTTCCTGAAAACCAAAAACGGTCTTTCAAAATCAGTCGTAAAACGAACCAAATCAAGAAACAGGGCGTTAGATAGATACATAGCCTGCAAAATTAATAATCTATCTCTTTGAAATTGTTACAGAAAGTAAGAAACTGACCTTTCTACGTTCAAACAAGGAATAGCAAAATAAAAATAAATACCTCAATCGTTCAGAGTTTAAATTGAAAAGAAAACAATTTACAGCCGCAAATGACCTCATTCTCAGACTCGTAAGATTTCTACAAGCGGGTATTGGAGCGCTCAGTAATTACAAACCGACTCATTTCCCACAGAATTTCACTTAAAGCCTACGTTTTTAGAACATGGAGTAGTCAGCAAATGGAGTGTCGATGGAATGTTCTTTAGTTTGAAAGGTGTCGGAGGATGACACTACAATCGCCGCGCTTATTTAAAAGGTTGTTGATTCCGATTAGTTTTTATTACTAAACTAGCTTTTGCCCGCGGCTTCGCTCGCGTTAAGAAGTATTATTATTAGCGTGTGTAAAAAATTAGGATTTTTATTTTTGGGCTGTGCGTTGATAGATCACTATGTCAGTCAGTTCGGTTTAAAACTGAAAAAGTTTCATACAAACTTTCATCCCCTATTTTATCCCCTTGGGGGTAGAATTAATTCTTCAAGGACTTTCTAATTAAACTACAAAAGGTTTTGGTCCAAGCGCGGCCCGGCCGCGGTCATTCATTTCTTAGCGGATACCTACGTCATAACATCTACCTGCATGCCAAATTTCAGCCCGATCCGTCCAGTGGTTTGGGCTGTGCGTTGATAGATCACTATGTCAGTCAGTCAGTCACCTTTGAGTTATATATATTTAGATTATTGTCAAGGAAAACATTGCTAAGCAAGTTGACTATTCACTTAAATTGTCACATATTCAAATCACAAGTGTCATTCTTTGACCATTGCATGAAACGGCAAATCACGTTCACCCCAAGTACAGGATTTTTATCTACCAAGCGACGCGAGCTTTACTTGTGATAACAAAGTGTAAAAACACGCTGTGAATGTGGGCGTGACGACGAGTAGCGTCAACACATATCACACACACGCACACATTCACACACACTTTCAACTTCGCCATTGTCTCGGATGGTACCGAGAGAGACGGTAGCGTTTGTACACTTGGTAAACACAACTAAAGTGCTATAAAAATACTATAGTAATAAAACCATACACTGCTTAAGTATTCCAATACCATGGTTTTTGAGAAGGTTTATGGTTATGTTTTTCAAGCATATATCCGAAGTATCAATTTTCGCACAGTGTTATAGTTGGTGGTATCAAATCTAAATTTGAAATAAAATAACTGCAACCAACTGCATCAGACTGCTTGAAAAGTGATAATGTTTTGAACATTTTAATTGCAGCGGATTTATTGATTAAAAAAAAAGATTGTGTAGGCTTATTAAAACCATTTTACCCACCTATGAAGATTTTGTTGAACCATTGTTAAGGCGCCGTTCATCATCATTATCATCATCATCATCATTTTAGCTGAAAGACGTCCACTGCTGGACATAGGCGTCGTTCACATGCACACTATTCATTTACTACATTCTCAGTGTTTTAGAAGCTCTATCGCTTAGAGTATTAAGGACGTCTGTAGGCTTTATTTCCATATTAATAAACAGATTATGAGCTTACAATATACTGGGAAGCTTTGACGTTATAGTTGTCATAATTTATTAATAATTTAATACCTTAGACTACTCAAGCACACGGCCGGGCGGCGCCGCCAGGCATTTGAGTGGCTAAGAAACGAAGATTTGGACGAGTTCTTGACTCACAGAGAGTATTAATGAGTTTATATTTGAAAACTTGAAAAGGGGTTATTTTATTGACCAATATGAACGAGTTTTAATATAGGACCAAGCTGAAATCGCGAAAAAAATCTGAGACTTTTGTGTGTGCATAACTCGACAACATAGAGGGAATAGTCGATATTTTTTTTTGCGATTTTAGTGTTGTTCATAATGATGAGTACAATGACCCCTTTTCAGGTTACAGTTTTTTTTTTTCATATTAAATTAACCACTTTGTTTTTGAGCTCGTGGCTAAAGTAATAACAGCCGCACGGGTCAATCCATTAGGTTAAGCTACGCTACGCTTACCGGGGTTGATCCGTGGATGGGTGACCATCTTTACATACCGAAACTTCTCCGTGCCTCGGAAAGCACGTTAAGCCGTTGGTCCCGGCTGTCATTTGTAGATCTTTGACAGTCGTTACAGGTCGTCAGAAGCCGAGAGTCTGACAACCAGTCTTGTCAAGGGGTATCGTGTTATCCAGTTACTGGGTTCTGGAGGTCAGACAGGCAGTCGCTCCATGTAAAATACTGGTATTCAGCGGCATTCGGTTAGACTGGAAGCCGACCCCAATATAGTTGGGAAAAGGCTAGGTAGATGAAGACTTTCTATTTAAACCCACTACTTTGACGAAGCTTAGCAAATAAACTTAAAAGGGGTTCATAGAAATTACTGTTAGCCAAACAAAAAATGTATAACGTGTCGATTTTAGTCAAAGTATTCAATACTGTGCGGTTTCGATGACCAATAAAAGTTGAAGCAGAGCCTGAAATGATACGGTATACAGTGCAGGCGTCAAATATCACATTTAAATGCTTGGTATTTTTTCAGGCTTTTGTACACAAAATTGGAATTTTATATGATAATAAAACTATTTGTGTATTGTTAGCATCAACGGCATGTAAAAAATAACAAAAGAGCGAGCGAAAATAAATGATATTATTATGTAAAAAAAAAATATTGTGTTTGAAATTGAATCTCCTCAATTTGTAAATTGTATAGGTAATTTCAGGAATTTCTCGGAAAATTTATATTTCGTAGTAATATGAAAGTGATACTTTTTGTTTACGTTTAAAGCTTAAATAATTTAACACATAATACTATTTTATAATGTACCTACGTTCCTGATGAGCTATGTTATTCACAGTCGTGCCACGTGCCATCGGGACGAGCTCGTGGCTAATAATAACAGACGCAGGATTCAATTGAAAGATAAGCTACGCTTGCTGAAGTCAGTCTGTGGATAGTTGATCATCCATTACGTACCGAGACTCCTCCGTGCTAAGGGAAGGCCGTTGGCCTCAGCTGTCATTCATAGATCTTTGACAGTCGTTACGAGTAGTCAGAAGCCTGAAAGTCTGACAACTTACTATGCAAGGCGGAGGGGGTTTTAGGTGTTTCCCCCAAAATGACTTAGCCAACCCACCGTTTTATACGTAGGTAAATCCATTTGAATGTCATTATAGCCCGCTGGTGAATGAAGGGATTTGAATATGGAACCTTTACAAAAAAAATCGTTAGAATTTTATTTATTTAGTTTATATACCCAATACTTGAAAAAAAATTAAAGAAAAAGAAATTAAATTACCTACTTTTAAAAAAAATAGAGTTTCCTCATTGATTAAGGTGTGTTCGTCTTGGTTGAGCTTAATCCCTCGCTGCTATCAGGATTCTAGATCCAACTCCCTCGTTTCGCTCGGGAGCACACGAATGTTTCGTCATGCCCGGGATTTGAACTAACGCCCGTTACATTAGACACTGCTTTATTCCCTTAGTGAATATTCTACTATTAAAAAAGATCTTAACTTTGATGATATCTTAATAACTTCTCAAAGACAAATAAACGTATGACGATGAGTATCCTAAGCCTCGCCATCAACTTTCCGGAAAGCTAAAAATAAAAATCATGCGATCTAAATGCTTCCCTTTTTTGAGATAGATTGAAATAAATATTGATGTCGGAATATTTGATAAAAAAAGGGAACTGCGGATGGTTTGAGTCGACGTCCGAGGGTTGGGGCTCAGTGATAGAGGCTTGAGTTTTATGACTTAAATAGCATTTTCCCGCACTTTCGTTTGGAGAATACCCCATTGGATCGTAAATCCGCGGATAAAAATTGTCCTTTATCCTAAGCCAGATTATGGTCTACCTGTGTGCCGAAATCCGAGTCGTAATTGCGTGAAATGAAACAGACAGAGTTACTTTCACATTTATGAGTAACGAAGACTTGTTATCTAAAAGCGTAGTACGCTACATAATATTCTTCTTGCAATAAAATAAACAATATTTGTTAAACGATTTTACCCTGATGAAGAGACACATTGGTGTACATATAAACAAGGTTTTTTTTTTTATAATTTCTATGACTGACAGATGTTCCCCGAAGGGTTAGGCAATGCTGTACAGTAACACCAACATTTTGCCACAAATATTTTTTTAAATCTTTCCTGACCTGCATTGGGACACAGGATACTTTTTATCCCGATATTCCCACGAGATCGAGACTTATACGGGTGGAACCGCGGGGCGCAGCTAGTATCTAAGTACATAATTATTCTGGATAACATGAGCAATTTTGTCGAGTAAGTTCAAGACTAATTACGTCTCGTAACTTGTAAAGAATCAGTAATAAACTTGTTTTCCCAACGACGTTAATGTACCTTAGAAGTTAGGAAGTAAGAAGTAGACTGACGAGGGAGCAAAACGATCAAAAAATCAATCTGCCTAGCCGTTTCCCAACTATGTTGGGGTCGGCTTCCAGTCTAACCGGATGCAGCTGAATACCAGTATTTTACATGGAGCGACTGCCTATCTGACCTCCACAACCCAGTAACTGGGTAATACGATACCCCTTTGGTAAGACTGGTTGTCAGACTTTCGGGCTTCTGGCGACCCGTAACGACTGTCAAAGATCCACGAATGACAGCCGGGACCAACAGCTTAACGTACTTTCCGAGGCACGGAGGAGTCTCGGTATGTAAAGATGGTTACCCATCCACCGACCAACCCCGGCAAGCGTAGCTTAACCTGATGGATCGACCCAGTGTGGCTGTTATTACTTAGCCACGAGCTCCTCAGGGAGCAAAACGATCGGTTGTTATAAAAGTCTTTTGTGTGCCATTTTTTAGTAACTAGTTCAGGTTCGTCTGGAGGCCGCAAGAAGGATTAAACTGCTAAACTGTTTATTGTGATAGCACAGAATAGTCCAGAAGGCGCACTCCACATTTTAGATGCGTAATCAGCCTATAATGTTCCCACTGCTGGGACACAGGCCTCCTCTTGGTGAGAGGGATCCGAGTGAGCGTAATCTACAACGCGGGCCCAGTGCGGCTTGGTAGATGTCACAATTACGACTTCGATTTTAAGCATCACCGTTTAAAAAAAAAAAAAAATATATTTCGACCAACAAAAGGTTTATAGACACAGAGATTATCCACCATGCGGGCCCAATGCGGGTTGATAGATGTCACATGTCTTCGAATTTTTGGTTCTAGGACATGCCGGTTTTCTCACGACTGCCTATCTGACCTCCACAACCCAGTCACTGGGTAACACGATACCCCTTGGTAAGACTGGTTGTCAGACTTTCGGGCTTCCGACAACCCGTAACGACTGTTAATGATCCACGTTTGACAGCCGGGACCAACGGCTTAACCGCGTGCTTTCCGAGGCACGGAGGAGTCTCGGTTTGTAAAGATGGTCACCTTTCCACGGACCAACCCCGGCAAGCGTAGCTTAACCTGTTGGATCGACCCGTGCGGCTGTTATTACTTAGCCACGGGCCCCTCTTGCGATAACTCTGGGCTTGAAATTTTCTCGCCGCTTTTGTAACCCCAACTTTAGGGATAGCGTATACAAACCCACTACCCTAGTTACCGAAAATGTTAGTAGCATCAATGGTCTACCGATATACCAGGAGTTATACCCGTTTGGGATTCTGCACTTTAATAAAGTCATTTTTCATAAAACTGGTATTTGTACAACATACCTACATACATAAATAAACATTCACCTATTTCCATGGAAGTAAGCAGAAACTAAAGAACACTGCCTGCTACGGTCCTTACATACTTTTTTTGCTTCGTCCATCTTCATACAGCTGGTCATACACGTACGCCGGTTTCGAGTATCTACTACGGTTACACACCTCTCTGAAGAACGTCACCATTTCACCAAGGACAATTTATGTTCTTCTAGGGCGTTGCCTCCCAGCGGCGTGACCTTTTAAATCTGCCTTGTAAAAACAATCTGTTACTTTTTATTAGAACACGCAAGAAACTCTGATCGGTTGAAAAAAGTAATAGTTTTGCAAACACATAATTATATAACGTTTATTTAAGATTTAAAATTCGTAAGCTACAGCTATACTAATAATAGTCGCGGTTTATTAATTTCCAATTATTATTTATTTATTGACTAGCTGCACCCTGTGGTTTTACCCGCATAAGTCTCGATCCCTTGGGAATATCGGGACAAAAAGTATCCTATATGTTAATCCAGGTTATAAATTATCTGTAAGCCAAATTTTATCTAAATCCATTCAGCCGTTTTTGCGTGATTGAGTAACAAACATCCAAACACACAAACACACAAACTTTCACAGATGTACACAATACATTTATTTATTGATTTAGGATCTCCAACAAAAGATGTACACAATACATGACACTGGGCAATATTAGGTATTAGGTAGGTGTACGTACTCTGTCACTTATAGGAGACCACAGCATGCACAATAAAGTTAAAAATTAAGCTAACAAAGTTAAAACATTAATACATAATAGGTAAAATTTGGAAAATAAATATTTTTTAAAGGATATTGAAATATGATATGAATAAGAATAAGAGCATGGTATTATTTTTAATAGTTCTATTATTTATTCAGCACTCACTCATTTATAACATCATTAGCATACTAGGCATGCATAATCAGCCTAAAATGTTAACACTGCTGACACCCAGCCGTTCTCTCTGTGAGAGTGAGTGACCATAATCCACCACGCGTGCCCAGTTCGGGTTGATAAAATGTCAAATCTTTAAAAAAAATTGATTCAGCTTCATTTTGGCTACCCCGGTTTCCTCACGATGTTTTCCTTCACACTTTTGAGAGCAGTGGTGATAGAATAAATTACACAAAGTAACGTGCCTCGTTTCATTAATGTTAGCATTTACTTGGTTCAGTTAAATGTTCAAATCTAAATATTATTGCTATCTTTACCCGAAAGCTTTAGTAAATGCTCGCAAATAAAACCGATTCCCTTTACGAGGGCTTTAGTATCCTCATTATATATTTATAAAAGTATCACCGACTGGGTAACATACCTTTATACCGTATAGTTTAGTAGAATCGCTTTATGAGATAGGTTAGTTTGGGGTTAACTGTTTATTTGTTCCTAATTTTTGTTAGGTCATACGGTTAATCACCGATTGGAAAAGCCGACCTCATCTAGCTTATTTTTAATATTTTTTATTCAGTCGTGTAAAAGTGATTCTAATATCTTATTTACAGAATAAACAATATCATTTCATTTCACTGAAACTGAAATAAGAAGGCCGATATTGAAACTAATTTGAAATTGTACCTAAACTCGCGACAATCTAAAAAGTCCGTTTTGACGGCTATAAAAATCCTTTGCTTAGCGATGAAAAAATAAAAATTTGTTTCTTTTATACTGATTCTCGAGACATATCGATTGAACATACTTAGAGAGTTTGTAATCGACGACTTATCTACATTGATTAAAACTGATTCTCAAGGCATAACGTTTTATTATATGTACGAGAACGAAATGTCAAAACGGACTTCTTAGATTGAAATTAGTTAGTCGAGTTTAATTTGAAAACAAACATAATGTGAAACCATCCAATAGAACAACACAAACTATGTAACAAGACGAAATCAGAAGTCGTAATAAATCAAATTAGGACTAATTCGATTGCTCTTTATTCCTTAATGTTAAAACACTTTTTTATATTAAGGTAATCAGTGCTAAGTGGATCACTTAAAGCAGAAAGAAGAAATCTTAGGATACCATTGAAGTAGGTAGTTCCTGGCTTTTTGTTGTAAAAGGTCAAACTGAAATATTTTTAGTGAGACTTATCCCGGTGTCCCAATAGAACGTACAAAATGATTTGCAACTAACACTACAAATGATACGTAAGTATTCTGATCCATTTGATAACATTTTCATGAGATAGACCATTATCAAAATGGCAACGATTCCGGAAACCATACTTTAAAAAAAAAAAAGTGACCGTACAACATGACAACAACTTGTATTTTCATAAAATACAAACGTGTTATAAAAACAATTATTATTCGAAATACAAAATATTCAACCGACCCCATTATCAAACAGCGTCCATCTCTAAGGACTGGACTAGGAAGCTTGACTGCCTACCTCAAGTCCCGTGGGGCCTTGGCTCCAGTCCAATATGGCTTCAACAAACATATTGACAAATGACTACACACTCTACTTGTTAAACCAGTGAGACGAGACGGATTTGTTTGTTATTAAGGCCATTTTGACGAGGGTATGTTTTGTATAATATGTTGGGACATTGAATATTGTATGCCCATTATAAATGGCAATAGGGAATATGCATGTGATTCAAATAAGGGTCAAGTATTTTTTTTATAAACTATATTACTTCGGAATTATGCCTCCATCAATATTTTTGTTAAAAGTTTATATTTTTAACTTTTTAGTTGTAGTACCTACCCCACACAAATTCGAATACCACTACTCGCTATGTGTGTATTAACAGTGACGGAGTCAAATAAAATATCGTCTAGATAGACTAAGTGGGAAAAATACGTAATTATTGAAGCTAACTCAAAAACTACCGAAGCAAATTTAATAAAATTTATATGGGACCACCTCTAAAGCATGACCTACCAAACAAAACAAAGAATCATCAAAATCGATTCATAATTGGCGGAGTATTCGCGTAACATACATACATACAAAAAAAAAACATACAGACGAATTGAGAACCCTCCTCTTTTTTGAAGAATTTGGTTAAAAAACTGTTGATTTACATCGTAAAGTTCTGTTGTTTTACAGTAGAACCACATCATTGTTCCGCCCTTTAGAAACTTTCGTTCCTCATCAATTAGCTAGTGCTATAATGTTTCTGTTCATAGAGCAGCACCCTAACTGCGTAATACACGATCAAATGGTCAGTTAGTTTGTAAGTAATTTTGTTTCGAACTTATGAAGCAATGGATTAGACATTTGTTTTGATTGGTCATGTATTACCTACGGAATTATGGTGTTGTTCTTCTATTTATGAGTAACTAAAAAACATCGAGATTTCTTTATTTATTTATGTTAGTTGAATGTCAATGTACCTACTACACACAAATTTTCCGGAATCATTTTTCTAAATGATGATGAATACGAATCAAAATTCGTGAAAAAACAACGCGGTCACACAGACTCACGAAAAGCGACTTTAATTTATAATTATGTATAGGGAGCTTAAAACGACTACTTTGACAGAATCATAATAGGAAGATATTATGAATCACCGTAAAATGTCACAAACTGACCTGCGTGTAATACATATTACGAAATAATTCATCTGTTTGACAGTTTTCTATGAAGATACGTATAATTGTCGACAAATTATGAATTGGTTTTGTGTCAAATTAAAGGAATTGCTAATGTCAGCTGGGAATTCAGGAAATTAAGTGCTTCTAGAGGAGTTGCTAATTTGGCCGGTTTAGGCCCCCAGATTATAGACTACTATGTTCCAATTTTGCAGTAATATCTCATTTATGACACTACTGTAATGTTTTCAGGGTTTATGTATGTATGTACGTGAGTTTCTTTGTTATAAGTAAATGTTCATCATTTCAACCTTAACTTACTTCTTTGTTTTCGGCAACAACTTCATCTCACCAATCCCTTGATCTCTGAACTTGTCAAACAGCTGATTTGCTCCACATTTTTCTTTCAACATGTCATGGTAACGACATATCCTAAACCGACGTCTCCTACCCTTCGTCACTTGAGATTGATGGCTTGTAATCGAGTCTATGGGGAAGGATGAATTATGTGCAGCCTTGACCTTTTTGTGTTGACAACTCAACTGGCACCCTTCCTGTTGGGGTCGTTTTTTGAGGACATACGACTGGCGTGGTTTTAATATTTTATGATTGATGGTCTGAAGATAAAGAGATGACCTTCAAAAAGTACGAAAAGATGGTAAGACCGATGGTAACGTTAGACCGATCGGCAGGAGACGCCCTGGGCGTCGGGAATCCCAGGCGGATTCCCGGCCACCGTAGGCGCGGGCTCGGACGGCGAGCAACGGGTAGCTCGCCATCCGATACGGACCAGGCCCGGGTTGACGGCGCGTTGTGTTCACGCGCGCCTCAAAGAGATGTCAGCACAACTGAGAATTCCGTTAGGGCCGATGCCTGCCGGGGTCGCGGGAAAAGTCCGAAAGGGATACTGTGGGCTCTGGCGACTTACAAGCAACTGAAGGAACTCGGGTGGGTTTTAGTCAGTAAGAGTCTGATACGCCCTCCCGCTCCGCCCAGAACGGGAGCTGATATTCGATAATTTCCTACCCAAAAAAAAAGCCCGATTGGCTACGACGTTTCTTGAAAGTAACGTGTTACAAACTCAAATCAAGCATTAGCACTAGTATTCCAATGGCAGTCCGTACACGACGCAACCAATCACAAACCAATTAAAAAACCAAGACAGAGCGCTACGAACAATGCAGTGAAGCATTCCAAAACTACACCTCCGCTCTGTGCATACACGCTCAGACGCACACATTTATAAACATTTACAATAAAACTACACCGCACTAAGTAAACACATGTTTACAAAACCGGCCTCACATCACTGTCAACAGTCCTCTGGTTCCTCTTGGTTTTTTATTTGGTCTGAGTTACATAAAAACTAGTTAATAACGCAATGTAAGGCGCGTGTCATACTGATCGCCTGTAACACATTATTTTTTAGTTGCATCATGGACGATTTCCCTTAAGGCCGTTTGTCCACCGTACCGTGAACGGAACGTCAATCAGAACAAGATGACGACGCCGAAGTAGCTACAGTACGTTTACTATGGCCACGCTTATCTGACGTCACCGAGAAACGAGATGACGTTCCGTTCACGGTGCGTTGGGCAAACAGTGTAAGAGTACTTGTGGATGGTTTTGGTACACGAAAAACAATGGAAGACCACTTTTTGAATTTGGAAATTAGACTAGGTCGAGCATTGACATGCTAAAATCCCTATCAATGAGGTCGAGTAATATGCTTATAATTTGTTGACTTTCAGGCCGAGATTTATCAACCGTAATTAACACGTTATTTGGCTAAGCGTTATTCCTGTCACTGTCACACAACTGTCAAACTACAAATGCAAGAATGTCAAAGCGCGAGTAAAGTTTATAAAATCCGGGCGTCAGTCTTCTTCCTGTTATTTTAAACATATTATTATTATTATGAAAGTAATTTTCCTAGAACCATTAAGAAACGCATATCTAATATTCTCTTTAAACAAATTTATGGTTCGTTGAATGGCAAGAAAATCTCCTCTTAAAAGGCTAACTTTTTGTACAAGCCAAAGCACTTCGTTTGCTCCGTAACAGGTAAAATTAAGTTGAGAGTTTTGTTTTACAATACTTACTTTCATGAAGTTTGCCCAACCGGTTTCAAAAAAAGGAAAAAAAATAATGAGACTCAAACGAAATTCGAGAATTTTCTTTTTAAAGGACAGCAAAGTTAGCTTTACAGTAACTTTCACCTTCCATCTTGGGTCTAAAAATAGTTTTATTTTGGGACTCGTGTCACGAACCGTTTTTCATGACGGAGGCTGGGTCGTAATGCTTGGTTGGAATTTCTCATGACTTTGGCATTTACTTTGATGAAATTATCAGGTATGTTAGGTTGGACATCAATCCTAACATTAAAACCAGTACAATGCTGGCCTCGTCTTCCATTGAAACTCCGTACTATGCTAAGCCAGTTTAAGGTCGAAGGGTGATCTCCTGGCTTCGTCCCTCAATGCCCCGATCTCCGAGGTACACATTCCGGAGGGCCACGATTTCTAATTATCTCCATAAAGTCGAACCTGAAGTCAATCTAGCATAAAAGTACCATCAGCAGGAAAAATCTTTTTCAACCAATTTTTTTGACACTTATTATTTACGTGCGGTCTACTTGAGGTTACCTATCGATTGCTACAAACTCGACTAAGACTTTATTTAATTTGTTGATGTTGTTTTGAATTGATGAAAATTCAGATGTTGACTTTATTCGTGCTGATTAAATTACTAGGTAAGTACAATAATTACAGTTGCCCAGAAAATAGAATTGCACATTTGTATCGGCATTATTTTGAGTTTTTGTTGTAACATTGTTTGACAACAAAAACACGCGTGTTAAGCACGCGTTGTGTAAGCACGTCTTAAGTGATGTTATCTCCAAAATCTTTAATGTCTATGGTCGTAGGGTCTGTGGTCGTAGCAGTAGCAATTGGTCAATCAAAAGCTAAGCTTTAAGCTTATTCATTATTTGTTCTTTCGAATACTTAGTTTTGGCCTTAGTATTACCGTGTTCACAAACAAAAAAAAAAAAAAAAATACCCAAATAAACTATTATTTCTTTCTTTTTATCCTTCATTAGCATTCTTCAGAAATATTAATTATCAAATACTGACCGCAATCGTGACGTAAAAACTTTTCAATTCAAGTTAAAACAAAATTACTCTCGTCACAAAGCGTTCAAAAGTACTTAGTGCTGTTTTAGACCTGTTTAAGCGTAGATCCAAAGGTAAAACGATTCTCACTTCGTTTCGTTTTAACCGCAACAGAATTCGTTTTGAGAATGAAAATTATTTTTTTTAGCTTGATAGAAATAAATGAATAACTTTTCGAGCTGTTTTGGGTTAAAACCAAAAACGGCCCATGGGGACTGCGAGCTCATAATCCTCTTTAGTGAAATGTCAAAACTGTTGGTTGACACTTCCCGTGACCCAAAGACTGGCTTTGAGGGGAAGGTGGGGCGAAACGGTGTCACGGGGTACTAATGGGCTGAACATATACAAGTAGTCTGGGGGCCAAGTCTAATAATTTATAAACGTGTCAATGGTCTCGCAGTTTTTGACAGATTTTGTATGGCTATTCTGTCAAAAACTCATCATTGCGAGACCATTGACACGTTTGTAAATTAGCAGACTTGGCCCCCAGATATGCTTACGTTTTCCTATATTCAATAACAAACGTCCATTTCACATGATCTATCAGTGCGGCAGTGATCGGACCCGAGATTGCAACCATCCATTTTTACGCCGTAATATGTGCTGTTACTTCTAAGCTTGTAACAAGTAAAATTTAAAATAAAATTTAAAAAAACCCCGATAAAAACAAAGCGTCTAATAAACGATTTATTTTTTATACCTACGAACACTCTCGATCAATTCACCTTTCAAACAAAACCAAAAAATCTAACATCGATTCAGCCGTTTGGCAGCTACGATGGCGCAGACAGACACACAGATACACACTTTTCCGTCGGGGGTTAAAAAGGTAAATATTGATTGAATTGTTTTGCGATTTTTTTTGTACTAATCTCAGTTATTAATGTTTGATTAACTCTGCGTGAAAGTTGTGTTTTACATTCATTCTTTGTATACACCCGGCAAGCATAGCTTAACTTGATGGATCGACCCTTGCGCCTGTTATTAGTTAGCCACGAGCTCCTCCCATAAACTTCGTTAATAGCAAGCATCCTATATCATGTTTTCATTTGCTATCCCTGACTTTTCCGCTAACCTCATTTGACGTTGTTCAATCCCCAAGAGATTCCCAATTAAGGTTCAAATTGGCTGTTTACACTGCAAAACCAGGGTATCTCGCAAATTGAGACATATTTTACCCGACTGCCCCAGAAGGAGGGTAATGTTTTTTGAGAGAATGTATGTATATAAGTATGTTTCTATGTTTCTATGTATGTATGTATGTCTATTTCTTTGGCACGCTCTATGGCCTAAACGGCTTGATGGACTTTAGCTAATGAGGTGTCATTAGATTCGTCTTAATTGTGGGAGTGACATAAGCTACATAATATTTATATATTGCTTCTACAAATACAAAAAAAGGGAGGGGAAGGTTTAAAAAAAAAAAAATTGTATTACAGGCGGGGAACAAACAACAGTTACACCATATTTCAGGTTATTTGTTTGTTCCCCGCCTGTAATACCAAAATTCTACAGATTATAATGCTTGTTTTTCTCTTTTAAGTTATTTCAGCAAGATTTTCCTAAACATTTGGGATTGAAGTAATGGAACTTCGGCTGCTCTTCGGAAAATGCGAAACCTCCGCATCCGCAACTGCCTCCACAAGTTTTAATAAAGAAAAATTGACTCCAAAACTGAGCTAAGACCCTTTAATGTGATGGAGTTATAACTCATAGTTTTATATTTTTGACCCCTGATTCAGGGGAGTCAGGGGTCAATAACATAAAACTACAACATAAATATGGGATGGGTCCCATGTCACCGCCCACCGCCACGTTCAGAAGCAATTCACCAACTGTTTAGTGGAGCCAGTTTGACAAAGCTGCAAAACTGGTTTTTGTGAAATACAGTGTCAAATTTAATTAACTAACAACACTCCGTTGACGTGATAGGTCGATATCTAAACATGATAAAACAAAGAATAATTAATTAGATGATATTTTTGGGACACCTATCAATTTATCATTTGTGTTATATTCATAGACGTGATGGGTATAGATATCTTAACAAGATAAAATAAAAAACTTATACTTTAAAGACCAACACCACAAGAGGTTATTGACCCCAAATAATCATCAAACCTTATTTATTTGTTTTATTATTTATGTACACACAGTAAAATACATAAAGATACGACATATTTGTTATCTTAATAATTTAATTATAATTATTATAATCTTAATCTTCTTATTTCTTCATTTTAATCTTTTTCATTTTAATTTCGCCGTATTTAGATAACGATACCCATCATGTCTGCGGAGTTTCGCTAGCTCATTTTATTTGACCTACAGGGTCAAATTAAATGAGCTAGCGTGGGCTAGGGCGTTTTGGTTACCAAAAGGTCGATTTTTTTTCTAATTTTTTTTTTCCTTATTTTTCCATCTCCACCTCCGCCTCCGCTAAGATGACCTCCGTTACAACCCTCGATTGGAGTATTTCAGAATTTTGGAGTGAAATACGTGAGTATGTTTCTCGTCGGGATTTGTAAAACCGAGTTGTTCATTAAAGCTTTCGAGCGTCGCAGTTAGTCACTAAATGTTTGCAATCAGCTTCCTTGATTAAAATTGAGTAATTGGTACACGTGGTTGGTTGAAAGTTGAATTAAGCATACCTCAAACTGCATCTTGTGAGTTTAGTCTTTAGAAGCTAAGTTTTTAGAAAAAACGTAATCTTTGTCCAAAATTTAAATCAATCACTACAATTGTGAAGTTCACAGCAACAAAAATCGCCCGTTATTGAAGATACACATGTCGGATTCCGTATTGAATGGTACGGGCTTATGGATTAAGGCGCCGCTCCAAAGCAGCCCATGGCCAAGCTACGCACGTGAACTTAGCTTTGCTTTGTATGAAAATACAGATGGGGTCTTCCACACCGAACTCCGGCCGCGCTAAGCACAGATGCACACGGATGGCAACCAAATGAACCGCGAAGTTAACTTGCTAAACCGCTCCGTGCACATCCTTTGTAAGGCTTTTTCACGGCCTCAAGCGATGCGACTTGCGACGCGAATTGCGTCAAGAGACGAGGTTTCTGATACGACGCGTACGTCACCTGTTACTCCGTCACTTTGCAAGTTGCGTCGTGGTAACTGGAAGCATGCTCTAAACAACTCCTTTCATTTGTTTACGCCGCAGTAGCGCAAGATGCGTGTCGCTTGAGCGTGCAGCTCGTGGCCAGAGGATTACATAGCAGTGGACGGTCACCTTTACCCGATCTCCCTACGTAATTGAGGTCAGACTCAGCTTGCTGCAGTCCTTAACTGCAAGTTAAATTTAGTCCCAGCATAAGTACTGACGGCTGTGAATATTGCAATTATTATTGTCGCCTTCCTTCCAAGCACTACGTGACGTGACTTTACAAGCAATGTTCCTTGGTGAATTATAATGAGATTGTGCTCAAACTTAACATGTTTTGAAGTACATGGAAAATAACAGCGCAGGGAAGGGTTTGCCTGATTATATTGGACGGAAAAGTTATGAACCCTGAATGTAACATCGTTGTACATGATTCAAGATTGAAATTATCTCTCTGCCTGTTATGTTCATAATACTTTTGTATAGGTACCGAACGAGATCGATTATTGGAATTAAATTATAATAAAAGTAAAGTTGGGGAAGAATTTCCTCACAATTTCCACTAGACCTAACAATATGTAAAGTTCTCACTTGAAAGAGAATGAACCAATAAATACACGTCCAAGAAAATCTTAGTGAAGCATTCAATCAAGTTTATCTTTCGTTTAAATTCGATAAAGTTCCAGAAAAAAAGGATCGTACCACAGAAGTATAACTTTTAGAAGTCACAGACTTGTGTAAAGTGCGCGGTTGGATTTGTGTCTCAGAGGACAAACATTTACTCGTAGTTCAGAACTTGGTACAGTATACTTTAGTAGCAGAGAATTTCTCGCAGTTTTCACAGGCCATTTGGGTTTTGATACTTTCTGGGGACAAAAATGAGAAAATTTATAGTTTTAAATAATCTTTAAATTAAAGATGGGCTGAATTAAGCTTGAGAAATATTATTTTAATTTTAACCATATCGTCAATAATAAGTGAGACTTGTAACGGCTTCACACGGATCGATTTTAGTTGAACAAGTTCAGTTGTTCATGCTATGTAAATAACAGTGACGGAGTCACATAAAATGTCGTCTACATAGACTAAGTGGGCAAAATACGTAATTATTGAAGCTAACTCAAAAACTACGAAAGCAAAGTTAATGAAATTTATATGAGCATGAGCATAAGCTCTGAAGCATGACCTACCAAACAAAAAAAGAATCATCAAAATCGATTCATAATTGGCGGAGTAATTGCGTAACATATATACAAAAAAAAACATGCAGACGAATTGAGAACCTCCTGCTTTTTGAAGAAGTCGGTTAAAAAGGCTATAAAGTCCAGATACTTTATCAGCCTCAAACATGCCACCAACTAAGATCGTCATGTAAAGGTGGGTTTAGACCAGACGAATACAGAACGAGAATAAGAGGAAGAGCATTATTTTCTTGATGTTCTTCATATTTCTAGATTCTTGTTTTTTGTTTATTTTTATAAACTTACCAACGAAAAAACGTTCCGTCCCTGTTTACACCAAAATGAATTTAATCAAGTGGGGATAGAATCAAATGTGCATCCGCTCGCTCGGTCTTCCTGCCACGACCACCCTAAACGTAAAGTAAATTCGAACTATTGTAAATTTGAAAATACTCGTTTCGCACAAAATATTTAATACATTTTAAGACTTTATACATATCTTTGGGTTATACTTATTTGCTTGTCTTAAAAAATGTCAGCATCATTATATTGAATAGTTGTATTTTGTATAATTTTTTTTTTCGAGTTTACGTAACGTTTACGTCGCGCGTTTGTGTTAGGGCCTCAGTTTTAAAACTTCTTGTCTAAAGGAGCGAGAAAAAAGATAGTGAAGATCCAATGCCTAGTTTATTATTAAATTCATTGGTAGCTTAGCGGTCTGCTAAGCTACCGGCCGGTACGCGCGCGTATCCAAAAAACATCGAAGCTAATTAAAATGTCCTTGAGCGCTAACAAAATAGTGATCAAGTCATTTCCAGTACTTTCTTCAGATATCTGTGACTTGAAACAATCTATACGCAATGTCTTTGTCCCTCGAGGTTGAGTTCAGATCCCGTATTAGCTTTGTTATTGAAAAAGTTCTACTAATGAATTTAATAATAAACTAGGCATTGGATCTTCACTATCTTTTTTCTCGCTTCTTTAGACAAGAAGTTTTAAAACTGAGGCCCTAACACAAACGCGCGACGTAAACGTTACGTAAACTCGATTTTTTTTAAATACAAAATACAACTATTCAATATAATGATGCTGACATTTTTTAAGACAAGAAAAATAAGTATGACCCAAAGATATGTATAAAGTCTTAAAATGAATTAAATATTTTGTGCGAAACGAGTATTTTCAAATTTACAATAGTTCGAATTTACTTTACGTTTAGGGTGGTCGCGCACATCTGACGGAAGATACGTCGCGTATCGTCTGTCACAGAACAGACAAGTACTATAATAAAACATTCAACTTTACACATTCAACCGATGATGCGTTAGTGTAGTGAGTCGGGGAACTAACGAAATTACGCTCGACACAACTTCTGTCTGATGTGCGACCACCTTTACTACGCGCGATCATGCTAGGCTCACTTATATCAATACAATGTTACTTTACTTATTGAAGAAAATAATTTTGTTGCTAATACGAGATAAACAAATACTTAGACTTACCGATAGTTATTGGTTGAACTGTCAATCATCATTCCCCCCTTTTTTTTTTTGAGGGTGGGAAATCATCCAATGACTTCTCCCGCTCTGGGCGAAGCGGAAGGGCGTGTCAGACTTTTACTGACTAAAACCCACCCGTGTTCCTTCATTTGCCTGTTGCCAAGGTTCCGGTATCCCTTTCGGACTTTCCCGCAACCCTGGCAGGCATCGGTCCTAGCGGACCCCGCCAATTGTGCTGATATCTCTTTGAGGCGCGCGTGGAACACGACGCGCCATCGACCCGGGCCTGGTCCTTATCGGACGGTGAGCTACCCGTTGCGCGCCGTCCGCAAGCCCGCGCCGATGGTGGCCGGGAATCCGCCTGGGATTCCCGACGCCCAGGGCGTCTCCACCCCTGCCCTTATTTTAAATGACGTACACGACTGCCCAAAAAGGAGTATAATGTTTTCAGGGTTCATGTTTTAGAGTTTCTAATCTCATTATTCTTGTGAGGGCAGGACAGGTCAAAACAATAATGAGGACTCTTTTGTACAACGAAATATTTTAAAACTAATTTTAGTTTAGGTTCCACCTGAACGTAACCCCTCCGTATCAAAACGTCTTAAAAGCAAATGGACCTATTAGCAAAACGACCTATTATCAAAACGACACTTTAGCAAAACGACCTATTCGCAAATCGTCCTATAAGCAATAACCACCATCTGAACACAGGGGCCTATTAAATAAAAACCGATCTGTCTGTCATCTGTCGGTTTTTGTTTAATAGGCAACACGACAAGTTTACTTTTTGTGATTTATTATATAGCACCGGTCGTGACAATGAAATTATTCGGAAAAGAACCGGAGTTACCGACATAGCTTGCAGAGTAAGCAAACTGATGTGGCAGAGGGCTGGCCACGTTTGTCGAAGCACCTATAGCCGGTGGAGCAGACGAGTCCTGGATTGGAGACCGCGTATCGGCAAGCGTAGTGTGGGAAGTCCTCCATCCTTGCTAGATCGACCGACGACTTTAAAAAGGTGGCTGGACTGCAGAAGACGACAGACTGAATGCGGAAGACGTACAACAGAATCTCGTGGCGCAGCCTAGGCTGAGTTGACCTGTCGGTCGTGAAAACGTGACAATGTCATCATTTATTTGATAAATATTTCGCATTGTCAGAGGGGCAATTCCCGTATTTTTAAGAGCGTTCGCATGCTAATCTCAGTAAAAGACAAAAATAACTCAAATTTTCTTAAATTTTTGACATCGATTGTTGCTGAGATGAGATTGCGACTAGATTTTAATTACGGAAATTAGCGTTGAGGTATACATAGGTTCCACACCACCTCTAACCTCCTTTTCATTCACTCAACAATATAATCTTCATTCCTAATCTCTCAAATTACATTCGTAATAAAATTTCTTTCATAAATAGCGTTGAATGCAAATGAATCATTAAGCATACCTTTCAGGTGTGTTGAACTCTAATTCCAGCAATGATTTGACTAAGTACGCACGGTATTAACGTGAAAATATGTGGCACAGAAGTCGTCAGAAAGTGCAAAGCTGGCTTAAAAATTATAAACACAAGCAGAGGGCTGGGGATCGAGTCACGAGCGGCAGGAGTACTACAAGAGCGAATATTTTGGGAGTTTCCTCATAATAATGTGTGTAAATTACCTAAGGCTCACTTACACCACAAATTACTAAATATGTACGTTTTTTAAAACATCAATCTGCCATCTTCAAACGATTGAAAGAAAACATATATATAACTATAAAGTACAAATAGATGTAGATATATTTAGCAACCTATTCCGCAAAACTATTCCTGTTCGCGACTGGTCAATCGTCATCCTGAGGATACCTCGTTGAGAGGTGAACCACGTGTCGATTTCTTACAGGATTTTTATGACTCTTGAGGAATAGTTAAGCGGAATAGGTTATAATTACCTATTTGAAAAGAACGATGTTGAAAATTCGACTAGCGATAAACGTTACGGGTGGTCAAAATCAATTAGAAGATGCCAATATTACGAAATTCCAAAGATATGGGTTCAACGGTTAAACATTGTAAGGGCCAAAACCTGTCGTTAGGTTACGGACGCAAAACTAAATGTTATAATTCGAGAAACAAGTGTATGCTGGAAGAGATTTTGTTAGAAATAAGCGTCACTTTTGTTTTTTGTCTCCTTATCTGTACATAATGTGGTACATAAATGTTTTAAAATATGTAAATATATTAAAAGATATTTACCTACTTCGAGGCCACCATTCCTATACACAGTAAAAAGGTATATAATTTACATTTAAATTACTGAAGTAAGTAAACATTGTGCAAGTCGTTAATAATTATTTAAGAGGGAGTTGGATTTACACATCACATTTTAGATGCAAGGCTATTCCAAAAAATTTGATGAGCACAGTACACATGGGTATGGGTAAAGTATAAATGTTTTGTAAGCAATCTCAGCTGGCAGCTAGTGGTTTGGGATTTCAGATGGCAAAGCTAAAGACGAGACAAACAGAACGGAGCCGGATGACTCAATCCGTTTATATATATGTAGGGATTTTGGGGCAAACATTTGTAGAACGGCCGACACACACATTTTGTAGTTGATTAAAAATGTTGGTGCTTGGGGATTTGTGCTTGGCCAATGTCCTGCTATTATTTCGATAAGAATGATGAAAATGATTTAAACGAAGAAGTTAACAACAAGTTATTCTGAAACTAACCTAAGTAAGTATATTATAAATTAAAGTAACTCGAAGCACACAAACGGTCGAAGTGGCGGTGCTTGGGGGAGACCTATGTTCAGCACTGGAAGTCTTTCGGCTTAAATGATGACGATAATGATGATGACGAATTTGAATAAAGAAATTCCGATGTTTTGTCAAATCATGGGAAGCACGCGGTCGCTGGTCTTTTATAACTTAAACCTTACCCAAAGTAAAAGAGAGTACATTTTACAGTAATTAAGATATTAAAGAGGCGAGTGTTCTGAGCCGTTTCGAGCACTCATTTGGAAGCGTAAAAGCCTAGAATTTTCAGGTTAAGCCTCGTAATAGTAAAGGGTTTCTGATGTTTTCGACAAATACGGGAATATTTTAGAGCATGCAAAATTTTGCGATCCTTTTTACTGCATTTTACGGTAATATAGACGTACAAATGTTTTTGTTCGTATCTCTTGGATGTTTGAATGAAATGCTAGTATGCTTAGAAAACATTTTGGAGCGTTTTCAGAATATGTTATGAATAGGGAGAGGGGCACAAGGAGTTGTGTTAAGTACGGAATGCTGCTTTGGACTTGGAGTGAGCAAGAATTGTACTGAATTGTAACTGGAAACAGAACTGTTGTACATCTAGGCTAAACTTTTAGCAAGAGTTTAATTGAAAGTAATTCCTTAAAGTTTTTCAATTAAAGAATACGTTTTTGTTCTTGTTGAAACAGGTGGAGCTGGCCATGTCTCTATAAAAGAAATTGAAACAATTAAAAATGAACTCAAGTAACAATCTTAAATCAAATCGACCTGATCTTGTTTATGGTATAACCATAGCAAAACATCGAAATCGGTTTATTTACGGTTACTATTAGTACGCAAAAAAGTGTTTTGTTATTAGTTCAAGTGTTTTGACCTTTAGAGAAGTTTAAAACAAAAAACCCTGAGCGCCAACTTAATATTTCAGACGATGTTACCACCAGACCTAAAATGTTAAATCGTCTACAGAGAACACCAAAACAAACTTCTACAACGCTCAAACTTCATTACGAAAACAGCAGTGCGTCTCAAACGCATGGTCATTATTCGTTCCGTTCCCAGAAAGGGTCTCCCTAACTCACCTCTGAGGAGGCCATTCACACAAACTTGGAGAAAACTTACAGCCTAATCTAAACACTCTTCCTAACTTTGGTCATTCGCATCTTACTACAGCATAATGCAACTTTGTTACACTAATGAGTTCCACTGGAGCGGCTCCAGCTGGAGGCAAGCATGCTGATGACCCCACTAATGAAGTTGCAAACTTTAACTGAATAGTAATGTCGCCCAAAGGAGCATGTTTTCAAACTCCCGACGATAATTCCGACAAAAAAATCGGAAAATAAACTCTATGAAGCCTTGTTTGCGGAACATAATTATGAAGTCGATTGGATTTTTTTTAAGTAAACAAAATTTGCGTTGAAGGCCTGAATACTAATTCTTTTTTGTGATGAGTGATGAAGGAAAAATTCGGTAGAGGCGTAATGACGTGGCTTTGAGTTGAGCCTAGGAATTTGTAACTGTATCCGTGTTTATTGAGCTACGTCGGGCGTCTGCATAAATAAATGGATGTCTTGGAGAAGTTTGTCGTCTTTCGTGTAGTTTGTATGAATAGAACATAGCATAACATCAACACAACAAATAAACCTCCGGCGTTGTCAGTGTTGTGTACTCTTTGGTTTTTCCATAGTCTCTACAGTTAATGTAGATTTTATTAGATAACTAACTTTTGCTTGCGGCTTCGCCTCATTGAATTCGGAAATTATCTCACGGAAGCGTACTACCGGGATAAAAAGTATCCTATGTCCTAACCTAGGTCATGGTCTACCAATGTGCCTATGCATCCAAACCGTTCAGCTGTTTTAGCGTGAAAGCGTACCAAACAAACTCATTTTCGCATTTATAATATTATTTAGGATTAGGATGCACTCATCATCACTCACACACTCACTTACTCAGCATCAGCTCTTTTAAATCCTCTAAATTTATTAGACTGCGAAATTAACTTGGTAATTGAATTTGAATATTAAACCGTATCGACGCTCATCAAAAAGCTCCTACCACTGATTATAAAAAAAATCCTTTCCCAAAAACACGAATAATTTTTCGTAACCTATTCTGAACCAACGAGGCGTTGGCTTTCGACAATATAAGGTCTTTTGTCTAAAAATCTTCAACAGCTATCTCGTCTGAGCCCTGCTCCCATAAAATTACTGTGAGTACATATTATATCTCATGCTATTTCCACAGCGTGTTACATAACAAAGATTTCATAGCGCCACTGCACTTTGTGTAATGTGCCATAATATTTTTCAGGATATAATGTTAGAAGCGACGTTTTATAGTGCGCCAAGGATATTTACAACGCCACCCTCTGAAAGAACTTTTATTTTGGAGTAGATTTCGCTGCGCCTTTGTTTGTACGGCTAAAAGTTTTAAAGATGAAACTTTTTTAATTATTACTGGGGTGAAACATTTTTCGAAGTTTGAACTTAAAAATAAGTGATCAATCACAAAATTTACTTGTCTGGCTCAGGCTCAAATAGAAATCTAGATTGAAACTTGAGCTGAATTTGCAACAAACTCAAAGTGTTTCTGAATATCAACTGACTTTTAGAATTGGTTCTGAATTATCTTAGGAAATCAGGTTATTACATTCAGATGTCGCTAGAGATTTAGAAACAAATAATATACCACTTGTGCATATATCTCGCTGTCATGTTCGTAAACTGACGCCGTCAGTTAAGACTGGTCATCTCATATTTTGTTATTCTTATATTTTGAATTTTTTCTTTACTTTATTTTTTTACATTGTGCTCAAAGAAAGAAGCAATTACTTAAATATAATGTAACTTTAATATTAACGTATTATACACATTAAATTTCTGGAATAAATTCTCTAAGCGATGGTGAAATTCTCAACAAAATCTGTAGCGTAGTTTAGAAAAACATCGCGGAAATACAGACGAACGCGGAAAGCGACTTTGATCCCTATTATGTATAGCTAAAGATACATAGTACAAAACCAAATCGTTCTTTGTTTTGTGTGACCGCGTAGTTCTTCCAACTAGGGACAAAATGGATTTTGGTGTAATTTTAACCACCACCATTTAGAGAATTGATTGAAATCTCCTCATGTTTTGCCATGTCACCACATTAGTAGATTGCACTATTGCGAAGCAAGGGCGAGTCACTAGTTATACTTAATTCATAAACGAAAAATAAACTATTCGTTGAAGGTTGTGTTGTCACAGTATAAAGATGACCAGAGGGCTTAAAACGGCTACTTTGGCAGAATAATACTAGGATAATGTTATGAATCATCGTAAAATGTCGCAAACTGACAATTCATAACATGATCTGCGTGAAATTCATATTACGTGCAATTCGTATTCATCTGTTTGTCAGTTTTCTATGGAGATTTATAAAATGACCCACAAATTTGCTTTATTGAAGTTTAATGTTAAATTTAAATTAATTATCATTCATTTTATTAATAATAAAATTTCATTTTCATGCAGCAATATTAACACCAAATATGATTCGAGCATTGAATTGAGTAATCATTCAGCTTTAATATATGTGTCAACATTTTGTCTTAAATTAGAGAAATTCCTAATGACATAATCCATACGTTTATCTTAAAATGCACTACACGTATATAACCACTGTCTCGTGTCCTGAAGCATGGCTTAGAATTCGAGTAAACGTTTGAATATCTGAGTGAGTACATTCGACCCTTTTGTTCCTAGTTGAAATACTGTAAGACTCTTTCTGGTTTAGTGTTTAGTGTCACTAACTACCTCTTTCTGCTTTTTTTTATTAAGATCCGCGTCATCTATTGTTTAATGGTTATTAAAAAATCTGAAAGAGTTGGTTAGTGACACTAATTATGTCTACTGTGTATCAAACAAGTTGGAAGTAAATATTATGTTACATTCGACAAACAAAAACATAATTAAGTTTCCCTGTATGTTTGTGTGTGAATATACATAGAATGGCAAACAAAAGAAAAGCGACGATTCTTCATTTATTCAAACACAGCGAAATGTTTGTCGGTGTTTGTATAACTGAACTTCATAAAATTGTATTGTCTGCTACGTGTCCTGTGTATTCTTTGTGATATTACCACAAAGAATACATAACTACCTGGGACAGATTTTGATGCGAGATGCGAGAAGTAATGTCTTCAAAACTATAGTGGTTTCATTTGTGACGGACGTGGGTGTGCCGCCAATACATACCGAACCTAACCTAACATTGTCGGAACTGAATAACCCTGGCACAGATTTTGATGCGCCTTGGTCTGATAAAGGGAGAAGTAATGTCTTCAAAACTACAGTGGTTGTAACTGTGGCGGACGTGGGTGTGCCGCCAATACATATCCAACCTAACCTAACCGAACATTGTCGGAACTGGGGGCCTAAAACGGCCATATTAGCAATTCCTCTAAAAGCAATTCATTTCCTGAATTCCCAGCTGTCATAAGCAATTCCTCTAATTTGACATAAAAGCAATATATAATTTGTGGACCATTTTCTACGAATCTCCATAGAAAACTGTCACACAGATGAATTATGAAGCAGCACGCAGATCATATGAAATGTCAGTTTGTGACATTTTACGATGATTCATAATATTTTCCAATTATGATTCTGCCAAACTGGCCATTTTAGACGCGCTGAATAACCCCGGGAAAGATTTTGATTCGCCTTGGACTGA
This sequence comes from Lithophane leautieri, assembly GCA_949152455.1. Classification (NCBI taxonomy): domain Eukaryota; kingdom Metazoa; phylum Arthropoda; class Insecta; order Lepidoptera; family Noctuidae; genus Lithophane; species Lithophane leautieri. Next base: position 4,927,025 of record OX424482.1, on the reverse strand, counting down.
GTAAAGGGAGAAGTAATGTCTTCAAAACTACAGTGGCGTACAGTGTACAGTATCTGTGGCGTACGTGGCTGTGCCGTCCATACATTCTTGCCCACGACCCTTTTATTGTAGTGACTTTGAAGTTTCTATTAGCTTTCTTTTTAAATAAATATTATTATTTGAGTGAGTAACTGGAATTTATATTACTGTTAAATTTTCTTTGTAGTATACTAATGTGTACTACAAAGAAAATTTAACAGTATTCCCTATGACAATTTTTCTAGTTCTTTCACGAACAAATGAGTGTCTATGGAGTTTCTTGCGCGGTCTTCCTTAAGAACTTATTACGCTTTGGAATGGCCAACTAGCTTAATCTTTCTGACAATGTGAAAAACTGCCTGTAATTTCATCATCAATATCGTCATTTGAGCCGAAAGACTTCCACTGCTGGACATAGGTCTCCCCCAAGCACCACCGCTTCGACCGGTTCTGTGCTTCTCGCATCCAGTGGATTCCCGCGGCCTTCACCAGGTCATCGGTCCACCTTGTGGGGGGCCTTCCAACGCTACGTCTTCCGGTACGCGGTCGCCTCTCCAGAAACTTTCGGCCCCATCGGCCATCTGTTCTGTGAGCAATGTGCCCTACCCACTGCCACTTTAGTTTAGCAGTACTTCGGGCTATGTCGGTTACCTTGGTTCTCCTACGGATCTCTTGATTTCTGATTCGATCAGGCAGGGAAACTCCGAGCACAGCCCTCTCCATTGCCCTTTGAGTTACTTTCAGTCTGTAAATTGGTTTAATTTAAATAAATGAATGCTTTGAATTTGAACATGAACAGCTGTTTCCAACTTAATTTAGGTGTTTTTGCTCTAATATTATTAAGCTATAGTTTAATTATAAGATTCCTTTCCATGTACTTTAACAGAAATTAGTCCCTAGTCAGGTGTACATCTGCAACATTGTCGCGCGAATACGAGATTACGCGTGCAAGCGCGACTAAATTTCAAAATTCATCTAAATTTCAATATTCATGTAGCGTTTACATGAATATTGAAATTTCGTAAACAAGGGATAAACTCTCAACTAATTTGCACATGTTCCAGCATAACAAGTTATATTATTTCTAATAACCCTTTTGTAGGCTTATATGAACATCAGAAATGAAAAAAAACAAATTCGCTTAATAATGTAATTAAGAAGTCGGTAAAAAACTGAAAAGAAAAAATAACCTGTAAAAATACTAAATTATTTAATGTGGCAATCTTTACTCCTAGTACGATTCTGTAATAAAATGAATTGAACTAGTAAGTGAAACCATTTTACAAATATTAGAGGAATTGCTAATGACGTACAAAGAATTCAGGAAATGATACGCATTCAAATGAATTGGTCCATGTAACCTTTTTAAACCCGCCTATCGATCGCGCGAGTATGTTAGTATAAACTAGTGCTACAGTCGCTTTTGGTTAGGACGTTACCAGACGGTGCATAGGTATCTTACCGGCACGCGTAGCATGACCCACACCACAACATGCTGCATTTTTTTTTTTTGCTTTTTGTGGGACAGTAGTCTTATTGTGGGTGCATGGTCTTCACATATAATTATATAATTCATGTATACAAAATATTGTAAACATTTTTGAAAAGAGTAACGGTGGAGTTTCTTGCCCATTCTTCTCCATACGAAAGCTACCTTTTGGAATGGGCAACTAGAATCAATTCTATTTCTTTGTTTTTCATTGACGTTCAAAAGTGCCTTTTATGTGCCTATTTGAAATAAATTATTTGACTTTGACTTTGACCACATATATTCCGGCGTGTATGAGGAACAGGGTGTAAAGTTCACTCATCCACCATAGAAAAGGGAGGATCCTCCGACCAGACGGGTGTTGTGTCTGGCGGGCAACTGCCCAATGATTGATATTGGATTTTTGTATATATGTTCACTGCACGGTAAACTCTAATTGCGCGATGCAGGATTTTTGTGACGTCAGGATTTTTGTGTGACGTCAGGTCTTTGATGCGTAGTTCGAATGTGGCGATGTAGGTACCGCCACACTGACAAGAATCGCAAGGAAAGCCTACTTTCAATCACAATACAAAAGATTTCCGAAGGAAATTGCTTCTAATGTTTGAAAAATTTGTCTGCTTAACACGTAAAGCAATGAATGTTGTTCAACTGTCAAGGTAAGGCATTGGCGTTGTAATTGTGTTACTCAATTACCCCTTTCTTCTCTCGGAAGCAAACCCTCACGATACACAAGCACACCACACAACCAAGAAGTTTCTTATCACAAACTCATATATCATAATAAGTAAGAAACACCTACGTCATTAGCTCCCGTTATCGTATCGAGAAGTTTTTGGGAAGAACGATAAAATGCTATTTGATTTATTAGCAGAACCTTATCGGGACTGACTTAGTTTTTGATTGCGAACATTTCGATACCTCTGGGCTCAAAGGGCGTATAGCACATTCTTTTCATTGTGCTATACGCCCTTTGAGCCCAGAGGTATCGATTTTTACGCGTGTTTTTAAAGGAATTTTGGTCAGGACTAGTTCAGGTTGTGGATAATATTTTAAAAGTCTTGCGTCTTATCGCTGAAGTTTTTGAAAGTTATAATAGGTCTGTCAGATGTGTTTTTAGGGCAATATAATACTGGGACAAAATGTTTGGTTGGTTGCGCAACCAATTGGACACCAGCACGCGTAGCATGACCACTATAGAAACGGGTTTTGTCGACGAAAGAATAGACAAAATGATAGATTGTGATTTTGATATATAGAAAACCCGATATCACGGTTCACTTTTGTTTTTGCATGAAGCTACGAGTATCAATGTAAACATGAAAGGGAATCATTAATAGCTTTCATTGTTGCACATTGAATTACATAGCCTCCATTATTGCGCCTTTCGATCAATGAGAAGCAATTTAGTTGAACTATGTAATAATGCGACTACATGTTTTATTAGTCAGAAATCACGAACTGGCTAGGGGTAAGCGTAGAGACATTCAAAATTATTATACCTACTGGGGTTATTTTTACCCAACTACGGTGAAGAAAAAAGGAGGGCTATGATTTTGACCGGTATGTAAGTATGTATGTATGTATGTATGTATGTAAGTATGTTCATCTGTTCCCTTCTATTTTCTAAACCACTTATCACAATTTGACAAATGAGGTATCGTTAGAAGCGTCTTGATCGTCCGCTGGTTATAGGTTATGTGGGGCCACATTAAATTAAAAATGGCGCCCTCTAGAGGACATAAAGTCAGGAACTTAAAAAAAAAAATTGTCTTATCGTACCATGTTGGATATCAAATGAAAGGGCTTAATGAGCACATTTCAAAAATATATGTATTATAACCCTAAAAGAATTTAAAAAAAAATAAAGTAATAAAAACTATAACCCAACTACGACTAAAAAGGTATAAACAAGACACCACAGATAGACAAATTAAAAATCCGGAGTCACACGTGTAAATAATAAATCGAACAGATTACGTGTGACTCCGGATTTTTAATTTGTCTGTCTGTGGTGTCTTGTTTATACCTTTTTAGTCGTAGTTGGGTTATATTTTTTATTACTTAATTTTTTTTCAGTATGTGAAAAGGCCATTGCCCTCCAAGCAGCGGACAGTAAAGTCGATCGTCCAGTGCTACGTAGAATGCGCACGGAGAGGTTTGCCACGTTAGGTGCTCGGTTCATTTGTTTGCCAGAGACGCATTCGTGCGTCCGGTCTAACGGCTCGCACCTAATCCGTCATTGGCCAAAGTTTGCTCGGGCGACGACGGCCGAACTCGGACGATTGAATCAAACACTTGTAAAAGAAAGAGAGCGCGTACACAAACACAACCGACATCGTTCGATGTCGCCCAAAAACGGCCAATCAACCGTCGAGTCCGAACTTGTTGGGATTTCTCGCCAGTCTGCTAGTTTGTCTACAGTGCAAATTGAGTCGCAATACCGGCAACGTCCAATGTCGGCACAAGTGGTACACTGTTGCAATGTAAGCACATACATGTCCGGGTGGTTCTGTCCGCAATCGGCCGACAAAATCGGTTTTGGTGTACGCGAGCCGTTAGAGGACGATCCCGCCCAAATTTTTCAAATATGATATAACAACTTATATGATATAACAACTCAAGTTATTTCAATGAATACTTAATCAGATAAAGAACAAAACTTTTGTGTAGAACAGTCTTATCTGATACCAAGTTAAAAGTTTTGTCTTTGTTTCGTCTTAAATAACTTAGGTCGGTAAGTCTTTCTTTAATATATCGTCCACTTGCGACGACAGTGTGACATCTCGAATTATACGATTTTTTGTTTTACTGATATTCTGAATCGCGATCTCGCGTTCTATTATCTTCAAAAACGGGATATTTTTTACTACAAAAACAACAAAGTAAATGGAGAAAGAGACAAAATATCACAGTGTAGCGCTGTCTCGTTTGTTGATCTAGTTGGCTTCGACACAGTGACAATTCAGTTGTCACTTGAGCTTCGAGGTGTGAAGTGCTCTCGGTTTTCACGAAAAACGTGACATCACGAGGATACCACGATTTAGGTGATAAAGGTGAGTCTCTTTTATTAATTTTCTATTATTCGACAATGTGGTACGTCATACTTACCACAGTGTTCTTGTAAAACATCGAGCAAAGTGAACGAGATAAGTTTTTAATGTCACGTTTTTCTTGTAAGAAATTCGCAGTATCACCGCGTCATTTTGAATTGTAACGTTGTAGATGATACACGTTTCTCTTAAATTGGAAATATGTTGTGGGTCATTTGTTGATGTTCTGTTGCTGCAGAGTACATATTGATAAAATTTTATGGTATGTTCACTTGTCACGTTGTATATACTAAACAGCAATATAAAACTCCAGTTATCTTTACAGATGGGGACAAGGTCTAAACTAATATTGCAATTAGCACAAAAAAAAATGGACGAGGTTTTGCCCAGTAGCAACCTAGTGGCTCGTAACAACCCGAGTTCAAAAACTGTTTACCATGATGAAACAGTTGATGACCAAAAAACGACACAAACTCATCTCCATCGCAGTGTATCACCGAGTTCATCTTCTTCGAGTACCTCAGTTGCTCGTAATAACCCGGATTTAAAAACTTTTAACGACGATGAAACAGTACATGATCAAAAAACGACACAAACTCATCGCCGTCGCAGTGGATCGATGAGTTCATCTTCTTCAAGTAAATCGTGTAGCAGCTCTTCAAGTTCTTCATCTTTCTCCGAGGACAGCGATGACTCCGTAAAAGACCCCGACTATAAAGAAATTCAAGAAAAACGCCGACCTGTATTTTCACTCAAGGATTTGAGCGATAATGTTCCGACGGCTGCGACTAGTCAGCAAACGACAAACCAAGAAGGAAGGTTATGCATCGACTCAGTAATTTTTACTTCTAATGAAAATCCAATCGATGCAGCTGATACTATGAGTACCGAAAATCAATCGCCTCCAATTGAACCTAGCGTCGTCGCCTCAACAGAATCTGAAAATCCTCCTACTACTGTTGAAACTCCTATAAAAGGGAAAAAAAGGCCAAGACAAGAAAACAAATGGAAGAAGAATATTGCAAAGAAATTGAGAAATAGTGGGAAACCTTATAAATCAGCAAAAACTCAAAAGGATATTCCAGAACGAAGAATTAAACCCCCCTGTAAAGAAACCTGTAAATTTAAATGTCACGCAAATATAACGGAAATTCAACGACAACAACTTTTGAAAGAGTACTGGGATTTGGGCGAAATTGAAAGACAGTGGTCATTTATAATTCAGTCCTTAGAAGAGGTGAACCCAGCCCAGCGATATGTCAGAATTAATTCTGACGGAACAATAGCACCAAAGCGAGAAAACAACAATGCTTACTATTTTACAGTGTCTGGGGTTAAGATCAGAGTTTGTAAAACCTTTTTTAAAAACACTTTGGACATCAACAATAGACCTATAGAAACCGCACAAAAAAAAAAGAATAAAAATACAAACATTTCTTTGATCAAAGACAATCGTGGATGTCACAAAAATCATGCCCATGTTGACGAAACAATAAAAACTGGAGTTAAAGCTTTTATCGAAGCCATACCAAAAATAGAGTCGCATTACATCCGAGCAAATTCCAAGCGTCATTACATTGATGGGAGTAAAACTATTTCCGATATACACCGAGACTACGTTGAGCATTGCAAGACCCAAAACATTCCCTACGCAAATTACATCATGTTCTATCGCATCTTTACTCAGGACTTTAATATATCTTTTTTTATTCCCAAAAAAGATGCGTGCGAACTTTGCGAAGCTTATAAACTAAGTACAGATGAAGAAAAGGAAAATAAAAAGGAGCAATTTCTATCTCACCTAGAAGAAAAACGGATGTCGCGAATTGAGAAAGAGAAAGATAAAAAAGACAAGGACATTTTTGTGGCCGTTTTCGATCTTCAAGCTGTGTTTCAGTGCCCGAAAGGAGACACGTCCGTTTTCTATTATAAATCAAAACTGAACGTATTGAACCTGACAATTTATGATCTCAAAACAAACTCCGTTGAAAGTTACGTGTGGGATGAAGCACAGGCCCATAGGGGTGTGAACGAGATTGCCACTTGCGTTTTCCAATACTTAAAGAAGATTTCTGAAGGGCAAAATTCAATGGACATTGTTTTTTACACCGACAACTGTGCTGGCCAGCAGAAGAATAAATTCATGATGGCTATGTATCTTTATGCTGCTCAGAACCTTCCAAACATAAACTCCATTACACACAAATTTCTCATTAAAGGACACACACAGAATGAGGGAGACTCGGCCCACTCCCAAATTGAACGCCAGGTAAAAAGGCAGTTGAGAAGTGGACCTATTTTTACCCCTGAAGGATTTATTGGGGCGATCAAAGCTGCAAGAAAAAAGTCAGAGCCAATACATGTAAATGAATTATGTTACAGTGACATTTATGATTGGAAGGCTGTTCTCAATCAAATGAATTTTGCAATTCACAAGGATGACGATCAAAACGTCGTTAAAACTTCTGAATTAAAAGGGATTCGAGTGCTAAAAGATGATCCCCATGCGATCTACTATCGTACGTCTTACGCGGATGAAATGAAGAGAGCTGTGGTAATAAAAAAGAAGCCTGTTAATGCAATCCAACTAAAGAACGCTTTCAATAGAAAACCGGGGTTGGCCGAAAAGAAAAAACAGGATCTTCTTTCACTGCTAAATGGTAACCACATTCCTGGCTATTACAGGGCATTTTTCGAAAGTTTGTAGTTCTTTTGAATTTGATACATTGTTTAAAAATATAACGTTACTTATAAGACTGATTTTATATGACTGATTAATCTCACTAATGTTCCTATGTTTGTTATTGTGTATTGATAATGTTCTTATGAGTACCTAACTGTTATTTAGTTATTATTATTATAAAGTCGCTAGTTCCTAATTCTCTACTTAGATAGGTCTTATGTTATATTATATTTTGGTCTTGTAATAGTTTACGAAATTGTTTTTTGCGGTCTAGTATGTTACGTTTTGACGTGTGCTTTGACACGAATTATTTTTTAGAATATTTAAAAGAAATGTGAGCATAGTAATAGATACCTTCTTCAGATCTAAGACAATACTAGTCAATCATGCCTAATAGTTTACATAAGTGCCTAATTAAATAGCTAATAATGCCTTTACTTACAGAAAACTTTATTTTTCCCGTCACTCTTTTGTTTTAATTTTATAAAGTGTGAAAAAACAGTATCTAGTGTCTTATTAATTATAACTTTTTTATAAGTCAAAGTGTGATTTAACGCAACAAAATGGTATGATTAAAATAGTTACCACTATGTTAAATGATTCTATTATTCCTACAATAAAAAAATATTTTTCAAGAATAATGTTTTTTATTTATATAACTTAGTTAAATGTCAATTTTTATGTCATCTTCAACGTGACAACTAAAATTACCACCTTGTAAACTTTCTTTTTTTCTGGAACAACGTGATAAGTTTTCCTTTTTTTTTTCAAACTCTATAAATGAAGTTAATTTGGTCCCAAATGTGTTTTTTCTTTTTGATATTTCATTTCAGTATTAGTTATACTCTAATCACCTCATACATAATAAAGCTATCTTGACAACAATTTAAGAGTTATGCTCATTTTAAAGTTTAAAAGTCGTTTTCTGTAAAATTATGGTTTTTGAGATGTCACACTGTCGTCGCAAGTGGACGATATATATATATATATTTTTTTCTTTTATATGGTTAACGTATTTAAATAATATTTATTCCACAATTTTTCGCTATTGCACCTACCACTGTTTGTCTCTGCATCACCCAAAGGTTGACTGGTAGAAAATGCCTATGGCATTAAGTCCGCTTCTGTACATTTATGTGCTTAAAGTATTAAATAAATAAATAAATATCTTAAAAATATTAGGAAGGTTTATTTTGCAGAAATTTTTACTTGAGGACTCAACCATTAGTTTACATTTCAATAAATATAATTGCTGGTTGAGTGCAATTTAAGGTACTTGACCATAGTAAGTACTTTTTATCCTATTACCCCAGGGAATCCTTAACTTAACTAATATTATAAAATGCGAAAGTTAGTTTCTTTGTTACGCTTTCACGCTAAAACGGCTGAACAGATTTGAATAAAATTTGGCACATGGGTAGACCATGACCTATGTTAGAACATAGAATACGTTTTATTCCGACATTCTCACGGGATCGAGACTTATGCGGGTGAAACCACCGGGCGCACTGCTAGTGTTTTGTATTATTTCGTTATTACGCTGGCCCTTTTGAGGGTCAAATTAAATAATAATTATCTGCAGAAACTATACAAACGTGATGAGTATCGTATTCTAAAAAAAGATAAAACATTAAAAAAAAGATGTTTTGATAATTTATCAACCGCTTGTAGTTGTTACTTGAAGTATGAGTTTAGAAAATCTGTTTTATATTTATTTATCGTGTTTAGATATCTCGAGCTCGTGTTGAGGAGCTCGTGGCTAAGTAATAACAGCTGCACGGGTCGATCAATCAGGTTAAGCTACGCTTGCCGGGGTGGGTCCGTGGATGGGTGACCATCTTTACAGATTCCTCCATGCCTTGAAAAGCACGTTAAGTTGGTCCCGGCTGTCATTCGTGGATCTTTGACAGTCGTTATGGGTTGTCAGAAGCCCGAAAGTCTGACCACCAGTCTTCCCAAGGGGTATCGTATTACCTAGTTACTGGGTTGTGGAGGTCAGATAGGCAGTTGCTCTATGTAAAATACTGGTATTCAGCTGCATTCGGTTAGACCCAACATAGTTGGGAAAAGGATAGGCAGATTGTTGTTTTTTTTATTTAGATATCTGTACCAATCATGTCTGTGGAGTTTCGCTAGCTAACGACCTTTTACATGCATCTATGTATGTACAAAGTCTAGTTTGTAACTTACAATTTGAGCCTCTCATATTAATTTTACGTGAAAAATGAAACTACTAATTCCTAAAAAGAAAAGTCTAGCACAAATTCCTAGACCGAAAAAAATAGAAGCACCAGCAATACCTAGGTAGGTAGGTTCTGTAGCTATAAAACTATTACAGCGTATATAAATCAAATTATCCAATAAATTACTAGCGAGTTCAACAGTCAAACACGAACCCTAGTACGTGAGAATTTAACAGTTGGAGAAGTAAAACAATTTTATTTTAGAAAAAATATATTTCGAGAGAAAAAAAGGAAAATTAAAAACACTTTTACGTCTTGTAGAGGCCCACACTAAACGCTCTATAAAATATATGAGATGACAAGAAATGACATAATATATATATTATAATACTAGCTTTTGCCCGCGGCTTCGCCCGCGTGGATGTCGGAAAAAATCCCACGGGAACTTACTACCGCCCGGGATTGAAAGCACCCTATGTTTTAATCCAGTTATCTAATTGCGTAACTTATTTTCGTAACCGATTGAGACTAATCTTTCATTTTGACAGTTCAACAACATTCATTGCGTTATTTACATTGTGTTTTTTTTTTCAAACTGATTCAGATTGTAGATCTTGTATTACGCAATTAAGGTACAGGTTATAAACTATCTGGGTGCCTTTCATCCATATCCGTTGGGCCGTTTTTGCGCCAATCCGGAACAAACATCCAAACAAACAGACCAAAATTCTTAAAAATATATTTTCGGCATCAGACTTGTTCCCACACCTCGTAGCTTTAGGAGTATGAGGAACAGGGTGTAAAGTTCACTCATCCACCATAGAAAAGAGAGGATCCTCCGACCAGACGAGTATTGTGTCTGGCGGGCAACTGCCCAATGATTGATATTGGATTTTTGTATATATGTTCACTGCACGGTAAACTCTAATTGCGCGATGCAGGATTTTTGTGACGTCAGGTTTCTTTGTGTGACGTCAGGTCTTTGATGCGTAGTTCGAATGTGGCGATGTAGGTACCGCCACATAGCAATTACTTTTTTTCAAAGTATTCAATGTACAGTTTTGACTTAGTTACTATTTTATGTTTAATCAGTCAGCAGTCAGCACACAAACACACAAACACACAAACTTTCACATTTATAATATTAGTAGGATATAAATTCTTTATTACGAGTAACAACGAGACTCATAGTGTTAGTAATAATTAAATGAACGTACAATAACGAACGAACGTAACGAACGAAAGTATGAACATATAATATCCTTTGAAAAAAGAAAAACGTGCAAAATTTTATGCTTCTAGACCAAGCGTCTAGCAGCATATTTTGCACAATGGTTTAGGCTGTGGGTTGTCTGTCAGTAACTAAATTATGGTTTCTATATTGATGAAATTAAATACTTACTAGCTGCACCCCGCGGTTTCACCCGCATAAATCTTTATCCCGTGGGAATATCGGGATAAAAGTATCCTATGTCCTATTCCAGATCATGGTCTACCCATGCGCCAAATTTCATCTAAACCCGTTCAGCCGTTTTAGCGTGAAGCGTAGCAAACAAACAAACTCATTTTCAGATTTTCACTGTTAGTTAGGATGACATAAACATAATGTCCTTTTTTAAAATTAAAAACTGTGCAATATTTCATGCTTCCTGACTCAGGGTCTAGCAGCATCACGGTGGAGCATACGGTGGAGGTATGCCCTGCATGGGCGGAGCACCGCCGTGTCCTCGTGGAGGCGATTGGCGGCAATGACCTCTCGCGTCCGGCCCATGGTACGGAGCGAGAGGGCAGGGGAAGCCGTCACCTCCTTCTGCGAAGCAGTAATGCTCGCGAAGGAGGAGGCGGAACGCGTGAGGGAGAGGCAAAGTTTGCGCCCTCACGCCCCTAACTGCCGCCGCTGGAGACGCCCTGGGCGTCGGGAATCCCAGGCGGATTCCCGGCCACCAGAGGCGCGGGCTTGCGGACGGCGAGCAACGGGTAGCTTGCCGTCCGATAAGGACCAGGCCCGAGTCGATGGCGCGTCGTGTTCCATGCGCGCCTCAAAGAGATGGCAGCACAATTAGCGGGATCCGCTAGGACCGATGCCTGCCAGGGTTGTGGGAAAGTCCGAAAGGGATACCGGGACCTTGGCAACAGGCAACTGAAGGAACACGGGTGGGTTTTAGTCAGTAAAAGTCTGACACGCCCTTCCGCCTCGCCCAGAGCGGGAAAAGTCATTGGATGATTCCCCAACCTCAAAAAAAAGCGTCTAGCAGCATAATTTGACAATGGTTTTAGAATGTGCCTTGTCTGTCAGTAACTAAATAAATTTAGGGTTTTTATTCAGTAGAAGATATGGTTTCTTGATTGATGATATTAAATATTATTTTCCAGCTTATTACTTCTAATTGTAATCAAACTAACAATACAGACTTCTTACAACTTATGGTTGATCTGTTTTTTTTTTTTTGAAATCTTCAAGTGACTTCTCCTGCTCTGGGCGGAGCGGGAGAGCGTGTCAGACTTTTACTGACTAAAACCTACCCGTGTTCCTTCAGTTGTCTATTGCCAAGGTCTCGGTATCCCTTTCAGACTTTCCCGCAACCCTGGCAGGAGAAGCGACGTAACTACATGTGTTTTTCCTTCATTCTTAAATATAACATCATCATCTGCCTAGCCTTTTCCCAACTATGTTGGGGTTGGCTTCCAGTCTAACCGGATGCAGCTGAATACCAGTATTTTACATGGAGCGACTGCCTATCTGATCTCCACAACCCAGTAACTGGGTAATACGATACCCCTTGGTAAGACTGGTTGTCAGACTTTCGGGCTTCTGTCGACCCGTAACGACTGTCAAAGATCCACAAATGACAGCCGGTTCTTAAATATAACATGATAAAGTTAATATTATATGGGTACATTTATCTTCTTAAAAAAGCCTGTCTCGTTGGTCCAGAGGTCTCAAGTGCTACTGCTGAGCGTGAGCTCCTGGGTTCGATTAAAAATCTAAATCAAAATATTTTATTTCACATAAGCTCCACGGTTACTCTCCGCTAAGCATCTAGGCGGCACACGCGGCGACCAAAACACATTGTTGTTAATAAGAAAGTCCTTGACGAATTAAAAACCGGCCAAGTGCATGTCAAACCACGCACAATGAAGGGTTCCGTAGTCGGGATGAATTTATCCAACAAACTTAACATTCTAGTTGAAAAATTTGTTTTCCCATATAGAATGTATGTGAATCCAAAAATGGTTGTCACAAACTCACATCATTGTAAAACGACCTTTCCAACGATACCCCACACCACGGGATCGACGAGAAAAAAAAAAAACCCACTTTACGTGTAGGCGAGGTAAACTAAAAAAATATGAAAAAAAAAACCCTTTGTCGGCGTGATTTATATATACACTGATGTATACCAAATAATAGCTTTCTAGTACCAACAGTCTCTGAGCTAAGCCGCGGACAGATGGACAAACGGACAGGTGGACGCACGGACAGACGGACATAGCCTTATTAATAGGGTCCCGTTTTACCCTTTGGGTACGGAACCCTAAAAAATTACTGATTTATTTGAATAGATTAGTACTGTCTGTTTAAATAAAAGTCAGCATTAACCATTACCTACTTAATTTCTTTTTTATCATCAACGGTACAAAACACTAATACATAGTTTTTTAAATAAGTACGTACTTAAGGAGGAACATACGGTCTGTTCCGGGCCATTTTCCCGCTAGATGGCGCTGAAGTCAGCATGTTTTGGTTTATTTTGTTTTATGTGAAATTGGAGCATTACTAAGTCGTAGGAGTAATCTTTGCGAAAATCAGCCATTACGCTTTATTGAACTTGGTCATAGTAATGCCTCAAAATCTACCCAATTAGACACAAAGACAGAAAATAACATCTACCATTGAATATACAGTCTTTTACACACACATACGTATTCCCTACGTTTACAAAGATTGAACACTAGATGGCGTGTATTTAAAAAAGTGGGCTGAACTTTTTTGTAGGACTATTTTTAGGAAAATAAAAGTTGTATTTATAGGCGAAAACTATTTAATTGATAAATAATTTTGGGAAATAAATAATGTCAACAATATGTACAATAATATATGTATTTAATTTTATTACCTTACACTAATTAAATAACTATCAAAACAAAACTATTTGAAGTGACACAATGATACATAATTAATAACATAACCAAGTATTACAATAATTACAGACATTACAAAAATATGTTAGAAACTTTATATAATTTATAAACAAGAGAACAACAAATCTAATGAAATACAAAATTTTGTATGCGATTATAACCAGGAAGTCGAAACAATATTTTCATAATGTCTAAGCACTTTTATCTACAAAAGTTTTTAGTAAAACAAAAATCTAAAGAGTAGCTTATTGAGTTCAATAAAGTATTATTTCACCTTTTACAGTAAATACAAATAAAAAATAATATACAATGATAATGTTGATTCTAAACAAACTACTACAAAAATACAACTGAACAAAAATCATTTCTTCTTGTCTTGAAACTGCTGCTACACAGCTGCTGCAAAGAAAAATAACTTTACTTAGTATATTTCTTACTTTTGACAAATATTATTTAATAGTCATTTCAAAATGTTATTTACCATCAATCTCCAAAGCTGCTCTAAAATGGACTCGAATTTCCAACAGATATTGATGCTGAAGTACGATTTTTCACTAGAATAACATAATAACTTATTAATTGATGCAATTTATGAAGTAAATAAACGAAAGTAATACCTAGTAATAGATACTGGTACATACTTACCATTCAAATCTATACATTTCGCATTTTTCTGAACACGTCTCAAAATTGTTTCTGGCAAAATACAGTTTTTAAAGAAGTCTAATAGCTTCGGTATCATATTGCTGATAAATTCATTATCTCGACAAACTTCTATCACAGTCAAAGGTTCAGTGTCTGAAATAAAACATAATTATGAAGTAGCACTTATCCATTTTGCTGAAACGCATTTGTCCTTGAACCTGAAATAGATTATAATTATAATATGAGAAAACTAGATACTGAAATAAATTATAAAGTAGACATGCAATAGAATCCGCACTTGGTCGATATATCATCTAGTCGTACTAAGCGCTTCTCTTCCACATTTATTATGCGCACAGCCAAAGTGTGGAACTCTCTGCCAGCATCTGTGTTTCCCTCCCACGTATAACCCGTCAGCCTTCAAAACAAAAGTGAACAGGCATCTTCTGGGCTTGCTCGTTCCATCATAGACCTCATCTATCGCTTTCCATCAGGCGTGTTTGAGGTCAAGAGCAAACCAATAAAAACATAAAAAAAAAAAAAACAACTTACTTGATAGTAATAATTATACAGATCGGACTAACTTACCTAGTGACGTCCGATCCTTAATTATATGAAATAATTTCGCCTTCATGGAAACCGTGTAGTTTGCACTCGTGCACTACTTGCCAATCACATTATTTAAAGATGAAAGCCTTCATCATAGATAAAATTTAAAAAATGTTATCTGTGGTCCGTTCGCTGGCGCGTCATCCTGTCATCTGTCAATTCATTCTTTCAAAGCATATGAACGGGACTTAACGATGACCTGTATGAGCATCGTTTAGTCCCGGTCATAGTGCATACAGCTAAACACAACTTTTAGAAGGGGTTTAGATAATCCAGTACACATAAGTAGGTTGATTATTTGGGAAGGGTTGGGACACCATGAAGGCGAAATTATTTCATATAATTAAGGATCGGACGTCACTAGGTAAGTTAGTCCGATCTGTATAATTATACTCATAATTTCGCCTTCATGGAAACCGTGTAGATGTTCAAAGAACAAAGTTGTGTTGGTAATCATTTCATCATTATTTAACAACTGAACATTGTAGCTAACCATGTTATTCTGAGTTTGTTAGTTACACATTATAAAATATATGAGTATTCTATATGAATCAGTAAGCATACATTAAGGTAAAGACAGACTATTAATTCCTGGAATTCTTATTCAGACTTGAATCAACCAGTGTCATTAGTAATCTAATATGGCACACATCAATTACTTATAAGCAGACAATTAAAATTGACATAGAAATATAATGAGTTTTATGAACAGCCACTCTCTATAGAGCATACAGCCTGTGCAAAAGCATTAGGATCACTATTGGTCACCTACAAAAGGTTGAGAAATGGTCCAACCAACAGCATTTCCTATGACCTCAACATTGATACCTCCCCCCCCTCAAAGGCCTTTGAAGTAGAGGCATGTCTGTATGTGAATTTAGAAAAATCTATTCCATTATTATGCATTAAAATTTTGGTTTGTCCATCCACTATAGTTACAGTAGAGGCGGCATGATAAGATTTTCTTATAAAGTTATATTGTATGATTTACAATCTTGTCTTTTACTCTCAGTAAAATCTAAGAAAATGGTAATATCAAGTGGGGTTTAGTACAACCAGGTGTAGAAATTTCACATATTTCTGGTATCTTTATTTAATATTAACCTCATTTTAAGAAATGTTATCTACGTGTAATGACTGACACGGTTTGAATTCTGTGTGCAATCACAAGAGTTAATATGGTTAGGTATACATAAAAAAAGTCATTTTAAACCATTGGTTATTTATGAAAGACATGAGATAATCCGGAACGTTCCTGGGGTCCCAAAATTATTTCATGTTTGGGGTTCTTCGCTCTTATTAGCTTTTTTTTTTTTTTTTTTTTTTTTTTTTTTTTCATTTATATAATTATAACTCATTCAATATCATTACGGTATTGAATGAGCTATACAGCAATCCTTCATTAAACTTAGTGGTCATTAATAATATTACCATGGTGACTGACCCTAGGAGGGGCCAATATCTTGACTCTGTCAGAAGGGGATCCATTGATCCAGAGCAGATTCATATCGCTTTCTTGCTTTGCTATACAAGGAAGTTAGTACTATATTAATTGAAGGGATTGGTGTTCCTCTCCTCAAGAAAGCATCCCTGATAATCTTGCGGTAATCAGTGTGAGACTCCTGCACAATGGGTGTGGAGATCCCATTTGACAGTGATTGCATTTACAGAGCATGCACCTAGATCAGGGAGCCATGATGTCATTCTGACACTTAGAATTGGGCCTGTTTGTAAACTGGTTAATCGGGGGCTCGCCCAGCTTAACAGCAATTGATTTGAAGGTATATCCACCTCACTTCCATTCAGTTTCTATATTTGGGCGTCTAGACCAGTCATAATGTTTCCTTTAAAACTAAAATAAGATGCATAGCCCATATTTGTCTTTCCTCGCACTATTGTCATCACTATTTCGTTAATCTTCAGGTGAGTAGAGCGAGTACCAACCATCTTATTGATATAGGCAATGGCTATTGTGATAATATCTATTCTTAGTAGGTAACACCTCACAGTACCAATCTGGAAAAGCTTGCAAATGTTTTGAGCCCTATAAATGCTGTTAATAGTTCAAGGTAATATACAGTATGTTAAATAACAGAGGGCGTTCCCTTAAACTCGATAATCTATATCATTAATAGATTCAAATAAAAATATCAGCGTATAAAAATGAGTTAAAAAAAATCCGAATAAAAAAAAAAACTAAATTGGCAATAAATTCGAAACGACCTGTTTAAAATCAAAATACTAACGCGGAATACCTAGCGTAGTGGCGTAGCCCAAACCGGCAACGTCGCAATTTTGTTCTCGCGCGCGCACGATGCCGAGCGAGCTTCTCACCGAGCCGGCCGGCCGGGCGGGGGGCGGGCGGCGTGACGGCACTGAATGGCGAGCGCTGACTTTGGTAAAGGCGGCAAAATTAATACTGTACCTTTCCACAGACGATATTAGCCCTTTACTCCGTAGAAATAGAGATTTTAATAGCGTGAGTCAACTGATGCGAATATGCAACAGTGGGGCTCAACCGTTTTGATTGATGCAACCTTGCATCACCGGAAAACGAGCGGAAAGACAGTGAAAAACACAGCGTCGTGTTGTTTTCAGTAAAATAAAACATTTATGTATGTTTTGATTTAACAACCCGTCTCAAATGCCCGGCTGACAAAGGAACGCGTCACTGAGGCCCCTTGGGCTTGTAATAACCTATTCGCAAACAGTAAAAACATAAATTCATGTACCTATCTAAGCCACGTTTCAATCATATTAGAATACAGAGTACAGCGAATTATTCTGATCGCAGCAGCCGAGTAATGGACACGGGGTGGCGCGTCGGCAGCGCTTTGCCGACACGTCGCGTCGGTCGCGGGCTCGCGGCCACAAAATAAACAGATAAAAGTACAGAAGGCCCACTCATGGAACAAGTACAAGAATGTGTTTTACCTATTCACTCAGATCGGTGACTCCGGTGCCTTACAGTGCTAATAAGAAAGTAATTAGAAAAATAAATAACGTAGTAGGTAACTACGCTCATAAATAGTGTGCGGTTAAGTATTAGAGAAAGTTTCATTTAAATCTCAGTTTTAGACTAGCTTTTAAATGATAATGAAGTATTGCACGTTAGCAATCACTGTCTAACGTTTTGTAATGTTTTCTGCAATGACATCGAAATGAAAAAAAAAAAAAAAGTTTTACTTTATGCAGTTGCATTCGTAATAAATTACTTAATAGCAATCGTGTAACACCACAGAAGTAATACGCTCGTTGTACGGGGTAGGTACTCCCTGAGTATAAAAGTAGTTTTAGCAAAGAGTGGGCTTTCTGATCTTATTTATTTTGTGGCACAGTCGTTTCTTAGTGTTATTTCTATTTTCGAAAAGGTTTTAGGTACGCACGGTAGGCACATTTAAATAATGTTTAAAGACTTACTTAGATTTTGAACTGCGCAATATGCTAACCTTCTCTCTCTACACATTGCTTGTTGCAATCGCCGACGGTTGTTTTGGTGCACTCGTCGCATTAAATTGTGCATTGGGATCCTCAAAGCACCATCACACAATTAAATTCAGCTTAAATATGCACCATGTTAACATACTCCCGACCACTGAACTGATAACGCGGCATTTTTCACACACGAATGACGAAAGGAGACAAGATGTTGCAATGCGAAAATAAATGCACATCCGGTATGTGCGCGAGATTAGTTCCGACTAAAATTAGGTGGACAAATCCTGTGGACATTCGGGGAGCAGGGGGCGGGGCTAGGCGCATCAATCAGATCGCCGCACACGCGGCTCGTCATTCATAGGTAAATTGCGACATTGCCGTACTTACTTTGAAGGACAAGTGCGCGTGTACAGAGTGTTTCTTTTACGTATCAATTTAATATTTTTTGTGAATATTTTATTATAAAAAATAAAAAAAACATTTTTTTTTTTAATGGTAATATTTTTTTTAGCTTGTATGTATGGTATACTATTGCGGGTTAACGGGAACGCCCTCTGTTAGTTAACATACTGTATATGGAACTTTTTATAATTACATACCAATCAGTTTGAGAAGCAACAGATAATATTTCAAGAACAAGGTCAAATTGTTTAAATCCATTGTGATTTATTGAAATGTGAGCAACCTTTGCAAGTAAATGATTTTGAATTTGATTCCAGTTTTGTTGTATTTGCAATTAAATGATTTTGAATTTGAAATAGTTATACCTCTGCCTAGCCCTTCGGGGAATACAGGCGTTATGTTATTATGGATTTGAATTATAAACTAGTTATGGCCTTGTTATTTTCATTGTTATTCTTTAAGGCTACTGTTCTGTGATCTTTCATCATCTTGGTGTAAAGCAAACCATATTGTACAGCTGGGATGTTGCAACAAGAATACCTAGTAATTAGGCAAACTCTACTATTTGCATTTCCTTATTAGACTTAAAATTCTTATGAACTGGATAAACTATCTTTTCCTGTCTAAGTGAAATGGCCAACTGGACTGGATCTAACAAAAAATTGCATCGTCTGGATTCTAGGGGGCTCTTTTCAGTTTTGAATATTTATAATAAATCCTATATTTCTCATATCATAGTTTGAATAGTAGACACATTTTCTATACACTTTGCATATGAATCGGCAAAGCATAGAATATTGTGAGAGTATATGACAGAAAGCAACCTTTATGACCTCAGGTGACAGACAACTGGCTTCATGATCCCTGCCAGCACACATGGTGCTGTGTCAAGCCTGGAGGCATGTAAACTCTTACAATATAATTATGTTAAACAGAAACTGGGGATATCTTCTAACGTATTTTGTTATGGGTACCATTTAACATGTATTTATTAATTCTATTGTAGGCAAAAATCATTATTTTATCTGTCCTTTAACCAAAGTTAAAGTGGGATGTAACAACATATTTAAGTATCTCCAATTGTCATCTGATTTTGGTAAGAATATACTAAATAAAAATTGTTTTTTGACAGGGAAACATGCACCTAACTGTAAGAGATTATTAATTTCTATGGAAATAGGGTTGCTTTCTCTCCAACTGAAGTTCTTATTCAGAAGTTTGAACTGGAAGTTCAATAAAGGGTAACTTATAACCCTTGATCCACCATGTATGGTTGGATTAGTAGTAATATCCTCCAAACTTCAGGGAAATACTGCAATCCACCAGTCCGTACCTGAGCTAGTGACAATCCCGACTTTAGCAACGTTTGATGGCATTGAATTTATCTTTGAGGCTTATAGCCGAACAAATATTTAGATATTGGTGCCCGCTCCATCAGTTCTTTCATTTCCTTATTAAGGCTGGGTCAAAAACAATGATCTTCATGTGATGCATTCATAATAAATTACACACAGTAGTCTACCTGGGTCAATGTTTAATGTTTAGATTAGAAATGCACTCCCTTGGGAAGCTATTAAACTGTTAAGGCCCTTGTCAATGGACCCAATGGCAGCAGCCACTTTATTCTGCCGCCCCCTGATCCTTTGGTGTCATTTGATTCCACCTTCATTTACTGCAGCCGCCACCCCCTTGTCAATCTTTGGTGGGTTCAACAGGCCACAGATTGTGGGTGCTTCATACCTCTCATAAATGTTGCTTCGCCGGCACATTTAGTTCATTTATCATAATTTTTGACCACCAAAGTGATGTAGCCAACTGCACCCTCAGAGCAGATTCTCAACATTTGAAGGCAATGCTTCAGGTTGGGGTAGGATACCATTTCACTCTCAGTCTTCTTCCGGTTGGACTGTAGTGGAATTCACGTAAATACTAACATAGCATATTTAAGTTAAATTGTATACCAATAGGTATCTAGAATTATGGTAAGTATTTTGAAATTTATGAAGACCACTAGGTGTTGTCTGTTAAGTAAATAAATTTTAATAGGTGGCATTGAGTAGGCTATTTGGTGTCCAGATTCGTTGGCTTTGGTCACGTGACTCACAGCCTCTCAAACGTGTTCTCCTGGTGCAAGTTTGACTATAGTGTCTTCCACGGAAGCAGGCTTCGCACTCATAATAAGAGGTAGGTTCCAGACTAATCAATTCCACGGCTTACATCAGGTGATGGTGCAGGGATGTTTTTATAACTGAACGATATACCATGGCTGACCTCTCGTGAAAGCTCGTGTGGTGTGGTTCTTTTGTAGTTATGCGGCAGCATAGTTAGTGGTCTCCTGGTTAACCTCTCGTGAAAACTCTTAGAGACTGCTAGGGATCTAGCAGGCATGTGTTTGTAACACTGAACGATACACCAATGGTTGACCTCCCAGTGAAAACTCGTGTGGTGCTGTCCTTTTGTAAGTATACGGCCTAGTTAGTGGTCTCCTGGTTAACCTCTCGTGAAAACTCTTAGAGACTGCTAGGGATCTAACAAGGATGTGTTTGTAACACTGAACGATACACCAATGGTTGACCTCCCAGTGAAAACTCGTGTGGTGTTGTATTTTCGTAAGTATACGGCACAGTTAGTGTTCTCAAGGTTAACCTCACGTGAAAACTCTTAGAGACTGCTAGGGATCTAGCAGGGATGTGTTTGTAACACTGAACGATACACCAATGGTTGACCTCCCAGTGTAAACTCGTATGATGTTGTTCTTTTGTAAGTATACGGCATAGTTAGTGGTCTCCTGGTTAACCTCTCGTGAAAACTCTTAGAGACTACTAGGGATCTAGCAAGGATGTGTTTGTAACACTGAACGATACACCAATGGTTGACCTCCTACTGAAAACTCGTGTGGTGTCCTTTCGTAAGTATACGGCACAGTTAGTGCTCTAATGTTAACCTCACGTGGAAACATATTACGGCACTCAAGGTAATTTTAGTAAAATGATCTCAGGTAACGACAAATTGGTAGGTATATCGAGAAACTTACCGGTGTCGATGACGACTCCGCTTTCATGTAGGTATACACTCGATTTACCAGTTCTCGCAGATATTCATTCAGGTCCTCCATTTCCTGGTCTCGTTTTCTTCGATATTTTCCCATTTCGATAAATATATCTGAACTTTTTATCGGAAGCGTGATCAGCGCGCGGCACAAAAAAGTACAATGAATTGACAGATGACAGGATGACGCGCCAGCGAACGGACCACAGATAACATTTTTTAAATTTTATCTATGATGAAGGCTTTCATCTTTAAATAATGTGATTGGCAAGTAGTGCACGAGTGCAAACTACACGGTTTCCATGAAGGCGAAATTATGAGTATAATCGTGCTTTTTATTCATGACTAAAACATTATTATCCAATTTTAGAGCAAAGTTTTTCTTTTCTACTGCACCTGCATCTAGGCTTTGATTTTTCCTCGCCAATGATGGAAAGTACTTGATCTCAATAACAGCTCTCTCATTTTCAATTATACTTACCTGTAACAAATTGACACAAAATATATAACAATGAAATGAAGCACTTCATGACATTTGTTACAAGAAATTCAATCGCCTATCGTGCTCGTAATGTTTGGTCTCTCGCGATTATAACTAGTATTATAATTTTCTACATTTTCCAAATATATAGTAAATAAAATTGAAGCTTTTTATAGAAAACTTACCATCTGGACTGCCAGCTAAACATCCAAATTCTTCATCAATAAAAAGACCTGAAGGCCTGACAATTTTCTTATATTGTTGCATGAACATACTTTTTGCCACATTCTCATTTTGCTGCCCATATAACATGTATTTTGTACAAATATTCTTTTTATATAGAATGTCCTTTACATGATTGTGACATGGAGTGGTAATACGGCGTTTGCAAATCTGTAAACATAAAAGATACACAATAACGGTGTCGTTTGTACGCCGGTTTGTTTGTTCGAGTAGACATTGTAGACGTAATCTAAATCTGTAATAATGAAAAAGAAAAAGAATGTGTTACTATTATACACAGTATTTGAATAAAATCCAATAGTATCGTATTTCACAACCATATAAACAGCACGGAGTCGAAGTCTTGTAAGATAATCTGTCAACTGGTGCAGATGCAGAATTCATTATTGTGGCGATTACGTTCAGAACTCTAACACATCCTGAGAAAATAGAATAATAAAATGTATAGTAAAATTTTACTTATCTTTAGATTCCTGGCAGAATATTGGTCGACAATGAATGAGATACTTATTTATTTATTTTTAAACAATAAATCACCTCTATTTGATGTAAGAAACTCAATTATTTGTTTGTTTCTGAACGCACCACACCGTGCCGGCCGCCGGCAAAACTGCGAGGCACGCGACCAGAGTATAATAATAATAGCGGGACTGACGCGACATCACAAATAAAAATAATGTTTATCTGTCTGTAAAATGCATACAAGGTTTTTTTTACATAACCTGGCAAAACCATATCCCATGACTGCACCACCCATTCTTCGATTTAGTAATGTCTGTAATTTTGATTTTGTGACTACTTTGGTGGCTTACCATATTGTAATAATTTAATTTATTGTTGACCAAAAAATATACAAATTGTCAGCATCGACCGGATACGTAGGTAATAACTGCTGTGACGAGATTTTAGCGTCTAAAACCCAACTCACGGGCCAACTGGCTGTTTTAATACCGCCGAAATATGGTACTTACTTACTTTTATTTTACAATAAAATAGCATATTTTGAATAATTAATGAAATGATTATACCTAGTATACATTGCATTATTTCTATTCAATTGGTATCAAATACCTACTAGAAATAATGCAATTTGAATCAATGAAAATAGCATCACATTTTATCACGCAACAAATTCCGCGCGCAAATCCTAGTGCATCAAGCGAGAAACTTGAAAATGTATTTTTGTTACATTTCAATCATTACGAAACGAGGGAACGAAGTTTGGCAACGTGTGTCAATGTCGATTAGGTCAAGTACTCAAGGATAGGAAGAACGGCAACGTCGCGTCTACGAGTAATGATATTTTAAATGTTGCCGCACAACAATAATAATTATGTAATAAAATTGTTTACATTGCCGTCTAAGGTCGTGAGTGTTATAGTAATGAAATGTTTCTGTTTTAAATGATAGGTAGAAAATAGTAGATCAATTATCTTATTATATATTGTTTTATCAGAATTATAATATCGCCAGGACGCCATCTAGCGCTGCAATTTCTAAACTACAACAAACATGGCGCTATATTTTGCTTGTCAAAACGAACCCACACATGTAAAGATATGTCAAATTTTGCCTGGATTTCGCGATCGTTTTTCTCAGTTATTAATGTAAGTTATTTCCTAAAAAGGTCGTTTGCGAACACATTTCATTGTAGAAAAGTGATAAAATGATTCGTTTTTAACAAAGAGTGTCTATTTTTAGCGTAAAGCCAAATCTAAAAATGTATGGGCGGCCGATCGGAACATCAACCTTAATTAATTATTATCACAATACTTAAAACATTTTATTTCATTTGATCTAGACGTTATCAATGTATGGTACAGACAGCCTTAAAAAGTTTTATACATCGACAAAAAAACATTTTTATTTGTGTTCATTTTAATCTTTTTTTAATCTTTGTTTCATAATATCGTCTCAGTGTGCGATTTGTATCGGTTTCTATAGTTTACCAGAGGGCCAAGAAAAAGTGACATTCTATCACCAATGACGATGATGGAAAAGGCAAAAATGTATAGGACTGACATAGGCTATCAAAAAGCTTATGTCAATCCTGTTGAAAATCCTTATATTAGAAATACGAAATACTTTGGAAGCGATTGTCATTTGTCTAGGCCCTCTGGTCGCTGCGACCACTGGTCGCGGTCGAGGCTGTCTAGTGCGTGAGATCTCCAAGTGGTTAATTTTGAATTAAGAACTAATATGTCGAAATAAAGTTCAAAATAGAATACCTGGCTGAAGGCTAATTGTCGTACTTAAATAACGTTCTCATTCAAGTCGCAACCTGTCAAACAAGTAAAAAATGTTGGTAAATTAATTGTATTTTTGACAGATTGCGAATGAGATGCGACTGAAAACATTCTTAAAAATACGGTAATTGCCCCTGTGGTTTTTGCTTGGACTAAAGTTAGAATTCGTTTTGTAATGAGATGGAGAGACTTCACAAAACAGGTATAAACAACATTATCAACTACTTTTAACTTTATACGCCTTAATAATATAGTTATTATTAACAAACTTATATAAACTATAAGCTATGCTGGCTGCAACTAAAAATACGGAGAGTAGGACTGATAATACTATAGCAAGGAGTTCAAATTCTAGGTACTGCGCCCACGTCATGTTGGCGGCGGGTGCTCGAAGGTGCTTCGCGCTTCCATGACGCAGCACGTGCTCAATCCACCATATCCCACGTTCTAATGGTTTCATTGGCTGATCAAGCATAAGACTCCTTAGATGAGCAATGTTTTTGCGGTAGCTGCAAGCAAGACAAGAATGGTTATCCTACTGCTATCTGTAAAACTTATCTGAGGGGCAGGACTGGTCATCGGACTTTCAGACTTCTGACAAGTGAAGCCGGGACCAACGGCCTAATGTGCTTTCCGAGACACGAAGAGATTTCGGTATGTACCTAATCAAATGAATGTTGACCCATTCACGGACAGACCTCGGCAAACCTTGAATATCGACCCATGTGGCTGTTATTACCTAGCCCATCTCAAAAAACCCTTGTGCGTTATGAATAATATTATTGACTTAATTTTAATTTACCTATCATCTCCGATAACTTTTTGTACGGCATTCGTAAATGATTCTTCACTAAGCGATGCCAATTCGAGTTTGACTCCAATTCTGTGATGTTCATATTTCTCTACATTGTACCATTGATCACCCAACATTGGCACACCAATCAGCGGTACTCCTGATGTGATAGCCTCGTCTGTTGATTGCAGACCTCCTTGTGTTATAAACAGTTTAAGCCTGGGATGTTCTGCAAGGTAAGAAAGGATACATTAATGATGTTGTTAATGGAGGATTTTTGGAGCATAGTTAAACTTCTTTACAAGAAGGGTTTGTTTGACACAATTGGTTTCTGCTGATGATTGAGGATCAACAGTTCAGTCAATATGGACTAATAGGAAGATTTGGGGTCTAGACTTTTATGTGATGATTTTTCGAGGTTTGTACCTTTGGAGTGGGTTCATGAGTTTGGTGCAGTTGATTTCTTGCAGTTCTGATTTTCACTTCCTCTGACGTCATTACGTTTAAACCATTGTTATGTGAGATCTTAGTATATTTAACCCCTTCTAGGCTGATATGATTTGCAATGTCAATTTATTTGCTTGTTAGGAGGGTGTGTCGCGTCTTTTTCGTCAGTTTTGATGTGACGAGGTTTAAGCAGGGCGACCTAAGTTTGTGTGGGTGCACATTAGCACATAGTAATATTTAACGTAATAGACACTTGTCGTGATATGATTCGTTCGTTCTGACTTAAGCTTTCATTTGCAGAAGACAGACCTCATAATGTAAATGATGTTTCTGGCGTTAGGTAATTCTTCTTATACTTAGGTTTAGGCAGGTTAATTTAATGTTTGTCTCAAATGGATAAAATTGGACACTACGTTAGCCCTATTTTATCCAGTAGGGGCGTAGCTGATGTAGAGGCTTTACTCTGCATGATTTTGGATTAAAATCTTAGTGGTTTCAAGTTGATGGCATGTATAGGAGACAAACGACAGATTTGTATTAAGAATAGGTAAAGAAAACAGAGGCCTGGTGGCCTGCGACCGGGGCCAGAAGATATAAGTAAAATAATATGAAATACGTAGCTCCTTTTATAGGAATAATTCTTGTCTATCATAATAGTGTTTTATTAGAACCGGTACCGATGGCTCACCTCGGAGTTCTACTGTCAAGGTAAACATGAGATAACAAATACGAGTATGTGCAATATTTTTTATTTGATTCTAGTTTTTTTTCGAGTTTCTTAAGGCGCTGCCGTCAGTGTCGTATTATTGTGTGTGTGTGTGTAGTCAAGTGTATAAAAAAGGCTTATACCTACAAAGATAATATTTTATACTTAGCTAACATCTTAAAAAAAAGAAAGAACACGAAAAAACTTTTTCATCTCGCAATGCTCAATATTTTGAGCTACATCTATTCATATTTCTGTGACTATGAAAATGGAAATTTAATCAACTAAAGAAATATGTAAGTATGTTTTAACATATTGGTGTATTTTTTATGGAATTAAATTAAAGCTGCGGAATAACTTTCAAAATTTTGGCGGTCACGAGATTCAACTAAAATAAAACGCATCACCATTTTCAATCGTACTTGTATAGCGCGATGCACTACTGTCGCTTCACCACCTGCAGATTAAAATTTGCTTCACTTCTTACCGTGCCATAAGACTGATATTAACAGGTTGTTTTGTGCGGTACCAAATTCACATGTTATAACATGTCTTACTGTCATTAACGTATTATACGTAAGTACATGACTTGCTGTTTGCATAATTACCGAAAACTTTAATTTGCATAGCATGAGTTGGCGATATTAAGATAAACCAACTTGGTATACATAACAATATATACCTAAGTAGGTGTTATAAAAAACTTGTACCCAATCTTATGAGCCACATTACGAGCCATTTAATAATAGAACTGTGTTTAACTAAGTATCGCACGAAATTGTTGAATAGGTGCGTATAATTCCGTTCACTAAAGGCTCCCGCAGTCAAGCACGTCGCAACTCTGGCGGAACAATTTCTATGAAAACTTCACGGAAATTGTTTTACCGGTGTCGCATCGCGCCTGTTTGTGGGAGCGTCGCATCGCGCCTGTTTGTTGGAGCTTTAACTCCTGGAACATTTAGGAAAAAAACCATTAAAAACCATTATGGTGAAGTGGGTGCTCAATCCCTGTTAGAATATATCAAAATAGTTAAGATACTACTAACGCCATCTATCTGCTGATGCAGTATTAAGTGTCAACTGTATGGTTGTCTGTGTTCCTTTTAAATAAAAACGTTAGTCTTGTGCCAACAGCTATCGTGTTTTATTAGGTTATGGTCCAGTTCCATTTTTCCAAGTAATCTCTAGTAGTTTTATGTTTAATTGTGAATACAATAATGTCGACAACAAGTTATTCAGTGAACGGTCCCAAATTGAAAGGACGCGAAAATTTCGACGATTGGGCATTCGCAGTTGAAAACTTTATGGTGCTGGAAGGCATCGATCTGGACAATATTTCACCGGATTTAAGTGATGATGAACAAGTAAAGGCTAAAGCCAAGCTACTCGTAGCTATGACAATCGATCCTTCAGTATATTATTATGTGGACATCAAGAATGGAAACACAGTTACTAGTTTGTAGAAAAAGTTGATACAATTATTTGACTTCACGGGCTTCTCAAGAAAAATCAGTTTACTACGAACCTCTAGATAATTGTGAATCCATGACAAGTAATGTGACTCAAATGGTCAACAGCTATCGTGTTTTATTAATCCCTAGCATTAGGTGGAATCACAGCTCGTTTCATCTTATTTTGATGGTGTTCAGATTTTACAGAACGCTTAGTTTATTATTATAGAATACTAAGATATTTACGAAAAAACTATTTTAAAGTATATTTTGAAAGTACATTTTCCAAAAGTCCCCTCTGATTTTTTATTTGAGTTTACCAAACGGTTAAATACTCTGAAGCATGCAGACGAAGTAATCGATACTGACGCTCTGTTTAAAAAAAACAATTAACAAATAGTTTCACTCACTAAGCAGATCTGACTGGGGCAGCCACTTGGATATCCTGATGTTAGATGACTTCCCAGGCAGTACATCCTTGTCCCACTTCCAGAGCACATCATAGGTCATTTTAGAGAAAGCTTTCACTAACGTTTGTATCATCTCCGGAGGAAGAAGACTGGGCTTCACATTTGTACCAAAACTGATGTATATAACGCCATGCTTTGATGAATCTAAATATGATTTTAGATCCTGAAAAGAGAATAAAAAGATTAGCGATGATGTTGACAGGCGTCTGAGTATGTATCCCAGTACGTTTCCCGTGGGATAATTTAAGATTACCAAGCGTGCAAAGCCGTAAAAGCTAATTTCAATATAAACTTTAAATATACTTCAATGTTGAATTCACCCGGTTCTGATAGAAACTATCTCTTATCAAAACAGTATAAAAAGTCTTAATATTGTCTATTCTCTCATCTAGGGAATAGACTTTTGAAATTCTTCATCATTTCGAGTCGCTGAGTCGTTTACCGTGGAGTTTCTTGCCGGTTCTTCTCCATAGGAAACGACCAATTGGAACCGTGCACCTAGCTTCTGACGTTTCATTAGTGCCCATGTAGGTTTATGTGAAATAAAACATTTTGATTTTGATGGTTTTACATAGATATTGTGTAAGATATGTAGGGTCCAGTATGTGGCCATGCTAATCACAGCATCAGTGGAGATTCTTTAGGTCCTCAAAAGTGCAGATATAAGGAAAATTTTGACACTTCAACAGATGTAGTCATCATCACCATCTGCTTAGCCTTTTTCCAACTATGTTGTTGTCAGCTTCCAGTCTAACCGGATGCAGCTGAATACCAGTATTTCATATGGAGCGATGGTATGGTTTGATTATCTGACATTGAAAACCATGCATGAAACACGATAGAAATTCGATTGCCAATCACTCCAAAACACATAAATCACGCTCTTGACAAGTTGTCAGGGCTTGATGAACTCAAATGATTTCAATGCCGTTTATATCAGGCACCACTTGAATATCTCTCCACTGTTATCTATAAGTGGAATATTATGTTTCTGCACAATTAGCAGAGAAGTAATTAGCAGATGTAAGTATATTGCGATTATATAAATTATTGAATGACTTTTGAAATCGTGTGGAAAATGATACTTGGAAACATTCTCAAGAGTTATTGTATATTTTATCAATAAGTGATGGTTGTACACTCTGAGATCACTATCTGAAGTTGTATACATCAAATAAATAAAAGGATGTGTTGAAATGCTATTATTGGATTATGAATATTTTGAAGACCCTAAAATACTTTTACCTACTTTCGTTTTTAGAGTTCTGTACCTCAAAATTATCAAAAGATATCGATGTATGGAACAAGTTTTTCAACTACATCGGAAGGATTGTTTGTGGAATAAATTCATCCCAACTACGGAACCCTTCATTGTGTGTATTCCGACATGCACTTGACCGGTTTTTACTCAAACTATGTGCAGGCATCAGATCCTATCTCATATTTTTATCTTTCCTTATATTATTTAGTTCTTGAACATAGTTTAGTTTTGTGTTTATCAATGTTAGAATAATCTTTTTATTTGATTTATTAACGTTGTACCTAGTACCTAGAGGTATATTTTATAGATAAGTATTTATTTTTTATATTTATCAACTTTCTTTGTGCTTCAACAATAATTATTATTCTGTTCTATTCAAAATCTAGTCAACGTCAACGAACATAATACTAATAACCCCAGATTTTTATAAAATCGATCTGTGAGTGCCAGCCACGTGACAGTCCGACTTTCTGTTTTTAGATCATGTCGTCGGGTGCATCGCGCCCCGGTCTAGAATACCCTACCGGCGCGGGCGGAGTATGCGCTCCAGGGTGTCCTTCGCCGCATCGTCAAAGTCTTGTAGATGGAGTTGATATTTGTGGTATTAGTGCACAGTTGCAGTCTGGCACTCACAGTAAACGTAAGACACATGGACAAATAAATAGTTATGAATAAAATTATGTAATGAAGTTATTAAGCTGATTATAATCATTGTTTATATCATAAACCAGATTTAATATGACAGCGGATAGTATCGATTACATTAGTAATATTGATTGTACGTATACACTGTTTGCTATCAAGGTTTTGACTTTGATGTTGACTTCCAATAGTATAGGTAGTATTATCAGAGTCTTTACTGTGACTTTATTCTACTAGCAGAGCATCCTCTGCACTATGTGGTAAAAGAACAGTAAAATGATGATAATAACTTAGGGAATATTATGAAATAATAATTAAATGTCATTAATAGAACAAAGCCTAGAAAAGGAAATTATTAAATACCGACATAAGAGGAAATAGGGTCGGTCGTTTTCTCCATACAAAAAGTCATAATTCGAGGTTCGGTTCTCGTCTATTTCCTCCTCCAATATTGGACCAATTTGAAATATATTTTATAAATTGAATAAGAAGGGTATTTACTATGCTCCTATGTTTTCCGTTTTGATGACTTCTCTTAAAAGTGTCCGAAAGGATTGAGGAGTAATGCCTGACATTTAAACGCGGATACTACCAATATCTAATAAAAAAAATCAAGCAGTCAATCGATAAACATGAATCTAATTATAATTAAAGTTATTAGGTATTGTTTCAGTAACTTATTTGGACAAATAGAGTAATTTCCCAGAGTTTAAATGTCTGTTATTCTTGAAGTACCTAGTTATGTAAACAGTCAAGTTTAGTCACCATCACATCACATTTAAAACAACCAACCATGGGGACAAAACAACCAGTCTTACAGAATATTTTCAACAAAGCAAAGTTTGAATAATACAAAACAGCTTACCTGAGGCAATTCCCTATGTGGTTTTTGGGGCAGTCCTCCCAAATGGATGACACTCGGAGGCACAGGCCGACTTCCCTCCCAAATTGGATTGATGTTCAAAAACAACATCTCAACATTATCCTGGAGTTCCTTCACATCTGGAACATCTGGTCCAAAATGTTTCCTTATCATTTTGTTGTCGTCCTGTTCCATACTTGTCAATAGATTACTTATCCTGTAATTATTGTATAGTTCATACAACTTCTCATACATTGTCAGATTGTAGATTTTCTGATTCATGTTTCCAGGATACAAGAACGGATGTTCCGGGGCTCCAATTACTTGATAACTAAGCCATATAGCTCCAAAAGAACTAATTTGAATCAAAGGCACTTTAAATACATGTGAAAAGGCTAATGCTGACCGAACACACGCTTCTGTCAGCAGCAGATCAAACTTCCCATTTCCTTGGACTAAATCCTTGATTTCTTTGACTTGCAGTTGTGTGTCCATTGTATTAATAATCATTTTAAGTGCTACCTTCAGTTGCGATATGAGATCTTCTTTTTTTCCTCTTTCTCCTGCTATGAACGCATCCCAAACTTCGTACGATATATCGTGGACATCGATTTCCGTAAGATTCTTTGGAGTTTCACCTTTCTTGAACATGGGATCTGTTGTTATCACCGTCAGTTCATGTCCACGCTTGAGGAGTTCCATCGTTATCGGCCTGAAGGTTATCTGATGACTGATGGATGGCATTGGGTACACAGCCAGTATCCTCGCCGCATC
Source organism: Lithophane leautieri (assembly GCA_949152455.1). Lineage (NCBI taxonomy): Eukaryota > Metazoa > Arthropoda > Insecta > Lepidoptera > Noctuidae > Lithophane > Lithophane leautieri. Next base: position 4,894,938 of record OX424482.1, on the reverse strand, counting down.
AGTGAAGAAAATTTGTAAGAAAAGACACAATGCTAGATGTGCTAACGTCGCCATTGCGTTGCCGTATTACAACTAATTTGAACTAGTTAATCGACCTGTGTTTTATACGGAAACCAGCCGGGATAAGTAAGGTCGATATTATTATTAATGTCTGACACGTTTTTTACTTCGTCGATTTTATTTTCAGTCTTTGATAACGTAACAGATATTATGTTTATAGTATTTTTTGCAGATGTCTGTTTTAAATTAGGTTGACTGTGTCGAGTTATCCTGGTCAACACGTTTAATAATACATAATGTAGTATTTTTAAATTTTCCTGAAACTAACGGATTGGACATAACAAAATTATTATTATTGTTTTATCTGTATTAACTTTCTTTATTTCATTTTCAATGCATACTTTACATTTTTAATTATTTTTATAAAAATCATTTCACAAAACAAAAAACTTTTTACAAAAAAAAACAACCACCGACTTCCGAAATTAAAGTTATTTTTCTCTTTTTTAGTGTTTTTTTTTTTAAAGTCAGTTGTTTTTTTTTTGTAAAAAGTTTTTATTTTTCTCTTTTTAGTTGTGGTACCTACCCCATACTAATTCAAATACCACTACCAGCTATGTAATTATCAGTGACGAAGTCAAATATAATGTCGTCTATATAGACTAAGTGGGAAAAATACGTAATTATTGAAGCTAACTCAAAAATACGCAAGCAAAGTTATTCAAATTTGTATGGGCTCACCTCAGGAGTATATAACCCTTTCAAACAAAAAAAGAAATTTGTAAATCGATTCACAATTGGCGAAAATATCGATGAACATACACAAAAAAAAAACGTACAGACGAACATAGAACCTCCTCCTTTTTGAAGAAGTCGGTTATTAAAAATAGTAGCCCATCGGCATCTGGATCCAGGTAATAACTTAATTATTATAAAATGTGTCGATCTGTCTTTTCGCACATAGACAGGTGTGGGCTCAGCTCGCCACTGGGATCTTGAACCTAATTGCCTAATTTGACGGTAGAGATCTATTCTGTAAGCTGAGCTGTCATTCCACCTGATGCTAACTTCACCTAAGCTCGCTTCACCTAAGTTTACACCGTGAAAATTTTGAACCGTGAAAGATTTTTACACCGTAAAAATCTCTCTCCAGCTCGCCCCTAATTGCGTAAGGGTGTCTACTCGCACCTTTGAATATTAGATATCCCAAGTCACCCCCGATTGTTAGTAAGTTAAAAGTACTGTCAGCACCCTAAGTTTTTAAATATATAAATATTTTTTCAACACACTTGCTCGTAAAGTGGCTCTTATTGAGCCGCTTTTAGGTTCATAATGCAGTGTATTATGGAAGCGTGCTTTTTACTTTATATTACCGCACTAGTGCGGTAATGTGCGCCACAGATTACTTTTTATTAGTCGGAGTAATGACATGGCAGTGTGGAATTAGTAAGTACTATCATGGCAGCATGGAATTTGTATCCAATAGAAATTGTTTTTGGTGAAGCTTTTTACCAAAGACAAATAACCATTAGCTAAAAAAAAACCATGCATGCCCATGGGATTTTTTTTTACCATAACTAAACGTCAATGGGATACTATACATTGAATTAGTATGAACTATCCTACTAATAAATGAGCATTCTCTATTTACACCCGAGCAGAGACTTGCGCTTTTTTCCGGTAAGACCGCGGTTGGCACGCGCGTTGCGTATTATGTATTAATAACATTATTATATTTTTGTATAGGCTGTTCAGCGGTATTACCAGTGCCTTTGTTTACACCCGCGCGCTCATCGCTATCGGAAAAAATAATACCAGCCGCCAAGTAAATTATAGTGAAATAGTGCATTACGAAACAAGAGTGCTGTGTTGGTCATACACTCGGCTCCCTTATCGCGCGAGCCAGTTTCATACGACGCTTTTCAACACACTTGCGAGCAAAAAAACAGACTTATAATGTTATTATGTTTTAATTATTGAAACAATTAGTAAAAGTACAATTCTCTTCATTTTGGCATGAAGTCTCTTTGATGAGATTTAATTAAAAAAGCGCAACTCTGCTCTTATGAACATAGAGAATGCTTATTTAATATTATAGGATAGTTCATACTAATTCCATGTAATTATAATATCCCACTGACCTGCACATGGGATTTTTTTTACTTAACTAATGGCCCATGATTTGCCTATGGTATTAAAAAGTTTCACCAAAGTCAATTTCTATGTATGTATGGTAGATATGGAATTAGTAAATACTATAATTGGTAACATGGTATTTGATGTTGCCATGATAGTGCTTACTAATTCCATAACTACTGCCATTTCATTACTCCGACTAGTAAATAGTTATCTGTGGCGCACATTACCGCACTAGTACGGTAATGTAAAGTAAGAAGCACGTTTCCATAACACACTGCTTTATGAACCTATAAGCGGTTCAATAAGAGCCACTTTACGAGCAAGTGTGTTGAAAAGAATAATTAAAAACGCATAGAAGTGACATAAATGTGTTTTTCCTTAGTTCATTCGCTTAAATATAACATGATAAAGTTAAAAATATATAGAAAACTTTTATGATTATCACCTTAAGTTTCGGTCTTATTATTTTAACATATGCGCTAAGTTTAATTATAACTTTTAATGAACATTTCATCGACGCACAGTGGAACGAATGTATGGGAGCGGTTGGACGTAGACATGTCCGAAAAAAAAGAGTAAAATTATGCCAAACTAATGATGCCATCTTATTCGATTACTTAATGCCTTCATAACTTGTGGTGATGAATTTCTTCATAACTCCCATATTTCGGGAGTAATTTGAGAAAATGTGAAATTTTACTATGAAAATGAGTGTATCGAGCTCTCTCCCTCCTGATTCCGGGCTTGTTTCAAGTAGCGGTCTCTAATATCATAATGCTAATACTAAGAGCTATATTTAATACTAAGACACATAGTGCGCCAAATGTGCACTTTCTGGGATAAAGAGTGATGTTTATTTTATAACACAATTTTTTAATTTTTTGTTTATTTTGTTGATTAAAACCGTTTTTCTAAAGGTTTACCTTATTACAATAACATTTCTGAGCAGCCAATTAGAGAAGATATAAGCTAATTAGGATATATAATTAGGGACTTAAGGTTTACATATAAAACTGATGCACTAATGATTACTGATAAGAACATTGCTATTATTTAATTACTAAATGGCTCTTAATACACTAATTTAGCATGCATCATTTACTAATTATCACAATAACTAATTACCTTGCAATATTTAACAAAGGATACCTGGGATACCTGGATTTTATATAAATAGGTCACTATTAGTAACTTTAAAATCAGTGTTGATTTACACCTCGTTGTATCCAAGCTAATCTCGCAATGTATTTTCCAAATTTTAATACAAATCTTGATATTCACGTTGCTTTATGCGCACGCGCACATAAAGATTTACGCGACTTTAACTATTTGTTCAGTGTTTTAAAAGATAACAGTTGTGTTCAGTTATGTGAAAGTGCTGAAACAAGTTTAAAAGACTGGTGTCGTCGATTTTGCTACCGCATTTATGCAAAATGGACACAGTCTGGAAGAAGCACAGATAAGTTTCGGAAGAAACATGAGATTTGGCTACAGGCTGCAATTCAATGGCCGGAATTACAGAATGAAAATATGGAACCTTCTACAGAAAATATAAGTGACGTCATCGAGCCCATAATTTCTCCTGCTAAATCTGATGCTTCAACTTGTACACATCCTAGTCCTCGTAAATCTTTTGAGGACCTTAGTAACCGGCAAAAAAGAAGACGCACCACTGAAGATAGTCTTTCATGCAGCAGTAGCAGCGCTGAAATTATGTTTTCGGCCGAAAGGGCGCTTCAAAAGGCAGGACAAAGCGATACAGCTTATGTTATGAAATACTTGACGGAGAATCCAGAAGAGGCCTCAAAAATCAAAGCCTTCATTGAAGGTAAATCAATTCAGGTACGGGAAATATCCCCTTTGAAGGCATTGGCTCTTTATGTATCGATGAACTTATCGAAATGGCGCTATAACACTCTTCGGGATTTCAACACTCAAGAAGGAGCTCTTCAATACCCGAGTTACTACATGTTGGTTAAAGAAAAAATTAAGTGCTATCCGGCCAAAGAAGATCTCACAGTTACAGAGAGCTCTGCAAAAATCAAATTACAAGCCTTGATGGATTTAACCTCAAGAAGACTTATTAGGTCGTTAGAAACCCCTGTTGATCCCAATCAACAGCTCGTATTGACCAGCAAATGGGGTTTTGACGGATCATCTAGCCAAAGCATTTATCATCAAAGGACGAGTGAAGATGAGCAAATCGATCTTGCTAGTAATTTTATGATTAGTCTTGTACCACTGCGGCTCGTCTCAAAAGGTGTAACAATTTGGGAAAACGAGCGACCATCTTCCACTTCATTTTGCCGGCCAATATTGTTTAAGTTTATAAAGGAAACCAAAGAAAATGTGCAGAGAGAGATGGCTGAAATCGAAGCAGAGATTGAAGCCTTAACTCCATCCACCATCACTGATGGAATTAGTGTCAAACACCAACTGCTGTTGACAATGATTGATGGTAAAATTCATTCCATTATATCCAATACAGCAGCTTCAGTGTGTGACATATGCAAGGCTTGTCCTAAAGAAATGAATAATTTAGAGTTAATCAAAGATAAACACGCAAACGAGGACATGTATAAATATAGCTTAAGCACCCTTCACGCTTGGATTCGCTCAATGGAATGCTTATTACACATTTCCTACAAATTAGACATAAAATCATGGCAAGTAAGGGGTGATATAGCAAAAAGGCAAGTTGATGACAGGAAGAAAAGAGTTCAAGAGGCTGTAAGAAGAGAAACGGGCTTACTTCTCGATGTTGTGAAACAAGGCAGTGGATCCACCAACAATGGCAACTCGGCAAGGAGATTTTTTGAAAACTACACTAAATCTGCTGAACTGACCGGAATAGATGCTATGCTTTTAAGAAAAATCTGTGTGATCTTGCAGTGTATTTCATCAGGAGAGAAGATCAACGTAACTAAATTCCGAGAGTTCTGCTTTGATACTGCTAAGCTTTACGTGGAGTTATACCCATGGTATTATATGCCTTCTTCACTTCATAAAATTTTAATGCATGGGCCAGACATAGTTCAGAACATGTCAATTGTGCCCATTGGTTTTCTATCCGAAGAGGCATCTGAGGCTAGAAATAAAGATTTTAGAAAATATAGAGAGGGGCATTCTCGAAAGCATAGCAGTATCTCATGCAATGAAGATATTATGCACAATCTTTTACTGTCTTCTGATCCACTTGTTACAAGTATCCGTCCAAAAGGAAATAAGTTTGTAAAAAAATCTTCTTTTAAGGAATTTTATGAGCTTACGGATTCTGAGAAAAGTGATATCGAATTTGTTAACATAAATGATTTAGCGGACATCGATTCTGAATTTGAATTAATTGATGATGATGATGATGACGAAGATAATTAAATGATGTTATTGTTTTAAAATGTGTAACTTAGTAAATTAGAGCTTACATCTTAATTATTTATTGTACTTTTAATGAAACTAGGTAATTTATTATCAACTTACTTAAAAGTCATACTCTCATCAGTTCTTGTGAATATTTTTGTTAATATATATTTCTGTATATATATAATATATTTATAGACCTCTTAATAAGTCTGTCTGCGGTTTAAAGTAAATACAAATGGGGAAAAAACGTTTTTTTTTTTAAATTTTCATTTCCTTTTATCCCAGAAAGTGCACATTTGGCGCACTATGTGTCTTAGTATTAAATATAGCTCTTAGTAATAGCATTACGATATTAGAGACCGCTACTTGAAACAAGCCCGGAATCAGGAGGGAGAGAGCTCAATACACTCATTTTCATAGTAAAATTTCACATTTTCTCAAATTACTCCCGAAATATGGGAGTTATGAAGAAATTCATCACCACAATTTATGAAGGCATTAAGTAATCGAATAAGATGGCATCATTAGTTTGTCATAATTTTACTCTTATTTTTCGGACATGTCTACGTCCAACCGCTCCCATACATTCGTTCCACTGTGCGACGTTACAAGTCGCAACCGGCGCGGCGTGCGTGTTTGAGGGATGTAGGTAAGTAAAAATCGTAGTAGCTGGCGTTCTGTGATTCCTGCCTATAGAAAAAAGAAGCGAGTTTACATAAATTATATATGTTTTTGTTATAAGTAAAAATTTTTTTGTTTAATAAATTAAACTTTGACACCGTAAGGCCAAATTACACGGCACGGTTTCTTTACTGTTAAACGTATAAACCGAACCGTAGAAAAAAATTGTTTGTCAACAAGCTTCCATTAGTGATCCATACAACACTGGCGACCGTGCGTACGAGCAGCGAATAAACCGTAATTTTTCACGGCAAGAAAAACGTGTGCGTACAAAGGGCCTTAATGTTCACATCTAAGTAGTTTTGAGTAATAGTGTCGCTTCTGTACATTTTTATTCTATGGCACATTAATATGTGCGTCGTATTTTCGTGGTAGGCATCTACTTTACCTAAACTCTGGCAACCGGCGAGCAAAGTATTAAAACTGCCTGCGCCGACCAGGGTTGATAACCAGCGCTTGCGGCGCCGACAAGCGCTGTCATATTGGCGCTGGTTACCAGCGTTCTACATAAATGCGGCCTTAGATAAAGTAGATGATAACTACGAACAAACGACGCATATAAAGTGTGTAATGCGGCCAAACGCAAGGCACGTCTTGGAAACATGACTTTAATTTATACATAAATATGACCTTGCATTTTTTTTTGTCATTCATGTATCTGTGCCATAACTATTAATAACATAATCTGCATAATGTAAACAGTCTTCTTAATAAAAAAGCCTGTCTCGTTGGGCCAGAGGTCTCAAGCTCTACTGCTAAGCGTGAGGTCCTGGGTTCGATTCACAGATCGGGAACAGTATTATTGGGTATTTCCATATAGACTTTCTTAGTAGCATCCCGGAGTCTGAATTTATGCCCGATCGATGGAAGTAGGTTCGCCCGCTATTAAGAGTCGACAATCAGGAGCGATATCGCGAGTGCGACAAGGGTAGCGATGCCTGTCGCGCCCACGATATCGCCCCAGTATGTACGAGCCTTAACATGGGACTTAAACATAACTGGCGAAATGTGAATGTACTATAGGTACACCTCTGCATAACCTTAAATACAGTAATACAGAAGAAATACTGGAAGGAGGGGAATACAAGAGTGACGTATGATGTATGTGATGTGTGTGGATGTGTGTTCTAACTGCTGGTTGTACTTAAACTGAATCTTACTATCGATTCACATTGTAATATTTTGTTTTTGTTTTTGCTTTTGTATAATAATATACCTTAATGGTATATTTCTATTATTTATCTTTCCTTACACCACTTTCTGGTAAACCTAGTTTTATAAATGCCGTGAAACTCTGTAATTGGTTTAAGTGATAACTGTCATCACCTCACTATCACTGAGCAGCACGTGTAGACTTCACTTGCTAGTGACTACCTGTATGACCCCGCGCGGTACACCTGCGTACCAAAAACCATTGTAGTTAATTAGAATGTTCTTGAAGAATTAACGCAACTGCATTGGCTGTTCACTGATAGTGGGGTGGGTATTCTAAATTCATGTAACTTAATTTAATAAGCTGTTGAGTTTCCAAATAAATAAATAAATAAATGTGTTTACTAAAAAAAAATATTGATTTATTTGAATAAACAGACACCAGACAGTACTAACGTACTGTCGGGTGTCTGTCTGTTAAAATTAAAGTCAACATTAACCATTAGTCAATTCCTTTTTATTATCAATTGTACAAACTACTTAACATACTTCTTAAAATAAGTACCTCCTTAAATAATTATTATCACAATACTAAAAAAAAAAAATTTCATTCGATCTTTGACTATCCATGCATGGTACAGACAACCTTAAAAAGTTTTATACATCGACAACAAAACATTTTGATTTGTGTTTGTTTTACGGCCAGTTTCTTCATCAAAAGCAACAGCCAAAGTAACGTCAAAAAGTCAAAGAAACTGTTAAATTGACGTTACTTTGGCCATCAATCTTTGTTTCATAATATGGTTTTAATGCGCGATTCGTATCGGTTTCTATAGTTTACCAGAGGGCCAAGACAAAGTGACATTCTATCAGCGATAACAATGATGGAAAAGGCAAAAATGTATAGGACTGTCATAAGCTATCAAAAAGCTTATGTCAATCCTGTTGAAAATCGTTGTAGAAACACGAAACGCTTTGGAACCGATTATAACTTGTCTAGGCCCACTGGTCGCTGCGACCACGGTCAAGGCCGTCTAGTGCGTGAAATGCCTAAGTGGCTAATTTTGAATTAAGAACTAATATGTCGAAATAAAGTTCAAAATAGAATAGCTGTCAGAAGGCTAATTCTCATTCTTAAATAACGTTCACATTCAAGTCGCAACCTGTCAAACTTGTCAAAAATGTTGGTAAATTGATTGCATTTTTGACAGATTGCGAATGAGATGCGAATGCAAACATTCTTAAAAATACGGTAATTGCCCCTGTGGTTTTTACTTGGACTAAAGTTACGAATTCGTTTTGTAATGAGATGGAGAGACTTCACAAAACAGGTATAAACAACATTTTCAACTACTTTTAACTTTATATGCCTTAATAATATAGTTATTAGTAACAAACTTATATAAACTATAAGCTACGCCGGCTGCAATTAAAAATACGCAGAGTAGGACTGATAATACTATAGCAAGGAGTTCAAATTCTAGGTACTGCGCCCACGACATGTTGGCGGCGGGTGCTCGAAGGTGCTTTGCGCTTCCATGACGCAGCACGTGCTCAATCCACCATATCCCACGTTCTAACGGTTTCATTGGCTGATCAAGCATAAGACTCCTTAGATGAGCAATGTTTTTGCGGTAGCTGCAAGCAAGACAAGAATGGTTATCCTACTGCTATCTGTAAAACTTATCTGAGGGGCAGGACTGGTCATCGGACTTTCAGACTTCTAACAAGTGAAGCCGGGACCAACGGCCTAATGTGCTTTCCGAGACACGAAGAGATTTTGGTATGTACCTAATCAAATGAATGTTGACCCATTCACGGCCAGACCTCGGCAAACCTTGAATATCGATCCATGTGGCTGTTATTACCTAGCCCATCTCAAAAAACCCTTGTGCGTTATGAATAATATTATTGACTTAATTTTAATTTACCTGTCATCACCGATAACTTTTTGTACGGCATTCGTAAATGATTCTGCACTAAGCGATGCCAATTCGAGTTTGATTCCAATTCTGTGATGTTCATATTTCTCTACATTGTACCATTGATCACCCAACATTGGCACACCAACCAGCGGTACTCCTGCTGTGATAGCCTCGTCTGTTGATTGCAGACCTCCTTGTGTTACAAACAGTTTAAGCTTGGGATGTTCTGCAAGGTAAGAAAGGATACATTAATGATGTTGTCAATGGAGGATTTTTGCAGCATAGTTCAACCTCTTTGCAAGAGTGGTTTGTTTGACATAATTGGTTTCTGCTGATGATTCAGGATCAACAGTTCAGTCAATATGGACTGGTAGGAAGATTTGGGGTCTAGACTTCTATGTGATGATTTTTCGAGGTTTTTACCTTTGGAGTGGGTTCATGAGTTAGGTGCAGTTGATTTCTTGCAGTTCTGATTTTCACTTCCTCTGACGTCATTACGTTCGGTGAAGTTTAAACCATTGTTATGTGAGATCTTAGTATATTTAACCCCTTTTAGGCTAATATGATTTACCATGTCAATTTATTAGCTTGTTAGGAAGCTGTGTCGCGTCTTTTTCGTCAGTTTTGATGTGACGAGGTTTAAGCAGGGCGACTTAAGTTTGTGTGGGTGCACATTAGCACATAGTAATATTTAACGTAATAGACACTTGTCGTGATATGATATGTCATCCTGACTTAAGCTTCCTTTTGCAAAAGACAGACCTCATAATCTAAAACAGAGGACTGGTGCCCTGCGAGCTGTCAAGGCGGGAGCCAGAAGATATAAGTAAAATAATATGAAATACATAGCTACGTATAAAAAAAGTAAATGGAAGTGTAAAAAAAGCTTTTTTATAGGAATAATTATCCTTGGCTATCATAATAGTGTTTTATTAGAACCGGTACCGATGGCTCACGGTCAAGGTGAACATGAGATAACAAATAATTATGTGCAATATTTTTTATTAGAGTCAAGTTTTTGTTTCGAGTTTTTTAAGGTGCTGCCGTCAGTGTCGAATTAGTGTGTGTGTGTGTAGTCAAATGTATAAAATATGCTTATACCTACAAAGATAATATTTTATACTTAGCTAGCATCTTGAAAAAAAGAAAGAACACGAAAAAACTTTTTCATCTCGCAATGCTCAATATTTTGAGCTACATCTATTCATATTTCTGTAACTATGAAAATGGAAATTTAATCAACTAAAGAAATATGTAAATATGTTTTAACATATTGGTGTATTTTTTATGGAATTAAATTAAAGCTGCGAAATAACTTTCAAAATTTTGGCGGTCACGAGATTCAACTAAAATAAAACGCATCGCCATTTTCAATCGTACTTGTATAGCACGATGCACTACTGTCGCTTCACCACCTGTAAATTAATATTTACTTCATCTGCTTAAAGATTTACTTCTTACCGTGCCTTAAGATTGATATTATGTTGTGATATTGATATCTAGTAGTTAGTTACTTATGCAATATAATTTTAAATTCTAAATATTTAACCTACATTTAAGATACATGTAATACTACTTGCTGCGCCCTAACAGGGTCATGTACTCATAAGTTTTAGCCAAGTCTGTAACTGAGTGTACATTATGCAATAAATAAAAAAATTCACAGGTTGTTTTGTGCGGTACCAGATTCACATGTTATAACATGTCTTACTACCATTAACATATTATACGTCCATGACTTCCTGTTTCTCTAATTACCGGATAACTTTAATCTACTCAGCATGAGTTGGCGATATTAAGATAAACCAACTTGGTATAGTAGGTGTTATAAAAAACTTGTATCCAATCATATGCGATACATTATAAGCCATTTAATAATAGAACTGAGCGCATTATCATTTATGACTAAGTATCGCAGAAAGCCATAAGGCCGCCCATTGTATGTTTTGTAGTGTTAAATATATTTATTTTCGCTATGTATTTTCTGGTGTACAATAAAGTTTATATAAATAAATAAATATCGCACGAAATCGTTGAATAGGTGCGTATAATTCCGTTTACTAATGCTCTCGCAGACAAGCACGACGCGACTCTGGCGGAACAATTTCTATGAAAATTTCACGGAAATTGTTATACCGGTGTCGCGTCGCGCCTGTTTGTGGGAGCTTTAACTCCTGGCTTTAACCCCTAAGCATAAGGTGGAATCACAGCTCATTTCAACTATTTTGAAGATGTTTGAAGGATTTTACAAACGCATAATATTATTATAGATTTTTATAGAATACTAAGATATTTAGAAAACAAATCGATTTTAAAGTATATTTTGAAAGTAATTTTCCAAAAGTCTGAAGACTCCAAGATTTTTGATTTGAGTTTAACAACCGGTTAAATACTCTGAAGCATGCAAACGAAGTAACCGACACTGATGCTCTGTTTAAAAAAAAACAAATTAACAAATAATTTCACTCACTAAGCAGATCTGACTGCGGCAGCCACTTGGATATCCTGATGTTAGATGACTTCCCAGGCAGTACATCCTTGTCCCACCTCCAGAGCACATCATAGGGCATTTTAGAGAAAGCTTTCACTAACGTTTGTATCTTCTCCGGAGGAAGAAGACTAGGCTTCACATTTGTACCAAAACTGATGTATATAACGCCATGCTTTGATGAATCTAAATATGAGTTTAGATCCTGAAAAGAAGAATAAAAAGATTAGCCATGATGGTGACAGGCGTGTGAGTATGTATAGCAGTAGTACGTTTTCCGTGGGATAATTTAAGATTACCAAGCGTGCAAAGCTGTAAAAGCTAATTTCGTTATAAACTTTAAATACACTTCATTGTTGAATTCACCCGGTTCTGATAGAAACTATCTCTTATCAAAACAGTATAAAAAGTCGTAATATTGTCTTTTCTCTCATCTAGGGAACAGGCTTTAGAAATTCTTCTCCTTTTCGAGTCGATGAGTCGTTTACCGTGGAGTTTCTTACCGGTTCTTCTCCATAGGAAACGACCAATTAGAACCGTGCACCTAGCTTCTGACGTTTCATAAGTGCCCATGTAGGTTTATGTGAAATAAAACATTTTGATTTTGATGGTTTTACATAGATATTGTGTAAGATATGTAGGGCCCAGTATGTGGCCATGCTAATCACAGCATCAGTGGAGATTCTTTAGGTCCTCAAAAGTGCAGATATAAGGACAATTTTGACACTTCAACAGATGTGGTCATCATCATCATCTGCTTAGCCTTTTTCCAACTATGTTGTTGTCAGCTTCCAGTCTAACCGGATGCAGCTGAATACCAGTATTTCATATGAAGCGATGGTATGGTTTGATTATCTGACATTGAAAACCATGCATGAAACACGATAGAAATTCAATTGCCAATCACTCCAAAACACATAAATCACGCTCTTGACAAGTTGTCAGGGCTTGATGAACTCAAATGATTTCAATGCCGTTTATATCAGGCACCACTTGAATATCTCTCCACTGTTATCTATAAGTGGAATATTATGTTTCTGCACAATTCCCAGAGAAGTAGTTAGCAGATGTAAGTATATTGCGATTATATAAATTATTGAATGACTTGAAATCGTGTGGAAATAATACTTGTAAACATTCTCAAGAGTTATTGTATATTTTATCAATAAGTGATGGTTGCGCACTCTGGGACCACTATCTGGAGTTGTATACATCAAATAAATAAAAGGATGTGTTGAAATGCTATTATTGGATTATGAATATTTGGAAGACCCTACCTAGAATACTTTTACCTACTTTCGTTTTTAAAGTTCTGTACCTCAAAATTATCAAAAGATATCGATGTATTATGGAACAAGTTTTTCAACTACATCGTAAGGTTTGTTTGTGGGATAAATTCATCCCAACTACGGAACCCTTCATTGTGTGTGGTCCGACACGCACTTGACCGGTTTTTACTCAAACTATGTGCAGGCATCTTATCCTATCTTATATTTTTATCTTTCCTTATATGATTTATTTCTTGAGCATAGTTTAGTTTTATGTTTATCAATGTTAGAATAATCTTTTTATTTAATTTCTTACCGTTGTACCTACTCCCTAGAGGTATGTTTTATAGTTAGTTTATTTTTATTTTTATCAACTTTCTTTGTGCTTCAACAATAATTATTAATTTATTCTAATCAAAATCTCGTCAAAGAACATAATAATAAAAGCCTTAAACAGCTGGAAAATCGTAATTCTGACGAAAAATCTCTATATACATATTCCCCTACCTGGGAATCGAACCCAGGGCCCCAGTAGTCGCGATTGCGAAAATTAACCCAACGACAAATGAGTTGTAAGATACATAGATAAAGAAATAATTATAAATAAAATTATGTAATTTAGTTATTAAGCTGATTGTAATCATTGTTTATATCATAAACCAGATTTAATATGACAGCGGATAGTATCCATTACATTAGTAATATAGATTTTGACTTTGATGTTGACTTTCAACATGATAGTACTCGTATTATCAGAGCATTTATTGTGACTTTATTCTACTAGCAGAGCATCCTCTTCACTGTGTAGTAAAAGAACCGTACAATGATGATAATAACTTTGGGAATATTAGGAAATAATAATTAAATGTCATTAATAGAACAAAGCCTCGAAAAGGAAAAAAAAAGATAAAATACCGTACCCTAATAGTGTCCGAAAGGATTGAGGAGTCATCCTGATATAAAAACGCGGATGCTACTAATATCTAATAAAAATTAATCAAGCAGTCAATCGATAAACATGAATCTAATTCTAATTAAAGTTATTAGGTATTGTTTCAGTAACTTTATTTGGACAAATAGAGTCATTTCCCAGAGTCTAAATGTGTGTTATTTTTGACGTACCTAGTTATGTAGATAGTAAAGTTTGGTCACCATCATATCACCAAAAATATACATCAATTTAAGAATGGGTTCAAAACACCCAACCGTAGGGACAAAACAACCAGCCTTACAGAATATTTTCAATAAAGCAAAGTTTGAATAATACAAAACAGCTTACCTGAGGCAATTCCCTATGTGGCTTTTGGGGCAGTCCTCCCAAATGGATGACACTCGGAGGCACAGGCCGACTTCCCTCCCAAATTGGATTGATGTTCAAAAACAACATCTCAACATTATCCTGGAGTTCCTTCACATCTGGAACATCTGATCCAAAATGTTTCCTTATCATTTTGTTCTCGTCCTCTGCTATATTTGTAAATAGATTATTTATTCTGTAATTATTATATAGTTCATACAACTTCTCATACATTGTCAGATTGTAGATTTTCTGATTGATGCTTCCAGGATACAAGAACGGATGTTCCGGGGCTCCAATTACTTGATAATTATGCCATATAGCTCCAAAAGAACTAACTTGAATTAAAGGCACTTTATATACATGTGAAAAGGCTAATGCTGGCCGAACACACGCTTCTGTCAGCAACAGATCAAACTTCCCATTTCCTTGGACTAAATTCTTGATTTCTTTGACTTGCAGTTGTGTGTCTACTGTATTTATAATCACTTCAACTCCTACCTTAATTTGCGATATGAGATCTTCTTTTTTTCCTCTTCCTGATGCTATGAACGCTTCCCAAACTTCGTACGATATATCGTGGACATCGATTTCCGTAAGATTCATTGGAGTTTCACCTCTCTTGAACATGGGATCTGTTGTTATCACCGTCAGTTCATGTCCACGCTTGAGGAGTTCCATCGTTATCGGCCTGAAGGTTACCTGATGACTGATGGATGGGACTGGGTACACAGCCAGTATCCTCGCCGCATCAGTGAAGAAAATTTTTAAGAGAAGACACAATGCTAGATGTTCTAACGTCGCCATTGTGTTGTCGTATTACAACTGATTGAACGAGTTGAATGACGTGTGTTTTATACGGAAACCAGCCGAGATAAATGAGGTCAATATTATTATTATTGATGTCTGGTACGTTTTTTACCCAACTGCCCCAGAAGGAGGGTAATGTTTTCCGAGATTGTGTATGTATATATGTATGTATTTTTGTATGTATGTTTATATGCATGTATGTCTATTTCTTTGGCACGCTTTGTAGCCTAATTGGCTTGATGAATTTTAATATGAGGTGTCGTTAAGTTCGTCTTAATTGTGGGAGTGATATAGGCTATAATTTTTTTATATATTTCATCTGTAAATACAAAAAAAAGGGAGGGGAACGTTTTTGTTTCTAAATTACAACAATATTGTTATCAAATAAAAGCTAGTAATGAGTATATTCGAAATACGTATATTAATAAAACTAAAAAGCTTGAAATAAAACAAATTATTAAAAAAACAAAAAACCTGACTGCAAAAACCAATAACCTGAAATATGGCGTAACTTGATTGTCCCCGCCTGCAATACCTTACAAGAAACAAAGTTCAATGCTTGTTTTTCTCTTTTCTGTTATAGGTTTTTGCAGTCGGGTTTTTGTTTTTTAAATAATTAGTTGAAGGAAGAAAAACATCGAAGGAAAACATTGTGAGGAAACCGGCATGTCCTAGAACCAAAAATTCGAAGACATGTGACATCTACCAACCCGCACTGGGCCCGCGTGGTGGATTACGGCCCACTCCCTCTGACTGAGAGGAGGCCTGTGTCCCAGCAGTGGGAACATTATAGGCTGATTATGTATCATGTTATGTTGTCTATTTTATTGTCAGTCCTTGATAACGTGATAGAAATATTTTTATAGTATTTTTTGCAGATGTCTTTTTTAAATTAGATACTTGAATGTGTCGAGTCATCCGAGTCGATACTTTGAATATTGGGTTCCCCACCTATGAAATTGGCGTTTTTTTTACACAAATAGAGAACCTCGTCACTTCTATGATTTAAAATATTCATCAATTACTTAGTATTATATCGAATAATGAGCATCATAGACCAATAGTAAAAAAAACTTTAATACTTATGGTTTTCTATACATAAAAATTACTCCTCATTTTGTTAGCATAAATGACCATTATTTGTTTCAACTTAGCCAAAACTTATTTTTGTCGCTTAATCTAAGTGGCATATTATTATTACGTTATCATAGTTTTTATACATTAGGGCATAATTATTTTTTAAACTTTAGTGTTCATCCTACTAATATTATAAATGTGAAAGTTTGTGTGTTTGTGTGTTTGTGTGTTTGGATGTTTGTTCCTCAATCACGCAAAAACGGCTAAACGGATTTGGATGAAATTTGGTAAACAGATAGTTTATAACCTGGATTAACACATAGGATACTTTTTATCCCGGTAGTAGGTTCCCATGGGTTAATTTTAGACATCTACACGGGCGAAGCAGCTGTCAAAATTTCGTTTCATATAAATCTGTCCGATTTGGTTAATGATGAACCTTTATAGATAGAAAATACCCTTAAGGAAAACCAGGAAGACCGACAGGTATTCAATCAAGTCATATTTCCCCGGTCTTCATACTTCGAATACTATATAAGATTTATTTTCAGTACATCGAACACACATAATAGTCTTACATACTATGCCTCAGTAAAAATTCAATAATATGAATCAGAACTTGGAACAAAACATACCTATATACAAAGTCGAGTCATTAGAATTAACATTGCAAAGTCAAAGTTTATTTTATTTTACTGATGAATCTATATACAAGGCAATGGTGACTGAGATATCAACGCACAGCCTAAACCGCTGGTCCTGGAGACATGAAATTTGGAGGGTGTGTTCTTCATCAAGATTAAGGTTCCACTAAGGAACGATTTTTCGAAATTCCACCACTAAGAGGGTGAAACCGGGAGATTTCGTTAATATTAAAAATCTTATTCCTTGAGTTAATAGACTTAAAACTTAGCACCAATACTAATCTAAGTAAATTATAAAGTTTGTTATTTTTAGTTTTTACAAACTACCCCCTAAACGAAGATTGGGGGGTGCCAAAGTTTGTATAGAAGAATTTTAATGTGATGTCCGATTAACTCGAAACTCAGTATTTGTACTTAAAACCAAAAATAAAGAATGATGTGTATTCAGGTTTTTCAAAAATCTACCATTAACGGGGTGAAAATGGGTAGTCTACGTCACAGCTCAAACCACTAAAAGGATTGCGCTGAAATTTGGCCCACAGTAAGTTATTAGGATCTAGGCGTGCATTAAGAAAGGGTTTTTGGAAAATTCTAGCTTTAAAGGGATGAAAAGGTGGGATTTCGTTTGTACGAAAAATCTTACTCCTTGAGTTAATAGACTTGAAATTTTGGTACGAATACTTATCTAAGTAAATTATAAAGTTTGTCATTTTTAGTTTTTAAAAACTACCTCCTAAACGAGGATTGGGGGGTGTCAAAGTTTGTATAGAAGAATTTTAACGTGTTGTCCGATTAACTCGAAACTCATTATTTATACTTAAAGCCAAAAATAAGAAATAATGTGCATTAGAGTTTTTCAAAAATCTACCCCTGACGGGGTGAAAATGGGTAGTCTACGACATAGCTCAAACCGCTGAACGGTTTGGGCTGAAATTTGGCACACAGATTGTTATTAGGACCTAGGCGTGCACTAAGAAGGGTTTTTGGACATTTGATCTTTAAAAGGGTGAAAAGGGTCCATTTCGTTTGTGTGATAAATCTTATTCCTTGAGTTAATAGACTTGAAAATTGGCACGAATACTTATCTAAATAAATTATAAAGTTTGTCATTTTTAGTTTTTAAAAACTACCTCCTAAACGAGGATTGGGGGGTGTCAAAGTTTGTATAGAAGAATTTTAACGCACTGTTTGATTAACTCGAAACTCAGTACATAAACTTAAAACGAAAAATAAAGAATAATGTGTATCAGGGTTTTTCAAATCTACCTCTAACGGGGTGAAAATGGGTAGTCCACGTCACAGCTCAAACCACTAAACGGATTGGGCTGAAATTTGGCACATAGATAGTTATTAGGAAGTAGGAATCCACTAAGAAAGGGTTTTTGGAAAGTCGCCCTTATTCCTTTAGTTATTAAACTTGAAACTTGGCAATACTTGCCACAATCCTACTAATATTATAAATGTGAAAGTTTGTGTGTTTGTAAGTTTGTGTGTTTGTGTGTTTGGATGTTTGTTCCTCAATCACGAAAAAACAGCTTAACGGATTTGGATGAAATTTGGCAAACAAATAGTTTATAACCTGGATTAACACATAGGATACTTTTTATCCCGATAGTAGGTTCCCATGGGTAAATTTTAGACATCTACACGGGCGAAGCCGCTGGCCTGGCAAAAGTTATTTTCATATTATAAATCTGTCCGACTTGGTTAATGATTCAGTACCTTTATAGATAGAAAAGACCCTTAAGGAAACCAGGAAGACCGATAGGTATTCAATCAAGTCATATTTCCCCGGTCTTCTTACTTCGAATACTATAAGATTTATTTTCAGTACTTCAAACACACATAAATAGTCTTACGTACTATGCCTCAGTAATATGAATTAGAACTTCAAACAAAACATATCTATATACAAAGTAGAGTCATTAGAATTGACATTACAAAGTCAAAGTTTATTTTATTTTAATGAATCTATATACAAGGCAAGGGTGACTGAGATACCAACGCACAGCCTAAACCGCTGGTTCGAGAGACATGAAATTTGAAGGGTGTGTTCTTTATGAAGAGTAAATTTCCACTAAGAAACGATTTTTCGAAATTCCACCGCTAAGACGGTGAAACCGGGGGATTTCGTTTGTATGAAAAATCTTATTCCTTGAGCTAATAGACTTGAAATTTTGGCACGAATACTTATCTAAGTAAATTATAAAGTTTGTCATTTTTAGTTTTTATAAACTACCCCCTAAACGAGGATTGGGGGGTGCCAAAGTTTGTACAGAAGAATTTTAACGTGATGTCCGATTAACTCAAAACTCAGTATTAATATTTAAAACCAGAAATAAAAAATGATGTGTATTAGGGTTTTTCAAAAATCTACCATTCACGGGGTGAAAATTGGTAGTCTACGTCACAGCTCAAACCACTAAATGGATTGGGCTGAAATTTGGCACACAGATAGTTATCAGGACCTAGGCGTGCACTAAGAAAGGGCTTTTGGAAAATTCGACCTTTAAAGGGATGAAAAAGTGGGATTTCGTTTGTATGAAAAAAATTATTCCTTGAGTTAATAGACTTGAAGTTTTGGCACGAATACTTTTCTAAGTAAATTATAAAGTTTGCAATTTTTTGTTTTTATTAATGTGCAGTAGGGTTTTTCAAAAATCTTCCCCTTATGGGGTGAAAATGGGTAGTCTACGTCACAGCTCAAACCACTAAATGATTTGGACTCAAATTTGGCAAACAGATAGTTATTACGACCTAGGCGTGCAAGCGTGCACAAAGAAGGGTTTTGGGACATTTGACCTTTAAAGGGGTGAAAAGGGGGGATTTCGTTTGTCTGATAAATCTTATTCCTTGAGTTAATAGACTTGAAAATTGGCACGAATACTTATCTAAGTAAATTATAAAGTTTGTCATTTTTAGTTTTTATGAACTACCGCCTAAACGAGGATTGGGGGGTGCCAAAGTTTGTATAGAAGAACTTTAACGCACTGTCCGATTAACTCGAAACTCAGTACATAAACTTAAAACGAAAAATAAAGAATAATGTGTATCAGGGTTTTTCAAATCTACCCCTAGCGGGGTGAAAATGGGTAGTCCACGTCACAGCTCAAACCACTAACCGGATTGGGCTGAAATTTGGCACACAGATAGTTATTAGGAAGTAGGAATCCACTAAGAAAGGGATTTTGGAAATTCGCCCTTATTTCTTTAGTTATTAAACTTGAAACTTGGCAATACTTTCTATAGCAAATAATAAAGATTGTCACTTTTATTTTTTTAAACAATCCATCACATAGACGAATAACGGGGTTGCAAAGTAAGTAAGTAAAAATTTTAACGATCAACTCGAAACTTGGTACGGTATGTACTAATACTTAAAACAAAAAAAATAAAAGTACGTGTTTCGGGGTTTTGTAAGTTACTATCTGACTTAACTTCAATAATACCTTCATTATGTAATGATACAATAATATTTAAACCACCGACTACATAATTATTATCATAATTATGTTGTTACAGCCCGCAGATATGTTTTTCATCAATAAAGAAAAGGAATATTGCCCGTGTAATTGCTACGAGGTGTGGGAACGAGTCTGATGCCGAAAATATGTTTTTAAGAATTTTTGTCCGTTTGTCTGTTTGTTTGGATGTGTGTTCCGGATTGGCGCAAAAACTGCCCAACGGATATGGATGAAAGGCACACAGATAGTTTATAACCTGCACCCTAATTGCGTAATACACGATCCACAATCTGAATCAGTTTGAAACAAATTTCTAATCCATTGCTCCATAAGTTTGAAAAAAAATCTGCTCCACAACGTAAATAACGCAATGAATGTTGTTGAACTGTCAAAATGAAAGATTAGTCTTAATCGGTTACGAAAATAAGTTACGCAATTAGATAACTGGATTAACACATAGGGTGCTTTCAATCCCGGGCGGTAGTAAATTCCCGTGGGATTTTTTCCGACATCCACGCAGGCGAAGCCGCGGGCAAAAGCTAGTGTTATATAAATTAAGAAAATGTTAGTATGAAAAATGCAACTTCTTTAAAATTCTTTATACAAAAAGCTTGTTTCATAACCTAATAATACCTGCTGTAGTATTTTTAAATTTTTGTGAAACTTTAACGAGTTGGACATAAAAAAATTATCATATTGAATTATCTGTATTATCTTTCTTTATTTCGTTTTCAATACATATTTTTTACATTTTTAAACATTTTTATAAAAAATATAAAAATAGCCCATCGGCATCAGGATCAAAGTAACTTAACTATTAAATTATAAAATCTATGTGTCTATCTGTCTTTTCGCACATAGACAGCGCCTTTATACCATTGCAATAAGGATGATTTTCGTAGTGTTATCACTGATGTAAGGTTGACTGTATGTGCCTCTGGAGTATGTAACGGCCATCGTAGCGGAGGCGGAGGTTTTTAAAAATGTATGAATCCAGAACTGTTTGCCTGTATAAGTAATGAAACAAGGAAATTGATAATGGGAAGGAAAAATTTAGAGGGAAAATTGGTTTGAAACCAGTTTTTAGATTATGGAGAACAATTATTTATATAAAATTTTCGCACTCAAAAATGGTACAAAGGCGGACTTAATGCCTTAGCCATTCTTTACGAGTCAACCAAGGGTGGTGAAGAAATTAGAACTTTTCCATAAGAGATTTGGTCATACGGAACAAATCTATCTCAGAGAGATGTATTCATGATGCTAATGATTTTAATGCTATAATTACCTATCTGTTATAGTCGCGAATTATATTTTGATTTAGATACAACCTGAGACTGACCTGCAAATTGCAAGAAACTTAACCAACGTTTCCACCTTAAATGCACTGTCAGACTCAATATTCTTATTTGACTCGAAGTATGTGAGTTTAAACACCAGTGGTCCTATTAAACACTAGCCTAAAATATTTATCAGTGGTCATCTATACTAATATTATAAATTTTAAAATAAGGGTCGGTTCTCACAGCGACAAAGTGCGCGCAGCGTCACGTTGCTTCACGTCACGACGTGAAGCAACGTGACGGTGCGCGCACTTTTTATCAATTATCGAACTTATTTTCTTTACGAAAAGGTATAATTTCAGTACGAGTGTTGACACGTGTGTCAAAGTACGCTAAAATGCGCGGTGCTGTGCAGCACCTGTACCTTATTGTGTAGTAAATAAATTGGATAATGTATCGGCTCACAAGAGTGGGGCGGCACGTGGACAGAGTCGTGTTAAGGGAAGTGGCTGAGCGACGAGTCAGTGTTGTGACGGCAACGAACGGATGCAGACCTCCACTTCTCCTATGCGAAACTGTCGGTTTGCCCGAGTGAGTGAAATACTAACTGATTTGCTGTATCATTGTTTTTTATTGTAAACCTGCACTATCGATTCCGTACCACCGAATCGAGATGATGACGGCACTATCGCTCAGCCATCGCTGACGCCGTCATATATATAAAAACATAATAATTATTAAAGCTTTAAAATTCTCCTTCATAGACTTAACTTTGACTATGATAATATTATAATGGTACTAACCGAGTGTTGGCTAGCTAACCGCATCGATAACCTCACAGTAACACCTGGTTAAAACTTATTGCAATCAATCTGCCTAGCCATTTCCCAAATATGTTGAGGTCGGCTTCCAGTCTAATGGATATAGCTGAATACCAGTATTTTACATGGAGCGACTGCCTATCTGACCTCCACAACCCAGTAACTGGGTAACACGATACCCCTTGGTAAGACTGGTTGTCAGACTTTCGCGCTTCTGACTTTCCGTAATCACTCTCAAAGATCCACAAATGACAACCGGGCCCAACGGCTTAACGTGCTTTCTGAGACACGGAGGAGTCTCGATACTCTCCTAAACGTCCCATCCACGGCCCGACCGCGGCAAGCGTACGTGTATTAACCTGATCGACCGACCTGTGCGGCCGTAATTACTTAGCCACGAGCCCCTCTGGTTAATACTCATTGCATAACACTATAAACCACAATCAAAATGACTGGTGTAGTCTTCGATCAATAATTATTGATCGAAGGGTGTAGTAGTCTTTGCAAAAGAATCATTAAAGGTAACAGACGAGGATAGAGTATAAAATATATTTAATCTTAAAGTAAAATATGCATGGTGAAGAAAATTCTTATGACGACCGTCTCTAATATACAATAAAATTCTCGTGTCACAGTGTTTGTTGACATACTCCTCTGAAACGGATTGATCGATTTTTATGAAATTTTATATGTATATTCGGTAGGTCTGAGTATCGGTCGTAATCTATTCTTCATATCCCGAGAGTAGGTAGGATAGGTAGGGTAGGTAGGGTAGGTAGGGTAGGTAGGGTAGGTAGGGTAGGTAGGGTAGGTAGGGTAGGTAGGGTAGGTAGGGTAGGTAGGGTAGGTAGGGTAGGTAGGGTAGGTAGGGTAGGTAGGGTAGGTAGGGTAGGTAGGGTAGGTAGGGTAGGTAGGGTAGGTAGGGTAGGTAGGGTAGGTAGGGTAGGTAGGGTAGGTAGGGTAGGTAGGGTAGGTAGGGTAGGTAGGGTAGGTAGGGTAGGTAGGGTAGGTAGGGTAGGTAGGGTAGGTAGGGTAGGTAGGGTAGGTAGGGTAGGTAGGGTAGGTAGGGTAGGTAGGGTAGGTAGGGTAGGTAGGGTAGGTAGGGTAGGTAGGGTAGGTAGGGTAGGTAGGGTAGGTAGGGTAGGTAGGGTAGGTAGGGTAGGTAGGGTAGGTAGGGTAGGTAGGGTAGGTAGGGTAGGTAGGGTAGGTAGGGTAGGTAGGGTAGGTAGGGTAGGTAGGGTAGGTAGGGTAGGTAGGGTAGGTAGGGTAGGTAGGGTAGGTAGGGTAGGTAGGGTAGGTAGGGTAGGTAGGGTAGGTAGGGTAGGTAGGGTAGGTAGGGTAGGTAGGGTAGGTAGGGTAGGTAGGGTAGGTAGGGTAGGTAGGGTAGGTAGGGTAGGTAGGGTAGGTAGGGTAGGTAGGGTAGGTAGGGTAGGTAGGGTAGGTAGGGTAGGTAGGGTAGGTAGGGTAGGTAGGGTAGGTAGGGTAGGTAGGGTAGGTAGGGTAGGTAGGGTAGGTAGGGTAGGTAGGGTAGGTAGGGTAGGTAGGGTAGGTAGGGTATTTTTTTTTCAAACTTATGACTTATTACTTTCCATATCCGTTGGGCAGTTTTTGCGCCAATCCGGAACACACATCCAAACAAACAAACAAACGGACAAAAATTCTTAAAAACATATTTTCGGCATCAGACTCGTTCCCACACCTCGTAGCAATTACACGGGCAATATTTCCTTTTCTTTATTGATGAAAATAAATGATAATAATTATGTAGTCAGTGGTTTAAATATTATTGTATCATTACATGATGAAGGTATTATTGAAGTTAAGTCAGATAGTAACTTACAAAACCCCGAAACACGTACTTTTAATTTTTTTGTTTTAAGTAGTAGTTAGTACTTACCGATTGGGTCTTTGGCCGTGAACGAAGACGGTTGTGTCGGGGACGCTCTTTGTTAATTTTGTATGATAGTGGCATGTGGCAAGCTCACTTGCCAGCGAAATCGAACTCTGCAAAATCGGTATTTTATCGGGTGGTGCGTGTTGTGTTATGTGTAGTTTCATGGTTTATTTTTAATGATAGTGAGTTTTTAAAGTGATGTTGGTGTTTTCTTTTGGTGGTGGTGGTGGTCGCCAAGTGTATCTGCAGGCTAATCTGGTGAGATCTTTCCATATTACAGTGACTTGCTCCTCTCTGCAAGATACACGCCATAATTCCGTCATTTTAAGTCACTACAGGTTTAATTGGCTAAATAATGTACCCAACTTTAAGATATAATGCGTAGGTGATTGTGTTCCAAAATCGTTATTGAGTCCAAGGGACCTTTTTTTTTTTGTGAGTGGTCAGTGATGGTCTTATTGTCTTAGGCACGCATACCTAACGGCTTTGGAAACAAAATTGCGCAGCCCCTATATCCTTCGCCAGATGTGGGCGCCCGCGCCGACCCTTAGGCCGCATAGCAATTGGTATTTTAACTTTTTAGATACTCAATATTTAGGTATATTATAGAATGCCACAACGCAGCATCTCAACACAGCTGACAGTGAAAGTGTAAACTGTAGATCGTGTAGAATATGACATACCTACTTTGATTTTCATTCAAGCAAACTACTGTCTGCAGGTGCAATCCTTGAAAAGGGCTTATTACTCGAGCTAATTTAAAACAAATATGACGGATGGCTATAAAGTTTTAACGCTTTTTAAATTTACTCTATCCTGGGCGCTATTTTCATTTACAAGAAAGGGGTCGCAACAAAAGGCTGATGCTGCAATGTAATTGGTTGATCAGCATGGGTAAGCGTTACATAGTGGCCGAACGCTGCAAGCGGGAATAAACCTTGCGGTGCGCGCCCGCCATACTACTATCGCGGAAAGCCATAAAAGGAGCATGGACGCTATTATAGAACCTGGGCGGTAACAGAGGTGGTCATCTTGTGCGCGGGATTTTGTTTTAAAAGTAGTTGTTATGAGTGTCGGCGATGTAACTATGAACAGAAAAGAAGAATTCGGGTGACGCGAGCCGGGATTTTAGTCGGGGTCTTATTAATTACTTGAGCCGAATAGTGCGCTTTTAACTCAGAACTATATCATTTGCAATAGCATCAACCCGAGGTGAGCAGCGGCGAGCTACAGATTGAACTTGTACGGTGACGGAGCTGGACATAAACAACGAGGATTGGGCCGATCGCGATCTGAACAGCGCTGCTGAAAACGCATCAGAACTAAGAAGAAAAGAATCGAGAAAGCAGTTTAACCCCGCCAAAAGATTCACCGGTGAAGCTGGACTTGAACCATCCTGACAGAGAGAGCCATCATGAGAGACTTGATTAACCACGCTAAGAATAAACCAAGACAAAAGTAAATGCACGAAATCTTAGAAGTAAAAACTGTTGCAAAACACATCAAGAAACACAGGACGTGCTATCTCGCACATGTTCACAGACGCGGCAAACCACACCTTTTATATGCAGCAATGCAGTACTAGGCCAAATCCAAGAGAGTACTGACCGATTTACGCATGGAACGACAACCTAAGACAGGACATGGCGTGCTTCAACAAGGAAATCAACTTCTGGATGGACATGGCTGAAGACCGATACAAGATCACGAAAGCAGCCAGCGAGATATACAAGAAACCTGAAACGGACAGCAGCGAGTCCTTGGACAAAGACTCACAAAACAGCAAAGTGTAACACAGCACAGCAGGGATATAGAAAAGAGCCGAGAACGAAGCATATCTCTGCCAATGGTTTCAATGGTGAAGATGGAACGGAGCCAACTGGCGGCGACATCGTAAAAAGATGCCCATCCTTAGATAAATATTACCCGTCTCTCCACAAGTCCATTGCTTACTCAAGGATGCATATCCGGTAGGCTCGCAAATCCTTCCATATCCCGACGGGCACGGTCTATTCCCTACCATTACCCGCGCCCCCCGGTCTACTCTTTGATATGCAATGGCTTCTGTAACCACATGAACCATGAGGCTCCAGGGGCTAGTGCAAATCCTGGGGTTCATTCGATTTATCGAGTCTGGTTAAGCCACGCTGGGGTCGGTGCATTTAATTCAATAATTCAAAAAGTAGTAGTTAGTACTTACCGTACCGAGTTTCGAGTTAATCCGACAGCACGTTAAAATGTTTACTTACTTTGCCACCCCGTTATTCGTCTATGTGACGGATTCCTTAAA
Organism: Lithophane leautieri; assembly: GCA_949152455.1. Lineage (NCBI taxonomy): Eukaryota > Metazoa > Arthropoda > Insecta > Lepidoptera > Noctuidae > Lithophane > Lithophane leautieri. Next base: position 4,868,345 of record OX424482.1, on the reverse strand, counting down.
AAACTAAAAGTGACAATCTTTATTATTTGCTATAGCAAGTATTGCCAAGTTTCAAGTTAAATAACTAAAGGAATAAGGGCGAATTTCCAAAAACCCTTTCTTAGTGGATTCCTACGTCCTAATAACTATTTGTGTGCCAAATTTCAGCCCAATCCGTTTAGTGGTTCGAGCTGTGACGTGGACTACCCATTTTCATCCCGTTAGGGTTAGATTTGAAAAACCCTGACACACATTATTCTTTATTTTTCGTTTTAAGTTTATGTACTGAATTTCGAGTTAATCGGACAGTGCGTTAAAATTCTTCTATATAAACTTTGACACCTCAATCCTCGTTTAGGCGGTAGTTTATAAAAACTAAAAATAACAAACTTTATACTTTACTTAGATAAGTATTCGTGCCAAAATTTCAAGTCTATTAGCTCAAGGAATAAGATTTTTCATACAAACGAAATCCCCCGGATTCACCGTCTTAGCGGTGGAATTTCGAAAAATCGTTTCTTAGTGGAAACTTTCTCTTCATAAAGAACACACCCTCCAAATTTCATGTCTCTCGAACCAGCGGTTTAGGCTGTGCGTTGGTATCTCAGTCACCCTTGCCTTGTATATAGATTCATTAAAATAAAATAAACTTTGATTTTGTCATGTCAATTCTAATGACTCGACTTTGTATATAGGTATGTTTTGTTTGAAGTTCATATTCATATTACTGAGGCACAGTACGTAAGACTATTATGTGTGTTTGAAGTACTAAAAATAAATCTTATAGTATTCGAAGTGAGAAGACCGGGGAAATATGACTTGATTGAATACCTATCGGTCTTCCTAGTTTCCTTAAGGGTCTTTTCTATCTATAAAGTACTGAATCATTAACCAAGTCGGACAGATTTATATGAAACGAACTTTTGCCAGGCCAGCGGCTTCGCCCGTGTAGATATCGAAAATTTACCCATGGGAACCTACTACCGGGATAAAAAGTATCCTATGTGTTAATCCAGGTTATAAACTATCTGTTTGCCAAATTTCATCCAAATCCGTTCAGCCGTTAATGCGTGATTGAGTAACAAACATCCAAATACACAAACTCACAAACACACAAACACACAAACTTTCACATTTATAATATTAGTAGGATTATATTCCGAGCAGGGCAGCAAGGCTGCGACAGCACTGCTACGCGATAGTGTTTATGATGTGCAACAGATAGAAGATTAAAGGAAAATGAAACACGTAGAATTTTAAATTAGAAGCAACAGAAATGGAACTCATTCGTTTAATTGTGTAAAAGCTCTTACATACTGGGGCGATTCGTCGCGCGACGCGAATTTTAACAAAACAATTTCTCACGGTGAACAATGCGGCGGCGTTGCGTCAAGCGACGAATCGCCCCAGTATGTAAGAGCCTTAACATATCTAGCACAGCTTTTTCCACATTTATTATTTATATTGACATATTTTTACACGCTTATTACAAAATTGTTATTACCTCATCATTTGTATAGCCTTTTCCCAAGTTGGTTAAGTCTAAGTGGATGCCGCTGGATACCAGTATTTTACATGGACCGACGTGGGGAACACCAAACCCCTTGGTAAGACTGGTTTGTCGGACTTTTGGGCTTCTGACTACCCGGGATGTGTGTCAAATATCTACGACGGACGGCCGGGACCAACGTTCTGAGCCACAAAGGCGTCTCGCATGGCATTTAATGGATGATTACGGACCGACCTCGGTAAGCGTGCTTTACTTTTATGTACCCACGAAAAAAACTCAAGATTATTATTACCTGTAAACAACAAGTGTAATTACAATTCAAAATCTTTCAAAAAGTATCAAAATCTTACCACATTTAAATAATTACAATACACGAAAAAATTTATGAAAAAGTAATAGAAAACTTCTACATCCATAATACTCCCATAAGGTATGTGCAAGGAATGAGAGCACTAGAATAAAAGCCAAAACATTTACTATCGCAGTAAATACTAGTTCTAGGTACTGCGCCCACGACATGTTGGCGGCGGGCGCGCGTAGATGTCTTGCGCCGCCGTGACGCAGCACGTGCTCCACCACACGGTGCGCTCCAGTGGGTGTATGGGCTGGTCACGCATCATTCCAAGTTTAACGATATTGTGACGAAAACTGCAATCAATTATTAAAGATCTTATCAGACGCTTCACTCGAGTGAAGGCTCATTGTTTGAATCCACGTTCCACCGTCTAAGTTACATAGGAATTAACGTTAGTATGCTCCTTTCATTTCAATTTTCGTTAATTCGGTAGGTGAGTGAAAGATGCCGAATGCCGAAATCCAACGTAGTTGGATCGGTTCAGTATTGAATTTTCTTTTTTTGTTTTTTTTTCGTTTTCTGTTCTGACTTTTCATTTCGAGCGAAAGGTGCGGAATGAAAAATATAAACATGTATAGTATCTGTACGTCGATTCTGTAAAATTCAAACCACAACTCGCATCTCATATCGCTATTCACTTACACTTCGCATAAGGTTCAAAATGTGTTCGGGTTCGAGTGCGAAGTGAGCGTCGAAGTGACGAGGGACCTTACTGAATGCTACTTCTTACGTCATCTCATACTTTACCTGTCAAAATCTCACGGTCAATTTAGTTCAACTCGCTGACACACTCGCAAGGGTAGCACTAGTGTACCAACCGAGTTTTTAAAATGCAGATCAAGAAACTCAGCGGATTCAGATTCGAAGTTTGGAATGAGGTCTTACAGAATCACACCCCAGATATCGAGTTAGCGAGATAAATATATAGATAGTCGATGATAGTAAATACGATTTCATTTCAGATTGATAATGTCGAATTGCTGATAATGACCAATAGAAAGTTAAAATCACACATGGTTTCCGAATTTTAACATCTTGTATGACTCGCAGTTCTTGCTGAATCTGCAATGTATTTTCATGACCTCTCCGTAAATGATTTAAGTATTCCTAACAAATTATTTTTAAACATTTAAATTCAGTTTGTTCAAGAAGTTCGGTACAGGATAAATCATTCAGGACAAGGAGAAAAATAATGTTGAGCAAGTTTAAAAAAAATCCTTTTCCACAATAATGGGCGCTTGTCACCTTTAACTGTGATTTTCGTTTTAATACTTTAAATTACTTAAAACTATGTCTAAGCAACTTAATTCTTCAAGGACGTTCTAATTAACTACAATGGTTTTTGGTCCGCGCGCGGCCCGCGCACGGTCATACAGGAAGTTTATTTTTACATGCACTTTATTATTTTTCCGGCTACGTATTGCCAAAATTTTGGACGACAATCACACAGAACAGAATATTTCATACAGAATATTTCTTAGGCCTATGCCTAAGATACATTCTGTATGAAATATTCTGTAAACAGAAAGATTGAAATTCATAGAGATTCCATAGAGCAACCTTTTATCACCAATGACATTGTTAATAGCATTCTTAAACTCTTCAACTGTCATCGTGAGTAAATCAAGTTTCACTCCAATACCATGACGCTCATATTTTTCAACATTGTACAACTTGATTGCTAAACATTGGTACACCGATTAGAGGTACTCCTGCTGTGATAGCCTCGTGTGTTGATTGAAGACCTGCCTGCGTCATGAATATTTTGATCTTGGGATGCCCTGAAAATTCATTATTTAGGTAAGTATGATTGTGCAGTTATTATTAATGTGTAATTTTTTCCTACAGTCTCATCGCTGGGTAGGGAGAAAAGATTATTATCATGATTTGTAAAAATTAATTGTGTGCAATTTTGGTTTTTGATACAATAATTACAAGGGAAACAGTGAATAACTCTGACCTTTACATTTACAGGCCCATTTCTCTCTTAACAGTTTTGGACAGTCTATTTGTTAAACAGCTGGCCAAACACCGTGAACTACATGATGCCCAGTTCAGATTTTGGCCTGCTGGGCTGTCAACTGAAAATGCAATCTTGTGCCTCAAGCAGACTATTCAATACTACACAGACAGGAAGACTCCTATTTTTGCCTGTCTTCTTGATCTGTCAAGGGCATTCGATCTCGTATGCTTTCGGTGTTTTGTGGCGTAAACTAGAACGTGAAACTACTATAGTAGTTACTTATCTCAGGTGGTACACCACCTGAGATTGTCAATGTGCTGGTATAGTAGTTAAAGTAATGGAGTGAAGTTGGGTTGCACTCGGACGTGTATCGGTTGGAGCGTGGGGTGTGGCAGGGGGCTCAACTCAGCCCGGCTCTTCAACCTATACATACACCAGCTGATCCTTGAGCTCAGCAGCACCGATGTAAGATGTCATATTGACGGGTGTGCATTAATAATATAGGTTAGGCTATGCACGATATGGTGTTGCTGAGCCCATCGATCGGAGCTCTAAGGTAATTGATCGGCTGGCTTAAATATACCGAGTGTAAAAAGACACAGCCGTCAGCCACGCATTCTGTACATCAAATTAAGTAACATTGCATAAAAATAATTTCTGGGAAACCACTTTTATTTTTGGTGTGAAAAATCGCTGTTTACGATAGTGCGCAACGTAACCGTGCGTTTGCACTAGCGAAACTTTTACGACAAAACATGTTGAAATGTCTATTTTCTGTCAATGTTCCATACAATTTTTGACAGGAACTAGAGATTTAAACATGTTTTGTTGTAATGTTTCGCCAGTGCAAACGGACGGTTACGCACGTAACACATTGAGTTTATGGGTGCATGTAACGGTTCAGGGTTTGTGGGGTATTTAGAATTAAGTTATATTAAACTTCCTGTCATTAAAAATCTTCTGAAAAAGTTGGAACCTTCAATATCTCCGTAACCAGAAGCTTCCCAGGTATGGTGCAGAAAAAAAAGATCAGATTGACGGGAATAATAAGAGATTTTCGGTTTCGTTAAGCGTATTTTAACACCCTTTATAACGACACAAAGAGTGAACTAGTGATTTTCAAAGCACGCAGCGAGATATATTCGTGTATCCCATATCGCACTGTGTGAGGACTAAGAGTGGACAAGTTTAAATATCTGTGCCACTGGATCACTAAAGACCTTAAAGATAACCGTGACATTGAAGAGGAACGTAGGTTGCTGGCTGCCCATTGCAACATGCTGGCTGGTTTGCACGAAGGCAGATAAAGTAACGCTTTTCAAAGCTGTCATTCCTTCTACGCTTGCAGCCTATGGGTTCCAGTGTATAATTGAGTGACGAAGAAAATGTTCATATAAATAACTATTCAAACCTCAAAAAGTGCCTAGTCCTAAATAGGTTCCAGCAAATAAACTCATTTTAGTTGACCATCGAACATTTTATTAGAAGTCAAATGTAGAATGAAAAGTAATCTAAAAGGGTTTCTATATATACGCTTTTAGAAACCTCTCAAACAACAAAACACATTATATAAACAGTTTGTGAATAAATGGTACCGCTGCTAAAAGACCACATCTATTTAACCACGAATCAGTTTCAATTATTTCAAAACCCTAATGAGTTCATGTTAATTAACTTAGGACGAAAACCCCGAAATTGGCAATAACAGTTAGCGACCCATATGTGAGGCCGTTGTCCTTAAAACTATTATCACTTACTTAAAAGGTCCGACTGTGGCAGCCATTTGGATTTCTTGATGTTCTTAGATCATCCTGGAAGTTCATCCTTGTCCCACTGCCACAGCTCCGTCGTAAGGTAATAGAGAGAAGACTTTGGCCATCAATTGTACCGTTTCTGGAGGAAGAAGTGAAGGTTGAAGATCACGACATTCTTTGAGAAGTCTAGAAACGATTTGAAATCCTGCAATAAAAATGTTCGATAAAAAATTTGACCCTACTTGAAAATATTGACTTAAATACTGCATAACTAAAAATGAAAACCCAAATAGCTGTACCATTATGAAGTTTTTCCCGATTATCTCCAGCAGGGTAATAATTATGTTAAGTTCTGAGTTCAGCAACACGATCAGTTAGGTACAAATGTGTGAAAAACTCAAAGCTGTGTTGGTTCTTATTTCAAAAGACCTTCTCAGACACTAAACTGAATCCTCAGATTTGACCAAGATAATGTCTGGACTTTCTGTGATCTCTGAGTTTATTTCAGTATTTCTTCTCAAAGTAGGTGCTTAGTCGGTTAAGAAACACCGACCTCGTGTAGTTTTGAAGTATTATTATTTCTTTTTGACGTATAAAAGTGTTTTTCCGACCAATTAAAAAGAAATTAAATATAATTTTGCCACCCATCTCTCATTTTGCGCACTTGACTTTACCACGTCTTCATTGTCACTTGCAGGTTCTTGTTGATCACTGATATCCAGCACTTGTACCTGTATGAGTCGTAAACCTAAGGCCGCCCATTGTATATTTTGTAGTGTTTGTTTTTTTCCTTTTGTTATATATTTTTGTGGTGTACAATAAAGTATATATAAATAAATAAATAAATAAATAAACCTCTTTTCTTCTCATTGTTTATGACGACTGATTGACATGTAGGCAGAGATGAATTCTGTTTTAGACACTCCCGTCTTGTTCTAGGTTTCTTGTTGGCAGGTCCGAAGTCTTGTCTTGCTCTAGGCTCCTTTTTGATAGGTCTTTGTTGATCTGAGAAATCCGGGATATGCCAGCTTAAACTCGGAGTCGAAAAATCTTGAGCGTATTGTGAGAAGTCGAGAACGTGGCTAATATGTTATTAGACTCCATAAAGACTTACGTTGTGATTCAATTTCATGTTTAAACATGTCCGAGCTTGTGCACGAGCACCTGTTCTGTGTCGAATTCAACACCGTGCGTGCGAACTTCGAGTCATGAGTGCTGTATGTTTTATAAAGTTGGAGCCTCTATCCACGTGCGCGACATGCTGTATGTCATTTATCAGGAATGGAAATGAAACAGATATAATTATGATCATAAAGATACAAAAACTCTTATCTAAACACAATGCAGCTTCTTAAAGTTCAGACATACTCTATAGAAAAGGGAGGATCCTCCAAACAGACGTGTGTTGTGTCTGGTGGGCTAAAGTCTGACAACCAGTCTTACCAAGGGGTATCGTATTACCCAGTTACTGGGTTGTGGAGGTCAGAGCAGTCGCTCCATATAAAATACTGGTATTCAGCTGCATCCGGTTAGACTGGAAGCCGACCCCAACATAGTTGGGAAAAGGCTAGGCAGATTGATTGAAGCACTTTTTTAAATGTGTGTTTAATAAATAAAACAGTGATATTTGTCGTATAAATTCGGTATTCGTTTTTTACGAGTATCTCTGTTAAGGTGTACTTTAAGTGCAACTGATCCCTTCTTCCACCGATCCTCTTTAGGAGTGGGGGCAACTTCGCTCTTATCATAGACTTTAACCTCTATATCAGTTCGGTCGTAGGCCCTGTTGTTTACGGTCGTGTTTAGGTTGAACCCACTAACGATTTCTAAAGCGTGAACAGTGTTTCTCGAAGTTTAGAGCTGTTTATTTATTTGAACAAATTATTTACATACTAGTACGCAATGGAAGGAGCACGAATGTGTGGAGCCTGTGATGAATCTATGTCGGATGGGGTACCTTGCACGGTATGTGGTCGTGAATTGCATTTTCAATGTGCAGGCATTGCAGAGGCCGGTTACCGGAAACTTGGTGATAGAAAACGCACTTGGCGATGCATGAATTGTAAGCAGTCAGGAGCTGTTCGTCCAGCTGACGCAGTTCTAGTTACTGTCAATCCGACTGGCACACCTCGATCACCTATGATATTTGAACCGGAATTGCCAAGAAAGGACCCGGATTCCGCAGTCTTACAAGAGATACGAGCGTTAACTGCGAAGCTTGCTCCCCTGGATGGTCTAAAAGAGGAGATTTTGGCACTAAGAACTGAATTCGCTGAACTAAAATCGTCCTTACACCGGCAGTTTGAAGAGACAGTCAATGAGTTTATGCATAAAATTAGCGAAATGGAACAGCGTATTGTCGTAATGGAAACAGTTAAGGAGCAAGTGAATCGACTTCAAGATCGTCTGGACAAGTTGGAAGAAGAATCTGACATTAGGGATCAATGGTCGCGATCGAATAACGTGGAAATAAAAGGGTTGCCACAAGTGAACAATGAAAACCTATTTGAAATTATCGGCAGAATTGGCGTCAAAATAAATTATCCAATTACCAAGACACAAATCAACTTTATTACTACGGTACTGGCGAGAGAAAAAGATCGTACGAAGCCAATAATAGTTTGTTTCTGTAGTCGCTACGTGAAGGAGGATTTTGTTGCGGCTGCGAGATACGTTCTTAAGACTTCGCCTATAACAGCAAGCCAATTTGGTCTATCTGGGAATCAAAGAGTATTCATTAATGACCACCTTACAACGAAAAATAAGCTCCTGTTATCGAAAACCAAAAAAATTGCGGCGGAAATGGATTTTCAATACGTATGGGTCAAGCATACAAAAATCCACGTGAGGAAAATGGATACTTCTCCGGTAATATTTGTCAAATCGGAAAAGGATCTCACGAAAATTGTATAACTCAACTAAAATACTTTGTACAATATTTAAAATATATTTCATTACTTATAAAGTTTGAGAACCACATAAAGCAGTGTACTATTAGTGTTTTCCTAGTGACATTGTGTCATTGCACAGTGCTAATGAGTAAGTCCTTTAAATATTATTTTTACTCATTGATTTTGTTCCAATGTAATTACGATCTTTTGTTTAGTATGTTATGGCATAATTTTGAATGCAAAATCGTGTTTGTTAATGCTATCTGCCCCGAGCGTTTCTTATCTTGTTTTCGTTCTTCACCTTTTGTTTCTATTCATAAGTCGATGGGCGTACATTTCTTAAACACACTAATTGTCGGACACTGTGCATTACAGTGCTTGTTACATTATCGCGAGTATTGGCTTCTACCTTCGTAATTTACTTATTTCTTACGGTAAAAACAACTTCTGCACTATTACTATACAATTTATTTGTGTTTATTATTTATTTTATTATAGTTGGATTGAGAAATAGCTACTCTTAACATATACTATCAGAACGTACGTGGTCTGTGCACGAAAACGAACAATATCTTTCGTAAAATACTACTTAGTTCATAATTATATAATTGTTTTTACCGCGACGTGGTTGGTAGATGATATATTCAGCAGTGAGATGTTTGATGGTCGATACGAGATAAGACGAGATCGTGATTACTCTCGTACTGCTCAGCAGCGCGGTGGGGGTGTTTTAATAGCGGTGAGAAGCGAGCTTACTGTAGTTGAGAGACGTGAATGGTGTAGTTCTGCAGAGGACATTTGGGTATCGCTTGCTCTCAAGAGGTCCCGGCCGGCTGCTACTTATAAGTTGCACATTTGCGCCCTTTATCTTTGTAAGCAGAATCTTGGCAATTCATATACCATTCAATTAAATAATTTCACTGATAACATGACATATTTAATATTAACACACCCGTTGGACAAATTCATAATATTGGGGGATTTTAACTTCGGCAATGGTGTAGACTGGATAGTGAGTGCCGACGCTGGTACCAACGAATTTATTTCGCATAATGTTAAGTGTCAACACTTGAGTGATTTTTTTGATGCTACTCTTACTTCTAACTTGTCTCAGTTTAACGGTGAGAGGAATAGCAACGGAAGGGTATTGGACTTAGTTTTTTCGAATGACTCTTTGAGTGTTAGTGAATGTCATGATCCATTAGCTTTGCCAGTGGATTTGCATTACAAACCGATATCAATACGAGCAGATTTTGTGGAAATTCACAAATTGGCGGACAGCATAACACAACGATATATGTTTTCTAGGGGTGATTATGTGGCCATTAGATCTGAATTGGACAAAATAAACTGGACTGACCTCTTAAATTCGCAGTCAATGGACAGCGCTGTTGAAATCTTTTACAATAAATTATATGAACTTAGGGACAAGTACATCCCCCTTAAATGTATTAAAAAATTTACATATCCGCTATGGTATAGTTCTGCTCTAATAAAAGTATTGAGAGAGAAATATAAGTATCATCGTAAGTACAAAACGTATGGTAATATCTCTGATTGGCATTCTTTTTCCCTCTTACGCAGTAGAGCTACTAACTTGGAAAAGACATGTTATGATACATACATGGATAAAATAGAATCATCGATAGTCAAGAACCCAAAATCTTTCTGGTCCTATATGAAAAGTACGAGAATCTCTAATGCAATGCCTAAGTTCATGCAGTATGGTGACGTCACCGGGAGTAGTGGAGAGGATATCAGCAATTTATTTGCGGAATATTTCCACTCCACTTTCCAGGAACCTGTTCCAGTCCCTGGTACATCTTCCCAGACTTATACTGATATTGGTAGTGTTGATAGTGTTGCATTTATCAGTACGTTGGAAATATCTCGTTCTAGAATATTGAAGTTGCTCAAGTCCTTGGACCTTTCTAAATCAGGTGGTCCGGATCTCATACACCCGGTGTTTATTGTGCAATGCGCTGATAGTTTGGTTGCCCCATTGTATATCCTGTTCAATCGATCAATTTCTGAAGGCATAGTTCCTTAAACCTGGAAATCAGCATTCATCACCCCTATTCACAAGAAAAGAAACAAATCTGATGTTGCGAACTATCGCCCGATATCTAAATTATGTCTATTTTCAAAGATTCTTGAGCGTATAGTGTATGACGATGTATATGCGGCTATGAAAGGTAACTTCGGGGAACAACAACATGGTTTTCTCAAAAAGCGATCCACCACATCTAACTTGGTGTTATCGCACGAGTTTATATCGGGTGGTATGGAACAACGCGCGCAGGTGGATGTCATTTATACTGACTACAGTAAGTGCTTCGACCGTATTGACCATCGTATATTGCTGGAGAAGCTTTTCAAAGCTGGTATACATGGCGACCTTTATAGATGGTTTTCGTCTTACATTGAGAATCGTAGTCAGGCTGTGGTTTTCCAAGATTACACTTCGGGTTGGACTTCGGTCCCCTCAGGTGTACCGCAGGGTTCGGTTTTGGGGACCTTGCTTTTTACTATGTTTATTATTGATGTTGTAAACTGCTTCAAGCACTCTTACGTGTTGCTATACGCGGATGACATGAAGGTTCATAAGATCATACGTGACATCCCAGATGCTAACCAGTTGCAATCTGATCTGGATAGGTTTGAAGAATATTGCAAACATAATTTGCTGCAATTGAATGTCTCTAAATGTTTTCAAATGACCTTCACGCGCCAGGTGTCTATGGTAAATACAATATATAGTCTCAACGGACTAACCCTGGGCAAGGTTGGCAGCATTAGGGATTTAGGTGTTATACAGGATAGCAAATTACTATTTGATCAGCACATTGACACTATCGTGGGCAAGGCCTCGAAAGCACTCGGATTTGTTATCAGGGCCTCAGCCTGTTTCCGTTCTCTGAAGCCGATCAAGGTTTTGTACTGTTCGTTCGTGCGCAGCCACTTGGAGTATACATCGCAAGTCTGGAACCCTCAATATGGTATCTACAATTCACGCATTGAGGGTATCCAGAAAAAGTTTCTGAGATATCTCGATTATAAGGCACACCAAGTATCCATAGATTACAGTCACCGTTGCAAGAGGTACCATTTTCTGCCATTGGATCGTAGACGACTCATTAATGATGTGTGTTTTTTGATTAACATAGCGAATGGCTCGATTGACTGCCCTGAACTATTAGAAAAGTTAGCATTTCGTTAACACTATTGGATTACGTAAAAGGCCGCTTCTAGGTGTGCCTTCTTGCACTACTAATTATAGGCGTAATGCTTTCCTTATAAGAAGCGCTCGGAGTTTCAATGATGTATCTTCTAAGCATGACATTGACTTATTTTTCACTAAGATAAACACAGCAAGGACGCTCTTAGCCAAATCATTTTTTTTGTGAATGATGCGCCGGATAGTGCGCGTAGCGGGTTCTTAACTGTAAATTACTTAACTCTTAAGTAGCAACATAAATATAAACCAAAACTAAAATTAAAATAACCTACTTACTTATGTATACAAATGTACAGACTAGCACATCCGAGCTGCTGCGGTCTGTCAAATTTCTTTAATGAATTCTCAACTATGTAACTAAAGAATAAGGATCAATGTTGATTGGGAAGGTTTGGCGGATTGGAGTAGCTTGGTGTGCTGGCGTCTTTACCTACTGTAATACTTTAATTGTGAAATTGCTGATTGTTCGGCTTTAAATAATCGATATGTTATATATCTGTGGAGGCTTGTTATTAGCAACTTGATAATGTTTTGTTGTCACCTATTATTTGTAATTAGTCTGTAAGCCTTCTTAAAAGTAATAAAATAAAATAAAATAAAATAAAATTAAAATTAAAATATATATAAAAGTCTTCCGTCAAGTCCGCCATTTGCCGCACTTTCCCGTTGGCGACACGGCTTACGAGAGACGAAGCGCAGTCTCCGCTTGAGTTTGACTGTTCCAAAGTTTGACTGTTCCTGTTTGTAACCAAAGAAGTTCGAACTGCAGCTTTTACAATAAAAATAAAAGAAAAATACCTCATGAACTAACTGTACTGACGTGTGAATCCAAATAACTGTATCTCAGAAATACCTACTTCGAGAAAAGGGGTTTTAAAACTTTTTTTGGTTATTAGTATGTTTTAGTACAATGTTTAGTATGTGCTACATACACTTTAATTAATTGACACCTCTACACATTAGAATGATCGCGTTCGAGTGGGGCGTCTATGGTGCGCCTTAAATTATTAAATATTATCTTACATACAAGATAGGTACCTACGTACATACTGTCGCTATGGCAACCCTACAAAATACATTAATATATTATAATATTCTCATTATGAACAAAATTAAGAAAATAGAGACCCAGTAAAAAGAAAACAACATCCTTTTCTTCTGTTTGGTATTAATAGCGCAGCTTCTTTAACAATATACTCACAATAATAAACTACCATAGGTATTCTATTAATTGCTTTTTTTGTTTTTATGTTCTACCTTAAAACTAAAATACTTCCATAACTTATAAAAAAGAAATGATAAAACTAGAACAAAGCCTAGAGCAATTGCACATAGAGTAAGCACAAATTCTAGTTCTAGGTACTGCGCCCACGACATGTTGGCGGCGGGCGAGCGCAGATGTCTCGCGCCGCCGTGACGCAGCACGTGCTCCGTCCACCACACGGCCCGCTCCAGAGCAGGTTGTGGCTGATCACGTATGATACTACCCAGTTTAATTATATTCTGACGATAGCTGAAATAAAACAATAATATTAAAAATAAGCGAATTTTTACGATAGTGTAAAAAATATTTTTTCAACAGATGTTTGCCATAGGTTCAAAGGAACGAGTGAAATAAACAAAAAAAAATTACCCACCTTTTATCATTGATTACAGTGTTGATAGCATTCTTAAATTTTTCTTCAGTCAACGTCATCAAATCAATTTGAACTCCAATCTTATGGTATACATATTTTTCAACATTGTACCATTGATCAAAGAATATTGGTACTCCGATCAGAGGTACTCCTCCAGTGATAGCCTCGTCTGTTGATTGCAGACCTTCTTGTGTTATGAATGCTTTGACTTTTGGGTGCCCTGAAAGTTCATATTATTCTTTAGCTCACCAGTTTGCAATTTTTTTATCATTTTTAATTACTATTTTTACAGTAATGTAACTCATACATAGGCCTCTACCATCCAGCGGCTACGAGCTACCCTGCAAAAATCGTCGCTCCACCTAGTCTTTGGGCATCCTACTTTACGATACGGTTACGAATATCACTTACTAAGAAGGTCTGACTGTGGCAGCCATTTGGATATTCTGATGTTCTTAGAGCGCCCTGGAAGTTCATCTTTGTCCCACTTCCACAACACGTCGTAAGGTAATTCGGAGAACACTTTGACCATCAATTGTACCCTGTCTGGAGGAAGCAGTGAAGGTTGCACGTTTGAACCAAAACTCAGGTAAACCACGCCATTCTCTGAGGAGTCTAAATAAGTTTGGAGATCCTGCAATCAAATATTTAGTGTCTTATTAATCAAAATTACTATTAGTTATCAGTATTACGGCTTTTTCTTTTAGCCTTTGTCCCAAGTAACTAAGCGACGGTGTTAAATGTTGTTCTCCATAATTTTTTTCTGTCACCTGCTTTCATTCATTCCCATTTTTTCAAATGTTCAACATCATACATTTGCCTTTTCATCGGTCTTCAGCTCTCTCCATTCATCCATCAACATTAATATTTGTATTTCTTAGAGTAACTTGTGTTTCATCCGTCCTTATTTTTTAGTAAAGAGTCTTTTTTTATTTCACTAGCTCACTCACTTCTCTTCGACTAATATAGATATAAATTTCTGACTATATCTATTTGTCGTCACCCCATTCATTCATCATATCATTCTCATTTCAGCTTCATGCAATACTAATCCGTCTTCCATTGACCTACACATTTATGAGCTTATAAATGTATACTGATATAATATTTACAGCAATAAAATAAGCATAACACCTTACCATCGGCAACTCTTTTATTGGATTCTGATGTATTCCACCCATGAAAACAACACTAGGAGGTACTGGACGATTGCCTTCCCAAACAGGATAAGTATTCAAAAACAGCATATCAACATTATTTTCTAATTCATTAATTGTTGGTGCACTTGGTCCAAACATTTTAATGGTCAATTCATTTCCTGCATCTTCAATTGCCTGCATAACATTTTCTAATTTATAAAAATTCCAAAGTTCTACCAATTTTTCCCAATGTGTTGTATTATACAAACGCTTGGTCAGACTGTCAGGATATAATATAGGATGCCAGGCTGATCCAATAGTTTTCAAATTGATGTTCATCGGACCGAATGAAGACACCAGAATCACTGGTACCTTAACAATGTGTGACAAAACAAGTGAAGGTTTTACGCAAGCTTCGATAAATAGCAAATCAAACTTTTCTTCTTTTAACACTTTTTGCACAGCATCCACTTTCAGTATCATTTCGACGAGCTCAACCATCATAAGGAATGGTATTCGTATTATTGCCATTGGATCCGTATCCCCACTAGAAGTTAATTCAT
This sequence comes from Lithophane leautieri, assembly GCA_949152455.1. NCBI lineage: Eukaryota > Metazoa > Arthropoda > Insecta > Lepidoptera > Noctuidae > Lithophane > Lithophane leautieri. The sequence goes on along the minus strand of OX424482.1, from coordinate 4,853,316 downwards.
ACACTTTTTGCCAATTCTCATAAGACAAGTCATGGACGTCAATTTCTGTGAGATTTGCAGGCGTTTTTCCATTTGAGAAGGCGGGATTTGGTGTGATGACCGTGACTTCATGCCCTCGCCTGGCAAGTTCTTGAGTTAGAGGACGAAACACAAATTGATGACTGATCGACGGAGTAGGAAACAGGGCCAGTATTCTTGCCCCATCGTTGTACGTAATTGATAACGTTAATAGCAACAACGTTGTCAGTGCGGACATGATTCTACGTAAATAAATGTTTCCACAGAGTATTCAATTGCACAAAACTATTGTTTTATATGAAACTTTCACTCACCTACTTTGCGGAAAATGATTGACACATTGAACTGGTATCAACAACGTCTTTGGTACTTATACGTACAAAATTTTAAACGTAAAATAAATTGTGTAATCAAAATAGATAATATTAAACGTTACTATTGGCTACATAGTGATCAACATAGATAAGATTTGATATACAAAATATGCATTTACAAAATATTTAAGATCAACAACGTTTTTAAGACGAGTTATGCGCCCAATAAATATGATAAAAACTAAATGGAACCATGATGGACGAGTATAAAGTTGTAATAATTATATTTTTATCACAAAAACCAGGTGGCAAATGTTGACTTGTATAAAATGTTGTTGCATATTATGGATAAAAATTGAAATTAATTAATGATAAAATTATTGACATATATGTCTGAATAAGAAAATGTAATAAATACTTTTTGGTTAGCAATACTGAGACCATAACATGATAAAAAGCATATACTAATCTGGTATTCACTTGAGCTTCAAAATGGTTGAATAATAAAAAGTCGTTTTGTATGGTATAAACCCGTTGTTTTGCTTCAAATTCTATCAGGTTACGGGCCTAGTCACATAATCCTATATCTGTGAGCAAAAAAATGGGCAAAATACTGCTTTCGTTGAAAAATACTTTCGGGATCGGCACGGAGCTCGCGTGACGTTAGGCCAGCAGGAAGGAAAAATTACTTGGTTCATCAAGGACAGAACGAGCAGGAAGTAAGCACAACGATGGAGGACCGCATTATAAACTCTAAGCTCGCACATAAAGCTAGAGGGAGCATCAAATTGGAATTTATGGAAATTTCAATCTGTCTTTCTGCTACGGAGTCAAGACTTACTAGATTATGGTAGAAGGCAGAAGTGTAAAGCCAAGGGCGGCGGCTGATAAACAAACATGGGGAAAAAAGATGCAAGAGCCCAAACATGGCTTGCGATAAGAATGTCAGAAAATGCGATGATGAATATCATAACTTGTACTACGTCTGCGGAGACGTGGAGTAAACTGGCGAGTGTATATGAACAAAAGTCGGAAACTAGCATTCATATCGTACAACAACGTTATCCAATATAAGTACGTGGAAGGCGAAGAAATATCTGTATTTTTGTCTACAATTGAAAAATTGAAAAACCAGTTAAAGCAGATAGGAGAAGATAATTCGGAAAAGTTCGTCATTACAAAGGTTTTGATGTCGCTTCCAGAATGTTACAAACATTTTGTGTTCGCGTGGGAGTCAGCGCCGGACGATGAACAAAGATACGATAGTCTCTTTGCTAGATTATTGATAGAAGAGGAACGGTTGAAAGAAAGAGGAGAGATGGAAGTGCCCCAGCAATCATCTGCATTTGCTGCTAACAAAATGGATAGGAAGAATATGAAGTGATACAAGTGTAATAAAATGGGACATTATCAAAGCGAGTGTCGCAGTAATGTAAACAACCGGTAATGACAGTTCGGCAAATAACTCTAAACTGGTTAAAAAGCTTTATTACTGCAATAAATTGGGACATGTTAAAAGCGAGTGTTGGTTTAACAAAAATAAGGACAGAAACAGTAATGCGTTTGTGATAGCGAGTTCAAGTAGACAAACAGTCGCAGTGGTTAGTGGACACCGGAGCTAGCCAAAATATGTGCTGAAACTGAAATTTATTTACTACAAATTCTTCGGTGTCGAATAAGTCATTGGTTGTCGGTAATGGGAATGCCATTAGTGCAAATAGCTATGGACAGGTGGCGGTACAGGTTCATAATGGCCGCGAATGGATTAACACAACCTTAAACAACGTCTTTTACGTACCGGACTTAAAAACTACTAATTTAGTCTCTGTAAATTGTGCGACAGATAGAGGTTATGTCATGGTGACAAACGAACTTTTTTCTAAATTCTACAAACAAATCCAGCTGTCTGCGGTGGCTAAACGTAACGGAGAAATGTTACTATATGGATTTTCGCTACAAATGCGAGTGTTGCAAGAGGAGTAAAGAATGACATAAACGAGTGGCATGAAAGACTCATACAACATCATGGCTGTGTAAAGAAAGTGTTGAAGAAAAAAATAGCATTGAAATAAAGCAAACTAATTCACAAAAGAATACTATAACATAAACAGGGACGTATTGTTCTTGGGAAAATAAATGAATAAAGAATCAATTGAGATAGTAACTTTAGAAAACCAACCAACACAGGAGACTAAAACTGTGGTAAATGATTAAAAATCCGAAGAACCGGAATCCGATTAATAGAAAATTGCAAACCATAAGAGATAATAAATATTACCTGGGATTTTTGCGAAGAAACCACTAGTAAAAAGACTGTTATTAGGAAATGGGTGTCTAAAAGTAGTAATAAGTTACTAGAGGCTTTGAACAGGATGATAATATATTATGTCTGACTTATGTGAGATTTATGCGCCAATAGGAGTACTTAAAGATAATTTAAATGTGATGTCCCTCTGTTTTTATATTTATTGGTATAGTTAGTTAGTCCTTTAGTTTTAGTTTTTTAGTTAATTTAGTAAGTTTAGTTTAATAAGTTAATTTTGTTAATTTAATAAGTTACATAATCTAAACATAGCTTTTTATCTGATTCAAAGAATATAAGTTGACCTGTATAATGTGATAGTGGGATGTTGTGACGCAAATTGGGAAAAATTGCCATAATGGTTGTTTAAAAAAAAATACAAAAAGTTTATTGGCAAAAAAAAAAAAGCAGTGGTGATGGACATCGATCTTGCACATACAAAGAAAGTTAGTTCGAACATCACAATGTTTGATTTTAGCATTGACCCCCAAACTAAGCAGGGCTTGTATCTTGGGGGTCGGAGTGCGATTGAGCAAAAAGAAAAATATGTCAATTTTGGAACTAGATTCGTAGCGTGTATTATTTTGTGTATGTTTGTGTTTGTATGTGTGTGTGTGAGTGTATGTGAGGGTGAAGGTGTGAGAGATAGATGTTTGCTGGCGCTGGCTTGTCACTAACCGTTAGAGGAATGATTCTGTTTCGGTGTATGTTAATTCTAGAAGCCATTTCTTAAGTACACTTTTTAGGCGAGCGGGTGGCAAGTCTTTTATGCTCAGTGATTTGCAGACCTTGTTAAATGTGCGAAGGTGAGAATAAGCTGGACTCCGTCTGGCCATGAGGGACTTCGCAGGTGGAGTTGGAATTCCAAACACCCGCTTTGACAGGATTTCGCTATAATCATGTCTTTTGAGGAGGGACTTGTGAGTGCGAACGATTGCAGATACAATGAAAAGTTGCCTCACGCGGAGGACTTGGATTTCCCTGTAGAGCTTGTCAGTTGAGAACCGGAATGGTTTCCTAAACGTAACTTTCAGAAGTGCCCTCTGAGCTCTCTCAACGTAAATCATGAGACTTTTCCCTGCACTTCCCGATACAGAGACGCAGTAATGTATAATAGGCTGACAGATGGCAAGGTAGACCTTTCTTATGAGATCTGGAGGCAGGCAGTCACGAAGATTCTTCATTAAGAAAATTAGTTTCCTTGTTCTGCCGGCTAAAGCAGCGATATGTGGCCAGAAGGAAAGCCCGAGTCAATGATGACGCCCAGATATCTTACTGACGAGGTACGTTCGTTCGGGCGGCATGTGCAATTTGCAGGATGTTGGCCGGAGAAAGGAGGGCAGGAGTGTATTGTCAGTTGCTGGTCGATTGGAGGACTAGAGGATGAGGTTTTCGAGAAGGCGATGTATTTAGTTTTTTCAGTATTTAGTGACAGTAAGTTGTTATCGAGTGCCTCCGCAACAACAATCATGCCCTCCCCTGCACGACTGCAAACGTGTAAACATGTGTTTAATATTGTTGAGATTTATAAGTGTGGCTTGTACCAAAAGAAAATGTTATGTTTGTATTGTATGTATGTATTACATTGAGGGGGGGTGCATCTTCAATTGCCTGCATAAAATTTTCTAATTTATAAAAATTCCAAAGTTCTACCAATTTTTCCCGATGTGTTGTATTATACAAACGCTTGGTCAGACTGTCAGGATATAATATAGGATGCAAGGCTGATCCAATAGTTTTCAAATTGATGTTCATGGGACCAAATGAAGACACCAGAATCACTGGTACCTTAACAATGTGTGACAAAACAAGTGAAGGTTTTACGCAAGCTTCGATCAATAGCAAATCAAAGTTTTCTTCTTTTAACACTTTTTGCACAGCATCCACTTTCAGTATCATTTCGACGAGCTCAACCATCATAAGGAATGGTATTCGTATTATTGCCATTGGATCCGTATCCCCACTAGAAGTTAATTCATACACTTTTTGCCAATTCTCATAAGACAAGTCATGGACGACAATTTCTGTGAGATTTGCAGGCGTTTTTCCATTTGAGAAGGCGGGATTTGGTGTGATGACCGTGACTTCATGCCCTCGCCTGGCAAGTTCTTGAGTTAGAGGACGAAACACAAATTGATGACTGATCGACGGAGTAGGAAACAGGGCCAGTATTCTTGCCCCATCGTTGTACGTAATTGATAACGTTAATAGCAACAATGTTATCCAAGTGTACATGATTCTACGTAAATAAAGATGTTTCCACTGAAAATTAAACTATACAAAACTGTCGTTTTATACGAAACTTGCACTCATCGCGATTTTTTGTCGAATGATTTGAGACTTTCAGCTTGTATCAGCAAGTTCGTTTGTACTGAAAATTATATGCAATCTTAAAAGCAAAATAACAAAATCGAAAAGATAAATTTGCACATACACATTACATTTATTTATACATTTGGCTACATAGCCTAATCAAAATAGATAAGATTATTATGCAACTAATGTTCATGAATTCAAGATTAAAGTGTACCAAAGTATTTCAGATTAACAACGTCCTTGAGACAGGTTTAATAAACGATTATGAAAAAAAAAAAAAAAAAAAAAAAAAAAAAAAGTTTATTGCACATATAAAATACATATCACATGTGAGCTGGAGATCACCTTTTAAGCAAGAAGATGCTTGTGTTAGGTGACTCCGCTCTTCCACTATCTACAATGCGGGAAATAAAAAAATAAATGGGTATGATAAAAACTAAATGGAACCATGACGTATTACTAAACACACACCTAACCACACTGAACTGTTAACACTGTGACTTGTATACAATCTATTCACATTACATTAAAATTGTTTCTTAACTGTATTTAAGCCTCGTTCATATCACACACGTTATCCACCGTCGAAATCTACTATTTATTAAACACAGTGACTACGGCGCATGTGTCCCACGGTGGTTCACTGCCGCCACCGTGTCTGGCTTCAGGCTGCCATAGTTATCCATACTACATGATGCCTCCCTAAAGGCGCCAATTTTTATCGTAAACATATTAAAAAAATGTAAAGAGGAGACCTTACTCTTTCTTACTCTCTCAAAGAGTCGCACTAGAAACTAAATATTACTTCGCGCCAGTCATTTCAACACTGTTTGTCTATTTACAGTACTAGTAACTAGGTTACGCCAGTGACCTTGTAGTGTAGGCGGTGAATACCTTCATTGCACGGTAAACGATAGAGTTAATTAATTACCAAGCCGCACAGTCCAGCAGTAATTTTATTATTGTTTGTGCGACACAGATCAGAATAAACGTGGTCTTTCTACAGAACTACCGTCAAAAATGTACTGTGTTAAATATGTCAGAACGTGTGCCGCGAAGTGAACGTAAATTAGAACGAATTTTTACCCGGACTGCCAAGGAAGGGTTATGTTTTACCCTCGTATCTTGTACGTATGTATGTTTGTTTTTTGTAAATTTCTTAATGACCTCGTATCTTCCAAATGGCTGGATGGATTTCAACAGTTAATGTATCGTTATATTCGTCTTAAAAACTCAAATGTCCATAGATAGGCGAATGAAATTTTTTTACTTAATGCGGATTTTTGGGGGGCGAAATAGAAAAACGTTAATTAAAAAAAAAAAAAACTATCGAGTAGGGTTTCAAAATTAAGGAAATTAAAAGGGGATTACACAAATATATAATAAGTTATTTTTTTATATTAGGAATAATAAATTATTGGCTTAAAAAGTTTTTGATAGCGTAAAAATGGGCCATCTTTGTGTCGGACCTCGTAAATCGCCTGCGAAGCCTTGCACAAGCTCATTTACAATAAATTAAGAACTGAAAATAGAAAATTAATTTAAAAACCAACAAACCCGACTACAAAAATACGTTCCGAAAAGAGATAAACAAGCATTATTATTTATAGAATTTTGGTATCGCAGGCGGGACAAACAAAAGTTACACCATATTTCAGGTTATTGGTTTCAGTTTTTGTATTAATTTCGGTTTTTAAATATTTTTTTTATAATTATTATTAGTAGGTATTACTATCTTTAATTAATACTTATTGTGCTTGCTGTTGGAACTATGTAAACACAAACACTACCTATCTAGCCTCCTTTATGAAAAAGTTACGTTGATTCCTTTTTCGTACGCTTGGTGCGCCACTCTTCTTCCTCTCTGCCATTTTCCGCGTTCACATGTTATAGTGCAATTTATTATTTTTGGCTACAATATACTGTTTTAATATATTCTATCCGTGGTATTATTTCTACAGGTTATGGGCCGTCCCATGTATAATACCTAAATAGATCTGATTTAAATATATTTGTAGTAAAGTAATTCGGGTCAAAAGTGAAAAAAAATGGCGCTGTCTAATCTTCAAATGGAAAAATTATCGGGCCGAGATAATTATACCACGTGGAAGTTTGCGGTCAAGTCATACTTGGAACACGAGGATTTATGGGAATGTGTTGATCCAGGCACGGAAGTTGATTCTAAAAAGGATGTTAAAGCCAAGTCAAAAATCATTTTATTGGTGGAACCGATCAACTACGTTCATATTGAAAATGCAAAGTCAGCTAAGGACGTATGGACAAACCTTAAAAATGCTTTCGAAGACTCTGGGTTATCCAGAAAAGTCGGCTTATTGCGGGATTTAATCAACACATCACTAGATAACTGCCCCAGTGTTGAAGAATATGTGAATAAAATTATGAGCACAGCTTATAAATTACGAAATATCGGCTTCGAAGTTGGAGATGAATGGTTGGGAACACTCATGCTGGCGGGTTTACCGGATAATTATAAACCAATGATCATGGGTCTGGAAAGTTCCAACATAAAAATTTCATCAGACTTCATCAAGACAAAACTTTTACAAGAAGTTAAAGTTTCTGAGTCTTCCGCGTTTTTCACAAAGCACAAAAATACCTCTAACACCAATTCAAAGCCAAAGGGAAAAGGTCCACGCTGCTTTAACTGCAACCAATATGGACATTTAAAAAGTTCATGCACGGTCAAGAAATCCAGTAATCAATCTAATCAAAACGGTTTTTCAGCAATTTTTTCAGCTTACAGCTCTGTGAATCAAAATGACTGGTATATTGATTCAGGTGCAACAATGCATATGACCAGGAGATCAGACTGGATGTATGATTTGCAACCACCTCCGGTTCTAAAGATAATGGTGGCAAACAGTGATGCAGTCTCCGTGCAAAATATGGGTAATGTAAACATTCAGACCAAATTGAGCAAAGATGAGCATTTAATCCAGGTGAGAAATGTTTTGTTTATTCCTGAGCTGAGCGCAAACTTGCTGTCGGTTAGTCAATTAACAAAGAATGGCTGTAAAGTTGAATTCACTGATATGGGCTGTAACATATATAAGTCCAATAAGACTCTGATTGCAACAGCCACACTAACCAATAATATGTATAAACTCAATATTGATAATGGCAATGCATTTTCTGTATGTGTACCATGTGAGAGTAAGGCAGATATTATTACATGGCATAAAAGATTGGGTCATTTGAATTTGGCTGATGTAAAGAGGTTAGAATTATGTGCTGAGGGTATAACTATCACTAATAAGCAAGTTGATACCGTTTGTATACCTTGTTGTGAAGCTAAGCAAACACGATTACCGTTTCCACATTCCGGTTCAAGGGCGAATGCATTACTGGAGATAGTACATACAGATCTGTGTGGTCCGATGGAAACCCCTTCAGCAGGTGGTGGGAAGTATTTCATAACTTTCACAGATGACTATTCTCGCAAAGTATATGTATATTTCTTAAAGAACAAAATGGATATTAAATCAGTGTTTCAAAAGTACAAAGAAGAGGTCGAAAATGACTTAGAAAAGAAAATTAAAATACTAAGAAGCGATAACGGTAAAGAATTTTGTAATAAAGATTTATCTGATTTTCTAGCTGTTTCTGGCATCAAACACCAGACAAGTTCTCCGTACACCCCTGAGCAGAATGGTCTAGCGGAACGGATGAACCGAACCTTGGTGGAACGTGCAAAATGCATGTTGTTTGAAGCAAAACTTCAGAAAACATACTGGGCTGAGGCAGTCGCTACTGCAGCCTATATAATCAATCGATCACCATCACGAGTTTTGTCTGAGGTAACACCATATGAAAAATGGACTGGTAAGAAACCAAATATTTCTTATTTAAAGATTTTTGGGTCTAAGGCCATGGTACATGTTCCGAAGCAAAAGCGTTTGAAATGGGATCGTAAATCACGTGAATTGATTTTTATGGGATATTGCGACAATACTAAAGGATCGTTTGCTTGATCCGATTAGTAAGAATATAGTGATTAGCAGGGATGTAATATTCATTGAGAATACTGGGAGTATAAACAATATTACACAGGAACCTGAATCAGTGCCGCAGTCTGTTACAATTCCTCTGAATTCAGAGAATAATATTACAAATTCACAGAACTGTACACAGGAAGGAGAGGAAGTCATATCTGTTAGTGATACTTCACATAATATGACAGAAAATGTCAGTTCATCACCTACAACTGCAGAAACGTCATTTGACAGTTGCGTAATGAGTAGGAACACGGATGATGAAACATACTATCCTAGTACAACTGAAACTGATGACTATGATGTTTTTGAAAGAAATATTACTTTGAGATCTCATCAGAGACACATACAGGATAATAATTTCATGTGTGTTATGCAGATTTCAGATCCATTGACCGTAGAGGAAGCACTGTCCGGCACTGATGGTAAACACTGGAAAAATGCAATGGATGAGGAGTATCGGTCCCTACTAGAAAATAATACATGGGAAATTACTACTCTACCTGCTAAGAAAAGACCAATACCATGTAAATGGGTTTTCAAGACAAAGACTAATGAAAATGGAGAAATAGTCAAATACAAGGCACGGCTTGTGATTAAAGGATGTTCACAAAAACCAGGGATATCCCTTTGTTAAAAATCCCTTCCTCCCGTCCCTAAAAATCCCTTTGTTTCAGGGAGGAACAATAAGCTGGAACTCTAGGCGTCAGCCTACCATTGCTCTGTCAACCACTGAAGCAGAGTACATGTCTTTGTCTTCATGTGTGCAAGAAGCTTTGTGGCTAAAGCTATTCCAAGAAAGTTTTTGGCCGCAATTGAAAAATGAAGCTATGGTAATCTATAGCGATAATCAAAGTTCTATCAAACTTTCAGGTACAGAAGGCTATCATTCTAGAACCAAGCATATAGATGTGAGGCATCATTTCGTACGTGATAGAGTGTTTGGAGGGGCTATTGATGTTCGCTACGTGCAAACGAATATGATGGTTGCAGATGCCCTAACCAAAGCAACGTCGCACTCAAAGCTGGCGTACTGTTCGACCAAGATGGGATTATGTTTGAGAGAGGATGTTGGAACTATGTAAACACAAACACTACCTATCTAGCCTCCTTTATGAAAAAGTTACGTTGATTCCTTTTTCGTACGCTTGGTGCGCCACTCTTCTTCCTCTCTGCCATTTTCCGCGTTCACGTGTTATAGTGCAATTTATTATTTTTGGCTACAATATACTGTTTTAATATATTCTATCCGTGGTATTATTTCTACACTTGCCACTTAATTTTAAAACCAAAACACTATAGGATAATAGTATTTTATTTATTTATTTATTTTATTATTTATGTACACACACTAAAATACATAGAGATACAACATAATTATAATATGAGTACAAAGGTTTTAGATTAATTTAATTAATTTTTTTTTTTATGTTCTACATTAAAACTAAAATACTTCCATTTCAAAGTCCCTATATTTCCAAAGTTCCATAAAAATAACTTTGCGTCTCAAACCCACATTACGTCAGTTATCCTCAATTCAACTTCAATTTGCTTTGTTCTAAAATAAATCTTAAATACTTCAATAACTTATGCAAAAGAAATACTACAAGTAGAATAACGCCCAGAGCAATTGCCAGTAAAGTAAGTATTAGTTGTAGTTCTATGTACTGTGCCCACGACATGTTGGCGGCGGGCGCGCGCAGATGTTTCGCGCTGCCGTGACGTAGCACGTGCTCGGTCCACCACACGGCGCGCTCCAGTGGAGGCTGAGGTTGATCACGCATCATGCTGCCAAGCTTTATTATATTGTTGCGATACCTGGAAATAAATATACATTTAAAATAACTAATATTCTGTGTATCGATTGATAAAAGTAACAGTCAGTACAATTATTGGATATCAATAAGAGTACTTTAAATAAGAAGCGTTATTATTACTGCATAGGCACTATATTGTTTTAACTTCTTGAGAAGCAGTACCTATGCTTGCAGTACTAAATGATTGTGATCATGATTTATCAAAAATATTAACGAGTATCATTCAAAATAATTTTCTTTAACCATGAAAATACATTTTTTTTTAAGTTAAACTCAAACCGTACTATAAAAAATCATTTTCCGACCTTTTATCACGAATTACAGTGTTAATAGCGTTCGTAAATTCTTCCTCAGTCATCGTGACTAAATCAAGTTTGACTCCAATACCATGATGCTCATATTTTTCAACATTGTACCATTGATCTGAAAACATCGGTACACCAATCAAAGGTACTCCTGCTGTGACAGCCTCGTCTGTTGATTGTAGACCTCCTTGTGTAATAAACACTTTGATCTTTGGATGTCCTGCAAGTTCATGGTTATTTAGTTAGTTCGTCTGTAAATACATTGATTTTATACCAAAGTTTCACTTTTACTGACAGAAATGTCACTAAGCAAATTAATAAATAATTTTTTACTCTATATTATCAGTTACCAATCCATTCAATGTTGGGCCATTGCCCTTTTAACTATTATTACATACTTAGTAGGTCTGTTTGTGACTGCCATTTAGATATCCTGATGTTCTAAGAGTGAGTTAATATTGTTTACTAAGTACTAAGTAACTTTTATAACGATTTTTACAGTAATTTCACTGTCATCATCAACCTATAGCAGTCCACAGTTCGCTTTGTTGGCTATCATCCAGCTGCTATGAGCCACCCTGCAAAGATCGTCGCTCCACCTGGCTTTTGGGAGTCCTATTTTAAGATACGGTTACAAATATCACTTACTAAGAAGGTCTGACTGTGGCAGCCATTTGGATATTTTGATGTTCTTAGAGCTTCCTGGAAGTTCATCTTTGTCCCACTTCCAAAGTACGTCGTAAGGTAATTGAGAGAAGACTTTGGCCATTAATTGTACTCTTTCTGGAGGAAGCAGTGAAGGTTGGACGTTTGTACCAAAGCTAATGTATATCACACCATTTTTTGAGGAGTCCAGATAAGTTTTCAGATCCTGTAATCCAGTTTTTTAATTTCTGTTATAATATTGTTAAGAGGCAGAGTTCTATGTAGGGGTAATCTTCGGAACTGCTGATCCAATTGCGATGATTCTTTCACTAATGCTATTTCCGAGTGAAATATAAGATAGATATTTTTTCAATTAAAACAAGAAATGGTAGAAAATTATAAAAGCGCAGATTGAAATTCATGACCTATTCAAAGAAACCTACAACATAAAACTATGTATTAGAAACGTGGAAAGCAAAGATAAAACCTTACCGTTGGCAATTCTTTTACTGCCTTCTGATGCAATCCACCCATATAAATAACGCTAGGAGGCACTGGACGATTTCCTTCCCAAATAGGATGAATGTTCAAAAATAGCATAGCAACATTATTTTTTAATTCACTTATAGTCGGCACATTTTGTCCAAACAATCTTTTGTTCATTTCATTTTCTGCATCTTCAACATCATTTATTACACATTCTAGTTTATAAAAATTCCACAGCTCTAATATTTTCTCCCAGTTAGACAAATTGTACAAACGCTTGCTCAAAACGTTTGGGTACAATAAAGGATGCCAGGCTGATCCTATAATTTCCACATTAAAGTTCATGGGACCTAAAGAAGACACTTGGATCACGGGCACCTTAACAACGTTTGACAGAAGTAACGCGGATCTAACACAAGCTTCTAACAATAACAAATCGAACTTTTCTTCTTTTAACACTTTCTGGACTCTATCTACTTTCAGTTGCATTTCAACGACCTTCACTATCATATGCGACGCGACTCGCACTTGAAAGATCAAATCTCCATCGCCTGAAGAACTAAATTTATATAGTGTTCTCCATTTCTCATAAGACAAGTCGTGAACGTCGATTTCTGTTAGATTCGCAGGTGTTCCTCCATTTGGAAAAGCAGGATCTGTTGTGATCACTGTGACTTCGTGCCCTCGTCTGGCTAGTTCTTGAGTTAGAGGACGAAACACGACCTGATGGCTGATCGACGGAACTGGGAAATAAGCCAGTATTCTTGCAGCATTGTTGGACGTAATTGAAATTGTAAGCAACAACAGCGGTATCTGTCCTGACATTTTCGTTCTACCTTCACAGGTCAGTATGAAACATAAAATGAATATAATTTTACAATATTTTCTTATATAAAACCAACCTATTTATATAAAACTTTATGTTTATTAAACTGATATAATAAGAATTTGCGGAATTTTGTTTAATTTTATTTTGTTATCTTTTTTGTTGCCTATTTTATATAAAAGTTCATAAAAGGGTAACAGATCATGGTTGGCGATATTTTCTAATTTTTTCGCAGACGTTAGTCACAGGCAGACCAAGCACATCACTATTGGGCATCACAACGAAATTGATAATAATTGAAGCCAGAAGCTCAGAAGTTAATTTCAATTTCGTTTGTAGTTACAGAAGGGTTTTACTCTCTTCATCGTCTTCTTTTTCTTTTCTTCTTGGGATTTCTATAATATCTCCCGCGCTGAAAGCTAGTCTCCGTTGAGATTGGTCGCCATGGCCGTAATACAGTCTGGTGGACTATACAAAACTACTAATAAGGTACGATTCTTTTATCCAATTATTTTAAAGGGATACAACGGGATGTGAAACATTATATAAATCATCATCTGCCTAGCCTTTTCCAAACTATGTTTTGGTCGGCTTTCAGTCTAAGTGGATGCAGCTGAATACCAGTATTTTACGTGGAGCGGCTGCATAGCTGACCTCCACATCCCAGATACTAGGTAATACTAATAATAATAATGGTAATACTGTGGTTGTCACTTTCGGGTTTCTGATGACCCGTACTGTCAAAGATCCACAACTGCCAGCCGGGACCAATGGTTTTACGTGCTTTGGGAGCCACGGCGGGGTATCGGTATGAAAAGATGAAACACTATAATTATAAATGTGGGTACATAATAACAATCCAAAAATAAACCAAAGTCGCAAGTAAAACCTATTTAATTATAATCGTTTAAACAATGGCCACGCAGTATATCAAATTAATTATTTATCTTAATTATTAATATTATAAACCGTTTTAATGCATACTTTCTAATCGCATTAGGTACGTAAAGATAAGAATGTTTGTTATGTTTGATGACTTTATGTACTACGAGCTGATGCCCGTGGCTTCGCTCGCGTGGATGACGGTTATTATATACTAAAACCTTACTCGAGTACCACTCTCTCCATTGGTAAAAACAGCATGAAAATCGAAAAAACTTAAAAATTACTGCACCTAGGTAGTTTTTGAGTTTATCACGAACAGGGCGACAAGCAGACGCGGCAGAGGACTTTGTTTTATAATGTCTAAAATGGACATATATCAAAATATTGGTTTGTTTTTATTTAAAAGAGTGTCTTTGTAGTTTCATGCCCGTTCTTCTCCATAGGAACCTACTGCGCTTTGGAATAAACAACAAGCATCATCTTTCTGACTGTTCGACTCTCTAACAAATCAATAGTGCCTGTAAGTGGTTTAACTGAAATAAAATATGTTGAGTTCAAGTTTTTCGGTTTCAATAATGGATAAACTAATACTTTCCGACTTATTCCTTCAATTTTTTTCTCGCCTCAAACAGCAATAAAAGAGTGGGCCAGTTAAAAATAATAAAAAATTAATTCATCAACTGTTATAAGAAATGTTAAGTCACATTATTGACTTCACATTCTTATCACAGTTTCTTGTAAATTAATTTATAAAAGACAATTATTGTACTTCAATTATTTTTCAATTTGTTATGGTCTCCACTATAACTAAAGTACTTCCATAAGTTATATGCAACAAAAGATAAAAGTAGAATCAAGCCTAAAGAAATTGCTGATAAAGTAAGTACTAGTTCTAGTTCTAGGTACTGCGCCCACGAAATGTTGGCGGCGGGCGAGCGCAGATGTCTCGCGCCGCCGTGACGCAGCACGTGCTCCGTCCACCACACGGCACGCTCCAGTGGTGGCTGGGGCTGATCATGTATCACGCTGTCAATTTTTTTTATATTGCGACGATAGCTGAAAAGAATTGAAAATTCAAATAAATTAGAAATTATTAAGCTCGGATCACGGTCAATGTTAATTTTAACTATTTCGTGTCTAAAGATATGAAAATAAATATTCATCGTGGTTTTCAAATAATGCCTTTGACTTCAAAAAGGTTTCATTTTCTTTGATCTTTTGCACTTCTTGCACCTCATCAATTATTTCGACATACATCACTAACGTCTATGTTTATAGATCTTAAATGTTATTTTCATTGCTTCTTATCTTTGTAAGAACTTTTGTGGATGTCTTTTGTGAGAGAAAATGGGCCACAATTTAATTCAACAGTCATGTCCGCAGACAGGACAGGACTGGACTTTTTGTACACGTGGCCACACAACAAGCAATACAATTATAAACTTTACAGTTTATGTTGATCTCGCATTGTATAAAATTTCCGTACAATGCGAGATCAGCTTAAACTGGAAATTTATAGCTTGATGTATAACCGTATGTACTACATTAAATATTGTATTTTGATTTTTTTTATATCAAAAAACGAAAATAAACCCTATATATAACGGATCTGTATTCCGAATTAAAAAAAAAAAAAACTGATATAGGTTTCATTTACGCACCTTTGATCACCAATGACAGTGTTAATAGCATTTTTAAAGTCTTCCTCAGTCATTGTGGGAAAATCAAGTTTTGCTCCAATCTTATGGTGTACATATTTTTCAGCATTGTACCATTGATCGCTCACCATTGGTACACCAATCAAAGGTACTCCTGCTGTGATAGCCTCGTCTGTTGATTGTAGACCACATTGCGTTATGAACACTTTGATGTTTGGATGCCCTGAAAGTAGGTAAATGTTCTTTTAGTACGTGACATTTTATTTTACTTTTGTAATACCTATAATCTATTTGAAATAAGATTAGACATTTTTTACAGTCCGTTCAACTGATTTTGACTTCTATACCGTAGGCATAAGGATGGTATTAAAAGCAAAAAAGGCTACGCAATATCAACTGCCTACTGCACCTGCCATTTGTCATGCCATCAACGCAATAGAAGTCAAAATCGGTTGAACGGACCGTAAAAACTTATTTTTCTCAAACATGCTTGGAAATTCGAGCATTATTTTGACAACCTTCTTCGAGATAAATCAAAATTGCTGTACTGGTAAAAAACAAGTGACGATGCGGCCAGCAAAGTTACTATGAAAATCCATATCTGGCGTGTTTAGCGGCCAAATAAATTACTATGAAAACTCATATCTGTCGTGTTATTTAAAAATGGAACGAACTTTTTACTTCAACACATGGCAACCAACGAGGTAACTTATCAAAGATTTTATTTAAATTTCGAATTGGTTTGCAAATAGAACAAAGAAGAAACAAATTAACATATTGGCGCATGAAAAATGATAGTTATTCGTCATTGATTCTGGAATTTCTATTTAATTTACTCAGTTTGAATTTCCGCGCGTTGTTTGAGAAAAGTACTATACAAGCCTTGGCCGCAATCAGGAATTGATGGACTCACGCATGAGTGCTTCGGCTTCGCCTCGGCCCTCATTTTCACGATCGTCCATCAATTCCCTTATTGCAGGCCGCGACAGTAATGTACTATAAATCTCTAATCATATTTTAAATGGAGTGTAGGTAGTATTCATATTTTTAACCCACAATTTATATTTTACTTTGTCTTTTGGCATATATAATATCACGCCAATATCCCTGAAGAGTTAGGCAGAGGTGTACGTATAGTCCACACGGCTACACATCAAGCTATACATTTCCAGTTTATGCTGATCACATTTTATAGGATTTCTGTACAATATGAGGTCAGCTTATACTGGAAATGTATAGTTTGATGTGTAGCCGTGTGTACACCCACATTTCGTTATTCCCATGTAATAAGGGGCGCGCCTATTGCCATCAACCGGGCACAAATCCAGACTCCGGGCTGCTACTGCGAATTTCCAGATGGAAAAACCTTAATAACAGTTTACCCGACCCGGAAATGGAACCAGGACCTCATGCTCACCAGTAGTACCTACAACCACGAGACCAACGAGGCAGTCAATTAAAACTGAATTTATGATAATTACTTACTTAGAAGGTCTGACTGTGGCAGCCATTTGGATATCCTAATGTTCTTAGAGCGTCCTGGCAGTTCATCTGTGTCCCACTTCCAAAGGACGTCATAAGGTAATTCAGAGAAGACTTTGACCATCAATTCTACCTTTTCATTAGGAAGCAGTGAAGGTTGCACATTTGTGCCAAAGCTAATGTAGATCACGCCGTTCTTTGAGGAGTCCAGATAAGTTTTGAGATCCTGTAACCGAGTATTTTAACATTTATTTTTGAATTTAGTACGCTTGCATTTATAAAAACCTCATTATTTTAAGAGAAACGTGACGTCCAATAAAACATAATTACAAAACGATAATTTTAGCTAGTAAAAAATATTTCAATGAGAAACAGATTTAATTTTACTACTAAAAAATCTTACCCTTGGCAATTCTTTTATTGGGTTTTGATGCAATCCACCCAGATAAATAACACTTGGAGGCACTGGACGATTGTCTTCCCATGTAGGATAAGTATTCAAAAACAGCATATCGACATTATTTTTTAATTCATTCATAGTCGGCGCATTTGGTCCAAACATTCTTTTAGCCATTACATTTTCCGCATCTTCAACTTCTTGCTGAATTTTAATTAACTTATAAAATTTCCACAATTCCAGTATTTTTTCCCACTTTGACAAATTGTACAAACGTTGGTTTAAAGAATCTGGGTACAATAAAGGATGCCAGGCTGATCCTATTGTTTCCACATTGAAGTTAAAAGGACCGAAAGAAGACACTAAAATCACGGGCGCGTTTACAACGTGTGACAGAAGTAACGCTGGTTTAACACAAGCTTCTAGCAACAACAAATCAAACTTTTCTTCTTTCAGCATTTTTTGCACTTGATCCACATTCATTTGCAACTCGACGAGTTTTGCCATCATATGGAATGCTAACCGCATTTGTAAGAGCAAATCATTATCACCTGTAGATGTATATTTGTACAGAGTTATCCAATTCTCGTATGAAAAGTCGTGCACATCGATTTCTGTGAGGTTCGCAGGTGTTTCTCCATTTGGGAAAGCGGGATCTGTTGTGATGACTGTGACTTCATGTCCTTTCCTGGCCAGTTCTTGAGTTAGAGGACGGAACACCACTTGATGACTTATAGACGGAAGTGGAAAAAACGCCAGTATTCTTGCCGCATCGTTGGGCGCTACTGATAACGTTAAAAATAGCAACAATGCTATCGGTGTGAACATTTTCGTACTGTGTTTCAGACTGCTATGAATTGCAGTTAAATACGTTTGCTTATATAATATCGGCTGTTTAGATAACATACACACACTGATAAAATATGCGAAATATTTTTTTTAGGTATTATAATTTTGGTTTCATACTTTATTTAAAGTTGGTGAATGAGGAATACTAGGTACACACGGCTATACATCAAGCTATACATTTCCAGTTTATACTGATCTCGCATTGTATAGGATTTCCGTACAATGCGAGGTCAGCTTATACTGGAAATTTATAGCTTGATGTGACCAATAATGTGACCAATAATTACAAATCATATGTTTGATGTTTTTTTTTAAACTAGGGTACGGTTCCGCGGTAACAACTAGTACGAATATTAAAAGACATTTTTGTTGCTTCTTTGGTTTATTATGATTTCATAATATTGAATAATTAACACTTTCCGGGACACTGCACGAGACACAATAGACGTTTTATTGTTATGACGTCTATGGGCCGGTCCGGGAACGTGTTAAGCAATGAATGTATGTCATAGATTTTTACACTCTGTGATTGCTTAAACTCACGCACTGACTTATTAGTATTGCTTGTAACAATGTTAGGAATATTGTAATATCGTATACTTTTACAATGTTTGTAAATATGTGAGCACCATGTATGTACCTATCACATAAGTAATTTATTTCTCATCGCTACATTTATAATTATTTTTACCTTTGTACAGTAATCTTATAGTAGGTGCATCGTCTTCACATATAATTATATAATTCATGTATACAAAATGTTGTATAACATTTTAAAAAGAGTAACGGTGGAGTTTCTTGCCCATTCTTCTCCATACGAAAACTACCTTTTGGAAGTGGCAACTAGAATCAATTCTATTTCTTTGTTTTTTAACCGACGAAAAAAAAAGGAGGAGGTTCTCAAGTCGACCCGTATATTTTTTTTTGTTTTTTTTTTTTGTATGGCCACGCTTATCTTTGCAGTGAGTAGTCCGATTTGAATAATTCTTTTTTTATTGGGAAGGGTATACCTCGAAGTTGGTCCCATTTAAAATTGGAAACTATAATCCACTCCTTTTTTTTTTTTTTTTTAAAGGTAGAAAAAGTGGGGTTGATTGATTTTTCACCAACTGAATTTTCAACTGTGAACCGATTCTGTTGAAATTTCGCACAAATACATAGTTCTGATGACACAACCACTCATCATCAACTCCAGGTCTTTAACCTGGAGTAACCCCCGGGAGTACCCTGGAGTGGATGGTAACTTAAAAGAGAAAAATAAATAACTTTTTTACAAAAAATTAAACCGACGAAAAAAGAACTGAAAAGCAAAGAATAATTTCGAGGCGGCGCCTAATACACGCTAGAATTATGTAATTAATTTGTTTGTTTGTTTGGCGCCGCCTCAAAATTTGTTACTTAAATTAGTTTAGGAGCTTAGTTACACTATAACGTTTATTATTTTTTGCTTTTCAGTGCTTTTTACGTCGGTTTAATTTTTTCATTGACGTTCAAAAGGGCCTTATATGTGCCTATTCGAAATAAATTATTTGACTTTGACTTTGTACAACCTGCACTCATGAAAGCTCCCACAAAAAGGCGCAACGCGACAGCACGACGCGACTTTAACAAAACAATTTCTGATAAAACTTCACGGCGAACAATGCAGCGGCGGCGGCGCGGCGTCGCGTCGCGCGACAAGTCGCGCCAGTATGTAAGAGCCATGACGTGCTAATTTATTTATCTCTTGTATTTTTATCGAACATTCTATATGTTTAGCTTTCTATCTTATAATTATCATCTCTATCTACCGTACTGTTGCATTTATTCTAAAACGTATGTGTTACATAACGGACAGACAAACACAGTCCAAACCACCGCCACCGTATAAGAAAATTGCAAATTAATAACTGAAATTATTTACTTAAACTTCAAATTATTATTATCCTTCATTCCAATTTCAATACTTATTATTTAAATGTTTAAATATTTTTATAAAAAAAAAAAAACTTCTAATGATTATTATTATTATATTTTATGGTCTCTAATTATCAAAACCTAAAAATATTTAGTGTCCTTGAACACTTTTCTCACAAACAGCGATTTTCATAAGTATTAAAATGAATTTCTATAGTAGGTATGTTAAAACGACTTTTAATAATTTATTACTATAATATTATGGCACTGATATTTTATAGATTACTCGCTGATGCCCGCGACTTCGCCCGCGTGGATGTCGGTTATTATATACTAAAACCTTACTCGAGAACCACTCTATCCATTGGTGAAAACAGCATGAAAATCGGTGCAGTCGTTTTTGAGGTTATCGCGTACAGGACGACAGACAGACGCGGCGGAGGACTTGGTTTTATAATATGTAAGTATGTAAGGATAGCAATTTGCTTGATTATACATTTTCAGATGTATCACAAAGTTGTGTAATACTTTATTGCATTTGGAAGGCCGTCTGCTAATATACTATCAGATAAAAAAGTTGCTTCGTCATCATGATCATGATTATTGTAATGACGTTAAAGGCTCCTGCCAGACATGCGATGTGACTCTAGTAAAACAGTTTCTATGAAAACTTCATGGAAATTGTTCCAGAATCGCGTAGTACCGTTGCGTCGCGCCTGTCTGCGGGAGCCTTTAAAGCCCAGAAGTAGTATTATCCAAAAAAATTACGTCGCTTTATGTCGTGCCAAAACAAGATATATTTTATCACTATGGTCACAAGAATCTATGGTAACGCAGTCGAGCCTCTTTCACAGCGAGATAGCGTCACGAAAAAGGTTTGTCGCCTGCTTTTTTTTTACATTGTATTTAATTATTTTTTTAAACCCCACAGAAATAAGTCTGAAAGTCATATTAAAAAAACAACATAGAAATGACTACTCTTATAACTTTGTATTTGTATTATTTTATTAGTCAAGAATTATTTATTGATTTATTGGTAGGGCACTTCAACGACTTGCTCACTAAAACATACACAAGTAAACAAAAATTACATACAGTTAGGTATCGTGAATTCGTCACTTACAGAAGTGCACAGCACTAGCAGAGAACTTCATGAATCATCATCTTCCTGCCCTTGTCCCGTGTTACTCGGGGTCGGCGCAACACGTTTTCTTCTTCCAATCTCGTGTCAACCGTCACGTTATCATTTACTCCCTTCTCTTTCATATCATTCCTCACACAATCCATCTATCTTTTCTTTGGCCTTCCTCTCCCGCTCCATCCATCAACACTTATATTCATCACTTTTTTAGTCACATGCGTTTCCTCCGTCCTCATCACATGCCCATACCAGGCCAAACGATTAGCTTTCAACTTTTCTGTCACTGGCGCCACTTTTAAACTTCCCCTTATATACTCATTTCTTACTTTATCCATTTTCGTCACTCCACACATCCATCTTAACATTCTCATTTCCGCTACATGCATTCTTTTTTCATCCGTCTTCTTCACGGCCCAGCATTCCGATCCATACAGTACGACAGGCCTTATAACGGACTTATAGATTTTCCCCTTTAACTTGAGGGGCATCCGTGGGTCGCAAGTTGTTCCTGTAACCTGTCGCCATTTCATCCATCCCGAGTTGATCCGGTGCATTACGTCTCGGTCTATTCCGCCATCCCCTTGGACAAGCGACCCGAGGTACCGAAAGTCGGAGCAGATCGGTAAGGGAGAGAACTTCATGAATAAAGGACGTTTTAGGTGTCGTTAGTTGAATAATACAAAACAAAAGTATTTAACTAAATAAAATTAAATCATAATAATAGCACTCAAATAGGAGGGTACATTACGTAAGCCAGTATAAATTACACATCCTACGTTCCAGATAGCTCACTGATATCGAGTCAATGAGACAAGGCCACACTCATTTAGATCCAGTATTTAGAGTAAACGAGACAGGAGTATAATTTCTCTATTTCTTTAGCGTATGCAAACTTTTTGTCTAGCCCCAGTTGTTAGCCAACGGCTGCCACGGTACGATTTCTTTGGAAAGTATTACCCGACTAAATTAGATAGCAGAGTGCGCACCACGAAAGAAAGTCCGCGGAAATTTGTGGAACTACATTATTTTTAATACAATGTGATGCAACGACACTAGCGCCGTGTAAATCGGACTGCAGTGGTGGCGCGGAGTCCAGTTTACAAGCGCCCGTCAAAGACCATCGCTATCTCAAAAGGTATGACCGATAAACTATACAATTTTATATTACGGAAAGTACTATAATTAATAATTATATCAGCTTATTATTGTTGTCCTACTGCAGGGCAATGGCCTCCTGGGCCTCTAGGGATTGGGGGAAAGTCCGAAAGGGATACCGGGACCAGGCAACAGGCAACTGAAGGAACACGGGTGGGTTTTAGTCAGTTAAAGTCTGACACGCCCCTCCCGCTCCGCCCAGAGCGGGAGAAGACAATTGATGATTTCCCACAAACAAAAAAAAAAAGGCAATGGCCTCTTCTCATACAGAGAAGGCAAGAGCATTGATCACTACGCTTGCTAACTGCTGCGTTTACTGCTGTTAATTGGTAAATAAACAAAAGCTTATTGTCCATAATGATTAGTAAATAAACAAAATATAATCTCCATACTGATGAGGCCACACCCGTTCTTTATATTTGTGGCGGTATCTACATCGCCACATGCGAACTACGCATCAAAGATCTGACGTCACACTAAAATCCTGACGTCACATAAATCCTGCATCGCGCAATTAAAGTTTACCGTGCAATGGACATATATACAAGAACCCGACATCAGTCGTCGGGCAGTTGCCTTCCAGACACAGCACCCGTCTGGTCAGAGGATCCTCCCTTTTCTATGGTGGATGAGTGAACTTTACACTCTGTTCCTCATACCCCTAAATATTTGTTGAAAAATTATTTACATTTAGGTATGCAAATGTAGGTACAACAAATATTTTGTAAACCACACCACAATGTTTACGGCTTTTTTCGGGGCTTCCGTGTTATTTATGGAGTGTGAAGAGGAAAATAATAAACTTAGTGGGAGGAAAATATTGTAGAATTTTCTCGCCAATATTGAACGAACCCAGACTTGTAAAGTGCGTAAAACTTGTTCTTTGTCGAATTAAAAAAATATAGTGCTTCATGAATCTTTTCGCACCTGCATGACATTGTCATTGTCTTTTGTTGGTATACATTTGTGAAATTGTCACAGAAATTGTATTGACAACAGCGGCGTTAGTTCCGATTTTTGCTACACGACAAAATGACCTTGTAGTGTTGGACAATTGTACATCACAAAATCACAAGTCGCATCACTCGAGACCATGAACGGGCTTGTAGCATTTTCTTGTTAAAAAGATCTTGTAAAAAATAGAAAGAAAGAAAAATGCGTTTATTGGCATTGTAGCAGAAAAATACACCTTAAAACTATAAAACAGAAAACAACCATTAGAATGCCAAAAGGGCCTCAGCTCAGTATAATGTCAGATGAAAACACAAAGTGGATGGAAACCTGACGCTGATTTTCGGCTGCAACCCACGTGTGTTATAAGCTAGAATATTATTATAATTAAGTAAAAACTGATCTATAAGATAGAAGAAATACAATAAATAAAATAGCTAATAATTATGAATGTTTACAAATAAAATAATAGTATTATTTAAAATGGTAACTAGGAGCTCGTGGCTAAGTAATAACAGCCGCACGGGTCGATCCGTCAGGTTAAGCTACGCTTGCCGCGGTTGGTCCGCGGATGGGTGACCATCTTTACATATCGACACTCCTCCGTGCCTCGGAAAGCACGTTAAGCCGTTGGTCCCGGCTGTCATTCGTTGATCTTTGACAGTTGTTACGGGTCGTCAGAAGCCCGAAAGTCTGATAACCAGTCTTACCAAGGGGTATCGTATTACCCAGTTACTGGGTTGTGGAGGTCAGATAGGCAGTCGCTCCATATAAAATACTGGTATTCAGCTGCATCCGGTTAGGCTGGAAGCCGACCCCAATGTAGTTAGGAAAAGGCTAGGCAGATTGATTTAAAATGGTAACATTCCATTTAGTCGGCGCAAAGTACTGTACTAAAACAAAGTACGGAGGCAAAGCAGCTTTGCCTCCGTATTTTGTTTGTTGTTGTGCTTGTTCACAAAATCACAAGTTGCATGACTCGAGACCATGAACGGGCTTGTAGCATTTTCTTGTAAGAAAGATCTTGTACTAAAACAAAGTACGGAGGCAAAGCACCTTGCCTTTGCCTTCAGGACCTAATTAAAATTGATTAAGTGGCTCTTGAGATGCGAACCTGCGGCTGGATACAGTTTTGTACAAGCTAGGCCTTAGTACTAGCATTTTTCCCAAATGAACTGTCTAAATAATCCATATCTATAGGTACCTACTATAATCCGTAAGTAAATGCCAAAGTAGTTTTGTCTGATTGTTACGACCTTCCTTACCTTAAACTAAACGGATGTTGATGAAATTTTGCACTGTTTTTATCATTATTTATGAATGAATATGGATAATCTTCCTACTGGATACTCACCTGGGATTCATTCTTCAGAAAAATTACGTACACTGAATGTGAAAAATACATTCGCTATAGTTAGAAACTGCACGAGCTTTGACGAAGCAAAATTTTAATGGTTTTGTAACAGCGATGTTAAAATAACATTACTAGAGTGTTCTTGTTGGTACTTAGCTTAAAGATACATCTAGGAGATTAGCTTTTAATGTAAAAGTCTTAAGCCTGAGAGATCTCATTCTTTTGAAGATTTGTGCTAAAGTAAAAGTTCTATAAAGCTCTAGGTGTAGGTAACTCCAGCCTGAGTATTAGTTGCTATTATTTTAGCTAAAGGATTTCTTCTGAATAAAAAACCGGCCAAGTGCATGTCGAACCACGCACAATGAAGGGTTCCGTAGTTGGGATGAATTTATCCAACAAACTTAACATTGTAGTTGAAAAACTTGTTCTCCCATACAAAATGTACGGGAGAACATGTTTTTGCAACTGCAAATTAAAGTTGGTCGATTATTACTCGGTAGCTGGTGGAGCCTTCGTAGCGGTGATAGTTTTCCTTTTAATTTAGTTATATATACTACTGCCGTGAATTTTTTCACATTTCCAAACCCAACCATTTAGCTGGAAGGGGCGGGGGACACTTGACTCTAACAAAAATTTGCACTTTAAAGCTTAATATTCCGCAAACGGATCCCTGAATCCAAAAATGGTTTTCAAAAACTCCCATTCTTCTCCCATACATTATGTATGGGAGAACAAGTTTTTCAAGTACAATGTTAAGTTTGTTGGATAAATTCATCCCAACTACGGAACCCTTCATTGTGCGTGGTTCGACATGCAGTTGGCCGGTATTTTAGATTAATTCTTCAAGGACATTCTAATTAACTACAATGGTTTTTGGTACGCGGGTGTACCGCGCGCGGTCATACAGGTAAGCACCTCCTGTGCGAATCATCATCTGATGAGAAAAAAAAATAGACCTCTCCCAGACTTCGCCACAACCCTTCGCCTTCCACATACAATCTATCCAAGTCATCTTTTTAAGGTCATCGGTCCACCTCGCTGGGTTGGGTTCCAAACTACACCTGTTTCTTTATGAATTAACAAAAAAAAATTGCCTACTGTTTACAAAATCACGATGTTACTGATCATATAAGTTCACTTGAAGTCAAGGTTGAAAATCTTATCAGTAGAATGAAGTGCAGTGAAGTACACATGTCCTGATACCAACTTTATATAATGAACTAATGTTTTTAATTGCTATTAATCTAATTACTAATATTTATCGTATCTGCACGCATGTACACATGTCCTGATAACAACTATAATGAATGACCTAATGTTTTTAATTGCTATTAATCTAATTACTAATATTTATCGTATCTGCACAAGATATATATTATTATATACAATTATGACGTAGTATCAAATCAGTTCGAGTTCGCACATCGACAGTCTACGACAGCGCTAGCCGATGATCGCCGTCTTTTGATAGTTCTGGAGCTGGAGAAGATATTATGACAAAAAGTTGCACCCGAAATTACTATTAGGTTTTTTGATCACACGCATAATGATAGTTATACTTTAACGGAATAGGGAATATGCAAGTAATTCAAAACTACATAAAACCAGCCAAGTCCGCGTCGGACTCACGCACGAAGGGTTCCGTACCATTATCTATAAAAACGGCAAAAAAATCACGTTTGTTGTAAGTATTGAAGCCCACTTGAATATTTATTTAATTCTGTTTTTTAGTATTTGTTGTTATAGCGGCAACAGAAATACATCATCTGTGAAAATTTAAATTACTGTCTATCACGTTTCATGAGATACAGCCTGCTGATAGACAGACAAACAGACGGACAGCGGAGTCTTAGTAATAGGGTCCCATTTTACCCATTGGTAAGAAACCCTAAAAATTGTCAGTCATGGCCCATGGGTACTGCCGACAGAAGTGAAAATTTAAAACTTGTATCAGCGCCATCTGTATTCTATAGTACAGCACTACGGCACGAGCATGTTGGTGACGCGAATCTATAAGTTTATTCCCCAACCAAAAATTCCTCAACGCGACAGAAGAAGTTTTTTATTCACTTCAAAAATTAAATAGCAGAAACTAAAAATCAAGAAAAACGAACCGTGTTCTGATACCTTTTTATGTATAGGGAAATTAATCGTTAAGCAAATTTTATTGACACCCGACGTCAATTTGGCGTGTAATAGTCATTTCATGCAACGGTCAAAGAATGATAGCAAGTTTCGATTTGAAATACGGACATTTTAAGTTGGCAGTCTATTGATTTAAAAATTATTTGCCCTGAATTTACCTACGAATTAGAAACGTGGCTTGAATTCCGTTCTCACCGTACCAACCACGTAAATTTTAGTTCACTGCATAGTTACTTTAAGGGGGATGCGATAAGGTAGCCCGCGAAATTCAAATTTTCTTACGTTTTGGCAATTTGTAGGTTAATATCAGGTTGTATGTTGATCTAAATATGATTTGCGGCCGTAACAAACATGGATTTACAGAATTATAAGTTCATGAAAGTGCCAAATGTCATGATTTCATGAAATAATCATTCAATGCACTTACATGAACTTAGACAGTTGTATTGCTGATTCTAATGTATATAATTCTGTAAACCCACGTATGGGTTGCGGCCGTAAATAATATTTACATCAACATACAACTTGACACTGACCTGCAAATTGCAAATAACGTAAGAAAACTGGAATTTCGCGGGCTACCTTGGCGCATCCACCTTAAGCAAAGCCTTTTCCAGCGTATCGCTAGCCTTTCAACCTTGCAGAATAGTTGGAATTAAAAGAGTAACTATTCGAGCTCTCGCATACAAAAAAGCAGCTTTTTAAAAGGACGAGTGAACGATAAGGCGAGTACGTTCTAAACTGCATTGCGCTCTCGAAAAACTTTTTCTCATATCATCTATGTAGGAAATTGGAAAGTTGGGACATTGAGTTAATCATCTGGGGTGATTGAAGAGTTACTGGGAACTGGGAACGTCATTACTTTTTATCTAGTTTGTTGAGCGATCGATTTGGATCCGGAATTGGATTGTCTTTCACTGTAGAATAGAATAGAATAGAATAGAATACTCTTTATTATGTACACCATAAAAAATACAGATACAAATGTAGAAAATTTAACATAGGGTGACACAATGGGCGGTCTTATCGCTAAAAGCGATCTTTTACAGACAACCTTTGGATGGATTAAAGCGCGAAGGAGAGATAATACTGCATGTAGTCAGTGGTGTACCATTTACATATACAATAAATACACATATAAATAAAGCATATACTTATCTATATATATACTAGCTTTTGCCCGCGGCTTCGCCTGCGTGGATGTCGGAAAAAATCCCACGGGAACTTACTACCGCCCGGGATTGAAAGCACCCTATGTGTTAATTCAGTTATCTAATTGCGTAACTTATTTTCGTAACCGATTAAGACTAATCTTTCATTTTGACAGTTTAACAACATTCATTGCGTTATTTACGTTACGGAGCAGATTTTTTTTTCAAACTTATGAAGCAATGGATTAGAAATTTGTTTCAAACTGATTCAGATTGTGGATCGTGTATTACGCAATTAGGGTGCAGGTTATAAACTATCTGTGTGCCTTTCATCCATATCCGTTGGGCAGTTTTTGCGCCAATCCGGAACACACATCCAAACAAACAGACAAACGGACAAAAATTCTTAAAAACATATTTTCGGCAATAGACTCGTTCCCACACCTCGTAGCAATTACACGGGCAATATTTCCTTTTCTTTATTGATGAAAAACATATCTGCGGGCTGTAACAACATATGATAATAATTATGTAGTCGGTGGTTTAAATATTATTGTATCATTACATAATGAAGGTATTATTGAAGTTAAGTCAGATAGTAACTTACAAAACCCCGAAACACGTACTTTTAATTTTTTTGTTTTAAGTATTAGTACTTACCGTACCGAGTTTCGAGTTAATCCCACCCCGTTATTCGTCTATGTGACGGATTGCTTAAAAAAAGGACTACTGTACTAAAACCAAACGACAAAAGTACTTCTTTAATAATAAGAGAAAAATTAAAAAATTAAAAAATAACTTTAATTTCGGAAGTCGGTGTCTTTGCTTTTAATTTTAGTTTTTGGCCACCGACTTCCGAAATTAAAGTTATTTTTTAATTTTTTAATTTTTCTCTTATTATTAAAGAAGTACTTTTGTCGTTTGGTTTTAGTACAATAGTCCTTTTTTGTTTTGTTTTTTTTGAAGTCGGTAAATTTTTTTTTTTTTAAGTTTTATTATTTTTCCATTTTTTGTGTAATTTGATTTTTGTAATCACCATGGGTAGACCAACTAAAGGAGCCGCCCGCATGAAGAACAACAGAATTAAAGAGACTAATACTGCTGAAAAAGAACGCCTATCTAAGAATCGCAAACGGAGTGCTATGTCCGGTTCCCAAGAATCACCGTTAGCTCTTCATGCTAGGTTATCTCAGATGAGAAATTACATGCATTCTCATTTGTCGCAGGAGTCGCCAAATGATAAGATCTGCCGACTCAATCTTATTCAAAAACGATTAAGTGGCGAGTCGTCTGAACAGCGCAAGTATCGTTTAGATGTTATACGAAACCGGCTGGCTAATGAGACTCCCGTTCTCAAGAATATAAGGGTGAACACTATACATTTGCTTACACTGTATAGTTCCCCTCATCATCATATTATAAGGCTACCATAATCAGATCTGTAATGTCACTTACAACCTATATGGTTGCAAAGTTCTTATCAATATAAATAAATTAAGTCCAAACACAAGGTAATTACTGTGAACCGTTGAGGAGTTCCGTTAATCGTCCTTCGTCTTCATCATCAGACCCTTAACGACAGTCACAACCCATCCAAGTGTAAGGTTCTTACCAATACAAATTAATCAAGCCCAAACACAAGATATCTGCTGTAAACCACTGAGGAGTTCCCTCGACTGTCTTTCGTCTTCATCATCAGACCCCTAACGACAGTCATAACCCATCAAAGTGTAAAGTTTTTATCAATACAAATTAATCAAGCCCAAACACGAGGTATCTGCTGTAAACCATTGAGGAGTTCCCTTGACTGTCTTTCGGCTCCATCATCAGATCGACTCCAGACCTTCATAAAATTGTAGTGCTGTAAAATACTTAATGAATAAATTAAGGAATGCACTAGTTGCCCTTAAGATTTTTGAAAGTTCCCCTCGATTTCTCTAGGATCCCATCATCAGATCCTGACTTGGTGACAATGGGACCACCTCAGAAGTATAAGCTTTTGAATAAAAAAAGAATTTTTGAAATCGGTTCACAAACGGCGGAGTAATCGGTGAACATACATAAAAAAAAAAAAAAAAAAAAAACAATCATCCGAACATAGTACCTCCTCCTTTTTTGAAGTCGGTAAAAAACCAAAAGTGACAATCTTTATTATTTGCTATAGAAAGTATTGCCAAGTTTCAAGTTTAATAACTAAAGGAATAAGGGTGAATTTCCCAAAAACCCTTTCTTAGTGGATTCCTACGTCCTAATAACTATCTGTGTGCCAAATTTCAGCCCAATCCGTTTAGTGGTTTGAGCTGTGACGTGGACTACCCATTTTCATCCCGTTAGGGGTAGATATGAAAACCCTGATACACATTATTCTTCATTTTTCGATTTAAGTTTATGTACTAAGTTTCGAGTTAATCGGACAGTGCGTTAAAATTCTTCTATACAAAATTTGACACCCCCAATCCTCGTTTAGGCGGTAGTTTATAAAAACTAAAAATGACAAACTTTATCATTTACTTAGATAAGTATTCGTGCCAATTTTCAAGTCTATTAACTCAAGGAATAAGATTTATCACACAAACGAAATCCCCCCTTTTCACCCCTTTAAAGGTCAAATGTCCAAAAACCCTTCTTAGTGCACGCCTGCACGCCTAGGTCGTAATAACTATCTGTGTGCCAAATTTCAGTCCAAATCATTTAGTGGTTAGAGATGTGACGTAGACTACCCATTTTCACCCCATAAGGGGTAGATTTTTGAAAAACCTTACTGCACATTGTTCTAAAAACTAAAAATTGCAAACTTTATAATTTACTTAGAAAAGTATTCGTGCCAAAATTTCAAGTCTATTAACTCAAGGATAAAAAAATTTCATACAAACGAAATCGCCCCTTTTCATCCCTTTAAAGGTCGAATTTTCCAAAAGCCCTTTCTTAGTGCACGCCTAGGTCCTAATAACTATCTGTGTGCCAAATTTCAGCCCAATCCATTTAGTGGCTTGAGCTGTGACGTAGACTACCCATTTTCACCCCGTTAATGGTAGATTTTTGAAAAACCCTAATACACATCATTCTTTATTTCTGGTTTTAAATATAAATACTGAGTTTCGAGTTAATCGGACATCACGTTAAAATTCTTCTATACAAACTTTGGCACCCCCCAATCCTCGTTTAGGGGGTAGTTTATAAAAACTAAAAATGACAAACTTTATAATTTATTTAGATAAGTATTCGTGCCAAAATTTCAAGTCTATTAGCTCAAGGAATAAGATTTTTCATACAAACGAAATCCCCCGGTTTCACCCTCTTAGCGGTGGAATTTCGAAAAATCGTTTCTTAGTGGAAACTTACTCTTCATAAAGAACACACCCTCCAAATTTCATGTCTCTCGAACCAGCGGTTTAGGCTGTACGTTGGTATCCAGTCACCTTTGCCTTGTATATAGATTCATTAAAATAAAATAAACGTTGACTTTGTAATGTCAATTCTAATGAATCGACTTTGTATATAGGTATGTTTTGTTTGACGTTCTAATTCATATTACTGAGGCATAGTACGTAAGACTATTATGTGTGTTTGAAGTACTGAAAATAAATCTTATAGTATTTGAAGTAAGAAGACCGGAGAAATATGACTTGATTGAATACCTATCGGTCTTCCTGGTTTCCTTAAGGGTCTTTTCTATTTATAAAGGTACTGAATCATTAACCAAGTCGGACAGATTTATATGAAACGAACTTTTGCCAGGCCAGCGGCTTCGCCCGTGTAGATGTCGAAAATTTACCCATGGGAACCTACTACCGGGATAAAAAGTATCCTATGTGTTAATCCAGGTTATAAACTATCTGTTTGTCAAATTTCATCCAAATCCGTTCAGCCGTTTTTGCGTGATTGAGTAACAAACATCCAAACACACAAACACACAAACTTTCACATTTATAATATTAGTAGGATATATATATAAACAATACAATAATAAACATGAAACAGGAGGAAAGAGCTATATTTAATAACGATGTTTAAGGAGAGAGGAAGTGTTTTTTTACCAGAATTTTAAAAGTGGACAAATATTGAGCACGCCTTATCGACACGGGCAGGGCATTCCATAACCGTACTGCTTGAACTGTAAAGGACTTGTCATAAAAACTGGTCGAATGCATCGGCATTTCTAGTTTCACTGTATGCAGTTGATTGAACTTTTAAGAGTCCACAATGGCGTACGCGCTTTGTTCTCATAATTACATGCTTGTACAAGATATAATTATTGAAATAAATGAAAACCTCTTATAGGGTCATTGTACTCATAAATAATAATAATAACTTTTGTTATGGGGCCAACAAAGAAATTGCGAAAAAAATCAGCTGTTCCCTACACTTTTTCGAGTTATGCGAACATAACTGTATGGAGCAGCTGATTTTTTTTTCGCAATTTCATTTATCATGTATCAACAACACCCCAAAAATAGCAGATAAGTTGATAAAATAAAACCAAAATTATTATTTTCACGTAAATCTAATTATAATCACATCGAAAATAACGAAAGTACTTATTTAAGATTATCACGAACATAGTAACAGACGGAAAATTTCACAGACAGATCAAGCAGCGAACGTTTTGGTTAAAAATAAATAAGGTATGTCGGGGTAACTTCGGCGCTGGGATAAGGCCGTAGCTACGTATCAAATTCTACGCCAATTTACTCTGCCCCAACGGTCGGTGTGGAAAAAATGACACAGAACACAATATTGTCTAAAATATTTCCGGGAATTTTGTTTCGCACGGTCTTAACCCATGGCTGAAATTAAACCAAGATACTCTACTTCTTAAAATTACACAGCCGTTCTGAAGAGATGCTTCCAGCGCATTTCAGCAATGTTCGTGTCCAGCCAGGTTCTAAGAGCAGAAACTTTGGCGTAGACACCAGGGTAGTCAGGTCTGGCACATCCTAGGCCCCAGGAGACGATGCCAGCTAGCTTGCTATTGTGGACCAGGGGACCGCCACTGTCACCCTATGAAAAGATATGGTTTTTTAGTTGGAACATAAATTTTTCTCTCCTCGTTGGTTTGGTCGCAAGTGCTATTAAAATGAGCATCTGATCCCGAACTCGATTGTCGATCAGGAAAAGAGTTATTTGGTTTTTCCATCAAGAATTTTCCAATGCCCGGTTGATGTCAATAGGCTCGCTCGCTATTGCATGGAGCTCTCAAAAGGGCGAAGGAAAACATCGCGAGGAAACACCAGAAGAAAGAAATGAGGCATCTACCAACCCACACTGGGCTCGCGTGATAGATTAGAGAGGAGGCCTGTGCCCCAGCAGTGGGAACGTTATTGACTAATAATGCTATTATGCTATTGCATGGGACTTAAATGTGACTGGCTTTACTCAAGGTACACATAATATGCCTAACCCTACGGAGAATACTGGCGTGAATTTATGTGTGAATGTTATCAGTACTTTACAAAATTACCTGGCAAGCATCCTTTCCACCTTCACTTGTTCCAGCACAAAGCATGTTGCGTGTGATACTGTACACTGGCTGGTAGGCGGCATTGCACTGCTTCTCATTGACCTTCGGGACGGATACTCCTTGCAACATAGTTGGGATGCCACCATTCTCCTGTAAAATAATTTAAAAAAAAACCTAAGTTGGGTAAAGTGTGAAGGTACTCGTATGAAAAACGGGGGAAAGATCCTCGTTCTTCACAGAAAAGGAAGGATTCTCCGACCAAACGGGTGTGGTGTCTGGTGGGTGCAGACTGTCCGACGGTTGTTGTGTTCATTTCTATTTTTAACCGACTTTAAAAAGGAGGAGGTTCTCAATTCGTCAGTATGTTTTTTTTTTGTGTATTTGTTTTGCGATTACTCCGCCAATTATGAATTAATTTTGATGATTCTTTGTTTTGTTTAGTAGTAGGTCATGCTTCAGAGGAGGTCTCATATAAATTTTATTAACATTGCTTGCGTAGTTTTTGAGTTAGCTTCAATGTCACGTATTTTTCCCACTTAGCCTATATGAGCGATGTTTTTAGTTTCCCTCACTGTTATAAAAGTGAAAAATAATAACTTTTAACACTAAAAAATCAACCAACATCCAAAAAAAAAAAAAAAACATTAATTTTGGAAGTCGTTTTTTTTTTTGTAAATAGTTTTTATTTTTTACTTTTTAGTTGTGATACTTACTCCACACAAGTTCCAATACCGCTACCTGCTATGTAAATAACAGTGTTTTTATTATTGTGGAACTCATGGTGCATAAAATTTAATGTTTCTAGAACCAGTGGTTTAAGCTGCGCGATGTTTACCAGTGAATTTAAGATTTTTATTAAGGAGATTATTTACGTCACTTACAAAAAGATTACCCCATCCAGTCACTACTGTCAGATCACCGTCATGAATTTCTTCCCCCTTCGCCATCATTTCAACCGGTGCTACTTGATCGCTGAACGTCAAAGGTCTTGAAAGCCACAGTATAGCAATATCACTGTCCATCTTAGAGTAATTGAAATCAGGATGCCATACTAAATCTCCGACGGGATATAACTGTCCGCCTTCTTGACTGAATGAAGATCCGACACGGACTTGGTACATTTCTGGATACGATCTGAAGACAGACAAACAGAACTTAAAAAAAAAAATAAGCATTTCGCACTCAAAACAAAAAAGGCACAATGGCGAAGTTTCATACTTTAGGCATGCTCTACCAGTCAACCAAGGGTGGTGAAGATATTAGATGGCAGGTGCTCAAATAAAGAGAAAAAAAGAAAAAAAAAAAATGGGTTGATTTTAACTTATTATCATACTTTCCGTGGAATAAAATGTTTTGACAGTTCTTGCATGAAAAACTGTCAACTGTAAAAATTTGTATAATTTAAATATAATTATTTTTATTAGTATAATTTTAAATATAATTTTGAATATTTGTCAGTATAGTTACTTATAATAAAAAAAGTTAACAATAAAAGTTACTAGTTGGCTTGTTTCTTTTGAACACACTTACAATGGCAATGCCTTTCATTTTGGCAGTTCATCAACATTCATTGCGTTATTTACGTTAATGGGTACACGAATTTTTCAAACCTGATGAAGTAATGGATTAGGTTTTTTTTTTAACTTTCGGAATGTCATTCAAATTGTGTTACGCAATTAGGGTGCTGGTCTTTATGACAGGGGGCCACATTAGATCTTCAAAGTTTGTTACAAGTAACACTTTTTTTTTTCAAATGGCTTATTTTTTTCTGCACTGTCACAAGAATTTCCATACTTCAAACACACATACGTACGTACCCACTAATACAATGAGCAGCTGTAACTACTATATCCCTAGCAACGATGGCTCCCCCACAGGAATGCCTGCCCCTCCTCACAAGGGACACCTGGTACGGAGCATCAGTAATCTCAATGTCCTCTCCTCCAACGATTTTCAGGTCTTCTAAGGATTTTATCGTGGGTGTCGACACTGTGAAAATAATTATTCTTTTTAAAAGTTTGAGTATCAATGCTTCCGAAATCTTTATCGTATTTTCTCGGAGAAAAATTTCGGTTTTGAGTAAGGAATACTTATAAAGAAACGATGAATGGACTGTGTGAAAGATGATGTGCCTAAGAAGTGGGTTCTTATTGAAATGACGACTAATAGAGAAGAATT
Organism: Lithophane leautieri; assembly: GCA_949152455.1. Taxonomy (NCBI): domain Eukaryota; kingdom Metazoa; phylum Arthropoda; class Insecta; order Lepidoptera; family Noctuidae; genus Lithophane; species Lithophane leautieri. Next base: position 4,817,571 of record OX424482.1, on the reverse strand, counting down.
GCAGAAGAAGGCATGCTCCGCTGAATCCAAATAAATTGGGATAAGGGCTAGAGAATTATGTTTTTTTTTTTTTTTTTTTAATATTGTTTTATTTTTCTTCCACAAATAACACTTATTGACTACAACTTAAAAATGGAAAAAAAAAATTGTGATTAGGACAATGTTCATTTGTGGGAGACTATTGATGTCAAGTTGACTGGCTCTTGATAATGAAAACCAATCACAGTAGTTTAACCCAAAAGATACATAGAGTTCAACTGTATCATCAAAAAAAAAAAAACAAAAGGAGAAAAAAAAAAAAACTTTTTAGAATTTATTATGGACACTTACTTTTACCATTCACTTTAGACATTGGCAGAATGGATGACATCAGCTTTACTTGCCGTAATGAGAAATAGAATAGAATAAAACAAATGCGATTGACAATTTGTTAGCAAATGTGTGTGTTGCGTTCATTAAATAACTTTAATTACAGAACTACTATCATTAATTACCAAAAAATAATTTTACATTTAAAAAAAACTCACCGGCATAACTCACAACCGTCAAAACGTACAGTAACGAAAGCATGTTGAACAAATTACAGCTACTGTCAATTGTTCGTAATAATTGAACATTTATACCTGAAAATTACAAAAGATTATTAAGGTCAACGTTATTTAACTGATAATAGTTGCCTTCACTGTACACTCGACTGATAAAGATAGATTTCAAGCACAAAATAGGTAGGTTGAGAAGGTCAGGTCCATACAACGAGTGAAAACAGGCTGACGCACACATAGAAACGAACGTACAGCGATCACAAACAAATGCCAGTAGCGCACAGTGGAACGAATGTATGGGAGAGGTTGGACGTAGACATCTCCGAAAAAAAAATGTTAAATTATGCCAAACGAATGATGCCATCTTATTCGATTACTTAATGCCTTCATAACTTGTGCTGATAAATTTCTTCATAACTCCCATATTTCGGAAGTAATTTGAGAAAATGTGATATTTTACTATGAAAATGAGTGTATCGAGCTCTCTCCCTCCTGATTCCGGCGTTGTTTCATGTAGCGGTCTCTAATATCATAATGCTAATACTAAGAGCTATATTTAACACTAAGACACATGGTGCGCCAAATGTGCACTTTCTGGGATAAAGAGATGTTTATTTTATAACACAAAAATCAAATTTTTGGTTTATTTTGTTGATTAAAACCGTTTTTCTAAAGGTTCACCTTATTACAATAACATTTCTGAGCAGCCAATTAGAGAAGATATTAGAGAATTAGGATATGTGATTAGGGACTTTTTTTTTTTTTTTTGAGGTTGGGAAATCATCCAATGACTTCTCCCGCTCTGGACGGAGCGGAAGGGCGTGTCAGACTTTTACTGACTAAAACCCACCCGTGTTCCTTCATTTGCCTGTTGCCAAGGTCCCAGTATCCCTTTCGGACTTTCCCGCAACCCTGGCAGGCATCGGTCCTAGCGGACCCCGCTAATTGTGCTGACATCTCTTTGAGGCGCGCGTGGAACACGACGCGCTATCGACCCGGGCCTGGTCCTTATCGGACGGCGAGCTGCCCGTTGCTCGCCGTCCGCAAGCCCGCGCCTATGGTGGCCGGGAATCCGCCTGGGATTCCCGACGCCCAGGGCGTCTCCAACAGCGGCGGTTAGGGGCGTGAGGGCGCAAACTTTGCCTTTCCCTCACGCGTTCCGCCTCCTCCTTCGCGAGCATTACTGCTTCGCAGAAGGAGGTGACGGCTTCCCATGCCCTCTCGCTCCGTACCATGGCCTGGACTAGGGCCGGACGCGAGAGGTCATTGCTGCCAATCGCCTCCGCGAGGACACGGCGGTGCTCCGCCCAAGCAGGGCATACCTCCACCGTATGCTCCACCGTGTCCTCCGGGCGATCCGCACAGTGGTGACACCCGGGCGTTTCCTCCCGCCTAATTCTACACAAGAACCTCCCGAAGCTGCCATGTCCGGTGAGGACCTGTGTCAGGCGGAAGGTGAGGACGCCGTGGCGCCTCTCTAGCCACTCCTCAAAGAGGGGACTTATCGCCGCTATTGTGGCGTGCCCAGTGATTAGGGACTTAAGGTTTACATATAAAACTGATGCACTAATGATTACTGATAAGAAGATTGCTATTATTTAATTACTAAATGACTCTTAATACACTAATTTAGCATGCATCATTTTCAAACTAATAACCTTGCAATATTTAACAAATAAGGGTACCTGGATTAAATATAAATAGGTATAATAGCAGTATCTCATGCAATGAAGATATTATGCACACTCTTTTACTGTCTTCTGATCCACTTGTTACAAGCATTCGTCCAAAAGTAAATAAGTTTGTAAAAAAATCTTCTTTTAAGGAATTTTATGAGCTTACGGATTCTGAGAAAAGTGATATCGAATTTGTTAGCATAAATGATTTAGCGGATATCGATTCTGAATTTGAATTAATTAATGATGATGATGATGACGATGATGATTAAATGTTGATATTGTTTTAAAATGTGTAACTTAGTAAATTAGAGCTAACATCTTAATTCGAAACCAGGTCGAAACCTATAACGTGAATCTACTGTAATACTGTGATTGTTACCTGTTGTAGTTGCCTTGTAATAGATAAATAAAAAAATAAATAATTTATTGTATATATATTAATTAAACTAGGTAATTTATTATTTTATTATCTAAAATACAGTGTTTTTATCGTTATTGTAAAACATACATATATAAATAAAATATTATGTGAAAAAAGTCATACTCTCATCTGTTCTTATGAATATTTTCGTAAATAATACACAAGATTTAAAAAAACAATATTTCATATATTTATATATGACCTCTACACGTCTGTCTGTTTAAAATAAATACAAATGAGGAAAAACCATTTTAATTTTTTTAAATTTTCATTTCCTTTTATCCCAGAAAGTGCACATTTGGCGCACCATGTGTCTTAGTATTAAATATAGCTCTTAGTATTAGCATTATGATATTAGAGACCGCTACTTGAAATAACGCCGGAATCAGGAGGGAGAGAGCTCGATACACTCATTTTCATAGTAAAATATCACATTTTCTCAAATTACTTCCGAAATATGGGAGTTATGAAGAAATTTATCAGCACAAGTTATGAAGGCATTAGGTAATCGAATAAGATGGCATCATTCGTTTGGCATAATTTAACTCTTTTTTTTCGGAGATGTCTACGTCCAACCTCTCCCATACATTCGTTCCACTGTGTAGCGACTCGAGCGTGCTTGCAGCCGCTGTACATGAAGCGTGTCTCTGTGTGCGTGCTTTGTCGCTCGTTGTATGGAGCCGGCCTTCTGTAAACTATTTATTTTATGTCTCAAGTTTAGTATTTGTATAGGCAAGGGGATTACATGATTCATAAGTGGGTGAAGTTTATTCGTGTTGTTGTGTTTTAGGGTTCAAAAGATGGGAATGTGATGCTAAAAATATTATTTTGACATACATTTTCATCGCTCGATTCTGAATTGTTAGGGGTCGTCTTCTGACATACTTATTGAGGACAAAGAAAGTTCGATTTTAAGATATTCTTCATAATTATGTAAAGTAATGATGGATGCAACAATAATATCTTTACATATTATAGAACAAGTCCTCCGCCGCGTCTGTCTGTCGTCCTGTACGCGATAAACTCAAAAACTTCTGCACCGATTTTCATGCTGTTTTCACCAATGAATAGAGTGGTTCTCGAGTAAGGTTTTGGTATATAATAACCGACATCCACGCGGGCAAAGCTGCGGGCATCAGCTAGTTATATAATATTTATTTGGAAATAGCAAATACACTAATAGGAACATAATTACTATGAATCTTAGATACCCAATTAGTAACTCAGTTCACATTATTACATTCCGGTTGATATGAAAGCGATTCGCCCTGAGTGCCCTGAGGCCCTAGTCAAAGTGACATTCTATCAGCGATAACGATGATGGAAAAGGCAAAAATGTATAGGACTGACATACGCTATCAAAAAGCTTATGTCAATCCTGTTGAAAGTCGTTGTAGAAATACGAAACGCTTTCGAAGCGATTGTCACTTGTCTAGGCCCTCTGACCCCCGTACTAGTAATAAACTGTATTACGGTGGGACAGCATTCCTTGTTCTCTTTTTAATAATAAGCCGATTTAAGAGAAAGTAATTAGATAATTTCATATAACACAAAGCAAATATGGGCAAAAAAAAAAGCAACTTGTGGTTTACTTACTTGTTGTTATTTTTTCTTTGTAGGTAGCAGCGTAAGTTCACATAGTATTTATGTACATTTTTTTTAAAACAATGGTTCGTTTCTTGCTGAAAATGACTGAATGAAACAGAGAGAGAGAAAAAGCTTACCTGTACTTGCTAGTGGATAGTGGCCCGATGGCATTTTCTATCGGCAAAAATAACGAACGTCCATACAAACTTTCGTCTTTTATTTAACCTCGATATGTGGTTTAACGGGGTGGAGTTGAGGAGCTCGTGGCTAAGTAATAACAGCCGCGCGTGTTGACCCATCAGATTAAGCTATGCTTGCCGGGGTTGGTCCGTAGAGGGGTGACCATCTTTACATACTGAGACTCCTCCGTGTCTCGGAAAGCACGTTAAGCCGTTGGTCCTGGCTGTCATTCGTGGATCCTTGACAGTCGTTACGGGTCCGCAGTCATACCAAGGGGTGTTGTATTACCTAGTAACTGGGTTGTGGAGGTCAGATAGGCAGTCGCTCTATGTAAAATACTGGTTTTCAGCTGCTTAGACTGCTGGTATTCAGCTGGTTAGACTGGAAGCGGACCCCAAACATAGTTGGGAAAAGGCTAGGCAGATTGTGATGTGGTTTAACAAGGTTAAAAGAAGATGAAAGTTTGTATGGAAGTTCATTACTATTCAAATTAATAAAGTCCTTCCTTCGAGCTCAGTTGTTATTAATTAAAATACCAACGTACGTTGATATTTAATACTTGCAGATATTTTGGATTGGAACTCAATGTAAAAAAGGTTAGTTTATCGTTAATTTGTATCGAGATATTTTTTTAACGTGTTTTTGTATCAACCAAGTTCTGAAAATATTTGTTCAAAACTAATGTATATTTTTTCCGCTACCGCAAAATATATAAGGCGTATCGATCATACACGAAATCTCTTAAGGGTTGTACTCATCATTAAGAATTGTATTAACTCAAGCTTACTAATACCGTGTGCCTACTAGGCCATGACGACATAAAAACACTTTGCTGCTTACATAAGCCTGTAGATACATACAAGTACCAATTAAAAGTAATTTACCATTATCAAGGGTCGCCATTGACTAATTGAGTCAACAAAGCCATTAACAGGATATCCAAACAATAAAATATAATATATTGTTCTGATATTTATTTATTTATTACTATTGTATTTGGAACTACCTACTGAAAATATCGAACTACCGAAAATCGAGCAATCGTGACGCCCTATAAAAAATAAATCAATCATTTAAGCTTGATTGCGTCAGTGGCTCTGGCCTGTAAACACAAAAGAAGTGCAGTAGTATAATATAAGATTATGTATGTCGTGGTCCGATCGTAGCAATGGCCATATCGTGATCTGCCTGCAGTTTCATGATACGCTGCCATTTCATGATTTGACCATCTGACATCCGCCATGTTATGGTTTAACCCTCGGCGTTCGATAATTTGCCCAGTGATGGGCTAGGGTGGCGTGAAATGCTTATCTTTGGAGTGGTCAGCCGGAAATATTTCTAAATAGCTTGCTTTGGTCGATCATCCTGACTTTCGATTAGGCGCATCATGAATAACCAGCCAGATCATGAAATGGCGGCGTACCTATCGTGAAATGGCGAGGCCGATCAACACAATTATGGCCGTTTTTTACCACCCACTTCTTCTTCTCTTCGTGTGGTTAGTGACTAACCTGGTGTCAGAGTTTTAAAGCCGCCCAAGGGCCTCGTGACTTCACATGACGTCGAGAAATATCTCTCTGGCATGTTTCCTCACGATGTTTTCCTTCACCGTTTTTAAAGCAAGTGATAATTATACAATACGCACATGAATGCGTAAATTCAGAGGAGCATTACTTGGGTTCGAACTCGAGACCTATGACTTGGCAGTCTGACGGTCACACTACTAGGCTATCGCTGCTTTGAATTGGACCACGATATGTACCTACATACAATTTACTAAACAAGTTAAAACAATCAAATAATTAAAATAAAACTATTGACTGTACGGAACACTAAAACTAATTGATCAAAACGTGTTTTTGACCGAATTCCTCAACCTAGTTTTGTTTGCACGCATAATAATTATAATCTAATCATATTAATTGTACCAATTAATTGAGTAACAATGAATCTTTTCAAAATATTTCAATATTTTATCTGATAAGGAGACAAAGATAATAATAACAGGTCAAGGTTACTAGAACAAAATTATTGTGTCATTGCGCAATAAGAAAAACTGTAATCATCATTATCATTCTATTGTCCTTATCACACTTTATTTAAGGTCGGCCCAGCGTGTCTTCTATTTAAACGACTTCCAAAAAAGAGGAGGTTATAATGTTCGACTTTATGTATGTTTTTGTTTTTTATGTTTGTTCATCGATGTATTCATAAATAGTGAAACGATTAAAAAAAAAAATTTTTTGAGAAAGCTTGCGCGTTAGTCCCATTTTTCACTTTGCTAAGGTAGTTTTAGAGTTAGCTTGGATGATGTTATAGTATTTTGCTGTCACTGTCATTTACATAGTAGGTAGTGGTATTCGAATTTGTGTAGGGTAGGTACCACAACTACAAAAAAAAAAACAACCGACTTCCAAAAAAACACTACAAAGTGAATAGTAACTTAAATTTCGGAAAACAGTGTCTTTGGTTTTGAATTTTCGTTTTATGTCACCGACTTCCAAAATTAAAGTTATTTAAAAAAGTTTTTTACCATACCTACTTCTCTATTAGTAATCATCGCGGTAGTCACCCTCTAGTAATATTATGAAAAAAAAAAAACGTAAAATGTAATGATATTCGGCCCCCAAGATACAGGCAAATACCTAATTTGGGGGTCACTGTCAAATCTGTTCTTGTACAATCTGACTAGCATAATCAACCTATAATGTTCCCACTGCTGGTATACAGGCCGCATCTTGGTGAGCGGGAGTGGATCATGACGTAATCTACCACGTGGGCCTAGTGCGAGTTGGTAGAAGTCATAAGTCTTCGAATTTTTGGTTCTAGGACATGCCGGTTTCCACGCGATGTTTTCCTTCACCGTTCTGAGAGTAGTGGTGATGAAATAATTTATTTATTTATTGCATAATGTACACTCAGTTACAGACTAGGCTAAACCTTATGAGTACATGACCCTGTTAGAACGCAGCAAGTATTATTACATGTATCTTAATATTTAGAAGTTAACATTATATTGCATAGGTAACTAACTACTAGATATCAATATCACAACATTTATTATTATTACTAATATTTAATCTCTTTCTAGCATATTTTATTTAATTACAAAAAGTAAAGCGCCTGTTTGGATCGGAACCTATGACTACAACTCGTAAGTCACGGTTGTTACCACTGGGCCACCACTGCTCCCAAACGGGGCTTTATGATTTCGAATTTCCGGCCCGAAGTAAAAGTTTAATATACTGTTTTTCCTTAATATTATTTTTAAAAACAATCATAAGAGGAAATTAAAAAGAATAAAGTATTTCAAAATGGTAAGTAAACGATTATGTTCTCTGATGTTGATTTTTTATTCATTATATCGTTTACAAAACAATAAATGATGTTACGTAAAGAATTTTCTTTCGTAGAAAAATGTTGTGTTGTTAAAGGAACATTAATTATTGTTACTAACCGTTACTGTTACCCTGTATCATCGCACTGCTGGGTTAAGGCCCTTTAGAGGTATAAGGAACAGGGTTTAAAGTTCAGTTATACTCTATAGAAAAGGGAGGATCCTCCAAACAGACGGGTGTTGGGTCTGGTGGGCTACCTGGCCGACGATTGATGTCGGGAAGTTAAGCAAAGCCTACCGCGCGATCAGCATATACTTACAGGGTGAAATTTGATTTATGGGCATCCTCATAAACGGTCATTTTACTCATCATTATGAACATCATCATCTGCCTAGCCTTTTCCCAACTATGTTGGGGTCGGCTTCCAGTCTAACCGGATGCAGCTGAATACCAGTATTTTACATGGAGCGACTGCCTATCTGACCTCCACAACCCAGTAACTGGGTAATACGATACCCCTTGGTAAGACTGGTTGTCAGACTTTCGGGCTTCTGACGACCCGTAACGACTGTCAAAGATCCACAAATGACAGCCGGGACCAACGGGTTAACGTGCTTTCCGAGGCACGGAGGAGTCTCGGTATGTAAAGATGGTCACCCATTCACGGACCAACCCCGGCAAGCGTAGCTTAACCTGATGGAACGACCCGTGCGGCTGTTATTACGTAGCCACGAGCTCCTCATTATGAACAATACGCGCAGAAATAATCTGCTGTTCCCTACATTTATGTTCGCATAGCTCGTCAAAATTTAGGGAACAGCTGATTTTCAAACACTCCACCGCCAGCGAGACTTTTGAGTGAGCATGACACAAAATACTCTCAGCCGGCAGGGCACATTCAAAGACGGACCTAATAAATGGTAGCTTTAAAGTAGATAAGTACAAAGTGCTCACACATGTGCTTTGCATACAATACTAGGAGATTGAACATTATTTGCACATTCACTATCAGCTTAATTATTATTATATAAAATAAATTATATATTAAATATATATATTAAATATTAAATTACAACCTGTCATTCTTTGCCACTTACATGAATTGTCTTTACGTCGGCAAATTGGCGTAGTGTCAATAAATTGATAAAAAATTCATTTTACTGGCCGTACTTTTAAAATGCCAATACAATTTAATTTAGCTCCCCAAAACGTCGGTCGTAAGATACTAAGCCGTCTGTCGGCCTCTATTGTTTTATTGGTGCTTTGGTACGAGCTCTTTATAAATTGATTACCCCGTTTTCAAAGGTATTTTAATACGTGTCGAGTTCCCAATTTATACTTTCTGCAAATGATTTTATTTATTGCAAATCGTATTCGTATTTTAGAATTAAACAAGCCGCGTGAAAATGGGATTTGCCATCGGCAAAAAAGTCTTGATCTATTATAATAATAACTTTCATCCCGAATTTAATCCCTTTAAGGGCTGAATTCTCAAAAGTGCTTCTTTAGTGCTCACTGTTGCTATAAGCGGAACTCTTGCGCAAAATTTCATTGTTCTTTAGGGGTATGAAGAACAGGGTGTAAAGTTCACTCATCCACCATAGAAAAGGGAGGATCCTCCGACCAGACGGGTGTTGTGTCTGGCGGGCAACACTGACAAAACTGGGGGCCCAACGATTTATGTCGGATTCTTGTATATATGTCCACTGTACGGTGCAACTTTAATTGCGCGATGCAGGATTTACGTGACGTCAGGTGCTTGTGTGACGTCAGGTCTTTTTGATGCGTAGTTCATATGTGGCGATGTAGGTACCGCCACAGTTCTAGACCTCAATATGACGTGGTTGTCTGTCAGTGATTTAATGAATTTAAGATTTACTTACAACCTATTAGGAGGAGTTCGTGGCTAAGTAATAACAGCCACGTGGGTCGATCCATCAGGTTAAGCTGCGCTTGCCAGGGTTGGTCTGTGGTTGGGTGAACTTTACATACCGAGACTCCTTCGTGTCTCGGAAAGCACGTTACCAGTCTTACCAAGGGGTATCGTATAACCCAGTTACTGGGTTGTGGAGGTCAGATAGGCAGTTGCTCCATGTAAAATACAGGTATTCAGCTGCATCCAGTTAGACTGGAAGCCGACCCCAACATAGTTGGGAAAAGGCTAGGCAGATTGATTGTGAGTAGGCAACCTACATTTTATACAATCGCACCAATATCTACGTATAAGAAAACAGAATTCGCATTTATGTCCCGATTCGCCCCAGGGACACCTTTTAGGAGTTTTTTATAACTTGCAATATTGTTTCCGACTTCCCTAAACATTGTCCTTTTCCCATTCCATTTCTTAAACTAAGGCCGTTTGCAGACAAGCTGCTTTTTACCGACTTCAAAAAAGGAGGAGGTACTATGTTCGGGATGATTGTTTTTTTTTTTTTTTTTTTTTTATATTTGTTCACCGATTACTCCGCCGTTTGTGAACCGATTTCAAAAATTCTTTTTTTGTTCAAAAGCTTATACTTCTGAGGTGGTCCCATTGTCACCAAGTCAGGATCTGATGATGGGATCCTAGAGAAATCGAGGGGAACTTTCAAAAATCGTAAGGGCAACTAGTGCATTCCTTAATTTATTCATTAAGTATTTTACAGCACTACAATTTTATGAAGTCCTGGAGTCGATCTGATGATGGAGCCGAAAGACAGTCAAGGGAACTCCTCAATGGTTTACAGCAGATACCTCGTGTTTGGGCTTGATTAATTTGTATTGATAAAAACTTTACACTTTGATGGGTTCTGACTGTCGTTAGGGGTCTGATGATGAAGACGAAAGACAGTCGAGGGAACTCCTCAGTGGTTTACAGCAGATATCTTGTGTTTGGGCTTGATTAATTTGTATTGATAAGAACCTTACACTTGGATGGGTTGTGACTGTCGTTAAGGGTCTGATGATGAAGACGAAGGACGATTAACGGAACTCCTCAACGGTTCACAGTAATTACCTTGTGTTTGGACTTAAATCATTTATATTGATAAGAACTTTGCAACCATATAGGTTGTAAGTGACATTACAGATCTGATTATGGTCACCTTATAATATGATGATGAGGGGAACTATACAGTGTAAGCAAATGTATAGTGTTCACCCTTATATTCTTGAGAAGGCACGGGAGTCTCATTAGCCAGCCGGTTTCGTATAACATCTAAACGATACTTGCGCTGTTCAGACGACTCGCCACTTAATCGTTTTTGAATAAGATTGAGTCGGCAGATCTTATCATTTGGCGACTCCTGTGACAAATGAGAATGCATGTAATTTCTCATCTGAGATAACCTAGCATGACAAGCTAACGGTGATTCTTGGGAACCGGACATAGCACTCCGTTTGCGATTCTTAGATAGGCGTTCTTTTTCAGCAGTATTAGTCTCTTTAATTCTGTTTTTCTTCATGCGGGTGGCTCCTTTAGTTGGTCTACCCATGATTACAAAAATCAAATTACACAAAAAATGGAAAAATAATAAAACTTTAAAAAAAAAACTGACCGACTTCAAAAAAAAAAAAGGACTACTGTACTAAAACCAAACGACAAAAGTACTTCTTTAATAATAAGAGAAAAATAAAAAAATAAAAAAATAACTTTAATTTCGGAAGTCGGTGGCCAAAAACTAAAATTAAAAGCAAAGACACCGACTTCCGAAATTAAAGTTATTTTTTTATTTTTTTATTTTTCTCTTATTATTAAAGAAGTACTTTTGTCGTTTGGTTTTAGTACAGTAGTCCTTTTTTTTTTTTTTGAAGTCGGTCAGTTTTTTTTTTAAAGTTTTATATAGCATCAGAGACCAGCGATTAAGTCACTTTTTACCGACTCCAAAAAAGGAGGAGGTACTATGTTCGGGATGATTGTTTTTTTTTTTTTTTTTTTTTTTTTTATGTATGTTCACCGATTTCTCCGCCGTTTGTGAACCGATTTAAAAAATTTTTTTTTTGTTCAAAAGCTTATACTTCTGAGGTGGTCCCATTGTCACCAAGTCAGGATCTGATGATGGGATCCTAAAGAAATCGAGGGGAACTTTCAAAAATCGTAAGGGCAACTAGTGCATTCCTTAATTTATTCATTAAGTATTTTACAGCACTACAATTTTATGAAGGCCTGGAGTCGATCTGATGATGGAACCGAAAGACAGTCAAGGGAACTCCTCAATGGTTTACAGCAGATGCCTCGTGTTTGGGCTTGATTCATTTGTATTGATAAAAACTTTACACTTTGATGGGTTGTGACTGTCGTTAGGGGTCTGATGATGAAGACGAAAGACAGTCGAGGGAACTCCTCAGTGGTTTACAGCAGATATCTTGTATTTGGGCTTGATTATTTTGTATTGATAAGAACCTTACACTTGGATGGGTTGTGACTGTCGTTAAGGGTCTGATGATGAAGACGAAGGACGATTAACGGAACTCCTCAACGGTTCACAGTAATTACCTTGTGTTTGGACATAATTCATTTATATTGATAAGAACTTTGCAACCATATAGGTTGTAAGTGACATTACAGATCTGATTATGGTCACCTTATAATATGATGATGAGGGGAACTATACAGTGTAAGCAAATGTATAGTGTTCACCCTTATATTCTTGAGAAGGCACGGGAGTCTCATTAGCCAGCCGGTTTCGTATAACATCTAAACGATACTTGCGCTGTTCAGACGACTCGCCACTTAATCGTTTTTGAATAAGATTGAGTCGGCAGATCTTATCATTTGGCGACTCCTGTGACAAATGAGAATGCATATAATTTCTCATCTGAGATATCCTAGCATGACAAGCTAACGGTGATTCTTGGGAACCGGACATAGCACTCCGTTTGCGATTCTTAGATAGGCGTTCTTTTTCAGCAGTATTAGTCTCTTTAATTCTGTTTTTCTTCATGCGGGTGGCTCCTTTAGTTGGTCTACCCTACCCATGATTACAAAAATCAAATTACACAAAAAATGGAAAAATAATAAAACTTAAAAAAAAAAATTGACCGACTTCAAAAAAAAACAAAACAAAAAAGGACTACTGTACTAAAAACCAAAAGACAAAAGTACTTCTTTAATAATAAGAGAAAAATAAAAAATAACTTTAATTTCGGAAGTCGGTGGCCAAAAACTAAAATTAAAAGCAAAGACACCGACTTCCGAAATTAAAGTTATTTTTTATTTTTCTCTTATTATTAAAGAAGTACTTTTGTCTTTTGGTTTTTAGTACAGTAGTCCTTTTTTGTTTTGTTTTTTTTGAAGTCGGTCAATTTTTCTTTTAAAGTTTTATTATTGGAAGCTTGTTACATACAGTGTCTGGGCTCTCAACACTTTAAGGGACGCTAAACCCGGAAGCAGTATACCAATAAAACTTATATTGTGTATCGTTCAGTGTCTTTGAATGCGCTAACCGCGTATATATAATCAGTTATTTAGTCGCCCTTCTAAAGCTCAAAACTGCGACACATGGAAACCGCTTAATTGTGAATCAGTAATTAGAGATTTAGTCGCTTTTAGGAAATTTAAAATACATGTAGCGTCTGGGACTTTGAGCATCTGTAATCAGCGATTTATACACTTTCTCGAAGGCTCGGTACTGCAACCGATGGAAAACCATGCATTTCGAAGCCACACTCAAACGCAGCGAGTCGCCAAAATGCGATGCCGCATCTAAGACCGCGTCCTAACAGAAATTGATCGTCGCAAGAATATGCGATCGTCGTAGATGCGGCATCGCGTTTGAAAATGCAATTTTGAAGCCGCGCTCAAACGCAGCATGTTGCCAAAACGCGATGCAGCTTATATGAAGTCGCAAAATCGACGATCTTCGATGCTAAAAGTAGCATGTCTGCTAACACCCACATCGAACTTCGTAGGTAATTTACGTTTTATTTTTGTGTATCGCCAAAGCTTTTCTTAGTTTCCCCAGAAGTTTTGACAGCAGATATTTCGATCTTTGATTGGATATTCGGAATATAAGCGGTGTTCGGTGAACCGTGCCCCTCTTTAGTAACAATGTTGTTAACACAAGTTGTTTTGGCAAAGTTTCTTATTCTTTTCTTCGGAATCTTTAGGGTAAGAATAGCTTACCCCTTTTCGTGCGTCATTGTATATGTTTCGGTTGGATGGGTTAGATTAACCTGGTCAGTGGTGGATATTTCAAGAACTGTTGTGTTTGTTGTTATTTCTTCTGTTTATAGATCGTTTTTAGGGTTCCCTACCTAAAGGGTAAAACGCGACCCTATTACTAAGACTCCGCTGTCCGTCCATCTGTCTGTCTGTCTGTCTGTCCGTCTGTCACCAGGCTGTATCTCATGAACCGTGATAGTTAGACAGTTGAAATTTTCACAGATGTTGTATTTCTGTTGCCGCTTTACCTAAAAATACTAAAAAACAGAATACAATAAATATTTCAAGGGGCTCCCATACAACAAATGTGATCTTTTTGCGGTTTTTATAGATAATGGTACGGAAACCTCGAACTCTGACTCGCACTTGTTTATAGTGTGCCTTGTAATCTTTGCTGAATACCTGTCTTTCGTAATTGCAGGTCGGAGCTGCAATTACGAAAGACAGGTCTTGGCAACAGGCAAATGAAGGAACACGGGTGGGTTTTAGTCAGTAAAAGTCTGACACGCCCTTCCGCTCCGCCCAGAGCGGGAGAAGTCATTTGAGGATTTCCCACCCTCAAAAAAAAAAAAAAGGTCGGAGCTTAAAATAATATTTATCTATTATACATATTATACACATTCACATCATTCATTCATTTGGAGACATGTCACATCTACGAGTACCAGCCCGCACTGGTCCTACGTGGTGAATTATGGCCCGCTCCCTCCCACCAAGAGGAGGCCTGTCCCAGCAGTGGGAACATTATAGGCTGATTATGTAATGTTATATTATATTATAAATGGTGTAACCGTGCGTTTGCACCGGCGAAACATTCAAGATAAAATATGTTGAAATCTCTATTTTCTGTCAATGTTCCATACAATTTTTGACAGGAATTAGAGATTTAAACATGTTTTGTTGTAATGTTTCGCCAGTGCAAACGCACGGTAAGGGGCATCGATGCGCAAACTGTAAACATGGATTCAGTCCACGATTGTAGTACAACGGACCTATTTGGTAGCGCTGTTGCTCACGCGAATACGTAATGGCGCTACCTAATAGGTCCGAAGTTTAAGTGCTCGGCGACACGACAGCCACCGAGCCGCCATTGCGCCGCCACCACACCGCCACCGCGCCGCCGCCGCTGCCGCTCCGACGCCGTGTTAAAATAAAAAACTGTTTTTTTTTAATCCATCGCCGGCTGCATGCAGAAGTGTACGCACTTTATAATACTTTAATTAATCACGCGGTACGGCGCGGCGGCGGCGCGGCGGTGGCGCAGTGGCGGCGTCGTGTCGCCGAACGTCAAGTTCTTGGAAGCTGAAATTTCAAAAACGGAATAACTGTTGCCATCCATCCTACATTGTTTTGTTTACCTAGATATGGTTGCTGCTAGATTTCCCACGCTTATTGGTAAAGTCAACACCGTATTTATTAACACAACAACCGTAGGCGTTACCTTTCCAATTAAATAAATTGTGTACCGGTTTATGTAGGTTTATTCTGATAGACAATTTTATTCGGAATGCCAAAGCAATTTTCAATTTTCCTTTGTGTGATCAACGGAGGTAACAACAGTTTCGCTCATGGGCCATCAAACCAATGAACTAACAAACTGCTCTTTGTGCTCATTGGCAAATATGAACTTCCATAGTTTAACTTTCACCACACGGGATGAATTTTCAAAAATCTTCCATAATGCTTACCTTCATTAGGAACTCTCTTACGAGTATAATATAGTTTCATGCTTCTAGAGCGGTTTAGACCGTGCGTTGTCCTTCAATGAATGGTTTCTTAATTGATTGATAAATTCACGATTTTTATAAAGTACATGGAATCGTTCACGTCACATCTCCTCACGTATTTATTTTTTATTTTTAGGGTTCCGTACCCGCTTGGAGCCAAATGGAACCCTATTTGTAAGCCTCCGCTGTCCATCCGTCTGTCTATCAGCAGGCTGTACACTGTGCCATGAAAAATAAACCGTTGGTAATAAATGGGTAGACAACTGTTGTTTCACAGGTTTTCTATTTCAAAAGCCGCTATAATAACAAATTAAATAAAAAAAGTTAATAATTATTGAGCGTTAAAAGAAAAGTGTTTTTTTCGGTGTCTTTTTGCAAAATATTGTACGGTGGTACGGAACCCTTTGTGTGCGAGTCCGACTCGCACTTGACCGGTTTTTTTTTCATTCTTGAACCAGTGAAGTAATTTCATAACACGTTCACAGTGGTAATGCCATTAATTTTAACGGTTCAACAACATCCATTGCGTAGTTGACGTTGTCGAACAGAGGAAATTTTGAGACATAATTATTAAAAAATGGACTAAGAATTTCATTAACAACCCTTCGGATTGTGATTGCAAGTGTGTGACGTAATTTGGGTGCAGATTACGATCGTCTTCAAATTGAACCGACTTGAAATTACAAATATACCCTAATTGTGTTACACAATAGAGGCTTGCTGGTTTACTTAAACAATATGCCTAAAATTGTGTTAGTTATGAAAAGCTCTATTTGTCAGTACTTCTGACGAGTTTCTAGAAGGCCAGGCCATTATATTTGATTATTACTATTATTATAATATAGGCCCATTGTTCTCTGTAGGCACAAACCTACAAAATTTCTTAGAGTTACTATAATAATTTTACGAAACATAACTTCATGCATACGTATAGTAAACCCACATTTCGCCAGATATATGTTTAAGTCCCATGAAATAGGGAGCGACCCTATTGCAATCAGCGGGAACAAACCCACACTCCGGGCTGCTACTGAAAAATTCATATTGGAAAGACCCAATAAAATAGCCAAAAAAAAGAGAAAAGAAAACATGTTTATTAGCGGTAAACATGACGCAAAGAACGCACAACACAAAAAGAGCAAGTTGGGGGAAAATATGCATCACATTCACGCAAAACGGCCATCGCTCAGCATAATTCTGCGAGACGGAACCCCAGCACTGGTTTGAAATGAAATGAAATTGTTTATTCTGTAAAAAGGATATCGGAATCACATTTTACACGTCACATCAAAAAATAAAAATAAGCTAGATGAGGTCGGCGTTTCCTATCTGACTACTCTGAGAAAAAAGGCCGAAACAAACTCAGAGGTCGCAGTCTCATTTAAGGTCCAGACATAATCTTGGTCAGGCCATATGAAGACCATGTAGATTAATATCTGAAATGGTCTTTTGAGGAAAGAACCACACAGATTTGAGTGGACCTGTCCAGTCAGTGCAAGCCTTTGTCAGTTTACGAGGAGCTCAACTCAGAGCTTAAGGAGCTCAACGACGTTTTCATAGCCCCAGCACTGGTTGACATGATGACGTCAACCGGTCAAAACAATTTTGTAGCTGGTAATATTATAAAGATCTGATTATGACACCAAGTACGGCAACACTGTTTCTAGGAAAAAGAGATTATGCCTTGTGGCATTAAGTCCGCCTTGTGTGTAGTCGACCTCGGATTTGCTAACCCAGTTTTGACAACACTTCATTAGCATTATCTTACCCTTATCCATTTGGGGTCCTGACAGGGTTGTGGGAAAGGGAAACACGGGTGGGTTTTGCTTAGTCAGTAAAAGTCTGACGCTCTCCCGCTCCACCCAAAGCGGGAGGAAATCATAAAATGAAATCTTCACTTGATGATTACCCACAATAAAAAATTTAAAAAATTTGTGTCAGCGCAACATGTCTTTTTCTTTCTCCAAAAATATTCGACCTGACTGCTCTGGTTCGGGGTGACTGACCGCGCATCTGTCACTCAATCAGTGCGGCCGGCATACGAGATGCATCACGCCTGTTTTTCACGAAGGACTTAGGCAGAAGTGCACCTATTTTAAATACCCGAGAATGTTCGCCAGTTGTGTTTAAGTCCCATGTAATAGGCAAGCCTATTTCCATCAACTAGTCAACTTTAGAGTGATGCAGAGACAAAACATGGTAGATGCAACATATGGGATAGGTAAAGTAATATTCGGTGACATCTCTTCTGTTTTTAAAATCCACTTCACATGCGTTATTGCAATTTCTAACACTATGTTGATGCGGGAACACCTCGAGCACCAAAATTGAATTTTTCTCTACCGTGTTCAGACAAACAGCTTGCCTTTATACTTGATATTGAAGCGGTAGATATCCTTGTTGGGTTACCTTGCAGTGTTATTACGTGAAGGTTTCTCTTCTATACATATTCTATAAATCTTCTTATACATAAAAATTATGATGTGTATAATAAGTTTTTATTAAATTTACTTATATCTAAGAAATCTCGATGTTTTGACAAGTCATAAAAACGGAGCGAAGCAGGAGCGGGTCGCTAGTCTTCTTCTTATTTTCTTCTTATATATAAAAATGTATTGCTGTTCGTTAGTCTCTCTAAAACTCGAGAACGGCTGGACCGATTTGGATAGTAATTTTTTTGTTGTGTTCGTTATTCTCAGGGCAAGGTTTGTACGTAAGGTAGGTGTAGGTAGGTAGGGTAGGAAGGTAGGTAGGGTAGGTAGGTAGGGTAGGTAGGTAGGTAGGGTAGGTAGGTAATAGGTAGGTAGGGTAGGTAGGGTAGGTAGGGTAGGTAATAGGTAGGTAGGTAGGGTAGGTAATAGGTAGGTAGGGTAGGTAGGTAGGCTAGGTAGGTAGGGTAGGGTAAGTACTTAGTGCTACCCGTGCGAAACCAGGGCGGGCCAGCTAATATAATATAAAAAGAAGTCACTTTTCGTGTCTGTCTATGTGTAACCGGTTAGTTCTTCTAAACTACACAATAGATTTTAATGCAGTTTTCAGTATCATCTTGAGAATTTAATCCGGAAGGTTTGAGTGTAATACATTAAGTGAGAGGCATAGTGAGTGATTTGCGCAATCACTCAATATAGGGATATTTTAACCTGAACAGGATATGTTTACACTTTCATCAGATAATTTTAGAACAGGGGTGTGTTTCTGTAAGACCTCATTCTAAACTTCGAATCGGAACCCGCTGTGAGTTTCTTGATTGGCATTCTAAAAACTCGGTTGATACACTAGCGCTACCATTGTGAGCGTGTCAGCGAGTTGAACTAAATTGACCGTGAGATTTTGACAGATAAAGTATGAGATGACGTCAGAAGTGGCATTCAGTAAGGTAATTCCCCCGTCATTTCTACCCTCACTTCGCACTCGAACCCGAACACATTTTGAACCTTATGCGAAGTGAGAGTGAATAGCAATGTGAGATGCGAGTTGTGGTTTGAATTTTACAGAATCGACGTACAACCCGTACCTACATTTCTCGATGTACAAAAACTTTTAGTTAGTTATGTTAAAAGTAAGACGATTTTATGCTGTTGTCACACTCTACGTTAAAAAAAATCTACTTAGGTAAGTTTAGTTTTTACACACAAAACTCACACGCAAAAACTAAACTTACTTTTCGTTCATCAGATCAAAACAAACCCTCAATAAGATATTTTTAAATTTATAATTTTTTTGTTCACCTATAGCTGTTCAACTCGTTGTCAGTTTTATGTCAAACTTCATAAGATGTCATGTATAAAAGTTGTTTAGGGTAAACAACTGATAAGCACGGTTTTGTGGTAAAAGGCCTTAACACAAAAACGAGAACACTTGTTCAACGCGTGTTTCAATGTCAGTTGTATTCTCAACGCGTGTTTTAATGTCAGTTGTACTCGTATATCAAACTCCATACAGAAATGTCATCTTTAAAAGGTGTTTACGCTAAACAACTGATGACCACGATTTTGTGGTTACAAGGTAAAAATCTCGTTACCAACACAATTATGTCTATCCTTTAGGATAGGGAGGCGAGGAGGGGGTAAGGGTTCGACCTTGCAACAAATATAGCCTGCAAAGAGGATTTATTCTGAAACTATTTTGCGAAGGAAATTCTGTGTAAGAAAAATATTTTTGTTTTGATAACAAGTTTTCTTGAGTAAGTATTAGATTTACTTTAGGGTGTTTTTTTCTTCAGTTGTTACGGTACTGTGATTTGGTTGTATCTATATCTACGAGGTCAAATTAAATTAGCTGGCGAAACTCTGCAGACGTGAGGGGTATCGATATGCAAAAATTATAAAACAAAAAGAAATTAATTTGATGAGATACAATAGACGTAGATATAATTATTTAGTAACTTATTTCGCTGAACTAGTCTTCAAGAGTCATAAATAACCTTCTAAGAAATCGACACATAATTCAACTCTCAACGAGGCATCGTCAGGATGACGATTGACCAGTCGCAAACCAGAACACGACGTGTTGCCTCACCGAGCGCTGGATGCAGAGTGAATCAAATCGCCCGTGCCCGTGTGATCGGATTCTATAAACGTTTATGTACTGATCGCGCTGTTTCATTGTGAAATTCGCCCTAAGTGTTCAAAACTAAAACGTTCCTCATATGGACTACATAGTTCAGATTCGAGTAACAAATGAATTGAATCCAGAGGCTTAACTCCAGAATTAAAGGTTCCGTATGTCTGTATGTGAGCCGGAGCGTAATCTGTGATGAATTTAACGTTCGCTTTTCCAAACTTTTAATGAAAACGGCTGCTACGACGAAAATCTCTCGCGGAAGGCATTTTAATTACATTTCGTACACTTTGTTGACCATTAGGGGTATTTTTGGTTATTCGCATGTTTTCTGAAAAAGGATTGCGTGTGTTTGATCGTTGAGTTTTCGTTCAGGAAGCGTAATATGGTTTTAGGGGTATGAGAACCACATACTCCTAAATGGTCATGCTTTTTTAAGTGACTTTACAAACTGGGTAGCATGGGGATGAGATTAGCAGAAGCCAATGTCGTAACCGTCCGCTTTACACACGCAATTGTTGGTTTAGAATTTGATGTGTGGTTTCTTTCGCTTGAAGATAGGTACAGCGATTGGGTACCCACAGATGTATCAAGTCGCATAATTCTCCAAATAAGACCCACTTTTTACCCGACTACGGCGAAGAAAAAAGGAGGGTTATGATTTTGACCGGTATGTACGTATGTTCATCTGTTCCCTCGTATCTTCTAAACCACTCATCACAATTGGACAAATGAGGTAACGTTGGAAGCATCTTGATCGTCCGCTGGTTAAAGGATACATGACGTCACATTAAATAAAAATGGAGCCCTCTAGAGGACATAAAGTAAGGAACTAAAAAAAAATGTTTAATTTAATAACACAAAAACAATTAATTATCTGTTCGATTTATACACGTTATTATAACACGTGTGACTCCGGATTTTTTATTCGTTTGTCTGTGGTGTCTTGTTTATACCTTTTTAGTCGTAGTTGGGTTTTAGTATTAATTATTTTAATTTTTTACCGTTCACTGGTTTGAACGCACCTATTGGTAATTGTATTTTTTTAAATAGATAAATTTCAGATAGTTTATTGATTCAGGCGTGATTTTGCGGCAATCCATTATAAAATAGAATAGCTATAGATATAATTTAGTAACCTATTTCGCTTAACTATACTCCATTTGAAATAAGATAAGACATTTAAATAAGCCTTTTTTACAGTCCGTTCAACCGATTTTGACTTCTATTGCGTTAGTGGCATGACAAATGGCAGCTGCAGTAAACAGTTGGTATTTTGAAACCTTTTTTGCTTTTAATGCCATCCTTATGCGTACGGTATAGAAGTCAAAATTGGTTGAACGGACTGTAAAAAGGTTTGTTTAAATGTGTAATCTTATTTCAAATGGAGTATAGATGAATTTGCAAATGAAAACGCTTTAAAAATGGAAGAAGAAAGCATGTATTTTACCATCGTCAAGCGGCCTGAAAAAAGTGGGCCTTGTGTAAATAATTTTATCACCACAGCTCTCAAAACGGTAAAATAAAACATAACCGGCATATCCTAGAACCAAAAATTCGAAGACATATGACATCTACTAACCCACACTGGGCCCGCGTTGTGGATTACGGCTCACTCCCTCTTACCAAGAGGAGGCCTGTATCCCAGCAGTGGGTACATTAAAGGCTGATTATGATTGTGCTATGTGGCCTAATGAGACATTACTGCAGTGGTAAACTTATGCTTTCACATTAATTTTCAGTATAATATTATTCCAATAAACAAAATCCACAATCGTCCCAATTAAAAATTCTAACAGATCTAACAAAACCAATTTTAAATTTCGAATTCAATGTCCAGTTACAAAACCTTCTTTGACGTACATTCCAGAAAAATTATAAAAAAGGAACACAATTTTTTCTTTGAAGTTTCACTTAATTGATCAAAATGACAGATTATACCTCTTTTGAATCTCAGAGCGAGAATTATGATGATTTCTCAAAGGAATGGGGGACGTGTTACAATCGTTCAAATCTTGTTGGACTCATCAATCAGGGGTACCATTTGATTGTTCGTGATGGATGATAACGAATCTTGAGGGATTTTACAAATACTTTTTTGTTATAAATCGTCGATAGAGATTTCCTGAAACAGATCATAGGAAGACAGGTTTGAATGCGCTTCATCGCAATAATGTAGTTTAGGAACTGCCTTAATCCGTTGTTCAGATGACGTCCGAAATGGCTATTGAAGGAAAGAAAAATGTATGTATTGTCACAGAAACACAAAGCATACAAAAGATACGAGGAATAATTTTGAATTTCTGACAGTTTTTCCAAACAAAAACTGTCAGACGTCAATTTTATTCCACGGATAAAAGATATCTGAAGTTAGAAAAATCACCCTTATTACCACCACCTTATTATCACACTATTTACCTAACAAAAATCAATTAAAACGAAAAATTGGTCGATAGCTTTTATTTATTTACACAATTTAATATTCTCCGTCAGTAGATTTGTCATTGACATTTATCGAGACACATTGAACCAAACAATGATTTTCATTCCATTTCTGTGCAGACAGTCAGTATTTCGCGTTTTATTAGACATTTATTTGATAGAATCTTGTTATATTGTGTGTATCGGAACATGTGATTGTCAACGGCTTATCCTCCAATGTGTTAAGATTTTTATTCGTTTATTTTCTCACAAAGGTTTTACGAGATAATATGTATTCACAGCGAAAGAGTTTGGTATTCAGACAGAGATTTAAATCCATGGATTCGCCCGACCGTAACAAAAGATGGTCACGATTCTGTTTCTGTCTCGCTCATTCATTTTAAAAACCGTATTTATAATTCCATGGGTGATGTGTGAGCTCACTCTATTAGTATGGACACGTGTTCGCGCTACCTAAGTAGGTACGGAGAGGGCAAATCTATCGAAGATTTAAATTTTTCTATTGAGGCAGGAGATCAATATTTGCACACAAATTCTGTGTCAAGTGTCTTTGTCACAGTAGATAGTCTTTGGTCCTACAGCATACGTAAACTCTATTTAAAAGTGATTGTAAATAGCTTTGCATGTGCAACAATTGTGCATGCTCTAATAATCAAGAAACTTATAAACTAATCAAGCTTTAAATGCTCAAACTAAGTATTAAAAAAACAATTAATAATAATTATTATTATTTATTCATAATCAAGTAATAATAAACTCATACAAATTATTAGGCACACAATTCAATAACAATACAAACATACAAAAACATTCAATTAAATAATTCACAAATTAGTGGTCATAAAAATAAATAGAATGATACATACACACACATGAATACATTTGAATCTGTATTTTTATGGTGTACATAATAAAGAGTATTCTATTCTATTCTATTATAGAATTTTCTAACAGGCATTGGAACAGCAACATGCCTGCTACAGCAATGCTGGACATAAGGGCAGTCCAGCCTGTCGGCGATCATTGCTAGGATAGCATTGGGGCTGGCCCGCACCCGACGCACCAGGGACGCACATCGCTTGCGCAAAGAAGCGTGGAAACAATCAGTGCGTGCCATCGTGAACATCCCATTTGCGCTACAGAAACGGGGCAGCCCCAACACTGCCCGGAACGCGTTGTTATACTGGACACGGAGGGCACTGTCTGGCCTTTCAGTATAGTCAACCCACAGGCTATACGTGTACAAAGATGTGCAGTACGTTCTAAAAAGCGTGACCTTCACACCAGTAGTACAACGCGAAAACCTGCGGGCTACCATATTTGCTCGCACTAACAGCGCCCTCCGCTCCCGGTCTATGTCGGCATGGTCTTTAAAGTCCTCGATGACCAGATGCCCTAGATATTTAAATTGGTCCACTCATAATATAATTATAATTTCAATGCGATCATAATAAAATTCAAAATAATCAATTTAATACGGCATAGTCCATCTGACAGGAGCGTGCGTTTGTTTTGTTTTATTAAGAATCATACGTCTTGATCACACGTACCGAGTAGATGGGCGAGATAGTGCTCTCGGCCGAATGCTCGGTACGTGTAAATACATCACCGAGAGCTCGGACGAGTCAAAGGGCGTGACAGTCACTCGGACCCTGTTCTAGTTACGACCAAGTGCGCCCAATCCTGCGCTTCCCAGCACTAACTCGCTTGCACTCGGCAGGTATAAACAACATGCACTCGGTGCGTACAACTACTCGGCGCACTCACGTCCCTAGAAGCACGCTGCCGTTTCCCGCGACTTTTGTGAACCGACTGACTGAATCGGTGCCAAGTTAAAAAATACATGTAAACACCTACTCGTCCACTCAACTCTCTTGGCCTAGTATAATTTTGCTGTCTCGCCCATCTACTCAGTACGCGTGATCAAGGCAATAATTCGAGTTAAATTATCTTTTTTACATGAGCGTGTTTTCTTTTTTCATACCTACTAAACTAAAAAGAGGAAAATTCTGCGTAGAAGTAGGACGTGCCCATTAAAAGATATGTCAAGTGATAAGACTGACCTAGTATTTATCTTGTAACTTTTTCTTATGCAAAACTTATTTCTTTTAAGGACGACAAAGAGTCACATTAAAATTGGTCATCTGAGGATTCCGCTGGAGCAAATATTAATAAATGAATGTTTTGTAGATTCTTTCGAGACTATTTTTAGACTCTACGTACCTAATAAGAAAGCCGTCCTGCATAATAGAAAATAAATAAAAGGTCCATAATATTCAAATCTAATGAACCAATTTCAAGTATACGCCACAAAGGACCAAAAAAAGTCGACCATACTAATATCAACTTAAAATTCAATCCCACTTAATCCCACCCGATCGCTATGCTAAGTAACAGCCCGGGCAACATTCGGGTTTCAGACAGATTATGTACGACCAACAGTCTCAGTTCCCGTGCGTTCCGAATCCTGATGCTAAAGCCGTGTCACACAATACGTAGGTACAGAAGTTCGGCTGTACACAACAAGCGCAAATGCACGCACATTTATACTACATAGCTTCCAAAGACTCGATAGACATGCCCTCACCATACTTGAGTCGCGTGCAAAAAAATGTTCATACTGAGAAGAGTGACATAGCCTCGCATGGAACGATAAATATGATTTTGAGTATGTGTGAGCGAGACAACACCATTAAAATGTATTTGGCACAGAAACGCGACCATCTTTTAACGCGGTCGAGCGAATCTAACGATTTAAATCTTTGCTAGCTTCACGGACAGTGAGCGCTGGTGCACGCGACTGTCAGTTGTTTGAGATCGCCACACGAACGCTTCTATCCCTTTCACTGATAGTTATTTTTTTATTTAAATCAATAAATAATGATGAACCATAGTGCTTTTCTTTTTCTTACTAAAATTGTGAGTGACGTTTCTAGTGGGCGAGCGCTTTGTGGTTTTGTTAAAAAGTGGTAATTTAAAATCGGTTGGAACTATTTTAGCATTCGTATTACGTCAATAATCAAATAAACTTGCAACATGACTCTTAAGCAATTTTGACATGTTTACAATAATTACAGACCGTTTAGTGAGACGGGTTGGCGCCGCGAGGCCGAAATAGGCCGAAAATCAGACCTTTTCCAAAACAAATTTTGTCAGCTGTCAGTTTAAGGGATATGTGGGTGCGCAAACTGCGTAAGTTATCAGCCGTTGTATGTGTACCTTCTGAACCTATCTATTTTGTGGCCATATATCTCGTCTCTAGCTAGGACCGTAATTCTCTGGTTTTCAGTCAAAGCGCCCGTAAATTTGGTTGCACGGCGTCAGGATTGTGTTTTGTGGGGATTATGGAAAAAGTAGGTTAGCTACTTGTAATCAGGATTGGTTTGGGCTTTGGTTTTTGTGTTTACGTGACAAAGTCTCGCAATGGTCGCCAGTATGTTAAAAAAGTTAGCATTAAAAAAAAAAAAATCAAATTAACTTCAATTTTTTGCTTTACTATAAATGGT
This sequence comes from Lithophane leautieri, assembly GCA_949152455.1. Lineage (NCBI taxonomy): Eukaryota > Metazoa > Arthropoda > Insecta > Lepidoptera > Noctuidae > Lithophane > Lithophane leautieri. The sequence continues at coordinate 4,791,447 of OX424482.1, read as the reverse complement.
ATCTATTTGATAAAGCGGAGTGAGGAGCTCGTGGTTAAGTAATAATAGCCGCACGGGTCGATCTATCAGGTTAAGCTACGCTTGCCGGGGTTGGTCAGTGGACGGGTGACCATTTTTACATATCGAGACTCCTTCATGGCTCTGAAAGTACGTTAAGCCGTTGGCCCTGGCTGTCATTCTATCTTCGACAGTCACTGGGTTGTGGAGGTCAGATAATAGGCAGTCGCTCCATGTAAAATACTGGTATTCAGCTGCATCCGGTTAGACTGGAAGCCGACCCCAACATGGTTGAGAAAGGGCTAGGCATATTGATTGGTACCTATTTGGTAAACAAACACGGTACAAAAAATCAAGAGTTTGCGTGACCATAATAAGCACTTTTGTAAGTTAAAAATTATAATGAAAACAGTATAAACAACATGTCTTGTCGCTTACATTATATTATACCTTAACTAGCTGATGCCCGCGACTTCGCCCGCGTGGATGTCGGTTATTATATACTAACCTTACTCGAGAACCACTCTATCCATTGGTGAAAACAGCATGAAAATCGGTGCAGTAGTTTTTGAGTTTATCGCGTACAGGACGACAGACAGACGCGGCGGAGGACTTTGTTTTATAATATGTAAGGATAACTACAATATTCTGTCCCAACTACTTTCCCCATACTAAGGACATTCGCCCAAACTTACAACAATACCACATCTGTGCGAACGATAAAAACTTAGCGGCTGCAGCGTAGAAACTCGTTGCATAAATCATTCCGACACCTAAAGCGGACAAATTTCTTCCTTTTAGCGACTCAGTTCGTATAAAGCGCTTTCAGCTTTAAGGTTATATGAATATCTTGGGAATTCCGCTTGAAATTTAACTGTTTGGTGACTTGAGAATTTTATTTTGAGGCTTTTTTTTGCTTGACTTCATAATATGTGTTGGTTTCTTTAAGCTCTTTGATTTCATTATTGCCAATTGAGGTCTTTGAGCATTGGTGGCCCAGTGGTAACGGCCCCGACTTATGTGGGTCTTGGGTTCATCCCCAAACAGGCGGTTTACTTTGTGTAAATAATTTCATCACCACCTCTCAAAACGGTGAAGGAAAACAACATCAGGAAACCGGCATGTAAAAAAACCTCTTTATTTTTTTGTCAGTTTGCAACCAAATTCCATGAAACAAAAGTTATTTTTCAATTTAAAGGCAGTTCTTTTTTGTAAAACATTTTTAATAAAATGCATGCATGCTATTATCCTTTTAAGAATTACAGAGACAAAGAGGATTTTCTGAAATTACGTTCACTAGGTGGCAGCACTGAGACATCAAGTCCGGGTGGCTATATTTTCTTTAGTCGTGATTGAATGATGAACGAATGAATGAAAGGAAAGATTAACGTCATTATAATTATTTTAAATTCATTGTTAAAATGGAAGACCACTTGCCAAAATGGCACTAACAGGGGGCCTAAACCGGCCACATTAGCAATTCCTCTAATTTGACATAAAAGCAATTCATAATTTGTGGACCATTTTACGAATCTCCATAGAAAAATGTCAAACAGATGAATTATTTTAATAAGAATTACACGCAAATCGTATTATGAATTGTCAGTTTGTGCCATTTTACGATAGTTCATAATACTTTCATAATTATTATGATTCTGCTAAAGTGACTGTTTTAAGCCATCCAGCCGTTCCATCACAATCCGAAAGATTTCAAAGTAAGTTCATAATCCTTATTGCTTCATAATATATTAAAATTTGAAAAATTCGTCTGCTCGACGTAAAAAACGCAATGAATATTGTTGAATTGTCAAAATGAATGAATGGCATTTGAAATATACCTAAGTGTGTTCTGCATTAACCTGCTGTTTTATGTCTGTTCCACGAATCAGATTGAAATTGTGTACTGATAGCAATTTGCGGTTATCAACCACGATTTCGATTTTCATATCAGTCGAGTCGTCGAGTTGCTTTGAATTTCTGGATTTGTATTTTGTGTCAATGGTATTTTTAATTTGGATGGAGAATAAGGTGGAATCTCTTTCACATTATCTTCCGACGAAATTAAAAATACGTATTTTGCGCGATTTCAAGACTCTGTAGTATACAGAGCCTAAAGGCTTGACAGACACGACGCGATTTTTGTAGAATAATTTCAATAAAGTTTTCGTAGAAATTGTTGTACTAGAGCCGCGTCGCGCTTTTGCGTCGCGCCAAATGCCGATGCAAATTTATTGCCCGTGCACCGTCTAAGCACTGTTTAGATAATGCAACTTTTATAGTTGCTTCATCGCAACATAGGCAATTATTTCTTACATTAAAAGGAATCTATTAGTTGTTAATAGCAGTGTTGGCCCAGTGGTAACGGCCACGAGTTACGAGTTGTAGGTCGTAGGTTCGAACCCTGACAGGCACTTAACTTTGTGTAAATTATTTCATCACCACTGCTCTCAAAACGGTGAAGGAAAACATCGTGAGGAAACCGGCATGTCCTAGAACCAAAAATTTGAAGACATGTGACATCTACCAACCGGCACTGGGCCCGCGTGGTGGATTACAGCCCACTCCCTCTCGAAGGGGAGGCCTGTGTCCCAGCAGTGGGAACATTATAGGCTGATTATGCTATTAGTTGATGTTTATTCGTACCGATTACATTTCCAGATCTAAATCTCCTTTATTTAAAAACTACCTTCCGCCAGTGGCTTCTTCTGCGTGAAAAAACATATTCAACGCGTGTACAAATTATAGCCTATGTTACTCAGTGATAATTTAGTTCTTTACTGGTGAAAGATTTTTTTAAATCATTAGTTTTGGGTGTATCATTACAATTAAAATAAAAAATATTAATGTACATTTCAGACCATATAAAAACCAAGATACTCGTAGTGCTGCGAACAAAACTAAAACTCCCTCAGTACATACATGCTCACACGCACACATTAACAATCATACTACACCATACTGCACACATGTTTACGAAACCAGCCTTACGTCACCGTTGACAGCGCTGTCTTGGTTTTTTATTTGGTCTGATGTGTAGATATTAGATTAGATTGGGATACGATTCAAAGCGTTCCTAAAACTGAATTTGAAAATAGTTCTATAGTCTCAATCCCGCCAATAAGCCTTTCAATTCCATTTGTTACTTTAACTGCGTCACGATATAGACAGAAACAGGAAGAAACCTATCCTAAAATCAGGAGATTGGACGAAAATGCACTGAACTATTTTTTACTGTCCAATCTCGACTTGTTTGCCCGGAAAATACTTCACATTTGCTACGGACGTCGGAAGTACAGTTGAGTTGGCAATTGAATTCGTTTTTTATTTATTTTGTGCACAGTTGTATACTTTTTGAAATTCATTCTGTTTAGCGTTTTTATACTTCGTTGTATTTCGTTTTTTGGTTTGTTTGTGATAAATGGTAAGTAGTTCGAGATCTATAAACGTTACTTAGCATGTGCTTAGACAAATACTTGCTTCTCTTTCGTGTACCTACTTATATTTTGACAGTTATGTGACAGCATTGTTCCTGATTAATTCCATTGTCTACCCAAAATGTATTAAACCACATTCAGCGTCTAATACATTAAGATTTGATCAAATCAATGCAATACAATAGTATTACTAATGACATATTAGACAATGCTACTGGGCTAATTAATCAAGACTTGAATTAGGTGTGATACACGGAGCACAGATTCGCCGCACACTGGGGCGGTTCCATGCTCGGTGCACCGGCACTATGAAGGCGATGGCCAAAACTCAAATATAAATGAAAATAGTATCAATGGGGATGAAAACTTTAGTTAGATGGCGCTAGCTTAGGTTTCATCTGTCAAGTTTGTGTTGTGTTTTGGCTTCCCTTGTTGACTGCGTTTTATAATATTGAAAAAACTGTTGTGAAAAAAGCCTAGTAACTATTTGACATGTCAGATAAACATTCCTTAATTCAATAAAATCTAAAAACAAAACACACGCGGCCGCCATCTTTGCAGAGTTTTCGGACCAATTAAATTAAATATAACATTCCGGTTCGAAGTTATTGTTGGATGTAGACCATGCGATCTATATGTCTTTCTCGTTTAAGGCTCTTACATACTGGGGCGATTCGTCGCGCGACGCGACGCCGCCGCATTGTTCGCCGTGAGAAATTGTTTTGTTAAAATTCGCGTCGCGCGTCGAATCGCCCCAGTATGTAAAAGCCTTTATTCCTATACAATTTGTTTCACTTTGAGCATTAATAATACAGATTAAATAACTTATCATAGAAATAACCGTCACCCGTCAACCGCACTTCCGCAGCGCCGTAACGTATCCGCGGTTTTTGAAATGACGCCCTACCCAAATGTCCTTTCTTTGGTATTGTTCGTCGAGTCGTTGAGCTCCTTAAATTTGGAGTTGAGCTGCACGATTACTAACAAATGCGTGCACTAACTGGACAGGTCCACACAATCTGTGTGGTTGTTTCCTAAAAAGACCATTTAAAACACAAATCTACATGGTCCTCAAATGATCTGACCAAGATTATGTCTGGACTTTAAAAGAGACTGTGACCTCTGCGTTTGTTTCGGCCTTTCTTCTCAGAGTAGTCAGATAGGAAACGCCGACCTGATCTAGTTTAAAAAATGTAATTGACGTGTAAAAGTTTTTGTACAAACCTACTTACAGAAATAAAATCATTTATGATTTATAAAGCTCTATTACTTCTTGTATCTTTACCAGGAAGGAAACAAGACCTTGTCAAATCAAATCAAATTTCAAATCAATGTCCAATCAACTATTCCTTAAAAAATATTCTATTTTGGGTAAAGATAAGCTAGCGCCACAGTTGCCAACCCCATTGTTTGTTATTATATTTGAAGTTGAGGTATTCCAACATCTATTAATGAAATTAAGATGACTGTGGGTTGAGGAGCTCGTGGCCAAGTAATAACGGCTGCACGGGTCGGTCCATAAGGTTAAGCTACGCTTGCCGGGGTGGTCCGTGAATGGGTGACCATCTTTCCATAACAAGACTCCTCCGTGCCTCGGAAAGTACGTTAAGCTGTTGGTCCCAGCTGTCAAAACTGGATCTTGGCCAGTCGTTACGGCTCGTCAGAATCCCGAAAGTCTGACAACCAGTGTTACCAAGGGAGTATTACCCAGTTACTGGGTTGTGGAGGTCAGATAGGCAGTTTGCTCATGTAAAATACTGGTATTCAGCTGCATCCGGTTATACTGGAAGCCGACCCCAACATAGTTGGGAAAGGCTAGGCAGATTGATTTTTACGACAGTGATTAAACTGAACAAATAACATCTCCGTAGTAGTCGATAACGATATTGCTGAATGCATTGTAGTTTAAATTGCATACATTTGAAATTATTTATTTATTTTGTGGTTGAATTAGTGATAAAATCCAGTTCTTTTATTCTTCCCCGAACTCATCCATACATTATTTAACTTAACTTTGACAAACAATACAACATCTAGGTATGTACCATCTCATTTATACAAATCCAGTTTTCCCGAACTCCGAGATTCAATTTCAAGTTTGTCAAAACGTATAATCTAGTCGAGTTCGTACTGTTCCCCTGGGAGATACATGTACCTGGAATAAAAGGTCCGAACGTTCCGCGAATTAATTAAACATAGAGAAAGTAGAAATGGAATGTTGATGTGTGGATACAGTTTGAGGCGTATACAAGGTGCAACTGAAATGAGAGAGACAAGTCGAACCGGACCACTCGACCCCACGTGACCATTCAATCCCAGGACAAGTCGACCCTAACAACTTAACACTGATACCTCGACCCGGACAACTCAACCTCGAAAACTTGCTGTTTCCTATATTTTTTCGATTTAAGCTAATATAAAGGGATAGAGCATCCATTTTTTTTTTTTGGCGTATTCAGTGTTGCTTCCATGAGAAGAGTTTTCAGTTAATTTTTTTTATAATATTATTTTGTATTGATTGACCAATAACGAAGCGATAAAATGAAGTCTAGCTAAAGTATAAGAGTGACATACCATTGCCCCCTACTCCATGTACCGACCCAAAAGTTTTATAGTCATGCTTCCTTAGGGAATCAATTGAGTAACATTGTAACAAGACCAGCGTGTCACTGAGTCACTTTGTTATTTAGATAATGGTAGGTTTTTGATATATTTTTGGAACAGCTCATTTATACGTTCTCAGAAGAGAGAATTTGGTAGTAGGTTGTTCAGAATCCATTACTGAATCAGTTTCATAAACTGAGTTCGTTATTTAGTTTCCAAACATGTAAACAAACATGAGTGTTTGAAAGAAAACCACTTTATATTGTGTTTCTGCGCTACAACTTCAAAAAACTTACGTCTTAGGAAATCATTTTGAAATCAGCTTCATTTACAGATGCATAAAGTTGATATTCGTAACTAGGAATAACATCAAAATTGGAAACAAGAGTTTGAATAAATTTTCGATTTTTTGTATACAACAAGACTAAGTTAGTGAAATAATCGCAAGGAGTGACGTCATCCCGATTTTTTGTCGGATTTGAAGGGTAATATGACGAACTCGGGAACTAAGATGCTAATAACAGTAATCCTCATACAAATTTCAGTACAGTAACAGTAATCAGTAACAGTCTAGTAATCCTCAAACAAATTTCTTACAGCGACGGGAGCTAAAGGGCTAATTAGTACCCGTATCACGTCGTGCACTGATTTAATACACAATAAACCCGCTTACCAAGATTATTGGTACCGTTAATAGCGCTGGAAGATATAAAATATAAACCTATTGTTCCAGGCTTTTGTTGTCACAATTAGGAAGCAAAAGAGATAATGCTGAGCGTTTGAGTATACAAAATGAATAAACTAGTAAAAAAATGGTTGAATAAAAATGGAGGATGATTAAATTGTGAACAAAAAATCACACACAATGTTTATAAAATTGGAGCTACAAGTAGTGTGGGTTTGTTTATAGGTACAGTCAAGGAAATTAATTATTTATCAAAAATGGACACAGCACGTCAATTTTCCGTGTAGCCATTTCACACAACTGCCAAAGAATGTCAGCTGTGATTTGAGTATAATAATAATATATATACAGGCAATTTTGATAAATAAATGCCCGTGAATTTACGTGAAACTTTAAGATGAAAATCAAAACAACGATAAAATAGAGGTAAAAAACTTTTTATAAAAAAAAAACAACCCATAGAGAAAAAACAGCGGAGTAATCGCGAAAAAAACATACGAAAAAAAAAACATACAGATGAATTGAGAACCTCCTCCTTTTTGAAGAAGTCGGTTAAAAATCAACCAAATCATGAGCTAAATTTAGAGAAAAGGCAACCTGCTGGTGATGTTTGAAAAAGCACATTGGATAATTTAGAAATGGCATCCGATGCAGAGTTCCCAGCGGTACAATATTTTCACGACTGTTTTTTAAAACAGTTCTCGTTCTCAGTAACCTCTTTTACTTCTTCTTTTCGAGTCGATACATACATGTACATATACATATTATTCAAGTTGTCGAGTAACCTATTGATAATGAACAAATAATATCTAAGGAAGGTCTGTTTATTTAAAATCAAAGTGTAATCAAAGATCTTGCTCCGAAAACATCACAGTTTTATGTTTTCTCTCTTCAATTTTACAAAGTGATAATTAATGATCTAAGATTTCCTACCTGAGTTATATAAAATTAATTCAAAATTCAGTTATAGAAAGCAGTTTTCTGAACGCTTGTGAAATAATGCAACTGCCAACAAAAATGCCGACGAAAATTTGCAAATTTTTCTTCATGGGTATCATTTTCATGGTTTTCGAGGGCGTTGACAACGATATTGGGACCAAAGTAAAAATACAAGATGCCGCTAACGAAAATTTGTAATCTTTTGATTGATGTTTTCTGTCTTAAATTCTACAAAGTGTTAATTCATGTTCTAGTATTTTTTTCCAGAGTTCTATAGTTGAGTTCGAGATGGGCTGTGGTTTTCTGAATTCATGTTAAATAAAACAACTCAATAAAAAAAAGAAAGTCATTCTTTTTTTTAAGAAATCCTACTAATATTATAAATGTGAAAGTTTGTGTGTTTGTGTGTTTATGTGTTTGTGTGTTTGGATGTTTGTTACTCAATCACGCAAAAACGGCTGAATGGATTTGGATGAAATTTGGCAAACAGATAGTTTATGACCTGGATTAACACATAGGATACTTTTTATCTCGATATTCCCACGGGATCGAGACTTACTCGGGTGAAACCGCGGGGCGCAGCTAGTAGAGATATAAAAAATAAAAAGATACTCTTTTTTTAAGAAATAGAGAGAAAAAAAAAGATATTCTTCTTTTTTTTTACCTTATCCGTATAAGGTATTCAATCTTGAAATGCACTGTCATGAAATTAAATCAGTCTACAGCTGTTTCATGGATCAAAGGTTTCACGGATACATTTAATTAGCAACAGACTCGACGTACCTTCAACGTTTTCTACGTATAAAACGTAGTTGGCTCTTCAAAGCGCTTGGACTTCACTTAGTGGCCATTTCTAGAGACGAGTAGGATGTAAAACTGCTAGATGGAGAGACGACGACATAGAAGTCTTGTTTTTTTTTTTTTTTTTAGAGATAAACATAAATAATTTTTTGTTTGTTCACAAATCACAATAATAATCTGTACCTTCCTAAAGTTATGTCAATAGATAGATCACTGTTTTTTGTACTTACGCCATAACAAAATATAAACAAGATCATCTTATTTTTTTAATATAATTATTGTTCATTATAATAAAACAAAAACCAACAAAGCTATCACCGCTGGAAATGTCTTGGTTGTGTTTTACATTATTATGGAAAACACAAATAAGAACAGACAAACACCAACATAAAAAATCAACATCAAACATCAAATCGGTGACAAAGTAATAGGTCATTGATTTGATGTCTGATTCTTATTTTTTACCAAACTTGATCGGTAAAAACTACAGTTCGACCGTCGAGAGAATGCGTTTCTGACGCCTGTCAGTTGGACAATTTCTAGTAGTAATAAGGATCAAATTCGCAAAACACGTATTCGTTAGATGAAATTGACAGGTGTCAAGAACGCATTCTGTCGACGGACGGACTGTACCTCATTATAGTCGAATTCAAACTAAAGGCTATAACCGCAAACATGAAGATCAAGGTTACAATTTCATTTGCGAAATTACGCCAGGGTTAAAAATAGGACTCACTTAGCACTTTACTGAGCAATCCACCATTTGTTTCCATCCGTTAGCTGTCACAACTTTGTTAATCAAAAGTAGAGTGCAAGTACCGCAGTCGATGGAAACTTTTAATGCTGGGAACAGATTGGTGATACGTAACATGAAATGTAACAAACGTTGAAACAAAAACGCCTTCTAAAAAAGTATAGACAAGACATCAATTTCGATTTTTTTCGTATGACCGGAGTGTTTATTTCTTCTAAATTACTCAATGGATTTTGATACGGTTTTCACCAAAAAGAAAAGGTATTTATTCCGAAAGGTGTATAATAATAATATTAAATTACATAACTATATTTTAATATAATCGTTTTTAAAACATACTATAATATATAATAAATGTAATATTATAATTAATATAATATAATATAATAAACTTACATTTAGCTATAATAAATAAATCTTGATGTTTTCAAGTAGTTTTGTTAAGTCGTAAAAACCGTGGCAAGCAGGGACGGGTCGCTAATATATATGTAGGTATAGTGAATTATATAATATTATGTACTTAATCTATTATAATTATATTTAATTATAATTATCCACTTTTTTACAGTGAGTTAGCAATTAGCTAGCATGTACATAAAATCGTGTCGTGTACAAGTACAACTAATAAGTGAAATATAAAAACTATTTACAAGAAAAAAATCGACGTCAAATAAAAAGCGACTGCAAAGTGAAACACAATTTCAGTTTCAGAAATCGGCGGTATGGTATTATAAAACACTAGCTGTGCCCCGCGGTTTCACCCGCGTAGGTCTCGATCCCGTGGGAATTTAGGAATAAAACGTATCCTATGTCCTATTCTAGGTCATGGTCTACCCGTGTGCCCATCTGATCCTCTCTAGAGTAGGGAACGTCGCGGCGGCGCGGCGCGGCGCCGGCGTCGAACGGGTCGCGTATTGGATTTCATGATAACTTCGAAAATAAATGACCGATTCGAATGAATTAAAAAGTATTTTACTGCTACATCAAGTATGTTGATAAAACTCCTTCGCAAATAATGCATTAATTTCGAACAAATTTGATTACCATAAAAAAAGGTTATAGTGAATCAATCTTATAAGATAGACATATGCTGTCGCGAAATTTTTTTAGAACTTTTAATGAGGAACTATTCCATGATACATGATATTTGCGTAACATAAACCGTTTACGCAGCGCACGCAACAGAAGCTCTCAAAAAGGAAAAATTTATCCCGTTTTTGCAACATTTTTCATTTATGCTCCGCTCCTTAACCTTAGCGTGATGCTATATAGCCTATAACCTTCCTCGATAAATGGACTATCCAACACAAAAAGATTGTTTCAGTTCCAACCAGTAGTCCCTGAGATTAGTGCGTTCAAACAAACAAACAAACAAACTCTTCAGTTTTATAATATTAGTATAGATAAAAATAAGTAAATTATTTAAGACCAAACAATATATTGTATACATTTTATAAACTTGCCAAACTGCGTGACACTTTGTCGGCGGGGATGAGTGCTCGTCTTAAAACATTTGGTTTATACAATCTAATTCACTTTATCTCTTTTATTTTTATTTTCTTATTTATTTCACTTTTTTGAAGTCGATTGCTTTTTTTATGTAAAAAGTTTTTCAATTCTAGTCAACAATCTACATCATTGTAAGCAGAAGAGGGCCACTTCTCTGCCCATTGTTGGCGACCGTCTGGTTTCAGTTTCCGATGTCGGCTGAAACTAAACGAGCTCACTGTATATTATTTTATTTTACCTGCTGTAAAAAGATAAGGCTTTGTTTAGTGAAGTTTCTAGGTATGCGAGTGCTGTTTTTGATAAAACTGTGGTTAAGACACTGCAAAACCCTGGCGTTCACATAAAAAACACAATAAATAACTACAAAGTCAAAAATATTTTCAATTTGGTAATACCTACATGAAAACAAACAAAACCAAAGCCAGAACTTCCAAATCTAAAATTGATGCCCAATGAGCTCCTCCCCTTTATTTTTTCTTTTTAAATTTGTTATATAATTGTACATACTATACACATTTATTTTAAAGTCTGTTAGAGTATATACTTATTATAATTATGTAAATACCGCATATTAAAAATAAAAAAGAAACAAATTATTTTTAATTTTGTAGTCACTTTTTTTTTATAGTCGTAATTTTTTTTTCGGAACGTTGTTTACTCTTTCTACCAGTTTTTTTTATTCTCCGGTTTTCAAGAAAGCCGTAATGTTTTTCACATATTTTCCCATTAGCTTCGGATTTCTGCGTTTATTTTATACCTACAATATTCAGCCAAATAACATCGTTTCCTCCCACTATTTTCTCCGGGACTTTCGACAATCCTGTTTTACTGTTGACCTTTAACAAACCCCTTAATTCCCTTACAATAAAAATCAATTAGTCCACAACTAAAACTAGCAATTTGCACAACTAATTAAGCCAACGTATCATTACCATAAATTATAATTACACCCAGGTAAGGCCATTTACACATGGTCGTTTATACCCGGCTATTCTACACACGTTTCTGTTATCCGTGCCAGTTAATGTGCACGAAGCTTAAGGTAGTTTTTGGACTATTCTCCATACGAAATGATAGTACAAAATTAATATTTTTAACAAACAGTTGTTATTATCAATTACTTAGGTAATTAATCTATTGTTGTAAGCAAAAATGGTTTAAAAAATGTTCTGAAGCCATCTGTAATTTGTACCCGCTTGATGGCAAAAGGCGTGTGCCAATGTAGTATAATTACCTATACCTCTGCCTACCTCTTCGGGAAAACAAGGCGTGATGTTATGTTATGTAAAAGACTTAAAACGCTGTAATTAATTCTTTTCAATTTGTTTTTAAACTCAAGCATTTATTTCAATTAAACCATTTACAGGCACTTTTGAATTGTCAAGGAGTCGGTCAGTCAGAGATATGAAGCTAGTTGCCCATTCCAAAGCGTAGTAGGTACCTATGGAGAAGAACGGGCATGAAACTCCAGGGACAGTCTTTTAAATAAAAATGATACAAAATGTTGGTTACATCATTCATGTTGAAATTATACATGTGAGAACAATGTAGAAAGGACATTAAAAGCGTCCGCAATTATAAAATAAAAACAAAAAACAAGGCAAAAATTAAAATTAGCCATGGCAGCTAAGAGATGACCAGTCACAACTGACGGCGCCCGTTCACGAACATGACGCATGGATCAGCACCATTCAGCTCAACCATTTTGAAGGGAGCTAAATGATCCAACACACGCGTCACCATCAGCGAGACATTTGAGTGAGCATGACATATTCCCACTATTTTGCTTTGCCTCTTAATTAATATCTACCAACACTGTTTTTGAGGTGCCGTATTTATTATTTTTTATTTAAACCCTCTATAAGGATTATAGATCAATGAAATTAATGACTAAGTAAGTAAGTTAGGCAGTTCCTCTGTGGTTGAGGATTTGGAGTGAAGCTCGCTTCCACCTTCGGCCTGATCACCACTTACCATTAGGTGAGATGCAGACCAAGAGCTTACCCGTTGTGGTTAAAAAACAAAAACATTTTATTATACCTAACCTTATTTCAAAAATCAGCGTACTGTTTATAAAAAATTTACAAGTCTACACGTTCACAAGTTACCTAGAATGTTAATTTTCGTTAAATTCATAGCTAATCTCCATATTCATAATCAGCCTTAATGTTCCCACTGCTGGGATACGGGCATCAGGTCATCTCTCTCTTTTGACCACATTTTAATAAAGAAAATCGAATCTAAACGTTTATTGCGGTACTAAGCACGACACTTTGTAAGCTTGTAAGACGGAATAGAGAGTCGCCGGACACACAGGATTTGCTATGATTTTCTACAAGTTATAACTTACAAAGAATTTTTTTGTTAAACAAAATCACGAATAAAACTGTCATAATATAAGTACTTGTGAACTAAATAATGACATTTGGTACTATAAGTTTTGATAAACAGGGCACAGTAGTGCTATTCTGTAAAAATCTCACCGTGAAAACTTAGGTGAAGCGAGCTGTCATTCAACATGGAGTGCTATTCTGTAAAAATCTGACGGTGCTAACTTAGGTGAAGTGAGCTATATGTATATAGTGTGAATCCCTATCATCATCAGGTGGAATGACAGCTCACTTCACATAAGTTTTCACCGTCAGATTTTTACAGAATAGAGGGAAGCATGGCAAAAAGGAAAAGAACTTTACTCTTTCTAACTGTACAGACAGCTGTGATGCTGGAGAGTTTGTTGCGCCACTTCTTCTTCTCAGCTAAAGCACTGGTGAATAAAATAAAGGAAGTGGTGAAGGGTGGGCGTTTTGGGGGACCGTCTTATGTAATTTTGACGTTCGAAAAGTGCTGATTCTCAGCCTAGTTTAAATAAATGGCTTTTTATTTTGACTCGGCCTACTCAGCAGTAGGTGGAACAAGGCTGCCAATGATAATAAAGATGATGAATTTTATTTGTACGCCAAGAACCGACTCAAGAACACCAAAGTCTTACCTAAAGACTATCCTCCTAACATTTTTCCAGAACATGGTTCTCAAATAAACACTGTCTTAGCTATTTTTCGGCATATTTATCGTTTCTTATTAAGCTTAAATGCCTGAACGACCCCCGAACTTACTAGTGTAATGATAACAATAGAGGGACTGTTTGTATGCGGTTGGGGCCACAAAGTAAGCGGGATAAAATTTTAGTAGATACGAAATCTACTCATGGGGGCTATAAAAAAACTAGTTGTATTAAAAATTACAAAAAGATGAAATAATAAATATTAAGCGCAGACCACACTGAGAATGAAACTAAGTTTGTTTACATAGCTTCGCTCATGTAGCTACCGCATCTTTCATACTTCGGCTCATAGTTTGCAGTGTGAACCGAACCGTTCTCTAAAGCTAAATATCCTGACGCGTCATTTGAGTGAACGTTCATTTTTGTTTCATTCCACGTTCACACGGCATCAACAAAATTACATAGGAATTAACGTTCATCTTATCATTTCATTTCATATTTTTTTTCATTCGGTAGGCTCCTGAACGATTTACGAAATCCAACATCATTGGATCGATTTATTAATGAATTCATTTTTTATTTTTTATTCGTTGTGTATTCTTTCACTTCGATTAAAGAATGTGCCAATGACAAATACTAACAAAAAGTTATCTGCATATGGCCGATTCCTACGATTTACGGACCGTTATTGGTTAAATTAAAACTCTTGTATCTTTACCAATAATGAAGCAAAAAACTCATAACTTTGCATAGTAGACCCTGCCATATGGAAGTAGCTATCACGGGTAAAATTTGCTTACAAATCTTAATAAATGCCCAGTTTGGCAATAAAAAATCTATCATTGGTACTAAAAACGATTCGTTGTTTTTGTTTATAGGAACCGAGCATTCATTGAATTCTACCATTTTTAATCCCCGACGGAAAAAGAGCGGTGTCATAAGTTCAACGTGTGTATCTGTGTGTCTGTCTGCGCCATCGTAGCTGCAAACGGCTGAACCGATTTTGTTTATTTTTATTTTTTTGGGTTTGTTTGAAAGGTTACTTGATTGAGAGTGTTCTTGGGTTAAAAAACAAAGTAAAAAATCGTTTATTAAACGCTTTTTTTTTGTCGGGAGTTTTTAATTTTTTTTATTTAATTTAACTTGTTCTCAACGATTCTCATCCACCCGTCATCATTTATTTTTTACTGCAATGCGAAATATTGAACGAACAAAATCCTTCACCCGCTGGTTTCAAAACCACACGACTACGGTCATTTCGGTAGGAAAATGCCACTGTAATCTTTATTTATTGTTTTGCGCCCAAATTTGCTTTGTTTCACTGTGTCGTTCGCTACCCAATTTGGTGCAATGCATGGGTTACATTCAAATGGCGATGGTAACTGTTATTTGAATGCCTTGAGATATAGTGTTTAGGTGGAGATAGCAGTGGGTTTCATTACCCTTTGAAGATTCCTTGGAGATTATCGGGTCATGGGAAATTATGGGGTCCACCCATTGAGGTTCAATGTAAACTAGAGGAGATACCGCGTAACATGTTGTTGTCCATAACAGCAAACTTCTCTCTACTACTTGAATACGCATACATCGCGGTTGTCACATTTGACGTCTGTGGGGGCACATCTTTAGTTTGTAAAAGCTGCTCTAGTTTACATTTAACCCCCTATTACACGGAAGTTTTAACTTTAATGACTAAATGTATGTACTGTGTCCTCAGCCCTCCCCTTTGACGAATTCAAGCAGATTGTTATGAAAAATATAACACTTCAGCTCTTTTTTTATTTTCGTTTTTAATTTAGGGATAAAAAACAGGAGTACAATTAAATTTTATACATACTATCTTACTAATTAAACAAAATACTTCATATACTACTAGCAACATTATTCACTTATTATTAACTAGCTGATGCCCGTGACTTCGCCTGCGTGGATTTCGGTTATTATATACTTAAACCTTACTCGAGAACCAATCTATCCATTGGTGAAAACAGCATGAAAATCGGTGATATAGTTTATGAGTTTATCGCGTATAGGACGACTGACAGACACGGCGGAGAACTTTGTTTTGTAATATGCAAGGATTGGTTGCTACATGAGATAAAAACAGAATACATGACTGAATCGAGTAAATGATTAAATGATGGATTGATTGAATGAATACTTTCTAATAACGAAATTTATGGGATATAAAAAAGAGAGGAAAAAATAAATTATTCTGTATATAAATAATACTTAGATATTATAAAACAAAATCCTCCGCCGCGTCTGTCTGTCGTCCTGTACGCGATAAACTCAAAAACTTCTGCACCGATTTTCATGCTGTTTTCACCAATGAATAGATTGGTTCTCGAGTAAGGTTTTAGTATATAATAACCGACATCCACGCGGGCGAAGTAGCGGGCATCAGCTAGTAATTAATAAAGCTAAGATAGAATTTGCATCGTCATGACTTGAACTTTCATTTCTGAAAGCTCTGTTTCCCAAAAAAACGGATTCACAATGCTATTTTAGCTGCGGAAGACCTAAAAAATTGTTGGCGCGCGTTGGTTGGTTAATTATTGGTTGGTTGGTAGAAACTCTGCAACCAACTTTGTTGTCAGGTCAACTTTCAACTGCTGCAGGTAATGAGCTATTCTCATCACCACTTTTTAGTCTGAGTTACTAATAAAAATATCAAAACATTCCTTCAATAGATTATTACAATATCAAAAAGTTTTTACAACTTTAAATCGGGTTCATAAAGTTTAAATTATATAATGAACTCTTATCAAAGAATACGATAAAAACAAATTATTACCTAGATTATAAATTCATTTTTAATCGTTTTCTTTCTGGGGGGCATCATAATAAATCGGAGAGTTTGGGCAGAACATAAAATTTAAGTGCCTTATGATCGTTGAATAACCTTTTTAGTAGGAGGTAAACGGTAACTTTTGAACGAGCCCACAAACGATACGAAATTATCGGAGCGCGCTTACTCAAGCGATGACCGAGCGAACTCGCTTGTCTTGCGGAGGGGGCTCGCTCTGCTCGTGAGATAACGCGCTCAAATCACTCATGGCGTAGGAAGACTTGCTTAGCTTTCTCGTTTGAAGAGTGGGTTTGGTTCCCTCGTTTGCATTGTGGGGGGGTCACTTTGTCCGATCATGACTTGATCCATTGTGAGCGGCTCAATTTGCTCGCTCATCGCTTGAGTAAGCGCGCTCAACGCAGTCATTTCGATTGTGAGCTCGCTTCGATCGCTCGTCACGAAACAGTGCTCGCTTCACTGAGCTGAGTTAGGGAATCTTATTGTTAAGTCAGCTTAGCTTGATGTGACTGTGACCACCTCTCGTTAGGAAATGCGGGTGTACGATTCACCTCTGCCTAACTTTTAAGGGAATACAGGCGAGATTATATTAAAATTAAATAAGATCAAGAGTGATCATCATTTCAGCCGAAAGACGTACGCTGCTGGATATAGGTCTCCCCCAAGCACCGCCACTTCGACCGGTTCTGTGCTTCTCGCATCCAGTGGATTTCCTGCCTTCACCAGGTCATCGGTCCACCTTGGGTATCAAGAGTCATCATCTGCCTAGCCTTTTCCCAACCATGTTGGGGTCGGCTTCCAGTCTCACCGGATGCAGCTGAATACCAGTATTTTACATGGAGCGACTACCTATCTGACCTCCACAACCCAGTAACTGAGTAATACGATACACTTTGACAAGACTGGTTGTCAGACTTTCGGGCTTCTGACGACCCGTAACGACTGTCAAAGACCCACAAATGACAGCCGGGACCAACGGTTTAACGTGCTTTCCGAGGCACGGAGGAGTCTCGATATCACCCATCCACGGACCAACCCCGGCAAGCGTAGCTTAACCTGATGAATCGACCCGTGCGGCTGTTATTACTTAGCCACGAGCTCCTCAAGAGCTTGGGTATCAAGAGTAGTTTCTGCAAATGATTTTTCGTGTAAGAAAATCATCTTTTCGCTCTTACCCTTCATTGATAAAATGTACGTTATCCATAAAAGCTACTACATACAATAATTAATTGACAGCATTCTATACAATATCAATATATTTAGGTTGATTTATCACATAGCCAAGGTTACTCGCTTGTAACGTATTACTTACTGTCTTATATATTCGTTTTGGTCAGTACGGATGTGGAATATTATTCGCTGATTTTGCTTTCTTTACTGGGCTTTGGATAAACAAGGATTTTTATGGTGTTTTCCTGGTTTGGGCTGTTTTTTTGTATCTCAGACCAAATAAAAAACCAAGACAGAGCGCTGTCAACAGTGACGTGGGGCCGGTTTCGTAAACATGTGCGCACTTAGTTTGGTGTAGTTTGATTGCAAATAGTTGTAAATGTGTATGTGTGAGCGTGTATGCACAGAGCGCTGGTGTACTTTTAGCATGCTTCACAGTATTGTTCGCAGCGCTCCGTCTTGGTTTTTTATTTGGTCTGAGTTTATGATATCCTGTACGTAACGTAAATAGTATCTATTAGTAGTAATAGTAAGAGTTTTGTACAGATAATAGTATCTTTTATAATAAGTTCAT
This sequence comes from Lithophane leautieri, assembly GCA_949152455.1. Taxonomy (NCBI): domain Eukaryota; kingdom Metazoa; phylum Arthropoda; class Insecta; order Lepidoptera; family Noctuidae; genus Lithophane; species Lithophane leautieri. The sequence continues at coordinate 4,773,170 of OX424482.1, read as the reverse complement.
GATCTACCCATGTGCCAAAATGTTATCTAAATCCGTTCGGCCGTTTTAGCGTGAAAGCGTGACAAACAAACAAACAAACTCACTTTCGCTTTTATTATATTAGTAAGGATAATATCATTTATCTTATTTTTTTAATTTTAACTCTTATTTCTCGCAAACCTTACATTTTTGTAATATAATTAGGTACTCTTATTTTGTGTTCGTCGGGTTCCGTAGACAGAAGTCTATAACCGTATTTTTAGGGATCCGTGCTACATTAAAGGTAATAACAATAAAATAAGGATTTTGATTTTCAGCTGAATGTGTTTTTTACACTGTTGAGTTTTAGGTTGTATTTTCAGGATCCAAATTCAATAACCATAAAAGAAAATAAGTCAATAATGAATGAAAGAAATTCTGGAACGAGTTTCAATAATAACGATTCTTTTTTCTCCGTTACCAATGATTTTTTTTCATACCATAAAATGTAATTAGCACGTTAATGAGAACATTCGTATGCCATAGCAGATTCGTCCCATTACGCATTGACTTGTAAGGTTTTTTTTTTTTTTTTTTCCTAAGAAATTTCGAAATTCGCGGTCTATATTAAAGGCTCGCCCGTATTACTTGGGACTTAAACATAACTGGCGAAATATGGGTGTACTATAGTGCCATCTCTGCGTAACCCTTCGGGGATGATAGGCGTGATGTTATGTATTAAATACACATCGCAGCTACGCTCAAATAGTGTCATAACTCAAAAATATGTAAAACCTTTTTTATTGTACCATTCGTTTCAGAAACCTGCATAATCTTATCTCAGATAGTGTCATACTTATGGTTTAAATATTTATCCCTAGATGGCACTAGTGTCATTATAATGTTAAATGAAAGTTTCTTTGGAAAGTTTCATTTCAAACACCTTTTTCTCCAAAGTTTGATTTTTTGACTTACGACACTATTTGAGCGGAGGTGCGACATGTTGTAAAACATCAACAAACATCTTTATTTCAAATTAATGAGAAATAGAGAGACGTCACCAATCGCTAGCGCGACGACGTCGCCACTTGGTGGCCAGTTGTATATATCTTTATTTTATGTTACATTGAAGAAATCACTTTGTATTTATTGGTAAATTTGAAATTCTCAACTTTTTTTTTTTTCTTTATTGGCAATCCTTGAAGTCCATAGTGTTAGTAATGACATGAATATGAGATATACTTATTTAAAACGCAACAAATAAACAAATGCAAGTCATCATCTGCCTAGCCTTTTCCCAACTGTGTTGGGGTCGGCTTCCAGTCCAAACGGATGCAGCCGAATACCAGTATTTTACATGGAGCGACTGCCAATCTGACCTCCACAACCCAGTAACTGGGTAATACGATACCCCTTAGCAAGACTGGTTGTCAGACTTTCGGGCTTCTGACGACCCGTAACGACTGTCAAAGATCTACGAATGACAGCCGGGACCAACGGTTTAACGTGCTTTGCGAGGCACGGAGGAGTTTCGATATGTATAGATGGTCACCCATCCACGGATCAACCCCGGCAAAGCGTAGCATAATCTGATGAATCGACCCGTGCGGCTGTTATTATTACTTAGCCACGAAATAAACAAATGCAAGTAGCAACTGATATTATGCTAATTCTTGCCATTTTGAGGTTATTAGGGTCTGTCTGAAGAACAGCGATAAGCAGGTTATTATGCTGGTCATTTTTCTCAATAGAGCCTGATTTACACGGTGCAATTTTATTGCCACAAGTTTTGAAGCAAAATAAAAGTTGAACTGTCTGTGTTTTTGTGTTGTGTTTAGATGATGCAAGTCATTTGTTACTTCAATTTTATAGCCTCAAGCAAGAAACTTACATCGTGTCAATGTACTTGACATTAATCCTCAACTTTATCTTATATTTATTTCAAAATATAACGGAGGATCATGAGCGATTTGAGGTATTATAGACTCTTTAAACTCAAGGGTTGAATTTAGAAACTCAAATTAGTTCATTTTTCTAACAAATGTTTAAGACTATTGGATTATCTATTCAATGCGTTCGTTTGTTTATAGTATCTTTAGTCAGGTAGTATCTTTAAGTTATTAAGTTGTACTAACATAGGCTAAGTTCATACTAACACTATATGGATCTCTTGGTCTGAAATAAAATATTTGAATTTGAATGTACTTAAAGCCTGATTTACATGGTGTGATTTAATTGCCTCTGGCATAATAAAATTTGCACCGTCTAAATAGTTTTAAGATCATGCAAGAGTTGGTTCAATATAATATATGCCTCAGGCAAAAAACTTGCATCGTGCAAAATGGGCCATAAGAGACGGAAAATTCATGCAATTTCACTGTAATAAAACAATGATATACGTAATGAGACGGTGGGCAATGTAATTCAAAAATCGGCCAAGTGCGAGTCGGACTCGCGCACGAATGGTTCCGTACCATTATCTGTAAGAACGGCAAAAAAATCATGTCTGTTGTATCGGAGCCCCCTTAAATATTTATTTTATTCTTAGTATTTGTTGTTATAGCGGCAACAGAAATACATCATCTGTGAAACTTTCAACTGTCTAACTATCACGGTTCATGAGATACAGCCTAATGACAGATGGACGGACAGCGGAATCTTAGTATTAGGGTCCCGTTTTACCCTTTGGGTACGGAACCCTAAAAATGGACGGAACGCCATAGAAATACCCAGTGCTGTGACATTTTGGCTAATCACCGATGTTTGAGTTTGTTACTGGTTACTTTTGAGTAGTGTCTGTTTGTGTGGGATTTATAGGCCTGTCGTGCTGTAACAAACTGCTACAATTATTTGCCCCAAATTCATTCGCTCATTTATTTTCTTCCTAATTAACGTGTTACCTATCTTATTGTTCATCTTATTATGTCCCCAATTTCTATTATATTCTTTAGCAAGCTTTCTACACAACTTTATCCTGTTTTCACCTCATTTACGCCTTAGATCAAAGATTAAACGAAATACTACAGTATTTGATGAAAACTAATTCACTTAACACTAAAACTGCGTGTAATTAATTATACACAAGTCCGCACCTCTAACTACTAACCTTTACTCGTTAAATAAAAGGGAACACTCTGTAGGAATGGATTAGGGTTGTTACTAAGTTCGCCTCGCCACCGCAAATGCGAAACTTCCGCAAACATTCGTAACAGGACATCAATTTTGAGTAGCAATGGAAATTGAACTGTGCGTTAAGGTATTTAGGTTCCTAAGCAAAAGGCAGTGCTTAAGGCAATGTAGAAAGATAGAAGATAGTCAATGATGCAAATGCGTTTAAGGTAAAATAAATGTATTTAACGGAGCGAAGGGCACACGCGATGACCGCTAATCATGTACTACATACTTGCTCAATTAAACTTGGTGCCGATTCTGTTGTTTACAAACTAAACCAAATTTAAGACACACCAGGTATAATGTAAACAAAGGGTTTGGTTCGAAGATATTATAGTTTTTTCTCAGCTGCCGAGCACTTGACGGACGTCAAACAACATGTGTCATGCGCGCTGAAGCGTGCGTGAGCATGCGTGTTGAAGCTTCTAGAAGCTGGATTGTGGCGGGAGCGGTTTGAAATACCTGTCTGTTACATCCCCCCTTTTGAGTAAGTCATGACGTGTGGCCTGGTCAAACAACGTAACGAACCGTTCAGTGCATCTTTTTCTTTCTATTTCATTAAGAAACGGACAGAAGATAAATTTTAGTTTAGTCCTGCCAAATTGATCAGCCATGAAGACATGTAGCAACGATCCCAAATAAATTGCTGAAAAAAAAAATGATGTTAGTTTACAGTTCTTTTTTTTTTGTTTGGAAATTGTCAAATAACTTCTCCTGCTCTGGGTTGAGTTTACGGTTTATGAGTTTACCACTGATTACCCGTTTTTTTTCCTACTCCGCCTCCGTTAAGATGGACTCCGTTACATCCCTAGTATAAATCGCAAGTCTCAGGGCAAAATAATCGTATTCTCGGTTCATTTGACGCTTCCTGCGAGTAATTTGCTATCTCAGTAAAATTATCTGTAGGTATACTCCTTGATTTTATTCGAGGGAGACATTTTTAAGTGAAGACCCTTTTTATCTGGTCGACGCATGCTTGTGGTGTTAATATTTTTAGCAGTAATTGTACTGGAAAGCGCTGTTTTAGAGTTGGTGTATTTTTTTATTGTACGGCCAGGGAAATTTAGTGTTATAAAATTGAAACACTACGCCAATTTGCCGTATTATAACCATTTCATTTCAAAGAATGACAAGAGTGATTTGAATATACCGACAGTTTCAATTCCTAGTCAATTTGCCTAAAATTATTACCGCTTTTTTTTTTTTTTCGGGTGTGTATTATCATCAAATGACTTCTCCCGCTCTGGGCGGAGCGGGAGGGCGTGTCAGACTTTTACTGACTAAAACCCACCCGTGTTCCTTCAGGTGCCTGTTGCCAAGGGTCCCGGTATTCAGACTTTCCCGCAAACATTCATTACCCTGACTTTACTGGCACAGATAGCAGAACCACTTCTATCTATATTAATATTCTTCTTTCTTTCTTTCTATTTACATACAAAGTGATATTACTTTTCTTCATCGCATCGCTCCGTAGAAGTCTTTCTACAAACGGTGACCGACGTGAACCGACTCCCAGCATAAGCTCTTAAGTGCTTAGCTTAGCTATTGATTCATAAAGCTGACAATAGCTTCGAAAGCGTTTCGTATTTCTACAACGACTCTCAACAAGATTGACATAAGCTTATTTGATAGCTTGTGTCAGTCCTATAAATTTTTGCTTTTTCTATCATTTATCGCTGACAGAATATCACTTTGTCTAGGGCCTCTGGTTAGAAAGAAAATCCTACCAAAAATATTTAAAAAAAATACCTCTTTTCCGTTCATACTTTACCAATAGTAGGTATACGATAATGCCAAACTTTGCCTATTAAAAGTTTCACAAACACGATTTGGGTACCAGCAGGCGATCGTTAACATCTGAGGATCCCTACACAATTTCAGCAAGTGCCCTCATTTTTATAAAGCCTATTATATTAATGTGCTGTAAATCTTATGTCAACTCTTCAACATGACTGCTTGTTTAGAAAATCTAACTTCCATTTTATTTGAAAACAGCAGAGAAAATAATATTATGTTACATCTATCTTTTTCCTCTTTTGTTAAATATTTATACACTTGTTAACTAGTATATTGTCCTCATATACTTATTAACACAGTAATTTGAAAATATTCTAAAAGCCAATATTTTTTTAAATTGTAACCTCTTCGGCCGTTCTTTGCCATAAGGAATGACCGATTGGAACTGTGTACCTAGCTTCTGATGTATCATAAGTGCCCATGTAGGTTTATGAGAAATAAGTTCGAATTTGATTTTTTTATTCTTGTGAGCTTTAAGAAAGTCAATAACCAGCCAGCATGATGTGTGCAGCCCTGAATCCCACTGCCTCTTTTGAACTATGCCGCTAGCCTCGTTTACAGGACCAAGGCCAGCCAATCGTAGCTTGATAAACAGTTGCTAAACTATACTTCTGCATCTGTTGACGTTACGCATTACCTAACTACGAATGCACTGCTGTATACCTACAATACTTATAATATTGCAATTTCCTTCGCATTAAATAAAACAACTCTAATAAACCGGGAAACAAATCACAGCACTTTCACTAACAAACAAACTCCCTATTTACTAAGGAATGGCCCGCGATACTCCCTGATATATCACCTAACTTTTTATAGCATTCTTACTTGCCAAAGTTTTGTGGAAAATGCGAAAAAAATGTGTTTTCACCATATGGTGCCTTTGTAGGGGGAGTTTTACGTGTTAAGGGGTGAACACACATGCTTCATATTTGCCTTGTTTTGATGCCACACTATGTCGTGTTGACTCACCTAATTGAATAAGTACTTAAAGCCAGATTTATACGGTGCGATGTAATTGCCCGTGATATACTAGCAATAATCTTGCATCGTGTAAATGGCGCAAAAGTAGAATAAAATCCCTGTAAGAGAGGAATTTATACCCACTGCCTGTTGAAGTTCTTTCACTAACTAACTTTATTGGATATTTTTCGCTTACACCCTATTTATTTATCTCTTCTGCTAAAAAACATGGTTACTGAGCATACCTACCCACCGAGTGTATATATGCCTCGAGAAATTTCCCCCCTTATTCATAAACGTTGCTTAAACATAAGTAATGATTAGCGGCTAATTAACCACACATTTTTTAAGTTTAAACGTCTTTTAACTTTAAGCAACGTTTATGAATAAGAAGATAAGGGGGAGGAGGAGCTCGTGTCTAAGTAATAACAGCCGCACGGGTGGATTCATCAGGTTAAGCTACGCTTGCCGGGGTTGGGCCGTGGATGGGTGACCATCTTTAGATACATATCGAGACTCCTCCGTGACTCAGAAAGCACGTTAAACCGTTGGTCCCGGCTGTCATTTGTGGATCTTTGACAGTCGTTACAGGTCGTCAGAAGCCTGAAAGTCTGACAACCAGACTTGCCGTTACTGCAGTTACTGGGTTGTGGAGGTCAGATAGGCAGTCGCTCTATGTAAAATACTGGTATTCAGCTGCATCCGGTTAGACTGGAAGCCGACCCCAACATGATTGGGAAAAGGCTAGGCAGATGATGATGAATAAGAGGATAAATATTACTTCGCCTTAACACATAGGCAATAAATTTGTGAGACTAAAGGCAAGATTCACAGACCGTACTTTGTCCTTACTCTACAAGTACAAACTCATACCTACAATAAAACCATTAGTCGGAGGTATAACATGAAACGATTGCTCACGTTTGCTTATACAAATATGAGCATTATAAGCACAGTAGTAAGGTTCACATAATATAACATCGCGCCTGTTTTCCCCGAAGGTTTAGGCATATACCTATTAGTACACCCACATTTCGCCAGTTATGTTTAAGCCCCATGTACTAGGGGGCGAGCCTATTGCCATCAACCGGGAACAAATCCAATCTCATGCCTGCTACTGATAAATTACTGATGGAAAACCTAAAAACGTTTTGCCTGACCTAGGAATCGACCAGGACCTCATGCTTAGCAGTAGTGCGTGGGACCATAAGACCAACGAGCCAGTCAACAAGGTCGATAAGGTTCACATTCGTATAAAATGCTTACTTTGCTTATCAAAGACAAAGTGCGGTCTGTGAATCTTGCCCTTAGTAAAGAAAGGCAAGCTTGGTTTACTGCAGACAGTATACCGTATCGTTGTAATGTGCTTAGAACTGGGTCATTGCGATAGCCTGGCATGAACTTCTCGATTTTTAACTGACTTCAAAATGAAGGATGTTCTCAATTCGTCTGTATATTTTTTTTGTATATTTGTTACGCGAATACTCCGCCAATTGTGAACCGCGAAACACTAAAAAGTGAAAAAACCCTATAATTTCCGAAGTCGGTGGCAAAATACGAAAATTCAAAAAAGTCGGTGGCTATTGTGGTTAGACGACCAGATAGATTTTAGAGGATCTAAACATGCGATCAGAATTAGAAGATCAATCTGTTTTGAGAAAGATCAATTAAAAATATTTTCCCCAAAAAAATAAGTTACTGAATTCTGGGCAACAATAAAGATCTTTCACTATTACTATTATAACCAAAACATCGCACCACAGCACTAGAAAGAAAACAGAAATCTTAAACAAGTTGTATAAGAAAAACACAGGTACATAAACTCAGCCTTCTGTTAATAAAACATGTATCTCGGTAATACCATTACCACAGAATAGTACAGAAGGTCGAATCCATACAATGAGCGGAAACGCACGCTTGCATAGAAATGTTTCCCTTACAGCTACTGTAAGTGCAATTGTGGAGACCGCCGCGCCGCCGCCGCCGCCGCCGCCCGTACATTTTTGGTCTGTTCCAAAAATATCTGGTGGCAATGTAAACAAATGGATCAGAAAACATACCTGTGTATGCCAATTTGTAGCAAATACACAATCGGGTTTCTGGTAGCAATTTATTTATTGCTAACAAATTGCCACCCGACATAATAAATCTAAATCACCAATTTAATTGAATGATTTTGACTTTATTGTATTGTCTTTCAATTGACAATTTGTCAATTTTATAACCTCAATTTTCGTTAATGACTTTTTAATTAAGATTTAATAATGTCATTCAAACAATCATTTTTGGAAAAAGTGGTGAGATATAAAGTTGGATCCTTCATAACAGAATGTGTTACTAATTCCCTTAATTGACTGATTGCGTAAGAATCGACCCTGTTTACACTTTCATCAAATACTTTTAGAACATACATTACGCGTCTAGGTGTATGCCCCGTGTTTTCGCTTTCTGGATGCAGTGAACCTTCTGTACCATTCTGTGCCATTACGTTCATACGACCGGTCTTAGCACCTCTATCTTAGATCCTCAATCTCTGATAAGATCACAAAGTTTTCTTATGAGAGGACCTTCGCAATGACTTTGCTTTACTTGGTAGAACCATGATCAGCAGAAAAATTTTGCTTCGAATATTATACGAACTATTTGTATTAATTTTTTTAAATGTTCAAATCTTTATTTCACTTTATGGCAATACGTTCGTTCTTATGAGGTAATAAAAAGCATTTTCCCAATAAGGCTTTTCAATGTCATAACAAAAAAAAAAAATTCTATTATCTGTAGGTATTTCTTTTTATACCGCATGCAGATTGGTTGAAATAAATTCGCCTATTTGTTGTACTAATGTTCATGCTGTATTGCATACAGGTGGTTCATTATTATGTTACAATTCAAGTTACGTTTCACAAATCTGTGAAAAAGCAGTGATGATAGCCTAGTGTTGTGACTGCCAAGTCATAGGTCTTGAGTTCAAACCCAAGCCAGGCACCTCTGACTTTTCGGATTCATTTGTATAATTTATCACTTGCTTCCAAAATGGTGAAAGAAAACATCGTGAGCAAAACGGAATGCCTGAGAGATATTTCTCCAGAGCATGTGAAGCCAAGTCCGAAGTTCTAGGGCGCCATAAAAACTCTGACACCAGGTTAGTCACTAAGCACACGAAAAAGAAATAACCAATCTGTACCATTACATAAGCAAACACTAAAAAAAGTTTTCAAATGAATAAGGTTTAATTCAGATTACTTTTAGGCGTTATCAGTTCTTTATGATTAAGATAGTTAGCTTGCTTTATACGGGCCATTAGGTACGTTGTAAAGTGGCATTATTGCAGTGCCACCATTTGAGAGAGAGGCATATGTCCTTCAGTGGACTTCAAACTTTTTTGATGACGAACTAGACAAAAATCACAGATATTTTTTCATCTATCCTTTTCACAAGAAAAAATAAATCTTGGCGAAAGAAATTCAATTACCGAAAACTTAAAAAATCAAACTTTTCGGAATTACTGTCGAACACCATCTTTTAATCTCGATTTTTTTCTGCTGACGGTGGCTACACGTCCGATATTGAATTTATCAGCTTTTATAATCCAATTTATGGGGTGGCCTGAAAATAATCTTGATGGCTTATTAACGCAGGAAAAAAATCTACCTGTTGAAAAATTCTATTACCTTATTTTTGCGAAAATCCGTTAAGAATTTTTAGTGATCTAAAAATAAGTTGCGGAATTTTTATGGGTTTTTACATTTTTCATAACAAAATTATGTGGTTTTTTTAAAGGACCATTTATTTTTGTGTTGCCAGAGCCTAGTTTAGTACAGACAACCTCTCATCAGTGGCAACAATTTGAAATTGAGCGTCTTTATGTCGTGGCGGAGAGTGCGATTTTTTTGTGCAAGTGTTACCCGTGCCTTTGAGTGTTCGCATGAGGAAAATTAACACAATTTAGACATACAATTGTTGTAGGTACGGTACGGTAGTTAATGAATTAAAGAAAAAAAATAGGTTTATTTGTCACAGAAACACGTGCAAACAAAAAGAAGACAGTACTTCATCATAAATTACACATACAACATATAAAAAAATAAAAAAACAGTTGGCAGATGCACGTCATGACTGTGACAAGAAGGCTTCCACTCAGCATGATGCTGAGCTATGCCACCCACAGCACAGCGCTGATTTTCAATGGTCACCCGAAAAAGACGTACGGGAATCAAGTCAGGTTGAATGATTTGTACATAATAAATAGGAAAAAAATTAAATAAACAGTACCTACTTAGGACATAAAAACGCGAGATTATATAAACGTTACTTAGCTCGTGCTTTAACTTAAACGTGTTCCCGTCTCTATCTTGCTCTTGGAGCTTGACAGTTGTGTGACAGTGACAGCAATAACGCTTAGTGTTCTTGCTAAGTAAAGCTACAGTTTCCTAGAAGAGTGGTGTCCGCCACAAAGCGTCTGCAATTTACTGGCGAATGACGTCACTGAAACGTTATTTATGAAAGTAACTTGGTGTGTTTTTCTAGAGAGCGTTTTTGACACCGTGAAGTCAAACCCCACTGCACTAATATTTAAATCGCTATATTTGCCCTCATCGTAGGTACTCAGTCACGCTAACAAGTGTCCATACTGAGGAGAGTGAGTCCCACGTTATGTCACGTCAATGTGTGTAAGAGGTTTCAAAATGTAACAGAAACGTGAGTCATCTTTTGAAGCGGTTGAATCTAACGATTTAAATCTGCCGCTGCCATCATTTTTATGAAAACCATCATTGCGGACGGTATGAGGCGGCCACTGCTATTCTAGGAAACCGTAGATTAACGTTTATAGATCTCAGTTTTAGTCAGTGACAAATTAAGCTTGAAGACTGGAAAGTAAGGCAGAGATCAAACGACTCTCACTATCTGAAATCAATCAATCTGCCTAGCCTTTTCCCAACTATATTGGGGTCGGCTTTCAGTCCTAACCGGATGCAGCTGAATACCATTATTTTACATGGAGTGAATGCCTATCTGAGCTCCACAGCCCAGTAACTGGGTAATACGATACCCCTTGGTAAGACTGGTTGTCAGACTTTCGGGCTTCTGACGACCCGTAACGACTGTCAAAGATACACAAATGACAGCCGGGACCAAGTGTTTAACGTGCTTTCCGAAGCACGGAGGAATCTCGGTATGTAAAGATGGTCACCCATCCACGGACCAACCCCGGCAAGCGTAGCCGTGCCGCTGTTATTACTTAGCCACGAGCTCCGTCCTGAAATGTATTCTCTATATCGAACTACCTACCTGGAAAGTCACGAAAAACATTACCTGCTTAAATCTATTGCATTCGTAGAAGAGGAAAATGCTCACAAAAATGTATTCTCAACTTCGCATTTTAAAAGGTCACCCTTGTCACAGTCAAAACTCATAACCGGGTAAAGTACTTTTTGTCAAAAAAAGGCGTAACTATTAGACTTTTGACCGGTAGCTATTGGAGACTTTTTCCACCAAAAGTCTCGCTACTCTCTGAGCGCTCGTTCCACAAAAATCTCCCAGACCAGTCCCCCAAAGGACTATACAGCACTCAATGTTCCACTACGATCCCTTTTGCTGAGGATTCTTTGTATAGTAATAAGTGCTATTTCTTTAAAGTCCCTTCTAAATAAAAAAGCCACAAAAAATAAAAATATGTCATACATAATAATTAAAAATCTGTCTACAGAGGGGATAACAATGACATTAATTAACTTTTCAAAAATAAGTTAGATGTTGAAAAAAAAAGTATCAAAAGCGTTGAATAATTTCGCAGGTTCAACCAGTGCGCCTGCCAGGGTTGCGGGAAAGTCCGAAAGGGATACCGGGACCTTGGCAACAGGCAAATGAAGGAACACGGGTGGGTTTTAGTCAGTAAAAGTCTGACACGCCCTTCCGCTCCGCCCAGAGCGGGAGAAGTCATTGGATGATTTCCCAACCTCAAAAAAAAAAAAAAAAAAAAAAAAAGGTTCGACCAGTGTAGCGTCTCGGTAGCGTGCTTAGTTAGAATCGCGTTCACCTAAACTCGCGACAGTCTAAGAAGTCCGTTTTGACGTTTCGTTCTCGTACATGTAATAAAACGTTATGCATTGAGAATCAGTTTTAATCAATGTAGATAAGTCGTCGATTACGAACTCTCTAAGTATTTTCAGTCGATGTGTCTCGAGAATCAATTTATAGATTTTATTTTTTTTTCATCGCTACACAAAGCGTTTTTTAGCTGTCAAAACGGACTTCATAAATTGTCGCGAGTTTAGATAGTAAAAGACGTGGGCCAAGTCGAACCTAAGGATCAAAATCGATTTTTTCATCGTTTAACTTATTTAAGTATATTTAACGTTATAAACGCATAATTAAAAACACTTTTCTACTAAAAATATTAGAGTTTGTAATTCTACTTATTTAACTTATAAATTGCAAGTTGTTTATCCCTGAATTATTATTCACTTCATCATTTCTAGAAAATGACCGACTGATATTTGCCCGTTCAGCAATTTCTGTTATGACTCTTGAATCCACTGATCTTTGAGTACATCTTCTGATCTTCTTTGTTTGACATTTTTTTTTTTCATTTTCTCTTTTCCTTTTTGAGAAGTATAAGATTCTTTGAAGTCCCAAAAGAACCGGCAAAATATTGGCGATTCTTTTTAATAAAAAAATCCAGTGTGGTATCGTGGCATCTAATCCCATTTCATGCGCATACCATTCTCATTAAATGAAATTTTCATTCTCACACATTCAACGTAGATTCATCAAGCTACCATTATAATTATGCTTATGTAATTAATTTGTTTGTTTGTTTGGCGCCGACTCAAAATTCTTAACCTAATTAAATTAGTTTAGAAGCTTAGTTTTTATTCTTCGCTTTTCAGGTTTCTTTTTCGTTGGTTTTAATTTTCTGTGTAGGTAGTACCCAACTGATATGGCTTACCGATGTACCTGCGCAGAAGATGAATTTTGAAAGCGCGGGAAATGCTATTGACCAATCGGCACGCTCCACACTTCTTTTTCCTGTACCGCTATTGGTCGGCAGCTGCCGCCATGTAAGCGCGCGCCGCGTGGCATTTTAGTCAGCCTCCATACTTGCGAGTGACTTGCGAGTGAGACGGAACTAACAGCTGCAGTGTATTATGAACCTTATAGTAGTGATCTAAGGTTGATTGTATGTTTTAGCATTCTTTCGTTAATCTTCGAGGCCATACTTTCTTTTCTGTGTGAACGAAGATTAACGACGTGCCTTATCAGTTGGGTGAAAATGTTTTTTCAAAATGTTTTTTCAATGCCTTAAAACTTAATTAGAGACATTTTACGCTAGGGAATAAAAAAATCGGGTTTTGAATGTAACAGGTCAAAATTACTATTCACTAGTTAAGATATTTGACTGTAACATCCTCCAATTCGCCAGATTCCCCTTGTTTTTGACGGTAGCTCGGTTTTTCCCGTTGATCCCTGTGTAAGGGAAAATGGAATGTATATACCAGCTGTGTTTAATCCAGTTTAATTTGCAATTTGTAAGAGGTTAGCAATTTGTTGAAGATTTGAGGATTGGCTGCCGGTGGCGTGTTTTCTTTGATCATGGTGTAATTGTACACTGTTTGGGCTTATTTTGAACGGTATTATGTAGCTCTTTTAGAGATAAGAGGAACAGACTGTAAGGTTCACTCATTATCATCTGCCTAGCCTTTTCCCAAAAATGTTGGAGTCTGCTTCCAGTCTTACCGGATGCAGCTGAATACCAGTATTATATATGGAGCGACTGTATCAGACCTGCACAACCCAGTTACTGGATAACACGATACCCCTTGGTAAGACTGGTTGTCAGACTTTCGGGCTTTTGACGACCCGTGATAAATGTCAAAGATCTACAGATGACAGCCGGGACGAACGGTTTAGCGTGCTTTCCGAGGCACGGAGGAGTCTCGGTATGTAAAGATGGTCACCCATTCACGGACCAAGCCCGGCAAGCGTAGCTTAATCTGATGAATCGACCCGTGCGGCTGTTATTACTTAGCCACGAGCTCCTCTGTGTGTGTAAGGTTCACTCACTCATCATATATAGAAAAGGGAGGATCCTCCGAACAGACGGGTGGCGTGTCTAGTGGGCTATTAACTGCCGAACGATTGCTGTCGGAACGTTGTATATATGCTGGTCGCGCAGTAAACTCTGCTTGCACGATCCAGGATTTTGCGTGACGTCTGTGTCATTTGTAATTCGTATGTGGCGATGTAGATGCCGAGTGTCATACTGAATTCGACAGTTCATTATTTCGACACTTCATTATTTCGACAGTTCACTATTTCGCCACTTCATTATTTCGACAGTTCATTATTTCGCCACTTCATTATTTCGACAGTTCATTATTTCGACACGGTCCCAATTTCGAAACACAATAGTTCGACTACTCATTGCTTCGACAGAACATAATTATATTCAACTAGCATGATGAGCATGATGCCGCCACATTCATAATTGATATTTGTTCTTTTTATTTTTATTCTCGTCAGCGTGTATTTTGTATTTAATCTTTTTATACATGTCATCATCTGCCTAGCCTTTTCCCAACTATATTGAGGTCGGCTTCCTGTCTAACTGGATGCAGCTGAATACCAGTATTTTACATGGAGCGACTGCCTATCTGACCACCACAACCCAGTAACTGGGTAATAATAATAACCCAGTAATCTTTTTTATACAAGTATCCAGGTTGTAAAGTATCCTATATCCTTCTCCAGGTTTCAGGCTAGCTACCTGTCGAATTTCATAACGGTAGGTTCAGTGGCGTGAAAAGGTATAAACAGACAGACAGATAGACGGACATAGTTACTTTCGTATTTATAATAATGATTAGTATGAATTTTTCAATATATTTACGTCACTGACGTGTCAATTTGACCACGTCACCATTTGGTTCGTACTACTCGAATCGGATTCGCGTAGCGGAACATGACGCGAGTCTGTACAATTGAACTACTGCGGTTTCGCTGATATGATTTCGCGGCGGACGTGTGCTACCGGCGTCAACAGCAACTTGAGTGTGTGACAATGACAGCGCCTTTATGTCGTAGCACTAAGGGCGGTTATTGTAATATCGTATACTTTTACAATGTTCGTAAATATGTGAGCACCATGTACCTATCACATTACTGATTTATTTGTCATTGCTCCATTTATAATTCTTTTTGCCTTTTGTCGGACAGTAATCTTATTGTAGGTGCATCGTCTTCATATATAATTATATAATTCATGTATACAAAATATTGTAAAACATTTTTGAAAAGAGTAACGATGCAGTTTTATTGCCCATTCTTCTCCATACGAAAGCTACCTTCTGGAATGGGCAACTAGAATCAATTCTATTTCTTTGTTTTTCATTGACGTTCAAAAGTGCCTTTCATGTGCCTATTTGAAATAAATTATTTGACTTTTGACTTTGACTTTGTAGAGCACGTTTTACCACTAATGTGCGAACTGTCCCTATATAAAATTGTGATTACGAATCGTTTTTCAAGAAAACGGCCCGTACAATACAGAAACCCAGCTTGCTGCACAATTTTGCTCCTCTCTAAATATAACAATCCATCAAGCCACATCTGCCTTCATTTTATGAACTCATATGCAATGAAGGCGCAGATGTACTGAAATGTCTCTATTATTGAAGAGCATTATAATTTGGAAGGAAGACCGCCATCTGACCCCTACATTATGTGGATGGCCATTTTCTGGTCCATGCTTAAGGCGGATATGGGTTCGTGCGTGGTACAAGGGATAAGGTGCTGTAAAGGTTGTTTGCAAAAAAAAACGTTACGTCATGCCTTGCCCTTTGGAACGGGGCGACTATATAAAAAGTAGTCTGTGGGGCGACTAGAATCAATTCTATTTTAAAGTAATTTTTATTTATTAAAATAATTTATTATATAATTTATTAATTTCAAATGTATATAGACTGATAAACTTCTTATAATACATAAACTAGCAAGTTATACTAACTATTTACATTATTTATTAAATTAACATACTGATTAAAACTACTTATACAAATAACAACAATTAACTAAAATATGGCGTCGAAAAACTCCTCCGCATCGCTGTCGGCTGGTAATGTACATGATAATTCTATTTTTAACCGACTTCTAAAAGGAGGACATTTTTAATTCGACGGTATTTTTTTCTTTTGTGTATGTTTATAAAGGCTCTTACATACTGGGGCGATTCGTCGCGCGACGCGACTAATCGCCGCATAGTTCACCGTGAGAAATTGTTTTGTTAAAATTCGCGTCGCGCGACGAATCGCCCCAGTATGTCAGAGCCTTAACGCGATTACTCCGCCAATTAAGAATTGATATGGACGATTCTTTTTTTGTTTGGTAGGTCATGCTTCAGAGGTAGTTCAATATAAATTTTATTAACTTTGTGTGCGTAGTTTTTGAGTTAGCTTCAATTATACATATTTTTCCCACTTACTCTGTATAGATGATGTTTCAAGTTCCTCTCACAGTTATTTTTACATAGCAGCATATTCGAATTTGTGTGGGGTCACAAATAAAAAGTATTTTTTTTGTAAATTGTTGACGTTCAAAAGTTCCTGTTATGTGCCTAATTGAAATAAATTATTAGACTTTGAATTAGACTTTGACTTTGGCTTGCTGAAAAATGATTCGGTTGCACCGTTCGTTACACGTTTTTACCCCGGTAGTATACGTTCCCGTGAGATATAATATTTTAGTTTAATACTTCGCATAATCATATTTTTCTCTTCTTGTCCTCACATACTGTCTACATTTATTTCTCATTTCTCCTTTCGCAGGTCTGCTGGAAGAAATTTCTTAAGAAATAAGCAGTACATTTGTACTCATATTATAATTTATGTCGTATCTATTTATTTATTTATTTATGGCCTATCTACAATTGTTACACTGTACAACCAATTTGAAAACACAAGTCAACATACAAGCCAAGTGCACAATATTAAGCGATAGACACAGCATGCAAAAAGTAAAGAACACAGAAAAAAAAAAACAATAAGTAAGTACAGAAATTACACAATATTTTTACATAATTTTTTAACAAAATAGTCATTACTATGTGTATATAAATAATAAAATAAAATAAATAATAATTTCCGATCTGAACGCGGACGAAGCCGCGGGCAAAAGCAAGTAGATAATAATTTACCCGCCAAAGTTTTTCCCTTACATCTCTATAGTATATTATGGCAATGTCAACCGATGGGTCGCTATGGGCTCAATACACATGATCGTGATAGCATCCATTTATTTTACATCACGACTTGTGAACTATGCCTCCTTCGTGCCTCGGAAAGCACGTTAAACCGTTGGTCCCGGCTGTCATTTGTGGATCTTTGACAGTCGTGACGGGTCGTCAGAAGCCCGAAAGTCTGACAACCAGTCTTGCCAAGGGGTATCGTATTACCCAGTTACTGGGTTGTGGAGGTCAGATAGGCAGTCGCTCCATGTAAAATACTGGTATTCAGCTGCATCCAGTTAGACTGGAAGCCGACCCAAGCATGATTGGGAAAAGGCTAGGCAGATGATGACTTGTGAACTATGCCGTACAATCACGACCCATTTATTATTATTAAGCTCTCCCTTCGACGGCGATGTAATGCAAAGTTTTTGTCACTGTTTTTGTTTTGGGTTCCTTTTTCGTGCACTGTCATAGATTAGCATTAACTACCTACATAACTTGAATAGAGAAAATAAGCTTTTATATTACACTACCTGCGCTCCGTCGTTTCACCTGCATAAAGGCTCTTACATACTGGGGCGATTCGTCGCGCGACGAGAATTTTAACAAAACAATTTCTCACGGCGAACAATGCGGCGGCGTCGCGTCGCGCGACGAATCGCCCCAGTATGTAAGAGCCTTGAGTCTCGATCCCGTTGCAATATCGGGATAAAAAGTATCCTATGTCCTAATCCAGGTCATGGCCTACACCTGTGCCAAATTTCATCCAATGTTCAGCTGTTTTAGCGTGAAAGCGTATCAAACAAAGAAATAAACAAACAAAATCAGTTTCGCATTTATAATATGAAAAAGTTAGGATTTTATTCGTCTTACGGAAAATTGTAGCTTTATTTTATATTAAAAATCTGTATTACAATCTATATTTCGTCGACCTTTCCCGAAACGAGATCCCTTTAATACACAAATAAGACAGTTGCGTTCGTAGGGCTGTCAAAAACAGGATAGATTAATTCGATTTCTTTTTAAAAGAAAAGAATTTAGATTAATTTTATAGCTATGATTAAAGGTATCCCACTATCCTACTAATATTATAAATGTGAAAGTTTGTGTGTTTATGTGTTTGTGTGTTTGGATGTTTGTTACTCAATCACGCAAAAACGGCTGAATGGATTTGGATGAAATTTGGCAAACAGATAGTTTATGACCTGGATTAACACATAGGATACTTTTCATCCCAATATTCCCACGGGATCGAGACTTACGCGGGTAAAACCGCGGGGCGCAGCTAGTCTTATCTATAAAATTAACCTAAATTATTTTATTAACACGTTATAAATATTTACTCATCAGTCAACAGAAAGCCCCGTAACGTGACATATTATGACCTAATTTTGCTCTTGCTGGGCAAACTGCGGGCAGCGTATTTTTTAATGGAAGATAATTATTAAATAGACAGTTTTATGAAAATAAAAAATTAATATTTCCTGTCCAAATCAATAATTTTATGTAGGTAGAAATAAAATACATGCAACTCAATTAATATAAATGTAGCGTCTGAAGTGAACTGAGAACCCATATTTACCACAATGTACTTTTTTTTTTGGTTTTCTTTCTTTATTGTGTCCCACTGCTGGGCAAAGTCCTCCTTTTTTCCTTCCAAACTTCCAAACTTGCCCCTGCTTTGTGAGATCTCTGGCCATTTTGGCCACACAATCATTTTCAGATCGTAACACCATACACCCTCTCCGTGCCTCGACGGTAATATCCTCCCTCAAGCGTCCAGTGACGATCTTTGCCCATCTCTCCGAATGCATTAATGTAACGTGTCCACGTCAACCTGGCTGTTTTTTCTCAAAAATCCTCTACTTAGTTAATGATTCACATACAATGCACTTTATGCAATGGTACGAGTTCTATGTTCGAAACGGTCGGTGGCAGCCCTATTTCTAAATAAGACTTTCCGCGTACCCTTATATATTTTGGGAGATTAAATCGCTATTCGAATTCAATTCCATTCGCTCGCACATCGAGAAAATTGGTGCATGAAATGTAATCGAGAACATTATGTATATTCCTTTACTAGTGACCCGCACCCTGCTTCGCACTTCGACTTGCTAAAACATAGAGATTTATTTTTAGTAAGTTAAAAATAATAATATGTAATTATACAGCATGGGTGTGGTCATATAATTAATCTATAAAGTACAGACCATCAAACTGAACAACTTTCTCCATTGGGGCCAACATCAAATAAACTGTCCCATACAAAACTTCAATAAAAATAATCAGCCGTACCATACATTTGGGTCAAGTAAGACCCAAATGTGTGTGACGGCTGATTATTTTTCGGTATTTTCTGTGGTCGGTCTACTTATTTTTTTTTTCTTACCTAATTTGGCAATGGTGGCCTGGAGGTAACGGCCGCGACTTACGAGTTTATTATGACGTGTAAAAGTGATTCCGATATCCTATTTACAGAATAAACAATTTCATTTCATTTTAGTTGTAGGTCGTAGATTTGAATCCAGATAGGCGCTTTACTTTGTGTACATTATCTCATCACCACTGCTCTCAAAACTTTCAAGAAAAAAATCGTGATGAAACTGGCATGTCCTGGAACCAAAAAATTCGAAGACATGACATTTACCAACCCGCACTGGGCCCGCGCGGGTGGTTGATTATGGCCCATTCCCTCTCACGGAGAGCAGGCTTGTGTCCCAGCAGTGGGCTGCTTATGCTAACCTATTTTATCCCACTGCTTGGCAAAGGTTTCCCCATACCTTTTATCTTTTTACTTTTTTTCTTTTATCTCCGGCCAATTGGTCAGGAACGACGAATGACGACGCCCGTCTTCAGGCACTGAGTGATGATCTTGGCTCATCTGTCAATCAGTCTACAGCCCACCAGTCTGGAGTAGATGACAGTAAAAAATCTGATTTTATGAGCTGAAAATATTTACTACCATTACAGCGAAAAGTGCACACTATAGTAACTCGGCCTAACCCTTAGGGAGAAAACAGGCGGGAGGCTATGCTGCCGTCCTTTAACTAGAAAGCCGTTAACCCTCAAATGGTGTTTTTTTACTTTTTAATAGAAAGTGATAGAGTTCAAAATTCTCTATCTTTCTGTCTAAGAAACATTTTTACAACATAAATAGTTTTAAAGATATGAACATTTTGTAGGCCGTTAAGTAACATATTTTATGATGATTTCATCACTTGAAAGCGTCTAACCCACACTTCTTCGCTTAATGTACGTTAAAATACCTTAACTGCCGGATGTGACGATTATTTTCTGGTGTTTTACTTAACTACAATTACGTTATCGGATTATTCTTGACTATAGAGACGTAAAAGGACTATAACTACTTTATAGTTAAGCATTTATAGGACAGTTTCAGTCAAAACCTTAACTTATTCGCAGTTATCCGCCCTTAACGTTATTTTAGTTAAGCACTTAATTCTGTAAATTTCTCACAATACTTTGCTTGTAAATAATTCTTGTCAGTTTGATGAAAATGGTGAAAAATTAAATAAATGATGCTAAGCTACAAAGCAGCTAAGCCACATTACTTAGCTAAAAGGCAGTTTGCCGACTCTTGCGCTGCGTTTACTTCGGGAGTGAGCGGGGCGCGGCCACCCCACCCAGCACCCACGTCGTCCACCATCCCGTCACACTCAATCATTGAGTGCGACGGGATGGTGGATTGCGGACATGAAACATTGAGTCCGGGTGGAAAGATTGAGTCTCAATCTCAACCCGGAGATCCGACTGCCACGGTCGTGTACAAATAAATGATGTGGTACCAAAATAGTAAACATTATTTCCTTTATTTTATTAATGTTAGAATATAAAAACATTTAAAAATATAAAAAATAGTAGTCCACCGGTATGGGTAACAGGGTCCAAGCTACCGGCGGCGGTGGTCAGGGCTCCAGACAGAGGAACCTCCTAACAATACGGGCCGTGTCCAGAAGTACCGCTTTCTGAATCAGCCCCTTAACCCAGCTGCCCAACGAAAGCCTCCATAGGTGTTGGTCGAGGCTCTTGGCAATTAAGCCATTGGCTGATACGACTATCGGCACAACGATCGCGGAGTCCACATCTCCCATGTCGACAACCTCGTGAGCCAAGTCAAGATACTTGATTTGTTTATCTTTCTCGGCCTTCACGAGGTTCCCGTCATGCGAGACCGTTATGTCAATAATCAATGCGCGCCGCTCGGTTCGATCCACCACCATTACATGGACCCGATGTAGATTTACTAGCGTCCGTACGCTAGTAAATCTACATCGGGTCCATATAGGGCCCGGAAAAAGCATCCGTGAAGCTCCTTACTCTGCCATACATGCCATGCTTGACACTAATGACCGCAGGGAGGCCCTGCGGTCGTTAGTATCAAGCACTACAGGCTTGCGCCAGTTCTCTTTCGCCAAGGAGAGCGGGGTGAGGCCCTTGTCCACCGCGACCACATCTCGATGCATCCCCACGTCGGCTTCTAGGAAATATTCCCATAGACTGCATATCTCGCGATTGTGGAGGGTCTTAGCGTTTAAAAAGCCTCGACCTCCACACTTTCGCGGTATATACAGTCTCATTACCGATGACCGTGGGTGATGCATTCGCAGTCGGCAGCGTACGGACCATCCTATCCAGGGCGTCAAGTTCGGTCTGAGTCCATTTGAGTATGCCGAAAAAGTACATCAAAACCGGCATGACCCAGCCGTTGAAGGCGCGCACCTTGTTTCCGCCTGATAGAAGACTATTAAATACTTTCTTCAGGTGGCCAAAGAAGCGCTCCTTCAACGATTGCTTCATGTCAGTAACATTGATGCCTAACGCTTCCGGCATACCCAAATACTTAAAGGTTTCGGAGAGGATGCGGAGAGGACTCTAAGGTATATGGAATCCGAGAGTTGGGTTCCCATGGAATCCACAATCTCCCCTCGCTTTACATGCATGACCGCACATTTTTCCACACCTAACTCCATCCTGGTGGCTCTACTGAAAGTTTCAGTTACTTTCGGTAGCTCCATCAGTTGTGAATTGTTGGGGGCACATGACTACAGGAAGGTGCGCAGAGTTCATCTACTTTATACAACTCCAGCACCCTCATGAGCCTTGTATGTGGTACCAAGTCATAGGCCTTCTTATAATCTATCCAACATGTCGACAGATCCTTTCGGGAACTATCTAATGGCCCTATCAATGAGGAGTAGCTCCTTAGTACTGCGAGACCCGTTCCTAAATCCATTTTGAGAGGCAGCCATGATGGAGTTCTTGTCGATATGTTTGTTAATTTTAACTCTCAAAATGGATTTAAGAACTTTATAGACCGACGGTAAACATGTGATCGGCCTATAATTTTTGGGTTCCGTGGTGCTTCCAGATTTGTGGAGCAGGTGGATAACTCCTATCGTTAAGAACTGGGGTAGCAAACCAGACTCCAATGCAGTCTGGTACTAAGCCGCCAAGCGAGCGTGCGACCTTATAAATCATTTTATCCAGAGTTGTGCAGCCCGTCCGGCCCTGGAGACTTCCAGTTAGGCAACGGGCGGACTGCACGAGCTACATCTTGGGGGCAGATGGTAATAGCCCCCATTTCTGGTTTTGGATCGCAGGCTCGCTCGACTTCCCGAGTCCAATCCCCTTCAGTGTGACTGACAGGCACCGACCAGATACTGCGCCAGAAAGAGCACATGCCATCATCATCCGGCAGGCACGTATGAGCCACACCTTGGTCCGGTTGCTCCGAAGTCCTATATACCTACCCACATTTCATCGCTCTGGAAGGTGCGGTTCTGAGTGTATCGGTCTTCTCGCCGCTTATACCTACGAATACGGTTTGCCCAGGCATACACTTTCTGCTTCAGGAAGTCTATGCGCCTTGCAACACGGATTATTATAGTCCTGAGGACTGATATCAGTATAATTAAGAACGCCTGCCTCACAAAGTGCATCACTCTAGGGCGGGTGATTTTTAAAAGAATATGTCTTTAATTTCTCACATATTCTCATAAGAATGCTAAACTATAAAGAAGTTAACCACAAGCGAAATGTTTTTAGCCACCTTTAAGTTAAGTAAAGCAGTTAAGATTTTACAAAAGTTCCATATCCCATTGGCAATAATTAGCTTAAAAGCATCTAAAGTCCCGTAGCCGCTCATTAGGAAAGTTATTGAAATTTAAATCGAAGCGAATGTCATGGCTATAAAGCAGTTACGTCACTTAACAACTTTTTAGTTACGTATTTCTGATCAAAATTTAACAAACATTATGAAGGCGAAAATTTCAAATAAATTACTTCTCTAAAAAGCCGCTACGGTATGGTTAACGGCCTTTTAGTACAGTAATAAGATGCGATGTCTAGGTTACATGCTTAACAAAATAAGAAAAATTAATTTAAAATGTAATTAGTATGAGTTTCTGGACATAAAAGATTCTTTAGGATAAATAGAAAGAAATATCAATTAATAAGTCCAACAATCATTAACCAAAGTGTCATAGTTTTTAAGAAATAACGATTCCCACATTTTTTGCCATTTTCTCGGAAACAACTTTTTGGGCGTAACGGCCTTCTAGTTAAAGGACGGCAGTATGTTATGTTTATAAATCACTAGCTATTGCCCACGACTTCATCTGCGATGCAGCATGAAAAGTAGCCTATGTCCTTCTCCAGGTTATGGTCTACCCATGAGCTAAATTTCATCCAAATCCATTCAGCCGTTTTAGCGTGAAAGCGTAACAAACAAACTCACATCTAAATATTATTATAATAATCATACCGACCGCTAAAACTAATTAAAACGCTAGGCAGATGATTATTATAATAATTATATATAATATATAATATTTATATAAAAATTTAAATATAATAATAATAATATAAAGTTAGGATTACCCATCAAATTATTTTTTCTTGCAATAGGTAGGTATTTGAGAAAAAAGCCGTAAATTAGAAACAAACATTTTCTCTAAATTTCATTGCCTCAAACTCAAAACCGACCAACATTAACTTCTGAAACAAAATCTAATTACGATTTTCCCCAAAAGTGGCTTTCCAACTAAGCAGTGTTCATGCCGTGTACACATCGCACGCATTTGGCACGGTGCCAACAAGACTCCATGCGAGCCGTCTGTCTTGTGTTCATTCGAGCCTATTGCGAGAGAGGGAACCAGTCATAAAAATATTTTTTTTTTTTAAATAGCATGTTCCTCCATTTTTTTAAGAGCGTGCGCTTCAGTAGCCCATGATATTCAACACAACATAACACAAAATCACGGCCTATATAGCATACCCAAATTTCGCCATTTACGTTTGTTTCCCTGGTAATAAGGGGCGAGCCTATTGCATTCAACCAGGCACAAATCCAGATTCGGGCTGCCGGGCTATTTGTTTTTTGAAGAATACTAAGCCGTTTTGTCCTTCGCCTGATCTCTCTACGTGTCGTATTGCCATTCCATCGTACTATGAGAGAAAGGAAAGATAGTTTGTTTGCGCACACACTTGTTCATCTCCCATGTCGACAGCCTGCTAGTATCCGCTGAGATCGGCCGCCATGACCAAAACACGCAGATAATTTTAGTCCTTGGCGGATAAGGATACGGTGAAGACTAATGACCGATTCCTATAATTTACGGACCGTTATTGGTTAAAATTAAAACTTGTATATATCTTTATCAATAATAAAGCAAAGACCAGAGTCCAGAGAGAGCAGTAATAGCCTAGTTATGTGACTGTCACACTGCCAAGTCGTAGGTTTCGAGTTCGAAACCAAGGCTCTGACACCTCTGACTTTTCGGATTCATGTGCGTATTGTAGATATAATTATCACTTGCTTCAAAAATGGTGAAGGATAACATTGTGAGGAAACCAACAACAGATAAATATCTGTTCTGTCGGTTTCCATGTGAATCCAATTCAGGCGGCATGTGAATCCAAGTTAGACGGCATGTGAATCCAAGTAACAGGCCCTTGGGCGGCTGTAAAACTCTGTCACCAGGTTAGTCACTAACCACAGGAAAAAGAGAAAAATAAATAATAGCTCTTTTTGTTTTTTGTAGGACGTAAAGCCGTACAACGAGACATAAGGCATATTTAATTACAAACCTAGCAAGACCGATCATTCAAAGAAGAAATATCATTACATTCCATTTTCAGTTTTCTAGACACATTACAAGGTTCAAATTCTGTAAAAAAAAAGGTTATTTGAATTTCTTCGAGCGTCTCAGGATTCAATTCATCAATTCTCATATTGTTGACTCACACATGTCTTTTCCAATAAAACAATTTGTCTGTTCAAATTATCTTAGGCATTCTGTTTTTTTTTAAGGTTCTATTAACTGAAGGAACATATTATTATTTATGAAATTTTGGTCTTTACATAATTTCAGCATCCGTCTGTCTATTGGTCACAGTCATTTTGACTGGACCTTTCTGGTTTATCTAGCGGTTACAAGTCCATCAGCCTGTCTTAGTACATTGTCTTGATTAACATATTACCCATAATTCCCCGTACATACCACACTAGGGTTCTAATGACCGCAGGCTCCTGGCATAATATGAAAAGGGACATATCACATTCCAAAAATTTCCGCACACCAAAATCGACCCTCCCCTTATCACTAATTAATAATTCACAGTAAATTGGTTTCACCTCATCAATTATTTCTTGATAAAAAGAAATGAATCCTTTGATCCATGCCGTAATTCCAGTAATTAAAAGTTTTGGTATACGCCTATAAGGATGGCGAAGGGATGTGTGTTGATCGACTATTCGGCTTCGGCTTCGGCGAATTTGATGGCGTTTTTCTTTTGTACATCACTGCCTCGTTGGTCAAGTGGTTGTCAGACTTAAAAATCCTCAATTATTTTGAGGTATTTTGTGGACACTGACAGTTGGGCTAGTCCACAAATTCAAGGTCGCTCAGCGCGCTATGGAGTGGGCTATACTCGGAGTTTCTTTGAAATAAGACCAGAAATGAAGTTATCCGGTAAAGAACCGGATTTACTGACATAGCTTCCTTACGGTGTAAGCAAGCTGAAGTGGCAGTGGACTGGCCATGTTTGTCGAAGGACCGATGGCTGGTGGAGCAAACGAGTCCTAGAGTGGAGACCGCGTATCGGCAAGTGTAGTGTGGGACGCCCCCCAGCTAGATGGACCGACGACATTAAAATTTCTTTTGAGTAAAAATTAAGATTCTGTACCACAAAAAGTTGTCTGGGACAGACTGGATGCGGAAGGCGGAGGGCAGGGTGTTGTGGCGTAGCCTGGGACAGGCATATGTCCAACAGTTAACTGCGATAGGCTGAGATGATTGATTGGTTGAATGATTTTGTTGTCTATCATTTTTTAGTCGTCAATATTGGTGACTTTCACCCGCGGATTTGTTGAGGTCAGGAATTATCCCACCAGAACGTACTACTTGGATCAAAAGACTATGTAGAAAATATAAATCCTTAAATAAATGTCTACCCTAAATCGATATCCGATCTGCTGTTAAAGCGTGAAATGAAACGGTAATATATAAATACTTGCGCATTTATAATAATTAGTATAGAAGTAGGAATGGAAGACTTGACAGCAAATGAAATAAATAAACAAGAAAACACCGTTTTATACGTAACCTAAACAAAAGTGGAAAAGCTTACCTGAAACGACTTGACTGTGAAACAGTAGGACAGAATTTTTGGTCGAAAGCACGTTAAGCCGTTGGTCCCGGCTGTCATTCGTGGATCTTTGACAGCCGTTACGGGTCGTCAGAAACCCGAAAGTTTGACAACCAGTCTTACCAAGGGGTATCGTATTACCCACTTACTGGGTTGTGGAGGTCAGATAGGCAGTCGCTCCATGTAAAATACTGGTATTCAGCTGCATCCGGTTAGACTGGAAGCCGACCCCAACATAGTTGGGAAAAGGCTAGGCAGATAGATGTCCAGATTAGTTTTATTTATTGCCTAACTTCTGACGTATAATGTAGGTTTATGTGAAATAATAATATTGAGAATGTTTGAATTTTTAACACAAATGTATTTGGTGTCATGTCTCAAATAAAATAATGTATCGAACAAAGATAGATATTCTATAAAATAAATTAATTTTATGGCAATAAAAAGAAACAAGTTCTAATATAAATATAACTCTGTTGGGACGAATCAGTAACAAATGTTTGATATGATGAATTTATGATCCATTTTGATGCATAGAAACTGGAATTCAAAAGAAAATTTGATACTTTGAGTTTGAATTTGTTAGACACTTTTCTTGATATGTTATTATAATTCAGCTCTTAGTGTAAAAAACCTTTCTCATATAAAATGTTTAAGGGTCACATACAAATAAAATTGTTATTTTGTCTTCTTTTGTAAATATATTATTATCTTTAAAGTAAAATTATATAATAAAAAAGAAGGCAATCAATATTGTCAACCTCGTAATTATTTTACCACTTCTAATTTTTTATGAAAATTATTTGTTTAAAAGTTGTGTGTAAGTAATTTAATCGGTTTTTTCGGTTTTTATATTTATCAAATTGAATTTTCAAAGTTCTAATTTATGTAATTTTTACCCATATTTAAAATGAACCATAACCTGAAATAAAAAAACAGAATAATTCTAATAGGTGGACCTTTCAGGACCTTTAAAGAAATCTTTTGACAACTCATCAAAATTAAAGAGATAGAGTAATACAAATCGTATAACTCCATCTCTTTTCCACACTGAAGTAATATTGAAATAATACACCTATAAGAGGTGGTGGTGCCTAACTGTCTTAAGAATTACTTTCGACGGAATACTTTTCGGCTCCAAGTTAATTAGAATTTTCGACGAACCACAAAGTTTTTTGACCAGCTCGCAACACTACGTGTTCGGTTGAGGGTCTTATCTCATTGTATCGGTCCTGTATCTGTTTACATATTCAAGGTTTAAGCCGTCCCCTGGTTTGTTATCTGACAGCAATTGTTTTTGAAATTTTAGTTAGGAGACTCAGAGTAGGGGTTGTGTTCCTGTCGAAATTTTTAAGTGGGTTGCTCTTTGTTTAAGCCCAATTTGGATTTGGACCAAGGTCCTCTGTTTGGTCGACATAACTTTGTTATTAGGCCATGGCTTATGTCAAAGTTTCTAACTTGGAAGTACCCGTAAACGTGGCTAACAAGGCATTTTAATGAAGAATTAACATTATTTATGGGACACGAAGGGGTTTACGTTCGAAGATAACCTACCCAGCATCTAATTATAGTAAGCACCGTTTTATAAACCAGAATTTGTCCTTGCGTGTCTCCCAAATATGAGGATAATGAGACGATTTTGCGCAAAGGCTTGGAAGCCAGCTTATTTACAAAATTGAGTCATTTATATACTCGTTAGTCTATTAGAGCCATGCGCTACAGCTGAGCTGGAGGTCCTTAGTTCGATTCTCAGGTTCAGGTAACATCTTATTGGGTTTTTTAAATCAGGAATTTCTCAATAGCTGCCTGGAGTCCAGATTTGTGCCCGGTTGATGGCATTAGGCTCATCAATTACATGAGACCTAAACATAACTGGCAAAATGTGGATGTTCCTTCTATGACCTCTGCCTAACCCTTCGGGAATTATAGTATATGTCGTCTCCCACATCAGTCTACTACTGGTAAAGCCAACAGCAGTGTTAGCCTAGTGGTGTGACAGACGGACTACCAAGTCATAAGCCTCGAGTTCGAACACAAGCCACGGACCTCGAATTTTTCGGATTCATGTGCGTATTGTATAGTTATCACTTGCTTCAAAAACGGTGAAGGAAAACATCGTGAGGAAACCGGCATGCCTGAGAGATATTTCTCGATGGCATGTGAAGCCAAGTAGAAGCGCATTGGAGGCTTTAAAACTATGATAACAGGTTAGCCACTAACCACACGAATAATATAAAAGAACAGTTCCCAAAACTCGATTTTCGAAACTCCCACCCACCTTTTACCAGCTCAACCTGTGCTTTATCAAAATCAAAATGAAGTTACGTAAGTAATGCGCCATGCTTCCTCAAACACCATAATCAGTCGATCCTAATGTTCTAGTGGCATCGGTTGTTAAGCTACTTTAGAGCTGTTTAACGCCCCTTAAGTCACCATCAAAACGGCGTAAACCTTAATCTTGTCAGTATTAATACCACGCAAAATGGTGCAGAAGGACCACAAGATTATGAAAAAAAAAATCCCGACTGCCCCAGAAGGGTAATGTTTTTCGAGAGTATGTATGTATGTATGTTTGTTTGTTTGTGTGTATGTCTATTTCTTTGGCACGCTCTGTAGCCTAAACGGCTTGGTGGATTTTAGCTAATGAGGTGTCGTTAGATTCGTCTTAATTGTGGGAGTGACATAGGTTATTTATAATATTTATATTGCTTTTACAAATACAAATTAGATTCGTCTTAATTGTGGGAGTGACATAGGCTATATAATATTTATATATTACTTCTACAAATACAAAGAAAGGGAGGGGAAGGTTTAAAAAAACAATAGAACAAGATTGGTATCAAATAAAAGCTAATAATGAGTCAATTCCAATATGTGTATATAATAAAACCAAAAAGCTTGAAATAAAGAAAATTATTTAAAAAACAAAAAACCCGCCTGCAAAAATGCATAACTTAAAAGAGAAAAACAAGCATTATAATCTGTAGAACTTTGGTATTACAGGCGGGGAACAAACCAATAACCTGAAATACGGTGTAACTGTTGTTTGTTCTCCGCCTGTAATACACAAATTCTACAGAGAATAATGCTTGTTTTTAACCGGATTCTTCAAAAAGGAAGAGGTTCTCAATTCGTCTATATGTTTTTTTCTCTTTTAAGTTATGCGTTTTTGCACCCGGTTTTTTTAATTTTTTTTCAATAATTCAGAATGGTCTTCGGATAAGAGATACTCTAACAACAGAACAATATTAAGCATCCATGTTTCAGACTACCCGTAACAAATGTTATAAAACTTCTGACATACAGCCAATCTGGTCTATTCTGTAAAAATCTCACCATGGAAAACTTTGGTGAACTGAGCTTGAAGTCAATATTACTAATCGCTAGCAGCAGGTGGAATGACAGCCTATAGAATAGGACCGTTTAAAAAAAAAGATCTGCTTATCTATCAGATCTAAGGAAACAGTTGGCCGTTAGCAAATCTTTAACGAAAGAATCATTGGACATATTATTACATAAATTATGCCTAAAATGTATGTATGACTACATTCAATAATAAAAAAATTCAATCAATAATTCAATAATTCAATAATTTTTATTTTTGTCTTTTTTATGTATAGTTTATGTATAGTATATTCGTCACTTGTTTATTCTATTGGGTAATAATAATGGTTCACCCGTGCCGCACCGGTCGACGTCATTACGTCAGCGCCGGCTGTCGCTGAAAACCAGCGCTGGGGCTCTGTCCTGCATAGGGTCGCAGCATAATGCTGAGCGATAGCCGTTTTGCGTGAATGTGACGCATGTTTCCCCCAACCTTTTGTATTTTTTTTTTTTGTGTTTATTTTCTTTTTTTTTGCGTCATGTTTACCGCAAATAAACGTATTTTCTTTCTTTCTTTCTTCTTTCTTTCAATAAAAACTTTATTTTTCATTTTTCACTTTTTAATTGTGGTCCCTATACAAATTCGACTACCAGTACCTGCTATGTAATTAACAGTGACGGAGTCAAATATAATGTAAGAAAGACTACGTAGGAAAAATACGTAATTATTGAAGCTAACTCAAACACTTCGCAAGCAAATTTAATAAAATGTATATGGGACCATCTCGGGAGTATACCCTTTCGAACAAAAGAAGAAATTTGTAAATCGGTTCACAATTGGATATCGATGAACATACACATACAAAACAAAAACATACAGACGAACATAGAACCTCCTCCTTTTTCAAGAAGTCGGTTAAAAAGAATAAATAAAGAAAATAAAAAAATGGCTGTTCACAGTGTGCTATGGTGACTGCGTAATATTCTGGTCCTTCTAAAACTACCTACCCAGTGGCACTATCACCATGGTTAAACGGTTTTCACCCTGTCCCATAGTTTAACACCCTGTATCGTTTATGGCTCAAAGACAACATAACTTGGGTCATTGTCGCCGGTGGGTTGTACACGATGGTATTTATCGGAAGATTGCTGATGATCGAAATTCAAGTTTAGGCAAGTTTTGATCGTGTGATGCTAGGGCGTGTTATGGAGTGAACGAAAAAAAGAAAAAGGAACTAAAAGACGCTACTGATGATGCCAAACTCGTAGAAAAGCTCTGGACTGACTCCATTTAGATTGCTATTGACACGCTGAGAAGAATCATGCCAAAAAAATATTGATAATAGACGTTTATCTGTGTGTACTGATTTCGAATCGAATGATCCAGATGTAATCGTTCATCATCATCATAATTGCTGCCGAAAGACGTCCACTGCTGAACATAGGCCTCTCCAAGCACCGCCACTTCGACTGGTTCTGTGCTTCTCGCATCCAGCGGATTCCCGCGGCCTTCACCAGATCATCGATCCACCTTGTGGGGGGCCTTTCAACGCTACGTCTTCCAATGTAATTGTTGTGTTCCTTCAATAAGCTTTATCTCTATAGAGGTATGAGGAACAGGTTAGAAAGTTCCTCATCTTCCATTGATAAAGGTAGACCCTATGACCACACGGGTGTTATGTCTGGTGGTTTTTGTCGGGCTATACCTTATGTACTAATCTCGCAGAAAACGCTGCTTGGGCGATGTTAGGACTTGCGTGATGTCAGATATAATGTGTTTGTGTGTGAGGGAAGACGATGTATGAGTGTGTGTGTGTGTGTGTGTGGTGTAGTTCGTATGGGGCGTTATAGCAGCCACCACAACTCTTTTTAAATTAAAGCATGTAAAACATCGCCCATTATAATGGCAAGTGTATAAATATGACAGCCTAGTAATGGCATTAAATCCTGAACCTGAAATACAAGTATCTTTCTACTTAGTTCAGGAACCAGCTGTTCTACCTGATTTTGACAACCACTTGTACAATCATCTTTACTGCATGATTTATGTGTTTCTCTTTCTATAATGAAAATTATTACTGCTAAATCATATAACGCTTTCACGCTTTGAAATTCGATAAGCACCTCTTGCAACCTAAATATATTTTCATACCTTACCAGTTTTCAACGCTGAAAAATTTCCCCACGGTGTAATATATTTGCAGCAAAATTTTCTTGACTCTCTAACTTATAAACTGGTCCATGAAATGGAAGGAAAAACAATGGTGAACGAGCAGACACGCGGACAATCGCGCTCGCTCCGGATGAGATGACCTCAATACCTCTCACGGAATGCAGTGGGTATCATGATGTATCCGAATATTACAGCTAATATGAGGAAATTGTATGTGGGGAAAAGGGAATTTTGAGACAGTATTTAGTTGAGAGAGAAACGGTTACGTAAATTGGATTAAGTAGGAGCTAATTTTATATAGAAATATATATTTTTTTTATGCTTCACTTGTTAATAATTATTTTGATCTGACTTTGATTTTACTTATTGGAATAAAGCAGCTAAAAAACTTTTTACAACTAAAAAACAACGGTTACGGGCGCGAATCATTTTAATCAACATAACAACCTGACATTGATCTGCTAATTGCAAAAAAAGTAAGAAAAATTGGATTTCGTGGGCTACCTTGACGACAAGATAGACTACTGTATCTATGCACGTCGCACGTCAAAACCAGTATAAGCTGGCTTCTTTTTTTGTTGAAACTCTGTACTACGCTAGGCTAGCCCAAACTCAAAGTGTTACCACTAACATGCAGCCTACTATACATACATACCTTAGATTGATACGATGGATCAGTATAATTGCTTTTGAGCTCCAAGGACCAATTTATTTTTAAGATTTTGCCAAGGGAATGAGCTTTTAGCATCGCTTTATTCAACTACAATCAGAGACCAGTGGTAGCCCAGTGGGAACTGCCGCGATCTACGGGTTGTAGTTCGTAGGTTCAAACCCCGGCCAAAACTATTTCATCACCAGCACCGGTACTTTCAAAGCGGTGCGCGGTGGTGTAAAACGTCATATCTAAAAGGACCAAAAGTCGACGACAGGTGACACCCGCACTGGGCCCGCGCAGTGGATAACGGCCCACTCACTCTCAAAGAGAGGAAGCCTGTGTCGCAGCAGTGGGATATTATAGGCTGATTATGCTACGTTGTTATTCAAGTATCGTGGTCGTTATAATAGCACAAAATTAAATTAAATTACAGCATTTCAGTGTCCAGTATCCTCTTATAGCTACAAAGTAACAGAAAACAAAACAAAACGAAACAATAAAGAGTTCCAAGAAAACTTTCAAGTGAACTACCGTCACCAGTACTTAAATTGTATTACGAACTAAATTCTTAGAATACCCTCTTAATGTCTATTTTGCTTAACACTGGTCTTTGGAGTTGAAGAAACTTGATGGTAGTTAATTTTCCGTTTCTTTCAAGTTTTAAGTAGTACTCGTACTTCATTACCTACCTAAATTATTTATCTGTGGATGCAATGTCTGTGTTTTTAGGGATCTCGTCACAGTATAAATAAGTAACAGTATTATGTCTTAATAGAAAACGGCTGAAACGACGCGCTTTGAAATCTCAATGTATACCAGAAGGCCTAGACAAGTGACAATCGCTTCGAAAGCGTTTCGTATGCCTACAACGACTTTCAACAGGATTAATATAAGCTTTTTAATGGCTTATTTCAGTCCTATACATTTTTGCCTTCTACTTAATCGTTGTCGCTGATAGAATGTCACTTTGTCTAGGGCCTCTGTACGCAACAGTCTCGATTACGCGGCAGTTACGCACAGACGCGGAAGGTAATACCGAGCGGGTATTCTAACAATTTCAAAGTCACCATCGAGACTTAATACTGTTACTTTATTAAACTGTGGTCTCGCGGACAAAAGGTGCTTGATAATATTATGCCTCTAATAGAATTTTATTTTTGTAGGTGGCCTAGCTCTTTAATTTGTGTCAGTTATCGGGAGGAAACCGGCGTGTCTTAGACCAAAAATTATATCTATCTTCTATCAACCTGCACTGGGTTCGCGAGATGGATTACGGCTCACTCTCTCTCACAGAGAGGAGGCCTGTGTCCCAGAAGTGGGAACATCTAAACTGATAATGCTATTACGGAGTCTTTGGTACGTAAGTAGATATGCATACTTGGCCAGTTTTCTGAATTATCTGGCTCGTATTGTTCCGAAGTGGTGCTCAGAAAATAACATACTTCTTATCCTGTGTTTATTTCCAACATGTAAACAAATAAGTGTTTTTTGGAAATATAACTTAAATACCAACACATAAAGACTTCTCGGTACTACTTCATAATTTGTTAGTCTTTCTAGTACTAGTAATTCTGAAATCAAAATAATTTACACTATTTATTATGTTCATATTTGCTTAAGTAGAAATAACAACAATATAAAACGTCGCTTTATTCGTGTCTGTCTGTGTGACCGCGTTGTTCTTCTAAACTACGCGATTTTCACCATAATTTAGAGAATTTATTCCGGAAGGCGTATGTATAGTCACGAGCACTAATATGTATACATTTAGCAACTTTTAAAAGTGATTTTCTCCTACTGCATTGATTGTAATATTATGATATAACGAACATAGTATTTTTGAATCCCTATTATTTTGAAATAGGTATCATCTCAAAATCGTTATTCCACCAGAAAAATGTTACTGAATTTTGCTGAATCCTACTATCTAATATAATATATAATTATAATTATAACATTATATTATATAATTATAACATTATATAATATAATATAATATATAATTAATATTATAAATGTGAAAGTTTTTGTGTTTGTGTATTTGTGTGTTTGGATGTTTGTTACTCAATCACGCCAAAACGGCTGAAAGGATTTGGTTGAAATTTGGCAAACAGAAAGTATATAACTTGGATTAACACATAGGATACTTTTTATCCCGAAATTCCCACGGGATCGAGACTTACGCGGGTGAAAACGCGGGGCGCAGCTAGTGTATACATATTTTTTCTCTTGACTGTACTTACAAAATGTAATATCGATGTTTAGTCAAGTCAAAAAACTGTGCGACGCAGGGGCGTGTCGCTAGTTTGGATTAAATAAACTTTTCTCCCACTTAACCTAAGTCAAGTGACGTAACACATTTCTACTGACAAGCAGTCTTGAAAAGACACGACTACCCATTTTAATTTGACAGAATAAACAAAAAGTACGCAACGTAAACAGAACTTTGTTTAAGATGCTTGTTTAATGTAAATTACCTTGCTGGGGAGATGGGAGCATTTTGACTAGGAATTACGGTTTTTGGGTAAAAAAGGACAACAGGTTCTTTTGCAAATACTGGAAGTGTCAAGGTGTTTAAATCTGACTAAATATTTATTCTTTTAAGTGGAACGTTTGGATACGTTCTTGAAACATTGAGTAGGTGTTTATCTGCATTTCTGCACATAATTATTTTCAATTTGGGTTTAAAAAAACTGTTAGGGTAAAAAAAAAAATCTTTTTTCTTTTTATGTATTTTGGCAAACATAATAGTTTTTTCCTGATGTAATTTTAGACCAAAAGATCTGAAAAATCAAGGGACACATTAGCAATTACCTGATTTTAGACAAGCAATTGCGCTGTTAAGAATGACATAACGTTTATATGGTGTTCATAATTTTATTTTTTGATTATGTTTGCGTTTTAATTGGCTTTTAATTTATTGACACATGGTTTAATAATTAATGTTTGCGTAATATTTTACTTTATTTTTTTATTCCAATTAATATTTTCTAATTTAAATTGAATTGCATGTATTTTAATAATATTATTTGTACTTATAATATAATTCATCATTTTGTAATATTTTAAGTATACTTATGTTTCATGCTGGATTATGTTCAAACGTAATATGAATTGTTACTGAATAAATAAATTGAATTAAAAAAAATTGAATTGTCCAAAAACTCCGATTTGACAAAACAACTGATTGTATAAAAAAATGTATTACCTGCTTACTAAGATTTTGATTATTTTGCGCATTTGACACTAGGTTTTATTTGAGAACAATGTTATTATTTTTCATTCCTACAAGTTAGACCGTACTCTCTGCTCTTTAAGTTAGGTAATAATTCATCGTTACCTTACTTAAATCATCATCATTTGAAAGACGTCCACTACTGGACATAGCCCTTCCCAAGCGTCGCCACACTGACCCGGCCCAGACCGGTGCTTTTCGCATCCAGCAAAATCCTGCGGCCTTCAAAACATTATCGGTCCACCTTGTGGTAGGCCTTCCAACGCTACGTCTTCTAGTACTCGGTCGCTACTCCAGAACCTTTCGACCTCATCAGCCATCTGGTCTGCGAGCAGTGTACCCTGCTTACTATAAGCAAAGAAATGTTTTTTTTTTTTTCAAAAGGTGCAATATTGACATATTTTAACAGAACCGAAATCAAACAAAATAAAATCAGCACTATTCTTTGTGTCTGTAGAAGCAAAACGTGACCCGACTGCGCTCAAAAGTCAGATGAAACTTACGTGTCTTCAAAATTGGGTGACATTGTCGGAAGTGCTAAAAAAATGGATGAAATCGATGGTAAGGGTAAAAAAAGTCGATTAAAACTGTTACTTCTTCTTACCATCAAAGATGACACAAAAGATTCGATAAACTGCATTTCAGCGTTTAATAATATTAGTTAAGAATTTAATATTCTTTAAATTTTACTTCCGTTCCGAATGTAGGAATACGTCATTATTGGGTACCTGGTCCATAAAGAAATTATTATGAAATAGGCTAGTTTTCTTGTACACTGAGCGACTTTACCCTGGCGACCTCTAGGGTGTTATATTGTAATTAAGTCAATTGTCTGTTTATTTTATTGTGAATTTAGTTTATATCATATAAGTGTACTTAACTATCGCATTAGGGTAACCTGTAAAGATAGATCTAAGGAGTTGTATATTAAATAAAAATAAATAAATAAAAATGGAGTACGGTCGAACAAGCTACGATTTTTTTTTATGGATGGCAACATTGATTATTTATGTGTAGATAAAGTGTTGCCTTAGTCTGTGAGTGATGCGCTGAAAAAGAATTAAAACAACAAGCTAACTTTTCCATACTGGTGTGCGTGACAGCTACGTCTTACACACGCGGTACGTCATTGTGCATTTCTAGTGTGCGTGCATTTAGTGGCCAACAGTTGGGTGCTAATTTTTTCGACGAGTTCACAGATTTGACTGTGTATCTAGACATATCTTTGGATGGCAACATAAACATCCAATTTCTGCAATAGTGTCTCCGATACATAACGTAGGTGCCCTTTTTAAGTATTCTTTTTCAATGAGGACTCAACCGAATAGATTATATCTAAGTACAAAGAGATAATTTTGCATGGAGAAGGATTTTATGAATATATAAAAGAATTAACTATACAATAAGTACTGGGAATATACAACCCTATGCCCAATTATGTTGCTAAATATGCAACTAATCCAGCAAGCGCAAATTCCGAAATATTGCAGCAAACATAATAAATTAAGTAGGATTTTCAGCGCTGCATAGAGTAATAAAACCATGCAGAATAGACTGATGTAATTTTCTTTGTAGGTAGAGTGAAATCTCTTATACCTTCACCAGTTTTCAAATTTTTCCTTTATTGCTCAGTTCTGACTTAATAAAGGAAAGAATTTATCATTTCTAGCTTCAAAAGGTATTTATTATATTTTACTAAGGCACTTAGCAGACTCTTGCATAGAAAAGTATATATTTAATTGCTTTATAACAAAGATCAAAATAGCGTACACCTTTGAGCTATGTCTATACCCCATTTATTATAACAGCTAAATAATGACAGTTATTGTATAATATTGTCTAAATTACTGCACTTTAGAGTATTTTTTTAATGTAAATGGTAAATAGATTACATTGCATTGCATTTATCTTGAAAAAACAGAGTTTATTATACGTTTATATTGAAATAACGAAAGGGTGAAAACCGTTATTTGTCTAATGTTTAATTAAATGGAGTATTCCATTTAATTAAACATTAGACAAATAATAGTTGACATCAACCTAAAACCTTTTTAATAGATGGGCCACTTTAATACAAATCGAATCTGTTTATTTACTTGTCAGTGTGACATTTTGTAAATATCAACTGAGTGTCATTCTGTGTCATTGACATTGTGACAAAACTCAGTCGGTAAGCAGTCATGTAATTTCTATCGTGCATTGAACGGAGCCGTGGAGATTTTAGCCAGTTCTTCTCCATAAGAAATGACTTGTGACCTTTCATAAGTGCCCATGTAGGTTTATGTGAAATAAAATATTTTGACCAAAGATATAGACAGTTCAAGCTGTAAACTCATCGAAAAATATAGCGTCCAACTGTTGGCCGCTAAATGCACGCACACTAGTAAATCACAATGACAGCACAATAACGTGTCACGAGTGTAAGACGTTGCTGTCACGCACACCAGCATAGCAAAGTTGGCTTGTTTGTTTTAGTTGTTTTGCAGCGCGACACTCTATCTTGATATAATATAAATATACACAGACTTTGATACAGAAATATGCTAAGTTTCAGTTCTATAATGTTTTACTCTATGTCAGAAGGCAGGTGCACAAAATCATACATACGCCACACAACATGCACCTTTATTTTACACACGTGCGACTGAGATAGAGCATTACTAACTTTCGCTTCAATGCACATGTAGAAGCGAGATGCAATATTTTTCGCGACTATTCATGCTGAAGAATCTATTGTCGCGATATTGGCGGGAACAAAACGCCAATCAATTATGAAGGTAGTGATCGATCACTTTTATGAACGACATGAAGGAGTGTTTAGTGGTTGTGTTTCAGTTACTGGAGCGAGTAACTGGTATGTGAAGCAAGCAAGGTAAAGCAAACATTATACGGACCATAATTATTTTCCCGGAAATATATGAACATCGCGAGGAAACCGGCATGTCCTAGAACTAAAACAAAAACGACGAGATATATCCACTGCTCCCGCACACAGAGAGAGACCCTGTGTTTCAGCACTCACAATAATTATTCTATTTGCAACACCTTTCCAGCAATGTTTCAAGTATATCCTCAATACTTAAGGGATTTCTAGGTGGGCCAAGGTAGTCGGTAGCCCGCTGTGTTGTCGAAGATCTATCCATGCCATGGCCAACGTGTTAGTGGTCTCACAATGACGAGTTTTTGATAGATTTGCCATACAAAATCTATCAAAAACTCATCATTACGAGATCATTGACACGTTTGTAAATTAGTAGACTTACCTCCAGGCCATGTATCTATCACATACTTTATTAATTTATTTGTCATTGCTCCATTTTTAATTCTTTTTTACCTATTGTGGTACAGTAATTGTATGTATTCTCGGTGCATCGTCTTCACGTGTAATTATATAATTGATGTATACCAAATATTGTAAAACATTTTTTTAAAGAGTAACGGTGGAGTTTTCTTTTCGTTGGAGATTTCTTGCCCATTCTTCTGCATACGAAAACTACCTTTTGGAAGGGGCAACTAGAATCAGTTCTATTTCTATGTATGTGACGTTCAAAAGTGCCTTTAATGTGCCTACTTGAAATAAATTATTTGACTTTGACTATGATCAATTTGGAAGAAATACTTGCCCTCTCTATGCAAGTAAATAGCATTATCTAAAGGCTCAATATAAACAACTACAGGTCGTACGCGCTTGGCTTTTAAAGAAAAATCTCTTTAATGGTCCGGAATATCCGAGGCTAAGATTGATAGCAGTACAGTCGGCAGCACAGGCTGCGCATTAACGTTTTTATACTCGCAACGTATAATTTACAAAAGCTGTTGGGAGCACTGTAAAAGTTTAATACTTAAGCGTTATGTAGGTGCAAGAATGTTTGTGGTTGAGGAGTTTTATGATACTAGTTTGCTGTAGTTTTTACCCCGTGTTTACGCCTATATAAAACATGTATTCTACATGTTGTGTCCAACTGTTTTAGTTTATCTTTTACATGTAAAACAAGTTGTAGAGACTATTTATTTACTAAACTTGTAGAAAACAAAACTTGTCAAAAAGTAAATAATTTTTTACTAAAACAACGTGAATACATATGTGATAGTTATAATTTATGTTTTACACATGTTTTTGACAATTTTTTCGGAGGGCACGGCTGTACCCCCTTTAAGTCGAGTTTGTTTTTATTATTCATTATTTTAGCATTTTATGTCTAAATCGTGGCCGCTCTTGGACCACATTCGTCCACTGTCCTTTTTAATAGTCCAAACCCAATAGCACTGTGTATGACCTGGATAAAGAACCCAGGACCTTATGCTCAGCAATAGCGTTAGCAACAACTAGAATAGTAATAAATACAGCAGTAACATTAACATTATCGAAGAATCCCAAAATTCACGATCAAAATTGCGGAGAAAACCCTTCATGACCAAAATGTCTTGAGCGACTCAACCAATCTCTATTGAAAGTCAGAACTTTGTATCAACCAAAATGGATGACCATAAATATAAAACATACCCTAGTGTACTATAAAAAAACTGGCCAAGTGCGAGTCTGACTCTAGCACGAAGTGATCCGTACCACCGCACAATATTATAATTAAAAAAAAAAACGTTTTTCATACTTTAGTTTGCGCAATCTGCGTATCCTTTTCCCAACTATGTTGGGGTTGGCTTCCAATCTAACCGTATGCAGCTGAATACCAGAATTTTACATGGAGCGACTACTTATCTGACCTCCACAACCCAGTAACTGGGTAATACGATACCTCTTGGTAAGACTGGTTGTCAGACTTTCGGACTTCTGACGACCCGTAACGACTATCAAAGATCCATGAATGTCAGCCGGGACCAACGGCTTCACGTGCTTTCCGAGGCATGGAGGGGACTCGGTATGTAAAGATGGTCACCCATCTACGGAACAACCCCGGCAAGCGTAGCTTAACCTGATTGATTGACCCTTGCGGCTGTTATTACTTAGCCACGAGCTCACTTTACTTTACTTTACTCGTGACTATTTTTATCATACAAATAATAAAAAATAAAAAAAAATTCAGAATGTGTGTGTATGTAGAACACACTCTGAAAATTTCAAGTGTCCATCTACTACGGTTCAAAAGATACAGCCCTGTGACAGACGAAAGGACGGAGAGACGGATGAATGAACGCACAGCGGGGCCTTAGTAACAGTTTCCCGTTGGCACCCTGTGGATACGGAACCCTAATAAAGAAACATTTTACGACACTATATTGACGTGTTTCGTCCTGAAACACTAGATTTTCTCGGCTTTTCCTACACTACACACTACACACACACACA
Source organism: Lithophane leautieri (assembly GCA_949152455.1). Lineage (NCBI taxonomy): Eukaryota > Metazoa > Arthropoda > Insecta > Lepidoptera > Noctuidae > Lithophane > Lithophane leautieri. The sequence goes on along the minus strand of OX424482.1, from coordinate 4,731,696 downwards.
CAACACTTAAACGTCAATTTTTTCGCCTCGTTTCGTTATCCCGAGCGCCTGGTCGCAAAATATGAGGTTCGGAATACCTTTTCCATATTTTTCCGTCTAATAGTGTGATCAGGGTCTCATAATACTGGATTTAGGGACGTTATTTCATGTTTTCATTTAGTGGAAGCTAGGAGTGTCAAGCATTAGATAAAAAAAGTAATAGGAATGTAGTAATCAGTCCAATTTCGAATCAATTAAGACGTGCCCATGAAATAAGGGGAAATAGGCCTTTTGGCCTCGTACAGAAATTTCCGTTTTTACCCAACTGCCCCAAAAGGAAGGTAATGTTTTTTTTATTTTCTTTCTAAATAATTTTGTTTTTATGCTTTTAACATTATGTGTATAATTTCGTTTGTGATCTTCCTGTGCGCATGGCACAGATAGGCCTAATGTTCTCAAGATGGCGCAACAGTCGGGGGATAATTGATTCGAAATGACGTGCCCATGAAATGGGTGTTGATAGGAGCCTTTTAGCTTCGTACAGAAGCTTCTGTTTTTTATTTTCTTTCAAAATACTTTTGTTTTTTTATGCTTTATTTGTTAAATTATGTTTAATTTTGTTTGTGATGTTCCTGTGCGAGTCACAATAAGTACTTTTTCTGTCTTTTTTATTTCTTTCTAACTAAAAAGTGGAGTGAAGATTAACTGAAAAACTACACATAACATTCCGCCTGCTCTCAAAGAAGTAGGCAGATCTGTATAATACACCCACATTTCACCAGTTATGCATAAGGGCCAGACGATTTACCAGCGTGTTACCGGCGAGGCGATTGTTTAACACGCACGCTGTGCATAGCGAGCACGCCTCGTGTGCACGTCGTGTTTGCCACGTTTTTGGAACGAGAGCAATTGACGTGAGTGTACAAGAGAGCGAGCGAGACAAGCGAGTGTACAATATTGTGAAAACGCACAGAACACGTCGCGTGAGCGTGGCTAGCCCGCGGAGAGCACGTTGACAAATCGCCTCGCTGGAAAAACGCTGGCAATACGCCAGTGTGATAACGCTCTAAATCTATAGTTTTAGTACGGGGCGAAGCTGTCACCATCCACCAGGCACAAATCTAGAGATCAGGTTCACTGCTGCTACTGAAAATATCTGATGAAAAATGAAATAATAATACGTCCGACTTGGCGCCGCTGAACCCGCTACCACAAGTTTAGCAATACATTTTATACTTACTTTTTTTACTTTTTATTTATACTTAGCTACCACCTAGCTCCTTATTTTGTTAATGAATTAAATAAGTGTTTTTATAAATGGCCCTGCATTGATAGACTCGCATAAAATCCTAATAATTATGATGTTTGGACTTTGAAAGAAACCATGACCTCTGAATTTGATCCGGCATTTCTTCTCAGGGATCAGTGAGCTAGGAAATGCCGACGCCATCTAGTTTAAAAATAATAATCAAAAAATTGATGTGTAAAAGTGTCTTAAAATATCTACTGACAGAATCTATATCATTTCATTTCATTGCAATCATAAAACACGGAGGACTAACCTAGGTTAGTCCTACGATGTGCTTGGCTAGCTAAGTTTAACTTCCCAGTCTATTTTTCCTCCCTCAACATCAATTCCTGACACAAACTGGTCTGACATTAAGATCCCTATCCTACTCGTAACAACTTTAGGAGCTCAGTGTCTTATCTTTCAAACTTTTATTAACTTCACCAAGAGTAATTACGAGCTCGAATCTCGGAAACAGACAGTCCGAGGAATCCCGCGCGGAGAATGGACGATTAACCTTGTTTTTTTATGTTTTTTTAGTGGTCTTTAAGATGTAGTGTTTATCGTTGTTTCCATGCTTGTTGCTAAGAAAGAAGAAAGAAAATTAGTTTTATTTGTCACAGAAACACGTGCATAAAAAGATAAGTCGAATAATAATAAAACCATTAGAGATCTATGTAATCACGATGATAGACCAGAAATAGTCGATAGTTGCCCGTCGTGACTGTGACAAGAAGTATTCACTCAGGATGCAGATGTGTTATGCCATGGCTATGATTTCGCGAGCCGTACTAGGGATGCAAGTAGTGTCAAAAAATATCGATACATATTGTAGGTATCGATATTTAAAAAAATATCAATATCGACGTCGACATATTGAAAAAAAAATCGATATATCGATATATCGGTGGAATTAAAAAAAAAATCCTTTATGTAGTTCAAGTTTTATAATCATAATTATAAATACCAAACTAGGAAAAAAAGTATACTTTTTACGGCTCTGAATTCCAGTGGTTTTAGTCAATGGCTTCAACGGTGTTGCTATTGGAAATATATAGTTTTTGATACATTTTCGATACTTGACATTTTATATCGATACATCGATATATAGAAATAACAAATATTGTCTAAAAATATCGATATATCGTTATATCGATATTTTTTCTGCAAGTCTAAGCCGTAAACTAATCCGATCCGATCCGAAGATTAGTGCGTAAACTACTTCAACCGACATCGTTCGAACACGTCCGATAACAGAAGTACGCTCTCAGTTCGAAAAAAAAACTGCTGACCAACGTAATTTACGAACTTATGAAGCAATGGATTAGACATTTGTTTCGAACCGACTCCAATTTTAATTGCAGGTGAGTTAAAATAATTAATCAATTCAGTATAATGTTGGGTTGGTCGAACAATAACTGAAAGTTGTAGTGTTTTCAGTTCAGTAGGAAGTTTGATAAACAACTCCTTTGATGAGAATCATATATGGCGGAAAAGCTGTTTCCGGAGAACTTGGAACTAGAGACAATCCTAATGATCTACCATAAGGCCCAAGTAAAATTTTAAGCAGGCATCGAAAAGTAGCTTCGTCCGCCGACTTTGTTCGCTTAGCGTTCTTTCTCACTTTTCTTCTATTTTCTCGGCTCGTAAGGGTCATAGCGTGATGTTAAATAGTCTATAACCTTCCTCAAGAATTGGGTTATGAAATGCAAAAAGAATTTTTCAAATCCGATTGGTGTTCCAGAGATTAAACAAACAAACGCGCGTTCAAATAGACAAACAAACTTCAGCTTTATTAAATTAGTCATCATTATCATCATCATTTCAGCCGAAAGACGTCCACTACTGGACATAGGCCGCCAGCGGATTCTCGCGGCCTTCACCAGGTCATCGGTACACCTTGTGGGGGGCCTTCCAACGCTACGTCTTCCAGTACGCGGTCGCCACTCCAGAACCTTTCAGTTCCATCAGCCATCTGTTCTGCGAGCAATGTGCCCTGCCCACTGCCACTTCAGTTTAGCAATACTTCGGGCTATATCGGCACTTTGGTTCTCCTACGGACCTTCTCATTTCTGATTCGATCACGCAGGGAAACTCCGAGCATAGCCAATTCCATTTATTTATTATTTAAATTAGTATAGATCTATTATAAATAATATGAACAACCTAATTTTTCGTGTCTTAACTCTGTGACCGCTTATCCCTTGGCCACAAGATACACGCTCAAGCGATACGTGTCTTGTGACAGCGACTGCGGAGAAAACAAATGAAAGAACTAGCATGCTACAAGACACCGAGATATGCGACTTGCAGAGCGACTGACGGAAACAGTAGACGCGTGCGCGTGTTGCTTGACGCAAGTCGCATCGCTCGAGACCGTGAACGGGGCCTTAGTATTTCTGAACTATATAATAATGACTTTTAATGCGATTTTCACCTGTAGAGAATTTATTCCGAAAAGTATATGTGTATTCATTAATATGACCTACCTGGATATAGCATAGAAATCTCGAAATTTAGTCATGTCGCCACATCAATAAGATCGCACCGTGTGAAGCAGCAGCTCGAGCCGCCAGTTATAAATAATATTTCAATCATGGACATAAAAAAGCTATCGATTCCCACAAAAATTATAATTAAACATGCTTCCATTAAAAACGAACAGCTCTCATAAATATAAATCTTCATAAATTTTCATCGTTTCATCTCGTCCAATAAAATAAAAAAAAACGATGCTACCACCCAAAAAAATCTAGTTTATTATTCTCTCGAAAAATTACAGGTGAAAATGGAATAAAAAAAGCCGAAAAGGGTTTCGATAATTTGTATTCCCGGGACAAAAATAGTGAACTGAAAAAAAAACAGGAAAATAATGGGAAAAAATCGTTTTCTCATTATCCGAAGGTTTCGCGTTCTGAATTTATTATTTCGGCAGTAAATTGTCCGTCTGTCTGTAATTCCGTGGTTGGCTCCTATTTTAGGGTTCGCTACAAAAAGCCGTCAACTGGAAACCTAATGATGCTCTGGTTTGGCGCGAAATAGGCGGTCGTGATTATTTTTATTAGGCGTGGAATTCGATATTTATATTTTTTGGGCATGGAGTTGAACTAGACTTTGATATTTTATTACAGTAAATTATGTTGCTTTTCGTTTATATCTGATTTAGGTACGATACTGAAATAAGAATAAGTACGAGTTCAGTTTTTCTGGTTAACGTTTCACCATTTCGTGGTGAGCAAGCGTGGTCATGCCATCTCTGAAAGAGAAGAGATCTTTGCCCTGCACTGGAACTATTGTAGTCTGGTATTAGCAAAATAGTATCAGTAATCAGTCTATAATTCCCACTACTGGGACACAGGCCTCCTCTCTTCGACAGGGAGTGGGCTATAATATGCGTGTTGGTACATGTTTGTTTCTATGACATACTGGTTTCCTCACGATGTTTTCCTTCACCGTTTTGAGAGCAGTGGTGATGAAATTATTTACACAAAATAAAGCGACTGACAGGGTTCGGACCTACGACTTTCAATAATTCGTAAGTCGGGGCCGTTACCACTGCTAGTATAATAATATTAATATGTTTCTTATGGCATTAAATAGAACCAGTTTCTGCTTTTGCAGTTATATGACCTTAGGCATTTTGTTACTGACATTTACTGTATATGATTTTCGGGTCCAAAGCAACAACAATTAAAATTTGGTAAAGCAAGAAATAATAAGTAATACATACTTCTTAGCGTTGTTGTATAATTATTTTATGTAATTTTTTCCGTAAGTTAATTATATCAATCTTTAGAAGAGGAAAATACATCTCAAAAAAAAAAAAAACTTACCAAATAAAAGATTTCCTCACTTCCCGAATTAAATATCTACAGAACCCTTCACTTGAACGCGATGCTATCAATCCTACTCTTACCCCACTGCGCCGATCAGTCGCGTTCGGAAAAATACATTACAAATCTTTTTGAATTTATTCCTTTATAGCTGTCAAGGACGCTCAGTGTGGTTTTGAGACCACAAATTGAGAGTTGTAGTTGTCGTTTGAAGTTCATACGTTGCATGAAAATTGGTAAAAACCATTAGGTATGTAGGTACTATAAATCGATTTGGATTCCTACATTATGAGAAACAATCAAATAAACAACAACACACAACACTCGGTAAATTACAAGCGAATGCTCGTCAATCAGGGACATAGAATTGAAACGTAATGCTCAAAATCGAATCTGTAACGTGTCTCCAAACATCGAGCAGCAATCGTGCGCGGTTGCCGTGCGTGGCGTGCCGCGCTGTATTTGGACAACTGCCGCGCGCGAACGCTTCTGTCTACCTGCCGCCCACAAACATTTCTAGCAAACATTTGTCAGTAATTTCTGTGTCAACGAATTATAAGCAGAGCTACGACAGACGCAACCGCTTTCATGCCAACTGAAGTGCGCGGCGTGTCTCAGATACGCCGCGCAGTAATGCCGCGCTGTAATGCCGCGCAAACATTCATCGGTTAAGTTCACACTAGAGCGCGGTAGAAATGTATCCCGCAAATGCCGCGTGTTACTGCCGGGCTCTTGCCGCGCAATGTTTGGACACACCTTTACATTACAGGTACGCGGTAATAGTGTAGCTTTCTGAACCAATTTTTGTAATCGGATCAGCCCTTCCGGAGATTAACTTTTAGAAAAATTGGTACTGACAAACAATTTTACCTTTTTAGGTATTAGTTTAAATCGCCCTCAAATAACTTATTTGGCAATCTCTCTGCCCGCTTGTGATAAAAATACTGCACTGATAGGTACATTCCTGCCGAAATTAACACAGAGCATTAAAAAAATATACGGTGACGTCACATGCCATGAAGTTGTAAATACTAAGTCTATTCATAGGTAGGTAAAATCAGGGAAAATAATTGGCATTCTAATCAAATTGGTCCGTAAATTCAAATCACAACAGACTGTCATTCTTTATTTATTTATTTAAAAAAGCACAGGCAGCTCACATAGTTACAACTTATTATAGATATAATATTAGTAACTAAAGGACTAATAGTAACTGTCAAAGAATGTCCGCTTCATTCGGCGGACATTCTTTGACAGTTACTATTATAATATCTGTGACAATTATAAGAAATTGCTATAATACGGTTAATTGACGTAGGATTTCCCTGACTGTGCATAATTTATTTTCTCATTCATTATCAAACTGTACATGGACACAAATGACACTATCAGCTATCAACCCTATCGGCTAACCTGCCCAGCACAGCTAACAAACAGCCCACGACAGGCGATGCTTTGAGCACTGTATCTGGATAACGCGAGTGTTACAAGTATCGGTAACCGATACTCTGTGATTACGAATCGAAATCTGATTTCCCTGTGTGATATGATACACAGTCGCTGTGGATTGAGACGGTTTCACCTGTGTGGAGACGATAGATTAACTGTCGGCAAATAGTGCCTCTAACAAATTTATTGAATTGATTTGATTATTTGAATACATAAACCCAAAAAAATAATTTTAAATAACTTAAAATGTTGTAATTTGACAATTGAGGTTAATTTTAGAAACTGTACATTCGTCGATGATTTATCAATAAATTAAATTAAAAAATAATAAGTAATAATTTTCTTCAAACAATAAACAATGTAGAATAGTGTTGAGATATAAAGTTGAAACCTTCTAAATACGGATGAATGTGTTACTAATTCCTTTTAGCGAGTGATTGCGTAAGAATTTAAACTGAACAGAATTTGTTTACACTTTTATTAGATACTTTTGGAACAGACTTATCGGTGATTAGTCATCTTTTTTAAATGTGTATCTTTTTTTTTAACATGATAATTTAACAATTACCAATAAAAGCTTCCGCAGACAGGCGCGACACGATAGTGCGACGCGATTTCGATAAAATCATTTCATTTCCATGAAGTTTTCATAGAAATTGTTCTACTAGAGTCGCGTCGCGCCTGTCTGCGGAAGCCTTAAGCAATGTTAAAATAGTGTAAACAAAAGTTTTATAAAATTTAAATAATCGGATACACCCATACCGTAAAGGACGACAGACATTACGAAAAGTACCTACGAAAAAAAACCATCGTATTACGTAACAGCAAAGTTTAAAAAAAACATATATGTGAAGCGACTCTTACCGAAAGGGCGACCTGCCTTCGTTATAAAAAAAAATCTTCTCACTTCTTAGGCAAAAGTTTAAGTGGAAACATACCGAGGTTACGTTAGCATGAGTGTTTTTAAAAGGGGGAGGGACGAACATGTTTTCAGTATCGTTTCATTGGTTGCCAGTTGGTCTATGGTTAGAATCCAGAGCACGGAATCGCCGTCATTTGTGTCGTTCTGCGGTAAACGGTGGCACACCTTGGTTTGTATAGAAAGCTCTAGCGACTCTGTGCTCTGCGGGGGATAACTATTAGCACAGGTTAAATAAGTACCAGTATTACGTCTGCATACTTCAAAATCTCAGAGTTAATACCAGTAGGTACGCAATATTCTTGAATGCGCGGCAATTACGCACGGACGCGGAAGGTATAAATCTACCGAAAGGACTTAGGTAATTATTTCATGGTCACTGCCGAGACGTAATACTGTTACTATAATATACTGTGCTATTAGCCAGTCAGCAAAGTAATAGAGCGGAAAACTTCCCAGGAAAAAAATAAGTCTCGTTATCCATTGGAAAATATATTTAAAAAACAAAACTTACCATACCAAAATTTATAACAACCTATTCATATAATAAAAATATTGAAACACGTTCCTAATTTCCATATTCCTGCATTGAAAAGGCACACAAACGTCCCCCGCCTCTGCAACTCCATTGAAACTATAATTCAAAACGACGCCAACTGTCCCGAGCCAACTAACCGAGTTAAATAGGTCACTATTCGTCCACAATGAACTATGACCAAATGCTAAATGCACAATTATTATGATATTCTAACCACCAGTGCACCGCTATACATGGCTTTATTCCAGCTAAATTATCTTGCGAATAACTTTGGCCTGTTGTTGTGATTGCGTGTTTAATAATAATTAATTCATTATTTCAATTGAAAAACGTCCACTGCTGGACATAAGCCTAGCGTCACCCCATTCATGGGTGTTGTGTTACTCGCATCCAGTGGATTCCTGCATCCTTCACAAGGTCATCAGCCCACCTTCCAACCCACCACCACCACCCATCCTCGTGGGTGGTGGTGGTCTTTACATACCGAGACTCCTCCGTGACTCGGTAAGCACGTTAAGCCGTTGGTCCCGGCTGTCATTCTTGACAGTCTTTGACAGTCTTTGACAATCTTTGACAGTCTTTGACAGTCGTTGTGAATCGTCAGAAGCCCGAAAGTTTGACAACCAGTCTTACCAAGGGGTATCGTATTACCCATTTACTGGGTTGTAGAGGTAAGACAGGCAGTCGCTCCATGTAAAATACTGTTATTCAGCTGCATCTGGTTAGACTGGAAGCCGACCCCAACGTAATTGGGAAAAGGCTAGGCTGATTGATTAATTTATTTTGGTTACCTTGAGTCCCCTTCGAATCTTTGCATATCAGATTCGATCACAAGAGAAAATCCGAAAAACAGCAAAAGCTTTTACGTCACATAAGCTTAGTATACCCCTCGTTTTCCTTGCGTAATTGTCTCCCGGGCGTCCACCCCCTTAATCCTGCATACAAGACATTCTTCCTATATTGAGTTTGTTCATAATATTTTTCTTCTGTGTAAAAAAATTGGGTACAAAATATTATATAGTAATAATGTTTCGAAAAAACTGATGGAGCTTCGGGCTAGATACAAATCAGGCTGTACATTTTTATATTAAAAAAAAGTATCAATTTTAAATCACATTTTGAATTTCGAGCATATTTTTGTTATTTTTGTGTATGTTTAAGTCCTATGTAATATGGGACAAGCGTTTTGCCCGCGACAAAATGCAGACTCCGGGTGCTGCTACGGAAAAATTCCTGATAGAAAAACTCAGTAGCACTGCTCGGCCTGTGGCATCAACCATAATTATATTTTTATATCCGAATATCTTACCGTCTATCTCATCCTAACTAATATTATAAATGCGAAAGTGTGTTTGTTTGTTTATTTGTTACGCTTTCACGCTAAAACGGTTGAACGGAGTTGGATGAAAATTGGCTTTAGGGTAGACCATGACCATCCCCACAGAATCGAGACATATGCGGGTGAAACCGCGGGGCGCAGCTAGTATTTTTATAAATTAAAGACCTTTTCATCCGATCAGAATCATTATTAGCAGGCAGTAGGTACAATGTATATAGAATATAATGGATATATAACAGTATCTTTTAAAATTACGCGCGAAAAAACCAGCTAATGTAATGGAGATTGAATACAAACAAATACATTGGAAGTAAGGAGGCCATGTTTATGGGAAAAGTATTTTATGTGGAAAGGAGCCGTTTTATGGTAGGAGAGAAATAAGAATCATGGAGGTTTACTTGTATAGATGACACTTATTTGATTAGATTATGTATTAACCACTTAAAAGCTGCATAATCATTAGGGAATAAAATATGAAGGTCGATTTTTATCTTTAACTAGCTGATGCTCGCGGCTTCACCCGCGTGGATGTCGGTTATTATATACTAAAACCTTACTCGAGAACCACTCTATCCATTGGTGAAAACAGCATGAAAATCGGAGCAGTAGTTTTTGAGTTTATCGCATACAGGACGACAGACAGAGGCGGCGGAGGACTGTTTTATAATAATGGTATGTAAGGATAAATGTTCAAACCACGTGACACTCGTGCTTTCTGGGCTGTGTGTTTGTGTTGTGTTGTGTTTTTTGGTTTTGTTTAACGATTGTGTATTTTTTTTGTGTTGTATGTTGCCAAGTCAGAGGCCCATTAGGCTTTAAAACTCTGACACCGAGAAGAAGAAGCAGAAGAATGTTCAAATAATCTTCTTTCAATGATTTAAATCTTCACTACTATAAATAGGTACATCTCTGCCCAACCCTTCAGCGAATACAGGCGTGATGTTATGTTAAGTGTATAAAGTTTTCTCTATTGCGTTGCGTGCGCGTTTCCCACTTATTGGGGCACCAGCATCAGTTTACCTAACATACACACATAATTATGTATTATGTAAGTGCTTTATTTCCAGTAAAATAAATTATTTATATAAATCAAAACAATAATGGTCCGGAGCGAAGATAGAGGTTTCAAATCAAAGAATCCCTTTTTCGGTAAGCGGCTTTGTGGACGGACATCAGGCGGCTGATGTCAAAAGAACGATGGGCGTGTTTCTTGGTAGTAGAGATTAGACATAAAATAAAGCAAACACTGCTCATCTATTCACATTTTGTTCAAGGTACTTGACATCATAAGGCTCAATTCACACTGAAATGGCAACGGCTGACAGCGACGCAGCGAGCAGTTTTACTGACAAGGCATTATAAACTTTATGTGTAATATAGAAAAATATAGATACGCTTGATATAATATAAAGCGCCGCGCGGGATCTCGCGGCGTCTCGTGCAGTCTCGCGACGATTCGTGCAGCCTCGCGGCGACTCGTGCAGTCTCGCGGCGACTCGTGCAGTCTCGCGGCGGCTCGTGCAGTCTCGCGGCGGCTCGTGCAACCTCTTCGCGTCGCTGCCGGCCGCTGCCATTTCAGTGTGAATTGAGCTTATCTCCTATTTTAATCAGATTCATGAATCTATACGTTTCTGTATAATACAAGGAAAATTATGGTCGCCCTGCCCAAATAAGAATGCTGAGGCAAATATTATATTTCTTTTATGGGCACCATAAAATTACCTATTACCGGCTTTGGAAAGGAAATACAATGTTTTATTATTGAATGCCTGACTTTTATTATTTTGATTATCCTTGTTTTTGTGATATTTGAGGATTATTTATGGCTTTATGATAGAGGTCCGCTTAGGCACTCATAAGTGACTTAAAGGGAACTCAGAGTAACAGTTTGTTTCGGCATTTCTTCTCAGGGATCAGTCAGCTAGGAAATGCCTAACCCATCCAGTTTTAAAATATTGACCAAAAAAATGACATGTAAATGTGTCTTAAACGATCAACTACAGATGAACGTCCACTGCTCCACACGGGCCGCAACAACGCACACACGGCACGAAACTTATTGAACGGATTTGCCGATGGCATGCGGTATGTTGTTGCTATGATACGCAAAGTATAATACGTGGACCAACTGCCTATCTGACCTCCACAACCCAGTAACTGGGTACCACGATCCCCCTTGGTAAGACTGGTTGTCAGACTTTCGGGCTTCTGATGACCCGTAACAACTGTCAAAGATCCACGAATGACAGCCGGGACCAACTGCTTAACATGCTTTCTGAGGCACGGAGGAGCCTCGGTATGTAAAGATGGTCACCCATTCACGGACCAATCCCGGCAAGCGTAGCTTAACCTGATGGATCGACCCGTGGGGCTGTTATTACTTAGCCACGAGCTCCTCGACGAAGTCGACTATACTATATTAGGCTTAAAGTAAACAGCGCAAGTAGATCGCCGCCACTATTAGTCTGAGCTTCCCTGAGCTACTGAGTACACAATAGGTATAATTAATGTTCACTAACATGTAGGTAAGTACTCCTTAAAAGGATAATGCGGACGAAAAGTAAATGTATTACAATATTTTACCGCAAAACCAGTAATGTTGACAAAACACTTATTATAGCGTCTGAAATCCAATTATACCGCAAAATGTTCATTCCTTGAGTATGTATAAGACAAGGTTTGAGGCGACTTTGCCGCAAAGAATAAATTATCTCATAATACTTATTGCAAGAACAAAATACCGTCATACTAATTAAATATTGAGATCACAAAACCGTTTGCTTAGCATAGGCGGTAATTTTTCAGGCAGAGGAATCCGACACTTACGGACAGGAAAAAACAATGAATTCAACTTTGCAAGTGACTAGGTGTATATAAACATAACCAATAATACATCATCCATACTATAGGCCGACCGCTTAACTGAGACCGGTCCTGAGGTAGCTGCGCGGTGTGACAGTTGTCCACAAGTTGACGAAATATCACATATAATATCGTATCACGTCACCACACCCTCCCGCACCTCAGGAACGATCTCAGGCCTGTATTTAACTTGCTTCACACTTTGCGGGACACTAAACGCCCCCTGACGTGACAACAATAATAGAACTTCTATTGTGTCCCGTTCAGTGTCCTTTAACCGATTATTATCTTTAGACACTAATCATTATCTTTTTCATACAACATGTATCAGAAAGGTGTGGTCATATTTAAGTTGTTTAATTACCATTGTTGTCATTGTTAGTAGCAATGATAAGTAATTAAACAAATTTTGTCCATGGGACTAACACTGTAATCACGAGAAAAAAATCCCCCTTTCTTCCGTCAGCCTTCCACACCTTTCTGATGTATGTAGGTACACGTGCAGTTTCTGTGACTATAAAACAATTTTTCTTTCTTTATTTCTTTACATAGCTTGTCTCATACATACTCAAATTCCAAAATTCAAAGTTTACCGCGAGCTTTAAGGTTGGTTCTACAATTTACCGTAGACCACAACAAGATTAAATGTGAATTAAACCTTACCTTTTCTCTGGTCTAACTTTTTGAATATTGTACACTCGTTGAGAAAATGTCAGCGAGCGCGGAATTTCGTCGCCGGCAACGTCTAGAGATGGCAGTACTAATGGAATTCGTTGCGCCAAAAGTGCGTTGAGCGCACAACTTATGTCCGGATCGCCTTTTAAAGTCGTTAGTTTTAATACGTCATTTGTTTCGTAGTTTGCACGCTGTTGACAATGTCATCTCTAAAATACAATAGACTTAGATATATTTAGTAATCTATTCCGCTTAACTATTCTTCATGAGTCATAAAACACCTGTAAGAAATCGACACGTGTTTCACCTCTCAACGAGGCATCCTCTGGATGACGATTGACCAGTTGCAAACCAGAACACGAAATGTTGCCACACCAAGCGCTGGACGCAGCGATCTCTAGCAGCGGCCGTCTAAGCATCTCCATGCTGCTCTGTGGAAAATGTGTTTAATATCTTGTTAAAGATAACTTTGGAAGTTGAAGGCTTTCTAGGTAAGGCTACAGTGTGGGTTTAAGCATAACAATTTTTTTTTTGTAACCTTTTCTATCTTTTGTTATGACAGGGTGGCAATTTAGTCACCTGCATCCGTCAAGGGGATGATTTTACCGGTCGTACTAAACAACTTCGCTATAGGTCACATTTCCGATTCGTGAAAAAAAAAACAAATACCTTTATCTACAAATGTAGACGAACTAAGTCGATACATGAATGAAAATTTTGTTTTTACGAAACGGGTAATATTTGGTTTAGTGTGACTGGTAGGATCACTCTCTTAAAGGACGATCAGCCTAAAATGTTCCCACTGCCTCCTCTCTTCGAGAGGGAGTGGGCTGCACCCTTCCACACAGGCCCAGTGCGAGTTGGTAGATGTCATATTACCTTCGAATTTTTGGCTCTCTCGACGACATACCAGCTTCCTCACGATGTTTTCCTTCACAGTTTTGAGAGCAGTGGTGATGAAAATTACACAAAGTAAAGCACCTGGCTGGGTTCGAACCCACGACCTAAAACTCACTGCTCGAAGTACGCAGATGACTAAATCGCCGCCTTGTATAGTTTTAATCTTATTGAAGCTTTAATTTATGAGGATAAAACATTTACGAGGATGATAAAATACGTTTAGGTCACACCACTCGAGGAGTTTACCATTAATTTTAATACGCAATCAATAACTTCACAAAATGTATCCAGAATATCCGATGACTGTAATAGAAAATGTAAGTCAACTCTCCTATACACACACGATCCTAAATTTAACATGATTTATATCTGCGCAGCGTAGGTAAACGTCTGTCCCCGCGGAAATTAAAGAATTTTTGCTCAGAAACTGGCAACACTGGTAGGGTTGCTAGGTATAATATATTTTTTGGGGATCTAGAACATGCGATTGGTAAGGGTTATCGAAACAATATAAATGAAGGCTCACATTTTTTCTGATGCTGTAGTCATTTTTCGTAAATGTTTGGATGGAATTCGGTGATTAAAATCTTTCGAGATGAGGACCTTTATTATCAATTTTATTCGGATACTGGTCATAATAAAACTGTTCATTTTTCATATTCATTTCATTTCATATTTTTCACATTTTTTTTTTCTGTTTTTGTTCATTTTTGCAGCTGCCGATTATTTATCTATATACTCGTGATCTTATATTTTTACTTAGATCTATTTTATTTTATTTAATATTGCTGATTACTGTTACCAGTTTTTATGCACGTGTTGCTGTGACAAATAAACCTATTTTTCTTTCTTTTCTTTCTTCATAATGACTGTGGTTTGTAAAATAGCCTCATAAGTACAAAAAAATTACCAGCTCAAAATACAAACAGCACTTTTCGGCGCTGACAACCGCGCCATCGGCGCCGGTTACCAGCGTTCTAAATGAACGCAATTTGGAGACATAGGTCGAAGGTATTCTACCATCTTTACATACCGAGACTCCTCCGTGCCTCGGAAAGCACGTTAAACCGTTGGTCCCGGCTGTCATTCGTGGATCTTTGACAGTCGTTACGGGGCGTCAGAAGCCCGAAAGTCTGACAACCAGTCTTGCCAAGGGGTATCGTATTACCCAGTTACTGGGTTGTGGAGGTCAGATAGGCAGTCGCTCCATGTAAAATACTGGTATTCAGCTGCATCCGGTTGGACTGGAAGCCGACCCCAACATAGTTGGGAAAAGGCTAGGCAGATGATGATGAGGTCGAAGGTATTCTACCTGTCCCCTTATATACGTATCAGAGGTAAGGTCGCGAACGAGAGTGAAACTTTAATTTACCGTTGATATTATTATAATTCTTACACACGTATCATAGTTAGAGTTACTCGTAGGTACACTGTTAACACATATTATATAAATAATTGAACTACTAGGGACAAAGTAAACTTATGACTCAAATCTAGTCTGTGTCCCGCGACGGTTGGTAAGTGAGAGAGCGACGCTACTTAAGTGACGCTATGAGTAACGCCCCGGATCGTGGCTTAGTGTTGCCACTTGACAAGGGTGCGTTCCTGACTAACCTAAAAATACTTAACTAAACATAATATAGGCGACGCCACGTATACTAATGTGTGTTTACAAATCACAATAAGTGACGCCACACCACCCCCCCACGGAGATATGTTTCGGCATCACCGGACATCCTTAAACTTATTCAAGAAAAATGTAGACGAATGGCAACCCTTACCCACGCGGTTGTAGCTCGGATGTAAATTCGATTTCGTAGTTTCGGCTTGCTACTTACAAAATGCATCTTTTTGAAGTGATGCAGTTTATTTGAAAAGGTAACAGGATTTGTAAATTTTGTTGAGAATACGTCTTGCAGTAGAATGAGTGTTTAGGGGTATGAGGAACAGGGTGTAAAGTTCATTCATCCACCATAGTGAAGGAAGGATCCTCCGACCAGACGGGTGTTGTGTCTGGCGGGCAACTGCCCAACGATTGATGTCGGGTTCTTGTATAATTATGTCCATTGCATGGTAAACTTTAATTGCGCGATGCAGGATTTATGTGACCTCAGGATTTTTGTGTGACGTCAGGTCTTTGATGTGTAGTTCGCATGTGGCTATGTAGATACCGCCACAAGTGCTTCCATTGAAGCCCTTGCTGCATTTAACTTATCGTCTTGTCTGACGTAAAAAATATGAAACAAATGACGAATATACGACATATTATTTGAAATTGAAATAAGAACTGAATTCAAACTCTAGAATCTGAGGTCAGTTGTCAAACCTATTCCTACCAACCATTGGCTGCTTCAAATAGCTTAGATTCCAAATTCGAACTAGCTGTGGCACTATTTTCTACGAACGAATGCACGCCGATCCATCTTCGAGTAATCTCCATAGATTTCTCTCCGATATTTTCTTATCATACTCTCTCAAGGAAACGTATTATTATTACCTACTTACCTACTTGTACGACGTCAGTCGATGTATCTACGTCAAGTGATGTTCATGCAAAGTGACACGCGTCATGTTTAAAATTTATTACTCTCGTGAAGTCTCGTGTTTCCTTAGGTAATAATATGGTAACTGACAAGGAACGATCGCTCTCTTTAAATTTCAAAAGATAATATTTCAATCATTTTTCAAAGCAGCCGTATCCACGATCTCCACGATTGATAATATACTCTGTGTAATATACAGTATGTCAAAAAACCCTGCCCAATCCGAAAGGGGCACATTATGTAGGTATTGCAAAAACATTAACAAAAGGGTAACAAAAAATATTTTGAAAATATAAAAGTTATTGCTATTTTAAAATAACATTTTTAGTAACAAAATTATCTACCCGAAATTCATTAAAAATTAGCAAATATTCAACAGAGGTCATAAGTTATGACTTGTAGATAAGTATTATAAACGACGACCGCCCGTGCCCCATTTATAATACCCGGTAAAATTCCCCATTAAAAAAAAAGTGGCAATTTTTTTTTATTTCTTCTTGAAAATTACCATATAAATAAACTCTCAGCGAAATACTTAACCCCTCCGTCACGGATCGGACAGGGTTTTTTTTTACTTGTCGTATGCATGTGCTGCGTTCGGGCTTAGCATGAATGCGCAAACGCAAACTCGAACGATTTTTTAATTGGAGTACTCGTTTCGCATAAATAGTATTGATTTAGTTTGAAAACTATAATCGTAATATGAGGTGATGCGTATTGTCACTAAAACTGTGCTAATATTATAAGTACGATAGTTGTATTTTTGTGTTAAAAATTGTTCGAATTTACTCCGCGAGTTCGTGATAGTAGGCTTAGTTCCGCTACCCAGCTTGCTAGCTGGCTTAACTTTCCACCGTGGCAGAAGGTCCTCCTGTCAAGACTAAAGAAAAAAAAACAGAGCATGTCAAAGCGAAGATTGCATGAGCATTGATCACCATACTTGCACCAACATTGTCAACATCACTTAGTTCGCAATAAACGTTTTGACTTTGACTTTGACTTTGGCTAAAGGAGGATTGGCGATTCCAAACTTATATTAATTATAAGTCCAGGTTACGATGTTCTCTTTCACCGATGTGAAAAAGCCACATTAGTGTGTTTAATATTCAAGAAAACTTAGAAAATAAGTATAAATGGAAAAACCGGCGAAATGCGAGTTGGACTCGCGCATGAAGGGTTCCGTACCATCTATAAAAACTTCAAAAAAATCACGTTTGTTGTATGGGAGCCCCCTTAAATATTTATTTTATTCTGTTTTTTTAGTATTTTTTGTTACAGCGGTAACAGAAATACATCATATGTGAAAATTTCAACTGTCTAACTATCACGGTTCATGAGATACAGCCTGGTGACAGACGGACAGACAGACAGACAGACAGACAGACGGACGGACGGACAGCAGAGTCTTAATAATAGGATCCCGTTTTACCCTTTGGGAACGGAACCCTAAAAATACCACATGTACTTGCCCGGATTTGAACCCATAACCTCGAGTAAGGTCTCACAAATACTATTCAAAAATACTCCAAAGAGTTTTACTCCTCGATCTGACCGAATATAGCAACAATACGTTACGTCACAAAGATAACTGAATATATTGCCGCCATATTTTGGCGCGCCAATAAAACTGCTGAGTGAATACGTCATTTGTGATGGCGTAAGCTCAACTTATCGAACGGTGGGATCGTAAATTTGTATTTATGTATTGTTCATTTTTGATAGATGTTTGTTGATGTGTTTTGACACAGAATAAATAAGTAGCAGTATTATATCTCAGCAGTGTCCTTTAAATAATTAGTTAAGGCTGCTCGGTAGATAAACTATTTAGCTCCCTTCAAAATGGTTGAGCTGAATGGTGCTGATCCATGCGTCATGTTCGTGAACGGGTGCCGTAAGTTGTGACTGGTAATTTCTTAGCTGCCATGGCTTATTTAAATTTTTGACTTGTTTTTTGTTTTTATTTTATAATTGCACACGCTTTTAACGTGCTTTCTACATTGTTCTCACATGTGGGTATAATTTCAACATGAATGATGTAATCAATTTTTTTGTATACTTAATCTTTATTTTTATTTAAAAGAGTGTCCGTGGAGTTTCTTCTCCGTTTTTCTCCATAGGTACCTACTACGCTTTGGAATGGGCAACTAGCTTCATATTTCTGACTGACCGACTCCTTGACAATTCAAAAGTGCCTGCAAATGGTTTAAGTGAAATAAATGCTTTGAGTTTGATTTTGAAACCTTCCGCGTCCGTGCGTAACTGCCGCGCACTCGATACCGTTGCGACTGATACACTGAGATTTCAAAGCGTGTCGTTTCGGCATTTTTCTATGAAGATAGAATACTGTAAATACTTATTTACACTGTGGTTTTCATCTATAATCTTATGAGTCAGTATGTGACAAACAAGTATAAAAAACCACAGACCGAATCGAACCTAAAAAAATACAGACAAGAGTGTCAAAAAAGTAGATTTCGAAGCTTACCCAGTTATCTAGCCTAGGTACTGATAAACGAATGGTGAATCTCCCGGGAGTTTTTGTTTGTTTAACTTAACTTGCTTCGTAACGGACGCAACTTATGAGTTGTAGGTTCGAACCCAGATATGCGCTTTACTTTGTGTAAATTATTTCATCAGCACTGCTCTCAAAACGGTGAAGGAAAACATCGTGAGGAAACCGGCATGTCCTAGAACCAAAAAACTCGCAGACATGTGATATCTACTAATCCGTACTGGGCCCGCGTAGGGGATTACGGCCCACTCCCTGATATCGAGAGGAGGCCTGTATCCCAGCAGTGGGAACATTATAGGCTGATTTTGAGCAATAGTACAGTAGTAGTAGGGCGTAAATATTTTTGTAACGCCACCAATTAGCTTCTAAGAAATCACTCATTGCCGCTTCCACAGATTTTACCAACACAACACTTTCCCATTGCACTTTCCTTTACTTCGAAAAATTCCCATAGCTTTCTTTTACGGCACTCACGGGACAAAAGGGTAGATAATACTTTACGAGGTTTCCCCGAAAGATATACTATCATGTATCTTAGAAGTAAAAGAAAAATCGTATCTTCGGTAATTCCTAACAGATTTTAGATAGCACACTTTGTTTATGTACTTTACTTTCAAATTGTTCTGTATCTAACACCAAATCTGAAGGAGAGAAAAACTTTCTATGCCAGCAGTAATTTTTGCCAAGATACAGGTTTCGATAAAAAGTTTATATAAAGGTCGATCGCAGATGGTATACTTTATGAAAGAATATTTTGCACTGTGCCGGTACCGTGTCGGAACTGTGGCTTCACTGATATGTGTGAATCGACCTTTAGCAAACAGAAAGTCTGACAGAACAACCGACAGACAAGAGTTTCTTTTGCATTTATAATATTAAATTATTAGAATGTAGTAATTAGTATGTGTGGGCAGGGCACATTGTTCGTACAACAGATGGGCGATGGGGCCGTAATGTTCTGGAGTAGCGACCGCATAGCGGAAGCATTTGAAGGCCCCCACAAAGTGGACCAATGACCTGGTGAAGGCCGCGGGAATCCGCTGGATGCGAAAAGCACAGAACCGGTCGAAGTGGCGGTGCTTGGGGCAGGCCTATGTCCAGCGGTGGACGTCTTTCGGCTGAAATGATGATGATGATGAATTAGTATTTATGGTTATGAGTGACCAACAGAATAACCACCCACAAATCGTCCGTCTGCCCCAAAACTAAATGTACTTTACAAACCTATGTTCGGGATAAGACAAACAATATAACATATTGTTCAGGCTGACTGGCGCCGACAGCTAACATTTATATCTGTCGGTCCTAATATTGTAAATGCGAAAGTCTAGCCTAATCAGATCTAGGGACAGATATGAAAACCTGATGTATTAGATTATGTATGTAGTTTACGACTTAGATCTTTCTATGTAATGTCACAGTATAATAAAGTAACAGTATGTAGATATGTCTCGTCAGTGACCTTTAAATAATGACCTATGGCCGCTCGGTGGATAAACCTTCCGTGTCCGAGCGTAACTGCCGCGCAGTCGATACTGTTGCGTACACTACATTGAGATTTCGAAGCGCATCTTTTCGAATTCTATGAAGAGTATAATACTGTTACTTATATATACTGTGGTAATGTGTTGGTATATCTAATGAGCCCGTCATAACAACGGCACTTCAAACTAGAACACAGCTGGTCAGTTAAAATTGGTATAATTACGAACACAGTGAGATATGAAAAAATACTATACATATATGTTGATACAAATGTCATTACGAACATAATGGCACATTAAAAATTAATAATAATACCTACAATTTTTTTTAAACAAAAATGTTAATATCAAATATTATAATTATAGTCATTTTTCATAATTATTGTATTGACAGAACAAACTATTAAAATGCTAACCCATAGAACCCTAAAAATAATAAATCAACAATGAAATGGACTTATAATGACTAAACCGGCAACCGATGAAGCAATAAATGCACAAACAAAAATGTGCTAAATTTTTCCATAAGTTGCCTACATACTTTAAGCTCAAACATGGAGGCTAGATTAATAAAGTGAGTGGTCAAGTCCGAGCGTCCCCTTGAGGTATGAATATTCTGAACAGATTTATGGGTCATTTACACGGAGACAGTTTCTTGCCTTGATTAGACGAACAGAATAAATCGAAATGAGATGAAAAAAAGTTGACTTGTGTAAACAGAGGTAGTTAACAATACATTACACAGTAGTATTACTGCAACGAGCAGTGGTGGCCCAGTGGTAACGAAACCAATTTACGAGAACTTACTAGGACGAAAAATTCTACGACATGTGACATCTATCAACCCGCACTGGGCCGGCGTTTTAGATAACAGCCCACTCCCTCTCGACTAGTGATGTTCAAATCCGCTATAAACTATAGACGCGTTATAGACTATAAAATATATTTTTCTAGCGCGTTGTTTTATACGCTATCATTATAACACGTTGTAAAAAATCTCGGCCGCATAAACGCGGTGACGTTATCATTTTATCTGGCGATACGCTAAACTATATTGCTATCCAGCTCTAGCTCCACAGTGCGCGCTTAAACTTTTAGACTTTTAGTTTGTTGAGGTGTTATATTCTAGCACGAAGTCAGAGTCGATATAGCAAACGCTAAATGCTTTATTTACATATCGTGTTATGTTTTGGCGCTATACGTTTTATTAACCACCACTACTCTCGACGAGAGGAGGCCTGTGTCTCAGCAGTGGGAACATTATAGGCTGATTATTATTATGCTTATGCTATCACTGCAACTATGAAAATCTGCTACGAAATCGGGAGCTGTCAAAGTCAAAATGTAACGTACGTGTGTACTTATGTGTAATGTAGGTATCTACGTAAACGCATTTTAGGTTTAAGAACAACGCACCTCAAGTTACATGAGACAACAGGCAAAAGAAGAAAAATTATATTTAAAGAAAGTTTATAAAATTAGGACATGCGAGATTTTGTTTATCGCTTAACTGTTAAAACATAAGTACGATAATCGCATGGCGAGGCTTGCCTACAAGATTGGCATGGACATTCTTGCCTCTCAGTAGGCAACAAACTCTCCTTGTGTAAATGAGCTTTTAGCTCAGACAGACATGCTAGTTCGTGGAGACATTGGAATGCGAAACCTCTAGTGTGTCAAGGAATTTTATACGACCTTAGGCATCGTTAGTGTTTTGTAAGGCGTATAAATCCTTGAAAGTTATAATTTAAGATAAGTTTGATGGTCTGTACAATATGACCACATAAGCGCTGTTTAACCATTAGTAAAATGTGACCAAACTACACTGAGTTGGCCTTCAAAACTTAGTACCACACTTTTAAAATTGCAACTTTTTCCTAAACTATAGAAGCCAGACTTTTGAAATAAAAAACGTTTTATAGCAAATTTTATCAGCTTTCTTGAAAATTATAGTATATTATACATAGTAACGTTTTAAACTTATACCAAAAAAATTGCCGTTTTTAACTTACTGGCAAAAAACTCGAACATCCTTTATAACTATAGTTTTACGCCTTATTTGCAACAATTTGAAAAGGAGTGTTTTTGTTTATAATGTTTTATAAGCCATTCCTTAAAAGACGGTTTATCGGCTATAAAGTTTTTATATAAAAAATTAAATTCTTTTTGTAATCCTTTTTATTTCGAAAATATTATCTTGTGTAATATAAAGTTATTGCAATTTTACTAAGGTACTAAGTTTTGACGGCCAGTGTATTAATTTGAAACAGCTTTTAGAGGTTTAAACTAGCCCTGGACCGAAACAGCTGGAAGTCATGAGAGGAGGCCTTTCTCCAGCAGTAAGTATGCAGGCTGAGAATAACCAGTAACCAGCTTTTGTATGAATTTTTATTTCGTCAAACTGTGGCCTCAAGATGGTTGATTCGAGCAAATTCATTGATCGAGTGGAACCAAATTCAATCCATGTTTTCTCGGATTTGGGTCAGGGACTCGGGGGCTAACTACAAACACACTGTTATGTCTTATTTGCATAGGTTTGGGAACCTATATTGTTGGAACACATACAGGCAGATAATATCGTGTGAAATGGCAAACAATCGGTCAGTTACATCATTCAATTTGCCTAGCCTTTTCCCAACTATGTTGGGGTCGGCTTCCAGTCTAACCGGAAACAGCTGAATTCCAGTATTTTACATGGAGCGACTGCCTATCTGACCTCCACGACCCAGTAACTGGGTAATACGATACCCCTTGGTAAGACTGGTTGTCAGACTTTCCGGCTTCTGACGATCCGTAACGACTGTCAAAAATCCACGAATGACAGCCGGAACCAACGGCTTAACGTGCTTTCCGAGGCACAAAAGAGTCTCGGTATGTAAAGATGGTCACCTATGTGGATGGGTGACCAACCACGGCAAGCGTTGCTTGCCCTGATGGATCGACCCGTGCGGCTGTTATTACTTAGCCACTAGTACGTCATTG
The DNA here is from genome assembly GCA_949152455.1 of Lithophane leautieri. Classification (NCBI taxonomy): domain Eukaryota; kingdom Metazoa; phylum Arthropoda; class Insecta; order Lepidoptera; family Noctuidae; genus Lithophane; species Lithophane leautieri. Next base: position 4,708,393 of record OX424482.1, on the reverse strand, counting down.
AAGGGTTCAAAGTATCATCAAATTATAAGCAGTATGGTCAAGCCACCGGTAGTACCACCAGCAGTGGCTGTGTAGATCCACCAGTAGAAATTAGAAGTGCACATTGACTAGCTTTTTTTTATACCACATAGTTACTTTACGTGTCAAAGAGAGAACCTTGGAATCTTGTGACAAAAAATCACGTAGTCCCATCTCTTTAAAATTTCAGAGGACTTTCATCTAGTCTTAGAAAACGCAATTACATTATGTGCATAAATACCCCCTACATACTTACCATAAACTAAACCGCACCACAATTTTTTTTAAGCCATATATCTCCTTACATAAGCGACCTCTACTCATTTCGCAAACTGTCGGACCAAGGCAGCTTGCCAACTTGGTGAGCGGTTAAAATGTAAAGCATACATGTACAACGCATAGATTAATTTGATACTTCCCTCGGCAAACTTGTTCCTCGAACTATGTAGGTACCTACATATTTTATCTACAAGATGTGTTATGCTAGGGCTACATTGTCGCGTTATCGCGAACTATACTTCGTGCGCTCTCTGTTGCTCAGCGAGACGTTGAGCTGTGTGCGAGAGAGAGCGCGCGAAGTTAAGTTCGCGATAACGCGACAATGTAGCCCCAGCATTAGGGATGCTCACACGTTATGTTCAAAATTCAAATTTTTTTATTTCAGAGAAGAGCAAGCAAGTAACTCCACGGTTACTCTTTTATTTCTGTCTTCGGGTCAGACATTCGATTCAGTATTTGTTAAAAAACAAAGCCGCCTCGAAGCCATAATTACACATATTCGGCTTTCATTCGGCTTGCGGGGTTGACAATCTTCGTTCAGCATTTATCCACGCTTTGAGGAGTTGTATTATAATTCTATAAAGCCATATTTGTTCTGACCTGAAAATTGAAAAAAACATAAGAAAATTTTAATTTCGCGGGCTCCCCTGACGCTATCGCGTTAAGCTCTGTGCACAATTTCTTTTAAATCTGCTCGAGTAGTTTTTTCTTCAATTTCGCGGGCTACCTTAGCGCATCCCCGGAGTTCGTGGCTAAGTAATAACAGCCGCACGGGTCGATTCATCAGGTTAAGCTACGCTTGCCGGGGTTGGTCCGTGGATGAGTGACCATCTTTACATATCGAGACTCCTCCGGGCCTCGGAAAGCACGTTAAACCGTTGGTCCCGGCTGTCATTTGTGGATCTTTGACAGTCGTTACGGGTTGTCAGAAGCCCGAAAGTCTGACAACCAGTCTTGCCAAGGGGTATCGTATTACCCAGTTACTGGGTTGTGGAGGTCAGATAGGCATTCGCTCCATGTAAAATACTGGTATTCAGCTGCATCCGGTTAGACTGGAAGCTGACCCCAAAATGGTTGGGAAAAGGCTAGGCAGATGATGACCTTAGCGCATCCCCCTTTACCCATTTATGCGAGCATTTACCTCCTCAATTGGGAGCAGCCTGGTTGAAAAATGATCTAATGGACCACAACGGTCAAAGCTTCCATTACTGAAGCAACCATTGCCTTAAGCCACATTATACGCCTTCTGTAGCAGCAGTTTGCTGGGAGCTCCTACGCTTGGTCCTAGGTAATCCTGCTTGACCGAGCCTCGATTCTGCTTCTTGTTGTACGTTAATGCTTTGAAGAGAGGTGGATAACACACGTTTCACACACGCAAGTTTACAAGTCCCTTGTTGGTTTAATTTTGTTGCGAATTGTACGGGTGGCGTGCCTGTGAAAACTTTATTCTACAAACGCACCATTACAGATGACAGGGGTGACCAACGGACTGGTCGTTCAACAACTTTATACTTACACTACCTGCTGCCCGCAGCTTCACCCGCGTGGAAACTAGTTCTTTTTCTAAAATAATAGTAGTTACTCCTTAGAGCTCAGTGACACGACTCCGTCGCAGCGGCGCGGCGGCGGTGGCACGGCGGCGGCGGCGCGGCAGTGCCATTTACACGAGCCCTTATAATCTGCCAGTGAAAGTCCCGTCAAAATCGGTCCTGCCATTTCGGAGATTAGCCGGAAAAAACAGAGAGACAAAAAAAAAATGTACCGTATAATTCTTTCATAAAGCATTGCAAAAGCTTATTTTGACATTACAATCGGAGACTTCAATTTAATATTTCTATGTACACACGTCTACACATCAAGCTATACATTTCCAGCACCAATAACTCGCATTGTACCGAAAACCTGTACAATGCGAGATCAGCATAAACTGGAAATGTATAGCAGTTGTTTCCAAGCCAGAACTCCGAGACACTACAAATTCATGAAACATTACACTGACAATTACTCTGCCTAACAGGAAAATAATAAGCTTTATTATTAAACGAAACCAAGCAAAATTAGTACCTACTTGATTAAGTTGTTATTTCGACTAAAACAACTTCCAATTAAACAACAGCAGGTTTCAATTAAAACAACAATTTTCCAGTAAAACGTTTATTCCTTCCCATAATATAAACAACATTGCTGGCTTATTTCTCATTATTAATTATTACTTTAATACATTTTAATGTTACAATAGAGTGGTGTGTTTATGTAGATGTTTTTGAGAATAATTGAATAAATAAACTTACCAACTATCACTGTTTTGACAAGATACAGACGGACTACAGTTATATGTTATGTACATACTTTTTGTCAGAAAAAATAAATAAAACAAAAATTGTGTGAATTTTATTGTAATAGGTAACCCTGTAGACGCAGCTTTGGAAGGTAGGTGCACCTTGTGGAGAGCCACAAGGTGCACCGATGACCTGGCGAAGGCCGCAGGAATCCGCTGGATGCGTGAAGCACAGAACCGGTCGAAGTGGCGGTGCTTGGGGGAGGCCTATGTCCAGCAGTGGACGTCTTTCGGCTGAAATGATGATGATGACGAACCTTGTAGAATTTAAGAGTTACAAGGATTCGATTGCATAAAACTTTTGAGTGAAAATCTCGCTTGGGGAGTAATCTGCCAGATTGCTCCCCAAGCATTAAGGCTCCCGTAGACAGACGCGACGCGACTCTGGTTGAACAATTTCTATGAAAACTTGACGGAAATTGTTTGGTCGCGTCGAGCCTGTGATGACATGAGTCAATGAAATAATATCATAAATTCATAACTGACACACAAAACTATTTTGAAAATTCCTTATTACTTACAAAACAGCTTTATTTGCAATTTATAAATGCATCATTATTGTGTTCACGAAATTTAATATTAAAATATTCATTCCAATATCATTATAAACATGCAATATTTAACGTACTTATGCTCAGCAAAAACACATAATATCATACAGGATGAATAATTTGTGAAACAAAATTAACGCTGATCCGTACATCAAACTATTAATGAAATCGTTAATAACTTCTGTAGGTATTATAATTTCCCAAAGTTGGGAATTGGTGACCAATAAAGTCACCAATAATAAATTGGCATTGAGTTTCGTGGCATTGGTTGATTATCGGAGAGTTTTGAATAGGATGAACATATTTTTTTAATTATAGCTAAATGTGCACCATGTTGAGTTTATATTCATTTTAAATTTGTGTCCAATTTAATAATAATTGTGATAAATAGTCTTGAAAATGTACCACTTATTTGGCTATATCAAAGTTAATTAAGATCATATTATTAATAGTACAGTGTTTTATACAGTAGACAGCGTCTTATAATGAGTGAAACATATGTATATTGTAATTACAAAGACGAACAAGACGAACATAAGGTAAATTAATCATGAATTTTATAATAAATAATGTTTAATTTTGAAGCCGTGATAAAATTATAAAATGTCGAGACAATGCTACAACAGTAATTTAAACTATGTTTATTGTCTAATGTCGGTCCTAGACTGCATGAAAAAAAATCTGATCCAATAGTTTAGTCACTATCAATTAGGCTCAATCACCCCTTCACAACAGCATAGATTGTTTGAAAAAAAAAACGCGTTTTTTAAATTTATTTGACAGTTTCAGAGTACTCATAATTATGCATTATGCATTGCCACTATTTACATGAATTGTCGTATTAATTGTCGTCCCCATTTATGATAATTAAAATGTTGTATAAACCGTAAAGGAAGATTGTGTTAATAATGTCTGACAAAACTCGGACACGGAAGCTAAAAACAAATGACGACTATTCGCGTCAAACGCACAATGACATCATTCTATAAACACCTTTTAAATTAATAAAACTTGTCAAAAACAACTAACACAAATGCACCACTCTATAAAACAATTCAAAATTATAACAATTGAATATTCATTATCAATTTATTTTCAATTAAATCTAAATTGGAACAAAACTAATTTCCGAGTAGAACTAATTGTGTGTGATATTTAAATTTAGTGTTATTTGATGACTGTCGCTGTTAAAATTAAGCTATTATTTATTTTAATTTAGTTGTGTTAAGCTGGCCACATGTGTTAAGATTAATTGTTGCGATCAAATACCCTAATGACCATCGTTCATTCTTTATTTAAAATATAAAAATAAATAAATTATAAAAATATTATTGATATTGTTATAACACTCCAATTGCACACAGCGTTTATCAAAAATGTGAGGTCATATTTAAAAGTTTTAAGTTATATGGTTTTTGCCACACCCTTAAAAATTACCACATATTTCTGAAACATACTGCATAGAATTTTAGATAAAAGATGGTATTTTTTTGGTGTTCCTATCATTTTAATCCATCAAACATTTCAAAAGACGCTTCATGATCCATTCCCTTTGAACCACTGACCTGAACTTCAAATTCCTATACCACATCAAAGTTATGCAAGTAAACGAGATTCTCCTCTGAAACAAAAGACTACCCATACAATAATTTGCATGGTTATAACGCAACAATTTATCTAACATATGTAGCAAGCTTTAGGTTCATTACACTTTGTAGTCAAAATTCTTTTGTATTATTAACATTTCAAAACTGCAGTTGTTATTTTACATTAATTTGTTTTTTAATGAAAATCGTAATTGAAAACACAGTGCTTAAACACTTAGGGGTTTATTTATAAACGTTGCTTAAAGTTGAGTGACGTTCAATCGTCAAAAATTTATGGTTAATCAGTCGCTAATCATTACTTAACTTTAAGCAACGTTTATAAATAGTAACGCTATGCTTGCATTTATAAATAAAATTGTAATGGTGCAATTTGCAATCGTGATCGTGTAATAATAAGTGAAAATGCAGTCTAGAATGAGGATATTTCACGTTATTTTAAAAATAATAGCTAGTGACTTTTTGTTTCTAATAATTTCACACAAAAGTTGTTTTCTTTTCAAGCGATTTCTGCAAAAAAAATGCTCAATGAAACGTTTTAATAATGCAGCGAACACTGCATACCATTCTTTCACAAAGTACAAACGTAATCGCATTTTGTTGAGCCGCACGAGTTGTCGCGACTTTGTGGATTAAAACTTCACAACAGAAATAGCTACGTTTACCACCAGCTTTATTTTTTTATTTAAATTGTAGTACATAATTTTAAATTTCGGTAGGTACATCATTTTTATTTGTGGTACACATGGCTACACAACAAGATCAGCTTAAACTGGAAATGTATAGCTTGATGTGTAGCCGTGTGTACATAATTTTATTTAATGAATAATTCCTTTACTATTAATAGCTATTATGAGGCCGATGATAAGCGACAGCCATTACAATATTTTGACTGCAGTTGTAACAAATTTAATATAAAAGAGAGCATAAAATAATAAATATAATTTACATCATTATTATTAAATACATTGATTCTTATATAACATTATAATTTGGGAGATAGTGATGTTATATTTTTCAAATACTAACAGTGCAATTTTTTATGTAAGTCGAAGCCAAATAAAAATGTAAAAAAAATTTGTAAAAAGACATTTTCAATTATAAAGAAACCGCCAATAGTTTCTTGATTATTATGAACTATTATTATTATAAAACATAAGTGTTTTTAAAACAATATTGTTTTATGTACTTATACTGTTATTACGGTGAACATTATTAAAATGATTATATCTTTCATCCTGTTTCCGCGTGAATCTTTTATGATCAGATTTCCAATTATTAAAAAAAAAAACTAAGTAGTCGAGTTTGTTCACGCGGAAGGTTTGAGGTTGAGGAAAATACTGGCCAGTTCACTTATAAAAAAATCAAGTAAAATAAAAAACCTGTTCTAAAATAAAACACGTCCACCAACCCAAAAACATTGCTCCACAACCAATAAATGATCAATTATCTATAGAAAATAAAACTCAAACTTCCAACAGAATGATTTGATTCAGCGAATTACACAAGCACCCCGATTTGTTCCAAAAGGTAATTAGAAAAGATAACAGTCCCGAACATCGCTATCTCCCAGAAGTTTGAATGATAACTAACTACAATTCCTTTATCTATTTACAATGTAAATAATCCTTATTTACATAATAATGTTATAGTTACATACAGTTAGGGACGCAAACTGAAAGTAATAAAAACTTGAGTTAAATTTAACTTTACGATAAGCTTTATGAATTAGGGTACAACCCTGAAAATTTAAGTGTAACGGTCGAAGCATACTGTACCGTACCCAGCCATAAAAAGAAGGTACAGCCCTGATAATTTAAGAGTATCGGTCGAAGTATACCGTAGAGTACCTGGCCGTAAAAAAGACTCATCAGAATTTAAAACTAAAAACTTATACGTAGTTAAAATATCTAATTCAATGCTATTATTGCAATTCATAATCAATATTGTGTACACTAGATACAGAGCGACATCTCATAATTTCAAATTGACAAAAAAAAATCAAAACAGTAATATATTTGACAGCTGTTTGCGGCGTTGCCAACTTTCAAAAGGGGCCCTCATATAAAGAGTGACAGATATGACGTTCTGCAAATCAGAACTATTTCAAAAACCGTGGCATATTTACGGCCAGTAATCTGCTTTAATTTTGCAGCCCCTAATTAGCGAACATCATTCTGCTAAATTTGTCAACATAGCTTTGACGTGTTCCGTATTTGATTAAAACTTGCGTATTCCGCAGAACCGGGTTTATTTTTCAACTCGAATGACTGCCGAGAGACGAGGGTACGTGTCAATGATATGTCGAATGCTTGCGACGAATAATAATTAGGAGAGCCTTGAAATGTCAGCCTGTTACGAAAAAGAAAGGCAATAATTTACGTTACTTTTTGACTGGAGTAAGTTTATTTCGAGAAATTTCATGAATAGGAAAAGTTGGTTATCTCTTACAAAAAAAAATTAAGCAATTCGTTTTAAAAAGTTTTTTGGCAGCTGGAATTACGAAGTTACCACAAAAAATCTAAAACTCTCTTCTAATAACAAATATTAATGTTTTCTGCGAACGGTTAGAAAAAGAAAACCAAATTTTTTGTAAAACTGAATATTTTCATTTCAGTTCCAAAAAAAGATCAATTTTATAGAGCCAAAACATTTTACAGAATAACTAAATTGAATTTAAATTTTAAAGCTGTGATTGCTATCATTCGAATTTCAAATAATTTCTGTTAAATTGAAGCAGACCCATATGATACTCGTACCAACCTTAACAATATACCTGGGCGCACGACCGATGGCCGATAATTCACGAGAACCGAGAAACAATCGTAAAATTTCCGAATTTATGCTTCCAATTCGATTAAAATTCTATTCGATTCACGGCACGTAATTATCGTTATTGAATAAATTTTCTTCAACGCAAATATAGTCCAACATTACCGATACAATGTTAGAATTCTACTAACTCTGTTTAAATTCCATTATTGGGTATTGTATTTTAATTATACCAGGAATATTAGTTCAGTAAATAAGGCTTATTTTTTAAGCTTCAATAGACTACAATAGCTGATACCAGAATCGTAGTTGATATTGAACTAAACTCAAATATTGAATGTCAAACATTTTCAATCCGATTGAAATCAATAGAAGAGAATTAGAATAGATGTTGGGTACTATATTAGTTCAGAACTTAGTTCATTCAACTATTGGATAAACTTAGTGTTAGTATAAGCATTAAACTTCGATAGTGGATAGTATTGCTGGTGTAACATAACATAAAAAACGAACGGAAATCAATCAGTCTCTCCAAAATAATTTTTGATTTTCTCCCCAATCAAACGTGAAAATTCATGAAAATCAAACATTTCTAGGAAATGTTTTGTATTTCAAGTTTTTCTGATTGATATTTTAAATTTAATTCTCTGTTATCTTTATGTACGCCATGTTTTTTTTTTGTCACCGCCCTCGAACCTTTGTAATTTTTTTTCGTTTTTATTTTGAACAATCTCAGTTTCCTCTTTCTATTCGGTTAATAATTATATTGTCTATTAACTGTCAGGGATTTGATCCGTCTTTGACATCAATAGGTTTATCCGGACGTGTAACCGTCTTCATAATTTATTGAAATTTTTACTTGTGTACTATTATACTTTTGAATTTATTTTGTTCATACTTTTCTTAAATCTCAACTGATTGTATTCTTGGAATACATTTGCGTTAAAAAGATAGGTATCTACCCGTCAAAAATAACAAGAAGCGTGCTGAAATTCAAACCTCATTTAAAATTAAGGTTTTATGTACAACAAAAACATCGACTGAGGGTCTCAATTTTTGAACATCGCAATTATGTAAATTAATTCTCAAATGTTTTGCCAAATAATTACCCAACATTTTATCAGTATCGAAAATTAATTTTCGGAATAACAACTAAAGTGTTCCCTTTATTCCTTTTGTAAATGTAAAATAAATGAGTTCGATAAAGGCGAAAACATATTTAGTTCACATCGCGTGGTTTTGTTACGTCATTGCTTTATTGGTAGGTGGCCTATTAATAATCCTTTCAACGGTTTTGGTTGACATTTAAAATTAATTAACTGTTATTATAACTGAATTAAAGCCAATGGAATTGCTCTCAATGGAAGTTATTTTATGTATTTGTGTCACATGATGTTCACACATTGATAAAATCCAATCAAGCTCTGCCATTTCCCAATGGAAAAGTGTTACATTAACTCATGTCATTTGCCCGTAATGAAGGTTTTCTGAAATGACGCTCATTAGGTGGCAGCACTGAGACGTCTAGTCCAGCACCTGTCGAAAGTGTCCACACATAATATATACACAGAGTCACAGATTAACAGACAGACAAACAGACAGTGGGTATGTGTGTAACAGATATTTGTGACTTTGAAGTGTAAAGAGAAATTATTCGTTTCTGTGACAATAACACAAATTTTCTTTATTTCTTTTATGTATTTTTAGTGTCACCTCTTGACGTTTCTTCTCACAATTTCACATCCAATTTATGAACACATCATAACCTCAGACCAAATAAAAAACCAAGACGGAGCGCTGCGAACAATAAATGAAGCCTGCTAAAACTACACCATTGCTCTATGCATACACGCTCACACACACACATTTACAACTATTTTCAATGACACTACAAACAAACTACACCAAACTAAGTGCACACATGTTTACGAAACCGGCCTCACGTCACTGTTGACAACGCTCTCTCTTGGTTTTTTATTTGGTCAGAGATCATAACGTATTCTCTATCATGTTCACATCATTTTTCACACTGATTGCTTCATTAAACAAACATACACATAAAACCGAAACCTTCCAAACGAAAATAAAATACCTACAAAGACATCAGATTACGAAGGTGATTAGCGTAATGAGCTGTATCGTGGCAGGGGAAGTGAAATTACACTGTCTACACAGAACACGCGTAAATAATAAACGAATGATATACAGGGGGTCCCACGGATATGCCACATGGAGGGAAAGTACCTTAAATATTGTAGATGGAACATTTTACTGAAAGAAGACATTATTTGAATTTAAATAAACAATTTAAACTGCATTCATAGATATTTAAATAATTACATGGTTGAACCGGGAATCGATCCCGTTCCATGAGAAAAATAAACACTCTGTAGCTTTATCTTACCGATCGAAAGGCTTCATCTTACGGATTATTTTTTGCTAAATAACAGTGTCACAAATAAAAGGAAGACCATGAATTTTAACATTTGATGTGAAATTTTGTTCAGAAAAATGAAAAGCTGACATTGCCGTAAGGACATACAACTGACGTTATCATAAGTACCTATTACTTATAAATGTACCAACTTGAGACGTAAGCATCATTTCCCTATTATAATTTAAGTGCATGATAAAATGATAAAGAGATACGTAATTAGTAGGTACCTGGTTGTATGCAACCAATTGAGCCGTATCCTGAGCCGAAAGCCGCTATGTTATTTAGCAAAAAATAATCCTTATGATGAAGTCTTTCGATCGGTATGATAAAGCTATGATTATTTATCTCATGTAACGGGTTCGATTCCCGGTTCAACCATGTAATTATTTAAATATCTATGAATGCAATTTAAACTGTTTTTTAAATTCAAATAATGGTTTCTTTCAGTAAAATATTCCATCTACAATATTCAAAGTACTTTCCCTCCATGTGGCATATCCGTGGGACACCCTGTATATCTACTTCCATTAGGAGAAACAGATCGGATTCGATCAATCTTGTTTGTAAATAGGAAATCTACCTAGTCTTTTCCCAAGTATCGAGTCGGCTTCCAGTCTAACTGGATGCAGCTGAATACTAGTATTTTACATGGAGCGACTGCCTATCTGACCTCCACAACCCAGTACCTGGGTAATGCGATACCCCTTGGTAAGACTGGTTGTCAGACTTTCGCGCTTCTGACGACCCGTAACGATTGTTAAAGCTCAAAGAATGACAGCCGGGACCAACTATAAATAAATAAAGGAAATGAAATGGATAACAAATAAATACCAGCATGAAACTGATGGTCATATATTAAGTAAACAAAACTGACATCTTTTACTGATGAAATATGTCTGAGAAATTAACAATAGACCTAGAAATTCTGCGAAGCATCGATCATAGTAGTCTAGCCGTAATTTATCATAAGTTAATAATCCAGTCATGTTTCTTTAGGATAATAGTAAAATATACTGTCATATTTTGTGTAGGGAAACTGTCTGAGTCTCGTATTCAATTTCTGCTTTCAATATTATCATTCGATTACCTTTGTCGGAGAATGTTCAGAGATATTTTTTTTTAACCATAGACCCGACGTTGATCTCAAACTGAATAAAAAATCAAGACAGAGCGCTGCGAACAATACAGTGAAGCATGCCAAAACTACACCTCCACTCTGTGCATAACACGCTCACATTTACAACCATTCACAATCAAACTACACCTCACACAGTGCACACATGTTGACGAAACCGGTCTCACTTCACTGTTGATAGCACTGTTTTGGTTTTTTATTTGGGCTCAGATCTGGATAACGTTATTGTCACATACTTCATGTTATATTGACTTTTGCATAAACTGCATTTGTTTTTCCATTGGTTTCAATAATAGAACAATAATTTTGAGGGCTACCGCAACCGCAAACCGCAACGGCAAGTAGCAATGCAGTAAGTATGTTCGTATGCCAAACATACTTACTGCGCTTATCGCAAGCGCGGCAGTATACGAACATACTTACTGCATTTATCGCAAGCGCGGCAGTATAGGAATAAGAGCGAGGCCCCATTAGTGCGTTGCGCTGCGTTGCGTCGTCGCAGCGTCGTCGCTGCGTCGTTTTCCATATATTTTTGATGACATGCCCCATTAGACCGTTGCGTCGTCGCGCGCGACGTTTCAACGGATCGACGGACAAGAGACGAAGCGGGGGGAGGGTGATGCGCTGCGCTGTCGGAGCTCCGCTGCGACGACGGACAGTGATCCACTGTTCCGATCCATTGTGGAGACTGACTGGGTGCGTGCGTCCGCCTCTTGCGTTGCGACGTCGTGCGTCGTAGCAACGCAGGTGTGGCATACAATGCGTCGATCCGTTGCGACGACGCAACGCAACGGACTAATGGGGCATCGCTCTAAGCAACAGGCGGCAATGTCGCATCTAGCGTTTTCATACAGTTACATAGAAAACAGTCATGTCGTTGAGATCTGTCATTGTATGGTTGCAGGATTCCTACGGAATTGTACCTCAAACTTGTTTTTAATCATGTTCAACTTTCAGTAAATTCCTTTCTTGTGAATTATTAATTGTTCGCCTAAGTATTACGTAATCCATCATTTTTTCAGCAAAATACTTCTCTTTGTGGTCAGCAACTCGTTACATTATGTAGCTTAAATATGTTTCGGCCTTTACATCGATGGGACGTTGAAAATTTTATTACTTAACTTGTAAAATTATAAATATTTCGTTACAGTACAGTCGTCGGCAAACGAAATTATTTAATCATCATCTGTTTCATCAGTAAATAATTTTAATATCCTGTGTATAACAGCAAAAATAAACCTGTTATCTATTTGATTTTTTCTCCGAAACAAAAATACTTTCCGAATCTGCGAAATTATTCAAGCCTTCAAATCAACAATGGAACCAAATAAATGTATTTTTATTTTGCGGGTTTCATATTTCACATTAAATTTGAATCTGCAGAAAGTTATTTTAGTTTACAATACCACCTTTTTTAAGGCCACTAAAATAAAAATGATACTAAAAACACAGTCATAAGATCTTGTAAGAAATATGACGATAATAACAACTGACAGTCGACGATGTACCTAATTCATATTTTTTTAAACCAAACTTCAACAGTAAACTTTTTAGTTTTCTTTGAAAACTTAAAGTGTCAGCCAAAAGAAACCTCACACAACCAACAGTCAACTTAACGGGCTACGGAATAGAGTTTAAAATAACATTTTTATCATTTAGAATTTTAATGCTTTAAGAGAACGTACAGACAGAATTGTCTGCGGATGTACTTTTAATGACTTTCCGTTATTTATTTTTGTATAAAAAGTTGTTTGAACTTTGAGTAAAATGAGAATTAATGGCTACAAATTACAATACTTTGAGAATGTTTCTGAAATTATCGGGAAAATAACGGCAGTTGGGAATCTGATGCTAAAGATCGTTGTGGGGAGTTTCAAAAGTCTACAAACTCATCCACTGAGAAAATCACATACAAAGGTGGTGGGGTAAGTTCGGCACTGAGAAAAGACCAGACGAATCAAATTCTGCCTCATTTTATCGTGCCCCGATGGTTGAGGCAGAATAAAATGGCGCAGAACACAATGTTATCATTATTAAAAAATATTTCCTTATTAGCAGGGAATTTGATTTATACGGTCTTATCCCAACGCGAAACTTACGCCAACGTACCTTATAAGGGATAGGTACAGGCGATAAAAAATAATATTATATAGTTTGACAATACACATATCCAACACACTTCTTGGAATAACAAATCCAATCAATAAAATCTATTAATCACTTTTCAAATGACTTTCATGGAAACCTCGTTAAATTCGATACCATGAAATCTAAAATTTTCCGGAAAATCATTATAAAATATATTTTGTGGGAAATATTCCACACTATTAATCGGGGTTTTGATTGCAAAATACTAAATCTATTCATGCTTTATTTCGCATGAAAAACGGTTGTTATCAGTGTGAAAATGATCGTCCATTTTAGATTTTCAAACATGACACCAGTTTTAAACTTTAATTTTTAAATGTTTCCTGACGTTCAAGTTTCTAGAGTGTTTAAGAAAATCTTTTGAATAAGGGATCTCGCACACAGGACGGCCACGACCACGATCAGGTAAACTACAGAAACCGATACGAATCGTGCACTTGGTCGCACAGCCAGCCGGGCAATTAGCCGCAGATCGGGCCACGAACCACGACTGGCCGGAGTCGAGGCCGTCTAGTGCATGAGATTCCTAAGTAACTGTGCAGTTTATTATCTCATCTAGAAAAAAAGTGAACACTAAAACCAGCCCATAAATTCAAACTTACCTATGAACATACACATTGAACATCCGATCGACAAATCGCATTTAGATAACCCACACTTTATGGGCAATAAATAAAATTTGACAAGTCATTACTTTGATGAAACTTGTGGGTGTAACGCGTGTGGAAATCTTTAATATGCGATGCATGGATGCGTGCGTGAAAGCGATGGGCCATAAAACGGCCATAAAGATTCGCCTGTTACCGGTTCAGGCCATAAACTGTATGAATCTTGAAACTGCGACGACAGAGGAAGGGCCTTTGAATACTTTTTTACGACTGCGAGTTGTTGTCAATGTCAACGGCCATACTTGTTTTCTTGAAGTGATTTTTCTGCTGGGACCTCTTGATAAACTACTTATAGAAGAAATAAACTCCGGAGATTCATCGCAAATATATCTTTCAAATTAGACCTGGCGTCGTGAAATCCCACTGTGGAAATGGAAAAATCTAGAGAAGTGTGTTGGAATCGTATTCGTTTGACCTCAATTCTATCGGTTCGTTACGGTTTTCCTTCTAGGAGATCTGGATGAAAAACAAGTATGTGAGCATTCCTTTTTGATCGTCTTGATTTTCAAATTATAGATACGAATAATCAAACACCTTATGAAGACTCAAAAGAGGATTAAATGAAGAGGAAAGTCTCAAAATACAACCGCAAAGAAATTCCGACTGAGAAAGATTATTCTAGCGTTTACGAATTTAGTAATTGTGACTAAATTTTACACAGTGTCGCGTGTCCATGACACGCTGGCTAAGTGTCAGCTGATGAATGCGACGAATATAGCCAGCAATGAGTCGGAACAACTCGCCGCGCCGCCTCGTTGCATCGCTAGCGGGTTCTCGCCTGCAAAAGAAAGAACATTTTAGTTTTTATTTCATTATAACTTGACAGAAATCTCGGAGGAGCTCGTGCTACGTAATAACAGCCGCACGGGTCGATCCATTAGGGTAAGCTACGCTTGCCGGGGTTGGTCACCCATCCACATGGGTGACCATCTTTACATACCGAGACTCCTCCGTGCCTCGGAAAGCACGTTAAGCCGTTGGTCTCGGCTGTCATTCGTGGATCTTTCGCAGTCATTACGGGCCGTCAGAAGCCCGAAAGTCTGACCACCAGTCTTACCAAGGGGTATCGTATTACCCACTTACTGGGTTATGACGGTTCGATAGAGTGGTTGCTTTATGTAAAATACTGGTTAAAACATTATAGTCTGACAACTAATCTTACCAAGGGGTAAGTCGGTTGTATAATGTTTCGAAAGTACGTTTAAAAAACCGTGTTTGGGCTAACTTTGTTTTCTGCGTCACTTATTTTGACATTTTTTATATAACTGTTTTAGTTGATGTTTTATTTCGGGATTTGGGCGGAATGCTTTGGAAAAAATAGTTGGAAAATGTCCTCAAAGGGTGACAAAAAAATACAAAAACAAAATGTCCAGTTTTACAAAACTCAACAAACATAACCTATAGGTATACAAATAAATGACAGAGAAGTTAATACAGAACTGGAAGTTTCCACTTGATCAGATAAACAGATAAATATTTCTAACAGAGTGGACGTTTCTAACATCAAATGCATGACCAGTGAACCAATAATCCTTTGGAATGAAAAATTTATGAAAGCGACGTGCGAAGAACCTGTACCAACAGACGATCACGAGCACAAATTGCAACTAAGAGAAATATACGACGACTCGTGGCCAGAGAATAGTACAGAAGGCGCACTCTACATTTTAGGTATGAAGCTACAAGTAAAAAAAGAAAAGAAAGAAAGAAAAATTATTTATTCTGCATAAAAGTCAAAGTCAAATCATTTATTTTAAATAGGCACTTTTGAACGTCAAAAATAAAGAAATAGAACTAAACTGAAAAAAAAGGCACATTGCAAAAAAAAAACTTAAACACGCGGCGGGCTCATTTTGTCAGGCTGATTCAGAGAGCGTAACGTAGTCAGAAGATATAAGAGTTACGCGATAGAAAGAGAGACAACTTCTAGGTGAATATAACTGTAGGTAATTAGCGCTGTGCGACTTGAATTGAACTTTATTGTGTCGTAGCAAGAGCCGCTTTTTATTTAAATGATTTTGCGGAGTGAATCTTCTGTACTATTCTGTGTCGGGGCTAACATTTTTGTTAAGGTGATGTTACACGCAATCGACTTCGCGTCGATACCTTGGTCAACGTCGATCACGTAGGTGTAAAGCTTTGGATGGTAAATGATTCCAGATCTATGATCTACAATGTGTTAGTCTGACGATCAATCGGAAAGGATCGTCGGACTTCGGAGAGATGTCATTGAAAATGGCTTAGGACGATCGATTGATTGACGTCTTCGGTTTTTTGTCTTCGACGTTGAGCAATGTAACTCAATGATCGACGGTCGAGTGACGTTTGGCAATTGGACCACAGGTTAATACTGTCGCGTCGCTGAACAGAGAAAAGCACGTAAAGAATAATTAATTGTTTTTTTTATTTGTTGTATAGAAAACCCCATAATGCATTTTAAAAACATAGGTACGTGCACAGCTTTTAAATGCTTTTAATGCCTTCTATTGATGATAATAAAGAACTTCGGAGAAGCTCAATTAAGCCCATTTTTCAGACAGTTTTTGTCATCCCTTGTAAAATCACTTGCAATCACGAAGTTTTCACAGCACAGCAACAATAAAATAATTCTATTTTATTCTATTTACCATAAAATATGGAACATAACAGTTTTTTTATAGAGTTGGATTTTTAGGGGTATGAAGAACAGGGTGTAAAGTTCACTCATCCAACACAGGAAAGGGTGGATCCTGTGACCAGACGGGTGTTGTGTCTGGCGGGCAACTGCCCAACGAATGATGTCGGGATTTGTACATATGTCCATTGCACGGTAAACTTTAATTGCGCGATGCAGGAATTATGTGACGTCAGGATTTCTGTAGGACGTCAGGTCTTTGATGCGTACTTCGCATGTGGCGATGTAGATACCGCCACAGTTTCAAATATTATTTCAGTACCTTATTTCGTAAAAAAAAAACATATATATATGTTGTAGTATTAGCACATGACGATCGACGTGGTTCGTTCTATACTCCACGTTGAACAATCTCAGCGATCGATGTCAACCGAGAGGGTGTAATAGCACCTTTATAGAAACAGATGACGTAGTAAAACTCGTAGCTAACATTTTCTTTAGACACGTCCAGTCTCCCGGAAACTAGAAGTAGCTGGTTTTATCCGGTCTCAGATTCGATATACGATGATATTTGTGGTTAATGTGGTCGTAACTTTATTAGTTAATGTGTTACCTGTCCCATCAGCTTTCGTATGAAGTATTCTGATTGGAAGAGTGTTGAACATCTCGTGAACATGGGTTGGATTAATTTAGCTTGTGAAAATGGTGACGCCGGTAGGTTAAAGAACGGATTATTACGCTTCAAACTTAACTCTTATATAGGGGAAGTTAGGTTACACAAGAGACATACTTTATGGGAGTGTAGTGGGTACACATGAAAATGAAAAAAACTTTTTATACGGGGAACAACTCATAAAAATTAAAAACAAAGTCAGCTGTTCCCTACATTTTAATAGCGTAGGTATTGCACTTCACGAACAGTAGATTATTACTTCTTAAATATACCAGCTGCTGCACACGGCTTCTCCCGCGTGAATAGTAATTAGTTTTTTTTTTTTTAATCGTGAGAGCCTAAATTACTTCTTATAACATCAGCTATCTGCCAGTGAAAAACCCGTCAAAATCGGTCCAGCTGTTTCAAAGATTAACCGGAACAAACAGACAGACAAAAAATTATAAAAATGTTGTAAAAGGCTCACAT
This sequence comes from Lithophane leautieri, assembly GCA_949152455.1. Taxonomy (NCBI): domain Eukaryota; kingdom Metazoa; phylum Arthropoda; class Insecta; order Lepidoptera; family Noctuidae; genus Lithophane; species Lithophane leautieri. The sequence continues at coordinate 4,690,688 of OX424482.1, read as the reverse complement.
TTAGACATTACAAAGAGACGCTACAATTTTTTTTATTTGTAAGTAAATTAGCAACATTTTTGACAAGTTTGACAGATTGCGACTTGAATGTGAACCTTTTTATAAATAAGAGAATTGGCCTTCTGATATCAAGTGAGATTCTGCTTACAATTTCCTCTTACCAAGAATTTGTGTTGGCAATAGAGAAAGACCATACGTTATAATGCTAACCTACGGTATAACCATATAACGTTATAAACCTCGAACTCCTTCCCATTACAAACATTATTTAGCTAAGTTGGATGGATGAGTTAACAAGATTACAAGCAATAGTTTCGTAACCCCTTACTTCACTTACACGACTCCAATTAGACGTTGAAAATGCCTGCGAAGTTACCCATGTACAGACATCAATGGGCCTCACACGAACGCACGATTTTAATCGTGGGTTGTGTGAGGCCCATTGATATGTGAAAGTTATGATACGTTTAGGTAACGTTATTTTACGTTACGCAAACGTAACGTAATATTAAAATTGAAAACCTCATTTTGCACATAATTTATTTACTATTTAGTTTATATTTTACTATGTATTTATAAGATCGCCCGTTGTGACACTTTTATAATTAAGTTTACTTAAAATTACCAAGTAGACACACGCGATGGTCGGCTCAGGCGAAGTTAAAAAATCCTAGGTCTAGGTTGTGACATAAACTCTCAAGCTATAGAAACCTGCTTTTGGATGATAAATAAGTCAAAAGGGGAGTCTGTGGAACGGGATTTCAAAAATTGAGTTCACGAAATTCCGGGGACTCATTTTTAAAAAGGGAGTTCACGGAATTCTGGATACTCATTTTTACTTACATTTCGCTTTACTACTGCAAATAAACACTAAAATACGGAGAAAATTACTCTCAATGAGTAGCGTGTTAATAAATATCTACCACCAATATAAAAAAAAAAATTTTTATTGGTACGGGAAAAATCATTCACAATATTATTGGTTCTACATAAGTGTTACAATATTTGCAGGAATTGGTGAAACTGGTTCCCAAACTAAGCTATCGCTTGTATTTTGGGACACAGTGTTCATATCTAAATAGTATAACACATTTTACACAATGCTAACTTCAAATGGAACATTATTTCGTCAATACCTGTCACTTCGAAGACGCATTAGGAATATAAAAGCGTCAATCCATCTTCCACAAATTCTTTCGGATGAAGAAAATTCAGTTAAAATCGTTTCAGTAACTCGATAGATTAGATTCGAAATTCACTCGGTTCGTTTGGTCGTTCGATTTGTGAATGTTAAAAAATTAAATTGGGTACATTTAATTTTGAACGTTATTGTATTAACATTGTGTTTTGAGTCGAGTTCTTTGAATTGAATTCGAATGAGGGAAAAAGGGTAATTTTATGGAGGTCATTTTCGTTTTATATAGCAAAGGAATTTGAGAAGCTTTGTGTGTTGTTATTGTTGAGGTTACCGAATACATCAGTGACATCTGCTATTTATTTGCTTATTATGAAGCAAACATTTTAAATGACTGCTTCGTTGGTCTAGTGTTAGCACAGTGCACGGAGAAGCTTCGGCGGCCGCTGTGGGAGGCGGCATTGTCAACATTTTCCATACTAAAGTATCACCATTTACTGGCGACATACGTGAGACATACGTGACGTACATTTGGAAACTGATTTACAAACCATAACTTTAATCACAGGGGTTTAATTATAAACGTTGCTTAAAATTAAGTGACATACAAACGTCAAAAATGTATCGTCATAAATAATTAAACAGTCGCTAATCATTACTTAGCGCAGCATTTATAAATAAACCCCACTATGTAAAGAGAAAGAAAGAATAAAGAAAGAAGCAATGAAGGAAAAATAGAAGGAAATAAAGAGTGGGAGAAAAATAATAATAAAGACAGCAAACAAGAAAGAAAGAGATAAAAATAAAGATATCCTAACAAATGTAAAGATTAATTTCAAAACGAAAGAAATCAGAATGAAAGATAACCTACCTCTCAGCACGTGGACAGACACAGCGGAGGCAGCGACGTCTGCTAATGAACACGTGTAGTTCCCAGAGTCGTTTCTGTTGGCGTTCGCTATGTACAGACGTGACAGTGCACCATTGGATGTAGCTTCTGTCTTCACGCTGGGGACAAGAGAAATGGAATTAGTGATGTTTCATAATCACCTTATAGTGTTCCCACTGCTGGGACACATTCCTTCTCTTTGTAAGGGGGTGCCACGCGAGCCCAGTGCAGAATTGATGGATGTCACGTCTTCAAATTTTTGATTCTGCAACGTGACGGTTTTCTCACTATGATTTTCTTTCACCATTTTTAGAGCAGTGGTGTTGAAATAAATTACACAAATTAACGTGCCTACCTCGGTTCGAACCAAGGACCAACAACTATAAGTCACGGTCGTTTCCACTGAGCCACCACTACTACGAAATCAATCAATCTGCCTAGCCTTTTTCCCAACTATGTTGAGGTCGGCTTCCAATCAAACCGGATGCAGCTGAATACCAGTATTTTACATGGAGCGACCGACACGATGCGATGCGATGCACGAGGTGAAGGTGGGCCACCACTGCTAGTGATGTTTGAAAAACATTAACTACCTATAGGTGCAATGGAGAGGCTGTCGTATAGATTGCTAGAATGTGCTTAAAAATCTTTAAAAAAAATTAATTCACATTTACTAAAAAGAGTTTAGAAGACTATTCAAACTGAGATGAATCCCACATCCCGGGATGCAGCACTCGAGTGCATGCGTCGATTGCTCTCATGATTAGGAAGTCATTGAGTATTCGCGCCAGTTTGAACACCTCCACACAAGTTGGTCGACACAAGGATTCACATTAAATTGACCAGCACCCTGATTGCATAACACACTTTATAATAATATTACATTTCTGCTTAGCCCTCTTCCTCTCTCCTAATTTTGCTGTGCCCGACAGGGTCCATATCGATCTTTTATTTACTGTACCATCTATGTAACATATTATGGAATGCAATAAAAATTGACTATTGAGTATTGAGTACTTTTAATCACAATTTGAATGGTATTGCTAAACCATTGCTCCTTATGTTCGAAAAATTTGTCTCCTCAACAGCGTAAATAGCGCAACGAATGTTGTTGAACTATCTTAATGAAAGCCATTGCTACTGTTCGTGTGTTACGCAATTATCCCGCAGACCTTAAATTAAATCCTATAATCGTATTAGCATAACATAATATGGGTAAAATTATCATTTGTAATTTTGGATCGCTCAGTTCAATCTCTGTGAAAAACATTATACAGGGAGCTTAAAACAGTCACTTTGGCAGAATTATAATAGGAAAATCATCGTAATATAAAAATCATCGTAAAATGTCACAAACTGACAACTCATAATATGATCTGCGTGCGATTCCTATTACGATATAATTCATGACTGTGTTTGACAGTTTTCTATGGAGGTTCGTAAAATGGTCCACACAGTCATTATGAATTGCATTGGTTACAAATTAGAGGAATTGCTAATGACAGCTGGGAATTCAGGAAATTAATTGCTATTAAAGGAATTGCTAATGTGGTCGTTTTAGGCCCCCAGATTGGATACAGCGATCTGAAATTGGAAAGACCTTTTTCAAATCAAAAGAGGCTTGAAAGGCGATGGCGAATGTAACAAAATACCCCAAACGTCGTGGTTGACCTTAGAATAAATAAAATATTCAAGTTTTTCCCCGAAAATACTTCAAAAATTCACCTAACAAGTCGAACACCTAACAAAAACTAAAAGGTTCTGCAGTCGTATACAATTAGGAACAGACACAATCGATATTTGATTAAACGAGAACCTCCAGTCTGCTCAGATGGATGCTACTGTCAATCCACCTGATTGGAAAGAGGAATCCTGACCTACTTTAGAATCGAATACGGTTTTTTTTCGACGATTCCCTTTACGGACTCGTTTTAAAATCAGAAATTTGGAAATTTACTTTTGTTTGTGAACATTTGATATTACATTATAAAGATGAATTTTTATAATTCATATTTATTGCTATACAGAGTGACTCATTTTTTCTGAAGATTTTTTTTATTTTTATTATACGATAAATTAACCTGTATTAATATTAATAAATAACTGTTACTCAAGACTTTGTCATAGTATAATGAATACATTTTTTATACAAATATTCAGGACAAAAAGTAGTATTATAATGACCTTCACCAGGTCTCAGTCCCTGTCAGATTTAGGCGAGAAAAAGTAACAAACGGACAGTCTGTCTGAGTAACTTTCACATTTATAATATTAAGTACTATGAATAAGGATAGATGAATGATAATATCAAAAGCATTTTTTGTAAGATCCAACACCAGAATAATTATCTAAGTAAATTGTATTTGTGGTAACCTCAAAATGCATTGAGATTATGCGGTATAATTTTATTTGTCTGTCATTTGAATCATACACTCAAGTTTCGTGAAAAATCTAGTTCATCATTCCCTAGTTATCGAGGCTCTAATAAAAACAAGTGCATGTCGAACCACGCAGTATGAAGGGTTCCGTAGTTGAGATGAAATTATCCAACAAACTTAACATTGTAGTAGAAAAACATGTTTTTGCAACTGTAAATTTAAGTTAGTCGATTATTACTCGGTAACTTGTGAAGCCTACGTAGCGGTGATAGTTTTCCTTTTAATTTCGTTATATACAGTATGTTAACTAACAGAGGGCGTTCCCGTTAACCCGCAATAGTATACCATACATACAAGATAAAAAAAATATTACCATTAAAAAAAAAAATGTTTTTTTTATTTTTTATAATAAAATATTCACAAAAATTATTAAATTGATACGTAAAAGAAACACTCTGTACACGCGCACTTGTCCTTCAAAGTAAGTACGGCAATGTCGCAATTTACCTATGAATGACGGGCCGCGTGTGCGGCGATCTGATTGATGCGCCTAGCCCCGCCCCCTGCTCCCCGAATGTCCACAGGATTTGTCCACCTAATTTTAGTCGGAACTAATCTCGCGCGCATACCGGATGTGCATTTATTTTCGCATTGCAACATCTTGTCTCCTTTCGTCATTCGTGTGTGAAAAATGCCGCGTTATCAGTTCAGTGCTCGGGAGTATCTGAACATGGTGCATATTTAAGCTGAGTGTAATTGTGTGATGGTGCTTTGAGGATCCCAATGCACAATTTAATGCGACGAGTGCACCAAAACAACCGTCGGCGATTGCAACAAGCAATGTGTAGAGAGAGAAGGTTAGCATATTGCGCAGCTCAAAATCTAAGTAAGTCTTTAAACATTATTTAAATGTACCTACCTATCATAATACCTAAAACCTTTTCGAAAAAAGAAATAACACTAAGAAACGACTGTGCCACAAAATAAATAAGATCAGAAAGTCCACTCTTTGGTAAAACTACTTTTATACCTAACCTACCCCGTACAACGAGCGTATTACTTCTGTGGTGTTACACGATTGCTAAGTAATTTATTACGAATGCAATTGCATAAAGTAAAAGTTTTTTTTTTTTTCATTTCGATGTCATTGCAGGAAACATTACAAAACGTTAGACAGTGATTGCTAACGTGCAATACCTCATTATCATTTAAAAGCTAGCCTAAAACTGAGATTTAAATGAAACTTTCTCTAATACTTAACCGCACACTATTTATGAGCGTAGTTACCTACTACGTTATTTATTTTTCTAATTACTTTCTTATTAGCACTGTAAGGCACCGGAGTCACCGATCTGAGTGAATAGGTAAAACATATTCGTGTACTTGTTCCATGAGTGGGCCTTCTGTACTTTTATCTGTTTATTTTGTGGCCGCGAGCCCGCGACCGACGCGACGCACAGTGGAACGAATGTATGGGAGCGGTTGGACGTAGACATGTCCGAAAAAAAAGAGTAAAATTATGCCAAACTAATGATGCCATCTTATTCGATTACTTAATGCCTTCATAACTTGTGGTGATGAATTTCTTCATAACTCCCATATTTCGGGAGTAATTTGAGAAAATGTGAAATTTTACTATGAAAATGAGTGTATCGAGCTCTCTCCCTCCTGATTCCGGGCTTGTTTCAAGTAGCGGTCTCTAATATCATAATGCTAATACTAAGAGCTATATTTAATACTAAGACACATAGTGCGCCAAATGTGCACTTTCTGGGATAAAGAGTGATGTTTATTTTATAACACAATTTTTTAATTTTTTGTTTATTTTGTTGATTAAAACCGTTTTTCTAAAGGTTTACCTTATTACAATAACATTTCTGAGCAGCCAATTAGAGAAGATATAAGCTAATTAGGATATATAATTAGGGACTTAAGGTTTACATATAAAACTGATGCACTAATGATTACTGATAAGAACATTGCTATTATTTAATTACTAAATGGCTCTTAATACACTAATTTAGCATGCATCATTTACTAATTATCACAATAACTAATTACCTTGCAATATTTAACAAAGGATACCTGGGATACCTGGATTTTATATAAATAGGTCACTATTAGTAACTTTAAAATCAGTGTTGATTTACACCTCGTTGTATCCAAGCTAATCTCGCAATGTATTTTCCAAATTTTAATACAAATCTTGATATTCACGTTGCTTTATGCGCACGCGCACATAAAGATTTACGCGACTTTAACTATTTGTTCAGTGTTTTAAAAGATAACAGTTGTGTTCAGTTATGTGAAAGTGCTGAAACAAGTTTAAAAGACTGGTGTCGTCGATTTTGCTACCGCATTTATGCAAAATGGACACAGTCTGGAAGAAGCACAGATAAGTTTCGGAAGAAACATGAGATTTGGCTACAGGCTGCAATTCAATGGCCGGAATTACAGAATGAAAATATGGAACCTTCTACAGAAAATATAAGTGACGTCATCGAGCCCATAATTTCTCCTGCTAAATCTGATGCTTCAACTTGTACACATCCTAGTCCTCGTAAATCTTTTGAGGACCTTAGTAACCGGCAAAAAAGAAGACGCACCACTGAAGATAGTCTTTCATGCAGCAGTAGCAGCGCTGAAATTATGTTTTCGGCCGAAAGGGCGCTTCAAAAGGCAGGACAAAGCGATACAGCTTATGTTATGAAATACTTGACGGAGAATCCAGAAGAGGCCTCAAAAATCAAAGCCTTCATTGAAGGTAAATCAATTCAGGTACGGGAAATATCCCCTTTGAAGGCATTGGCTCTTTATGTATCGATGAACTTATCGAAATGGCGCTATAACACTCTTCGGGATTTCAACACTCAAGAAGGAGCTCTTCAATACCCGAGTTACTACATGTTGGTTAAAGAAAAAATTAAGTGCTATCCGGCCAAAGAAGATCTCACAGTTACAGAGAGCTCTGCAAAAATCAAATTACAAGCCTTGATGGATTTAACCTCAAGAAGACTTATTAGGTCGTTAGAAACCCCTGTTGATCCCAATCAACAGCTCGTATTGACCAGCAAATGGGGTTTTGACGGATCATCTAGCCAAAGCATTTATCATCAAAGGACGAGTGAAGATGAGCAAATCGATCTTGCTAGTAATTTTATGATTAGTCTTGTACCACTGCGGCTCGTCTCAAAAGGTGTAACAATTTGGGAAAACGAGCGACCATCTTCCACTTCATTTTGCCGGCCAATATTGTTTAAGTTTATAAAGGAAACCAAAGAAAATGTGCAGAGAGAGATGGCTGAAATCGAAGCAGAGATTGAAGCCTTAACTCCATCCACCATCACTGATGGAATTAGTGTCAAACACCAACTGCTGTTGACAATGATTGATGGTAAAATTCATTCCATTATATCCAATACAGCAGCTTCAGTGTGTGACATATGCAAGGCTTGTCCTAAAGAAATGAATAATTTAGAGTTAATCAAAGATAAACACGCAAACGAGGACATGTATAAATATAGCTTAAGCACCCTTCACGCTTGGATTCGCTCAATGGAATGCTTATTACACATTTCCTACAAATTAGACATAAAATCATGGCAAGTAAGGGGTGATATAGCAAAAAGGCAAGTTGATGACAGGAAGAAAAGAGTTCAAGAGGCTGTAAGAAGAGAAACGGGCTTACTTCTCGATGTTGTGAAACAAGGCAGTGGATCCACCAACAATGGCAACTCGGCAAGGAGATTTTTTGAAAACTACACTAAATCTGCTGAACTGACCGGAATAGATGCTATGCTTTTAAGAAAAATCTGTGTGATCTTGCAGTGTATTTCATCAGGAGAGAAGATCAACGTAACTAAATTCCGAGAGTTCTGCTTTGATACTGCTAAGCTTTACGTGGAGTTATACCCATGGTATTATATGCCTTCTTCACTTCACAAAATTTTAATGCATGGGCCAGACATAGTTCAGAACATGTCAATTGTGCCCATTGGTTTTCTATCCGAAGAGGCATCTGAGGCTAGAAATAAAGATTTTAGAAAATATAGAGAGGGGCATTCTCGAAAGCATAGCAGTATCTCATGCAATGAAGATATTATGCACAATCTTTTACTGTCTTCTGATCCACTTGTTACAAGTATCCGTCCAAAAGGAAATAAGTTTGTAAAAAAATCTTCTTTTAAGGAATTTTATGAGCTTACGGATTCTGAGAAAAGTGATATCGAATTTGTTAACATAAATGATTTAGCGGACATCGATTCTGAATTTGAATTAATTGATGATGATGATGATGACGAAGATAATTAAATGATGTTATTGTTTTAAAATGTGTAACTTAGTAAATTAGAGCTTACATCTTAATTATTTATTGTACTTTTAATGAAACTAGGTAATTTATTATCAACTTACTTAAAAGTCATACTCTCATCAGTTCTTGTGAATATTTTTGTTAATATATATTTCTGTATATATATAATATATTTATAGACCTCTTAATAAGTCTGTCTGCGGTTTAAAGTAAATACAAATGGGGAAAAAACGTTTTTTTTTTTAAATTTTCATTTCCTTTTATCCCAGAAAGTGCACATTTGGCGCACTATGTGTCTTAGTATTAAATATAGCTCTTAGTAATAGCATTACGATATTAGAGACCGCTACTTGAAACAAGCCCGGAATCAGGAGGGAGAGAGCTCAATACACTCATTTTCATAGTAAAATTTCACATTTTCTCAAATTACTCCCGAAATATGGGAGTTATGAAGAAATTCATCACCACAATTTATGAAGGCATTAAGTAATCGAATAAGATGGCATCATTAGTTTGTCATAATTTTACTCTTATTTTTCGGACATGTCTACGTCCAACCGCTCCCATACATTCGTTCCACTGTGCGACGTGTCGGCAAAGCGCTGCCGACGCGCCACCCCGTGTCTATTACTCGGCCGCTGCGAGCAGAATAATTCGCTGTACTCTGTATTCTAACATGATTGAAACGTGGCTTAGATAGGTACATGAATTTATGTTTTTACTGTTTGCGAATAGGTTCTTACAAGCCCAAGGGGCCTCAGTGACGCGTTCCTTTGTCAGCCGGGCATTTGAGACGGGTTGTTAAATCAAAACATACATAAATGTTTTATTTTACTGATAACAACACGACGCTGTGTTTTTCACTGTCTTTCCGCTCGTTTTCCGGTGATGCAAGGTTGCATCAATCAAAACCGTTGACCCCACTGATGCATATTTGCATCAGTTGACTCACGCTATTAAAATCTCTATTTCTACGGAGTAAAGGGCTAATATCGTCTGTGGAAAGGTACAGTATTAATTTTGCCGCCTTTACCAAAGTCAGCGCTCGCCATTCAGTGCCGTCACGCCGCCCACCCCCCGCCCGGCCGGCCGGCTCGGTGAGAAGCGCGCGAGAACAAAATTGCGACGTTGCCGGTTTGGGCTACGCCCGCGCCACTACGCTAGGTATTCCGCGTTAGTATTTTGATTTTAAACAGGTCGTTTCGAATTTATTGCCAATTTAGTTTTTTTTTTTATTCGGATTTTTTTTAACTCATTTTTATATGCTGATATTTTTATTTGAATCTATTAATGATATAGATTATCGAGTTTAAGGGAACGCCCTCTGTTATTTAACATACTGTATACTACTGCCGTGAATTTTTTAACATATCCAAAACCAACCATTTCGCTGGCAGGGGGGGGGAACACTTGACTCTAACAAAAATTTGTACTTTAAAGCTTAATATTTCGCAAACGGATCCCTGAATCCAAAAATGATTTTCACAAACTCACATTATTTTTAAACGATATTTTCAACGATATCACACAACATGGAATTGACGACAAAAAAAAAACCATCCCAAACTTACGAGTACCCAGTACCCAACATTACAAAAAAAAAAAAAAACTATTTTATTTTACCACTTTGTTGGCGTGATTTATATGTATACCCATACTTACGTATACATATATGTATACCCATATCTTTCTAGTACTAACAGTCTCTGAGCTAAGCCGCGGACAGATGGATGGACAGCCTTGGTAATAGGGTTTTACCCTTTGAGTACAGAACCCTAAAAATCACCCTTCAATCAGCAATTCGATATTTCATTTTGAATAGTGATAAAATATTCATATTTCCCAAAAATAGTTTTAGGCAGAATTGGTAGCAATCAACCTGACTGGTTTTATCGATAAATATATTTTCGGTTTGTGCCCGACGCGGCGGCCAGATGGACTAGTTACCTGTTTGTAATGGATGGATTTTTAACTGTTGATTAATAAATATGAATGAGTGACGAGATATACTGGTCGGGAGTTTTATTTCGATTATTTATTTAAAGTAAGAGCCAGTTATAAAAATAGTTGCTGTATGTGATTGCACAATTTATTCTTACATTTCACAATAGTAAACTCTGTAATAGTAATAGTTATAGTCCATTTATTTGTGAGAATATTGTTACATGTTACATACTTTTTAAAGTACATAATATTCTGATGTTTCCGGCGTATAAATACATTTTCAGGGTTTTAACTAGTTTTTTAGATCACACATTGAATTAAACAGATTATGATAACATTCAAATCTAAAATTAGTCAAATATTAGTTATAGAAATGTAAAAAGGATTAAATTAGGTTAAAGAGATAATATTATAATATTATTTCCTAATATTTATGTCAACTTGTCGTTTATAAAATCATTAGCCGAGTAGTAGCATTTACTTAAAGATAATTGAATAAATAGTAATTACTGTGAAGTTTTGATGGCATTGTGTTAAGGTGGATGCGCCAAGGTAGCCCGCGAAATTCAAATTTTCTTAAATTTTTTGCAATTTGCAGGTCAGTGTCAGGTTGTATCTTGATCTAAATATTTCATATTTCAGTTCATGTAAGTGCATTGAATAACTATTTCATGAAATCATGACATTTGGCACTATCATGAACTTAGGGAGCTGTATTGCTGATTCTAATGTTTAGAATTCTATAAATCCATATTTGTTACGGCCGCAAATCATATTTAGATCAACATACAACCTGATACTTATCTACAAATTGCAAAAAACGTAAGAAAATTTGAATTTCGCGGGCTTTCTTTGCGCATCTAGATTAAGACATACCCAGTCTCCTTTTTTCGAGATTTTATTGAATATCCTGCTTATATTCAATGACGAAGTAATAGTACCCATAGAAACTACGATATAAATGTGTATAAGCTCTGAAAAAATGGTGGTTAGTTACTAACCACTCAAAAAGAAGAAGAAAAATGGTAGAAAAGCAGGGCGATGATGATCTTTGTCAAAATACTATAAACTACCTTAAAAACTATCAAAACACCAAAGTACCAAAGTACACACGGCTACACATCAAGCTATACATTTCCAGTTTACGCAGATCTCGCATTGTATAGGATTTCCGTACAATGAGAGGTCAGCTTATACTGGAAATATATAGCTTGATGTGTATCCGTGTGTACCAATAAATAACTAACTAAGAACTATCGTCAAATACCACATACGGAAATACCCTTCAACAAACTTCACTAAAATACACTATAAGTACAAGTATTTCACTTTAACTTAACTAACTTAGCTTTTGTTAGACTACACTAATCGCCTTGCTTGACTTAACATTTTAATTAAGTCCGATAAGGGATAAGCAGAAAGGGTACTCGGAAGGATAAATCTTTTGTAATTTCATTATTTTATATGTTGTTTTGGAATGTTAGGTACGCGGCTTACATTAAGGCTTGTTTTCCAGTAAAAGGAATTAAGGAATTACTATCGAAAATGCGAGGATTAATAATGTTGATTTAATACAGCGCTAAGAGGAAATAGGGTCGGTCTTTTCTCCATACAAAAAGTCATAATTCGAGGTTCGGCTCTCGTCTATTTCCTCCTCCAATATTGGACCAATTTGAATGATATTTTATAAATTAATTGAAAAGGATATTTACGGTACCTCTATGTTTTTCTTTTTTCATTAATAGTTGTCAAATTTGTACAATAGGCCTCTGATGACAGCGGTCTAAACAGGCAATTTTGAGCATTTACTGAGTGTTTTAGTGCTTCTACAAATAATGTATCATCAAAACGGAAAATATAGGACATAGAACTAGTTGATATTTATTTTACTGTGAAAATCATTGCTCTAAGATCAGAAACCAGAGAGAAAACCGGCGAGAGCGTTTGTATGGACAGGGGACGGACCCTATCTCCTCGTAAATAAGACTCTTTCGAAGGAGAAGGTGAGTTTGTTGCGCTACTTCTTCTCAGCTAAAGCACTAGGAAGTGGGGAAGGGTGGACGTTTTTGGGGAACTGTCTTATGTAATTTTGACGTTCGAAAAATGCTGATTCTCAGCCTAGTTTGAACAAATGGCTTTTGATTTTGATATTAGACTATCATAGAATGGCGCGTTGTGTTCCACGCGCGCCTCAAAGAGACGTCAGCACAATTAGCGGGGTCCGCTAGGACCGATACCTGCCAGGGTTGCGGGAAAGTCCGAAAGGGATACCGGGACCTTGGCAACAGGCAACTGAAAGAACACGGGTGGGTTTTAGTCAGTAAAAGTCTGACACGCCCTTCCGCTCCGCCCAGAGCGGAAGAAGACATTTGATGATTTCCCAAACTCAAAAAAAAAAAAAAAAACATGGAAATATGATCAGAAATGTATGAGTCATTTTTAAATGAAGAACCTATGGCGATATAATAACTACTTATGATTCATTTGTTTATGATCATAGTTAAAGGGATCCTATTTGACAGCAAGCATACAAATATGATCATAATATCTGTCTTACTCAAAAAATTGCTAAATCAAACACGGCTAAATCGTTATCCATCGTGATTAAGTATGACGGTTATAATCATTAAAGTGTAATATGTAAAAATGAAGAACAGCATCATTTAACTATAGAATAGAATATAATTTTTCTTTATTAAAGTATCATGACTCACAAATGGTTAGTTAGACTTACGTTAGTTATGTTAGTTAAAACTGACACTTCACAAAAACAATAACAAACGAATAAATAGTATTGGATCACCGTTGTGGCAACCTATGTGAGATGGCACAACAGTGACCCACAAAAACACAGTCTAGGCGACTCGAAATCATACTTAGGATACGGTTGGAGCTGCTCCAAACCCTGCGCACCATGAAAGCGCACCTTTTGCGAATGGTTGCATTGAAACAATCTACATGCGCATCCGCGAACATCCCCGACGCACTACAGAAGCGGGGCAACCCCACCTGCATCCTAAACGCGTTATTATAGTGTACGCGGAGAGCGCTGTACGATCTTTGCGTACTATGATCATAGAATTTGACAGATATACAATCATATTTGTATGATAAAATATATGATAGCATAATTGGGACCTAAGAAAATGAAAAAAATACTACGTGGTGTACAGTGATTCAACTTGTACAGTGATTCAACTTAGCCTGCCTATAATGATCCCACTGCTGGGACACAGCTCTCTTCTATAAGAGCGAGCGGGCGTTTCGACGATGAAAAATTACTTTCTGGAAATCAGTGAATCAAGTAAGCATAATCAGCCTATAATGTTCCCGCTGCTGGGACACAGGCCTCCGCTCTGTGAGAGGGAGTGGGGAAGCGGGCCCAGTGCGGGTTGGTATGTGTCGCATGTCTTCGAATTTTTGGTTCTAGGACATGCCGGTTTAAAAATAGACTATGTGGCAACCATTGAATCAACTTGTTCAAATTATGTAAGTGTGCAAAAAACCGATGACAATGATGACATCTGACCAATATTGGTTGAACGACTTTTTGATGTTAATTTTGTTATGTCGCGTGCTGAGATAATCCTGGCTGCACCATCCGGTCATCTTTTCCAGGTAATTATTGTCATTGTAACGAAATATGAGTATACATACAAAATTTAAGAAGGTCAAGAGAAAAAGTCTTGCAAAAATCAAACATTTAAACATTGGGGCCTTACCACAAATACTTAGACACTTGTTCAACGCGTGTCTAATGTCAGTTTTATGTCAAACTCCAGAAATGTCGTGTTTAAAAGGTGTTTAGACTAAACAACTGATAAACGCGGTTTTGTGGTAATAGGGTTAGTTTTTCTTCTCATCATCATCTGCCTAACCTTTTCCCAAATATGTTGGGGTCGGCTTGCAGTCCAACCAGATGCAGCTGAATACCAATATTTTACATGAAGTGACTGCCTATCTGACCTCCACAACCCAGTAACTGGGTAATACGATACCCCTTGGCAAGACTGTTTGTCAGACTTTCGGGCTTCTGAAGACCCGTAACGACTGTCAAAGATCCACAAATGACAGCCGGGACCAACGGTTTAACGTGCTTTCCGAGGCACGGAGGAGTCGCGATATGTAAAGATGGTCACCCATCCACGGACCAACCCCGGCAAGCGTAGCTTAACCTGGTGAATCAACCCATGCGGCTGTTATTACTTAACCACGAGCTCCTGGAGTTAGTTTTTCTTTTATCTACCAAGTAAAAACAACAAACCTCAGACAAAACATGTTTCGAAATTTCTTCCACCACAAACATCTAAATAAACCAAGTAACATATACTACCTTCCAAAGGCGAGGCCACATAACCGGAGAACAATGAAAATAGTTTGGAAAACCGTTGTTACCGTTCGTTAGAACTTACCCTTGGGCCACACAAAACATATTTAAGTCGTTAGCAACCCTTTAGTGGCTTTACACATATCTATCAGCCAAGCCTTTTCCCAACTATGTTGGGGTCGGCTTACAGTCTAACCGGATGCAGCTGAATACCAGTATTTTACATGGAGTGACTGCCTATCTAACCTCCACAACCCGTTACTGGGTAACACGATACCTATTGGTAAGACTGGTTGTCAGATTTTCGGGCTTCTGATGACCCGTAACGACTGTCAAAGACCCTCGAATGGCAGCCGGCACCAACGACTTAACGTGCTTTCTGAGGCACGGAGGTGTCTCGGTATGTAAAAATGGTCACCCATCCACGGACCAAACCCGGAAAGTGTAGCTTAACCTGATGGATCAACCCGTGCGGCTATTATTACTTAGCCACGAGCTCCTCTTTAGTGGGTTTACACAATACATAATCCCTTCTTAAAGTGTGCTACGGTTCCGCTAAATTAATTATGTATGTATGTAGAGCTTGAGATTATAATTAATTAAGTTTTAAACAGGATATAAATAAACATGTCCTGAGGGTAGGAAGGGTTATCCCTTTCTTCCCTCTAATGACGTTATCGTCATTAGGATAGGAGGTTAAGTCAATATCTCCCTGAATGTTAATTAATAACCAAAGATTTAAATCGTTAGATTTGCCCTCACCGTACCTACTAAGTCGCAAAATGTGTTTATACGGAGAAAAGTAAGCTTACACTATTTTATTGGCGTTTTAATGACAATTGAGTCGAGTCTCTGCAACGATATTGTGTGTGTCAGAGGTCTTTTTTCTATTCGTGGTTAGTAATTAACCTGGTGTCAGAGTTTTAAAACCGCCCATGGGCCTCTGACTTGACTTCACATGCCGTTGAGAAATGCATCTGTAGACGCGGTAGGACGAATCTACGATTTAAGTCTTTGCAAGTTAAAACAAACTGAGCACGTATAATTTTTTTTTTTACAGTACCAGCTGATCGACTTTGTAAAAATCTTAAAAACTTAGGTGAAGTCAGCATTAAAGAGAGCTGTCTATATTATCAACCCCTAACATCAGGTGGAATGACAGTTCAATAAGATGAGAAGCAAACATGCCGGCGACAGGCGACCCACCTAAAGGTAAATGGTCACTGTTGTGAATGAATTAGGCATCCCGGAGACAGAGCTTGGGTAGGTTTCATGTGCATTTACACCGGCCCACACATATATCTTCAAAAAAAAAAAAGCCAATATTCTTTACACAGATAATGTAAATTACATTATCTTTGTAAGTACATTCAATTGGTATTTTTTCATTATAGAAGTATTAAATACTCCTTGTACAAATAGTCGATATTTATTGTATCAATCACTAGCATTTCAATGACAATAAGGATGACTGTCGTTTGACGTTTGATAAAATTCAAAATCCATACCAGTTTTCCATTTTATTGATATATAAAATTTGTAATGTAAATTACATTATCTTTGTATCAAACATAATGTAAATTACATTATCTTTGTGGAAAAAGGAAGCTTGTGATGTAATGATGTCATTGGACGACATGAAAAATCATTTTAGTTATATATTCCGAGAGACAAACGAAACGTCTTTATTGAGGAAAATGAATAAATCGAAATATTAGGGGCTTGTAAAGAACAAAAGATTCCAGAAAGTTGATTGCGAATCAAAAGAAAACATAGAAAATATAATCTTTGATAACTCTGCGGAATCAATGAAAGAGGGTATTTTTTTTTTTTTTCTAACAGTCGGCGAAGATTCTTTGAGCTGGGAATATACGACCTTTTCAAATAAAAATAAAAAAGTTGATAAATAAATACGAAATGATCGTCAGGATGTTTACGAACTATAAGTACGAGAAATTAATATAGCGGTACGTTCGCAACCGACAGTCGTGTATGAGACAGATACTAGATAATAGTCCAGTCAGAGAAAATAATTGTTAACCAAATTCTTACCCTACGTCAATAATAATAGCCATTTCATACAACTTTCAAGAATAACAGTATAATTTTAACGAACGGACAATTTAATTTGGTAGTCATTTTGCTTAACAATGAATGTCCCGGATTTTAAATTGTACACATGGTGGCATCGAACGGAGTAGGTACGTTATGGTGGGGGTATGCACTGTGTTCACGGACAACTCAGAATGCATAATGCTAAACCTAAAGTAGACAGTTGAGAAAGTGGGGATGGATTGTAAATTATCTGAGATGATGAATTCGGTTAGGTACTTAATATTTATTTATTTATATATTATCCTTGCATATTATAAAACAAAGTTCTCTGCCGCGTATGTCTGTCGTCCTGTACGCGATAAACTCAAAAACTACAGCACCGATTTTCATGCTGTTTTAACCAATGGATAGAGTTGTTCTCGAGTAAGGTTTTAGTATATAATAACCGACATCCACGCTGGCGAAGTCGCGGGCATCAGCTACGTCCCGGGTTCGTGTTAGGACCTCTTGTGCCAATACTTAATTTCTTTAATGCATTACTTTTATTATCATGGAAATGTTGTGGCGGCATCTACATCGCCACATGCGAACTACGCATCAAAGACCTGACGTCACACAAAAATCCTGACGTCACATAAATCCTGCATCGTGCAATTAGAGTTTACCGCGCGATGGACGTAATATGTATATACAAGAACCCGACATCAATCGTTGGGCAGTTGCCCTCCAGACACAACACCCGTCTGGTTGGAGGATCCTCCCTTTTCTATAGAGGATGACAGCACTTTACACCCTGTTCCTGATACCCCTAAAATGTAACTTCTGTTTCAATTTTAAATGGCCTTTAATGGCAATCTTAAAACCAGTTTTACATTTTATTTAAATTAAAGTTTTAAATATCAGAATTCTCCAGATTACTTTACTCTTTAACATAGGGCTCCTAGAAAAACTCACCACCGTGAGTGAGGCTATGGAAAGACTTGGGCCTTTCCATAGCTCACGGTGGTGATTCGTAAAAGGACTAATGCTTCCTCTATGTCCCCCTGTAGTAATTATCAAGTCATTTTCCCATCTTTGAAATGGTAACTTCTGTTAATATTCATTAAATAGCGTAGCCAGATCTCAATTTTACTCCAAAATGTTCAAAAACATTTTACAATCACAAATTCAAAGGACAGTTAGATCAGCAAGTTTCAAACTTTCCTAATAAGCGAAATCAAATTTAATTTCCTGAAAATCTTTGTAACAATCAAATTCTCGTGTAAATTCTGTATTCAAGAGTTTAATTAATTGATAATGGCCCACCCGACTAATTAAACCAATGTAAATAAATTATCACGTGAACTTAAAAAAATGCGAAAGTGAGTCTGTTTGTTTGTGTTTTTGTGACGCTTTCACGCTAAAACGGCTGAATGGATTTGAATGAAATTAGGCACAAAGGTAGACCATGATCTGGAAAACAACATAGGCTACGTTTTATCCTGGTTAGTACACGAAATCGCTGGCAACAGTTAGTATACAATAAAATCGTTAAAAATTCAGAAGAATCTTCTCCTTCATCCTCGAAAATTTATGGACACTGGCCCCTGCTCATCCAATTAACAAGAAAACAGACCGACTAATTCCAACTAAATCAATGAGCTTATAATTAGAAACACGACGTCGACTTTATAAATTCATGTTATTTGACTTTCTTAGCTTCACTTTTACCTATCCGCCTAATTAAATATTACCCTACTAAATCAGGGAGGTAGCGCGGTACAAAACAAATACAACAATTTTACACCCCATAAATTTTAGGAGGCTGAAATACGATGCCATTGATCTACATGAAATATATTTTATTTGTAGAACATTTTAGAAGTAGAGCTCCTTGGTTATATGCGTAGAAGAAAATCAAAGAAACGATGGATGGATCGTGATAGAGGATAAATGGTATGACTATGAACAGAGATGCATGGAAGAAGAATATATGTATACTGCGCTGACACCAAATAAATTAGGATGAAGCAACGAGGATGATGATAAGATACTATACAAAATACAATAAACATAGATATATTTAGTAACCTATTCCGTTTAACTATTCCTCAATAGTCATAAAAAACCTTCTAAGAAATCGACACATGTTTCACCTCTCAACGAGGCATCTTCAGGATAACGATTGGCCAGTCGTGAACCCGAACACGATGTGTTGCCACATCGAGCGCCAGACGCAGAGTCAAAAATTTCTGCGTCCGGTGCTCGTTATGGCAACAGGTCGTCATTTCCGCAAAGTCACGTCTGAATCAATTAACTAGAGATCTATCTATCTACAAATGATCTAAACAAAACTGTTCATTACATAGAATAATAATAAATTAATTAATAATTAACGAAATCAAACTTTACATTGAATATTTTGAAACAAAATTAATTGCTATGAGATCAAGATTTCTTTAAAAAAACTAAGTTTTATGCTCCGTGGTACCTACACATAAACCTTTCGGAAGAAATCTTCTATGATGATGAAAACCGCATCAAAATCCGTTGCGTAGTTTAGAAGAACAACGGGGTCATACAGACAGACACGCAAAGCGACTTTAAGGGAGTTTGTACTACCTCAGCTCAAATACATTTTTGTCTCGCTTGCACCATAGTACTCGCGGCCTGAGTGAGAGCGAGACGGAGTGGGGTGCTGGCGGTTCCAAACCTCGAATAGTTTAGGTAATTGCTTTATACGGTGAAAATAATGGTAATTTTAAAAAAAAGCATAAGACCTGCTATATAGTTAGTTCAGTTATTATGCAAAGTTTCATGATCTAATTTGAAGTATTTTTTTAATACTAGCGGTTTATAGTTCGGTTTAGAGATAATTTTGGATTTTTTGTATCGAGAAAATGTTATGGACCTAGCATCAATTTTCAGCTTTAACATAATTATTTGTTTCAAAATTAATGCTGCAATATTTTCGGCATAACCTGGATCATGCTAAGGAATTTGAGGTTAGGTAGGCCCTTAATCTATACCTATTACATCACATCTATATACCATACAGGTTATAAATTAAAGCCGCTTTTCGTGCCAGTATATAATATCTATAGAAATAGATGCACCAGCTTTACTCAGACAAAATAAAAAAACCAAGACAGAGCGCTATCAACAGTGACGTGAGGCCGATTTCGTAAACATGTATGCACTTAGTGAGCTGTATTTTGATTGTAGTTTGATTCTAAATGGTTTTAAATGAGTGCGTGTATGCATAGAGTGGAGGTGTAGTTATGGCATGCTTTATTGCATTGTTCACAACGCTCTTTCTTGGTTTTTTTATTTGGTCTGAGCATCTATACTGCTAAAAATAAATTCCTTTTGGAAACGATTACAAAGATTTTTAATTATGTATACCTATGTGTGCGTTGCCGTTCTGCTAAACATTCCTTCCACAAAACCACTTAAAATTAAACTATTTCCAAACCGTAAAGCTTCTCAAATATTCATCAGCGTTGATTGAGAATCAGCCTTTTGAGTACGGAAACATTCCATAACGCGAAATAATTAATTCTAGTGAAATTCCTCAGAGCATAGCTTTGTAAGATTATTGTGTTTAGGCAAGTTTAGTTGCTTTATTGAAGATTATTTGCTGCTTTTCGGGGAGGAATGTTTGAGGTGCAAACCGAAGGAATATAGGGCAGTAATATGGATTGAATTTATATAAACAGTCTATCTTTTAGAGGATTAATTGAATGGCATAATCATAATCAGCCTATAATTTTCCCACTGCTGGGACACTGTCACAGGCCTCCCCTCTTTTACCGCCATGGGATCTGGAGGCGAAGGTCCTCGCGCACATCTGGGAGTGGCGCGAGGAGGTGAAGCGCCGGGGTGTAACTCCGCTGCCGCGAGAAATCGCGGCACAGCGGACAGAGCTCCGGCAAGACCTCATGGCGGCATGGAGAGTGCGATTGTCGCAACCCAGTGCTGGGCACGCCACAATAGCGGCGATAAGTCCCCTCTTTGAGGAGTGGCTAGAGAGGCGCCACGGCGTCCTCACCTTCCACCTGACACAGGTCCTCACCGGACATGGCAGCTTCGGGAGGTACCTGTGTAGGATTAGGCGGGAGGAAACGCCCGGGTGTCACCACTGTGTGGATCGCCCGGAGGACACGGTGGAGCATACGGTTGAGGTGTGCCCTGCTTGGGCGGAGCACTGCCGTGTCCTCGCGGAGGCGATTGGTGGCAGTGTCCTCTCGCGTCCGGCCCTGGTTCAGGCCATGGTACGGAGCGAGAGGGCATGGGAAGCCGTCACCTCCTTCTGCGAAGCAGTAATGCTCGCGAAGGAGGAGGCGGAACCCGTGAGGGAAAGGCAAAGTTTGCGCCCTCACGCCCCTAACCGCCGCCGTTGGAGACGCCCTGGGCGTCGGGAATCCCAGGCGGATTTCCGGCCACCATAGGCGCGGGCTTGCGGACGGCGAGCAACGGGCAGCTCGCCGTCCGATAAGGACCAGGCCCGGGTCGATGGCGCGTCGTGTTCCACGCGCGCCTCAAAGAGATGTCAGCAAAATTGACGGGGTCCAATAGGACCGATGCCTGCCAGGGTTGCGGGAAAGTCCGAAAGGGATACCGGGACCTTGGCAACAGGCAAATGAAGGAACACGGGTGGGTTTTAGTCAGTAAAAGTCTGACACGCCCTTCCGCTCCGCCCAGAGCGGGAGAAGTCATTGGATGATTTCCCACCCGCAAAAAAAAAAAAAAAAAAAGGCCTCCCCTCTTCGAGAGGGAGTGGGCCGTAATCTACCAAGCGAGCCCAGTGCGTATTGGTAAATGTCACGTGTCTTCGAATTTTTGGTTCACCGTTTTGAGAGTGATGAAATTATTTACACAAAGTTCAGATTTTTTAGGAAATACTAAAGCTCACCTCACGCCACCTCTCTTAGTATCATAATTCAGCAACCTAGCCCCGTGCTTCCAGTTGACTTGTCTCGTAGGCTGTGGCACTTCGCTGACCACACATCGCAGCTCTATAATAGAGCCTTCTTTGTAGAACTTGTCCTGTAGAGGTCTGCCGCGTTCGTCCACTATCTCTACCTTTGGCACTGTGAAAGAAATTGGTATAGTTAGTATCGGAAAATTGGTAAAAATCTTGTGTAGTGTGTAAAGTGACGACCGGTAAATTGTTTGATGTTTTTCGGTTCACACATTTCGTAACGAATTGTTTGGATAACTAGATGTTACTGTTTGTATTTTTGAAGATTTACTAAAATAAAATGAAAACCTTTTAAGTGCTGATAGAATTTCAAAGAATATGACATTGAACAATATGCCTCAATATAGAAAATATCTATGAATAAAACACAATAGAAAAAAAAACAAAAAATAAGTTCTTCTAGTTTATTCCTAAATCGAATTTTACATTATTTGCAAACAATAATTTATTTGATCATAATTAATTAATATTAGATTAGTATATTAATCGTGTATTAAATAGTTTCGATAAAACTCGTAGGCTTTGGGATTTCATAATCTACACCCTAATTGGCTAATACACGATCAATCAGATTTAGAATCGGTTCGAAACAAAAAGTTCTTCATAAGTTCGTAAGTTACGTTGTTGAGCAGATTTTTTTTCGAATTTATGAAGCAATGGCGATCGAAAAAAAAAAAATTAAGCGATCGTGTATTACGCAATTAGGGTGCTGATCCTTATTCAATCAATCTGCCAAGCCTTTTCCCAACTATGTTGGGGTCAGCTTCCAGTCTATCCGGATGCAGCAGAATATCAGTATTTTACATGGAGCGACTGCCCATCAGACCTCCACAACCCAGTAACTGGGTAATACAATACCCCTTGGTAAGACTGGTTGTCAGACTTTTGGGTTTCCGACGACCCGTAACGACTGTCAAAGATCCACGAATGACAGCCAGGACCAACGGCTTAACGTGCTTTCCGAGACACGGAGGAGTCTCGATATGTGAAGATGGTCACCCACCAACGGACCAACCCCGGCAAGCGTAGCTTAACCTGATAGATCGACCCGTGCGGCTGTTATTACTTAGCTACGAGCTCCTATTCCGTGACTGCTCATATACCTGATCCCTATCATTTTAGTTAAATTGTTTATTAGTTTGTATAGTATAATCACTATTTAACCGATTTCTTCAAAAAGGAGGAGGTTCTATGTTCATCTGTATGTTTTTTTTTGGGTCTATCTATCTGCCTAGCCTTTCCCAACTATGTTGGAGTCGGCTTCCAGTCTAACCGGATGCAGCTGAATACAAGTATTTTACATGAAGCGACTGCCTATCTGACCTCCACAACCCAGTAAGTACCCAGTAATTTCATCAATATTTTCGCCAATAAAATTGAGAACCGATCTACAAATTTCATTTTTTGTTCGAAAGGGTATATGATCTCCCGAGGTGGTCCCATATAAATTGTATTAAGTTTGCTTGCGTAATTTTTGAGTTAGCTTCAATAAACGTATTATTCCCACTTAGTCTATGTAGATGACATTATATTTGACTCCGTCACTGTTATTTACATAACAGGTAGTGGTATTCGAATTTATGTGGAGTAGGTACCACAACTAAAAAGTGAAAAATAAAAACTTTTTACAAAAATAAAACAACCGACTTCCAAAAAAAAAAACAAAAAATGTGAAAAATAACTTTAATTTTGGAAGTCGGTGACAAAAAACGAAAATTGAAAAGCGAAGTTACCGGCTTCCGGAATTAAAGTTATTTTTCACGTTTTTTGTGTATTTTTTGGAAGTCGGTTGTTTTATTTTTGTAAAAAGTTTTTATTAGTTAAATATTTTCTTGTCTAAAGCATATAAATACGCGCAACCTAATTAGTAACACTTCAACATATCCCTTGTATTACGGCTCTAGCTACAATATTCACCACACGTTGTTTTTAGGTCCCAAGTAAACTAATATAAACCATCTGCGAGTTAATACACATTTAGTTCGGGAAAGAAAACATGTCTGCCAAGTTATGTTCTAGTTCGGGAAAGAAAACATGTCTGCCAAGTTATGTTCTATTACAAGTTTCAAGGTTATTTATCTACATACTAGCTTTTGCTTTTCTTTTTGTTGACGTCGAAAAATATCCCACAGGAACGTACTACCGGGATTAAAAGTACCCAATTTGTCAATCCGGGGTTTTGTTGACAGAAGAGTAGACAAAATGACAGATAAACAATCGCAATCTGTCAGTTTGTCTATTCTTCCGTCGACAAAACGTCGTTTCTACGGTGGTCATGCTACGCGTGCAGGTTATAAACTATCTGTGTGCCAAAAGAGGATGCTACAAAAACACCCAGAGTCGATTAAAATAATTCATGCATGGTGAGGTAGGGCAATCAAAGTATGCAACATAAATATGCTATTTGTTTTCGCTAAAACTATCCCCAAGAGGTAGATCTCGGGGTTTCCTCCTTTCATGCAAATCCGTTCAGCCATTTTGTGCCAATCCGGAATATACATCCAGAAAAATAGACAAACGGACAAAAATTCTATACCTAATCGATATTTTTGGTTCGTCAATAGCCTATCTACTTTTTTTTTAAATATTCAGTGTACCGTTTTGATTTCGTTACTATAGTAAAATAATGTTATACGAGTATAATAGATATTATCTATTGTAGTCTATGAATGGAATGAACGGAAAATAATGAACTGTTTTTTCATATGCTTTAGTGTCATTTAAAGCTTTGTTTTTTAAACTTTGGCCCTATTTATTATACATACAGACAATGCCATACAACACAAAATGATGACATAAAGCTGCCATCAGACGGACTGCATTTCAACTGTTTCAACCGCACTCCAACTGCTTTGCAGTTTGAATGCAGTTACCAGTACATTACGAGTATTGCAGTCGTACTAAACTGCATTCAAACTGCAACAATGCAGTCCGTCTGATGACAGCCTAATTGTCACGACCGGTGTGTTGTTTAAATAAAGCAGAAAATTACAGAAACTTGTAAAATTGTCAGATTGTCGGATTGTCGCCAGTCACCTGTCGCCTGTAGGTTTTGTAAAAAGGCCATCAGACAGACAGGTTGGTTTAAAGAGCTATTCTAAAAATACTTTACCAGTGAAGCTCGCTTACACCTCTGGCCTGATCATCACTTACCATCAGGTGAGACGCAGGACAAGAGGAACCAAGTTGTTTAAAAAAAAAAAACTTATTCATTTTCCATAAATACCTACCTGAATATTGCCTAAATAAAATTAATGGATACATTCTATTACAAGTAACCTTTAGCTTCCATTTACATAAAATGGTTTCCGCTTTTTCAATTACAGCGCTTTTACTTAATAATTCAGAAGTCCTATTTTCTGGTTATACCTGTGATTAATTCATATTGGAATAATACATACTCCTTAATTTGAGTTTAATTGCCACTTTCTGGTAGATTATACGACATGTTTACCACCAATATTTAGGGTTATTTGATTCTTAGACATGGCGTACACTAAGCGACAAGAGACTGCGACTAGACGCAACAACAGGCTGCTGCGAAAATTTTCATATATTTTGTTCAAACCTCCGCTACACTTGGCGCCGAGTTGCAGAGTCGCAACGGCAGGCTATGGGAGTCGCATATTCTTGCTTCGTATCGTAATGACTAGACGATGCAGGCGCACAGCTTTTTTTTTTGACGGTAGGAAATCATCAAATTACTTCTCCCACTCTGGGCGGAGCGGGAGGGCTGCCAGACTTTTACTGACTAAAACCCACCCGTGTTCTTTCAGTTGCCTATTGCCAAGGGTCCCGGTATCCCTTTCGGACTTTCTCGCAACCCTGGCAGTCCCGCAACCCCGGCAGGCAGGCGCACACCAGACAACAGTAGAATGCGACACAACAGGTCTGCGTCTGCGTCAGGTTATTTGTATTGCGAATCTCAACATGGATACGTTTGATGTCGTTGTTTTCATATCGGACGTCAAAGCGCATCGAATACTCAGAGAAAATGATCGCTTCCTGCACGACGTGTGTCGTAACGACTAGTTGCAGACGCAAACGACAGTTCTGTGTCTAGTCGCAGTTACAAGACGCACAGTTTGCGCTGGCACTTAGTCGTCAATAAATTAACGATTGGAACAGTAAGGTAATTGAAGTAACACTGTCGATTAAATGACAACTCATTTCAATTCTTAGAAGGCTTAATCAATTATTGAAACGGCAAATTACGGCAACGGTAACGATTATTCTTCTGTTGAAGGTAGTTTTATAAAACAAAACTCATATTTAGGTACCTATCTAATAAAAAAATAATAAATCCTTTGAATTTTAGTTTCGTTTTAAAGATTCCCCTTCAAAACATTTGTGAATTCCGCCTGTCTTGTCTCACGTGGCACATTGCCAACAGACATTTTACAACCTCCTAAGCACATTAATTTAGAAGATAGCTTTCTTTTAGTATCGGCTCAGACGGATTATGATCTGCCAGAAAATATCATCTAGATAGATTCGGACACTAAAAAACTGAAAAACTCTTTTCATTTTGATCGAGTTTAAATTAAAACATTTGTTTTAATTTCTTCCCGTATATTTAACATGACATAATACTAAAAGATTGGAGCTCAAAAATATAAGGAAACAGTTTTCGATACGACAAACTTGAATCTGATGAAAACCAGCTCGCATGTCAAGTGAGAGTTTTATGATTAGGTTCTTTTCGTTTTAGCAGAAATCTTTTTCTATTATCCTACTTGGATTTTTTTAAAGTAAAAGACTTCTTCATTAAAGCATTTAGTGTATAATTTCGAATTAAGTTCCAATCCATTTATAACATCTTGTGTAAACCATGTATCTACCTATATCTCAACCGAAAAGAGTTTCCCTTTCTAATAAGACTCTTTCGGAAAACAAATCTAATTATTTTTATCTAGCATAGCTTCATCCTTCCTTGACTAAAACATCGATCCAAAATCTACACGACTCAGGCACGACACGTTTAGATTTAAGAATTAGATTCACAAAATATACCAAATAAAACATTTCGAACCCTCGTTCACATACATATAGCTTCATTTGTAAACAGTTTCCCATATTAGTATTCGAAAAGTGTCCAATACAAATAAATAATAAAAAAATTTAAGCTTACCAAAAATTGGCGAAAAGTATCTGTGAAGTATATTTTGCAAACAAAAACGGTGGTTGGAAACAGGACGGGAATGCTGTTACAGTGTTATTAATATTTAGTGGCCATTCATGTGGTACTTTTGAGGTTAAAAGGAATGTTTTTATCAGTACGTTTTTACTGGAAATGGCTTTGTAATTTTGGCTATACGAGTGGATGACAATCATGTTCTAATTGTAGCATTTAAATACTCTCCGAACGAATGGCTATAATTTGACTTGTGAATCTGAGATAATTACTTTTTCTTAACCTTAATTGACTGGCTATTTTTATTTTATTTACCACTGCACGATCTACTGCTGTATTAGCTCGTTTCAAATATTTATCCTCATAAACCACCCGGCTGTTTTTAGATTTTTTCATACGAGTTGCTTCACATTTGCACCTGTCATTCCCCGGAATACTGCAATCACTCAAACTGTATAGTGCATAAAATATCACCGTAGTTCTGTCAATCACAACTCATTCACAGTTATGTACCTGAAGCTGAATTCTAGCATCACACATTGCTACATAATTGCTAAGATGCAGATATGGACACGCATGTACCACGTGGTAATTCCTAAACATGAGCCTCTAAATCACGACTATTCTCAATAACGGTTCTCATAATCATTATTTCAGGTTATGCTAGGATAACCCTTATTTGAACTTGATATAAGAGTACTACTGAACTAACTATACTTGTACCTAAATGGAGCATCCTAAGCCCACACTTATTATTGTTATTATCTCTATGACATGTCTTAAAATAGGCCTACTCTCCTAGACATATCAAGTTAACTACCTATTCAAACCCAACTGGAGTGTCTAAGCTCCTACCTAGACTACATTATTAATACCAAATCCTAAACATTCAGTCCCTAAGCCATTAAATATGTGATTCACGTTTGTGGCCTGTATGTAGGGCGTATGAATTGTAATCAGCTTTTATAGATACTCCACGTCGGGAATATAAAATACCCCGATACATTTTGCTTAAGGTTTTATTAAACAGATTGATTCTGGGTTTTTTGGGGTTGAAAAGAAAGTTTTCGCACGCGTTATCGGTTTGTTGGTATATAAATTCGGACTGATATTTCGGTGACAAAGTTAGTGGCACATAAGGTTGTTTGAATTTTTATATGACAAATGTCAGCAGCATTTTAAAATATCTATAGAACGTACAATATTTTTTAAGGTCAATTTTGTAAGTTGCAATGTTATTAGAAAATAGAAGACAAAGAATGAATAAAACCGGGATTAAAATGTCGTTAAGAGTGATTTGCAGGAAAAAACTTGCGACATATCAAATCTAGCGATAGATCACAGAAGTCACACTACACATTTAATAATAAACAAAAGAAAAATAAAACTGCACCAATTCGGTTCTGCAAATAAGTTTAAACTGAGACAAGTTGAGAAAAATAGACAATAGCGGAACTTTTACAGTAAAAGTAGCTACAATGTATTTTTCTTCATTCCCCGAATAACATTGTCAACTCACTTTAGCAAGTTGAAAATAGAAAGCAAAAATAAAAATATTTTTGACAATCCAATTTTAGTTCTACCCCGATGTCTAAGAATTTCATAATTTTCTGCATTCCAAAACGACAATTCCTGATTTGGATATTGCAATAATAAACAGAGAATTTGGCAACCGATTCCAAATTGTAACAGCAAATTGCAGTGACCTGATTCCGCTGTTCTTAGTTAATGACATAGCTCTTTTCTTTTTTACGTGCAGATAAAGTCCATAAACATGGAATGCAGATTTCCATAAATTATTTGAAAGTTCATTGCATGCAGGAGAGTAGTTTGGATGGAATAAATCGTTCTCTTCCGTAGTACGATGTACATTTTTACATGCAGCTTATGTCCAATTGGCAGTATGAAGCTAATTGTTTTGTAGGTACATAATTACATATTCGACATTTTAGACATTTTTATCTTCTGTAGTATCACAACACCTAATAAACCAAAACATTCATCTATAACTTCTACCAGTTGTTGGAAAATACTATACTTCGTGTGTCTAAACAATATTGGAACGTATTTAATATAGTACAGCGATTCCATTCCTTGCAATTCATTGGCAGCTTCCACTTTTAAATTCTCTTCGTAGAATAACGGTACTGAGAAGCTAAATATACTTACTTTTTTAAAATATAAATTTCCGGTGGAATATGATTAAAAATACGGAGCTTATAATACTCCTTGTTATGTTGCGGAGGCCTTACACCATGTATAATCTGAAAACCAGACATTAGTTGACATGACATTTGTCCTGATGTCATTGATGTCACATTCAAGCTTCTTTTTTTGACGGATTAACACACGTTTTCATTCACTCAGAATAATCCTGGACACAAAAAAATGCATGTCCAAGACATACCAATTATGTAGTACCTATCAGCAGATATTTTATTCATTGTTTCAAGCGTAATGATAATGACAAGGAGAATAATTGACTACTGTCAAAAATACACATAAATTAATACTTTTACTGTTATAAACTTTTTAATAAAATTAATTTAAATTTAAATCATTTATTTAACAGATCATACAATCCAATTTGTTAGTAACTACATACACCTCTTACACCCTAGTGTTAGTACATAATATTTGGCAAATATAGATTTTACAACAAAAAATACGATTTGTAAAAAAAATAATGTAGGTTGCTATGGAAAAGTAACACGCTTTAACATCTTATTTGTCACGCAAAACGGTATTTAATAAAATTGTAGGTACTGAGTGGCACGAAGTCAATATCATGGCGCTCCTATCTTGTGACGTCAGATTGATATAGTGCTGTCAATCTAACATTAACTTTAAATGGCTTACAACTTTTTTTTACTACATATTGACTTATTTTTTTCTAGGTTTCGCGAAATCTAATAAAAAACCCCGTCAAATGGGATTCTTAAACCACAGCACAGTAACATCATTTGATTGAATTTTACTCTAACTAAGCTAAATATCATAGTGAGAGTCACGAATATTAGATTATTGGAGACAGAGAGTCGTGAAACTTTCGATCATTAGTTGAAACTTTGAATTTCATCAGTGCTTCATTACGCGTCTTCTATATCTTATGTATGATGAGCATCTTATCATTAATGTTGTCTATGCTTTAATATATTATAATGAATGTATTTGTTTACATAATTATCTATGAAGTATAATTCCAATGGCAGCGAGGTTGTTTGTGGTACTTCAAAGTTACAGCAGAATAGAATTTTCAGTAATACCTGGATTTGAAATCCCCGAGTTTTTAAATTTATTAACTTAGGTAGATAATAATATTCAGTATATATCTTGAAGTTTATAAAATATATAGGAGCTCGTGGCTAAGTAATAACAGCCGCACGGGTCGATCCATCAGGTTAAGCTACGCTTGCCGGGGTTGGTCCGTGGATGGGTGACCATCTTTACATACCGAGACTCCTCCGTGCCTCGGAAAGCACGTTAAGCCGTTGGTCCCGGCTGTCATTTGTGGATCTTTGACAGTCGTTACGGGTCGTCAGAAGCCCGAAAGTCTGACAACCAGTCTTACCAAGGGGTATCGTATTACCCAGTTACTGGGTTGTGGAGGTCAGATAGGCAGTCGCTCCATGTAAAATACTGGTATTCAGCTGCTTCCGGTTAGACTGGAAGCCGACCCCAACATAGTTGGGAAAAGGCTAGGCAGATGATGATCTTGAAGATTATAAAAACACATATTTTAAAAATGGACTAGCGATCCGCTCCTGCTTCGCACGGTTTTTTGAACTTGACAAACTTTGGTATAGTTCGATTCAAACTTAATGGCGGCTCGAAAGTTAGCTTTTCACTGCGCAGTACCCCACCCCTCACACCCGCTGACACACGAAATTGTTACTGCGCAGCGACTCGCCTCATGTTCCGAGCCGCCAATAAGTTTGAATCGAACTGTACTTGCCGACTTCAAACTACCTCTGAGAATCCAAGGTTATGAGACGCTTCACTTTTTATGCCTTTCATTCGGTATCTTTACTTCTTTCGGTTTCTTTTACTCGAAGAGAAACGTCAGAACACAATATGAATCAAAAGTGAAAAAAGTGAATTCATTAGTGAACCGATCCAACGAAGATATCATCTCAAGATTTTATTATTATAATGACAAACCACACAATCAGATCACAAACCTTAGTCACAATCAAACGACTGATTAAAACAGACATAGATTGAATTTGTTCATTGAGAAAATTGTAACAATAATAGAAAGACGCCTTGCTTCAAATTATAATAAACCTTTTATTTTAATCACTAGCTTAAACCACAGTATATATAAGTAACAGTATAATACCTCCATAGAAAACGGCCGAAACGACACGCTTCGAAATATCAGTGACAGTACGCAACAGTATTGAGTGCGCGGCAGTTGCGGAAGGTCTATCTACCGAGCGGCGCGGCGGTAGGTACTTATTTCAAAATCACTGCCGAGATATAATACTGGTACTTTATTATACTGAGCTTAAACCGAGTTGAAAGCTTGACCTAGCTTCTTTAACTAAGGTACAGACTAAAGCCTAGTCACCTACTAATCCGCACACTGTTACACCATTTTCCCACTTTCTTTCTCAAACGACAATTGCTAACGAGACACCTCGGACATAGAATAAGAATATATAGAAGCGAAACTCCTGGTCCTAACACATTCTGCCTACTGCAGTAAAACAAAATCACCACTTAAATCGGTTCGTGCCGTCGGCATCGAGGTGAAAGGAGGACGAGGGAGTCTGCGTTACCGAGTGCCAAGTGACTAGGATGCGCCGGACGTTAGGGAGATTGGATACCATTTGTTTACGTCACTCGAGTAGATTCGACCTTTCATGCGCATACATGAAAGGTCTCCTGAAGGTCCTGAAGGTTGACTGCATAATCAAGATGACCTCTGCGCTGCCACAGACGATGCCGTTGGGAGGTGGCAGAGTTTTGGAACGGCAAGAGCTGAGACAATGTCGTGCCATCGGCACAAAGAAGAAAAATACCACTTAAAAACTTGCGTGAACCGTTCGCGGGCGCTTCTGTCATCGAGTATCTTTAACATTTTGCCAATCCCTACCCTTACGGTAACGGGTAATCAGAAGCTCGAAATCTGACAGTCAGTCTTACCAGTAATAGACAGTTGCTGCATGTAAAATACTGATATTCAGCTGCATCTGGTTAGACTGGAAACCGATCCCAATTGTATCGTCACTTCTCTGAAATCGATTATCGACCAAATTGATAATAATTCTGTGTTAATACATCTTGTATTTCAGACTATTCTAGTGCATGTTATCGTTTCAGCTTGGACAAACGTGGTCCTAGCAGGGTAGTAATTATTCAGTGGCAACGGTGCACGCAGAAAAAAAAGTACGTGAGGTTCACTTCTATAAGAATTTCTTAATCTTTGTCTTGGGTCGTTCGGTCGAGCAATTGGGATCACAGGGTGAGCATTAGTTGCAATGAGGATCAATATGAAGTTCACAGAAGCGTAGGTTGAATGTGGGTCGAAGAAATTATTTATAATTAAATATAACTTGGAAATAAACCCTGTCCGATCCGTGAGGGTATTGTTAAGTATCATACTGAAAGTCCATATATGAGGATATTTTCAGGAAAAAAATCTTTAAAAAATTGCCACATTTTTTTTTTCAATGGAATATTTTACCGGTTTATTACATGGGGCGTGGGCGGCCGTCGTTTATCGTTGTGTTGTTAATTTGCTAATTTTTAATGGATTTGGATTTATTTTGGTATTAATATTGTGTTTTTTTTTTTTTTTGGTAATGTTATTACGTTATCTACCTATTATTCACCTTTCGGATCGGACAAGGTTTTTTTATATAGGTATTGTATTAAACATAGGCATCACAAATCGCTAAATCAATAGCGGTAAATGAATAAAAAAAAAAAAATCGTTAAGTTTCTGTTCATTATTTGAATTTGAATTGACAGAGACTGATAGAGAGAGAGATGATAATTATAAAATAAAATGTTCAGCGATGTTTTTTGACAGTGTTTTGTTTTTTTCTGTGGTAAGTTGAGTGTGTTGTGTTTTCTGTATTTTAGCTTTTTGAACAAGTAAGTAAAGGTTTAAATTATAAATTATATTATATTCTCATTTCGGCACAAACTACCGAGATTACAAAAACAACTCAAGCTGTGATCGCAAGGTTGAGCCACTAATCCATCAAACTATTCTTTAAAATAACATCCATTTTATACGCTCGTTTACATGGGTTAATGACAACTGGGCCCGTGTCAACTCAACCCGAATAATAATACCAGATATTTTACTCCCAATTACGGAGATTTTTACGGTTAGGCAAAAATATCAATATTTTAAAATAGGTCGCAATTTTTTTTTTTTAGACATAATTATCTATAACGTATGTTTCAATTATCATACCTATACAAGAACCAAGCCTAAGTTTATTAGTATTTTAAATTTTTTGGACTAAAAAAACTAGCTTTCCTTTGCGACAATAATGACACACGTCGGATCCGATGACAAAAGACAAGAAGGCGATTTAAGCGAATCTGATTTCTGCATGAATAATTATTATTTAAATGAATAAAAACAGACTTTACTGCAGAACCAGTTCTATTATATTAATAATATTTATTACATTTATTTATAAAAGTAAATAAATAAAAACTTATCAATAAATTAAAAAAGTCTTCAATATTTTAAGAGGTCGATACTTTTCATGCCGACGGTAAACACTACTTTTTTTAGACTCTTTGACGACGTTGCATCTGGTATTATTATTCGAGTTGAGTTGACACGGGCCCAGTTGTCACTGACCCGTTAACATTTCAGCCGATCTATCAAAATAAGACACACAATGCCTCAAATCTGCTATCTTTCCTCAAACACGCTTGAAAGATTCCATTATTCCTGGATCCTACCCAAAACCATAAAAAAGGACTAGGTAGATACTAAAAGGTAACTGAGGACTACCTGTATAATGCCTTAAAAAATATCAGCAAAATCTTTTTCCATTACCCTTAAGTTGACATAGGCTTTGGCTTATCATTTGCCCAATTTATTTTTCGACTTAGAATAAATCTTGGTATATTTAGTGCAGAGTATTCCTAAATACTGTATCTTGGTCTAGCTAATTTTTGTACAACAGTTGCCGAGAAACTTTTTTTCGAGTTAAGTAAAAGTGTTTATTTATTTATTTTATTATTTATGTACACACAGTAAAATACATAGAGATACAACATAATTATAATATGAGTACAAAGGTAGGTTTATTTAACACTCTAAAAATAAAAATACAGGGTTAAATTAATTTAGCTAGCGAAACTCTATGGACGTGTTGGGTATCGATATCTGCACACGACAAAACAAAAAAAAACAACCGACTGTCAAAAAAACACTAATAATATTGAAGCTAATTAAAAAATGACGTAAGCAAAGTTAATAACATGAATATGGGACCACCTCTGGAAGCATGACCTATCAAACAAAAAAAGAATCATCAAAATCAATGCATAATTGGCGGAGTAATCGCGTAAAAAACATACAAAAACAAGCAAACAGACAAATTGAGAACCTCCTCCTTTTTGAAGACGTCGGTTAAAAAGAAAAGTACCAGTAGGTAACCCCGCAGTCATTTTGAATTTCGTAGTAACTAGAACTATATGATTTAAGAAAATCGTTTTGTCTTTTGTTTCATTGTGTCTATACTCCATTTTAAATAAGATTAGACATTTAAACAAACCTTTTTACAGTCCTTTCAACAGATTCTGACTTCTATACCGTAGGCATAAGGATGGCATTAAAAGCAAAAAAGGTTACACAATACCAACTGTCTACTGCAGCTGCCATTTGTCATGCCACCAATGCAATAGAAGTCAAAATCGGTTGAACGGACTCTAAAAAAGGATTATTTAAATGTCTAATCTTATTTCAAATGGGGTGTAGGTATCGATACGTCTCGTCTGTGAAGCTTCGCCAGGTAATTTGCTTTGACCCTGAATAAACCAGAGGTCAGAAAGGTATCTATTGCTTTTGTCATTAGAAACTCCTTTCGTCAGCCCTGCGACATGACAGAAGGATTGAATTACAAACTCACACAAAGAGATTCTACAATTTTCTATTAAACATTTTAGGAACATCTCTAACGCAATGCACTTTAGTACTGCAAGTGGCTTACATTATAGTTTCTAATATAGTTTCACGAAAGCAAAGATGTTCCCAAGGTGGCTAGAAATAAATGGGTGAGAGTGAACAAGCATTGAGTTCAATGTTTAAATTGGAGAAGCAAATTATCTACCAGTGAAATACTTAAGGTGTAATTGAATTAAAAAAGTCTCGATAAACAAAACCCTATTTCATCATTCGTCATCATTAATTTCAGCTGAAAGACGTCCTTTGCTGGACATAAGCCTCCCCCAAGCACCATCACTGCGACTGGTTCTGTGCTTCGCGCATCCAGCGGATTCCTGCGGCCTTCACCAGGTCATCGGTCCACCTTGTGAGAGGCCTTCCAATGCTACGTCTTCCGGCACGCGGTCGCCACTCCAGAACCTTTCGGCCGTTTGGGCCGATATGGGGGTTTCTGCGAGAAATGTGCCCTGCCAATTACTCCCATACATTTATATTCGCATAAATCGACAAAATGTAGATAAAGGTGTTTTTCCGCGAATTCAGGGGTTTGTTGCATGGTAAAAGTTGTCTATATTGAAGAATATAATGAGCTACTTAAGAGGTTTTCAATTATTTTAATAACACCTATAAGTTAGTTATGACGATATAAACATTTTTGCCGACTCTCCAGTAGAACAAAGAACAGTGGTACGGTAAAATGTGAACACGATAGAACACCTCTGCCTATCATTTCGGGTAAAATAGGCGTGGTATGTCGTAAAAATCCTGACAAATTCAGGTCACAAACTAGGTAAGAGGAATGCTTAAAATCTCCGTCTCAAGAGCCGTTTGCACAAAATGTTTTTGTCGGAGAAGTAGCGAATGGAATGGAATGCCAATAAGTAGATAAGCGTAGTCGAATACTTCTTCCCTTGTTCTTGGAAATAACTTTGAGAAACAATTTACCGAATTATCAGGCTTTTCATTAAGTACAATCAAATAAACATTCTAATGTTACAGCATAAAATGTCAAGGTGAAAATTGCTAATCAAAACAATTGTATCCCGTTAAACTCGTCTGATTTAAAATGAATCTCACGGAAGTAATCGATTATTTCAATACCTACCTATAAAATAGTAATTAAAACAGACGCGTCCGTCTAAGCTCAGAGGCTTAGTCTTCTATTCTATTATTAGTTATGGCAATGCCAATGTCAACTGTAGCTACGCTGTACATACAAGTAATTCGTACTTACAGTGAAACGTTGCAGTTTGTTTAATTCAACATTAATTTTACCTTATAAGTCTAAAACATTTATTATTTTTAGTAGCATTAAAACCTTTATACCAATCGTTTGTCTACTCATGACACAACATCCCAATACACAACATCAACATAAAATTTTCACTGTTGGGAGTTACGCCCCAACATCGTCAATTCTGCCAAAGGCAGGTATGAAAGAAATAAAAAGGCGTATTATGGTCTTGGCCTCTCACTACTAATATTTCCACCTAGATTAAACCTCCATTCACTACATACTCCATGCCACACCCTCCGTTGACATCGGAACGTGTAATTGAACGCGAGGAAGGGATTATCTCAAGAAGACTCCCGTATCAATTCCAGTGTACTTTGAGAAATTGTCTTTTGTAAATGTCTTCGCGTTACGTAGGTTCCATATTTGCATGTTTGAAGACTTCAAATAGTAATCGGAATAAAATGAAACGTTATTGGCTTTGTTCTCGTGTAGATTTACTGAAGGATGAAGGGAGTTTGAACTTGGGTGGTGCTTAGGATCTTGTTGATTGGTTTATTATATAAGGAAAGGCACTTTGCAGTCGCGACATCCACGCGGGCGAAGTTTCCGAGACACGGAGGAGTGTCGATATGTGAAGTTGGTCATCGACCAACGGACCAACCCCGGCAAGCGTAGATCGTGATACTGATAGAACCTGATAGATCGACCCGTGCGGCTGTTATTACTTAACCACGAGCTCCTATACCCTGACTGCTCATATGCCTGATCCCTATCATTTTAAGTTAGTAAGTATAAAGACTCTATTTCTTCAGAAATTTATTTCAAACCATGGAATGAATTGATTGAGTTTCCCATAAATCAATCAAAATTTATTGTATATGAGTTTCATGGAGAACCAAAATTGGACGCAACGGTAAACAACAAAAAAAAAAAATCCTATAGTTACAAAAATCTATCAACCTGTGACTTGTAATAATTGTGACATGTTTTTTTCATTACATTAAATTAAAACACAAAATTGTTATAAAAATCACACAAAGCCAAAGTCAAAATCATTTATTTCAATTAAGCACATAAAAAATAGACGATCTAAACGCGTACCGCAAGGGTTGGATCGAGGTGGCCCTGGAAAAGGATGCTTGGAAGGATTTGCGGGAGGCCTTTGCTCAGCAGTGGGATAGTGTAAGCTAACATAAAAAAAGCATTCCAGAACGTCAAAAAACAAATTGTGAAAACAATACAAAATTGTAATAAAATCCAAATTGACAGCATACAAAAAATCTTTTATAAACAAAACACAACCGCTGTAGCCATTATCTTTCACAACAGAAATAAAGTAAGATATTTATTCACCAAAGATATTGGTGTACAAGTTGTAGTACTAGCCAAACACTGCTCCCTTAAACATACACAGACACATCTCACGCAGCGATCGTATTTAATCTCTCAGGATATTTGCTATCGTTCCACAGAGCAGCACACGTGTTCATACAAACACCAGTCTACCCACCCGTTTGTTGACCGTCTTTATTAACCCGAGTACGGTGACGCAAAAAGGAGGTTTATGATTTTGACCAGTATGTATGTCTGTATCCGGAGTCACACGTAATCTGTTCGATTTATGCCCTACAACGTGTGACTCCGGATTTTTTATTTGTCTGTCTGTAATGTCTTGCTCACATCTTTTTAGTTGATATTTAGTTTTATAACTTTTATTTTTATTTATCCTTTCCCTCATTATTGTATTATTAAAAGCTAGGTAATTAAACCTTTCTGCACTACGTCTCTGATTTAATATGGTGGAAATATTTGTATTGCATACTGGATAAATTATTAGCGAGTCCTATCAATCTGTTATTTCGAACAGAAAAACTTTAAAATTAATTAATAAAAGACACTAAGGATCAGTTATAAGTACGCGTCTAACTTTATGGCAGCTCTGAAGTGCGCTCTGAACTCGCTGCGCAGTACTCTACTCCGCACCCTCGCTGATACATGAATTCGTTACTGCGCAGCGACTCGCCTCATGTTCCGAGCCGCCATTAAGTTTGCATCGGGCTGTATAGAACGTCCGGATACATTATGTAGGTATATGTCTACCAAGAAATGTTAATAGAAAATTCAAAAATTAATTAAAACATTTATCAAATTATCATAATATATTATAGAAAAGATTACCGAGACTTATTGCTAGAAATGCATTTAAATTAAAAAGATATCTTGTTGCAGATAGGGATAAATATTGAAGCTAATCTTTTGATGAACTGGACTAGACCAACATTTTTTACATGGGGGCAACGATTAAATGATCTCCCAGAAGACAAAACAAATTTCGGCCGTCCATTGATATTTTTTTAGTATAAAAATGCTGCTTTCGGTATTAATTTTACTAGCAACATAACCCCCAACGTACGCAGACACATTTCACGTAAAGATCATATTTCATATCTCAGGATATTTGCTAACGTAACCGCCACAGAGTAAATATATCAGTTAGGAACGTGCTCGCAAAATGTGGCAACATTCTCATGCATAGAAAATATGAAAAACAATGAATACTTAATATATGCAGTTGTTCTAACTGAACGTGTTAGCACTGGCTACATTGAAACGATGTAAACAGGTATTTTAAAAATGAAACGGTTTTTCTTGGAAAACATTGTGCAGTGTGAAGGGCGTTATTTGATATTCAATGCGTGCTGAGTTTAGAACGTGCAATCAGTGCGTGCTTATAAAGTAGATAAGTATTTGAGTTTTTTGAGTTACAGTAATTATTCAGGGTTATTGAGGAATTTAGGAGAACTCATTTGCAACCAAATTACCCCTTATTAAAACCAAACGTCAACCATTTTGAAGTAATTTGACATTTTATAATTATTTTAATACATCCTTACATATTATAAAACAAAGTCCTCCGCCGCGTGCCGATTTTCATGCTGTTTTCACCAATGGATAGAGTGGTTCTCGAGTAAGGTTTTAGTATAATAATAACCGACATCCACGCGGGCGAAGTCGCGGGAATCAGCTAGTTTCACTAATGTCAAATTGCTGTCAATAACAAGGTCAAGGTCAATAAGTAGGGAATAATGGTTGATTTTGGAATATATGGAGAATAATTTTTTTTTTTTGGCGTCGTTATCTGTCAGCTTTTATTTTTACCTTACTGATTAATATTGTATTTTAATAATAATATACAATTTCAACTTGAATGCTGAATTTTATTTGCACTACCATTCCCACATATAAAAACATCACAGAACTAACAAGCATTTCTAGTACCCAAAATGCCCACAAGCAAAACTGAACCTTATACCTACCTAAAAACCTTTCTTGAGAAACCACTCTATCCATTGGTGAAAACAGCATGAAAATCGGTGCAGTAGTTTTTGAGTTTATCGCGAACAGACAAAGTCACTTAAAAGTTTTACTAATTTTGATGTAAGTAATATTAAATCATCGTCATGTTAAAATTTATTAGATTTAAACTCGTTTTAATTATAAATTAAATAAGAGCAACGCAATCTAAATTGGAATTAGTTCTGAATATTTCGGTCAAACTTATGCAAGAGATTAATTTTCAACTTTGAAATGAGGCTCTAGATATCTTTAACCGACTTCTAAAACACGAGGAAAATAATATGGATGGGGTCTAGTGGTAACAAGCTCCTCTACTGAGCATGATGAGCTGGGTTCGATTCCCAGGTCGGGCAACGTGTTGTTGGGTTTTTCATTAAGGAATAATAAAATCTCAGTAGCAGCTCGGAATCTGAATTCGTGCGCGTTGGCTCGTCCCCTATTATATGGGACTTAAACATAACTGGTGAAATATGGGTGTACTATAAGAACACCTCTGTCTAAAACCAGGATTACAGGCATTATGTTACGATAGCAAATTTGTATTCAGCGAGTTTTTTTTTTCATGAGGCGTAGCAAGAGAGGTCGTCTCAACTCTATAATAAAATAAACAAAGAAATATATGTCTACACCAAACAATCTATAGAATGTAAAAAACTTGTAATCCAATGGATAAAACCACTATCATATGAGGACACTGAGGCCCTCCTGCAGCACACATCATAACTCACTCATTCACTCACACACTTACTGTCATGCACAACTTTTACAATTACTCATATACAGCTCACACACACACACACACACACATCCTACACAAACATACATCCAATAACACAGATCACATAATTATGCCCAACTCGCTTCACATTACATACACAACGCACGCTAAGTTATTTTAATTTACTTCCTTAGAATTGTAATAAATTATAAATAGTTAACACTGGCATTTCTTGTGTACATTTGTAAATTTAAGTTACGGAAGAGGGGAGTGTCCTAGCACAGGCATTTACTTGCTTAAAAGGACACTTCTATCACTAGTATGTAGTACAAACTTGTTAAAGAAAATAAACTATTTGTATTTGTATTTTGTAGCTTTGATAGTACATTTATTCATAAAAAAAATTCTATCAATGAAATTTTAAAAATCTTCAATATTTTAAGAGGTCGACACTCTTCGCCGACACTTTTGACGACGTAGTATCTGGTATTGGGCCCAGTTGACTCGGGCCGAGCTGTCACTGACCCACGTATCCGCGATATAAACTCAATTACACTTTAAATCCAACACACAGCACTTAGAGCGTTCTAGGGCTTCGAAGCGTGCTTGTGAGTTGAATAAGACGATTTAGTTCAGTAGGTTGGGAAAACAGGAATATTGATTATGCGCACATTGCTTGTAAACTATCTTATGGACTAACTTCCAAAGAGAAAGTAATAAAAAGTTTCAGACGTTTTCGTAATAAAAAGGAGCACACTTTATGCACGTTCAATTGTATTAGTATAAACTTAAAAACATACTAAGTATGTGGCGGCATTTACATCGCCACATGCAAACTACGCACCTCACTGGCGTCACGCAAAATCCTGCATCGCGCAAGCGAGATTACAGCGCGACCAGCATATGTACAACGTTCCAACATCAATCGTCGGGCAGTTGCCCACCAGACACAACACTCGCCTGGTTGGAAGATCCCGTGATCAAATGTATTTTAGTTCAAATTATTTCAGAATTAATAGCCCGTTTTAAACAAACAGACACTAATGTGATTTCATCGGTTATTGATTTTATTATTTGAGTATACAGGATCCTGAACAAATATTTTACTTTACAATGCTACCAAAAATGAAGTAAGCACAGTAAAAGTATATTTTCGTCCGAAATTAGCTTCCGTGATCATGCTAATAAAAGAAGATTTGATGTTGTTTGCCAAACAATTTACTGTGCTTAAAAATACAACATTATTTTTACAAAGGAACGCTCTCTTACAAATTGTGTTCCGATATTATGGCCCGTATTATGTCTGCTTTGGCTCTTATTTACATCGGTGTAAATGTACCCGTAATGTTTCGATGGAAATGGTTTGGAGATAAAGAAATATAGTAGCTAACTATATGGTGCATTTAAATAACTTCAACGAGAGAGGACATTTAATTAGGTTTACACCCAGTTGCACTAAGACAAACATTAGAGCTCCATTACGTAATTGGTCATTAACACTAATGATTTCGTTAATTTCATCAAAGAACCATTATCGAGTCTTCTACAACAAGTTAATGGAAGATTAGTATTTATCGACATCTTTAAAAGTTAAAGTTCGTTTCTGCAACGGCGTGTTTAGTCGACGTCGTAATTAGAGTGCGCGCCACGACAGAAAGTCCGCGGAAAATTGTGGAACTACATTATTTTGTAATACAATGTGATGCAACGACAAAGACGCTAGCGCCGCGTCAATCGGACTTCAGTAGAGGCGCCGTCTCTAACTCTGTGCGTGCAAATGACTAGCACGTCAGGAAACGACGCAGGTACATAATATATTTGTCTATGTGATAGTAAGATACATAGTTTCAACCTTAATGAAGTTTCAATTTACTGGGAATTGTTGTCAAAAGATAGTAAAGCAATTATTAGTTATACTAGACCGACCGCGACGGCCGCAAAGTATACAGACTGACTTGTAATTTGACGTATTCCTTCCAGGACGTGATACTGTGAACCATTTGCAACAATTAAGCACTTCATAAAGCCGAGGCAAAGATTCAAGAAAATTTAATGTATCGCTTTATTTTAAATCTTTTAAGTCGTTGTATAATATGACAAGGTTCTAAGTATGGTCAAGGATTTTTATTTGTGAACTGTATGTACATCACGTATGTAAAATTGTGTTCCAAAAACAAAGGACGTCCTTGGAACACAAGTTTACATTACATACGTCATCCGTAGGTGTCATACATAGGCAACAAAGGAATTTTGTTAAAAGGTAACTGCGTCCTTCCGCGTAATACATTATTCGCCTTTGAACTGACTTGCGGATCTAAAATGGCTGCCGGGTCCTGTGCATTGGACCAAACGAAATTGTAATGGCTACCGTACTCGTACAGCAGAAATACCTTACATATCAAATTTCTGTTACATAAAGGCATTAGGAATTTTATGGTGTTTTGAACCGGCTTTTCTTGAAACCATACTATTTTTCCTCAAATCTGAAATCGTTACTTCACGAGAAAATCGCTTTTGAATGTTGCGTTAATGTAAAGTATTATTGCTCGTGACTGTACGTGATCAGCGGGCGTAGTATGAGCACCGTTTTGTCGACGGAAGAGTAGACAAAAATGACGTTCCGTGTAGACAGTACGACGGCAGCTAAGTAAAAAGAGTCAACTGCACTTTTAACGAAATTCACTCTTTTACATAATTCGACTCAGAATTCTTTGTTTTGTCATAGGATTTTTTTTCTGTTTGATTCTCAATTTTTACTGTTTAAGTCACGTCAGCTACAACAATTTTTCTCAAAGTGTCGAAGTAGCGTATTTTGGATCAAACAATTCTGCAGTAACATTGGCCTTAACTATTATTTCCTTGGTACTTATGCCCTATTAACTAAATTATGTATAAAATAGGAGAAGATAGCTTTGTTCTTCTATCAATTATCACAGTTATGCGTTCAAAACGCTCCCTTGTAAAATCATGATTTTTTAGATAACCGTTTATACTTTGCGGCCGTCGAGAAGAACGTTTTCTACTGGCGATTCCAAAATCAAATTGTCTTCACTACCTTAGACAAATTTCAGTTGTCAGTGTGATTTTGACAGTAAGGATAGAAAACTTTCTTCCGAAATAGTCTACATATTAAAAGACCTAGACAAAGATCGATATAAATGAAAGACAAAATGACAGATTGTAGAAGGATGTCTACGGTGCGATGTCAAAAATGAAGAAACGAAATGTCACTTTGTATAGAAAAAGGTATGTCTATTCTTCGTAGAAATAGAAAGTGCCATGCTACGCCTGCTGGGGTAGTATTATGAAGTATTAACGCCATCATTATTCCACTGCGAAAACGGAATGGTGCTAGCGGCCTTGTCTAGCTCCGTCTCTCTCTCACACTGGA
The DNA here is from genome assembly GCA_949152455.1 of Lithophane leautieri. NCBI lineage: Eukaryota > Metazoa > Arthropoda > Insecta > Lepidoptera > Noctuidae > Lithophane > Lithophane leautieri. The sequence goes on along the minus strand of OX424482.1, from coordinate 4,646,702 downwards.
AAAATGGTGGCAATAATACTTCATAATACGGCACCTGTTCTATCTTCAGATCCGTCTGACTTCGCTAAAGTCTGTACCGTGTGTGTCACGACCTGAAGTTCTACGAGCGATTACTACTTGTGTATCACACGATCAAGCACAATCTGTTTCATTTTGACAGTTCAATAATATTCACTGCGTTGTTATTTAAGTTGTTGAGACAAATTTTTCGAACAGATAAAGCATTGGTTTAGCAATATCCTTCGAAATGATTCAGATTACGATTGATCGTGGCTAATTGTTAAGACGAAACATTTTCATCGTTCGGTGTTTATGAAAGCGAGCGATTCTAACATCAGAATCGACATAAACAAGCTCAGTTTTGATTTATTAGTTTGAATTTATACATGCTGTAATGTTCAGCTGTATCCGGTTTGACTGGAAGCCGACCCCAATATAGTTGGGAAAAGGCTAGGCAGATGATGACATGTGACATGTTTAATAACGAAACTTTTAGTGCCTAGCTCGGAGGCTTGCATGAATTGTCTATAGTTTTGTTTAGTTCGTTGTCCATCAATAATACCTATTATAAATAATTCTAGGAGATTCGAGTACCTTTACTTCAAAAGTAATACCTAATATTATGTTACTTCTATTGACCTATAGCTTAGTCTAGAGGTGAAAAGCCTGATCGCTGAGCATAGTGCAGCGGCTGAGAAACTGGCTCTCCTTTATTTGCCTCTGCCTTAAGGTGCTTTTCCGAAGGCGACTGCAACCGCAAAATGCAGGCGGCAACATCGCACAATCGCTATGACCGCCCGCAGCGACACGACTAGTTTCTAGGTAACTCTATGAAAACGCTTCCGTAAATGGCGACGTTGCCGCCTGACGAGTGTCGAACGCAGACTGCATACCAGTACGTTGATTCTGTAAAATTCAAACCACAACTCGCATCTCACATCGCTAAAGTGAACGTCGAAGTGACGGGGGAATTATTTTACTGAATGCCACTTCCTACGTCACCTCATACTTTATCTGTCAAAATCTCACGGTCAATTTAGTTCAACTCGCTGACACGCTCACAAGGATAGCGCTAGTGTATCAACCGAGTTTTTAGAATGCCAATCAAGAAACTCACAGCGGATTCAGATTCGAAGTTTAGAATAAGGTCTTACAGAATCACACCAGTAGTTCCATCACTGGCGATCGCTAACAGAGCGACATGCCGTATTTTTTTGTTAGACAAATTGCTGTCGCGAAACTGAAGAAGGGAAATGCCACTGCCGTCGAAGTTGTGACGTCGCGCTCGGTATTAAAACCGCAGCAGCATGTCGAGTCGCTGCGGTTTGTCTTAGCGATGCGCGTCGTTGCAGTCACTTTCATAAGAGCATCTGTTAAGTTCTGACAAAATGTTTAATGACTATTCATACTACCGTTCCGTATATACCACCATACCTTATTTTTTGTATGGCGAATTTTCTTAATTTTTAACTTTAGTTTATTTTTATTATTGTTGTTACAGTGGCAAAAAAAATCCCACCAGTAGACCAGTACCAGTCTTGCCAAGAAGTATCGTATTACCAAGTTACTGGGTTGTGGAGGTCAGATAGGCAGTCGCTCCATGTAAAATACAAGTTTTCAGCTGCAGCTTCAGTTGGATTGGAAGCCGACCCCAACATGGTTGGAAAAAGGCTAGCCACATGATGAGTGGCAAAAAAAAACACAATCACGTTTCATGAGATACTGCCCGCTGACAGACGGACGGACGGACGGACAGCGGAGGCTTAGTAATAGGGTACCGTTTGGCACCATTCTGCTACGAAACCCTAAAAACGCACAGGCAGATGTTTTTTTTTTCATCCCACAAAAATCAGTACCGTACCAAAAACCTCATAACTCTACCTGTATCTAACTTAGAAGAACTACCATAAAGCCACCAGAGATAAAGTTTAGTATCCATGAGCCAAAACTAACTAACTTAGTTTTAGTAGTCAATTAACTTAACTACCCCTTCTGTTATTCGAATAATTTGGCTAAAGTTATTAAGTTGTTTTCATTTTGGATTAATATAAATGGTATTTAAACTGTTATAAAAGTGAAATGCTCTCGGCCAGATAACAGCCAGCGGTCTATCGATTTTAGCGAATCCAGAGGGCCTAGACAAGTGACAATCGCTTCGGAAGCATTTCGTATTTCTACAACGGCTTTCAACAGGATTGACATAAGCTTTTCATAGGCTATGTCAGTCCTATATATTTTTGCCTTTTTTATCATCGATATCGCTGATTGAATGTCACTTTGAACGCCTCAGAGGGCCTAGACAAAATTACATTCTATCAGTGAACGATGCTAGTAAAAGTCGAAAATGTATGGGACTGACAAAAACAACCGAAAAGCTTATGTCAATCTTTTAGGAGTATGAGGAACAGGGTGTAAAGTTCACTCATCCACCATAGAAAAGGGAGGATCCTACGACCAGACGGGTGTTGTGTCTGGCGGGCAACTGCCCAATGATTGATATTGGATTTTTGTATATATGTGCACTGCACGGTAAACTCTAATTACGCGATGCAGGATTTTGTGACGTCAGGATTTTTTTGTGACGTCAGGTCTTTGATGCGTAGTTCGAATGTGGCGATGCACAGTGGAACGAATGTATGGGAGCGGTTGGACGTAGACATGTCCGAAAAATAAGAGTAAAATTATGACAAACTAATGATGCCATCTTATTCGATTACTTAATGCCTTCATAAATTGTGGTGATGAATTTCTTCATAACTCCCATATTTCGGGAGTAATTTGAGAAAATGTGAAATTTTACTATGAAAATGAGTGTATTGAGCTCTCTCCCTCCTGATTCCGGGCTTGTTTCAAGTAGCGGTCTCTAATATCGTAATGCTATTACTAAGAGCTATATTTAATACTAAGACACATAGTGCGCCAAATGTGCACTTTCTGGGATAAAAGGAAATGAAAATTTAAAAAAAAAAACGTTTTTTCCCCATTTGTATTTACTTTAAACCGCAGACAGACTTATTAAGAGGTCTATAAATATATTATATATATACAGAAATATATATTAACAAAAATATTCACAAGAACTGATGAGAGTATGACTTTTAAGTAAGTTGATAATAAATTACCTAGTTTCATTAAAAGTACAATAAATAATTAAGATGTAAGCTCTAATTTACTAAGTTACACATTTTAAAACAATAACATCATTTAATTATCTTCGTCATCATCATCATCATCAATTAATTCAAATTCAGAATCGATGTCCGCTAAATCATTTATGTTAACAAATTCGATATCACTTTTCTCAGAATCCGTAAGCTCATAAAATTCCTTAAAAGAAGATTTTTTTACAAACTTATTTCCTTTTGGACGGATACTTGTAACAAGTGGATCAGAAGACAGTAAAAGATTGTGCATAATATCTTCATTGCATGAGATACTGCTATGCTTTCGAGAATGCCCCTCTCTATATTTTCTAAAATCTTTATTTCTAGCCTCAGATGCCTCTTCGGATAGAAAACCAATGGGCACAATTGACATGTTCTGAACTATGTCTGGCCCATGCATTAAAATTTTATGAAGTGAAGAAGGCATATAATACCATGGGTATAACTCCACGTAAAGCTTAGCAGTATCAAAGCAGAACTCTCGGAATTTAGTTACGTTGATCTTCTCTCCTGATGAAATACACTGCAAGATCACACAGATTTTTCTTAAAAGCATAGCATCTATTCCGGTCAGTTCAGCAGATTTAGTTTTCAAAAAATCTCCTTGCCGAGTTGCCATTGTTGGTGGATCCACTGCCTTGTTTCACAACATCGAGAAGTAAGCCCGTTTCTCTTCTTACAGCCTCTTGAACTCTTTTCTTCCTGTCATCAACTTGCCTTTTTGCTATATCACCCCTTACTTGCCATGATTTTATGTCTAATTTGTAGGAAATGTGTAATAAGCATTCCATTGAGCGAATCCAAGCGTGAAGGGTGCTTAAGCTATATTTATACATGTCCTCGTTTGCGTGTTTATCTTTGATTAACTCTAAATTATTCATTTCTTTAGGACAAGCCTTGCATATGTCACACACTGAAGCTGCTGTATTGGATATAATGGAATGAATTTTACCATCAATCATTGTCAACAGCAGTTGGTGTTTGACACTAATTCCATCAGTGATGGTGGATGGAGTTAAGGCTTCAATCTCTGCTTCGATTTCAGCCATCTCTCTCTGCACATTTTCTTTGGTTTCCTTTATAAACTTAAACAATATTGGCCGGCAAAATGAAGTGGAAGATGGTCGCTCGTTTTCCCAAATTGTTACACCTTTTGAGACGAGCCGCAGTGGTACAAGACTAATCATAAAATTACTAGCAAGATCGATTTGCTCATCTTCACTCGTCCTTTGATGATAAATGCTTTGGCTAGATGATCCGTCAAAACCCCATTTGCTGGTCAATACGAGCTGTTGATTGGGATCAACAGGGGTTTCTAACGACCTAATAAGTCTTCTTGAGGTTAAATCCATCAAGGCTTGTAATTTGATTTTTGCAGAGCTCTCTGTAACTGTGAGATCTTCTTTGGCCGGATAGCACTTAATTTTTTCTTTAACCAACATGTAGTAACTCGGGTATTGAAGAGCTCCTTCTTGAGTGTTGAAATCCCGAAGAGTGTTATAGCGCCATTTCGATAAGTTCATCGATACATAAAGAGCCAATGCCTTCAAAGGGGATATTTCCCGTACCTGAATTGATTTACCTTCAATGAAGGCTTTGATTTTTGAGGCCTCTTCTGGATTCTCCGTCAAGTATTTCATAACATAAGCTGTATCGCTTTGTCCTGCCTTTTGAAGCGCCCTTTCGGCCGAAAACATAATTTCAGCGCTGCTACTGCTGCATGAAAGACTATCTTCAGTGGTGCGTCTTCTTTTTTGCCGGTTACTAAGGTCCTCAAAAGATTTACGAGGACTAGGATGTGTACAAGTTGAAGCATCAGATTTAGCAGGAGAAATTATGGGCTCGATGACGTCACTTATATTTTCTGTAGAAGGTTCCATATTTTCATTCTGTAATTCCGGCCATTGAATTGCAGCCTGTAGCCAAATCTCATGTTTCTTCCGAAACTTATCTGTGCTTCTTCCAGACTGTGTCCATTTTGCATAAATGCGGTAGCAAAATCGACGACACCAGTCTTTTAAACTTGTTTCAGCACTTTCACATAACTGAACACAACTGTTATCTTTTAAAACACTGAACAAATAGTTAAAGTCGCGTAAATCTTTATGTGCGCGTGCGCATAAAGCAACGTGAATATCAAGATTTGTATTAAAATTTGGAAAATACATTGCGAGATTAGCTTGCATACAACGAGGTGTAAATCAACACTGATTTTAAAGTTACTAATAGTGACCTATTTATATAAAATCCAGGTATCCCAGGTATCCTTTGTTAAATATTGCAAGGTAATTAGTTATTGTGATAATTAGTAAATGATGCATGCTAAATTAGTGTATTAAGAGCCATTTAGTAATTAAATAATAGCAATGTTCTTATCAGTAATCATTAGTGCATCAGTTTTATATGTAAACCTTAAGTCCCTAATTATATATCCTAATTAGCTTATATCTTCTCTAATTGGCTGCTCAGAAATGTTATTGTAATAAGGTAAACCTTTAGAAAAACGGTTTTAATCAACAAAATAAACCAAAAATTAAAAAATTGTGTTATAAAATAAACATCACTCTTTATCCCAGAAAGTGCACATTTGGCGCACTATGTGTCTTAGTATTAAATATAGCTCTTAGTATTAGCATTATGATATTAGAGACCGCTACTTGAAACAAGCCCGGAATCAGGAGGGAGAGAGCTCGATACACTCATTTTCATAGTAAAATTTCACATTTTCTCAAATTACTCCCGAAATATGGGAGTTATGAAGAAATTCATCACCACAAGTTATGAAGGCATTAAGTAATCGAATAAGATGGCATCATTAGTTTGGCATAATTTTACTCTTTTTTTTCGGACATGTCTACGTCCAACCGCTCCCATACATTTGTTCCACTGTGCGATGTAGGTACCGCCACAATCCTGTTGAAAGTCGTTGTAGAAGTATTTAAAGCTTAGCCGAGGGCAAAGCGTCTTCAGTATTTTTTTACATCCTGTATGACTTTTACGATATATGATAACTGATATTTACTTTGTAGAAATCTATACAATAGGAAGTAAATAAGACTTTTTTTTCCGTTTGTTTGTTTGTCTGGATGTATACAATTATGTTCCGGATTGGGGCAAAACAACTGAACGGCTTTGGATGTTTGACACACAGATAGTTTATAACTTGGATTAACACATAATGATACTTTTAATCCCGGTTTTACGTTCCCGTGAGATATTTTCCGACAAACACGCGGGCGACGCCGCGGGCAAAAGATAATTCATCATCGTCATCATCATTTCAGCCGAAAGACGTCCACTGCTGGACATAGGCCTCCCCCAAGCACCGCCACTTTGACCGGTTCTGTGCTTCTCGCATACAGCGGATTCCCAGGGCCTTCACCAGGTTATCAGTCATCCAAAAACTAGTTAGTTAATAATATACACTACAATTCTTTCTTTTTTTTCGTGCGGTTAGTGACTAACCTGGTGACAGAGTTTTTTATTCCGCCCAAGGGCCTCCGACTTGGCTTCACATACCGTCGACAAACATCTCGCAGGCACGCCGGATTCCTTCACCGTTTTCGAAACAAGTGACATTTATACAATACGCACATGAATCCGAAAAGTCAGAGATCTTGGGAACAATTACACTTTACGTCAATCACGATTCATAAACTACTCTAAGGCATAAAACACACTGCTGCCAGTTCCAAAAGCAATTTACCTCACTGTCATCGCCTATACCTCCCAACCCAGACACAATACAATAACTATTTTGGCAGCAAATTGAGAACAGTTAACGTACTTGTCGGCCACAACTCATAGTGCTAAGATAGGTCTGATGATATTGTTATTACTAGGCAGACATCTAGATCTAATTCACTGTGGTGTGTTTCTGCCCTAAATTATGTGAACGGTTGGCTAAGGAAGGTACCGTGTTGTTGATGAAATGGATCGTTTTGCTTGTCAATGTTTAGGTTCGGTAATTTAATGCTTGGTCTTTCGAGAAAATTCTAAACGTAACTTATAATTTCTTCCTGTAAAAAAGTAAATTTTATAAAATCAAAAACCCGACTGAGTAAAATGCATGCAATGCAAACTTTAAAAAAGATGGAAACAATATGACCTATTTCTGTCTCCAGATCCACTTATTAAATATAAAAAATCTCATGCAGTCGGAGGCATCGTCTTAAAAACAATAAAGACCTATTTTATTGCCACCGGTTCGCTCAATAAAGGCGAATCTAATGACATATCATTCATCAAAATCGGTTCAGCCGTTTAGTAGTAACGAGGGAACGTAGGGCCGAACACTTAAACCTCCTTTTTTGGCTTTTTTGCAGACCGGTAATAATAAGGATTTTTGATGGTAAATTGATTGGCAAGATGCTAATCGTGTTATAAAGAACTCACGTAAACAATGAATCATTTACTAAGTTTAATGACTGCCAGACATTTCTATTTCTAATAACCAGATCCGCGTCATGAATCATCGCATATGGAATACTAGCTTTTGCCCGCGGCTTCGCCCGCGTGGATGTCGGAAAATATCCCACGGGAACTTACTACCGCCCGGGATTGAAAGCACCCTATTTGTTAACCTAGTTATCTAATTGCGTAACTTAATTTCGTAACCGATTAAGACTAATCTTTCATTTTGACAGTTCAACAACATTCATTGCGTTACTTACGTTGTGGAGCAGATTTTTTTTTTCAACTTTTGAAGCAATTGATTTGAAATTTGTTTCAAACTGATTCAGATTGTGGATCGTGTATTACGCAATTAGGGTGCAGGTTATAAACTATCTGTGTGCCTTTCATCCATATCCGTTGGGCCGTTTTTGCGCTAATCCAGAACAAACATCCAAATAAACAGACAAACGGACAAAAATACTTAAAAATATATTTTCGGCATCAGACTCATTCCCACACCTCGTACTAATTACTTATTTTCAAAGTATTTAATGTGCAGTTTTGACTTAGTTACTATTTTATTATGTATCCCATTTTTCGCAACACGGGCAATATTTCCGTTTTTTTATTGATGAAAACATATCTGCGGGCTGCTACAACATAATGATAATAATTATGTAGTCGGTTGTTTAAATATTATTGTATCATTACATAATGAAGGTATTATTCAAGTTAAGTCAGTTATTAACTTACAAAACCCTGAAACACGTACTTTACATTTTTTTGTTTTAAGTATTAGTACCTACCGTACCGAGTTTTGTGTTAATCCGACAGCGCGTAAAAATTTTTACTTACTTACTTTGCCACCCCGTTATTCGTCTATGTGAAGGATCACTTAAAAAACTAAAAGTGACAATCTTTATTATTTAATGTGGCAAGTATTGCCAAGTTTCAAGTTTAATAACTAAAGGAATAAGGGCGACTTTCCAAAAACCCTTTTTTAGTGGATTCCTATGTCCTAATAACTATCTGTGTGCCAAATTTCAGCCCAATCCGTTTAGTGGTTTGAGCTGTGACGTAGACTACCCATTTAAATAAACCCTGATACACATTATTCTTCATTTTTCGTTTTAAGTATAAATACTGGGTTTCGAGTTAATCGGACAGCACGTTAAAATTCTTCTATACAAAATTTGACAGTCCCCAATCCCCGTTTAGGGGGTAGGTTAGAAAAACAAAAAATGACAAACTTTATAATTTACTTAGATAAGTATTCGTGCCAAGTTTCAAGTCTATTAACGCAAATAATAAGATTTTTAATATTAATGAAATCCCCCGGTTTCACCCTCTTAGCGGTGGAATTTCGAAAAATCGTTTCTTAGTGGAACCTTACTCTTCATGAAGAACAGACCCTCCAAATTTCATGTCTCTAGGACCAGCGGTTTAGGCTGTGCGTTGATATCTCAGTCACCCTTGCCTTATATATATTCATCATTAAAATAAAATAAACTTTGACTTTGCAATGTCAATTCTAATGACTCGACTTTGTATATAGGTATGTTTTGTTTCAAGTTCTAATTCATATTACTGAATTATTACTCAGGCATAGTATGTAAGACTATTATGTGTGTTCGATGTACTGAAAATAAATCTTATAGTATTCGAAGTAAGAAGACCGGGGAAATATGACTTGATTGAATACCTGTCGGTCTTCCTGGTTTTCCTTAAGGGTCTTTTCTATCTATAAAGGTACTGAATCATTAACCAAGTCGGACAGATTTATATGAAACGAACTTTTGGCAGCGGCTTCGCCCGTGTAGATGTCTAAAATTAACCCATGGGAACCTACTACCGGGATGAAAAGTATCCTATGTGTCAATCCAGGTTATAAGCTATCTGTTTGCCAAATTTCATCCAAATCCGTTCAGCCGTTTTTGCGTGATTGAGGAACAAACATCCAAACACACAAACCCACAAACACACAAACACACAAACTTTCACATTTATAATATTAGTAGGATAAATCGCAACAAAAGAGGGCCAATTCATTTATTTAAAAAAACGTTCACATTCAAGTCACAATCTGTCAAACTTGTCAAAAATGTTGTTTTTTTTGACAGATTGCGAATGAGATGCGAATGTGAACCGTTCTAAAAAATAAGGGAATTACCCCACAGATTGTGGGATAAATAGGTCTAAAATTATTTTGTTTTATCTGAAAACCTGATATAATAAAGAGGTGTAGGCCGATTTCAATAATCTTAACTAATATTGCGAAAGTGAGTTTGTTTGTTACGCTTTCACGCTAAAACTGCTGAATGGACTTGAACGAAATTTGGCACACGAGTAAACCATGACCTGGATTAGGACATAGGATACTTTTTATCCCGGTAATATGTCCCCGTGGAATAATTTCTGACGTGCACGCGAGCGAAGCTGCTGGCAGAAGCTAGTTTCCTATGGTCGCGTGTTCGATATTGCCAAATAACATGTAAGTAAGTACCTATAGGTATAGTTTTAAGCGTGGTACAGTGAATTATATGCTTTAAAAAATAATAAAAATAAACTCACCAACAACACTTAGATGTATCCTCCTAACTAAAGGAGGATGAGCAGAGATCTGGCACTCGTAGAACCCCTCATCTCTTTCGCTGACGTACTGGATCAGGAGTCGCCAATCGTTAGGATGTTCGAAAGCCAGAGAGTAGCGGGAGTCGGCTGAGTACGTGTGGCGGCCGAAGGAGAGAAGGTGAAGGTCTTCGCCGCGGCGACGTACCCAGGATATCTAGGGTCGAAGAGAAGGTTATTTAGAGTAGTAATTTTTTTTTTATTGACTTAACAGAGAAAAATAAAAAATTAAGTAGAATTTTTCCCCTACTTTCCTAGGCGTCAAAAACAAGCACCTTGTGATGCAAATGGTTATATCAAACCATGGGCTAGTAGCTTTTATCTGCTAATAAAACTGTGATCGCCTGTCAAGTTTCGTGTTTATGGTAATTTAAACTTTGACTTGTGGCTGTGTAGAAGAAGTTTTATACTCTTGGACTGAATTCCTCTTACGCTGTACGGTCGGTCGCGTACGCGTAGCAACGTAGTATGTGCCGCGGACGTCAGCGTCGCAGTATTGGTGCTATATAGAACACAATGCATATACGTGCGCGCGACTGAAGTACGTGACCGATATCAGTGTAAGAGGAATTCGGTAGCTTACAGTCGGTCGCGTACGCGTAGCAACGTAGTACGCGCCACGGACGTCAGCGTCGCAGTATGGGTACTATATAGAACACAATGCATATACGTACGCGCGACCGACGACGTACGTGACCGACATCAGCGTAAGAGGAATTAGATTCGACAAAATAGAGATGAAAGGAGCTAGCTCCTAGTTCCTAACAATAATGTTTTAAAAACTATACATATTTAAAGTGGATCATATTATTGTCACAGCAAAAAGCACTCTCAACATCAAACAATAAAGCATAAAAACATACGCTAGAAGGAACAGGTAGTTTTATAGCCTTTTTGCTCATAATATCATAATTCTAATGCATGAAGTAGAAGCAGTAATAAAATAATACACTCTCGCCACGGATTAAGTACAGAAGGCTAGCTTCATACACCGAGTGAGCACAGACGCACGCACACATAGACGTGTACGTACAGCGAGCTCAAACAAATGCCACTCATGAGTGCGCTTGCACTCGCTGTACGTGAAGCGTGTTTATGTGTGCGTGCCTTTACTCCTTGTAATGAACTGGCCCTCTGTACCTATCTAAGCTGTGCTCTTACGTTATTTGTAGCATAAAATGAGACAGAACAGATGTTTAACTTTGCGTCACGGAGTGCGTAATGGGATTCTGTGGTTCTTTGCTGCATTATAATGCTTCTATGATTTAATATTATAATACACTGCAAATCTCTCGTGTCAGTATGAGTTATACGACAATAACTCATGCTGTGGCTAAAAGTTTTCCAGTTAAAAAGGTTGATAGTAGGGTTGACTACCCACGGAACACCGTACGTACTTGGGTAAATACAACACAACAGAAATAAGAGGATCTAACCATACCTTTAACTTTACCACAACAGAAGTTAATACAAATGTGCTTATTGTAAACAAAAATGAGTTTTATGGCTTTTACTCGACGGTATTTTATTCTTTAACCAGACTCAGTTTTATAGATATATCGGTGGACCCTCAATTCCATAGTGAACTGTAATGTCACTCATTGAGACTATTTTACTACTTCGTTAAAAACGAAGAATCAATTTTGGCGTTTTTGAATTCTCATTAAATATGTTACATTGTTGGTTCTTTGACTGCTGTTGCTACTCATGCCAGTAATCTACTTACCGTCTTCTCCCCCAAGTCATGCACTCGGCAGTGTAAATGAACGCGACTGCCGAGCTGAGCCGTCACGTTATTAGTAGAAGCATCATCTTCGAAGAAAGGCAGAGGCTCTGAAGTAGTGGTAGACTGGTCCTCCTCGTGGTCTTCATATGTTTCTGTGAACACTTCGTGCCAGAAGGGACCGTTGATGATTTTCTTGTCACCCGTTTTGAAATCTGCAAAAAAAAATGAGGTTATTTATGTATAATTTGGGTGGACGAAGGTCACTGCTGAATATACAGTACTACAAGGATCTTTTGGCACTCAAATGACGTTGTTATAGGGGCGCTGTTGGTAAAAATTTGTGAAATCGTATAAGACGGCGGCGTTAGTTCCGATATTGGCCACGCGCCAAAAAAAAACAAAGCAGGAACTCAACTAGTCTCATAACGGATAATTACGTCTTTTTAACATCCGAAATAAAGCTTCGCTCGAGAACCTGCTTATACAAAATAAATCCAGAAAGAATTATTGAGACCATCCTGTAATGAAAACTGTTAGACAAAAAGTAATTACTTAGCAAAAGAACGAGCATTGATGACAATGCTCAATTACTTTGGGCCATTAAATCCAGGTTTCCACTCGATATCTTCCTCCACCGAAAGCCACTGTGTCTTAAGTGAGCAAAGAAAATACAAATTACATTGAAAAAGTCATATGTATATCTAGATACAAGCAATATTTTGAAGAAAAAACCTTGTGCTTAAAAATTGGATCCTAAAACCTCCGGGCAACTAGCCTAATCTATAAAGACTGACAAGAAATAAGTAGTAGATTTTATAAACAAAGATGAGGACATTAGCTGAGTGGTCAATAAACTTGGTCATACAAATGATGACATCATTTTTGATCAAGGTGTTGATCATGATCATGTTAATATTAAAACTAATCTAAAAAGGAACACCGTAACAAATTCAGAGGTCATAAACATCTTTTAAAGTTCAAATATTATCTTGGTCATAGTGATTGTGCCTTTTTTTTTTAAAGATGTGATATCCTCAAATGACTTCTCCCGCTCTGGGCGGAGCGGGAGGGCGTGTCAGACTTTTACTGACTAAAACCCACCCGTGTTCCTTCAATTGCCTGATGCCAAGGATCCCAGCATACCTTTCGGACTTTCCCGCAACCCTGGCAGGATAATGATTAGTGCCTGGGATGGCCTTTTGAGAAACGAATCACACTGATTTGAGTGGAACCTGTCAGTGCACACATGTGTCAGTAATCGTGTAGCTCAACTCAGGACTGAAGGAACAAAAGACAGAAAAATGTAACATCTGAGACATAAGTTGATTACTTCGTCAACAAAGGAAGCTGACAGCCTTGATCCAAAAGGCTTACGTCAGGATAGTGGAAATAATATCTAGTGTTATTACACAAAAGATATTAATAAAATCCTAGACAGCCTTGTTGAGCACAAAATAAAATGGAACAAATTACATAAAGCAGATTTGTAAGTTGAGGATACTTCAAGGTATCTTTTGAAGATTCAGAAGGATATAAATAAACTGAAGTACTATCTTCTATTTTCGTATATTATTGTTGTCATCTGAACGAGTATACTTATATTTGTCACAAAGTCAAACGGAATCTTGGTTCAAACATATTACGTAGAATTTGATGCTTCTGTTGCTTTCGTGTGTGTCCTAAATACTACATACATACATAAAACTCACGCTCTTTTCCAATAGAGGTAGGCAGATACTACAGAACGTCACCTGCTACGATCCTTACATACTTCTTTTGCTTCGTGTACGTTCATACCAAATAAAAAACTAAGACGGAGCGCTGCGAACAATACAGTGAAACATGCTAAAACTACACCACCGCTCTGGGCATACACGCTCACACACACGCATTTACAACTATTTACAATGATACCACAATCAAACTACACCAAACTAAATGCACACATGTTTACGAAACCGGCCTCACGTCACTGTTGACAGCGCTCTGTCTTGGTTTTTTATTTGGTCTGAGCTTCATACATCCTAAATACTACTAAAGAATTAATAAAATTTAGAGACAACATTTTGCTTGCTCCAATATAAACATAGGTATGGTCATTATACTGCTCACCAGTCCCTTGTTCTAATGTTTTGTTTATGGCGACATTTTCATCTAATTCGTTAAAACGATTGTAAAAAACCCAACACTCTACGGAAAACGCTTACAACCTAATTGTTTTCCCAACAATTGAATCCAAAATTCCAAAAAGACTTATGTCCAACTTAATCCATCTAATCTACAACTGACCAAATTGCCTAAACAAAGCTTCCAAATTGGACAATATTTACCCGCAACGGCACCTCGAGAAATTTTCCTTAGAAAAGATCACAAATTAAGGGAGCAAAGCGTTGAAAGCTTAAAAGAAATCCGGCTAATTACTAATTAGGGTGACCTTTTCCCCCGAAGGAAGTCTGAGGCACATTGAGGGTAGAATTAGGAGCTACCATAATATAGTTTAGTAACTACTGGAGCAGAAACGCGACTGCTGCCGAGACTTGTCTTGTACTTAATGCTCAAGAAGGTTTTGCGAAAAAAGGTAAAATGTACATAATATGTATACGTTGGTGGTGTTTAAACTAAACGGTATTTGAGAAGCTGTTTTAGGAAAATGTGGACAAATAATTCTTTGAAAATAAATAAAAAATCTGACTCTTGTTGTCACTAACGTATATCCCAGAAACCTAAATATTAAAGATATAATATCTAGTGGCCTAGAGCTCAGGAGGTGCGAGAATGCTGGTCTAATGACTCACGGTGAAGAAAAATATAGTCAGGAAACCGGCACGTCCCGAAACTAAAATTCAAACCCATGTATCTCCCACCAACCTGCACTAGGCCCGCGTGGTGGATTACGGATCCCTCTCTATGAGAGAAGGCCTGTATCCCAATAGTGAAAACGTTATAGGTTACAGTTCAAAGATCTTATGTCTGCGAAATTTCTAAAGATTGAGAAATATTTATTTTCAGAATATAAAAATGGTAACAATGAGATATATTTTAAAAGATTAAACGATTTAGCAAAATATAAGAATTCATTCGTCTGTTAGTATTGGGGATTTGAGACGGCTTATAAATTATTTGTTTGGATAAATTTTATAAGTCGTATTACAAGTTTATTTTAGGATTATTTTAAGTATGTATTATTTTATTGTTAAAGCTACTTAGTTTGTTTTTATAAATAGACCTTAAAAATATATAATATATTTAAGTAATTTTATTTATTAAAGTCAAACACAGTGATCATATTTATGTTAGTATACTTACTTAAAAATTATGTTAGTAACTAAAAAATAAAATTAATTCCACTTTAATACTATTATATCTAAAATAAATAACTGAAGTATTTACATAAAATCGAATCCTAACTAATATTATAAATGCAAAAGTTTGTTTGTTGCGCTTTTACGCTAGAACGGCTGAACGGATTGGGATGAAATATGGCACATAAGTAGACCATGACCTAGAGAAGAACATGATCGCACAACTTGATCGCAGACGAAGTTTCGGGCAACAGCTGGTTGAAAAATAAATTAATATGTTAAATTGCAATCATCTTTAAATACATTCAAATTAATATCAATAATATTAAAAGCAATTTTCAATTTCGTAACTTATATCATGGAACTAATCCAATCAAATTTATTTTAATTCTATAAAATGTATCTTTATGTTTAAAGCCATTTGAGATTTAAAGCCATTTGACATGGTGAGTTGTAAGACCTTTTGTTAGGTACCTAAAATTATAGGCTGGTCCCCCCATAGGGACATAAGTATAATATTAATCAGCCTATAATGTTCCCACTGTTGGGCCATCCTCTGTGTGAGAGGGAGACGACACATCTCAATCGATGTAGTTAGTATTCATTCAACAAGGTCAAAACAAGTGTCGGTCAAGTCAAAGTAATTTATTAACATGAGAATTACTTCCAATATTCCTTATTTCTCAGACCATAAATAAACATCGTATAAATCCTTCTACCTAGTTTTATCCACAGAGCTGCAAAAATTATAGACATGTCTTTTAGTCTTTTTGCACGACTACGGTCGGTGGAGGGTTAAAATTATAGCAAAGAATTATAAGACCAAAAAAAAAACAAAACAAAATCGTTACCTATGCCAAAGACTATTAGGAAAAAAAACATTATGCGAAAAGAGGGGATCCCACATAAGTGGGTATGTATTTTCATCTTTTCTCTCATAACTTCTAAACGAATCATCATAACTTGACAAATGAACATGGTATCGTTGGAAGCGTCTTGATTGTCCGCTGGTTACAGGCTGTCACATCACATTACATTGAATATGGCGCCTCCTAGAGGACATAGTTATGATTTTTTTTTTTTTTATGGCGCGATATTGGGTTTCAAATTTAAAAAAAATATAAGCACATTAAAAAAAAAACATAATTATGGTTATGTATTATAACCCCAAAAAATTTAAATAAAAATAAAAGTTATAAAAACTTTAACCCAACTACCACAAAAAAGCGAACTAAAAAGGTATAAACAAGACATCACATACAGACATATAAAAAATCCGGAGTTACAAGTATTCCGTTTGATTTATCCCCTAAAGGCTCCCACAAACAGGCGCGATATCGCGGGCGCGACGAGGGTACCGCTGTCTGTCGCGCCTTTTTACACGAACCTTAAAGGCTCTTACAAACTGGGGCGTTATCGCGGGCGCGAAAACCAAAGCTACCCTTGTCGCGCCCGCGATATCGCGCCTGTTTGTGGGAGCCTTAACACTAAGAGTGACTCTGGTTTTTAATATGTCTGTCTGTGATGTCTTGTTTATACCTTTAGGTACCAGTTTGCTGTTTTAGTCTTTATAACTTTTATTATATTGATGATTTTACTGCATTTTCCGGATAATCATTAATACATTATTTTTTATCTTGCTCTGCTTCTCAAAACTTATTATTATATCTATTTTCATAACTAGTCGGTAGCTACACTAATCTCGTCCAGAACGAAGAAAAAAATTCAAGAAAATCTTAGTTGCTAAGCAATAAATAATAAAATAAGCCTGTAATAAATCTGCGCAAACTGTCTGTAGACCAAGGAATTTATGAGATAGGTAATAATTTCACCTTAGATACAAACAGAAAAGCTAGTTAGAGAACAATTATGGAAAGGTAGATATTATGATTTATTCAGATAGAGAATTTTGGAAGAAAATATCTTTAGTCCAATAATTCTCGTATTCACATTCAAGTCGCAATCTGTCAAACTTGTCAAAAATGTTGATAAAATTGTATTTTTGACAGATTGCAAATGAGATTTTGCGAACGTTCTAACTGGTCCACGGTCCCAGTTCCATAGTGGGCCAAACGACCCCTAACTCTTAAAAATATGGGAATGGCTCCCCTGGAAAATAGGTAGTAACGATTTCAAGAGTCATAAACTCATGATTTTAAAATGTCTGGTTAAGTCGATTTGCAACGCTAATGATATTATGAGCTTATTTCTGTAAGAAAGTTTGTACAGACACTTTAACACGTCAAATATAAATTATTATGATTTAAAAGCAGATGGTTTCAGTGTTTCCTATCCGACTACTCTAAGAAGAAAGACCGAAGCAAACACAGAGGTCACAGTCTCTTTTAAAGTCCAAAAAAAGACATATTCTTGTTCAGATCATGACTGTGAGAACCATGTAGTGTCTGAAACGATCTTTTGAGGACAGAGTTATGGACACAGATTTGAGTGGACCTATCCAGTCAGTGCACGCATCGTCAGCCATCTAAAAACTCTGATATATCAGAGTCTTTAAGTTGAGTTAGTCGTTGAGTTTTTGATGTGTATGCGCTTGCTACTCACACATAGTTGATTATTGTGAATGTGTGAGTGGAATCCTGTCAGTTCAGTAATAAACCAGCGTTCAATCAAGACACTCGTTTCATTATCTCCGCACCCTCAGTTAGAAACATATCAGTTTTCTTTTAAGTATCGGCCCTTCAATGTCTTGAAGAACACTACAATGCCTTTTGTTTTGTTCTTATACGAATACCTATGACAAAATATTAAGATTAAAGGTCAAATTCAATAGCGTAGTTACTGGGTAGCAAAAGTCACATAAAAGTCACTCCAAGTGAGTGTAGTTAAGGCTTTGTTAAACTGGAAGTCAAACACTGGATTTATAAATTGTAAGCTAAGATATAAGAATTTAGCCGGTACATATATACTGTGTGTTAACAAAAAAAGTGCGTTCCCGCAATATTATAGCATCATTATGCAAAAAAAAAAATTATCAACAATTTTTTTTTTTTTTTTATATTGTGCAGTGAAATATTCACAAAACTATTAAATTGATATGTAAAAGAAACACTCTGTACACGCACACTCGTATTTCAACGTAGAAGAACAAGTGTGTCAAGTGTGCGTGTACAGAGTGTTTCTTTTCCGTATCAATTTAATATTTTTTGTGAATATTTTACTATAAAAAAATAAAAAAATGTTTTTTTTTTTAACATGTATAGACGCTATACTATTGCAGGTTTACAGGTTAAATCCCAAAAAAGATAATACAAAATGTTATTCGTTTCCAAAAATATCTACAAATCGTTTTGTAACAGAACCCTAAAAAACCGTTACTATCTACAACCGTGTTCTCGCGGAAGTTTTTCACGGAAACGACCAAAAAACATGTCAGACACGAACCAGGCAATTGCCATTACAATACCAATCGAAGGCGAAATATCGTGATAACCAGAAGTAAATATTTTTGGAGGAGGTTCTACAAACCATTATATTACATGAACATTTGAAAGGTATGGAAATTCTGTGGATATATATATAGTTCATGAATATTTTTTGTAGATATGTTATGTAACCCTGTCCCAACCCGCACTGGGCCCGCTTGGTGGATTATGGCCCGATCGCACAGAGACCTTGCCTGTGGCTCAGCAGTGGAGGACGCCTGTGTCTCAGCTTCGAGAGGGAGTGGGCTATAATCTACCACGCCAGCCTAGTGCGGGTTGATAGATGTCACAGTCTTCGAATTTTTGGTTCTAGGACATGCCGGTTTCCTCACGATATTTTCCTTTACCGTTTTGGGAGCAGTGATGAAATTATTTCCAAGCGTTCCCCATCGTTATCAATGTATTATCAATATATTATATATTAAAATTTTGGATAAAGAAATACAACCGAATTGAGAAAATAGTCCTTTTTTGGAAATCGATTTAAAAAAAAGATACCTGGTATCTGTGGAGCAATAACGCATAGCGTCCTTGTGAGCACTGAGCAGAAGACCAAAAGACCAGCCGACGTCATCTTGTCAGCCCCTGGAGTTGGGAGCCATAGAGTTCATCTGGACAGCTGTCTCTGCATCTGGAAAGAAATAAACTATCTATTAATAAAATTATATTATCGTCTTGTTCAATGTCATTGAACATCATTTTGCTGATTCTCAAATCCGTAAAGTGCGTAGTGACTGCAGTGCACGTTGGTACAGGAAACCAGGTGCATTCAATTTCCACATATCTACATTAGTAGCATTAGCATTTTAAGACAATTTTAAGAATTCCGTGAATTCCATGTGGTGAATCAATACTTATTATAAATTAAAGTCGCTTTTCGTGTTTGTCTGTAGGGAATATGCATGTGATTCAAATAAGGGTCAAGTATTTTTTTTTATAAACTATATTACTTCACAATTATACCTCCATCAATATTTTTGAATAAAATTTCTTTTTGAGCGAGAAATTAATTTTTTTAATGTGCCAAAAAACTGCGGGTAATTCAAATACTTCAAAAGCTAAGAGCGGATGTGACGTAACAATCTAGCGTAATAATCAAAATGTCAATGTCAAGTCAATCAACAAGTGTCAAGTCAATGTCAAACACTCCTACAAAAAGGAGTTTTGACATTGACTTGACAGTTGCTGGTTTGTTTTCATAGAATGTGTCGTCACCACACCAAGCGCGCCAAATGGAGGGCGTTTGAATAGCCCGGATCGGTTGGATATTTTTAACATTTTTTTTAAGTACTTTAAATTGCTTTTTTTCCTTTGATTTTTTCACTATTATTTGACGATGTAAACTATCGAATAAAAAATAATAAAAAATACATGCATATTCCCTAATCGCAACAGATTTTGATAAGGTTTTCGGCATCGTTTAGAAAATTTATTCCGGAAGGTTTATGTGTATTATACGTTAATATTAAAGTAACATACAACTAAGAAATCTTGATGCTTTATCAAGTCGTAAAAACCGTGTGAAGCAGGAGTGACAGGTCACTAGTTAGTAATAAATGTAAGTCAAGTTAAAGGTCCGACTGAGTTTTATTTAGCAAAGCTGCAGAGTTCCACTTAGGCCGCTTCCCCTTCTCATATAGGTGAAAAGGTCAAAGCTTCGTCCTCAGGTTCCTAGGATTAGTTCAATGTAGCCTGCGAAATTATATTTTCTGCAAATCGTCATTATTATTTTCACAAAACAGTTTTGTTTGTAGCAAGTATAATTTCGAAAGCTATAATTATTTATGCTTTAATATAAGTATAATTTTGTAATCGTTGTAGCGCCGTGAAATAAATTTTGATCAACATATAGAGTAAAAGCGAGCTGTCATTTTCAAAAAAAAAAAGGTAAGAATTTTCAATTTCTATGATAAAGCCGAAAACGTACGTACATTGCAAACATTTTTCTTTGTAATAAATGTTAATGCAATAAATCTCATAGCATGTCGCATATAAACAAGGGTATGTCTTGCCAGAAATACTGAAATCGACATGCCGAGAATACCCCAATTTTATTTTCACGAGAGAAAAGTCCGAAATCGTACTTTTCTATTAATTTGTCATGTCAATTGCCTGATGATTGCAGTTCGTCGTTTGGAGCAGACAGGTTTCTCTATAATCTTGAGACTTATATGTAAGAGTAACTATACAAATAAACAGTTTACTAAAATATGGCGTCGAAAAATTCCTCCACATCGCTGTCGGCTGGTAATGTACCCAAGAGATTTTTATCTTCTAAATATATATAATCTTCTTATAAATATATATAACTCAAAGGTGACTGACTGACTGACATAGTGATCTATCAACGCACAGCCCAAACCACTGGACGGATCGGGCTGAAATTTGGCATGCAGGTAGATGTAATGACGTAAACATCCGCTAAGAAAGAATTTTGATAAATTCTACCCCCAAGGGGATAAAATAGGGGATGAAAGTTTGTATGAAACTTTGTCAATTTTAAACCTATCGGGCTGAGACTTTGCATGCATAAAGCTACTATGACGTAGGCATCCCCTAAGAACCACATACACACACATTAACATATAGGATACTTTTTATCCCGATATTCCCACGAGATCGAAACTTACGCGGGTGAAACCGCGGGGCGCAGCTAGTGTTAGTATAAAATGTAGATAGTTAGTATAGTTTGTTAGTATATGTAAGTAAATAACGTTAATTTTAAAGATCTGAAAGCGCATACATTCTATTATACTGTGGCTAACAGTTCAAACAATGGTAAGACAAACATTTTCAGGAAGAGAGATTTCAGATTTTCGGAACATATTCAGCTGAACTTTGGCTAGATTAAATTAGTTGCAAGTTCCAGCTTTATTAGTCTTGTGGGGTTGAGGTTACAGTGCTATGGAACATCATGTTCCGAGGTTTAATAATAACTTCTGCTAAAGTGGTGTGTTTCTAAACAAAAGAACATCCAGGAAGCGTAGCATGACCACAATAGAAACGGGTTTTGTCGACTTAAGAATAGACAAAATGACAGATTGTGATTGTGTTTCTGTCATTTTGTCTATTCTTCCGTCGATAAAACCCGTTTCTATGGATAGTTGGAGACACTGGAACTGATTTTTAAAGTCAATCATCGCGGACGAAACCGTTTGAATTTCGAAGTGATATAAATGATTTGAAATCTCAAATACAATTTGAAAAAAATTACATCTAGCAGTTAGGAACAAATAAGCTAAATTGTCTTGAAAACTTCGCACATGTTCAGAAAATTCACTGTTGCAATTAGTTTTCGTTGGTTGTGCTTAACTAACTGATATTTTCAAGGTAGACCGATGATCTTGTGAAAGGCCGCAGGAATCCGCTGGATGCGGGAAGCATAGAACCGGTTGAAGTGGCGGTGCTTGAAGGAGGCTATGTCAAGCAATGGACCTCTTTTGGTTGAAATGAATGTATGAATGAACAAAATAGTATTTTCAAAATTCTATTCTAAATCACTATACACAAAGGTTCTTAAAAGCATGGCCGTAACTTAAGTAAAGTAATAACACAAGTCAATGACAAAAGCCAACGTTACACGTTAATTGAGTACAGTACGGCCAATAAGTAGTGGCCAGTCCGAACTTTGCGCAGAAGACTATGCAATAACATCAGTTTTTAGTAACCAAATGGTGAAATGAGGCGAGTGTGAGTGAGATAACATGAACAAAAGTTTATAGTGCCTATGTTCAGACCGGCCATGATTCATCGGCCGTACTGTATGATATAATACTGCACTGGTGCCGTATTATGAAGTATTAATGCCACCATTTTTCCAGTGTGAGAGAGAGACGGAGCTATACAAGGCCGATAGCACCATCCCGTTTTCACAGTGGAATAATGATGGCATTAATATTTCATAACACTACCCCAGCACTGCATGCTCATTGCATACTAAATAAAACCAGTTCTACAAACTCAAAACATTGAACTGCACAACTCTATTCAACAGCAAGATGTTTACAAAGACTGATTACATTGCAGAAGACGGGAGCCATTCATGGCTACTATTTCTAGCCACTTATCTTCTGCAATAGTAGTTAGAGTCAACTGAGAGAAATAAATGGGTTTAAATAATTGTATTCCGAATGCAATGGAATGGCGGAATTGCTACGTTACAGTAGAAACAAGTATTGCTTACGAGCTGTAGGGCGAAATACAGATGTTCAAATGCATCTTGTTAGACGAGAAACCTATTTGCTGCTCGGAAAAGAGAAGCCGAAATTCTTTGGTAACAAAAAAAAACAACCGACGTCCAAAAAAACACTAAAAAAGGGAAAAATAACTTTAATTTCGGAAGTCATTGTCTCTGCTTTTCAATTTTCATTTTTTGCCACCGACTTCCGAAATTAAATTTTGTTTTCCCTTTTTTAGTGTTTTTTTTTTGGAAGTCGGTTGTTTTTTTTTGTAAAATGTTTTTATTTTTCACTTTTTAGTTGTGGTACCTACCCCACACAAATCCGAATACCACTACCCTATGTAAATATCAGTGACGGAGTCAAATAAGGTATCGTCTACATAATACGTAAAAATACGTAATTGTTGAAGCTAACTCAAAAACTACACAAGCAAACTTAACTAAATTTATATGGGACCACCTCTGAACCATGACCTACCAAACAAAAAAAAACCATCAAAATCGATTCATAATTGGCGGAGTAATCGCGTAACAAACACCCAAAAAAAAAAACATACAGACGAATTGAGAACCTCGTCCTTTTTGAAGAAGTCGGTAAAAAAATAGCATATTGATGACAAGAAGTTCCAACATATTCCACCATTTTTTATTGGTAAAATATTTAACGAATACGAGTACCTTCTGCCTAAGACTTCGCGTGTTTAAGGGGATGCCACAAGGTAGCTCGGGAAATTCAAATTTTCTTACGTTTTTTTGCAATTTCAAGTCAGACAGTTGTATGTTGATTAAAATATGATTCGCGACCGTAACAAATATAGTTTTACAGAATTATAACCTTATGATACAGGAATACAACTCCTTAAGTTGGACTATTCCTCAAATGTCATGATTTCGTGAAATAGTCTATTGAATAATAGAATTATTGAACTCAGAGAGTTGTATTCATGATTATTATGATTATGATTCTTTAAATAAATATTTGATACGACCGTGAATCATATTTAGATCAACATACAACCTGATACTGACCTGCAAATAGCAAAAAAACGTCAGAAAATTTGAATTTCGCGGGCTACCATGAAGCTTTCGCCTTAATATATCCTATGGCACTCGGCAAAACCAAAGGTTTATAACAGTGTTTTTTTTAAATTAAATCGGGCGAGGTGTTCCGAAATTTTACCTGTTTTTTTAAACAAGTAAAATTTCGGAACACCTCTTCGTCTATACTAGTTATTTTTAACTAGTATAGTTTAACTATTGTGCATTCAATAACTCAAGATTATTTATGTTGATGCGAAAGTAGTCATAGTTCCTATTTGTTTCCCAATCTTTCATACACGAATCTACATTCAGGAATACACCTAACCAAATGTTTGCACTAATAACATGAGTGTATTATATAACTCTAACAGGTTAATAATGGGTTGTCTGAAAGAGATCGCAGAGAGCGATAAGGCCACCCATTGTTTGTTTTATAGTGTAGAGCAGTGATAGCCTAGTGGTGTGACCCTCAGACTGCCAAGTAATATGTCTCGAGTTCAAACCCAAGCCGCGCACCTCTGACTTTTCAGATTCATGTGCGTATTGTATAATCATCACTTGCTTAAAAAACAGTGAAGGAAGACATCGTGAGGAAATCGGCATGACTGAGAGATATTTCTCGACAGCATGTAAACCTAAGTCGGAGGCCCATAGGCGGCTTTAAAACTTCGGAGTTTTAAAGCCGCCCATGGGCCTCCGTTAGACCACGACCAGGTTAGTCACTAACCACACGAAAAGAAGTGAATATTTTTCTTGTAATGTATGATCTGGTGTAACCTACAATAAAGTATAAATAAATAAATAGGAATCTAGCTAAAAATATCATAAATTATATTCATAGAAAACGCCAAAGGTTTCAAAGTCGTGTCAATAATAAAATACATACCAAAAAGAAAAAATGTTAAACATTGCTTGTTAGTGGCAGTCACAAAGAAAATTATATCTAACAATTTTTACACAAGGCAGATGAAATAAAAATCCTTACAATCAGTCAGGATCAAAGCCGTTTCATCTTTTATGAAACAAAAGCGAAGCGACTTACTGGCGCAAACTTGAGATGACGAATTGCGTAATTTTGTGCCATATCCTTACATATTATAAAACAAAGTCTTCCGCCGCGTCTGTCTGTCGTCCTGTACGCGATAAACTCAAAAATTACTGCACCGATTTTCATGCTGTTTTCACCAATGGATAGAGCAGTTCTCGAGTAAGGTTTTAGTATGTATTAACCGACATCTACGCGGGCGAATTCGCGGGCATCAGCTAGTATAAACATAATTTAGCCAAGAAGACATGTTACTGGCACAGTCAACAAAAAAGTTTACTGACAGTCGCTGTCATTTCTATAATTCGACCACATCCATTGCGTGGATTTGGATAATGTACATACGGATTTTAATAAACGACGCAAAAAATGAAAACTATTCTTATCTACGCAATGAAGATTTTCTGGCAGCACTGAGCTGTCAGGTCCGGGCACCTGTCACAAGTGACAAAGCGCCTATTTTTTTTTTGTCGTGACTTTTTGATAAAATAATGAATGAAACGAATGATGAACGTCATCATATATTTTATACTAGCTTTGCCTGTGACTTCATCTGCGATCCAAGATGAAAAGTAGCCTGTGTCCTTTATTCAGGTCAAAGTCTACCCTGTGTCATCCAAATCCGTTCAGCTGTTTTAGCGTGAAAGCGTCTCAAACAAACAAACTTACTTTCACATTTATGATATTAAGTTAGGAATCATTGTCGATGTGGATCATTGTCCTCTTGCCAAAGTGGCGCCAACTCATTAGTCGGTAGATGAAACACATAACACACTCAGAAGAGCTTTATCGAAGACTTGACTACTCAGTACTCGCAAAACCTACCCAATACAAAGAAGTTCTATCTCCTTTGTTGACTATACATTTTTAGAATTATTCCTCCGAACACCGTCCTGTAGTTCCAATTTCAAAATAAGGAGCCATTTTTTCGTCCTTTTTGCTATCAAAATTGGAAACTTTTGCTTTTAAATTGCATAGTTCCAATTTTGAGAGAATGGATGGTAATTTTATACTTCCGTTCTATACCAAATTGGTGTACAATTTTTGTTGTAATAAGCAGTTTGAAGGGTAGAAAAGAAATGTTTAGTGTGTGATCATAATAGTGTCGCAGGCAGTTAAAATTAAGTCGTTTTTTAAACTGAAAGGCAATTAATTTGGGGACAAATTATAAACATTCCTTTTGTATGGTAGTTATTTAAAACAAAGTCAAACATAGTCCATGGTAGTTATTTAAAACAAAGTCTCACGATGTCATCTTTCAGAAATCAGATTTTACAAGACAAATTTCGGAAACTAGGTACATAAATTTTATTGAAAAATACTCACAAAAAAAAGTCCAAAGCAAATACTCCACAGATACCTAAAAGCCACATAAAACATACTATTCTATTGTCATTCTAAGACAGATAGTCGAATTTCTAACGCCATTCCAAACGAAGGTAAGTAGCGTATTTGATTCCCGTAACGTTCCAGAGCGTAGTAAGGATATTTATCACTTTCAAATAGCCAAGGAAACATTGGAGGGAAAGCCGTATGTGAGTAAACGGGAAAATGGCGGAAACTACGCTTAAATCTTTATATATTTACTGGTTGAAGTAATATGGATGTTATTGGGCTTTTTCTTGTACGTGTGCTGTGTGGGTTAGTAGAAATTTAATAACGTACCTTCGTTCTATTTAAAATTTATCTATAATCCTCATAGCAACTAATTTCAATGTAACACCTGGCTTTATCCCTTTTTTAATTTTGCAATTATTTTCCTAAAAAGCAAATAACACAATATAACATCACGCCTGTATACCCCAAGGACAGAGAAAAAAGTATTTTTTTTTTAAATACAAAATACTAGTCTATTATTACTACCCCCAAGTAGCATTGCTTTATTCCAGTTTGAAGTGTGTTGCCAGTTTAGTTACAGATAAATGAGGTATTTTAGTATCTCTATAGAATAAAAACATTTTTATTTTGACAAAATTTTATGTATAAGTTGTTAAGAAATTAACTTTACAAATTTAAAGAGGTGTTTTAAGACCATTGAACTGAATAACTTTTATTATGGGACCAACTTTGAAATCGTGAAAAAAAACATCTGTTCCATACAGTTTAGAACAGTAGGGTATTAAACTTTTGTATGGAAGGCTAACACTAAAATATTATGTATATGACGACGCACTAAGGGGCCCCGTCTAGTTTTGTTACTAAGAACCACGGAAGAGGTCGGATAAGAGTGACACTGCGTGGTTACTGTCACTCGAGCAAAGCGTTGCATTGATGGTTGCGAGGAGCCTATCTCCTGATGACAGAGATGATGTCAAGGGAGCCGCTGTCACGACGAACTGCTATATTCTGGCACAATACTGATGATATTGAAGCTGCTGAACCACTAATAGGTTGACCACTTCTGGTAAAGGCTATCCTGCGCCGTTATTTATTTTGTAGAAATATACAAAAAAGGAAGAGCTCAATTGGGCATAAAAAACATCGTCCACATCGCTGCCGATGGGAAAAATGCACAAAAAAAAAAAAGTACCTATCTCTGTATGGAGTTGCAAACATAATCCGCGATGCCTCTAGTAGGAATTTCATATGTCCATAGCCAATTAGCCTCAGATGGGCCGCTTGTATGTTTTCTACCGAGTCATCATCTGCCTAGCCTTTTCCCAACCATGTAGGAGTCGGCTTCCAGTCTAACCGGATGCAGCTGAATACCAGTATTTTACATGGAGCGACTGCATATCTGACCTCCACAACCCAGTAGCTGGGTAATACGATACCCCTTGGCAAGACTGGTTGTCAGACTTTCGGGCTTCTGACGACCCGTAACGACTGTCAAAGATACACAAATGACAGCCGAGACCAACGGTTTAACGTGCTTTCCAAGGCACGGAGGAGTCTCGACATGTAAAGATGGTCACACATCCATGGACCAACCCCGGCAAGCGTAGCTTAACCTGATGAATCGATCCGTGCGGCTGTTATTACTTAGCCACGAGCCCCTCTATTTTTCTCTATTTTCTACCAAGTAACATAGCAAAAAAAGTGTATTTATATATTTTTTCCACGTCCTTATTTAGGCTCGACTCAATAGCTCCATACAGTACAAGCCAGTTAAGTCTACCCAAAACTTTTCTTTTGTCTGTAATACGATAAGGCGCTCAGTTAACGAAAAAGTTCCTAATTACCTACAACTTTTATAGACACAATCATGTAATGAGCTTAGACATTATTTTCGCACATTTTTGGGCTTGTTTGGGAAACATGAAAATTGCTCGGACCAAATAAAAAACCAAGACGGAGCGCTGGGAACAATACAGTGAAACATGCTAAAACTACACCACTGCTCTGTGCATACAAGCTCACACGCAAACATTTACAACTATTTACAATGACACTACAATCAAACTACACCAAACTAAGCGCACACCTGTTTACGAAATCGGCCTCACGTCACTGTTGACAGCGCTTTGTCTTGGTTTATTATTTGGTCTCAGGAAAACTGTAGTAATTTCTTGGAAGTTCAGTATACGTTGTCCTAGCTATTTTTGTCTAGCGAGCCGCCCTTGCTTCGCACGGGAGAATGGCGACATGTCAATACGCTAAGATTTCCGTTAACTATTAGGGCCGTACCCTACCTCAGATTTGATCTCGTTCACAGCATACCACTCGCGGCCTGAGTGAGAGCGAGACAGAGTGGGGTGATGGCGGCTCTCACGCCTCGAATAGTTTAGGTAATTTCTTTTTACGGTGAAAATAATGGTAATTTAAAAAAAATAAAAAACGTTAGACCTGCTTTGTAGTGAGTTCAGTTATTGTGCAAAGTTTCATGATTTAATTTGAAGTATTTTTTGAATACCTGCACTTTATAGTTCGGTTTAGAGCTAACTTTGGTTTTTTTTACCGACTTCAAAAAAGGAGGAGGTACTATGTTCGGGATGATTGTTTTTTTTTTTTTTTTTTTTTTTTTATGTATGTTCACCGATTACTCCGCCGTTTGTGAACCGATTTAAAAAATTCTTTTTTTGTTCAAAAGCTTATACTTCTGAGGTAGTCTCATTGTCACCAAGTCAGGATCTGATGATGGGATCCTAGAGAAATCGAGGGGAACTTTCAAAAATCGTAAGGGCAACTAGTGCATTCCTTAATTTATTCATTAAGTATTTTACAGCACTACAATTTTATGAAGGCCTGGAGTCGATCTGATGATGGAGCCGAAAGACAGTCAAGGGAACTCCTCAATGGTTTACAGCAGATACCTCGTGTTTGGGCTTGATTAATTTGTATTGATAAAAACTTTACACTTTGATGGGTTCTGACTGTCGTTAGGGGTCTGATGATGAAGACGAAGGACGATTAACGGAACTCCTCAACGGTTCACAGTAATTACCTTGTGTTTGGACTTAATTCATTTATATTGATAAGAACTTTGCAACCATATAGGTTGTAAGTGACATTACAGATCTGATTATGGTCACCTTATAATATGATGATGAGGGGAACTATACAGTGTAAGCAAATGTATAGTGTTCACCCTTATATTCTTGAGAAGGCACGGGAGTCTCATTAGCCAGCCGGTTTCGTATAACATCTAAACGATACTTGCGCTGTTCAGACGACTCGCCACTTAATCGTTTTTGAATAAGATTGAGTCGGCAGATCTTATCATTTATCATTTTGCGACTCCTGTGACAAATGAGAATGCATGTAATTTCTCATCTGAGATAACCTAGCATGACAAGCTAACGGTGATTCTTGGGAACCGGACATAGCACTCCGTTTGCGATTCTTAGATAGGCGTTCTTATTCAGCAGTATTAGTCTCTTTAATTCTGTTTTTCTTCATGCGGGTGGCTCCTTTAGTTGGTCTACCCATGATTACAAAAATCAAATTACACAAAAAATGGAAAAATAATAAAACTTTTTAAAAAAAATTGACCGACTTCAAAAAAAACAAAACAAAAAAGGACTACTGTACTAAAAACCAAAAGACAAAAAGTACTTCTTTAATAATAAGAGAAAAATAAAAAAATTAAAAAATAACTTTAATTTCGGAAGTCGGTGGCCAAAAACTAAAATTAAAAGCAAAGACACCGACTTCCGAAATTAAAGTTATTTTTTAATTTTTTTATTTTTCTCTTATTATTAAAGAAGTACTTTTTGTCTTTTGGTTTTTAGTACAGTAGTCCTTTTTTGTTTTGTTTTTTTTGAAGTCGGTCAATTTTTTTTAAAAAGTTTTATTATTCTATATAGAAAATTTTATGTAATCGTGTTTTCGCCGAACATTGAACCTAGCATCAATCCTCTACTTTAACATAATTATATTTATTTCAAAATTAATGCTGCAATATTTTCGGCATAACGGAGGATCATGCTAAGTAATTTGAGGTAGGGTAGGGCTTTGATGTAGTATACACATAAACGTTCCTGAATAAATTCTCTAAATTATGGTAGAAATGGCATCAAAATCCATTCTGTCTTTATCCTTCAAAGAAACTCCGAGCATATCCCGCTCCAGAGCACACTGAGCATAGATATATAATTATAGTATAGAGTGCGCGCAACAAACTATGAACAGTAGACACGGGTTTGAATAATACGATGTTCCTCACCACATTCACTCACTTGTCAGTTCGAGATTTATTCATTTGTATGTCACAGTGAAGCAGTACAAAATTTTATTTTGAGGTGTTGGGACATTCAATCATTTTGTATGGGACATTTGAAGTGCCTCTTGTATGTCCTACCCAAAATTAATCTAGCTCACACTCTAGCTCAATCGTTCTTCTAGCTCTAGCTCAATCTAGCTCGCTTTATTATAGCTCACTTGTCTACGATGAGCACTAAGCGATTTGTGCAATACGCGCACTCTAGGTAATATTATATCTCTATGACGCTGAGCGACCTTGTACTTATGGACCAGCCCGACTGTCAGTCGGTGTTTACGTTCCTGCTGTTCTTATTCTTGCTGCTCTTCTTACATAATGTTGATTTTCAATATCAAAAAGCCATACGAAGAGATTCTAAGTAAGTATCGCGTGGTTTTCTTGTTTTATTTCTCAAGCGAGGTATTTATAATGTTAGGCGAAACTTTATACAAGATTCAAGACGTCAAAATGCTGAAGTAAAAGTTGGACAATGTTTTGTGTTTCTTCAATCTTTGCTGTAAAGATTATGAGCTACAGATTGGAATATACAATATCCAAAGTTTTAGATAAACATGTACCGTTTTTACTTCGGTTTCTTTTGGCCAAGACTAGTCGCGCGACCGGCCGCAATCTTGAACTGGTCGGACGACAGGTCGTGCGGCAAAACTTTCTTCTTGGTCGAAGTTTCTATGACCAAGATTAAGTTCAGTCAAGCGACTAGTTGTGATTTTGGCTTCGTAGTGCATGAGATGCCTAACTCACACCAAACATTCGTTCCGAAGATTTTTTTTTTTTCAGATAGCACTGTTACTTTCTGAGTTTATCTTGAACATTACTGACATCGGTAAAGGAAAAATATTGTGAGGAAACCTGGACTTATAATTAATACTAGCTACGCCCCGCGGTTTCACGTAAGTCTCGATCCTGTGGGAATATCGCGATAAAAAGTATCCTATGTCCTATTCCAGGTCATAATCTACCCATGTGCCTACTTTCATCCAAATTCGTTCAACCGTTTTAGCGTGAAAGCGTAACAAACAAACAAACTCACTTTCGCATTCATAATATTATTAAGATTAAAATTAAGATAAGATAATATTAGTTCAGATAAGTCTGAATTCACCAACCCGTCTTGAACAAGCGTATAGTGATCGCTCGTGACTTCTCTGAAAAAGAAGAGACCTTTTCACTGCAGTGGGACAATTAATAAGTTGATATTATTATTATTTTAATAATAATAAAATATGGTCCCTCCCAATCATTACGTCTCTGTCCCTTTATGAGATACATACACATATGTACACACATAAACTCACTCCTTCTCATGGGGGTAGGCAGAAACTACAGAACGCCACCTGCTACGATCCTTACATGCTTGCCTTGCCCCGTTTACGTTTATACATCGGTGCCCTGTTTATCAAAACATGCAAGCCTAGTATTAGCAAATGTAATTAATAAGTTCACAAGTACTTATATTTTGAGACTCTTAATCATGATTTTGTTTAACAAAAAATTATTTGTAAGTTACAACTTGTGGAAAATCATAACAAATCCTGAGAGTGTCCGGCGACTCTCTATTCCGTCTTACAAGTTTACAAGTGTCGTGCTTAGTACTGCAATAAATGTTTAAATTAGATTTTATTTTTTAAATGTGGGCAAAACAGAGAGTTGACCTGATGCCCATGTCCCAGCAGTGGGAACATTAAGGCTGATTATGAATATGGAGATGAGCTATGAATTTAAAATTAACATTCTAGGTAATTGGTGAACGTGTAGACTTGTAACTTTTGATAAACAGGACCCTGGTCATACACGCACGCCGGTTGCGAGTACTACGCATCTGACCTTTCTAAAGAACATCACCATTAAGGTCACTATAATATGTCCTCCTAGGGCGTGGGCCCCAGCGTGTTTCCACGCACATCTGCCTTGTTACCTTTTGTTAGTCGCCTGTCATTCATCCTCCTCCTCCTTTCATGAGATATTATCACAATGATTCATTTTAGTTATGTCATTAACACACCACATCAGCAGAAACACCGATCACGTTCACATATCCCCTACATCCAAAATTGATCCCTCTAGGCGTGAATTCCTCCACAATACGATTACAACTGAACTACAAATATTAATCAAGACTGTCTGTTGTGCAGTTAAGAGACATTGTACAATAAATATGTTTTGCTCACATCTTAAGCATTATTAATGACGTTCAGGGGTAGTATTATGAAGTAATAATGCCATCATTATTCCACTGCGAAAACGTGATGGTGCTAGCGGCCTTGTCTAGCTCCGTCTCTCTCTCCACTGGAAAAATGGTGGCATTAATACTTCATAATACGGCACCAGGTTCAAAACCTGCCAACGCAGTGGCTTCAATGTTTTCAAATGAAAGTTTCAAGATAATCTAAGATCGTGAAGAAACCAGACAGGCAATTCCCATTGGTATTTTTAATAACAGTCGCTTTCTATTTCCGTCTGAATTTGCCAAATAAAATGACATAAAATAAAAAAGCCTTTTATTTCTTGTGATTTTTGCAGGTTCTCTACATACTATAAATCTCTATTATCTATCTAGTCTACTAAACTAATAGTGACAGTATCTTTACCTATATATTTAAAGTATCCTTTTTCATAAATAGTTTCATATATCTATCTAAGGCCCTACCCTACCTCAAATTTTGTCTCGCTCGCACTATACTACTCGTGGCCTGAGTGAGAGCGAGACGGAGTGGGATGGTGGTGGCTCTCAAGCCTCGAATAGTTTAGGTAATTGCTTTTTACGGTGAAAATAATGGTAATAAAAAAATAAAAGCACATGACCTGCTTTATAGTTAGTTCAGTTATTTTGCAAAGTTTCATGATCTAATTAGATTTTTTTTTAATACCAGCTGTTTATGGTTCGGTTTAGAGGTAATTTTGGATTTTTTTTCTATCAAGTTTTTATGTAATCGTATTTTTGCCAAACATAGGACCTAGCATCAATCCTCAACTTTAACATATGTTTATTTTAAAATTAATGTTGCAGTATTTTCGGCATAACGGAAGGTCATGCTAAAATCAAAATCAAAATATTTTATTTCACATAAGCCTACATGGGCACTTATGAAACGTCAGAAGCTAGGTGCACGGTTCCAATTGGTCGTTTCCTATGGAGAAAAGCCGGCAAGAAACTTCATGGTTAGTGGTTACTCTTTTAAAAGATAATTGGCTTTTACAATATTTTCGAATTACAGTGTTAATAGTTATGGGAGGACAGTGTAGGCCTTTCAAAAAGTTTCAGGTAAAGTTCATAAAAAAATTAAAAATAAAAGTCTACAGTTCACTAAGCCTACGAAGTTCTCACATTCACAAGCTAGAAAAGAATCTATATAAGATAAATAAGATACTACAGATAAAAACCTATTTAAACCAAATGACATGATTGCCATTACAACTGTAACAAATCTAAATAATTAACATGTCCGCAAAAGCCACTACTATAGAGTTGAAATTAAATTCTAGGTATATAAAGTTAAATAATATTATAATTATTATTATGTCTGTCAGCGATGAACGTAAAAAAAAAAACATGGTAATTTGGGAGCAGTTAATAGACTCATACAAAATTATGCCGTTAGTGAGGTACCAGGGAAGCCACATGTGCAGAAGGAATTATTGCCAAACTACCTTGTCTTCAACTAAGCAATTTAAGGTAGGGTAGGGCTTAATTTACCTACATTTTTGTAATTTATTTATATTGATTGTTGGCGAGATGAGATTGTGATTAGATTTTGAACGTTTTTATGTACGGGAATTGGCTTTCGGGACTTGATTTTATTTATGTAAGTAAGTTTATACGAGCACTTTTTTACAAGTCAATATTTTTTTTTTTTATCTATTTCGGCTAATGTTCTGAAACAGCCGCAATTCGTTCTTAATCTGTAAAATAACGTATTTCAAAAAGCTCACACACTATTCATTTCTATATCTCTTTCTTTCTTTCTTTTTTTATCTCTTTCATTTCTTCTTCCACAGGTCTGCTGGAAGAAATTTCTTAAGAAAAAAAGCAGTACCTTTGTACTTTATACTTATAAAATGTCGTATCTGTATCTGTGTGTACATCGGTACGTCTATATCTATACATATTATAAATTATAGTCGGTTTTCGTGTTTGTCTGTATGCCCGCGTTGTTCTTCTAAACTACCAAATAGATTTTGATGAGATTTTCACTATCGTTTAGAGAATTTATTCCGGAAGGTTTATGTGTATAATACACATTACTATTAAAGTTATATATAACTTAGATCTAGACGCGTACCGCAAGGGTTGGATCGAGGTGGCCCTGGAAAAGGATGCTTGGAAAGATTTGGGGGAGGCCTTTGCTCAGCAGTGGGACAGAGAAGGCTAAGATTAAGAAAGAAAGAACGAAATCTCGTTGTTTTGTCAAGTCGTAAAAACCGTGCGAAGCAGGGAGCATGTCGCTAGCAAATAATAAATTTCGTTTGGAAACTTTCCAAGGCACAAGGGACAGTTGAATTGCTACCATGATGCCGCGATGGGAACAAATATTACTGTATTCCTTTATGACGTAACCGTCTTTTGTTTTCGCGGCCCTTCCACGAAATGGCGGGAACATTTGAATTTGAATATTATTCCATCCGTCCTTGTATTTCTGTGAATCGTGTGTGAAAGTGTGATTTTTTTTATCATTTTTAAATGGTTTTGAGAAAGGAATAGCTATTACCATTAATATGTATTGTAAAAAAGGTAGAAAAAATAAAGGACCATGAAACGTTTGGAATAGTTGAATTATTCTCATTTAATTAATAACAGAATACCGTATATACATTATGTCGTTTTGAGGGACACTAAACGCCCCCAGGCTTAAAAACTAATAACAAACCAAAATTCTATTTTGTCTTGTTTAATGTATTTCAACCGATTAATTGGTTAAAAGATAAAAAGTTTATCGTTTTTATTATGATCGTAAAAAAGTAAAGGCTCTTACATACGCGACGCCGCCGCATTGTTCGCCGTGAGAAATTGTTTTGTTAAAATTCGCGTCGCGCGTCGAATCGCCCCAGTATGTAAGAGCCTTAATGCTATCACTAACTCAATGTCGCCAACACTATCATAGACAAAACCTTGACAAAACCTCTCCAAAGTCCAAACAAATAATCCTCCAATAAAAATGACAGTTGCCATAGACACAAAGATAAACTTTTCCGTCCATCGCTTGGCTTGACTTTAAACGCTCTTATAACGACAACAAAGCGTTTTAACCGAGAGTGATATAACGTTTGGTCCATTTTTCTAGTGCTCGGGTAGAGAATATGAGGTGAGATCGATTTATTTGGTCAGGCAGAGCAAGCATTGTTAGAAAATTCTTTGTTATGGGCTTGGAACTTGACGCTGTATTGATAGATGAACCAAATTTCAAAGCTTATCTACCATTATAATGATGGGTGTCATCACTTGCTTAACCTTTTTCCAACTATATTGAGGTCACCTTCCAGTCTAACTGGGTGCAGGTGATATCAGTATACCATAAAAATGTATGTAATGCACTAACTAAAAATTCGAAGACATTTGTGACATCCACCAAATCACACTGGGTCCTTGTGGTGGATTACAGCCCACTCCTGGGCCTAGTAGCCCAGCAGTGGGAACAATATAGGCTGATTATGATTATTTTATCGAAAAGCCAAAGTGCGAGCAAACAACATCCCTCTCTCACACTGTCAACCACACATACACTCACACAAACACATACACATCATAATACAAGCTTTCCTAATCTAGCCCTGTAAACTGACACATTTCTTTCTGCTCATTATGATACAAGCCCTGCTTACTTTGGGGGTCAACGAGCAAAGCCTCACCTTTCTCCTTTTGCCAATAAAACTTCTTGTATTTTTTTTGTATTATGTTATACTAGCTTTCGCCCGCGGCTTCGCCCGCGTAGTATGTCGATAAAAAGTAGCCTATGTCCTTTCTCAGGCTCTAGACTATCTGTGTACCAAATTTCATTTAAATCGGTTCAGTAGTTTTGGCGTGAAATCGCGACAGACAGACAGAGCTACTTTCGCATTAATAATAAGTAAGGATGAGTGTAAGTATGGATTGCAATAGGCTTGCCCTCTATTACATCGAACTAAAAACTGGCTAATAATGAATGTGTTAATATAATTCTGCCTACACCTCCGGAGAATATATACGCTTGATGTTATTAATAGCCATTTATCAACCTAAGCACTAAATATAATCTGGAGGCTTAACGGTTATTGATTTATGTAAAGGCATTGTGTAGAAGCTGAGGAGGAACAACAATGTTAGATACATTATTGTTTTAGTATTTATTTATTACAAAAGAATGTACTATCATCACCTATGGCACAGAAACGTGGTCGCTAACATTGGGCCCTAAAAGTCACCCAAAGGGCAATGGAGAGGAATGACCTTGCAGTTTCCCTATCGGAGACCTACTGCAGAGATCTGCAGGAGAACCATAACCCGAAGAATTGCCAAACTTAATTGGCAGTGGGCAGAGTACATTCCTCGCAAAACAGATGGCCGTAGCGTTGGAAGGCGTCCCTCAAGGTGGACCGATGACACTGTGAAGGCCGCAGGAATCTGCTGGATGCGGGAAAGACATCCAGTCCTGAACATAGGCCTCGCCCAAGCACCAACGCTTCAACCGGATCTGTGATTGCAGAACAAATTGCCGATGGGACCGAAAGTTTCTGTCCTGGTTCTGGAGCGGCGACCGCGTATCGGAAGACGTAGCGTTGAATGGCCACCCACAAGGCAAGCCGCAGGAATCCGCTGTAGTCATATAACCAGCTTATATATGAGATGAACAGGAATCTACAAGTAGTAATAAAGCCAAGCTCGTTGTGAAGGAGCTAGTCTAGAGCTAGCCAAAACCAAGCAGTGTTACTATGTTCCAGTTTGAAGGACGTGCATGGACGTACCGTGTGTAATTACAGGTACATGAGGCATTTCAGGTTTATTTCTGGGATGGCAGTATATCTGCCATGCCTCTGGTATTGCAGGATGTACATACAACAGTTCTCACTTATTATCATCAGGTGATCCACTTGCTTGTACATCAGCCATCACAATTCTCTTGCATAATCAGCCTATAATGTTCCCACTGCTGGGAAACAGGCCCCCTCTCTGTGAGCCGTAATCCACCACGCGGGCCCAGTGCGGATTGATGGATGTCAGATGTCTTCGAATTCTTGGTCCTAGGATATGCCGATTTCCTAACAAAATTTTCCTTCACCATTTTGAGAGCAGTGGTGATGAAATAGATTTAAAATTAGAACAAACAATCTGCCCACAATTACGGAACCAAAAGTTAGAAACTTCCAAACAGTTTATCTACCAAACTCAACCAGAAAACTAGGAGAAATACGGTCCTCAAACTCGACGATGTGATTTCAAATTATCACAAATTAATTTTTGAAACATTCCGACCCTCAGCCTGGTCCTTCGTCCGGTAATAACAATATTTTCGGCACGGTTGACTTAAAAAGGCAATTGCTATTTGATGGGGAGTTGGGGAACCATTGAATGCAACCAGTCCAAGACTGTTTTTGGTAATAATTTATGGGGAAGACGATTCATGAAGTGGGCTTGGCTTGACAGGATTGATAGAGGTGATCTGGATCAGGCTGGTTTGGATTTTTTCGGTAGTTTGATTCGTTGCCGACAACCGTTTGAGTAAAATTGACATATTAAAGTATAAAAATCTGATGGGCCTTTCAAATACTTAGAACTATTAGAACAATTGACTGATTTACAGTAGTATTGTTCAAGCTCGCAATTTATTTTTTAAACAAAACAATTTTTTTTGTTGTTGTTTTAACTGTAAGTCTTCCATGTTCTCATAAATAAATAAATAAAAACCTCAAATTGGGAGAAATTGACGTGCTTCACTTTTATATCAAGTGGATTCTTCAGTGCAGGGGTCGATTGATGGTTAAGTTACGCTTGCCGAGGTCGGTCCGTGGTTGGGTGACCATTCATTACATATCGAGAACCCCCCGTGCCCCGGAAAGCACGTTAAGCCGTTGGTCCCGGCTGTCATTTGTAGATCTTTGGCAGTCGTTGCGGGGAGTCAGAATCCCAAAAGTCTGACAACTAGTCTTACCAAGGGGTCTTACTTTTATATTACCCAATAACTGGGTTGTGGAGGTCAAATAGGCAGTCGCTCCATTTGAACTACTGGTATTTAGCTGCATCCGATAAAACTGGAATCCGACCCTAACGTAATTGGGACAGGCTAGGCAGATGATGGATTCTTCATGATTTTCAGTGACCTCTGGGAGCATGAAAAATAATAATCGCCATCCCATCTTCCTAGCATGGCGAGCTGTGCTGGGGCGGTTGCTGCAGAAGCAGAAAACCTTAAACGGCGCAAATATTACAACCTTATTGTAATTATATTTTTGAGCCGTTTGGGGTTAAAACACTGGTCCGAGTGCTCATCGAGTATTTCGGGACATCGCCCAGCGGTTGGTCGACTCTTCACGTGACCACTCTGGCTGGTCAATTTTTAGGTTAAAGAATCAGCATTGCCATCCAACGTGGCAATGCTGCCAGCCTTTTTGGGCACTTTTCCCACTGACAGCGATGCCGAATATTTTTTTAATGATGAGCTCTTCCTTTATATTTTATTAGCTACCGCCCGCGGCTTCACCTTTAAAAAGTAGCCTATGTCCTTTCTCAGGCTCTAGACTATCTGTGTACCAAATTTCATTTAAATCGGTTCAGTAGTTTTGGCGTGAAAGCGCGACAGACAGACAGACAGAGTTACTTTCGCATTTATAACATTAGTAAATATTTTTTATTTTTCCCTTTGTACATAATTTTAGTGTTAGATAATAATAATAATTAGTATTTTTTTTTTAAAGGGACACGTTAACAATAAATACTTTAAAAAAAAATTAACTATAATGCTTACTGAAACATTATGTGCTTTCAAGACCTGACAAATCATTTCCTGTAGTACAAAAATACCAAGTGTAGGCCATTTGTAAAAAGGCCAAAAACAGAAGGAACATCTGATTCTACTTTACATTTTCGCACGATTTATGCTTAACATTTTTTATCCGTATGTTATTGCGGTGTGACTTTAACTGGGATCTCTCATTTTTCTACCGGAGTCATATCTATCTACTGTTCAGTATGATAAAATATTCTGTAATAAATTACGTGCAATTTCCAACTCAAGGAAACGTGCTTACTTTTCTGTGATTTCGATTCTAGAAAACTACTGCATTTCATTCTGAAACCAATTAGCATTTCGGTTAAAAAACACTCAAAAGATAGCTCGCAAAACGCTCACTGTTCGACAATTTTGTTAAAATATTGTTTTACGTACCTACATACTCGTACATGAAACTTTAAACGGTGAAGGAAAACATCGTGAGGAAACTGTCCTAGAACTCAAAATTCAAAGAAATGTGACATCTACCAACCCGCACTGGGCCCGCGTGGTGGATTACAACCCGCTCCCTCTCACCGAGAGGAGGCCTGTGTCCCAGCAGTGGGAACGTTCTAAGCTGATTATGAGTCACTATTAAAATATTTTACATGGCGTTTCAACATTATAATGTTCCCACTGCTGGGACACAGGCCATGAAACTATAAATCAACCTATAGGCTGATTTCTAGTTTCATTTGTTTTATAAAAAGCCCTACTTTTGAACCGTAATAATATTCAGAGAAACAATTATCTCGCGCTTAGATTCTATTAAAGGTACACAGATGAGTAAGCTGCAATGCATATGCAGTACGCATATGCATACAATTGAATTACAGGAGGTTTTGCTGTAATCCAATTGTATGAAGCGCCCGGGAAGAAATAATATTGAAGAAAAAAGAAATAAGTATCGATTAACTAAATGCTTAAAGGCTCCCAACAGATAAGCGCGACGCGACTCTTGTAGAACAGTTTCTACAAAAATTTCATGGATTTTGTTAAACAAAATCTGGTAGTATCGTCGCATCGCGCCCGTTTGCAGGAGCCTTAAAGCATAAGACCATTCTAATGATTGTGGTAGCCGCGTCACAAAACGCATGTGCGAGATGATACGATACTGAATTTAGTTAAATAAATTCCGTTTCTATTTAATGTGTATATAATATATAATAATATATTATCGTATTCCCGATTTTTATGACTGCAACTGTCACGACTCCCGGATCATGGCTTTTATCTCAGTTTTCACCAACAACATGGAAATAAATGCCTAAATATTATAGAAATTTTGCATTTTCAACTACCGGCGCTAAGCTGAGGGTTGAAAATCCAACCGTGCGCTTTTATTTAAGCATCCATTTAGGTGTGACTAAACTACTCAATCTCTAAAAGGCTTAACTTTCCTGTACCTTAACACCACAATGCACGCATCACTAAACCAAATCGATAAATACTTCGTTTGGAAAAATCGGTCCATTAGTTTAGACGGAAGGCACGTAAAAAATATAATCGTGTCACGTTAAGCTGCTGTTATTCATCTTTTGGTCCTCAGGACTATTTTGTGTCCGATTTTTTTTTTAAACCCTGTATGAAATCGACACGTATTTTACCTGTCAACGAGGCATCCTCAGGCATCGTCGTG
Organism: Lithophane leautieri; assembly: GCA_949152455.1. Classification (NCBI taxonomy): domain Eukaryota; kingdom Metazoa; phylum Arthropoda; class Insecta; order Lepidoptera; family Noctuidae; genus Lithophane; species Lithophane leautieri. The sequence goes on along the minus strand of OX424482.1, from coordinate 4,605,520 downwards.
TTTGGGTTCGCGACTGGTCAATCGTCATCCTGAGGATGCCTCATTGAGAGGTGAAACTCGTGTTGATTTCTGACAAGGTTTTATATGACTCTTGAGAAACAGTTTAAGTAGGTACTAAATATATCGACGTCTAATGTATTTTTTTTTTTTTGAGAAGACTTATGCTTTTCCTTTTTTTCCGCAGACGAAGTCGCGGGCAACAGCTAGTGCTACGAAAAAGCTCATAAGTCAATAAGAAAAGCTAAGATTTATTCACAAAAAAAAATACAGAAACTCATATAAAATAATAATAGTTCAGAAAAAACCGGCCAAGTGCGTGTCGGACCACGCACAATGCAAATTCATCCCAACTATGGAATGAGGATTCCGTACTGTCATAGCGAAAGTTCTTTAGTATGGCGGGTAGAATCACCAGTTTGACGGACGTAGGTGACTAAATCGCCACCCTGTATATTATTCTTGATACTTGAACCAAAAACATGGCTATACAGCGTGGATGAAACAACAACCAATCATCAACGCTAGCAAATATTACTGGTTCAAAATTACAACCGCAAATCAAATGACTAATTGCTTTTTAACATGGTATTAATTTTGAGTTTTCTGTAACAATTGACTATTCAATTATTTAAAGACATACCTACTAGCTTTTGCCCGCGGCTTCGCCCGCGTGGATGTTGGAAAATATCTCACGGGAACTTCTACCGGGATTAAAAATACCCTATGTGATAATCTAAGTAAACAATGTACAATATTGTCAAACTTTTTTATTTTTTATTGGTTGGATACGAGGCTTTTGGTTACTTTTGTGTATGTATTTTTTGTCTTTTTTATTATTGTGTGTGCATTTTGTTTCTGCAGAATAAACAATTTTTCTTTATTTCTTTCTTATGTATTGAATGTAAATGTTAATTTAATTAAATGTAATGATCTATGGTTGTCTGAATAAATAAATATATTATTATTAATTCCGTTTTTATAAAACGCTATTCGTTTACCGGCCATTTTGTGTCGATGTGACGCATGTTTTCCTTCAACTTGTTCGTGTGTTTGTGTTTTTTCTTTAAATCATGTTTTACCGCAAATAAACATATTTTCTTTCTTTATTGTACATATTTTTTCAAATCCATATTTGGCAAAAATCAAACCTTAAAATGAGAGCTATTAAAAAAAATGGCGATTATTAAAAACCTATCGTCACCGACCTACATACGTCTGCCAAGGAAAAAACGTCCAGAATAAAATTTTATTATCTCAATATACGTAGTGTTAAAATTCTGTATCCCTACTAAAGAACGTGTACATTTGGCTGGAAGCCATTTCAAATAAAAAAAATCATTTTGAATATTATTACAAAAACTTGAAGTCAGAAAAGCCGTATTAGTATAGATAAAGACGAACTTAACCAATTCTGGAATCAACGCTAAGAGATCTCGCACACTAGACGGCTATGACCACGACCAGTGATCGCAGTGCCAGCACCCTAATTATTTAACACACGATCAATCACAATCTGTTTCATTTTGACAGTTCAACAACATTCATTGCGTTATTTTACGTTGTTGAGCAGACAAATTTTTCGAACATAAAGCAATGGATTAATAATAACCTTTAAAATGATTCAGATTGTGATTGATCGTGTGTTACGCAATTAGGGTGCAGGTAAACTATAAAAACTGATACGAATCACGCACTTGGTCGCAACAGCCAACTAGCCGCAGACCATACAATACCACTAGACGGCCACGCCTAGCCGGAGTCATGGCCGTCTAGAGCGCGAGATCCCTAAGTATTCCAATTTCTGTATGGCGCCCAAAATACAGCATGTATAAGAAATGTGTGGCCATATTTAATTAGGGGTCTAGTAGAGATCATCAAACTGAACAACTTTCTCCATGGGACCAACATCGAATTTGCGAAAAGTATTTATTTTATTAGACCCGATGCAGGGATGTTAATCATTGAAGAGTTCTCTTGGTACTTCATCATCAGCTCCACTTCACCATATATATTGTGACGAGCATTAATTGCTTGGCAACCATTTTAAAGCAATCGAATCGCAACCCATGAAATACTTATTATTGAGTTGTTTCGGTGGCCATCTGTGGTCTTCATCATCAGTTCCACTTCACCTAATGGTGCTTTCCGAGAGCAACAGCAGGAGTTACTATAAAAAATACTCAAATCGCTATAGGTGTGTCTATAATATTAGAAGAGTTCCCTCGATTTCTCCAGGATCCCATCATCAAATCCTGACCTGGTGACAATGGGACCATCTCGCAAGTATACCCTTTCAAAAAAAAAAATTTTTGCAAATCATATTAAAATTTTACATAAAAAACATTGGACAACATTGGAAAAAAATGGACATACATTAAAAAGAAAATACAGGGTTATTGGTAAAATACCAACAACCTCTTAAGGGGTCTTTGTACTCATCATTATGGACAACTTTTACTATCGGAATAACAACGAAATCGCTAAAAAAAAAAAGCTGTTCCCTATATTTTGACGAGTTATGCGAACATACATGTAGGGAACGGCTGATTTTTTTCGCGATTTTTGGTTTGGTCCCATATTAAAAGCTGTTCATAATTATGAGTACAACGACCCCTTAAGAGGTTGTTGGTGTTTTACAAATAAGCCTGTATATTATAAACATCCGAATTGATAAAGGAGGAGCCTTTTAGAAGTCGGTTAAAAATGGTAGTTATGGTATTATTATAAATGAAAGAACCAACTCCATAAATCTGTCGTCACATTTAATATTTCCACGAGATTCGAACCACCATACGTGACGTAAGGGTGTAAAAGAAATATCATTCCTTTTCACGAACCGAAAAAACTTGAGCAATTCCTTCATTCACTTTGAGAATACTAAAAACTTCGTCCGTAGTTCGCCGGAAAAAAGGAAAGCCGTATAAAATCTATGAAACCGAAATATAGAAGGATATTTTGAATTACATTATGTACATAATTATTGTTAGAAAACTTACTCGTTTTGTAGAGTATGGCATAAATAATATTCCAAGAGTTTGGGTACACTATTTTACTTTTGCAATAATAAAACGTTCTTAGAAGACTTTCACTCAAAATAAGTTTTTACTATTCAGCTTCTCCTGAAAACCTTTTTAACATTTACTCGATATGCCAGTCAAGTCCAAGTGGCTTTTAAAAGGTATTCTTTTTTATTGTTTTGGGTCTAGAATCTGAAAAACAACTGCCTTACTCAAGCTCAATATCGTCCTTCGATCCAAAAAGGACACATTACAACCATTGAACGAATTGTAAAAACATGTCAACCAGCATTCAGCTGCCAAAGAGAAAGCAAAAAATATAAATTGCTTTTGTAACTCAAATTTCGTAAATAAGCTTTTTAAAATTCAAAAAAGGAACATTCACACGATGTCGGCGTAATGCCGCATTGCGTACGAAGCCACCGTTTGCTTGGAAAACCCGCCAAAATATATTATTCGTTATCTATCCCTCGGGTGCGGTCCATTTACTCTCGTGAACATGAAACACTATTGGTCCGCATACTATTATATTTAACACGTGGACCCAGCCTCTGATTCTTATTAAGAACTATTGTAATTCCACAACCCACCGCTGATTTATAATGGCGCTAGGTGTTGAAGGTAAAATGCTTATTCGGCTTAAAATTATGCGTGATAATTCACAGGATTTTTAATTACCATATTTTACAAAGACAGTTTATTTTTATACAATTATGAGGCTTTATTTTGTGGCAGAAACGTTTTTAACGCTAAAATGCAAATGAGTTTTTGAGTTCAGTAAAATTGTTAATAACTAAATTATGATACGATTAACACTTAGAATTTAATGCCAAATGCCAGTAGCAAGGGCTGGTGCGTTAATTGAGATAGCAAGGTTAACAGTCTAGATTAATTTGTTCATAAATCTGAAACCCAATTAGTTGGCGTGCTCAGACAATCTGAAGATAAGGCTTATTGATCTGACATTTAGAGTAAAAACAAGAATCAAAGGGCATCATGTTCATTAAGAGATAGATACTCTTTAATAATTGGTCTATGATCCCGTCTGCTAAGTGTAATTGTTTAACTGCAGTGCAGAGTCTGTTTCTCATCATAGAAAGGACGAGTAATGGTCTGGCTCGCAATTTCCAGAAAATTAAATTCCAGTTATTATCCTGACGTTATCGTTTACCCTTAAAAACTTAGATATTAAATCTGATGCCTAAGACAATATTATTGAGTAACTGGCAGATGTACCTACTAAACAAATCAATATACAAACATGATTTGGTCCTTCGAGCCGGATGGTTTTTCGACACCTTCTTCATCCCTCACTGGATATAACGGAGATAACTTTGCAAACAAAGGCAAAATCTAGTGACACAAAAGAAATACATCATCAACCAGATCCATCCCGTCGTTAAGGGATGCTACACACATGATCGGGTCGGTACATTCGGTACGGCAGTATTTATTGAACAACAAAACCGACCCAAAGCACTACGCATATTCGGCTTTCATTCGGCTCGTGCCAGTCGGCAAGCTTCATTTTACTGTCTATCTACCGTAGCTAAATCATGTTCGGGTCGACTCGGCACCATTCAAGATAAGCCAAGCGGCTTATTCCCGAACATATCATACATTATATTCGAAGTTGCCACCCGGCTCTGCCAAATCGTATCGAACAAGTGTGTGCGGGTGGTACCGACGGTACAAAGTCAACGAATCAATCACTCCATTCTCGTTCAATCGCAATACATTTGACTCTTATTATGGCGCTCAATCATTTTCTACCAGTCTTGTTCAGTGATTGATGGAGACGGCTGCATACGTCAATCGGTACCAATTTGTCATTCGATGCAATGGATGCGGGGATGCAGAAGGGGGATAAAACTTGGACGGGTGATCGATTGAAGTGGATAGATTTTTATGGTGAGGTTGGTGGATGAAAAATGAGAACCTTTGGAATGAAATTACAATTCTGTGAAAGCAAACTAGCCGTCAAATCTCTTTTTTTCAAGCTGCTCCTTGTGCCTTATCGCACGAACTTTTTTGATATTCCTTACTCAGTAAATTATGCCAGTGAGCAAGGGGAAAGCAGAGCTTAGGTCTAAATTCCTCTTACGCTGATGACGGTCGCGTGCGCCGGTCGCGCGTGCGTATATACATTGTGTTCTATATAGCACCATACTGCGACGCTGACGTCCGCGGCGTGTATTACGTTGCTATGCGTACGCGACCGACCGTATGCGACTGACATCAGCGTAAGAGGAATTCAAGCCTTACTGCTCAGAGTCTGTCGGATCGCCTCGTGTAACCTCTACAAGAGGCGATCAGACAGATTTTAATCAACCCATTTACTAAGCAATCATGTAAGTGAACACAAAATTCACCTACAAATGACCATGGCGATCATGTCTTTGTAAACCTAACCACACATTGTGGATTACAATAAATATACTGATTCAATCTGCCTAGCCTTTTCCCAATGCCTAGTATTTAACATGGATTGACTTCCTATTTGACCTTCACGACCCATTTACTGGGTAATACGATACCGCTTTAGTAAGACTGATTGTCAGATTTTCGGGCTTCTGATGAGCTATATCGACTGCCAAAGATACAAATGACAGCCGGGATCAGCGGCGCAACGTGCTTTTTGAGGCAACCGCGGCAAGATCGATTGACCCGTGCGGCTGTTATAACTTGTTACCTCAGACCAAATAAAAAACCAAGACAGAGCGCTATCAACAGTGACGTGAGGTCGGTTTCGTAAACATGTGTGCACTTAGTTTGGTGTAGTTTGATTGTAGTGTCATTGTAAATAGTTGTAAATGTGTCTGTGTGAGCGTGTATCCACAGAGCAGTGGTGTAGATTTAGCATGCTTCATTGTATTGTTTGCAGCGCTCCGTCTTGGTTTTTTATTTAGTCTAAGCTTGTTATAAATCAAATTGAAAAAAAAAACATTTTTTTGTAACATAATAAAGTTTTGTATGACACAGTTTCTGAAGTCAGTGGTTTCAATTTGGTTTAAACCCAAACGGAATCTAAACCCAATTGGCTTAGTAATTGGGTTACTGAAGTCAGTGTACCGAAAGCTATAACTTTAGCCTTTATAAAATCAAGTTGCGAGAGAAAATAGTTCGAAGCAAGCGAAAACCATCACTGTTAAACATTAGATGATGGAAATCTCTGGTAACTACTTCTAGTTCTCAGATTAAAAGTTTCCTATGTCATCAATGGGATACTTTTTATCTTGATCTGAACCATCGATCGTCCCCGACATATTCTAAAATGTGTGCTACTTTTAAGCAAATCTTAAAACGTTCAAAATCAATGACACAAAAACCTTATAAAACCTTCAAAATAAAGGAATAGCCCCTCAGTTCAGTTACTTAAGTTTTTAGGGGTATGAGGAACAGGGTGTAAAGTGCATTCATCAGCCATAGAAAAGGGAGGAATCCTCCGACCAGACGGGTGTTGTGTCTGGCGGGCAACTGCCCAACGATTGATGTCGGGTTCTTGTATATTTATATCCATTGCACGGTAAACTTTAATTGCGGGATGCAGGATTTATGTGACGTCAGGTCATTGATGCGTAGTTTGCATGTGGCGATGTAGATACCGCCACAGTTTGATAAAGAAACATACATCATTAGTTCATCACAAACATTCACATTAGCCTAGTGTCCGTCGGACTGCCAAGTCATTGGTCTCGAGTTCGAACCCAGGACACACACCCCTAACTTTACGGATTCATGTGCGTATTGTATTACACTTGCTTCAAAAACGATGAAGAAATAGATCGTAAAGAAACCGGCATGCCTGAGAGATATTTCTCGACGGTATGTGAAGCCAAGTCAGAGGCCGATGGGCGGCTTTAAAACTGTCACCAGGTTAGTCACTAACCACACGAAAAAGAAAATAATACAAACTCCCATTTTCAGGCATTTTCTCCGTGTAAAATACATATATCCAACTGCATCTCGTTAAACTGGAAGCCATTCCGAGCGCAGACAGGAAAAGGCTAGCCAGATGAATGTGTGAATAACGATCACCTATCCAAAGACGTGACCACATCAGGAAGGCTAACCCGCTCAGTTAGATCGAGCCATGTGATAGTGAACGAGGTTTTTACAGAATATTCTCAGGCAATCAATCACGACTGCTCTTTTTTCATCTATAAAATAGTTGGAGGTAAAGTAGGAGCCAAAAGGTGTACGTAGTGTTTTTTATGTATGAATCTAGTTGCCAGCGGCTTCGCCCGCGTGGACCCAATTTATTTTTCTAAAATAAAAGTAGCCTAAGTTACTCTAAAATCCACTATCTGCCAGTCAAGTCCCGTCAAAATAGGGCCAGCCGTTTCGGAGATTAGCCGGAACAAATAGACAGAAATAAATATGTTCTTGTTTTAAATTTAAAAAAAAACGTTTATTTCGACCAACAAAAGGGTCATAGACACAGAGATGACAAATTTAAAAAATACAGAAATTAAAACACAGACAGAAAAGAATTTTAGACATCGATTGCTCAGTATATGAACCATACAGCAATGGTTCAGGTACCGACAATCGAACCTCTGCGCGAATGCCCTCAGGATGCCGCTGGAGCTAGCCCGAACCCAGCGCCTAAGTACTGTGAGGAGTTTGGATGCGGGGCGCAACCTCGCGTGGTACAGGCTGGCTAGAGGGCAGCCCTGTGTTTCGAATGTTCCAACAGTTTGGATTAAAATATGTTAGGAATGCATTTTGTTTTGGTTGATCAGTCTAGTCTTAGCTACCGAACAGTGTACGCGTCTCTTATAAAATTAAATATTAGAATAAACCCCCTTTGAACCCGCGCCCTCTTTGGATTTGCCACCTCACACACACCCTCATACCAAGATAACGCTCCCAAGCGTTACAGTACCTACCGTCATACTTTCGTATTATACATTTAGTATAAAGCTCAACATTACAAGCAGACACTTCAATTCTATTTATTTGAAAAAAGTTGATATTTCAGAGTACTCTTAATATTTAACATTTTTTTTTTATTTATAATTTTTACATTGTTAAGGATCAAGTTCATTTTATTTTTTTATTTTTATCCTTACTAATTAATGCTCGCATAACAAAATTAATTTGCAAAATGAATCACTTTTATAATTTGATTGTAACCTTTATAATTAAGATTTCCCATGAAAAAACAACTTTTCGCTGTAACCAAAATTGTCCATTACGACCACTAAAGTTCACAAAATGTAGCACTTTTATTACAATTTGATTTTATATTAAACTTTTCCTGTAACCTTTATAATTAAGATTTCACAAAAAAAAACAACCTTTCGCTCCAACCAAAAACGATCATAAGGACCACTAAGTCCACCCAAAATAAAAGGCGACAATCATCCCCTAAAACCTACTCAATACAAGCGGTGTCCCTTTAGGTAATTACGAACATTTGTCACCGAATTGTTCTAATAAGTTTTCCTAAGCCAACAAACTGGGTACACAAGGTACAGTCATGCCGTAAATTTCAGCGCAATTAAGTCCTGTCCCTTTGTTTTTGATTAAGTATCTGCGCGGAATGGTGTACCAGGCCGCGTGACAGCAGTGCTTGGGGTAAGAGTGATAGTTTGACGCAGGACTGTTGGAGGTGGTCCTTTTATGGTCCTTTGATACAGATGATGACTTTTCTGAAGACTGATAGCGGCGCGGTACTTGAGCGGTTTTGAATGTGTCATCTTTCATCAGATAAGGGAAGAGCAGCTATACAGAGTCAAATTAAATCAGCTAAGGAAACTCCGCAAAAAATAAATGAATAGATGATTTTTTTTGGAGTCATCAACCACATTGCAGTTGAAATTTCAGTTTTAAAAATCTGTTTTTTTTGGGTAAACTTTCCAGATGAAATGGGATGGTATCGATATCTAAACACCATTTAACAAAAAACATTCAGATTTCTCTACTATTCGACCTTGACTTTGACTTTGACCAAAAAAAAAACATCAAATCTTTTTTTCCTCTTTTTTTTATTTTTTTATTTGACCCTATAGATCTTACACGCACTTTTCCGTTTTCCTTATTATAATTATAAATACAACAGTGAGTATAGACTCAGTGTCGTATTTATATTTTATGTAGGAAATTCGAAACCTCTAAATTAAACGCAAGTCAAGTGATGCGATTGGCAGTTGATCATTCATTCAATCAATCACAGCAGGTTACGCGCACTTGACAAATTTGCTAACTAACTTTTGTGTTGATTTTTGTTTCAGAAATCGTACATTTTCGCATAACTAAGTAAGAATGAAGAAAATTAAACAATGTTCATCTCGGAAAATTGAAAACAGATTTGAACCGCTGCCACGGCCAGTATAATTCAGGAATCTTTGCTAGTCCTAACGATCAATTAATCGCAGACCAACATTGTTTACCTACCTAGTACACACGGCTACACATCAAGCTATACATTTCCAGTTTATGCTGATCTCGCATTGAATAGGATTTCCGTACAATGCGAGGTCAACTTATACTGGAAATGTATAGCTTGATGTGTAGCCGTGTGTACATACTGCAATATCTAACTAATATTTCCCGCAGCCTTTCTTTGGACCATAAGAACAATGAAATGATTGTTCCAATTAACTCTACGATTTCTCATTCCCTTTGTTGATTGGGACGATTTACGTGAGATAGCAAACAACTGCCTTTATTTATTTCTTCGGTGAGAAATTTTCTCGTTCAATACCTACGATTTTTATAATGACTCCCATATGTTATAAGCATGAATGCTAGAAGATGGACGATATCGCTAATCACTTTTCAGGATGTCAAACTGGAGCTCAAAATTTATCTTTAGTATAGAGTAGTTACTGTTAGGAATTGTTAAGCAAATTGACGGTTTGCTGTGCTATAGATTTCATTGACACTTGAGATTTGAATTTCTTAACCGACTTCTTCAAAAAGGAGGAGGTTCTCAATTATTCGTCTGCACTTTTTTTTTGGTGTGTATGTAACGCGATTACTCCGCCAATTATGAATCGATTTTGATAATTCTTTTTTTCTTCAGAGGTGGTCCCATATAAATTTTATTAACTTTGCTTGCATAGTTTTGGAGTTAGCTTCAATAATTACGTATTTTTCCCACTTAATCTATGTAGACGACATCATATAGTCATGTTTTTTACATAGCAGGTACTCGAATTTGTGTGGGGTAGCAACCACAACTAAAAACTTTTTACAAATAAAAAACAACCGACTTCCAGTCGGTGCCTTTGATTTTCAATTTTCGTTTTTTGCCACCGACTTCCGAAATTAAAGTTATTTTTCACTTTTTTTGTAAAAAGTTTTTATTGCTAAAGCTATGGTTTCTTAAAAGAGCGGTGGCCGCCACATAGTGTCCGCAATTTACGGGCGAATAACGTCACTGAAACTTACTTATGAAAGTAAGTTTGTGTGTTTTCCCAGAGAGCGTTTTCGACACCGTAAAATCAAACCCGGCTCCACAAAGATTTAAATCGCTAGATTTGCTCTCACTGTACTAAGTCCCGTGAAAAAGTGTCCATACTGAAAAAGAGTGAGCTCACACATGATTAAATAATGCTTCTAAAAAGTATCTCACACATTATTCCATGGCAATCAAGTCAAGTCACTGCGTCATTGTGTCACTGGGTGTCAAAACGAAACAGAAACGCAACTATCTTTTAGAAATAGGAGTTATTTCATACAGAAAAACCTAAATACTGTAAGCATAAAATATTAAGCATAGAGATAAAACGTAAATTTAAAAATAATCTTCATACAAGCCGGAATAATAAATAAAATTGTCATAATTATCACATGCTTTTTAAAAGAATTTGTGGTTTCAGTTGGTTATATTAAGAACAAAGAAAGATATTATCATCTCTTTCATATTTAAAATCCTATGTCTACATAGGATGTTCTCTAGAACATTATAATTTTAAATATGCCAGAAATTACATTTTTTACGAAAATTATACTCTCTCCGAAAGATCACTACACTGAAGTCACAATCATTCACAATACTCTTCCACAAGTTGTCACCATTGATGCCTCATTTTTCTTCCCCCAAGATCTATAACTAACATCAACCAAGGCAAACATTACAATACCGTATTTGGTCAGCAAACCCATAGTACAAAATAAGTAGACAAAGAAGGTCGGCTCCATTCAACAAGCGAAAATGCACGCAAACATATGTATACGAGTGCAGGTGCACTCGCGACGGGCATTCTTTGAAATTGCCGTAAGTACGTGTCTGAGAGTATGTGCAGTAGTGGAGAGTGGCAGGGACATCAAAGCATAACCTATTACCATAGATTCAGCATTATGATTTTGGACACCTCTGAGTTTAAATTTTACGTCGATTATAAAACAAAAATCTGCTGTACCCTAGAAAAATGCGGAACAGCAAACCGCGTAGGTCTGCTGTTCCAAATGTCAAAATGTGTTGAACATCGGTTTTTTTTTTAAACAACCGACGTAAAATTTCAACGCAGGTGCGTCCAAAAACATGTGCCAACCATGGTAACAGCCAACGATGTCCCTGCCACTATTTATGTATGTGCGTCTGTTTTCGCTCGTTATATGGATCCGGCCTTCTGTTCCTATTTATTTTGTGGCATAACATAATCAACTCAATGAACGCCCCAATTACACGTCCCTCTGTTTGATTGTAACAATTTGTTATGTATAATAAACAATTGCGTTATTCTATTATTTGTTCGCTTTCATTTTCACGTAATGTTTTGTTATTATTCTACGGTTGCGGGTAAATATGTTTGATGATGCAAAAGATGCGTAAGTGGAATGATGCCTTTTTGTTTCGCTTGGTGAGAACGTCAAGCCAGGTCCGCTCAAAGTCAAAGACAAATAATTTATTTCAATTAGACACATAAAAGGCACTTTGGAACGTCAAAAGCAAAGAAATAGAAATGATTCTAGTTGCCCCTTCCAAAAGGTAGTTTTCGTATGAAGAAGAATGGGCAAGAAACTCCACCGTTACTCTTATAAAAATGTTTTACAATGTTTTGTATACATCAATTATATAATTATATGTGAAGACGATGCACCAAGAATAAGAATTAAAAATGGAACAATGACAAATACAATTAATTATGTGATACCGCAGCACCATGTTTTAGTGTTTTACAAACAGCAAACATTGTTTGCTAACCGATTTGGGGGCATGGTCTAACAAAAAAAAACACAAACATAAAACATCACGGGTGTTATCACAATTTAGACACGTGTTCAACGCGTGTTTAATGTCAGTTTTATGTCAAACTCCACACAGAAATGTCATGTTTAAAAGATGTTGAGGCTAATCAACTGTTAAACACGGTTTTGTGGTAAGAAGGCACATGTTTGCCGCAACGAATCGATAAAATCATCACCAAAAATAAATCTTCACCACCTTCACCTTCACCCTATTTTAATTTAGTACTTACTTTATATTACTGCTTGTTTTTCCTGTGCGTGTCTCAAATAAAATATTTTTTTTTCTTTCTTTCTTTTAATTGTGTAATACACGATCAATCGCAATCTGGATGATTTTGAAAGAGATTGCTAATCCATTGCTTCATAATTTCGAAAAAAAAATCTGCTCGACAACGTAAATAACGTAATGAATGTTGTTGAACTGTCAAAATGAAACAGATTAGTCTTAATCATTTACCGAAAATGTGTTACACAATTAGAGAGCTGACTACAGTATTATTTTAGTTTGCAGTACCGTGAATTTGTCTTGCGTCCCAGTGGCACAACTATAGAACTATAGTGCCACAATTTCTGCTTTGCGGTGGCAGAACTATTATTGCGTCGCGGTCACGCACCACAGAGCAGTGTATTCACCCTGCTTACACTCAGAACTTCTGTCATTACATAACTTACTATGAAACCTATTCAAGCATGTTTAGCCGGGTTGTCCGGAACATGTTTGTATAGAAACTGAGTGTGAAATGGCAAATCATAATAATACCAAGGCATAATTGAAATAACTGACAACTCGCGATAAAAATCAGCTGCTCCATGCATTTATGTTGTGAGAGTTTTACGTGTCTGGCAGGCGCTTTACTTTGTGTAAATTATTTCATTACCACTGCTCTCAAAACGGTGACTGAAAACATCGTGAGGAAACCGGCATGTCCTAGAACCAAAAGAATTTTGATCCCTAAGTCCTACGTGCTTAGAACGGGCTTAGTACTTGTGGTTTAAAACCCTCTCCGCCCAACCAAAGTGAAGGGTAGGTTGATACTCATTAAGAAAAAAAAATACATACCAAAGTACCAGTTGGTATAAATTCAGAAACTCTTTCGTAAAACGACAGGGCCAATCGTTCCGTCCTTGTTAATGACCTCTTGGCGAACCTTAAACAAACAACCGTCCAACAAAATAAAAATAACAAGACAATCCTATTTATTCTCGCAAAATAACTGACTACGCCATGCTATCAAAACATGCCAAAAATTTGTCGCATCTTGTCGCATTTGTCACGACTCCCGACTAAGCACACTTAACAAACAATATTAGTATTCCTCACGAGTACGCTGTTTATCAAACAAAATTGCAAGATGTACATAAATGTTATTGAAGAACAAGCGGAGGGCAGTCATTTTGTTCCAAACAATGTACTGTGATTAATGTGAACAAATGCTTAGGGTATTAATGGAGCAATAGAGCGCTGGGAAACTGTAATGGGAAGAGATACGAGTTGGTAAACTTTGCGTGAGATATTTTTGATGCCACTTTGTTTGTCAAAACTGTGTGAATCAGACGGAAAATAAGAACTGCTAGCAATGTTATTAACTGCCGTAAAGACACATGCTGTCATTCCACCTGATGCTAGGGATTGACACTTTTGACAGCTCACGTCAAGCTTACTTTACCTAAGATTTTAGCAAATGGGATACATCGAAAGTTGTTAACCATGCCTAATGTTAGCAGAAAGCACGTAAAATTGACAAAAAAGTTAAGTGCAATGCGAAGTGTCAAGCGATTTCGTCTGTCAACTTAACCTGCTTTGCACTTATACTGCTCGGATGATTATAGGCATCTATACCTTGATGGGTAATTGGGATGTTGGTCAGAGCTATATATAGTCGATCGCTACCATTACATTACACTCAAAATACATTTCGCCAGTTCTATTTTCATGTTGGTATATTTTGAAATGCCATGTAAAATATTTTAATAGTGACTCATAATCAGCCTAGAACGTTCCCACTGCTGGTACACAGGCCTGTTCTCTGTGAGAGGGTGTGGGCCGTAATCCACCATGCGGGCCCAGTGCGGTTTGGTAGATGTCACATGTCTTCGAATTTTTGGTTCTAGGACATGCCGGTTTCCTCACGATGTTTTCCTTCACCGTTTTGAGAGCAATGATAATGAAATAATTTACACAAAGTAAAGCGCCTGTCAGGGTTCGAACTTGCGACCTACAAGTCGTAAGTCGCGGCCGTTACCTCTAGGTCACCATTGCTCTCCGATATTATCCGCTCCTCCTCTCTTCTGCTCTCCTATATTATGCTCCCAGCTATAGTGACTAAAAAGTGTAAACTATTTTGAAAGGAGACTGAAACGATTACATACAATCATGGGCCTAGGTGTAAGAAGATGAAAGTGGTGTCAATTAATAACTTATATATTATCAAGCTTTCACTGAAAATTCTGCGGATTTTGTCAATCTGAGAACAGAGATATAAGAGATAAAGAGATTAAGTAAAAGTGAGGTTATTTTACAATCTATAACTAACAGCTGATTCCTGAAGTGCAAAATGTGTTCTTTTGCACTAATAGTTATTATATTTACTAGAAAATGTTTGAAATATCATATGAATAATCGGGAAAGCACTCAAAACGCATCGGAAAACACTAAACGAGTGAGCAAACAAGAACAGTCGGCAACTGTCTAGTGTCAATGTCAGTCAGCTGTCATGTCAGTGACATAGACTAAAAATATAAGAGAGATTTGAATCGATATGAAATCGATAATCATTAATATTGGTTTTTCAGTAATTAATTGATATTTGATTTATTAATATGACTGTAATTATATGCACTATATTGCATATAAGTATATATAGTGCATTTAATTACTTCGAGTTAATTGTTTAGTGCAAAAGTTTTATTTTCGTAACTGTGTAATCGATTATTGAATCGATAATCTCACGAAAACTATCTTTCTCATATTTCTCCGCTTCCAGATTGAGAATTGAAGTGATTTTTCATATTCTTAGATAAAAAAATATGTCTAATTTTTTAGATCATATCTCAACTTATTACATTTGGGCCCACCGTTTTCCATCTCCTTTGTGCGCTATGTGTCTTATTTATACCCCAGGACTCAGATTGGAGACAAAATCTGGTTCATATAATAACTAGTGTTCACTGATTACAGAATTGGTTTGCAAGATGTTTGGGGAATGTTTTTGTCTCGATTCAGAAGATATTCATCTTGCTACTGCTTGCTTCCTTTGAATGGAATATTATGCATTTTAATTTAGAATTTTTAGTGATTTTAGCTTGAGACTTCATAGGAATCGCTCTCTGTGCTAAGAATTTTGTTGACTATGTTATAACCAATTTTTAAACCAAATGTATAACCAATTTTTATTCGAAAACGGCTTTTACCTTTTGAAAGTAAAATTTTGTAAAAAAAAAAAAACAGTCTTATCACTGCAGTGATCGGAATAGGTAGAGCTAATCTACCTAAAGTTCAAAGAACAGAGACAAAAAAAGTGGAGACTTCCTTACGACTAAAATATTTTTTCGGGACTAATGTCGGGATTTCGGGACATCACATAAATTATTATTAAAACTGTTATGTAAATAACATTAGCTTCTGCGCTTACTTACATCGTTCAAACGAATATTAGATTATTAGGAGATAACCTTAATTTTTTTTAAACAATAGAAATCGTGCATACTTTTTTTTTTAAACAGAAACTGGAAATTAATTCGATAGTTGTTTTACTTTATTAATTTTAGTTGTACTTAAGTAATGTTCTGAAACCCGGGACATTAGTCCCGAAAAAATATTTTGTCGTAAGGCGTCTCCACTTTGTCTCTGTTCTTTTTCGAACTTTAGGTAAATTAGCTCTACCTATTCCGATCATTGCTTATCAGCCTATAATTTTCCCACTGCTGGGACACAGGCCTCCTCTATCTGTTTGCAACAGCTCTATCTTAGCACTCCTCTAACATGTTAGCGGCATTTTAAAACCCCTTGTGTAATGCTGTGACAAACTTTACCCGGAAAGTGTCTGTGATGTGTAAGTATTTCGCCTTTGATCTCTGAAATGGCGTCAGGAGGAAAGTAATACTTGTTGACTCATGCAGACTAAAATAATTACTACACACATAAATAATTCAATAGTTCCCCTTGCCGGAGTTCCAAGTGTTCATAAACCTGCACTTTAGAAGGTCTTTTTTGCGTCAACTCTGCGTCCAGCGCTCGGTGTGGCAACACGTCGTGTTCTGGTTTGCAATTGGTCAATCGTCATCCTGAGGATGCCTCGTTGTGAGGTGAAACACGTGTCGATTTCTTACAGGGTTTTTATGACTCTTGAAGAATAGTTAAGCGGAATATGTTACTAAATATATATCTACGTCTATTGTATTTTATAAGGTCTCTATTTTTTTTTGAGGTTGGGAAATCATCAAATGACTTCTCCCGCTCTGGGCGGAGCGGAAGGGCGTGTCAGAGTTTTACTGACTAAAACCCACCCTTGTTCCTTCAGTTGCCTGTTGCCAAGGTCCCGGTATCCCTTTCGGACTTTAGCGCAACCCTGGCAGGACTTTCGAAGGTCTAATGATTACTTCTTTCTTTCTTTTTCGTCCGGCGCCCAAGTCTGACTTGGCTTTACATCCAATCGAGAAATATCTCTCTGGCATGCCGTTTCCTCGCAATGTTCTCCTTCACCATTTTTGAAGCAAGCGTAAATTTTACAATACCCACATGAATCCGAAAAGCTAGAGGTGCGTGACTAGGGTTCGAACTCGAGACCTATGACTTAGCAGTCCGACGGTCACACCACTATACTATCACTGACTTACTACTACTGGTCAGTCTGCTAGTTTTATTTATGTTATCTCTGGTAATGCTGATTAACGTATAATTGGCGGCTGTGTAAGTCCGAGGCTATCGTTACTTATAGTACTATATATAATATACAGAAGCTGTGTTTGTGTGCCTTTAAAAATAAAATAAATACCTAAATCTAAAAAGTACCACCGACTCGAAAAGAGGAATAGAGTGTCTTATCGTAGGTACAGCCAAAAATAGAAGTTAATTGTAGGTATTTAGATCCATCTAAATAAGGGGAGCTATTTAATTAGAGAATTAGTTAATTGGTCGAAAGGTGAAGTGGCGAACACGTACCGGAAGACTTAGCGTTGGAAGCCCCCCCACAAGGTGGACCGATGACCTGGTGAAGGCCGTGGAAATGCGCTGGATGCGAGAAGCACAGAACCGGTCGAAGTGGCGGTGCTTGGGGGAGGCCTATGTCCAGCAGTGGACGTCTTTTGGCAGAAATGATGATGATAATGATGAATTAGTTAATTTTACTGACGATGTCTAGGTAAACTTTCATGAATTTGTTGAACCAGTTGATCACAGAATGCTAATCATAATGATTTACTTGGACCGCTACAAAATCAAGTAGGTACACACTCGTACCTACCCAACTTGTATAAATATTGTACAAGCAGCTTAAAACACAATAAAAATCAAGAATTCACTCACTACACTATAAACGCATTAAAGTGAGACCTAAATATTATCTCAATTATTCAAATAGCTCATAATTCTATAGAAAAATCAGGCTTAACCATTAATTCAAGCTTATCGCTCCATCTTGCTTCGGAAGGAATTCGAGCCGTTAATATTTTTCGTTCAAAAAATCATAGAAAAATAATTACCAGCCGCCATTTTGAGTAGTTAATGTGGCCATTGAAATATTTGAACGATTAGGCGACGAAATAATCTAAGATTAAACCTACTTATTTGTAGATTTATTTTGATAAAAAACCGTATATTTTGGGTAGTATAAAATAATTTCTATGTTGACGGATTGGTAAATTTTTGCTTGATTTTATTTGGTTAGGTTCGTAAGAAATATATCAAATAGGATTTAGTTCGACGAACTTAAAACTTTCACGGACACTGAATTAGACACAATTGAAGTTTTATTATTATTACTCTAGAGAGTCTATGGGCGTTTACAGTCCGCGAAAGTGTTAATTTTTTGCTGTGACTTGATGATCATAAAAAAAACGATAATATCGTCACCGTGCAGTGAAAACCTCGTAATGAAAAACACCATTGTTTTTGTTTTTATTTACTTGATGGGTACAAAACCTCGTAATGTATATTTAGAACACAGGTGCACAGCTCTAAGATAATTCTATGATGATTCTCGGGAAATGTCATGACGGCCATTTTGTTCAGATAGTTTTTATCTTACCCCGTAAAATAACTTTTATTGCAATCATGAGGTTTTCACTGCACGGCGACGATATGTAGCAACTAAAAATAAATAATACCTTTGTTTAATGTATTTAGTTGGATGCCCCGTAGCTAGAGGGACCAATGACCTTTAGAAGGTGGCTGGGATAGACTGGATGCGGAAGGCGGGGGACAGGGTGTTGTGGCACAGCCTCGGAGAGGCGTATGACCAGCAGTGGACTGCGATAACTCAGTTGATTAATTGATTTAGTGGTTTCTGCAAGCGGGCAAAAGCAAAGCATAATCAGCCTACAATATTCCCCACTGCTGGGACAGGCCTCCTCTCTATAAGATCGACTGGGCCATAATCCATCACGCGGGCCCACGATGGGTTAAATTGGTGCAAGCACGTAGGTATTTCAATGTATTGACATAATTACACTATTCTGTTTTGAAAATTATATTATAATACAGCTTTGGCTTTGAAATATTGACATGAATTCATTACGTAACTTCTATCAAAATCAAACGCTAGCAATTTATTTGTATTCATAGCCAAATCTGTCTACATTCATTATAATACCAATACATAGGTACCTACATACATAAATTCACACCGTTTTCCATACTTTTATTATAGGTTAACGTGCAAGTGTCTGTCTGTTTGTTTGTTACGTTTTGTCACGGCGAAACAGATGAACCGATTTTGTTGAAATTTGTTGGAGATATAGCTTGGTATTTAAGGAAAGGCATACGCGGATTTAGAATTAATAAGAAGAAAGTCCGCAAAAATAAAAATTCCTTACTTTCAATTTAAGAAATTTTCGCAAGCTACATTAGAGGCATCAAAGAAGCAATAAACAGACCAATACTATTGTATTGCTTGCATTGGTATTGCATGTGCATGCAATAGGCAATAAGTAATGTTTCTTCAATTTAGCCCTCTTCAATGTCTTAAGAGATGTTCTTCTTATGTTGTTGTTGTTCTTAAATTCAAATTCTCAATTCGAAACCGGGTATGGAACATATATTTTTTAAATCAACCTGTAAGTATACAACGTGTTTTTTTTTATATCCCATAACTCTAGGGTATGATTGAGGCCATATCAAAGAATCAACTGGCATATGAGTTATGTTCCAATCCTTCGTTATTTTTTTTTTTTCATTTTTCATACAAAATAATTCGGCAAAGTCACGATTATTAATGTAAAACACCCTTACGTGAAATATGACAACGTCGCATTTTCTTAGCTTTAAATATGAATGATTGGTTTGAAAAAAATGAATTACTTGTATTTATCAATGAAACTTAGATACCTAGACACATCGAGGGTCTATTTATTTTACTACACTACTGCGAAGTTTGGCAACCTCGCAAAAGTAAAGATTCGTCATACTGGTGACAATTTTTGACCTAATTTAATTATGATTGATGATATCTCCGAAACGATGCATTTTTGGACCACCTATTCTAGGAGTTATAGTATTATTTTTACCTACAGAATATAACCCTAGAGTTATGGGATATCAAAAAAAAACAGGTTGTATAACATTCGGTAACGGTGAACTGGTAAAATACCAAAATTCATAAGCGGACGACTAAGACAGACGAAGTCACGGACAAAGCGACAGTCAGTAAATAAGAAACAAATTAAAATGTACGGTTGGCTCACTCCAGACTTACTTCTTTGAGCTCACAGACTCCTTGGAATTTGAATGAAAACGAATTACTGTCAATGTGACATTTATTCATCTCAAATCAAGGCGCTTGCTGTCACCAATTTATTTTTTATTTATTTTTATTTGTGAAAATTATAGGTACTAGGTTTTCGCCTTAAAAGTTGTAGAAGTGTTTGTACGACAACTAACGACCCGCCCCTGCTTCGCACGAGTGCACTGGCGAATGTCAAAACATTAGTGCTATATCTAAGAAAAGTGTGAATGTTTTATATACATACTACCTGCGCCCCGCGGTTTCACCCGCGTAAGTCTCGTTCCCGTGGGAATATCGGGATAAAAAGTATCCTATGTGTTAATCCAGGTTATAAATTATCTATTTGCCAAATTTCATCCAAATCTATTCAGCCGTTTTTGCGTGATTGAGTAACAAACATCCAAACACACAAACACACAAACTTTCACATTTAAAATGTTAGTAGGATTAGTAGGATAGGCTGCCGCAGATGGGTCCTATTTGATTTCGAAAGTTGATGATTCGATTTTTATTATATCGAACACAGTATGTCGATAATTCAGTTGTACGATGTTTTATTCTATCGATGCTTTATTGATGCGATGTAACATTTGTGCGAAAAACCCTACACCGATTGCTCTTTAGTGCGGTAATGTATGTTGTTATGTATTAGTTCGATTGTATGTTGGTTCGAAACGCCTACTGTTGTCCGTGACATTTAATTAATAATCTTATTTTGCAATATAGTTGAACAATTTCCATGAAGTTTTCATAGAAATTGTTCAACTAGAGTCGCGTCGCGAAAGATTCTGGCTATGATGGTGAAGATCGCATCAAAATCCATAGAATATTTTAGAATATCTAAGCGGTCGCACAAACCGACATGAAAAGCGAATGTAATTCATATTATGTACTTACAAAGATAGCTTAGGCCTTCATTAGGGCTTACTATTCTTAATCCGATATAGAGCAGTGGTGGCCCGGTTATAACACCCCCGACTTGCGAATTCGTCGTGAGTTCGAATCCAGGCAGGCGCTTTACTTTGTGTAAATATTTTCATCACCACTGCTATCAAAACGGCAAAGGAAAACATGGTGAGGAAACCGGCATGTCCTACAACCAAATATTCAAAGAAATGTGACATCTACCAACCCACACTAGGCCCGCGTGGTAGATTACAGCTCACTCCCTCTCACAGAGCAGAGGTCTGTGACCCAGCAGAGGGAACATTGTTTAAAGCTTATTGTTCTTAATTAAACCCCCATAAAACATAAGTACCTTGTTATTAAAATAACTTTTACAGTTCAGAAGATCATAATATAGTACTTACGATACAAGTACCCAAAACAAATTCTAAAGCTCTTAATAAGTTTCGCCCTGTCCGTACAACCTACTAATAATAATATTATACGAACAACTGGCGACCAGAAACTTACCTGTTTTAATATTAAAACAACCAAAGAGGTATTACAAAAAGACGTCTTCAAGATCCTCGCAAACTTGTTAGTGAATGAGACTTTAATAACTAAAGAATAAAGGCTTTAATTACTTGAAAATATTAATTAAAACAGCTTTTGTTTTATGGAACCTCTTAATGAGAGGAATAACGAAATGTTTGGAAAATATTTCCTTGGGTTTTCTGGGAGGGCTGTTCATAGTGTAATATACATAATAGGAGAGTATTATTGTTATTTCTGTTAGCACTAAAGGCACCGTTTAAATAAGTTACAGTAGTAAGTCTTAATAGAAAACGGCCGAATCAACGCGCTTCGAAATCTCAGTGTATATCAGTACCTACGCAACCGGTCCCGTTTTACCCTTTGGGTACGGAACCCTGAAAAACAGATATTTTTGTAGACCTATTTACGTGACAACAGTATTTCCCTTCGTGTTAAAAGTGACAAGTAATGAATAAACAGTAGACAAAAAAGCAGAAATATTCCAGAATTTCTTAACCTAAAAGGAACGCCTGGTAAGCATGAATCCTAGCTTCACAAATTCCCAGAAAGCTACCAGAATACAAATAGGATTACGTTCTGGATTCCAGACTGAGATCACTTGTATTATTCTAGACTTTTCCAGCTTTTGTTTGAATTTCATTGTGTTCTCACTAGGCTGTGACGCAAGTGAAAGAAAGTTATGAGTGTGAGTTCTTTGCCGTGTGTCTGTGAATACTCTTCTCAAACTCAAAATCTCAAACAAACAACCAAACATTTCAACGTAGGCGGGTCCAGAATCATGTACTGAATCCATGGTAACAGGTTGCGCGTCGATGTCCATGACACCCTGTGTATATGATGCAGCAATAATAAAAATTGCACCAGCTATACAGTTTTAGGAATATGAGGAACAGGGTGTAAAGTTCACCCATTCACCATAGAAAAGGGAGTATCTTCCGACCAGACGGGTGTTGTATCTGGCGGGCAACTGCCCGACGATTGATGTCGGGTTCTTGTATATATGTCCATTACACGGTAAACTTTAATTGCGCAATGCAGGATTTATGTGACGTCAGGATTTTTGTGTGACATCAGGTCATTTGATGCGTAGTTCGCATGTGGCGATGTAGATACCGCCACATAGTGTTTAGACAATGCAAGTCATTTATTGCTTAACTTTGAAGGGAGAAGGGTCTTGATTCGTAAAGTGTATGCTTTGATTGGCAATACGCACAGTCCTTTGCTTTCCACTTCGGTTGATACAATGCGTTTTGTATTGTAATTCTCATAATAATATGTTCAGAATCAATCTGCCTAGCCTTTTCCCACATATGTTGGGGTCGACTTCCAGTCTAACGTAACTGGGTAAAACGATACCCCTTAGTAAAATTGGTTGTCCGACGACCCGCAACGACTGTCAAAGATCCACAAATGACAACCGGGACCAACGGCTTAACGTACTTTCCGAGGCACGGGAAGAGTCTTGGTATGTAAAAATTGTCACCCATCCACGGACCGACCGCAGCAAACGAGTCTTAATCTGATCGATCGACCTGTGCGGCTGTTATTACTTAGCCACGAGCCCCTCTCTTAATTCTCATAATATGTTATACTATGTAATTATTTTAACAAAGATTACCGCGTACTTTGTGGAAACAAATTACCAGACTTGGCACTGTGCCTAATTATCTGATACTGGAAATAGGTTAAGAGAACGGTCAGAACTAGAACCTGGTTACTAGAAGAAGTATATTTATATGAGCTTATTACTTCTGTGAATTCTATGAACAAGAAAGCGTAGCTAAGTACCCCAGAAGATGGACTAATGACCTGGGGACTCAGACCAAACATAAAACTAAGACGGAGCGCTGTCAACAGTGACGTAAGGCCGGTTTCGTAAACATGTGTGCACGTAGTGTCATTGTAAATAGTTGTAAATGTGTGTGTATACACAGAGCGTTGGTTTAGTTTTAGCATGCTTCACTGTATTGTACGCAGCGCTCCGTCTTGGTTTTTTATTTGGTCTGAGGCTGGAAATGAAATTTTGTTTTTTTTTTGACAAATAGGTATGTCGTTTTGACAGTTAGATTAGTTAGTGATAGTTGCGGGAATCCGCTGGATGCGAGAAGGGCAGGAGCAGTCAGTGTAGCTATGCTTGGGGAAGGCCTGTGTGCCTTCTTTCGGCAGAAATGTAATGATGAATTACTTCTATGAGGTGAGACTGCCTCGTTGGTTTAGTAGTTGCAAGCGTTACTGCTAAGCATGAGGTCCTGGGTTTGATTCCCGGGTCGGGCAAAGTGTTATTGGGTTTTTTTCATCTTAGTCATCTTCCATCAGTTTATAATTAAGTATTTAGAATATTGCTAGTAATTAAGTATTTAGAATATCGCTAGTAATAAGTATTTAGAATATCGCTAGTAATAAGTATTTAGAATATTGCTAGTAATTAAGTATTTAGAATATCGGTAGTAATTAAGTATTTAAAATATCACTAGTAATTAAGTATTTAGAATATCGCTAGTAATAAGTATTTAGAATATTGCTAGTAATTAAGTATTTAGAATATCGCTAGTCCATGTCCGGACACACTGTTTATGTTCCTACTCTATTACCATCAAATTATTAATTAACAAAGTATAATTAATGGAAGCCGTTTAGGAGTCGCTAGCTTCCTCATTAAAAGCAATTAACTAATTAATTTGATGTAATTTAGCCTTACAAGCAGTCATAATAACATAAACGTTGTTTACAGGAAATAATTAATATAAAATTTACGGACAGCCCAAGAGCCTCGACCAACCTAAAAGGGATTTCGTTTGGCAGCTGAATCAAGGGTTTGATTCAGAAAGGGCACGACTCGTATTATGTAGTTTCTCTCTCCAGAGATTTGTTCCCGATACCGGTGGGTTAATATAGCTATCTACTAGGCGAACACAAAACTTACGACACCGATTCACCGACGTGTAATGCTAAGTCAACTCTTGCAGGTTGCCTAGCAACAGATTGATAACAATATTTGCCAGATACCGCACCGCTACCACCACTTATAAAACCACAGAAAAGTGCCAAAAACATAAATTTCGAAGCCTACGAGTCGTCTACTGTTCTCAGTAGACGACTCGTAGGCTTCGAAATGTATGTTTTTGACGCTAAGCAACCAGTTCCGTTCTGCCAGTTGTTTCTACAACTGGCAGAACGGAACTGGTTGCTTAGCGTCAGCGCCCACCAAGAAATTAAATACCCGTTGAGCGCCCAACTTGATGCTCAAGCTTGCGTGTTCGTGTATTGAATTTTGCAATGTATGGAATTGTCATAAGATTCATTTTTCAGTAGTCTCAGAAAATGCTCTGCTCTGCTTTGCTCTTGGTGTGAGCCCTTAGGGGTATTTTTAAATTAGGCATTACGTACCTTACTGTGCGTAACTTGACGTAAATAAAAAAACGGACATTAGTCCTTTTTCACAGCAGCAACAATCGTAAAGCAATCAAATCAAATACTATCATCATTAATTTACAATCTATCAACTCTAAAGTTGACCCAATCAATATTTAGAACAGATTAACATCAAATCAAGAACCAATTTAGAAGTTTGCGTAACATTTTAACAAGTTCAATTGTACTTTAAATAATTGATCGTTATGATTTGGGAATAAACGCTAAGGCTTGAAACACATTGAGCAGTAAACTGATGTCTGATCGCGTTTCGTTTACTCAAAAGTAAACAGATAAACAACCTCAAATCACTATAAGTACCTAGAATGTCACAGCACTAGTATTTCAATGGTGGTCGTACACTGTTCTTTGTCGTATCGATGAGTCCATTACTACAATTTTGTTTATCTACACCCATGCTATAAATCCTCTATAAAAGTTTCTAAAACAGTTAGCTTATTGCCAAAATTAAAACAACCGGTGTCAAAGTAACCATAGTACCATCCAATCGAGTGTTCTCTCAATTTCATTATGCAACTTATTTCAAAAGACATTGTCTTAAACGCGCGTTACACTATTAAAGTGCAGTAATTTAAATAAAAACTTATAGGTTATTCGAATTCACGTCGTATCCCGCCATTTTTGTTTGATATTAGTATTGCAAAGAACCTTATACATAAGATTCATATCATGGGTGTAGATAAAGTCTTATAAGCAACTGTAAATAATTAGGTAGGTATTAAAACACTCATAATTATGATACTATTCGTGTTTTAATACCCTTTATTCAAACTCAAACTCAAACTCAAAGCATTTATTTCAAATAAACCAATTACAGGCACTTTTGAATTGTCAAGGGGTCGGTCAGTCAGAAAGATGAAGCTAGTTGTAGTATTATTCAACAGTTGCATAAATAATTATTAATATGCTTCGACCCAATGATTTTATACGTAAAAAGACGTTGATAGGTTACCTAACCAACATTCGATATTCATAAATGGCACAATGTCACACTATTAAATGACACGTGGAAGTAGGACGGCATATCGTAATTATCTGGAGCGAAAAAGAGACAAAACGAAGAAAATGTGGCTAATTAGCCAAATGACGTGCACCTTGCGAAGCGTGTAACCTATCTAGAGTTTGCGCCACCACTCAAGTTCGATAGAAGCGGCGCTAGTGTCTATGTCATTGCATTAAAAAAAAATAGTTTCACAATTTTCCGCGGACTCTACCTCTTTTTCTTATAGTACTATTTCTTCGACAAGAACTCAGACACGTCAACAGTGTTAGCATTGGCCTCGCAAAAGTTTTTCATGGTGGAGAGAGTACGACAGGAGATGGGGCATCATTTGAGATGCAGCTCCACAATCATAATGTGTGTTGTTGCTCATCGGAGTACCCCACCCGACAAAGTTGTAACCCCTTTTTGAACTTTCATTTTGCCACCTTATTTCATTGCTTCTCGCGTCGCTACGTATATTGGAAAAATGGTGACCAAAAACACGTCTTTGACAATAAAAAAGAAATAGAAATAATGATAGGTACATATTATGCAAAAATAAAAATGGGTAAAACAATAACTCCTTTCCGACTGATTTTACGATGAAACGGCGGCGCTTTCCAGGTAACCCCCTTTTTGAGCACCAAATTACTGTACTATTTACAGGAAATCTAAAAGTAAGAAATAAAGAAAAAAAAAATCTGCAAAAACTAAACGCACATTACAAAATAAAAAAATTACATCATCTACTCCCTCTTCCTCTAATCCCATGTTGACACCAAGGTATACAAAATGTAATCTGCACGTTGTGTTTATCGTTTACACCTAAAACGAGTTGCAAAGACTAGTTGTATACAAAACATGTCAAATATTTCAAAAAGGTGAACAATTCATGTCTGAGACAACGACAATACATGTGGTATGACACATGTCATAAACACGATATAGGCCTTTTGCTGAAGACCTGTGTATAAAAACACAAATATAATTTACCCTAACTGCTAAGTGCGTCACAGACCTTAACATTTGATAGAAAAGTGTCTATTATTCAATTATAAATAGCTTACAAGCTCGCGTTTATTTTAATTGTTTAAGAGCAATTATTTGTGGTAACGATTTATATAATTAATAAAGACCAATTTGTTTAAATTGAAGTAAATACTATTGTAAAGTGATGCTTCAATAATTGTTTGTAATTTGTAACAAGCCGATTAAAATTTGAAATTGAGGATTACGAATTTGCGTAAGCCCATTGCGAATTACCAGGCACAATTTAAACCTCAGTAATGTTCTAAGGATCATCTAACTGGTAAGAACCAATAACGATTAAACAATTATTTACCCAACTACGGCAAAGCCAAAGGAGGGTTATGATTTTGGACTTAAGAATCTAAGATAGAGTTAGCAACATGATTTGCAAAGGTATCCCTTTATATTATTTTTCCTTTTATATTATTTTAGGTATTTCTTTATATTATTTTTCGTTGGAACAGTGGCACATCTTAGGTGCCGTTGAAATAAGTGCTCAGAGTGGAATATCTCAAAATATTGTGTAAATTTTTAATGCCATGAATGGAAGTTTAAACCGAAAGTTTCCTGAGATATTAGGAAAATTTGGGTTTAAACTTCAGACTAGAAAAGAAAAAGGTAAAATATTGTAACGGCGTCATCATGTCCCTGTATCATTCCAATTAATCAGCGCAGAATAACGCGAATATTTTTCTTTTTAATTTGTTTTACTTTATTTTGTGATGTTTTATTTTATTAATAGCATGTTGTTAGCGTTGAAATATTCTCTTCCATTCATGGCATTAAAAATTTGCACAATATTTTGATATATTCCACTCTGAGCACTTATTTCAACGGCACCTAAGATGTTCCACTGTTCCAACGAAAAATAAATTGATCAGTGCGGTTTCGCGGAACGGCTTATTAATATAATTTTCAGTCCACAAACGGCACCTGCGTTAAAAAATTTTTTAGTGGTGGGAATTATTTTTAACCGACGAAAAATAGAAGAAGGCTCTCAAGTCGATGCGTATTTTAATGACAAAACATCATCCCACGAAATCTCAATCTGAATCTCGTGAAAATACATATTCACAGTCATCCAAACAGATTTATCTCCATTACATCTGTATACTCAGTAAGAAGACACCAAATTCTATTACATTATATGAAACATGAAGACGACTTGTAACAGAATTCAGAACGCCTCGCGTTTCGTGTTACGAGAAAGCGAAAACTAGATGACATTACAGAAGTTGGAGACAGAAATACAATCGAGTAGTGGAATGAGGGACTTAATAGAATAGATTTTATTTCTGGTCTATAATGCCGTAATATTCTTTTATAATTAGAAGGATTAGGTAACAATTGTGTGGATCGATAAAATGTCTCAAACGCGATGTTTGACATGAGACTTATCCTCACCGTTAGTCCTATGACAGTTATTCAGTAGTCGTAAAACTTGCCTAAAAACTTATCCCAATTATAGTTTTTTGTAGGTCTACATTTAAAACTTACTAACTACCCGACTCACTCAAGCATAGACCACTCAAGAGTTCATGTACTTATGTAAATGCTCCAAAAAACTGCTATCGGATGGCCAAACTTCGCTCCTTGGCAACACACGCAAAAGCCATTAAAAGCACCAGAAAAAACACCAACAATACAACAAACTACCCACTTGAAGAAAAAAAACATAATGCATTTTATATCAATAAAACCTCCGTAATAAATAAAAAAGGAAAAACCTACACATTCCCCGCGCGAACTTAAACTGCTGTTACCCTATATTTCGAAGTTGTTAACTGCGATATTATTCATGAAATGTGCCTCCATCGTGATTTGTCGTTTGCGAATCACACAGTAGGTATGCGTGACGACTGAAAATGGGGGGTAACACCGTGTTTTGTTTTACAATATGTTTAATATGAAACGCACCTGTGTTCTTTGCGTTGTGGCGGCACCTACATCGCCACATGCGAACTACGCATCAAAGACACAAATCCTGCATCGCGTAAGCAGAGTTTACCGCGCGACCAGTATATATGTGATGTCCCGACATCAATCGTCGGGCAGTTGCCCACCAGGCACAACACCCGACTGGTCGGAGGATCCTCCCTTTTCAATAGAGGATGAGTGGACTTTAACCCTGTACATCATACCTAAAGCCTAAAGCCTCATGCCCGAGATACACAAGGAAGATAGTGCTAGTAAGCCAGAAAGAAAGTAAGTCTGGCTTCGTGTAAACAGAACTATCCTAACGTTTAGGCAAGGGAGAAAGAAAGCTAGTGTGATAGTTTAGTGGAATGGAATTCTATTTTTGAGCTACTGGCGCTACCACTAATTTTACTATCCTGGCTTGTGTACTAACCTCGTGTGACTGGCGAAGCTATAGTATTCAATCAGATCATTTTACTCCACAGAATACCAAACGGAAAGCCTGTCTTATAATTTACTATCATCATGTAAATAGTATGCAGGCGCATCTGCCAAGCCAGGATAGTAAACCAGTATTTCCAATGCGTGCCGGGATACACGAGGCTCGTCTTTCAAAGCTAGGATAGCAAGCTAGAACCTCTGTATTTTATTCTGGCTTGCTGTGTTAGCTTGGCAGAAGCTAGTGCTGTTTACACGATGCTAGTATTTAAACTAATATGCAAGGCAATGTAATGAAAAGTTTAATATTTGAATGCTTTTGTAGCATTGATTACTCGTAAAACAGTTGGTTAATAAACACTTCAGTTAAGTATCTTGTGGGTTTGTTAAATGTAAATGCATGCAAAATCTTCGCACTTCCTAATAAGTACTTTGAGGTTACTTTGAAAATTATTGACTAGGTACTAGCTGCGCCCCGCGGTTTCACCCGCGTAAGTCTCGATCCCCTGAATATATCGGAATAAAAAGTAAAATATGTCCTAATCCAGGTTATGGGCTACCCATGTGCGAAATTTCATCTAAATCTGTTCAGCCGTTTTAGCGTGAAAACGTAACAAATAAACAAACAAACTCAATTTCGCATTTATACGTAAATATTGTTTAGGATAAGTAAGGGGAATTGTCTCAATATTCAGCATCACCGGCATTGTTGTAATCTCAAAGAAAGTGTAGGAAGGATATTACAGAATGTAGGGCGAAATATTCCCGCGTCACAAGGATTCCTGCCTCTAAGATATTGCTTTTATGTTTATCCTGAAGAATGTTGAAGGTCAGTTTACAGAAATTGGTCCTTTGATCGTTTTTTTTTTTTACTGGCTCTAGACACGCGGCGGCATGTCAAGCCAAGTTCAAGAAAGGAACTGGCGACGCAGCAGTCCTGTTTATGGTAATATCAATATGCAAAAGTCATTGCAGGTTCATCCAACGAGACAATTTACGAGCAAACTGTGTAAGCCTTTACAAATGACGCAAGGTGACGATTTCTGACTGTTAAAAATTTCGTCATTGCGTTCGGGACAAATATTTTTTTTTTTTTCAAGTTTCTAACCTAACCCGCGACCTGTTTAGGATTTCGGGTCAGATTTGAAATAATCCGAAATTACTAAACTGACAAGGTAGTCTTTCGATCTAAATTATATAGTTAATCACTTTTTTATTTTTTTATTTCAGTGTGGGAAATCATCAAATGACTTCTCCCACTCTGGGCAGAGCGGAAGGGCGTTTGCTTTTGGAAATTATACGCCTCCTTTGTTTAATATATTTGAGACGTACGCCTTTTATATTGAATATTTTTGGAGCTAGGATATTTTGTTTTTCTTACAGCCTTCAAGACGGTTTCAATACAAACGATTATTATCTTTGTGCACGTTCCTGCACAATTTTGGTAGGTATTAACGTTTTTGATGTTTTTTTTTATTTAAGTTAGCTTACCATGAATTTGATCCCACTTAAATTTGTTAGTTTCGAGAAACAAAATTAATCTCTTCAATGGATGTCGTCAGCAAATCCATTCATAATATTATAAATAGATGCGAAAGTTTACTTCGTCTCTGTATCTGTCTGTGTCTTACCTTTTTACGCTTAAACGATCGTTATAAACTTAATACAACTTAATAGATCGTTATAAATTTGACAGATAAGTAGCCTGGAACTTTCACCCTTATTGCGTTATACACTATCAATACAATCTGAATCGTTTTGAAACAAATTGCTAATCCATTGCTTCATAAATTCGAAAAAACTAATCTGCACAACAGCGTAAATAACGCAATTAATGTTGTTGAACTGTTAAAATTAAACCGACGAAAAATGATAACTGAAAAGCGAAAAATAAAATGAAATAACCTTTTATTGTAACTAAGCTCCTAAACTAATTTAAGTAACGTAGCGGCGCCAAACAAACAAACAAATTAATTACATAATTATAGCGTGTATTGTAAAAAAGTTTTTATTTTTCGCTTTTGAGTTACCATTTATTGTTGTGGCTTAAATCTAATACCTACCAATTTTTATGTGCAAAATTTTAGCACAATCGGTTCACAGGTGAAAATTCAGTAGGTGACAAATCAATCAACTCCAGTTTTTCTACCCTTAGGGGTGGATTTTAGTTTTCAATTTTATATGGGACCAACTTCGAGGTATATCCTCCCCAATAAAAAAAAAATCGATCAAATCGGACCACTCGGTAAAAAGTTATGCAAGGTCATACATAAAAAAAAAAATACATGTTGACTTGAGAACCTCCTCCTTTTTTTTTCGTCGGTTAAAAATGAAACAGATTAATCTTAATCGGTTACGAAATTAAGTTACGCAATTAGATAGCTGGAGAAGGACAAACAAATTTTCATTCTGTATTAAAAAAAATATGAAAAATAAAATACACGCAGACGAAGTCGCGGGCAATAGCTATTATAGTCAATCATAATTGTTACAGTTGTCAGCTAAAAACTAAAAACCTCAAACCTTTTCAGAACATTACTCTAGACTAGACTAATGAAATAATTTTAATCTAAACCAGTCCCACTAATTAAGCCCACAACTAAAACCACACTAAACTTTTCACACACAACCTTCATACTGCGTAACACACTTTATATTAAAAACATAATGTCTCCCGAGAGAAATTCAAGAAGATTAGATACGCTGAGGTATTTTAATTTGAAAGGGGCTCAAACACAGGTTTAATTTATACACTAGATTCTGATTATTCATAGACGACGTTGTGAAATGAGTTATTTGCAAATCTTCGCACAGGTGCGCTGTGTGTGATCATATGAAATTCGCGAGAATTGAAGGATATTTACTGTGCCTCTATGTTTTTCTTCTTTCATTAATAAGAAAGAAAGAAAGAAAAATGCGTTTATTCAAAGCCAAAGTCAAAGTCAAATAATTTATTTCAAATAGGCACATAAAAGGCACTTTTGAACGTCAATGGCATTGTAGTTGTTATTGGCATTGTAGCAGAAAAATACACCTTAAAACTATAAAAACAGAAAACAACCATTAGAATGCCAAAAGGGCCTCAGCTCAGCATAATATCAGATGGAAATACAAAGTGTACCACCTTTTTTTTTTTTTTTTTTTGAGGGTGGGAAATCATCCAATGACTTCTCCCGCTCTGGGCGGAGCGGAAGGGCGTGTCAGACTTTTACTGACTAAAACCCACCCGTGTTCCTTCATTTGCCTGTTGCCAAGGTCCCGGTATCCCTTTCGGACTTTCCCGCAACCCTGGCAGGCATCGGTCCTATTGGACCCCGTCATTTTTGCTGACATCTCTTTGATGAGATGCAATATAATACTTTGCAGATGGAAATACAAAGTGTACCACCTGGCGCTGATTTTCAGCTGCAACCCACAAGTGTCATACGCTAGAATATTATTATAATAAAGTAAAAACTGATCTATAAGAAATAAAATAAATAAACTACCTAATAATTGTGAATGTTTAAAATGTTTATAAATAAAATATATAATATTTAAAATGGTAACATTCCGTTTAGTCGGCATGGACAATCTGTGCGCAAAGCTGTCAAAAATAAACTATTTGACGTTTTCAACATTTTGACATCTGGTTACATAAAATAATTAATAGTTAATAATTAATTAATAGTTGTCTTTGTACAATAGGCCTCTGATGACAGCGGTCTAAACATCCAATTTTGAGCATTTTCTGAGGGTTCTAGTGCTTCTACAGATAATTTGTACAAAACGGAAAACTTAGGGCCATAGAACTAGTTGATATTTATTTTACCGTAAAAAATCATTGCTCTAAGGTCATAAACTAAAGAGAAAACAGGCGAAAGCGTTTTTATGGCCTATTTCCTCTTAAAGCGCCGCTCCACAGCATCCCATGGCTAAGCTCTAAGCTACGTACGCTTCGCTTTGCATTAAAATTTTGGTGGGATCTTCCACTGCGAAACATGCTACGCACGAAACAATTGCTGACAAACATATTAACCAAGGAAAACCTGTCTGTGAGCATTCTCCGTAGCAGTAGACGTTCGGCTTTAAGCGTAGAAAGTTTTATCTATAATAATACTAATGTCATGTTTTTCTTGTAAACCTTAGTACCGCCTGTTGTATATTTTGTAATGTTTCATTTATTTTTTGTTAAGTATTTTTGTGGTGTACAATAAAGTATACATAAATGATAAATACTTAAATAAATACTCTTGTGTCAATACCAACTTATCTAGAATACTTATCAGTTTAGGTTGTGTTAAGAAGATAAGTCAATCGGCTTACGAGGGTGTGTCGGACAAAATCTTAGCGCTATCACCAGTGGAGACTCTTTTCATGATCTTGTGAACATAAACGTGTGTCCTGCGTGTCGTGATCCCTGCACGTTACATGAATTGATGGCCGCTGCTGATGGCCTCAAATTGCAAGCTAAGTTTTGGGTCGAATTAAGGTGGATCCACAGTGGTAGACTGCAAAATTGAAATTTTTAAAAATCCGTGATTTAAAAGAATTTCGCGTTCTACCATATTTGTTCGCATAGATTGCCACCATCAGAGCTGCTACATCTCTCATAGACCGATCGGCGCGACTGACTGTCGAGATATACCTACCTAAGTGGAAAGCTCATTATCATAATGTATACAAAATATTGGAAGACATTAATTTATTTAAAAGAGTATCAGTGGATTTTTTTACCCATTCTTCTCCATTCGACACTAACTTTTGGAAGGGGCGACTAGAATCAATTATATTTTACTGTAAGTTTTGACGTTCAAAAGTGCCTTATTGCCTATTTGTAAATTATAATAATATGATTTCACTTTGACTTTGACTTTCATATTGGAGAAAACTAATTAACCATTCAGCTAATCGTGATTTTCAAAATCAGTTCTCATTAATACATCCCACTTTTTATGTCCATGCTACAACTTGTACTACTACTAACACAGTATAAAACATAACAGTATTACTCTCGGCAGTGACCTTAAAATAATTACCTTCGGCAGTTCGGGTTGATAAACCTTCCACGCCCGTGCGTAACCGTGCGTTTGCACTGGTGAAACATTCGATACAAAACCATGTTTAAATCTCTAGTTCCTGTCAATGTTCCATACAATTTTTGACAGGAACTAGAGATTTAAACATGTTTTGTCTCGAATGTTTCGCCAGTGCAAACGCACGGTAACTGCCGCACACTCGACAATGTTGCGTACTGATTGATTGACTGAGATTTCGAAGCTTTCTACGAACTTATAATACTGTTACATATTTATACTGTACAGTCGAACAAGCTATTTGATAAACAGGCAAAATATATTAATTTTTCGCTACACTGCCAAAATTCGTTTTGATTGTGTGTGTAATTTTACTTTTTGAGCTAATGGCTGAGGAGAGTGACGTAAAAGGATTTTTGACTACTGAAAACACTCATAAAATTGTTTAAAGTAATTGCAAGTTATCTGCCTGTTTATCAAATAGGTTGGTTGACTGTACTACTAATACCCTATCCAATACACTTTCAGACCCACGAATGACCTAACAACATAATAAGTTTTAGGTCACAAGCCACACAATTAGCGACTGGACCATAGCCAAGTACCAAATACACTTACCAATATTTAATCCCTACTGGGGATCTATAATCTCATTCTACAATTAGGTTGGTCTAATAGGCTTTGTGCATGTTTCGATACAATCTGTAATAGTACTTACTCATATTTTTGAACGTGACCTTTGAGAATGTTAAAGGGTGTATTTATTATTCAGAATTTCTGGTAGCATGTTTTATGATTTTTTTGTTAGCTAGACCGTATGAGAATTATTGAGCATATCCTAGCGTGATTTTATTTATTGATTAATTATTATTCATGACACAACTAGCATTACTAGATTACCCTAAATCAGTAGCGTGGTCTTAAGGTGGATGCGCCAAGGTAGCCCGCGAAATTCAAACTTTCTTACGTTTTTTGCAATTTGCAGGTCAGTATCAGGTTGTATGTTGATCTAAATATTATTAGCGGCCGTAACAAATATGGGTTTACAGAATTATAAACATTAGATTCAGCAACACAACTATCTAAGTTCATATAAGTGCATTGAATGACTATTTCATGAAATCATGACATTTGGCGCTTTCAAAAAAACTTTCAAAAAAATCCGCAAAATTTCCAGTGTAAGCTTACCGGCGTTCCTGTCCTCGGTCCACAGCACCGAAAAGTTAACTACAAGAATCTTAACCGCTTCTCAGGTTGACTTTGAAGTGCCGTGTTTGACTGATGCGATGAACGCCTGGAAAGTGGCTTGTCCGGATACGGAGCAGCCCGAGAACCCGTTCTCCCAGAGACAGTGGGATGAGCCGCTCTGCAGGTTGGTACGGAATAACCTCATTAATACGTCCACCAATACTGCTGAGCGTGCCCGCCTACTGGCTGTGGGAGAATGGGAGTCGGTCCTCTGGCTTCAGGCGCTGCCGTCACCCAACATAGGCACTATGCTGGGTGACACCACTTTCCGGCTCGCTACAAGTCTGCATTTGGGCGCTCCTTGTGGGGCCCCACATCGCTGTCAGTGCGGTGAAGCAGTCGACCGCCTCGGACACCATGGCCTTTCCTGCAGTAAGAGCGCTGGTCGGTTGGCACGGCACGCAAGCATTAATGACATCATCCGTCGGGCTCTTGTCACCGCCGGGGTGCCAGCTGTTTTAGAACCTAATGGCTTGGCACGCGACGATGGGAAGAGACCAGACGGAATGACCATAATGCCTTGGAAGTTGGGTAGGCCTTTGGTGTGGGA
Source organism: Lithophane leautieri (assembly GCA_949152455.1). Lineage (NCBI taxonomy): Eukaryota > Metazoa > Arthropoda > Insecta > Lepidoptera > Noctuidae > Lithophane > Lithophane leautieri. The sequence continues at coordinate 4,569,308 of OX424482.1, read as the reverse complement.
TGCAACCTGTGTCGACACCCTCGCGCCATCCCATCTTCCTAGCACGGCGGGCTGTGCTGGGGCGGCTGCTGCAGGTGCAGAAAACCTCAAACGGCGCAAATATAACAACCTTATTGGTAGCTATATTTTTGAGCCGTTTGGGGTTGAAACACTAGGGCAATGGGGTCCAAGTGCTCATCGAGTATTTCGGGACATCGCCAAGCGGTTGGTCGACTCTTCACGTGACCAGAGGGCTGGCCAATTTCTAGGTCAAAGAATCAGCATTGCCATCCAACGTGGCAATGCTGCCAGCCTTTTGGGCACTTTTCCCACTGACAGCGATGCGGAAGAGTTTTTTGACGCCCTATGAGCCCTTTCTTTATGTATATAATCTGTATTTTGTTATTTTTATTTAGCAAACTCGAATGTATTATATTTTTGGTAGATCTGTAAAAAATATTGTTTAAGGTGGACCTTAAACAATATTTTTTCCATTACTTACAGCGTATCGCAGTCATGTAGCTTATCAGAGTAATTTTTGTGAACTCATTCAGAGAACAGGTAAATAAATCCACCCTTTCCGCGATTTCGTTCAGTGGTTGTATATTAAGTTAAGTTGGTGGTAAGTTAATTAATATGGCTTAGTTACCATATGACACTGTAATGAGGGTTTTCATGAAAATTCACGCCATCAGTCGGCGCCACTTTGACTAGAGGTCTTCCATGTCGACAATGATTATATAATACATATTATTATTATGACGTTTATCATTCGTTTCATTCATTCGTTCATCATTCAGTCATGACTAACAATATGGCCTATAGGCGCTTTGACACTTTTGACAAGTACCCGGACCTGACGACTCAGTGCTGCCACCTAGTGAACTTCATTTCAGAAAACCCTCATTGCAATGAGGACAGCAATTGGGACCTTACAGATTACCGCAACTCACTGTGATAAAGGAAGATTTCTGAACCTTAAAACATTAAGATAAAAAACTAGATAGACCTATAATTTAGATATGATGAGATTTGACTCAAATCCGAAATGGTCCTTCGAGCCAGATTATTGTGTACTACGGTAGATAAGAGTGCTCACGTCAACTAGCAGGTAAATAGTTAATTGATTCAGGCGTGACTTTGCGGAAATCCATTATAAAATACAATAGACGTAGATATATTTAGTAACCTATTCCGCTTGACTATTCCTCAAGGGTCATAAAAAACCCTGTAAGAAATCGACGTGTTTCACCTCTCAACGAGGCATCCTCAGGATGAAGATTGACCAATTGCAAACCAGAACCCGTAAATAAAACACACACACACGTAAATATATCTACGTCTATTGTATTTTAGTAGGTAAATGTAAACTGAGACAATAATTTTGGTGATATTTTTGGTTTGATCTTTTCTAGAACATTTCCTAATAAATTTATAAATATCCTCCATGGTCTGATAGATAATAAAGAATAAGCTTTGTCTGAAACGAGCGGGTCTGTCGGATTCAGAAGATATGTCTTTTCTGAACCCGCTCGTTTTATTGCGTTTTATTCTTTACCTTAACCACCGTCTATTCAGAGGGCACACTGTAACAGGCACTTTGTGACTTTGTAGAAGTTGTTACGAAACAATAAGTACTAGCTTTGTAAGGAGGCTTTGAGTCAAAATAAACTTAGATATGCGACAATTTAATATGAACGTATTCGTGTATTCGTATAAAGATTTCGTTGGAAGTAGTTTTCGTAATATCTTTCATTTAGGTCTAAAAATATTGGTCCTTCTACGCTTATTTGTTTATATTACTTACAAAACTGCTGACGGTACTTCTAATAGAAAGTGAGATTATAAAAAGTGGTTTAAAGACGTAAGAGGTGATGTCAAAAAAGGTCGTGGTGCCTTTTAATTTATCTTTGCTTACCACATTTCAATATTTTAGGTTAGCTTAGCATAATCATGCTGCGGGGGGAGTCTTACAACTCACTTCCCGCAAGGCGGGCTGTGTCCCACAAGGCGGGCCGTGTCCCATAAGGCGGGCCGTGTCCCATAAGGCGGGCCGTGTCCCAAAAGACGGGCCGTGTCCCACAAGGCGGGCCGTGTCCCAACAGGCGGGCCGTGTCCCACAAGGTGGGCCATGTTCCACAAGTTGGAACGTGTCCTAAAAGGCGGGCCGTGTCCCAAAAGGCGGGCCGTGTCCCACAAGGCGGGCCGTGTCCCACTAGGCGGGCCGTGTCCCAACGGGCGGACCGTGTCCCAAAAGGCATGCCGACACCAGCCGGGGATCCTGAAAGGCGCACAAGATCTCATGATCCCCGGTCCAACTGTGGGAAGAGAACACCGGGGTGGTTCTAAAACAGTAAGAGTCTGCAAAACCCCTCCGCTCGCCCCAGGGCGTAGGACATCCATGAGGATTTTCCTACCCGGAACAAAAAAAAAGCATAATCAGCCTACAACGTTGACACTCCTGGGACACTAGCCTCCTCTCTGTGAGAGGGACTGGGCAATAATCCACCTCGCACCCATTTCGGGTTGGTGGATGTCACTTATCTTCGAAAATTTTGGTTCTAAGCTATGCCGGTTTCCTGACGATGTTACCCTCCACCGTTTTGAGAGCAGTGGTGATGAAATAAATTACTTAAAGTAAAGTACCTGGCTCGGTTCAAATCCCCGACCTAAGACACGTACGGCTGGATCACCACTGCCCTCCACCATTTTAGCATATCCAGTTTCGTTCCACGAATCGTCAATAACAGTAAATTAATCAGTAATAACTAATAACTCACTCACACCTATAACATATCAACAGTTTCTATGAAACTACTCTGTTAAACAGTAATTATTATTAAAAAACTGCCTAGCCTTATCCTAACTATGTTGGGGTCAGCAGCATCCGATTAGACTGGAAGCCGACCCCAACATGGTTGGGAAAAGGCTAGGCAGATGATGTTAGGGTCGGCTTCCAGTCAAACCGAATGCAGTTGAATACCAGTATTTTACATAGAGCGACTGCCTATCTGACCTCCACAACCCAGTAACTGGGTAGTATGATACCCCTTGGTAAGACTGGTTGTCAGACTTTCAGACTTCCAACAGCCCATAACGACCGTCAAAGATCCACGAATGACAGCCGGGACCAACGGTTTAACGTGCTTTCCGAAGCACGGAGGAGTCTCGGTATGTAAAGATGGTCACCCATCCACGGACCAACCCCGGCAAGTGTAGCTTAACCTGATCGATCGACCCGTGCGGCTGTTATTACTTAGTCACGAGCTCCTCTCGATCCCACCAGCTCCAATTATTATTAATACGTAATCATTACCATAATTATTATTATTACAGTCTGATTAATGGATGTAACAGATACATAGCCTGATACACAATATTATTAGAATTACCATAATTTAGTCGGATGATTGGCAATTAAAGATAAGTAGATGAAAATCATTTCCGTGACATACGATATATATAACACTTTTGCTATTGGATGTGACATATCTAACCAACAGACCAATAGCCAGGTGGGTGGACGACCCACAGAAGATTGCAAGAAAGACTAGGAAGAGACTCGCGAAGTCCAAGGAAACATGGCACAAAAACGAGGATGCCTATATTCAGCAGTGGATGGAGCAAGGTGGTCAAGGAAGACGATGAAGGTAAAATAAAAAAGAAGTAAAAGTATTCTAAGTTTTAAAACTTCGATGAATCATTAAATGACCCAAAAACCATCTACTGTTTTAACCGATTTAGAAAAAGGAAGAGGTTCTCAATTCGAATGTATTTTTTTTTATGTTTGCTACCTCAGATCTTTCGACTGGGTAAACCGATTTTGATGATTATTTTTTATTCAAAAGCTGGTGCTACCCGTGTGGTCTCATATAAATTTTATTAACTTTGCTTGTATATTTTTGAGTTAGCTTCAATAATTACGTATTTTTCCCACTTAAACTATGTAGATGATATTTTATTTGACTCCGTCACTGTTATTTACATAGCAGGTAGTGGTATACGAATTTGTGTGGGGTAGGTATCACAACTAAAAAGTGAAAAATAAATATATTTTATAAAAAAAAAAACAACTGACGCCATGAATTAAAGTTATAAATGTTAATTTTTCACTTTTTTTAGTGTTTTTTTTTGGAAGTCGGTTGTTTTTTTTTTGTAAAAAGTTTTAACAAGAAAAAAGTATTCTGACATTACAAACAGACACTTCAATTTTATTTATTTCTATGTATGTATAAAAGGCATTTATTTTACATTGCATGTATGGTTGATTTTCTGAATATAATTATATGATCGCTTCCTACTCCACATACACACACACATACATACGGAAGATATTCGTGGACAACATATGCAAATCCCTTTCGCTACTCATAGCCACGGACACATTAGGGATATGTAGTTGTTCATACAAAAGTTTGCACCATTTTGTCATTTATTATAGACCGGCTTCGCTTCATTTTTTCAATATCTTGATCGAAACAGAGATCGAAATGAATGTCAGTTTTTTTTTTCAATGCCGTTTTGTTGTTCTCTCTGTCCTGCGCGGCCAAGGAAAAATCATTAGATATTATTAGAATTTTAACTTAATAATAAGCGGAACCATTTTATCGTCATTCGATTTGACATTGCAGACATTAGGTTCTTCTAAGGAATTTTAACTGCCATTCCGATACACAATACAATATATTATCTAACGAAGGGCGTCCCCGTTAACCTGCAATAGTATAGCATCTATATATGCAAAAAAAATATATCATAAAAAAAAAGTTTTATTTTATTTTTTTATAGTAAAATATTCACAAAAAATATTAAATTGATACGAAAAAGAAACACTCTGTACACGCAAACTTGTCACACTTGTCTTTCTACGTTGAAATACAAGTGTGCGTCTACAGAGTGTTGCCTTTACGTATCAATTTAATCGTTTTGAGAATATTACACTAGATACTTATATTTAAAAAAAATCTTTGGTAATATTTTTGTTAGCCTGTATGGACGCTAAACTATTGCTGTTTAACGGGCACGCTCTTTGTTAGTTAATATAGTTAATACATAAATGTTAATTACGACACGTCAATTTTTTGTTTTTTCTTCTTTATTACTTTATCAAAAAATAACGATTGCTACAGAACCCTACTGTAATAGTCCAATAAACTGACCGGATTTTTCATTACAGTGAGCGTAATAGATACAAATGGCCCTTTCATCTCACAATATTGCCGAGATCCGAATCGGAGGCCCAAAAAAAATATTACTTCGTAAAATAGGGTGAAAAACTCCTTTCAAACTGAAACGTCTACAACTAGCTTGTTATCAATCATGGTTATAGCTAAATCTAATAAAATGGTAGCCATTTACTTTGGCAAAAGGTTATTTATTTTTAGATATATAATATTATGCCGATATTATATTATAATAGAGCAGCAGGCGTAACATGAGCACCGTTTTTTCGACGGAAGAGTAGACAAAAATGACGTTCCGAGTAGACAGTACGACGGCAGCTAAGTAAAAAGAGTCAACTGCACTTTTAACGAAATTCACTCTTTTACATAATTCGACTCAGAATTCTTTGTTTTGTTTCAAATTGTCTTCACTTCCTTAGACAAATTTCAGTTGTCAGTGTGATTTTGACAGTAAGGATAGAAAACTTTCTTCCGAAATAGTCTATATATTAAAAGACCTAGACAAACATCGATTATAAATGAAAGACAAAATGACAGATTGTAGAAGGATTTCTACGGTGCGATGTCAAAAATGAAGAAACGAAATGTCACTTTGTATAGAAAAAGCTATGTCTATTCTTCGTACAAATAGAAAGCGCCATGCTACGCCTGCAGATAAAGTATTTTCTATTAACTTCTTGGTAAAATGACTATAGTTGGTCCCTGAGAGAGCATGTTTTTTGAAGGAGTTTTAAGGCCCCAAACCCGCACTAGGTTCGCGTGATGCAAATTAACCCTTTCTTGCAATTAAAAAATAATAATAGCAGGCTGATTCACTTAAACTACTACAAACCTTTGTAAAAGTATTGGAATATAGTGAATTTGGATAGCAATATACATATTACGATCACATAAAAATATTAGAAAATAAATTTAATTTGACTGAGATGACTGTACCAAATTCGAGTTGTTGGAATTCGTTCGCACATTAAATTGAATTATTTAAAGAGTGGTATCCGTTCGGAATAGAAAATTAATATGAGTTTTAACAAATACCAGTGGTATTAGAATGACATAAATCGTGGATTCGGGAGAACAACATTATAGGCTGATAATGCATATACAAGGGCGAGCTTATTTCAAACCTGACTGAATTCAATTGAAAGAGGCCACAAAAAGATTTAAAAAATCTATCTGCCTAGCCTTTTCCCAACTATGTTGGGGTCGGCTTCCAGTCTAACCGGATGCAGCTGAATACCAGTATTTTACATGGAGCGACTGCCTATCTGACCTCCACAACCCAGTAACTGGGTAATACGATACCCCTTGGTAAGACTGGTTGTCAGACTTTCGGGCTTATGACGATCTGTAATGACTGTCAAAGATCCACGAATGACAGCCGCGACCAACGGCTTAACGTGCTCTCCGAGGCACGGTGGAGTCTCGATATGTAAAGATGGTCACCCATCCACGACCAACCTCGGCAAGCGTAGCTTAACCTGATGGATCGATCCGTGCGGCTGTTATTATTTAGTCACAAATGCTTGCACTGACTGGACAGGTCAACTCAAATCTGGTGGTTCTTTCCTGAAAAGACCGTTTCAGACGCTAATCTACATGGTCCTCATATAGCCTGACCAAGATTATGCCTGAACTTTAAAAGAGACTGCGACCTCTGAGTTTGTTTCGGCCTTTCTTCTCAGAGTAGTCATATAGGAAACGCCGATCTCATCTAGCTTATTTTTACTGTTTTTTAATATTATGACGTGTAAAAGGGATTCTAATATCCTATTTATAGAATAAACAATTTCATTTCCACGAGCTCCCCCTCTAGGTAAAATTATAGATACAAGCTGAAAATAAAGATATTTTATTATAAAAACGGCTCCAAGGACCATCGTTATCAATGGTAAAGTCTATTTCTTTTAGAGCAATTTATTTCACTATCGTCGGCGTTTGATAGCCTTAAATTTCAATTTTGTGGCGCAAATTGTTGAAATTACCCACGCAAATCATTTTAGATGTCAGCCTTTTAATATGGCTTTATAACACTCCAGGGAGGATTTTAAATACCTATACATATATATTTTTGTATAAAATATATTTTTAACACACTAGGGACGGATTTTTAAAGCCTACAACACTCACAGTTTTACTGGAAGACATTTTATTTTTAAAACAGAAAAAAATCATTTGTTTGCTAAGAACTCTATAGGATTAGAGCTTTGTTAAACCCAAAAGCTCGTAAATTTATTGAAAGCCTTCAGTTTACTTTTAAAAATAAGTCATCTACACAAACATAAAAGAACACTTTTTATTATTTTTTTAATTTTAAACCTGAATAGGCATCTACTTGAATTTTATTAGGCAGGTACGTGAAAAACTTAATTGAAAAGATTCTAGGCAACAATTACATTAAGCGCGAGTTCAACGTTATAATGTCGCGGTCTCACGGCCTGTCGAGGCCTGTCGCGGCCCGTGCCCACCACAGACGTCATTGGAGCGACGGTTCCCACGGCCTGTCGGCCTGGCCTGCCACAATCTAGCCGGTGGGAAAGCGGGCCGTGGGACCACAGTATTAAAGAGACGCTACGGTGTGACGCGATTCTGGTAAAATAATGTCTATGAAGTTTTCATAGAAATTGTTGTATTAGGGTCGCTTTATGCCTTCCGCGGGAGCCTTATTACTTAATGGGTGGATATCCTTAGTACAACTCTCAGAATGGTGCCAGTGCCAGCCAAAACTCAAAGAGCTGTCATGTAAAAGTCAACTTAAATGTATACTTTTTGCAAAGTAAAATTGAGTTCTTTGCGCAACTTATTAAACCAGAAGTGGCTCGTATGTAATGGACAAAAAAATGATTAATTGACAGTTCAGCGGGATCAGGTACTTTCATGACTGTGTTATAAATAGGTACGGGCTTTAGAGACTAAACATTTTATAATCCATATAGATCGTCATTGACACACTCAACCCAAAGACTTAACCTCTTTGGCAATGCTTAAAAAAAAACAGAAAATTCAATAACTTCCGTACCTACAGCAATTTCTAGTCGAAACGCTTACAATGCAGCCGCCATATTGGATTTCTAGAAACGTCATTTATCATGTGTCAGTGTCTAGAAAAATACGATTTTAAAATACGCTGTACATATTTCAATTTATTTGCAGCAAAATCGGGGGAGAGATGGCAAGAAAAAGTCTGACATTTGAAATTGCATACAAATGAAATATTTCCCGTGTCCAATGTCGAGAAAAGTCACCGCTTTGTCTTGTTGGATGAGTCATTAGAGTAGAAAGCATTACTTTTCTGTATTACTGACATCGTTTTGAATTCTAGTGTTTTAAAAGAGTCTGGCAATGTAGCCGCGCCAAGAAGGATCAAAAATAGTTGCGCTTGTGGAAGACAAGTACCTTCTGACTCTGTTTCTAGTCATATATTATCATCTTTGACACAGTTCATCCATCGTTTCTTTAGTCTTCCGCTCCTCGTATAGCCATCCATATTCATACTCAAAACTTTCCTGACGACATTTTCCTCATTCCTCCGCATCACATGACAACCGATTTCCACACAACTTTCAGTACCTACTTATGTAACATTCAAAAATTGTTTATCATAGTCGCTTTTAAAATATCTCCCAAAATAAAATACAAATTATTTTCCGTGGCAACCCAACTATGCAAATAAGGATATGGCTACCCGCAGCGTAAGTTCTTTAGCACCAATATTTACGAGTTGATATTCTAAGCTCGCAAGTTGTTACTTTATCCCGCTATTTCAAGCGTGCAGCGGCTGCATTAAGTGACAGTCTGTATGTACAGCAAGCTACATAGATATTCTACAATACTCCTTATCATAGTACCCATAAGCTTGGTATTAATATGGGATATTAAAAAACTATAAGCCCGTTTCTAACTCGGATGAACCTGTGGTCCTTTGATCCGATGTTAAAGTAACGCTTGTGTACAATGAACTGCCAAACGCCTTTTTTTTTTTGCAATAAATGGAAAAGAAAATGCTTTTAAAACAAATTATGGTAAAATTTTTTTACTCGTGGCAACATCGACAATAATACGAAATGTTTTTGTTGCCTGTCTTTCAAATTATGCAAATAGCCTCAAGGGAGTTAAGTCAAGGGTTTCCGACCGTATTACTGTTTGGATATTACATTTATTCCCAATAGAACATGGTAACTTCCCACCATTTTAATTATACGTCTCAACAACGAGGAATCATGTCAAAACGAATGAACTTTTCACGACTATAGGTACTTTAGGAACAATATTGTCATCGTTTATGTAAATTGTAAATAACGTTATTATTATAAAAGTGTCTTAGACACATCTCGGGACCCCGGGGTCCCGGACCTTTGGAAGGCGTTGGAGGGGCCGAAGCCAGAGGCCTCTTAGACAATTTTAAATGACGATGAGGCACCAACGGACGATTATCCCTGTATGAATTATGCAAGTGCACCCAAAGACAACACCCAGTTGTTGCAGGACTATTGCAGAATTATTATTATCATTGCAATCATAAAAAATATGGCAATCGAACTACATGACTGTGAAAAAGATCGTCAACGGAAGAAGTGTGTAGGTCAATCAATCTGCCTAGCCTTTTCCCAACTATGTTAAGGTCGGCTTCCAGTCTAATCGGATGCAGCTGAATACCAGTATTTTACATGGAGCGACTGCCTATCTGACTCCACAACCCAGTAACTGGGTAATACGATACCCCTTGGTAAGACTGGTTGTCAGACTTTCGGGCTTCTGACGACCCGTAACGACTGTCAAAGATCGAACGATCGAAGAATAGTCTGTAAGTATTCGATGAAAAGGGTGAACGAACTCTGTTCAGGTTAAATTCTTACGCAATCACTCACTAAAGGCGAATTAGTAACACATTCATCTGTAGGTATGTAGAACTTAGAAGGTTTCAACTATATCTCAAAACTTTTTTCAACAATTTAAGAACCAAGCCATCCGCCTATCACAGTCCACTGCTTAACAGAGACCTCTCCCAGGCTGCGCCACAACACCCTGCCCTCCGCCTTATAGTGGAATCCCACGATCGGCAATATTGCAGACGGACATGCACGGCAGACGACCACAGACCGCCACGCACCGCGCACCGAGGTGCTTCCGATATCTGCGATATCCCGCACGTACCTTCCCACGGTCCGTCGTCTGGGCTCGTCGGTGTCCGTCCGCAAAATCGCGGATCGCAGGATTTCGGTATAATAGGTACCGGAGCGTGGCGGTCTGTGGTCATATGCCGTGCGTGTCCGGCCGCAATATCGCCGGTCGTGGGATTTCACCATTACGTGTCCAGTCTGTCTCAGCCACCTTCTTTAGTTCGTCTGTCGATCTAAAGTCTGTTATTTAATCTCGTAGACTAATTTGACATTTCCACCTGTCAAATTAGTCTACGAGATTTAAAAACATACTTTAGCTTAGGGGAGTCCCACAAGTCAACGCGGTCTCCACTTCAGGACTCCTTTGTTCCACTTCTATAGACTTGGCCAGCCCACTGCCAGTTTAACATTATTAAATTGGAATTGAAAAATCATCGACGATAATAGAGATTATATTATCGTCGATGTCAGTCCATGTCAGTCCATTGTCAGGCCAATATTTAAGCAGGGATCTCATCAAGATTATGGCAATTATAGACCTATAGCAATTCTAAATACGGTAAATAAAATAGTCGAAAAAATTATAGTTAAACAAATGACTAGTTTTTTGGAAAATAATATTATTTTAAACGATGTCCAACACGGTTTTAGACTCAATAGAAGCACTGCAACTGCGCTAGAGAAATACACAGACGAAGTCAATAATCGTCTTGATGAAAAAAAGATAGTTATGGTAATATTTATAGACTTCAAAAAAGCATTTGATACATTAGATCACGACGGCTTGTTGCAGGCTATGAATGAATGTGGCATAAGGGGCCCCATGAACGCATGGTTTAGCGAGTACCTTGAGAACAGATCACTCAGAGTCTGTGTCAGTGGAACTGAAAGTGTACGGGGCGACATTAAATTCGGAGTTCCGACCGGTTCAGTATATGGCCCATTAGGGTACATAATGCACGTCAATAGCATGTCTAATGTATTAAAAAAATGTAAGGCATTTATGTACGCTGATGACACTTGCCTGGTTTTTAGTGATAATAATATCGATCTCATACAACAAGCTATGCAAAACGATTTTGACAATGTGGTTCAGTGGGCACATGATAATGGCATTATAATAAATGTTGGTAAAACTAAGGGCATGCTTATTCACTCGCCGTATCATAAAAATAAAAATAGTTTAGAACTAGTGCAAGTTAAAGGTCATTCGTTCATCTAGTTATCTAGCTCCCCACTTTCAGTACATTTGCGCCAACCACAGTAGAAATCTACGTTCATCAAGTAATCGTCTTCTTCATTGTCCCACTCACCGTACTGACTTCATTCACTCTTCCTTCTTCGTTCAATCTATCTCTCTGTGGAATGCGCTCCCCGTGGAAATCAGGATGGTAACCAACCGATTATCCTTTAAAATTAAAGTTCGAGAGCACATTCGCAAGAAGCTGGCAGTATCATCACAACGGTAATGTTTTCCCATTGTTTTTCTTATTTGTTTTAGTATATTCGTGTAGTTATGTGTATTTATTTGTTCTTATATTTATATGTATTTAGGTATTTAGGTTTATATTTATATATATATACATTAATTTTTTTAATAGGTTAACGTATTTCAATTATATTTATTCAACAATTTTCGTTATTGCACCTACCACTGTTTGTCTCTGCATCACCCAAAGGTTGACTGGTAGAAAATGCCTATGGCATTAAGTCCGCCTCTGTACATTTATGTGCTTGAAGTATTAAATAAATAAATTCGTACGAATGTCTGCATAGCAACAAGCAATTTTGTCAGTGTTTATGTTTATTTTTTTTATTTTATTTTATTAATTTTAAGAAAACTTACAGCTAATACATTCGAGTAGTCAGAAGTAATATGTAGAATAAAGCCAATTACAAGTTTCCACTTATATAAACTTTTGTATAAAATTACTAATTAAACGGTACAAACCGCGTGAGAGTGATGTAAAGAATCAACTGAAAAGAATAAACAAAACAAATATAAAATACAACAATGTTACTCTTCAAAGAAGCAGTTACTTAATTTTTTTTTTTAATTCCCGGACACTATTCGTGAATAAATCAAGCTCAACATCCCGGCATACCTGATTGAAGAATCGACATGCTCTTAAGATATATGTATTTTGCCTATAGTTAGTTTTCACAATAGGTACATATAGGAGATGAGGTCTCCGAAGATACACAGATGGTACACGAAGTCCAATCCTGGCCACCAGCTCAGGGACGTCAGTAGACCCGTTCATTATACTAAATAAGATTAGAAACAGTTACCTCTTATAAATACCTAGGACTTGTAATAGATAATACATTCACATGGAATCTACATATTAATAACGTTTGTAATAAGCTGCGTTCCATTTTGGGTAAATTGAAAAATCTAAAATATGTTGTCAGCAGGAAAGTACTCTATGCCTTGTATTACGCATTGGCTGACTCAATTATTGGTTATGGCTTGGGTGGATATGGTTTTACATTCCCTACACACTTAAATAAAATCAACATCTTGCAGATAAGGTTACTAAAACTACTTATAGATAAAAAAACAAAGAAAACATTAAATGAAAATTATGAAAAACTATTTTCAATTTGTAAAGTACTCCCGATCCATCTTAAAAGTAAGTTAAATATCTTGACTGAACAATTCAATAATCAAAACCACAAAGTAGAGCGTAAGCATATGTACCCAACCCGTTTATCTAAGAAGAAGACACTTGCTGTTCCAAAAGTAAAAAATTACTTTGGTAAGCGCACAAGAAAGTACATGGTACCAACATTAGTGAATGAGCTGCCCTCAAAACTGATATCGCATGTCAAGTTTAAGTACCAACTTAAAAGAGTACTACAAAAACATTATCTCTCATTGTGTCCGTAGCTATGTCTGTAACAAACCTCACGTTTGCAAAAATGCCTTCTTGGAAAAAGTGAGATTTTTGATCCCGACTGTGGGTATGTTATTGTATAGTTTACTTAGCATTAATTAATTTTTAGCACATTTATTTTCAAAATTCAAAATTTGTAATCCATTGCTAGACGAGAACAACTGCCGACAAACTGTTATGCAGTTTGGCAGACCTTAGGTATATTATTGTTAATACAGATTTTGGAAAATAAAAATAAAAAAAAAACAAAAGTATATAAATGAACCTCAATTGTCAAATGAAAAACATCTTTTGACTCTAAGCGGTTTGTAAGCACACAAAGACTGTTAAATATTCGCGCTAAAATATTGTAATATTACGATCTTTATAAATCCTTATATTTTTATAAACATAATGTGGTAACAGGCATTTACAAATCAAAATAACGAGCAAAATAACAAAAGAAAAGAAATAAAGAAAATCGCAAAAATATTACTGACATTTAATAATGAAAATGTAAAATACCAAAAATTTCCGTGTTAACGTATAATTCAGAGATTTTAAATCTTCAACGCATTTTTCTTAAAATAAATGGACCTTATCTTCAAATGCTAAGGAGCGTTCAGAAGTCATCAGCGTACCGAGATAGTCACTGGCGCGAACTCGTAAGCGAACGTGCAATTTCTCGAAATTGCGACGTCGTATAATTTTCATCTTGTTAAGTATACAAGGTGTTGCTAATAATACGAAATTGAAACGTCTAGTAATTATTTTAGATTTATTGAACGTTTAGGGGCTCTAAAATGCTTAATTTTGTTTGTGTAAAATTTAACTGTTAGAAATTGAATTAATATTTGAAGACTCTTAATAACCGAAATAATTAAAGGGAGTTCAAGAGCCAAATGGTTAAGAACTAATAAGATTAAAAATAATAAAATTGTCTAGACAGCTATCCAGCTAAGCAAAGGTAATAAAGCGCTACTATAGCTACCCACTGATGAACCATATAAAATAATTAATAATTAATATATTATAATTACTAACGTAACTACGACCCTATGCCTCTTTATTTTTACGTCACTAAAATCAGTTAATTAAATTCAATATAAATTTGCAGCATCGCCTTTTTTAGGGTTCCGTAGTCAACAAGGAACGCTTTTAGTTTCGCCATGTCCGTCTGTCTGTTTGTCCTGGGCTTAGCTCAGACTCTTAGTACTAGAAAGCTGTAATTTGGCATAGGTATCTCATTCCTCCCAAAATCATGAAAATATTATTTTTGGGGTTTGTTACACCTGAAATGGTGTTTTTTTTTTCTATACTATGATTTTAGATGTCATTGAAAGGGTCGTTCTTAAATATTATGATTCAGAGATCCGTTTGCGAAAATATTAAGCTTTAAAGTGCAAATTTTTGTTAGAGTTAAGTGTCATACCTACCAGCTAAAATGGTTGGTTATGTGAAAAAATTTACGGCAGTATTATAACGAAATTAAAAGAATACTATCACAGCTAAGTAGGCTCTACAAGTTAACGACCGTTTGATAATCGACCAACTTACCTACATTGCAGTTGCAAAAACATGTTGTCTCATACATTCCGTAGAATATATTTTTCAACTACAATGTTAAGTTTGTTCTTGGGATAAATTCATCCCAACTACGGAACCCTTCATTGTACGTGGTCCGACACGCACTTAGCCGGTTTTAATTTCAATCATTTATTAAAAACTGTATGATCAGAAGTCTATACAGTCATTGCCTCTCCTAATCCCGTCTAAGCAAGTCTTTGACATGTCCTAACCCCGTGACCACGAGCTACACGCTCAAGCGACACGCGTCTTGTGACAGCGACAGCGGAAAAACAAATGAAAGAAGTTATTTAGAGCATGCCACGATGAGTGACCGAACCGCGTTTTTTTTTTTAAATCCAGAACGTGGTGTCTCTTGTCCTGCATCTCACACCTGGGGGCTTAAAACAGCCACTTTGACAGAATCATAATAGGAAAATATTATGAATCGTCGTAAAATGTCACAAACTGACAATTCATAATATGATCTGCGTGCGATTCGTAGATTACTAAATAATTCATCTGTTTGACAGTTTTCTATGGAGATTCGTAAAATGATCCACAAATTATGAATTTTTGTGACAAATTAGAGGAATTGCTAATGACATCTGGAAATTCAGGAAATGAATCGCTTTTAGAGGAATTGCTAATGTGGCCGTTTTAGGCCCACTGATGGTAAGTGATGATCAAGCCGAAGGTGGAAGCGAGCTTCACCCGGAATCCTCAACCACTGAGGAACTGGCTATCTTAACCTTTAACTGCCGAAACACAACAATGATGTCAACAATGTTGTTGGATGAGATGGCGGTAGCTAGTCAGGCGGACTTAGAACAAGCCGTATCACCAACCAAACCGAGCAGAAAATTCTCTGGGTCTGAGACAGGTGGTCCAGTAGACCAAAGAGGCGGTGAAACACGGCATGCGGAGCGACGGACGGAAACAGGTGACGCGCGCGCGTGTTGCTTGACGCACATCGCGTCCCTCGTGGCCGTGAACGAGGCCTTAGTATCTAATAGGTTAAAACAGTCATTCTGTCTTATTACTTTTTATTTAAACCCTGTATAATTAAACAATTTAGCCTTTTAACTCTTCACACAGCAGCTTCGGGAGCTTCAACAGCTTCGGGAGGTACCTGTGTAGGATTAGGCGGGAGGAAACGCCCGGGTGTCACCACTGTGTGGATCGCCCGGAGGACACGGTGGAGCATACGGTTGAGGTGTGCCCTGCTTGGGCGGAGCACCGCCGTGTCCTCGCGGAGGCGATTGGCGGCGGTGACCTCTCGCGTCCGGCCCTGGTTCAGGCCTTGGTACGGAGCGAGAGGGCATGGGAAGCCGTCACCTCCTTCTGCGAAGCAGTAATGCTCGCGAAGGAGGAGGCGGAACGCGTGAGGGAAAGGCAAAGTTTGCGCCCTCACGCCCCTAACCGCCGCCGTTGGAGACGCCCTGGGCGTCGGGAATCCCAGGCGGATTTCCGGCCACCATAGGCGCGGGCTTGCGGACGGCGAGCAACGGGCAGCTCGCCGTCCGATAAGGACCAGGCCCGGGTCGATGGCGCGTCGTGTTCCACGCGCGCCTCAAAGAGATGTCAGCAAAAATGACGGGGTCCAATAGGACCGATGCCTGCCAGGGTTGCGGGAAAGTCCGAAAGGGATACCGGGACCTTGGCAACAGGCAAATGAAGGAACACGGGTGGGTTTTAGTCAGTAAAAGTCTGACACGCCCTTCCGCTCCGCCCAGAGCGGGAGAAGTCATTGGATGATTTCCCACCCTCAAAAAAAAAAAAAAAAAAAAAGTATCTAATAGGTTAAAACAGTCATTCTGTCTTATTACTTTTTATTTAAGCCCTGTATAATTAAACAATTTAGCCTTTTAACTCTGTGTAAAAGAAATAGCCATTTTTTGGCCAATAAAATTAGATTGTAGTTGCTTTTAGAGCCTTAAATGTACTTGAAATATTTAAATAATTTATGTACTGTATAAGGTTTAAGAGGAAATTTTAGAGTGACATTTAATACATTGGTTAGGTACTTTTTTATTTAACGTCTCGCACATGGCAACTTTTGGCTCGTGGCTAAATAATAACAGCCGCACGGGTCGATTCATCAGGTTAAGTTACGCTTGCCGGGGTTGGTCCGTGGATGGGTGACCATCTTTACATATCGAGACTCCTCCGTGTCTCGGAAAGCACGTTAAGCCGTTGGTCCCGGCAGTCATTTGTGGATCTCTGACAATCGTTACGGGTTTTCAGAAACCCGAAAGTCTAACAACCAGTCTTACCCAGTTACTGAGTTGTGAACGACAGATAGGCAGGCGCTCCATGCAAAATACCTACTGGTATTCAGCTGTATCCGGTTGGACTGGATGCCAACCCCAACATAGTTTGGAAAAGGCTAGGCAGATTGGATTGATATAATAATTTATATATAATATATTAATATATATACATACCAAGACGATGCAGGATATTAATATCTCCCACTTCCTCGACGTTTCCATAAACTTAAAAGCATACAAAGCTTCTACGATATTCCTTTAATATTAAACACTAAACGGTGTCACGAGGTCAAAGGCAAAATTTTGAACGTCAAAGGGTTTAAAAGTATAACGTTATATTAAAATGGGGACTGAAAAATATGAGATAAAATATGTAACATTTTATACCCCTGTGGGCTTTATAGAGAGGCAAGAAAAAAGCAGCCAAATAAATTGGGATAAGGGCAGGAAGGTTGATGATGCTGAGTCTCAGACTCAACACGGCATCAGAAGGCTACAAAAAGCCTTTTGTCACAGAGAAATTGCACATAACTTACGATTGTTTAGATAGTATTTACTAGTGCTATATGCACTGGTTCCCAGTCCAAAACCCAGAGGCAGACCCAAAACAATATGGAAGGCTGTAGCGCTAAAGAACATGAAAGAGTGTCAGGTATCCGAAGACGATGTCGGGATAGAACGAAGTGTAAGAGAAAGACCAGGAAGGCAGACCCCACCACCATGTGGGATAAATAGCTAGAATAGAATATTTATTCAGTTTTAATGCCTGTACTAGGATAAACCTGTATCACAGAAGGCATGAGCTCACACTTTATGATAATTAGTAGGACAAAAAAAAATCTTAACAATATTTAACACTAAAAGTCTTGAAATAATGACAAAATGGATTTAACTAATTTATTATTTTATACCTAGTTTACTTAAATACTATTTACCTTAAAGATAAAAAGAACAAAAAAAGTCATTTATACGTGATTTCTTAGTTAGTTTGCGTAAAATAGTTTCTAGCACTTTAAACCTGGTTAAACACATAATATTTATTTAATTTATTTATTAATCACCAACTTGCACTAACAGTATACATAAGACACCAAACATACAAGTTATAGGCTATTATTGTCAAATCATATTATTATATCAAAGGCTATTATTATCATATTATTTATTTATTTAAACTTTTCGCACTCAAAAAAGAGGTACAAAGGCGGACTTAATGCCTTAGGCATTCTCATTATTAATATGATTTGATTAGCTAGCTAGGATTGATTTGGATAATTATGATTTGATATCTAGGAAGAGAGAGAGAGAGAGTGCTATATGCACTGGTCGTAGCAGTGATGGCCCAGTGATAATGGCCGTGACTTACGAGTTATAGGCACTCAAACCCAGGCCGGCCGGCTTCACTTCACGCACTACTTTCTACGTTCGGGCAAACCGACAGTTTCACATAGGAGAAGTGGAGGTCTGCATCCGTTCGTTGCCCTTACAAGACTGACTCGTCACTCAGCCACTTCCCTTAACACGACTCTGTTCACGTGCCGCCCCAGTTTGGCGAGCGCGTCACGGCGTTTACGCCACCTAAGTACTGCAATAATCAATTGAGAGACTAATATCGCTCAACTTTTATAATCTACGGCATAAATATTATAATATAGTGCAATATGCACACCTCACGATGATTTCTTTCGTTGTTGCTCTTATAACTAAGAAAGTAGATAATTAAGATTTAAAAAATCAATTGTAAAATCAAAGTGAAATGACCTATACTTCCCGGAAAATTCTACCGTTTCTCGTTCCCAAATAACACACTGAAACTTGGTTAAAAAAACTATCAAAAATTGCCATCTATTGAACAACGTATATAGTTGTGTAGAACCAATACTTCCGAAAAAACTGAAACGAAACTGTAGAGGCAAATGTATCGGTTTTCTAGTGCGAGTTGACACAGGTTCTCACTTTGCACTGTCAATGGCTATCAATGACGTTTGAAATTGTTTGTGTACGACCGAAACCGTGTTTTGAAGTGGCTTTTATTTTCCAAAACTGATAGTTTTTTTTAAACGAAGTTGACATTTTTTATTCTATTTTTGTTGGATACAAGCTCAAACTAAAACCTAACACAAAAACTGCCTGTAATTGGTTTGTTTATTTCAAATAAAAATACAATAAAATACTCTTTTGAATTGAATATTTCGGCTCCTCTCTTGTACTAAATGGTGAGTATAGGTATTGTCTTCAACTTACACAAATCTACATCTAAAATAGTTCCTAACCTGAGTATCGAGTATCGACCTGAGTATCGACTAGCCTTTTTCCAACTATGTTGGCTGTCAGCTTCCAGTCCAACCAGTTGCAGCTGAATACTAGTATTTTACATGAAGCGGCTACCTATCTGACCAACACAACCCAGTTACTGGGTCGATACAAAATATTTGGCCTACAAAAACCCGATTTTGTATATGAAAGCCTGTATTATCCTTACATGTTATAAAACAAAGTCCTCCGCCGCGTCTGTCTGTCGTCCTGTACGTGATAAACTCAAAAACTACTGCACCGATTTTCATGCTGTTTTCACCAATGGATAGTGGTTTTCAAGTAAGGTTTAAGTTTACAATAACCGACATCAATGCAGGCGAAGTTGCGAGCATCAGCTAGTTTTGTATAAGAATTTATTTCCCTCAAGTTGACTGTAATAAATAGTTGCATGACAGCAAAGGCTTAAATTGCTGTCCAAACCTTGGAGAATCTTGACGTTTTAACCGAAACATCATCCATCAAAGCCCCTTTTTAGGGGAATTCTCATGAATACCTCTCCCTCCTGAGGATTGGAAGGTTTTCCTTATATTATCTTACCCTGGATGTAGGTACAAATATTCTTTCCTTAAGCATACAAAATAGAAAAAAAAAAGAAAGATATTAAATTTATTTGACCCAGGTAAGGTACACAATATTTATACAAAAAATAAAGAACATAAAAATAGTATTGTGCACTTCACGGCTGCGCCAAACAGGCCCAGTTCAACATGAATGCCAGACACCTAGTGCCTGACGCTAGTTTTCAACTGGACCTTATGTTAGGAGGACGTCTTACAGATGTAAATCAGTTTTATAGTGTGTGTAGAAGTTTAAATAAAAAAATAGATAGATATGTGTAGCAAATAATAATAATAACTCCATTAGATATTTTTATAAAAGTAATTATAGATAATTATAAATGGATATTTAAGAAAAGAAGAGAAAAGAAAATAATTGGATTGAGTCGTAGATTGGATAGCAATAGTGGTCCACTAACGGTCTCGACTTACCGAGTTGTCGTGAGTCCTAAATCCAGGCATACAAGCTCTTGGTGCAATGTATTTCATCACTACTAAATCTACTAATCTTAAAACGGTAAAGAACTCTTGAGACAACCAGCAAGTCTCAGAACCAGAAACTCAAAGACTTATGAGCTCTGCGCACCCGCACTGGGCCCTCGTAGTGGATAACAGGCCACTCCCCCTCACAGAGAGCAGGGGGCCTAAAACGGCCACATTAGCAATTCCTCTAGAAGCAATTCATTTCCTGAAGTTCCAGCTGTCATTAGCAAATTCCTCTAATTTGACACAAAAGCAATTCATATTAAGTGAACCATTTTACGAATATCCATAGAAAACTGTCAAACAGATGAATTATTTCGTAATATAAATCGCACGCAGATCATAACATTATGAATTGTCAGTTTGTGACATTTTACGATGATTCATAATATTTTCCTATTACGATTCTGCCAAAGTGACTGTTTTAAGCCCCTAGGTTCCAGCAGTGGGAACAATACTTATAGACTGAATACGTAAAACCTGGTTTAACAAGCGTCAGATAACCTTTATCTGAAGAATAAAAATTACGATTTCACAGCTAAAAAAGATATTACTTATGTCAAACCGCCTTAATAAATTCGGCCCTCATGTATTTTACTCGCACAATCCCCGAGATCTACACATGAAACAGACCCGTTTATATAACCCAGAAGACTTCTAAAACGAAAAACAATTGCAACCTTTGTTTATCTGCTAAGTCCCATATATTATTTACATACCCACATAAAGCCACAAGTGATAAATGACAAAGAAGATAACATTCAAAAGACATTTTAATCATTCTTTACTACACATTATCATTTTCAAGTCTACAAAGGATTCTATTGTCATATTCATGTTTAAATTTAACATTTTCATTGCGAGAAATGATTAAAATTTTGAATGGACTAATTATAACTTTACTGGGATGCTGGCACTGTAAAACCACTGAAAATATGAAATACAGAAGGCAAAATTGTGGTAGCCACAGATTTTTCTATAAGCAGGCAACTGTTTTCCCACTACTGGGACACACACAGGCCTCCTATCTGTGAGAAGGTCGCCACTCAGGCCCAGTAATAGTAGTGTGGCGGTATCTACATCGCCACATGCGAACTACGCATCAAAGAACTTGACGACACACAAAAAGCCTGACGTCACATAAATCCTGCATCGCGCAATTAAAGTTTACCGTGAATATATACAAGAACCCGACATCAATTGATGAGCAGTTGCCCGCCAAACTCAACAACCGTCTGGTCGGAGGATCCTCCCTTTTCTATAGAGTATGAGTGAACTTTGCAGCCTGTTCCTCATACCCCTACAGTAGTAATGTCTCCGAATTTCCGGTTCTAGGGCAAACCGGTTTCTTCTCGATATTTTCCTTCAACCTTTTAAGAGTGTTGTTGAAATAAATTGCACAAAAATAAAGTGCATGTCTGTCTGGGTTTATTGCTTCGCACAAGCACAAGTGATTCTATAACCGCACAAAGATTACGTATGCAACAAACTGAGGTCTATTCTGGGTAAGCTCAGTATACTTAAATATAAACTACCTTACAAAACGCTTAGAATGTTATACATGGCCCTAGCAGACTCGGTTATAAACTACGGACTCAGCAGCTACGGGAGAACTTATCATACATACCTGACAGATATTTACAAGTTACAACTAAGAATGCTAAAAGTAATTACGCCAAAACATGTGAACAAGAAATTCAAAAACAGTGACGACGATCTCTTTATATACTGTATAATGTGATGAATGTGTTCAATAAAGTTGAATTTTGTACTCTTGCAGAACTCAATAGACCTGAGCTGCTAAACGAAAGAACCAGACCCGATTTTCTGAGAACGATATCTCTTAAAAATAAATATATCCTACCAAAATTCAATAATGTGTACGGGATGAGGGTTGCAGAATATTTAATACCATTTTTCCTTAATAAACTGCCAGAAGACTTCCAAACGTTATACAAAGAGAATTCGAAAAGTTATAAGTACAAATCCAAGCGTTTCCTTACACAAAATTTCTCCTAATGTATGTATGTATTATGTACCCACAATTATTAATATCATTATTCCAAAAAGTATTGAATATTGTAGTACGTAAGTAACATTGCTGTAAAATTTATTTGAACGGCTCGCCACCCACAGATAAACCCTGAGAGGTTTTCGTTGTGAGGCTAAAACCAAAATATATTAGGTTAAGTGTTTTAGAAATAAAGAAATAATAATAATATAAGCGATTTTCGCGCGTATACGCGATCGGTCGCGTGCATATTAAGTCACTTTTTGTTCGGAAAACCGGAAAGCTTCTGTCAGTGCGACCCCGCGTTCAGATTCACCGAATAAAAAGTTCGAATGATCGTGTATTCGTGCAACGATCGCTTTTGTGTTGCAGGTGTGTTACCTTCCTAGAGACAAAGCTGAAACGTCTGTTCCTGTAATAACACCGGCGCCAATACCCTTTAAAGAAACGCTGGTTTACGGCAGAAGTAGGTATGGTGGTAGATAATAAATTAGTATGAATGAGTAAATTGATTGCTAAGCAAAGTGACTATCCAACCAACCACCAACTAACCACTTCAAATTGTCAGCATATTCAAATCACAAGCAGTTGACAGTTGTTAGGGGTCGTCAGAAGCCCGAAAGTCTTACCAAGGGGTATCGTGTTACCCAGTAACTGGGTTGTGGAGGTCAGATAGGCAGTCGCTCCATGTAAAATACTGGTATTTAGCTGCATCCGGTTAGACTGGAAGCTGACCCCAACATAGTTGGGCGAAGGCTAGGCAGATGATGATATTCAAATCTCAAATGTAATTCTTTGACAGTTGTATGAAATGGCTATAATATGGCGTATTTAGGGTGTCAATTCGCTTAACAATTAATTTACCTGCCTGTACTTTCCCCAGATGAGCTCTTTCACTAATAAAGCGTTGACCTTCTTTGCATTTGTCTGTTCTGTGTAGGTACGGGTGTTTTACAGTATCTAATTATAATTTTGTAGGTAGTAATAACAGTAATTTTGGAGTTTGTAGTGCTATAGAGAGACATGCTAATGTAGGCGCGGGGAATACCAACTACTCGAGTTAGTTTTAAAATAATTATCTCTTTCATCTTAACATTTTATTATCTCGGTAGTAAAGATTTCATCATCATCTGTCTAGCCTTTTGCCAACAATGTTGGGGTCGGCTTCCAGTCTAACCGGTATTACCAGTATTTTACATGGTACGACTGCCTATCTTACCTGCACAGCCCTGTTACTGGGTAATATGATACCCCTTGTCAAGACTGATTGTAAGACTTTCACGACCCGTAACGATTGTCAAAGATCCACGAATGACAGCCGGGGCCAACGGCTTATCGTGCTTTCCGAAGCACGGAGGGGTCTCAGTAGTAGATGTAATTAAACGTTAAAAATGATTAATTATTGAAACGGAACAGCTAAAAAAATATCGTAGATTAGATTTTAACTTACGTCTTGTTATTTTTGCTTGAGCCTTTAGTTAATATTATAAAAAAGTGTATTAAATAATAAATATATTGTGTGTAATAAATATTTATTTTATTGAAAAAAAGAAAGAAAGAAAGAAAGAAATCATTTATTTGCTGATAATGTAGGTATACATATAAGTTGGAATATTTATTAAGTGTCCCAATACATTTTACCTTGCGGCATGCAAAATATTAGGTTTGAATTAAATAGTAATATAGATACAGCTATTACGATCATTATTAGCCGTAGTCGAATTTAATAGGTTGATTACAGATCAGACAACAAAAGAAACAAAACAATTAGTGAATTACATATAAATCTCTCGCAAATCATAACCATGAAGAATATAAATGTCGAAATGTGTAATGTGAAAAAAAAACTTAATGTCAAAATATTGTAAAAGTTTAAAACAATCACAATTTTTATTACATAAAGAATTTAGACAATCTGGTAATGTCAAGATCTGATATATCAAATTACAATATTACAATTTTAAGAATAAAAAAATAAATCGCTAATAAATAAATAACAATGTCATCTAAAACAGTCGAAATTGGAAAGGCCACGTACATTTACCAAAAATAATTTTCCTATATAGTTTTGTCATTTAAAAAGTCTTTAACTGTGTAATAACATTTCTCCAGCAATAGTTTTGTTAATTGTTTTTTAAACATTTTTGTGGGTAGGTCTTTTAAATTTTCAGGTAATTTATTATATATAAGCGATCCCATGGAAAGGATGCTATTTTTTAATAAGGCTGTTTTATGACCACCTGTGCGCAATTGGTTTTTATACTGGGACCTCATTGGTGCTGACCGTTGTCTTATGTCAATCATTGTGGTAAATAGGTGTTTATTTAATTTAACGAATAGGGCCACTTCTAGTATATATAAACAAGGTAATGTCAGAATTTTTAGGGATATAAATACAGGTTGGCAACTTTCAGTAAACTTAAGACTAGTCATTGATCTAAGACATCGTTTTTGGGCCCTAAATATTCTTTCCCTCTCACTGCAGTTGCCCCAAAATATGACACCGTATCTTAATAATGAAGCAACTAATCCATGATAGGCTATAACTAATGTATTTATGTGTAGTTTATTTGAGAGGTTATAGAGTACATATGAAGATTTACTAAACTTTTGGCACACATATTCGGCTTGAGATTTCCATGTCAATTTATCGTCAATCTGTACTCCTAAAAATTTAGTTACTGAAGCTGTGTCTACGATTTGGCCATTATATTCAGTAATTACTTTTTTTGGCTGTAACCTCTGGTGAAAATGTATGACTGTAGTTTTTTGTAAATTTATGACTAGATTATTCCTATTAAGCCAATCTATTATTGTTTTAAGTGTGCTGTTTATTTCATCTTCGTAGTTCGTCTCATTCATAAATTCGACTATAGCGGTGCTGTCATCGGCAAATAATGTCATTGGCTGACGAATTTGATGGGGTAGGTCATTAATATAGAGTAGAAACAGTAATGGACCGAGTACACTACCCTGTGGAACTCCGAACTCTGTTACTCTGCAACTGGATAGGTATTTCAGTTCACGTTTAGTTTTAGTACAGATTCTCGATAGTTCTGTGTACTGTTTTCTTTTCGTGAGATATGACTTTATTAAGTTTAGCACGTTTCCTCTTATGCCATAATCGCTAAGTTTATTTAAGAGAGTGTCATATTTTACATAATCGAATGCCTTTGTCATGTCTGTGAATATTGCACAAATAGGGTTTTTTTTATCCACATTATTCATGATTACTTTCAAGAGATCGAATATTGCCATGTTGATATTTTTATTTTTTCGAAAGCCCTTTTGTTCTTCACATAAAATGTCATTTTTAGCTATAAAAGTGTAAATAGATTCATATATGATTTTTTCAAAGATCTTAGAGAATACTGAAATAAGAGCTACAGGTCTATAGTTTTTCATGTCTTCCTTGTCATTCTTTTTGTGCAATGGTTTTATGATCACAGTCTTTAATTCATCAGGGAATATACCTGTGCTTATGCACTCATTTATTATATGGCTTAATGGTTTTGCGATAACATCAGAGACAAATTTGACTACAACGGTTGAAATGCCATCAAATCTGAAACTTTTTTTATTTTTTAAGTTTTGTATCACACGTGTAATTTCTTGGGGGCCTACCGGCTGCATAAACAGCCTGCCGGCTGAAAAAATAGTAACTGAAATATTATAGATATTATTATGGTTTAACATTCACCTCGTCAAACATTCAATGTTATTTCTAACGTTAAGTTACAATATAGAAGGTATTTATTTTCATTCTTAACAATAAGTTAGTTGATATTACTAAGAAGTTATAACTTTTAACGAATATTTTGATATTTATTATCGACATCTACGAGTAATACCTATTAGAGGAGGTTTTGGCTAAGTAATAACAGCCGCACGAGTCGATCCATCAGGTAAAGCTACGCTTGCCAGGGTTGATCCGTAGACCCGAGTCCGTACCGAGACTCTTCCATGTCTCGGAAAGCACGTTAAGCCGTTGGTCCCGGTTGCCATTCGTGGATCTTTGACAGTCGTTACGGGTCGTCAGAAGTTCGAAAGTCTGACAACCAGTCTTACCAAGGGGTATCGTATTACCCAGTTACTGTGTTGTGGAGGTCAGATAGGCAGTCGCTGTGGATCGCCCGGAGGACACGGTGGAGCATACGGTTGAGGTGTGCCCTGCTTGGGCGGAGCACCGCCGTGTCCTCGCGGAGGCCATTGGCGGCAGTGACCTCTCGCGTCCGGCCCTGGTTCAGGCCATGGTACGGAGCGAGAGGGCATGGGAAGCCGTCACCTCCTTCTGCGAAGCAGTAATGCTCGCGAAGGAGGAGGCAGAACGCGTGAGGGAAAGGCAAAGTTTGCGCCCTCACGCCCCTAACCGCCGCCGTTGGAGACGCCCTGGGCGTCGGGAATCCCAGGCGGATTTCCGGCCACCATAGGCGCGGGCTTGCGGACGGCGAGCAACGGGCAGCTCGCCGTCCGATAAGGACCAGGCCCGGGTCGATGGCGCGTCGTGTTCCACGCGCGCCTCAAAGAGATGTCAGCAAAATTGACGGGGTCCAATAGGACCGATGCCTGCCAGGGTTGCGGGAAAGTCCGAAAGGGATACCGGGACCTTGGCAACAGGCAAATGAAGGAACACGGGTGGGTTTTAGTCAGTAAAAGTCTGACACGCCCTTCCGCTCCGCCCAGAGCGGGAGAAGTCATTGGATGATTTCCGACCCTCAAAAAAAAAAAAAAAAAAAGATAGGCAGTCGCTCCATGTAAAATACTTGTATTCAGTTGCATCCGGTTAGATTGGAAGCCGACCCCAACATACTCGTAGTTGGGAAAAGGATAGGCTGATTGATCTAATACCTATTGGGTTAAAATAAACGTTTAAACCGTTAATGTTAATCTCTACTCAGTAGTGTATAAATGTACTGTTTATCCTTAAGAAATCGGTCTTCATCCACTCTCAGAGGAATCTACCTAGTTTCTGCACGAATAAATAAATCGGCGTCGTTTGACACGTAAAGCTCTTCCGAATGGTTTGCGAGTTTTAAAAAGACATAGACAAAGTTTGCCTATATTTTTGGTGAAAGTTTGAAAAGTTTTTTTTTGTAGAAATATTTTTAAAACTAGGGATGGGCCGAACGTCGTTTGAACCGAATACGAACTTTGGCCGAACATTCGGTGAAAATAAAAACTATGACCCTAAACATAGTTTCGACCGTGGTTACGCGCGTTTACTACTTTGTGTCACTTAAGGGCGATTGGATTAGTTCGGGGTCCGAACTAAGAATTAATGACAACACGATTTGACAGCTGTCCCTAATTTTGATACGTATTTTCCCGTGCCAAAAATTTGATTAAATTTTTTGATTTATCAACTACTTTCGGACGGGGCCTTATCTTCGTTAACGCACCCAGAAAGTAGACCCACAGACACATGCCAGATAAAGCAGAATCCTAGCTATTGTGCACCTTAATCCTCTTAGTAATTTTAAATACCAGTAGGTAAATAGATGTCATTTAAAACTTTTAATAAAAATTAAAGATAGTGATTTTCAATAGTAGTGATAATTATTTCAATGTTAAATGTAAAAATTCTGATCTTTTTTTAGAATACGTTTAATTGTTAAAGTAAACACTAACGAAAAAATACTTAATGGATTTATTTTACTGGTTTTGTTTTATTATTTTAGTCAAATCAGTTGAGTATCAAAGTAAGTTTTTTTGTTTGTTGCGCTTTCACGCTAAAACGGCTGAACGGGGGGAATTCGTCAACTCGTCCTAAATGCCTCTTCTTGTTCTTTTGATTTTCTGCAAGTCTTCCTAAATGGGCCGTAGGCATGTAGAAGGAGGTGACGAATTATTCCGGAACGGATTTAAAATTTGGCACATGGGTAGACCATGACCTGAAATTGGATATAGAATACTTTTTATCCCGAAATTCCCACGGGATCGAGACTTAATCGGGTGAAACCGCGGATCGCAGCTAGTTATAATACTAGGTAGGATATTCTTGTTTAAAATGTTCGGCATTTGACCCAAACTTTGGCATTCGGCTAAAATTCGGTTCAAACCGCCCAAATCCGATTAAACCGTATATGAAACGAATTTCGGCCCATCCCTATTGAAAACCTATTAAGTAGTATTACATCATCATCATAACTGGCGGCCTTATTCCCACTACAGCCGAGTAAAGGCGTGCTCCCTGCCATGCACCCCTTTTCTTTTTTTTTGAGGTTGGGAAATCATCCAATGACTTCTCCCGCTCTGGGCGGAGCGGAAGGGCGTGTCAGACTTTTACTGACTAAAACCCACCCGTGTTCCTTCATTTGCCTGTTGGGGGTATGATTCTGTAAGACCTCATTTTAAACTTCGAATCTGAATCCGCTGTGAGTTTCTTGATTGGCATTCTAAAAACTCGGTTGCGAGCGTGTCAGCGATTTGAACTAAACTGACCGTGAGATTTTTACAGATAAAGTAACATAAGAAGACATAACACATGTTCATGACATGTTCTAGATGACATAAGAAGTGGCATTCAGTAAGGTAATTACCCCGTCACTTTAACGCTCACTTCGCACTCGAACCGAACACCGAAAGTGAATAGCGATGTGAGGTGCGAGTTGTTGTTTGAATTTTACAGAATCGACGTACTGGTCTGTGCGAGTCTCACCAACTTGTCTAGTGATAAGTGATTACTTATTAATTTTATGAAAAAAAAAAATCTCTACAAAATCTAACTTTATAATACACCTTCAAAATAATAGTTACATTTCACACAGTGCCCTATTACTTTTCCAACAAGTCCCATTGTCTGCCAGTCTACCCTCACAACACAAAGGAAATCTCGGACACAACTAACTTTGTAATGGACGGTTCTCAAAGCATTATTCTGTTAAGAAATAAACTGTTCAGTAGTTGAGAGGTAAGGTTTAAGTTTTGCCAAAAAGGAGGTAAATTATATATTCTCCTTTGTGACAATAAGGGCTTTGGCCCTAGTTCTCAATTCGTAATTATTCAACAAACTCAAAGCTACTACAGTTATAACGAAATAGGGTTGGTCCCCTCTCCATACAAAAGCTCTCGCCTGTTTTCTCTCTGGTTTATGTCTTTAGAGCAATAATTTACAGTAAAATAAATATCAACTAGTTCTATGGCCCTATGTTTTCCGTTCTGATTAAATTAAACCTATAACCTATTGAGAAAACTACCTGAAGAATCCTGAACTTACTTATTGTAACAGATTCAAAAACACAGAGTGCACCAGTACCTATTATAACGGTGATTACAAAATTGCTGAGGAAATGTTATTGAAAAAATCATCTGCTGCCTAAGAAAATGTATGCAAGAGATGGCTTTTTTTCGCATTTTAAAAGTTGGTTCCATACTCAAAGTTATTTACATACATATTTTCACCTCCAAAAAGATTACCAATGAACTCAAAGTCAGCTTACAGAAACTGGTGTGCAATCTCTCACCACAATTCTCAGCTCATATTAGTCAAGGGTCGTTAAAACGGGCTAGTGATGCGCTCAATCGTTATCGTAGGGACTAGGGACGTAATTTGTTCATGCATAGTGTCGTGATTTTCCGGGTCTGTGTGATGCAATTGTCGCCTGACTGACGTAGTAAACACGTCACTCTACTGGGTGGGGTCTAAGAGGATCTAAGAGCCGATGCTATAGTAGAAAGGTCTAGTTCATAATCTACTAATAATAAACCTGCAAAGGTTGTTTTTAGGGTTCCGTACCGAAAGGGTAAAACGGGACCCTATTACTAAGACTCCGCTGTCTGCCTGTCCGTTTGTCACCAGGCTGTATCTCATAAACCATGATAGTTAAGACAGTTGAAATTTTCACAGATGATGTATTTCTGTTACCGCTATAACAACAAATATTAAAAACAAAATAAAATAAATATTTAACCGTTAAACCCCGAGCGTCTCCCATACAACAATCGTGATTTTTTTGTCGTTTTTATAGATAATGGTACGGAACCCTGCATGCGTGAGTCCGACTCGTACTTGGCCGGTTTTTTTTAAGTTTGTTTGTTTGAACGTGCCAATCTCAGGAACTGCCATTCGGATTTGAAAAAAAAAAATTTCATGTCATAGCCCAATTCTTGACGAAGGTTGTAGGCTTTTTAACCGACTTCTTCAAAAAGGAGGAGGTTCTATGTTCGTCTATACGTATTTTTTTTTGTGTATGTTCATCGTTATTTTCGCCAATTGAGAACTGATTTAAAAAAAATGTTTTTGGTTCGAAAGTGTATACTCCCGAGATGGTCCCATATAAATTTGATTAATTTTGCTTGCGTAGTTTTTGAGTTAGCTTCAATAATACGTATTTTTCCCACTTAGGTAGACGATGTTCTATGTGACTCCGTTACTGTTATTTACATACCAGGTACTGATATTCGAATTTGTGTGGGGTAGGTACCACAACTAAAAACTGAAAAATAAAAACTTTTTCCAAAAAAAAAAACAACCGTCTTCCAAAAAAAAAACACTAAAATGTGGTAAAATTGCTTCAATTTCGGAAGTCGTTGTCTTTCCTTTCAGCTTTCGTTTTTTGCCACCGACTTCCGAAATTAAAGTAGGTAATTTTTTCAGTTTTGAGTGTTTTTTTTGGAACACGGTTGGTATTTTTTGGAAAAAGTTTTTTAACATCTCGCGTTGATCCCCAAGATCCGAGCAATATAAAAGTCAGAAAGAACGCTAAGCGAAAACATTATAATACCATACCATTTCTATCAATATACTGCTTCTATTCAGCAAAATATTATTTTAGGTATCAAATATTATTTTGTTGAATATGTTGAAAGTAATTTTATTCAAATAGCGCTTCTGAAAACATACAAAGGTCAAACATTGACCTATTTCAGTAAATATTTGACCTTTTTAAAAGTAAATGACGAAGTCGAATCTATCGAGTCACAATAAGCAATAATAAAATATATATAAATTGTACCTAACAACGTATCTTTTGAACGTTGAACTTCACAACATTTTTCTTGATAAATCCAGTGGAAAGCTTTCAAGAAACGCTGTTACTATATAAAATGACACAGATTCATATTATAAAACATGGGATAGGTACTGTAGAACTCCGAGGTGAGCCTACGATACCGGCACTAATAACACACTATATTGTGATAGTAAAGGATAATTATTCCTTTATAGCGAGCTACCAATTTCATATTATTTTACTTATATCTTCTGGCTCCCGCCCTGACAGCTCGCAGGACACCAGTCCTCTGTTTTTACCTATTCTTAATACGAATCTAGTGTTTGTCTTCTAAACCTGCCATCAACTTGAAAGCACTAAGGTTTTATTCTAAAACCATGCAGAGTAAAACCT
The DNA here is from genome assembly GCA_949152455.1 of Lithophane leautieri. NCBI lineage: Eukaryota > Metazoa > Arthropoda > Insecta > Lepidoptera > Noctuidae > Lithophane > Lithophane leautieri. The sequence goes on along the minus strand of OX424482.1, from coordinate 4,537,600 downwards.
CTACAGTACCTACTTTGTGTTGAAGCCTTAATTCAACCCCATTATTATCATATAATTATTAATATAATTATGTAATATGTATCTTACCCTACCACATAATATTATAACCATACGATATTACCCTAATTACCTAAAAACGATAAAACTTCCATATAGGTAACAGCGCCCTTACAACTCACTGCTTTAATTAAAATCTCAATTTTAATTAACTCAAGTACCTACTTTAGAATGTAGTCTTACGTAATTATAATACGTTCATAATAGCGCATTTACACGAAGAGAAATTCTTGCCTCGAATAGGCGATTATTGAAAGGAGATGGACATGTTGACTCGTGTGGATAGTACCTACAATCATACGTAGATTTGAGGAGCTCGTGGCTAAATAATAACAGTCACACTGGTTGATCAAAGTTAAGCTACGCTTGCCGCGTTCGGTTCGTGGATGAGTTACCACCCATTACATATCAGGAACCCTCCCTACCTCGGAAAGTACGTTACGCCGATGATCCCGGCTGTCATTCGTAGATCTTTGACAGTTGTTACCGGTAGTCAGAGGCCCAAAAGTCTGACCACCAAATGGTATCGTGTTACCCAGTAACTGGTTTGTGGAAGTCAGATAGGCAGTTGCTTCCAATAAAATATTGGTAATCAGCTGCACCCGGTTAGACTGGTCGCCAACCCCAACGTAGTTGGGAAAAGGTAGGCAGATTGATTGATTGAATCAAACGCACGCTAAAACTACGAAAACCAGCTATGCGTAGGCGTTGTAAATGTCAAACTGTCACAATTGACGTGTGATTGACTTTATGTCATACTTGTATGTTGAAAGGTGAGAATCCTGAGAAAATTTAAACCATCCATCAGTGTATAGTGTGTGTGTGCCCTGTTACCTGTGCACTTGATTGCCTTATGATGCCTGCGTCAGTGAGCGCAACGCGCGTAGCTTAATGTTGGGCTCAACATGTTATATGAACTTGTTGCCATAGATACGGTAAGAAGTTTATAAAAATCGTATTTCATTATTTGGAATCACATCATCATTATCATCAGCCTACAGTAGTCCAATGCTGTACATAAGCCACTCCAATCGCATGCTATTCAACTTTTTTATTATTATTCTCGGCAGCTCTCATCCGGCTGCTGACAGTTATCCTGCTAAGATCGTCAAGTCCAATGCTGTACATAAGCCTGTCCAATCGCAAGCTATTCAACTTTTTTTTTAATTAATCTCGGCAACTCTCATCCGGCTGCTACCAGTTATCCTGCTAAGATCGTCAAGTCCAATGATGTACACAAGCCTGTCCAATCGCATGCTATTCAACTTTTTTTAAATTATTCTCGGCAACTCTCATCCGGCTGCTACCAGTTATCCTGCTAAGATCGTCAAGTCCAATGATGTACACAAGCCTGTCCAATCGCATGCTATTCAACTTTTTTATTATTATTCTCGGCAACTTTCATCCGGCTGCTGCCAGTTATCCTGCTAAGATCGTCAAGTCCAGTGCTGTTCATAAGCCTGTCCAATCGCATGCTATTCAACTTTTTTTTAAATTATTCTCGGCAACTCTCATCCGGCTGCTACCAGCCGCCGTGCTAAGATCGTCGCTCCACCTAGCTTGAAGGCCTACCTTACGTTTTTCGATTTTCAGTTCCCACTCAAAAATACGTCTACTAAATAATGAAAGAGAGCGTTAATCGGCTTCTGAAGCTTGCATCGGTAAAATTATCCATGTCACGCTGCTTCTTCGCCGTTCCCTCAATGCTGAGGATCGCGACCACATTATGACGCGTCTTCAAGCTATGCGGTCTTCTGCAGTGTGGACCGCTTGGTAGATGCTGCTTCCAACAACCTTCTTGATCGCGTCTGACCATCTTGCCGGTGCTCTGCCTTGAGCGCGTTTTCCTTCCACCCGGCCTAGTATCAAAAGCCTTTCCAAATCATGCTTAGGTGAACTCATAATATGTCCGAAAAAGCTGAGGGCACGCTCCTGACATATTATAGATAGCCGCTTGGTGATGTTGACTTCCTTCAGTATGGATTCATTCGTTCTCATGGCGGTCCATGGAATACGAAGTAGCCTCCGCCAACACCACATTTCGAAGGCATCGATTTTACTGCTTTGCACGCCACGCACGCACGTCTTTTAAATTGTTGGGCGAGGACTCCCCTCATGTAAATTGGCCTTTATACGTTCCTAATTTAATAATGTACTAAATTAATGTGTTAATTATTATGTTCATAGGGTATTATTATACCATTTCCGTCTTTATTGTAAGGTTTTGTTTAATTTTCTCGCTCTGTAAGGCTTTTATTTACATTACTGGGTGTCATTAAGTTTAAATTAGGTTAGTTTCTATATCTTTCCGAGCGTTCTAACTTATAATAATTTGTTCTTAATATTTTACTTAATTTTCTCTTATTAGAAACATCACGCCTTTATTTCCCCGAAGGTTTAGACAGAGGTACCTATAGTACGACCACACTTCGCCAGTTCTGTTTCAGTCCCATGTGGGCGAGCCTATTGCCATCAACCGGGAATCAATCCATACTCCGGGGCGCTACTGAGGAATTCCCAGGACGTCATGCTCAGCAGTAGTGCTTGCGACCATTAGACCAACGAGGACTAATATTTAATTCTAGGGAAAAAAAGCACAAATTACGGTACGTCGGTTTTGCATATGCAAATAAATTCGTACTGAAAGGGCCGCTATAAAAATGTTTAATATTCCAGTTTTTATTCAAGACCTTAAAAAATATATGAATATTCACTTCAAGTGGTTCAGTTAAATAAAATGTTGACTATTCCTGTTTTATTGGATTTACTAACGATTTATTAACGGTAGTGATGAGCCCAGAGGGTTTTTCAGCAAGCTTATGGAAGCGAAAAGTTAGTGGCTGAGCTGTAGGTGCAGCATGATGAGAGGACACCGAAAATATATTTGAAAAGTTTCAGATACGAGTCCCGTCGTCAAGGACCCGCTTTCAGATTTCCAAAATGGCCCAAAAGTAACGTGTTCTTTAGAGCCTTTAATTTGATTTTGACGACTTTGAACACTCATATTTGAGCAATTTTTAAAAGGATAGTTATTCGTTGCGAACAATAGTTAGTCTGTGCAATAGTGTGGTGCTGTGATCGTGAATCATACAGCATGTAACAAAAACCCTTTCCAATCCAAAAGGGGCACATAGATACTACCTCTATAAATTCGTAATTCTCGCGAAGGAGGAGGTGGAACGCGTGAGAGAGAGGCAAGGTATGCGCCCTCACGCCCCTAACCGCCGCCGCAGGAGACGCCCTAGGCGTCGGGAATCCCACGCGAATTCCCGGCCACCGTAGGCGCGGGCTTGCGGACGGCGAGCAATGGGTAGTTCGCCGTCCGATAAGGACCAAGCCCGGGTCCACGGAGCGTCGTGTTCTACGCGCGCCTCAAAGAGATGTCAGCACACTTGACGGGGTCCGTTAGGACCAATGCCTGCCAGGGTTGCGAGAAAGTCCGAGAGGGATACCGGGACCTTGGCAATAGGCAACTGAAGGAACACGGGTGAGTTTTAGTCAGTAAAAGTTCTCACTCGAAGTCATTTTGATGATTCCCTAACATCAAAAAAAAAAAAAAATGGTACTGAGAGTTTAACATTACAGAAAAACATATATAATTATATTATATTATTGAAAATATAAAAGGTTATTGCAATTTTAAATTCACATTTTTAGTACTTATTAAAATTACCCCAATTTCATTATAAATTAGCAAATTTTCTACGCAGGTCACATATTATGACTTGTAGACACCCTCTAGATAACGGCCGGCCGCGCCCCATGTAAGAACCTGGTAAAATTCCCCATTGAAAAAAAACCGTGGCGAATTTTTTTTCTTTTTTCCAAAAAAAACACTTATTTATTACTCTCAGTATGATTCTTAACAACAACCTCACGGCCCGGACAAGGTTTTTTATACACGCTGTATAAATATCTGACCATTTTAAATTACCTCCCTCATCCATAGTATGACCAACACTGAATAGCCCTTTTCAGGTCAACTAAAGATATAAATTGTATGCTGGAAGCGTCTCTATTCTCATAAATAGGTCGCACCCACCGTGATTGTATGCAACGCTGCAAGCAGAATGGCGGTAACGAAGATCGAACTTTTGTTGCACTTGTTATTATTTAAAGTTCTTTGTTTGTTTTCGAAGTCTTAGAATACGGACGGGTTAATTTATATTCTGTTCCACGTTCTGCCAACATAATAGATACCTCACACTCGCGATATAATATTAATGAACTACTTATTACATTTATAAATATATTCCATAATAGGAATACAATATTAATGAACTTCAAAATGGCAAAATTTTAATTGCAATCACATCAAAGTGCTAGAAGGTAGTCGCTCTATGTATTTCTATTTCTTATCGCAAAGAAATCGCACGAAATTTTTATCGCAATTCTATAACACATGAGTACACTACATTAATTTGAATTCAGAACTAAGTACTTTATTTTTCTAACTGAACAGACAGCTGTGCTGCCGGGGAGTCTGTTGCTCCACTTCTTCTTCCCAGCTGCTTTAGTAGGAAGTGGTGAGGGGTGGGCGTTTTGGGGGACTGTCTTATGTAATTTTGATTCTCGGCCTAGTTTGAATAAATGACTTTTGATTTGATTTTGATTTTATTGTTGTTTTATTTTCATTTGTGTGTATACTATATAGAGCTGTAAAACTATTTTCCTTAAACTATTTCCTTCCATTTTTTTTATAAATTTCATTATGTTAAAAGAGTATTAACAACTCTATATACTTCCAAGTCGATTGAGAGCGTCCGGTCTGCACCAAGTGCAAAGGGCAACTAAAAGAAATCCAACGACTGACGAAGCACGAAGTTTGCGAGGGACCTACACGCACTGATGACACGCACCCGAGTGGTGGATTACCGTACGGCCCACTCCCTCTCACAGAAAGAGAACGCCTGTGTCCCAGCAGTGAAAACATTATTAGGCTGATTATACATGCATGCAGGTTTTAGATAAAAAATAATCTATTTTACCATAAATACCATTCAGTGCCGATCTCATGAGAGAAGTAAGTGCAGACTCCCTAAACTACATAACACCTTGCTTTCTATCTGACTAATCAGAAATGACATATGGGCTCCATTAACTACTGCGCAACTTCTCCAAACAGGCTAACTGCATTTCAAGTTGAGCGATCCATAAACTGATCTATGTATGCACGCTAATAGCTTGGCAAACTAATTTGTACAAGGAACATTGCCTTTACTAAGAAGCTTTGAAGGTTGGGCAGAGGTTGAGTAAAATATAGGTAGCTAGCTTTTCATCCCACGAAACCTTAACACCGCGATTCAGAAAACAAGTGCGCCAAAAAATAAAAAAAATACAATATTAAATGTGAATTTTAAAATCATCGTCAAATATTCCCTTGAGATGATTTTACAAAAACGGTGAAACACGTAATTTCTTTATTTCTTACCAAAAGCATAAACATATTCCTAATTTAAAAAGTTATAGGTTTCCATACAAATTATTATTTAAATTATAACATTTTATGCCCTGTAGGATTATTTTAGAGACAAATTTTATTTAACAGACAACAAAAAAAGAGAAATATGTTAAATATAAAATCATTAAGTATTTTATTCTTCATATTTTTTTAAAGAAGAAGTTTAGATTTATTTTTTAAATTAGGTACTAGCAAAGATATGTAAATTCAATTTGAAGTATTTAACCCCCAACAATAATGGAGCATTTTCTACCTTGTTTATTTTACCGACCGAAAACCCGAACAAACTTCTTACGATCCAAAAATAGAATACAGGACACCCATAAAATGTTTAAAACCCGCATGCATACCCAATGAAGTGTAAACCGTACCTACCATACTTAAAACACCTAAAAACGTTTACCAAACGAATTTACCCTCACATTAACCAAGCTTGGTAACTGTTACGGTGGGTAATCAATTATATTTGACAGTTACCTTGTCAAAAATGAACGATGCCCAAAGAGTTCCTAATTCTGACTGCTAACGCGGGCGTATTAATATTCTAACAGATGTCGCTCGTAATTTTTAGGAGAGAATTCTGTAACGTGCCTATATAAGCGTAGATAGGTACAGTTGGCCAACGTCTGTGGTAACACTTTGACATTATGCTGACCTAGCGTAGAACAGAGTTTCAATAGAATAATGACCTATTCCTATATTTTACGGACTGTTATCGGTTAAAATTAAGACTCTTGTATCTTTACCAATAATGTAGCAAAGACCTCATAGCTTTGCCTAGTAGACCCTACCATGTGGAAAAAAAAATCTGCTCAACAACGTAAATAACGCAATGAATGCTGTTGAAATGTCAAAATGAAACAAATTAGTCCTAATCGGTTACGAAAATAAGTTACTCAATTAGATAGCTAATCTCTATCAATAAAAAATGTTACCATTGGTAAGCATAACGATTAGTTTTTGTTTATAGGAACCGAGCATTAGAGGCCAGCTTATACTGGTTTTGTTACGACTGACGTGCGGCCTACTGTACTGGCACCGGTGAGGGACGGACGATTTTAGGGGCTTTATTTTTAGTGCCGACTTTTAGACAGTGCTAATTGGCGTTCCGACTTTATCCTGCTTTAAATAAACAAGTTATTGGTAGGTTTTCTCACGGAATTGATAAATAAGGTTGGAAAGGCCCTAGCTCCAATTTTGTATCAGGACCAGTGTCACCGCTTGTCTCCCACTATTTTAATTTCTACACATACGCACTCCTATGTTTACAAATATTTCGCACACAACCAAATCAGACACACATAAATCTCAGGGCAGATATTCGTTCGCACACTAGTACTAAGCCCTCGTAGGCATAGACACACACACACGCAAAAAAGCAATAAAAAATTTCATACACGCTAGTGCTTGATAAAGCCGATATTCTTTATCGATAAATTATCTGATGAATGTATGGGGGAAAATTAAACATGAAATAAATATTAAGAAATATTTATTTTACTTTTATTAATTACAAATAACCTGATTTTTTAATGATAAAATCATCTTTACTGAAATGTATAGAGCAAATAGTACTCGTCTTTGTCGGCATCCAGTTTCCTCTACCTGTCACGTCAATCCATTGTTCCCTGGCGTTAGGTTCTTTAGGAAACCTAAAATTTATAATTTATTGCGTAAGTAAAATTGGATTTTACTTATATTTTAATACTAAATACAATATAGTAAATACTTGTAGATGAGTACAATGATCTCGTATAATGTTGCCAATGAATTCAATTTGTCCCTGTAAATCTGTCATCTACAAGTATTTACTATATTGTATCATTCGTTCAATAATTATTGTAATATTTAATTGACTCATTATACATCTAACTAAAAATATACTATCATTAATTAAATATAAAATAATTCAAAAAGAATCCAACGTAAATTTATATTATTTGAGAATTCTATCGATGATTTTATTTAACCACATGGTCACCTCACTATCGACCGTGCATCACGGCCAATCAGGGCAAACGACGAAACGTCAATGGTTGAAGTGAAGAGGACGCGACGCATGCAGTACATTGTAAGCGGACTTAGTAATTGCGTTGATTACGCGAGTACACATCGTGCAATGTATATTTTTTTTTACTTGTTGCAATAATGTCGTTAATGTTTGGAATTTCATAGTGATCAGAATATTTTTATGTTTTTTACAAATAAAATTATAATTAAATGTTATTTTCGACTTACCGATGGAAAGATATACCCCCTCGCTCTATACTTGCGGTCTGACTTTTTGTTTTACAAGTTATAATTGCACAACACGGCATTTTAAAGCAGAGCTCTGTTCTCCGCAGTAGTCCGAAGCGCACGAAACGCGGTGAATTAATGAATCGGTCGAGTTATGATTATCGAATCATAATTGTGGCGCGCTTGCCACGCCCACATTACCATTCCAACCTTATTTATCTATTCCGTGGGTTTTCTGATCGGAAACTTAAAGAGTTGAGGATTATTTATGGGACTGGTAGTTGACTCAAATTATATTAAGCAGTAGGTACTTAACACGTTCCGGGACACTTGACTATTTGCAAATGTCATGACACTACAAAATCCCATACATAATCATACCGTCTATAGCCGTACTACCGGCCGTACATACCACAGCGGCGCACGTGCCATGACACTAAATTTCAACATCACTATACTTGTATGGCTCAGTCTACGCCTGTCGTCGGTGTGAATGTGTCATAACGCACTGCATATTTTATGTATGTAAAGAAAAGAAAGAAAGAAAGAAATAATAAAGTTTATTTGGACACAGTTCATGAAACACAAAATACAAATAACAAAAAAAAAAGTATTATATTGTTTTTAAAACAATAGTGTGTGCCTCACGGCTGCGCCAAAAAGATTCATTTCAGCATTAATGCCAGACAGATACTGTCTGACGCTGGTTTTCGAATGAACCCATAAGGACAAGTGACGGGAAGTACATACAGTTTCAACATACCTAATAAATAATTATAATATAAATAACTAGTAATAAAAATACATATTAAAATAATATATAATTATACATAATTACAAAAACAAAACAACAAGAACGGTCTCAGCAAAAAAACCTGTTTGAAAATATACTTTAAAAGAGTTTGCCGTGACACCTACGAACGAACGAAGTCGCGTGATGTGACACTAGATCATGTGCTGCCTAGGAATTGTATGGGCAAGCAACGGCTATCAACGGTTTGCCAAATTACATGAAATAAAAATTGACCGCCCTTAGCCGTACTGTCACGTAACGATATACCGAGATAACGTCGGGAGGCGGTCTGTCCCGGAATGTGTTAAGCTCTATCTATTACAACTGCAATACCTCGTAGAACACGTGCGTTTAGAAGATCTCTACATAATTTAGTTTTTATAGCCTCAACAAAAATCCCAACCCATGTATTGTTTTGGTGTTTTAATAAAAATAAAGAAAAATTGTTTATTCTGCACAAACTAAACGCACATTACAAAATGAAAAATGACATTATAATACTTAGTACAATAGCCAAAACCCTCGTATTCAATATTAAAAAGTTACAAAAGTTTGACAAATTTTGTCTATTGCTTGATGTCAGGGCCAGAGGCCAAATACAATTTAGTCTGCGGTTGCGACAAATGAGAACAAACAAAACAATCACAACATAAAAACAAAATGCCGATTGCAGAGTGGAAAAGTATCAATTTTTGTAACAAGCAAACAACAACAATAAGGGCGAATTTCACCAATCAAACTGAACGCGTTCAGAACATAGTTACGTTCAAAAGCTGATAGTGTGAAACTTGTTATGGAATATTGATACTGACAGCTCTTAAACGCTGTTTAGGAGTGCTAATCCGTTTGTGCTCGGCGACACGACACAACGCCGCCACCGCGCCGCCATCGCGCTGCTGCCGCGCCACGGCGTAGGCGCGGTGGCGGCGCGATGATGGCGTCGTGTTGCCGGCTAGCACTTCAAGATCCTTGGTCAAATCCGCACTAAAAAAACTTAAATTAGAAACGGGCGTAGCTTTGACGTAAATCTTCTACGTACTCTCTATCTTTCTTACACAAAAATGTCACAAACAAAGTGGAATGCTAATTGAAAGCCCTTCCAATTAAGCCAGATAAGAGTGGGTTTACGTCGATTGTGTACCGAGTGGGGTTCAAACGATCCCCTACTTGCCAATCCAACACTTTAATCCTCATCTGGGGTAGTAACCGCGATAGATGTACCGCGACAGTCTCCGGGTATACACAGTGTTACACCATGAATTAACACTTGGTACCCTTATCTATACATGAGGAGCTCGTGGCTAAGTAATACAGCCACACGGGTCGATTCATCAGGTTAAACTACGCTTGCCGGGGTTGGTCCGTAGATGAGTGACCATCTTTACATATGAGACTCCTCCGTGCCTCGGAAAGCACGTTAAACCGTTGGTTCCGGCTGTCATTTGTGGATCTTTGACAGTCGTTACGGGTCGTCAGAATCCCGAAAGTCTGACAACCAGTCTTGCCAAGGGGTATCGTATTACGCAGTTAGTGGGCTGTGGAGGTCAGATAGGCAGTCGCTCCATGTAAAATACTGGTATTGAGCTGCATTCGGTTAGACTGGAAGCCAACCCCAACATGATTGGGAAAAGGCTAGGCAGATGATGACCCTTATCTATACATATTATAAATTAAAGTCGCTTTTCGTGTGTATCTGTGTGGCAGCGTTGTTCTTCTAAACCACGCAACGGATTTTGATGCAGTTTCATGATCAGTTGTAGAATTTATTCCGAAAGGTTTATGCGTAGGATTAAACCTATAATTTATAATTAAAAAATCTTAATGTTTTGTCAAATTGTAAAAACCGTGTCAAGCAGGGGCGGGTCGCTAGTAAGTATATATTATATCATAAAAATATATTACTTATTGTTTATTCTGTTTTTTTCTAAATTTACGTAGTACAAACAAACACTATAAGCTATTTACAGATCTACCAAAAATATAATACATTCGAGTTTGCTAAATAAAAATAACAAAATACAGATTATATACATAAAGAAAGGGCTCATAGGGCGTCAAAAAACTCTTCCGCATCGCTGTCAGTGGGAAAAGTGCCCAAAAGGCTGGCAGCATTGCCACGTTGGATGGCAATGCTGATTCTTTGACCTAGAAATTGGCCAGCCCTCTGGTCACGTGAAGAGTCGACCAACCGCTTGGCGATGTCCCGAAATACTCGATGAGCACTTGGACCCAATGGCCCTAGTGTTTCAACCCCAAACGGCTCAAAAATATAGCTACCAATAAGGTTGTTATATTTGCGCCGTTTGAGGTTTTCTGCACCTGCAGCAGCCGCCCCAGCACAGCCCGCCGTGCTAGGAAGATGGGATGGCGCGAGGGTGTCGACACAGGTTGCATCCCACACCAAAGGCCTACCCAACTTCCAAGGCATTATGGTCATTCCGTCTGGTCTCTTCCCATTGTCGCGTGCCAAGCCATTGGGTTCTAAAACAGCTGGCACCCCGGCGGTGACAAGAGCCCGACGGATGATGTAATTAATGCTTGCGTGCCGTGCCAACCGACCAGCGCTCTTACTGCAGGAAAGGCCATGGTGTCCGAGGCGGTCGACTGCTTCACCGCACTGACAGCGATGTGGGGCCCCACAAGGAGCGCCCAAACGCAGACTTGTAGCGAGCCGGAAAGTGGTGTCACCCAGCATAGTGCCTATGTTGGGTGACGGCAGCGCCTGAAGCCAGAGGCCCGACTCCTATTCTCTCACAGCCAGTAGGCGGGCACGCTCAGCAGTATTGGTGGACGTATTAATGAGGTTATTCCGTACCAACCTGCAGAGCGGCTCATCCCACTGTCTCTGGGAGAACGGGTTCTCGGGCTGCTCCGTATCCGGACAAGCCACTTTCCAGGCGTTCATCGCATCAGTCAAACACGGCACTTCAAAGTCAACCTGAGAAGCGGTTAAGATTCTTGTAGTTAACTTTTCGGTGCTGTGGACCGAGGACAGGAACGCCGGTAAGCTTACACTGGAAATTTTGCGGACGCCGAGCCCACCGAAACGAATGGGTAGTGTGGCTTGCAGCCACGCACGGTCGTCCAATGCCACATTTATGATTGATGTTAGAGTGCTCCGAATGATTTGATCAATTTTGTCTAAAAGGTGTGGCTTCTTCCATAAAGGTGAAGAGCGGAGAAAATACATAAAATTTGGACCGAAACAGCAGTATCTGATGAGGGTGAATGCCGAATGTAGGTTAATTTTAGAAAGTCTATTCGAAATGTCATTGAAATGTTTAATTTTTTCATCAACAAAAGGTGAGAAACTGTCTTCTAAAATTGGGGAACCTAGGAGGTGCAGTGAACTTTTTTCCAAAACTTTGATATCTGGGGCTATTGAATTGAATTTCTGAATAGTCAATTGTCTGTCAGTATTGTCACAAGGGTAAATTTCGCATTTTGAGTAGTTGAGGTCGAGGCCGATGGATTGGAACTGCTGTTTAAGGAATTGGAGATCTTTTAGGACAGTATCTACGTCACCTCCTAGAGTCCCATCATCTAAATACCACACATTAAATTTTGAATTTAGAAAAAAAAATAATAAAAATTCATAAAAATTACTTCATTTAACCGGATAAAAGTATCCTGTGTCCATCCCAAGTGACACTGCAAGTTCGTAAAACTCCATGATCTAACGCGATAAATTAATCTCGCTAATGTAACACGATCGTCGCGTATTCACATCCAGTTGCCCCAGTGAAGAAAATTCTACTGACTAGTTTTTTTTTTCACAGCTGGGCAAAAATCTCTTCTCAAAGAGAGAGGGAGCCAGAATTAATCACCAGGAATAGTACAGATTCGCGTTTTATTGTTCTTAAGTCAGGTATTTCTTTTGACATAGTTTTTATAATAACAACGTAACTGTGATTAAAATACAGTTCTTTATACAAAACTGATAACTTAGTCCGGTATATAAGTTGTCAGTTTTGTATTAAGAACTTTCCCGTAACTGAAATAGGGTTCTAAATTAAAAAATGGCTCCGTGGTTTAAGGTTTACCGCCTGTTTGCAGGCAGAATATAATGACACTTAGGTTATAAGATCTCACCTGTACCAAAACAATGTAATTCTAGCAAATAAACGTTTGATTTGATTTGATTTAAGCCTGGATCTTAAGATAAACCTTGTTTATTAATAATACGATATAACATATAAGTCTGGGTTTTCTCTCGACGTTTCCTGACGAAAATGTTCCACGTGAAAGTCAAATATTTAGCAGCTGCTACCGCTTAAATCGTTAACACCTCGTTCAAAGGGCCAATTAAAAATTCTACAGATTAATTAGGGTTCAGACCCTCCCTTTAAATATAAATAGATGTGACGTCACAGCGAACATTCGAGAATCTTTATAGATCAAAGAATTTCCAGATCAGTTGATAATTTAAGTGGCTTTAAAGGAATAGGAAGGTTATACGAGTCCGTTACTTTGAGCAGTACGTCACGTGTATTTCTTTAAAGGATTCCGACAGGCACAAACCAGACATAAGGCCAGGATACAGACTCAAAGTCAGCTCAAACTCAAAGCATTTATTTCAAATGAATCATATTAAAGGCACTTTTGAATTATCAAGGAGTCGGTCAGTCAGATAGTTGAAGCTTCCAAAGCGTAGTGCCTTTGAGGAAAAACGGGCAATAAACTCCATGTGTTCGGTGTTTTCACCGAACACCTTAGTTAGCAATATCGGCGTGACGCGCTGACCTAATTTTATTACTTATTATTTATATTAGATTCAATGCACTTTTGTCTACCGCGTGAGTCGGGTGTATTCATCAACATTTCATTAACATTTTAACATTAAGAACAGTTTGAGAGTGAATAAATAGTGTTCAACATTAACATTGGTTTCTCCTCATAAACACCGACACCTTGCTACGTACCCCGACATATTTTTGGTCCTTCGAGCCGGATTGGATCACGCGTCGCGTAATTTCAGAACATTCGGAATTGTGGTGTGCGAGGTCTGAACTATCGTAACAAACAACAGTGCGTGTACGTCGTGGGGCGGTCGGAGCGAACATTGGAGAAGAACAGTGAAGTAGCAGCAAGGGCTGAAGACTAACAGCGGAAAAAACAAGTAATAAATTTCCTTAATTTTAGTCAGTAAGGACTGCAGTTTAACATCCCATAACAATGTCAGAACTTATTGAAACGCAATCAATGATCTATGATAGCATCATAAAACTTGGCATTAACTTGAAGAAGGATAGTGCTGATAGGAAAACAGTAGATTACTTTAAGCGGAAGCTTAGCACTTTGGAGAGTTATTGGAATGACTACCAAATTAATCATGAGCGAATTGAGGGGGAGGTCAGTAAGACCGATCCTTATTTTATCGATCGAGAGTACGAGAAAACAAGGACGGTGTATGAGTCAACCAAGGCGTTGATCAACCAACAGTATCAGCTGCGGTTCATGAAAACAGGAAGCCTGTCAACAGGTGAACAACCAACAGCTCGAGACAGATCACCGTCGGCATCGAGTATGCGTGCAGAAGTGAAAAAAGGAGAGGAGGAGGGACCAAGTTGTTCAGGGCAGCTGAGCGACCGACCAGTGCAACAGTTGAATATGGAGCCAAACAGCAAGCTAGACGACCTGTTGAAAAGACAGTATGCGAATTTTAAAGCTTTTGTGCGTACAACCGCAAACATAGATGTGGACTCTATCTCAGATAAGTGGGAATTTGAGGACGTATTGAGGTCACTACAGGCTAGATGGTCAGCTATCGACAAATTACATTGGGACATTGAGATCGAACTGGAGGGAGACAACGAACAATATAACAACATGTACGATAAGTATGAGAAAAAATTCAACAACCTGAAAAGGGCTGTCAACACGAAAATGTGGTCAGTCTCACACAGGGAAAAATCAACACCTCAACTGGAGATACCGAACTTCAACGGGAACTACAACCAGTGGGTATCGTTTAGAGACCTATTCACGGAAGTTATACACAACAACCCATCGTTATCAAGCGGCCAAAAAATGCAGTATTTAAAGGGTAAGGTTCGCGGAGAAGCTGAGAAACTTATACAACACCTATCGATAAGTACCGATAACTATTTGGTGTGCTGGGATATTCTCACCCATCGGTATGATAACAAAAAACTAATATTCTCGTCCCATATGAACATTTTGCTAGGCCTGCCAAACATACAACAGCAATCGATACAGCAGATCAAGCGAATGCATGACACCACGCTAGAGTGTCTTAATGCAATCAAAAACTTGGGAGTTGACATCACATCGTGGGATCCAATGATCATACACGTTCTAGGTCAAAAGCTAGATACGGAAACATACACAGACTACATAGAGTCGCTGAAGAATTCGAAAGAACTACCGGTTCTTACAGAGTTCTTAGAATTTTTGGAAACAAAATTTACATCTCTGGAAACAGTTCGCCGCAAAGATAGTGTGCCCTCGAAGACTTCTTATCAAAACAATTATCAAAATCAAACATCTAACAATAAGAAAAACAACTACAACAATTCAAATAACAAAAGCAATGGAAATAGAGCAGTTGCGAAATCAATGCACATTTCGAACATAAAATGCCCTCTCTGCAATAACCAACACGGCATTTATAATTGCAAAACATATTTAAAAATGAGTGACGACCAGAGGCTAAAAACTGCAAACAAATTGAAACTTTGCACAAATTGTTTATTTAGCCACTTCGGAAATCAGTGCACCTCCAATTTAACATGCCGAAAATGCCAAGATCAACATAACACCATTCTACATGACGCATTTACGAAATTAGCCAATGCATCAACTCTGTCGTCAAGCAGTAACAATGTTGAGAAACAAAACGTAAAACGCAATGAACCCGTGACGGGCAACGTGAATGCCTCTCAAGATGAAAAGGCGGAGATATTGCTAGCGACTGCTCTGCTGAAGGTCAAAAGTGTGGATGGAACTTACCACAACATGCGCGCTTTGATCGATCAAGGGTCCCAGATATCCTTAATAACTGAGGAAGCAGCTCAGATATTAGGTATCAAGAGACGAAGATGCAAAGGAGTCATCTTTGGAGTGGGGCAAAAGGAAAACAGTTGTAAAGGGACGATAACTATAGAATGTGCTTCCACGTACAACAATTTTGAATTCGAATCTGATGTGCTCATCATGAACGAACTTATTAAAAGTCTGCCAAATCAAACATTCGCTAAACCAAATTGGACTTACATAAAAAACATTAATTTAGCAGACCCTGAATTCTACAAAAGTCGACCGGTTGACTTGCTTTTCGGGGCGGACATTTATGCTAACATTATGCTAGGCGGAATTATAAAAGGTGAACATGCCCAACAGCCGACGGCTCAACAAACACACCTGGGATGGTTACTATGCGGTAACGTAAAAACATACCAATGTAATGTGGTTCTAAATAATATCGAGGAAATCCAGAAATTTTGGGAAGTTGAAGAGATTGTAGAACCTTCAAACCTAACCGTAGAAGATCAGGAATGTATGGACGTGTATACAAAAACAACAAGAAGAAACAGGCAGGGTCGTTATGAAGTCAGAATACCACTGAAAGAGCAATTAAAACAGCAATTGGGGACTTCCAAATCTATGGCTATTGCTCAGCTGAAGAATTTGGAACGACGGTTAGAAAAGCAACGGATTTCATGAGTGAATATGCAGCGTTGAATCACATGAAACCGGAACAGAAAAACAATAACATAACAATCGAATGCTTCTTGCCTCACCACGGCGTGCAGAGAGAAGAATCAACAACAACAAAGCTTCGCGTTGTATTCAACGCATCAGCAAAAACTTCCACCAAATACAGCTTGAATGACGTCATGCTGAAAGGGCCCAATCTACAAAAAGATCTACAGGCGTTACTACTTCAATGGAGACAATATCCCTTTGCTTTCACTGCGGACATCGAGAAGATGTACCGCCAAATCTTAGTTAACCCCATCGATCAACATTTGCAAAAAATCGTTTGGCGTGAGTCATCCACACAACCAATACAAGTGTACCAATTGAACACGGTAACATACGGGACAAAGGCCGCACCGTTTTTAGCAATTATGACCTTAAAACAGTTGGCGGCGGATGAGCGATCCAAGTTTCCAGAAGCGGCTGCTGTTCTGGAAAACAGTTTCTATATGGATGACCTGTTACACGGTTGCTATAACACAGAACAGGGTAAACAATCGATAAATGATCTAATCCAGCTGTTAAAATCAGGAGGCTTCAATCTTCGAAAGTGGTCATCCAACAGTCAAGAATTATTGGAGAACATATTATCAACTAGTCAAGAGGAATCCGTTTATAGCTTCAAAAATGATGACATGCTGAAAACCTTAGGTTTGTGTTGGAACCCGCAAGGAGATCAATTTACATTCCGTTGCGACTTTTCACAAACAACCTCAAAACAGACTAAAAGGAGCTTACTATCAGAAATATCAAAATTATATGACCCTCTTGGCTGGCTGACACCCCTATCCACGAAACTAAAATTACTATTTCAAAAGTTATGGAAACATGATCTACAATGGGATGATAAAGTGTCAGATGACATACATTACGAATGGGTCAAGTTGATTACGGAAATTGACCACATCAAACACTGTAAGATTCCTCGGTGGATATTATGCAACGGGAATGACGTCATCGAACTGCACGGCTATTGCGACGCGTCCATCGAAGCATATGCGTGTATAGTATACGCACGAACAAAATACCAACAAGAAACAGTGATTGTCGCAGCAAAATCGAAACTTATACCAAGTAAAAAGAGCGTAACATTACCACGAATGGAGCTTTGTGGTGCTTATCTATTATCTAAGCTAATCGCAAAAATCAAACAGAGTATAAGTTGTCAATTACAAATCTATGGATGGTGTGATTCTATGGTGGTCATAGGGTGGCTGCAAGGCGATTCAGCACGTTGGAAACCTTTCGTAGCTAATAGAGTCAACGCTATAAAACAGATAATGCCGGCAGACTGCTGGCGCTACG
Source organism: Lithophane leautieri (assembly GCA_949152455.1). Lineage (NCBI taxonomy): Eukaryota > Metazoa > Arthropoda > Insecta > Lepidoptera > Noctuidae > Lithophane > Lithophane leautieri. Next base: position 4,520,024 of record OX424482.1, on the reverse strand, counting down.
TGAAATCAGGAGACAACCCGGCCGACTGCGCCAGCCGAGGTTTAACAGCGCCCCAACTATTACACCACCCTTTATGGTGGAAGGGACCAGCATGGCTAGCGTCTTATGATGCCGAAAAGGAACGAAAACAGCCTATCTACCAAACAGAGGAAGAGATGAAAAAGTTAAAGTTGGTAAACATTGTTCAAAACATTAACAGTAACAGTATAATAGATGATTTATTATTACAACATAATTCATTTATAAAAATAACTCGTGTCTTGGCATGGGTACTGAGGGCATTGACGCCAAAGTCGCAACGTAAACATTTACCAAAGTACCTAACATTACTAGAATTGCGAAAAGTCAAATCAGCTATTATAAAACGAGTGCAAAGTACAGCATTTGCGTCAGATATTGAAATGATAAACAAACATGGTAATGTGGCATCAAACAGCAAATTATTGAATTTGAAACCTTTCGTCGATGAAAACGGGTTTCTCCGAGTGGGAGGACGTTTACGGAACGCAAGTATGAGCGACGAAATGAAACATCCTAGGATAATCCCTAACAAAAGTCGATTAGCGGAGTTACTCATAGAAGAAGCTCATCAACTAACATTCCATGGAGGGCCCCGACTGACCTTAGCTGCTCTCAGACAACAATACTGGATAACAAGTGGATACAGCACAACCAAAAAACATTTAAGAAATTGTGTAACTTGCAGGAAGTATGAAGCAAAGAAGCAATATCAATTGATGGGTGACCTTCCCGCAGCTAGAACCAACCCCGCGCCTCCATTCTACCACACCGGTGTGGACTACACAGGTTTTGTGAACATCAAGGCAAACAAGGGAAGAGGAGTAAGAACACTGAAAGGCTACGTGGCTGTATTCATTTGCATGGTCACGAAAGCAGTTCATTTAGAATTGGTGTCTGACCTTACCAGTTCAGCATTCTTAGCTGCACTGAAGAGAATGGCAGCCCGGAGAGGAACACCTCATAACTTGTATAGTGACCAAGGAACCAATTTTATCGGAGCTAATAGGTTGCTTCAAGAGGAGTACAAACAATTACAACAAGTTTTCGGGGATAGTTGCCAGGAAGAAATCGCTAAAATGAACATACAATGGCATTTCAACGCTCCATCTTGGCCGAGCGCGGGCGGGCTGTGGGAAAGAGCCGTCCGCAGTCTGAAGTTCCACCTGAAAAGAGTGGTTGGCGAACAAAGACTAACGTTCGAAGAGTTCACTACTATACTGACACAACTGGAAGCGTGTCTGAACTCGAGACCGTTATGTTCACTGACAGAAAACATTGAGGATCAGGATTATTTATCACCGGCACATTTTTTAACAGGAAGATCCGACTTAACAGTGATTGAGACAAAGGAGGATGCAAGAACGAGATGGCATTTAACAACCAACATTTTTAAACAGATTTGGCAAAAGTGGAAGAATGAATATTTGAGCCAATTAACAGCGAGAGAAAAGTGGTCTAAACCTCAGGAAAACCTAAAAGTAGGCAACATGGTGGTAGTGCACGAGGATAACATTCCAGCTGGACGGTGGATTATGGGTCGAGTGATAGACGTGCATCCCGGTAATGATGGCTATGTCAGGGTGGTGTCATTGAAAACGAAAAATGGCATCATAAAGCGACCAGTAGTCAAACTTTCTTTATTACCAGTAGAAATCGAAACAAATCACAAACAAAACAGTTCAACTGAAACAGACAGTTCAGCTGAACAGGGGACTAGAACCCGAAATAGCAGGAAACAAACAAGAAAAACGACACCAGGCACGTTATCGTATGTGGCCATGGCATTAACCTTTTTTATGTCAATCTGCAACGTTGCAAATTGCACCTACAACATAACATCATTAACCAATAACCAATCTTTCTACTTTGACCCAATATCCAAAATTAGTCTCGTTAAAGACAGTTGGGTCCTAGTTGTATTCTATAACATGTCTCCGTATTGGGAAGGTATGCAGGCGTTCGAAAAAGTAACAACATATCTAGACAAAACATGCAAAACAACAGGCAGCGAACAGTGTAACATGATAGTCCCACAGCTGATCCATGAGGGTAATGAACTGAAATACTACAATGAGCTTCTGATGACGCAACACGTAAGTGGACACTCCAGACGGCGGCGGGGACTTATCAATGCAGTTGGCAACATTGCAAATTCCCTGTTCGGAGTATTAGACGAACAATTCGCGGAAAAATACAGCCGAGACATAAACATGATACAAAAAAAATGAAAAACATTTAGCCGGCTTATGGAAGAACCAGACATCGATTGTTGAATCAGAGTATAATTTGTTGAAAAGAACAGAAGAAATCATGGCAAAACAGCATAAAATAATAAATAAACATCTAATAACGCTAGATAACATCACAAACAGATTACAACGAGAGATAAACAACATATCCTTACTTCAAGAATTTACCATGACAGCCCTTACGGCCAGTAATTTACTGCATAACTTAAAACGAACTCAAGATATTTTACTAGACATCCTAACCAATGTCCACCATGGACAGTTTAACATTCATCTGCTTACCCCTGAACAGCTTCAAAAGGAACTTAACATTATCTCTGGGCATTTATCCGATGACCTAACATTGCCTATTGAACCGCACGACATTCGAAAGCTATATTCTCTGATGAGCATTACAGCACGATTAACTGAAGAATACTTCCTCTTCCAAATAACATTCCCACTTATCAGCAGAGACCGATATAAGTTGTATAAAATTCATTCTATACCACACCAGACTAACAACACTATGATAGAGTTGATCCCGTCTTCAGAATACGTCGCTACGGATATAAAAAGAGACTCATACTTAACAATTACGTCGGAAGAACTTTCACAATGTAAACAAGAAGATGATAATTTTATATGTGATTGGAAGAAACCAGTATACCATCTGAACAACGAGAACAACTTTTGTGATCTCGACCGAGACACAGATAAGTGCAAGGTGCGAAGATCTAGATGTGAAAACAAATGGACATCATTAACAAACCCGTCGCTATTCTTGTACCATTGCTGCAACATTTATGCCGTCAAAGTAATCTGCGGCGAACAGATAAATAAGGTACAACTGAGCAAAGCTGGTGTCATTTACTTAGAAGCAGGTTGCCTGCTAAAGGGTCAGGACTTTACCCTGAACATTAAGAGTCAAAAGAAAAACCGAATAGACATGAGTCCGGATATTTTTATACCTGAGATGGATCAGTTGAACTTCCTCATTAACAGCACTATGCCTTTCAAAAACTTACATGATGTCACAGACTCAGGTGAGATGAAGTTTGCCTTGAAAAAGCTACACCAACGCATCGATGATATGAAAAACAGCCAAGTGGAAGTGGGAGAAACATTATCCACTCATGACATCCATCAGTATGCAGTAAGCTACATCCTGGTCGGCGCTCTGGCGCTGGCGGCGGGAGCGCTGTTGTACAGATGGCTGCGGCTGCGAGCGCGCCGCGCCCACATTACGTCGGACATGGAGCTTCGACCTACCAGAAGTGTTAGTGATGTGAACGTCAATAGTGTTAGTGTTAGTACGCGGCAAAACATTAGTGAACGGCAATCTAGTGCGACACACATTTATGGTGAATTAAACAATACTATGGTGAATAGGGCGTGTCCTCGCGTGCCTAGGAATCCTTTAGGAACAATAAGCTCTTAATTTTATTGCAGATAATTTTCTTTTTGTTTTACTAACATTTTAATCTTAAGTTGGCTTGTTTTCATGTTGTAAACATTATTTTCATGATCATTCCATTATATTACTAACATGACATTGTTTCATCTAAGCATCCCTATCTTTCGTGGTCCGGAATATGTTCGGTGTTTTCACCGAACACCTTAGTTAGCAATATCGGCGTGACGCGCTGACCTAATTTTATTACTTATTATTTATATTAGATTCAATGCACTTTTGTCTACCGCGTGAGTCGGGTGTATTCATCAACATTTCATTAACATTTTAACATTAAGAACAGTTTGAGAGTGAATAAATAGTGTTCAACATTAACATTGGTTTCTCCTCATAAACACCGACACCTTGCTACGTACCCCGACACCATGGACACTTTTGCTATGTTAAATAATTTTGGTTACATCATTTATGTTGAAATTGGACGTATTCGTCTTTCATCCAACTACCATGTCGTAGATCTGGTGGGAGAAATTTCTAATGCAATAATGCTCTTCTATCTTTAAATGGATTTCCTTGTTTTGTGTCTTTTACATTTCGCTTTTTTTATTGTAAAAAAAAATATACATTAGAAAACCAACGGATAGGAATCAAAGACAGTAGAAGCTATGAACTAAGGCTGAATAATTATTTACCTTAATATTTAACCGCCAAATACGAGTTTAAAAGGTTCATAACTATCTACAATACAAATTTAAACGATACTTCAAAAACTACACATTAGTGCCTGAAAATACGCTGAAAATTAACATGTCAACTAGTTTGCCAGCCGATAGTGCTATGCCTGTTAGCAGAAGATAACAACAATACTGTCATTTAGTTTGGGCATTGCGCACCAAAACACATTTCGATTCAATTTTATTATGATAATTATTACAGTTTCATGCTAGGAAGCTCATTTTCAACATTGGGTCCCAAATACGTTTTATGAGTCTCGGCTTAAGTCGACGATAACCGACTTTTAATGATTTTATACTGAAAATTACGTCTAAACGAAACGTTTTAATGATTTGGAAAAAATTGTGTTAAATTAGAGCATTTTCTGAATAACTTTATCTGTGAATACTTTAGTATAGTGTAATTAATTTGTAAAGCTATGTCTAACGCGGGTAAAAACTGTTAATTACGCAAAAACTAACAAGCCTATTTCTCTAAAAACCTTAACCATTTTAAAGATAATTTAATCATTTATGTTTTAGTATACGTGTTGTATTAAAATACCGGTTTGTTTTATGTATAATAAATTAATAATGCGTCTAATTTGGTACAGCGCTCATTGGTGGGCGAGTCCTATTACTGGCTGGACGTACAATGCGTTGCGTGAGCTCAGCACAGAACACGCAAGTTATGTCAATCCTGTTAAAAGTCTTTGAAGAAATACGAAACGCTTTAAAAGCGATTTCCACTTGTATAGGTTCGCAGGTCTACTAACAATAGAATATTAGGTGTTTATTTATAAACGTTGCTTAAAGTTAAGTGACGTTCAAATGTCAAAAATGAATGGTTAAACTGTCGCTAATCATAACATAACTTTAAGCAACGTTTATAAATAAACCCCTTCACGTTTACGAACTGATAATTATAAAAGTCGAAAGCCATTAAATATGTCATTCAAAATTCAATCTAAATACGCTTGCTTATCACCTAAAATTTAACAAACTTGAAGACACTTAACAACAATGACACTTCGCCAAACAATCCAAGAAACGTCTCAAAAACTCGTAAACTGATTACTGAAACTCAGAAACGCTTTTGATCAATTACTTCTGAAGTCATTACGAAAATTATTCTTTCACCCCTCATCCTTCGGCCTAAAAAAAGTAAAACTCCCATCAAAAGTACATAAAAGTTTACGATTCCAGTCAATAGAATATTTTCTGTGTAAAAAGCCGAGTCGAGCATTCTTCGGAATCGTTTGGAAGTGAATAGTGGACTGCTTGGAATCGAATGAAAGATATCGGGTGCTCTGTTGAATCGAGTCGCATTGTGACAAATGCATTTTTTCCTCGTCCACACAAATGCTTTGGAATTTAATAATGGTTGAATGTGAAATATTGCTGGCACCGATTTTGTTGAGATTAATGTGAATTGAGGAAAAACTATTGGGTTAGTTGAAGCAAACTTGGATTATAAGAGCTCCTTGTTCAAAGACTCGGAATCAAAGCATTTATTTTAATTTAAAAACCTTTGGCTTTTGGATTAATCTCACTTAGTGAAAAATTTAAACTCGTCCGGGGAAGCACCATACATTTTGCTGTCTCTAATCGGCTTGAATAAAGCTGAAGAAATTTTTAGAAGTAAGTATTTAGTACCAATTCACTTAGTCTATCAAGACATCGCCAAGAGGTTGGTCGAATCTTCAGGTGACCAGAGGGTTGGCCTATTCTTCGGCCAAAGAATCAGCATTGCCATACAACGTGGCAATTCCGCCAGCCTTTTGGGCACTTTTCCTGCTGACAGCGATGCGGACAATTTTTTTGCTGCACTATAGTGGTTATTTCCCACCCCTTTTTTATGTACTTGTACATATTATTAGTATTGTAATATTAGATGAGTACCAAAAGTTTCTACCAATTTCTACGTAAATCTTAGACATCTATGACATCGGTTAAGAAAAATATCGTGAGGAAACCAGCAGATCTATTCTGTAAAAATCTTACTTCGAAGTGAAGTGAGCTGCAGTGAGCTGTCATTCCACCTGATGCTAACTTCACCTAAGCTCGCTTCACCTAAGTTTTCACGGTGAGATTTTCTTTAAAATAGGTCAGCTGGACTTAGTTAATTTAATTCTCGCCAACCCTAGCCTTGAGCAAGCGTGGTGATTAATGCTCGTGCCTTCTCTGTATGAAAAGAGGCCTTGGCCCAGCAGTGGGACAGTGATAGGCTGGTATTATTGTTATTAGTGCCTAAGCTCTTTGTAGAATTCTAGAGGAGAACTGAATCTAGACCAATTACTGCGGTCAAGCAAGTCTCGAAACCAGTTTAAGAATACCGGTTTATTTCGGTTTTCCACCGAACTTTTCTAAATTAAAAAACGTTTACAGAGCTTTAGCTTTAACCTAATTTAACTGGTTTATTCAAGGAGCGGTATGCCGGTAAAATCGTTGAAACTTGTGACTACATGTGAGGATGCCGCGCTGAATAAAAACTGAAGTATTAACCGGTAATTATTGTTCTAAGCCGGTAAATCCGAAAAAACTTTAAATAATACTCTTCCAAATACCGGTATATGCGAACGAAACCGAATATAACGGTTTTTGCGTCAAGTACATCATACCGGTTTGAAAATTTAACCGGTATCCGAAACCTGCCGTCAAGTTGCAGCTTTGTCCCTGTTTAAACAGTATGGCAGCTGGTGAAATAAGAGATATATTTGCTTTAATGAAACTAGATTCTGGATAAAAAGCGCTCAAAATTGGTTGGAATGGGCACGTCCTACTTGAACACAACTTTCGGTGTTACAAATTGTTGGCAGAATTTAGCGTTCAACACAAGATGGGCTGTTTGCCAGTTTGATCACATGACACCATCATTTTGTTATTTATTTGTGATAATTATTTGCCTAGGTACATGAGAAGCGCGACAGATGGAGATATAATGAATTGGACTTATTTAACAAAGAGTGGTCCTTGGCAGCTCTGCACAGAGAGGGGCGGATGAATAATAGAGGCTTTTGCCCTGAAGTGGGACAAAATGGGCCAATAACAAAAAGGATTTTTGGTACCTAAATGTGCATACTGTGCACCCTGGACAGTCAGTGCCGTTAAGGGGGACAGTCAGTCCCGTTAAGGGGGATGCGCTAAGGTAGCCCGCGAAATTAAAATTTTCTTACGTTTTTGAAATTTGCAGGTCTGTATCAGGTTTTATGTTGATCTAAATATCATTTGCGGCCGTAACAAATATAAGCAATACAAATCCTTAAGTTCATATAAGTGCTAAATGTCATGATTTCATGAAATAGTCATTCAATGCACTTACATGAACTTAGAGAGTTTAGATAATCGATAACCATGACTTAACTTTTTGTTATTTTTTAACTTATTGAATTCTGTTATTTTTAGTGACTTTTTATTTTATTAGTGACATGAATGTTTACTTCGTAAAGTATTATATTATTTTAATTATTGTGAATGTGAAGACTATGTGGATCTTTGTTTCTTTTCTTTTTTAGTATTAATTTTTCCTTAGTTTTGTTAATCATGGTCTGGCAGTTTGAGTAATTTATGCGGCCTAACCAAATGTCCTTTCTTTGGTACTGTTCGTCAAATCGTTGAGCTCCTTAAAATTGGAGTTGAGCTGCACGATTATTGACAAATGCTTGCACTGACTGGACAGGTCCACTCAATCTGTGTGGTTCTTTCCTCAAAAGTCCATTTCAGACACCAATCTACATGGTCTTCACATGATCTGACCAAGATTATGTCTGGACTTTAAAAGAGACTGTGACCTCTGAGTTTGTTTCGGCCTTTCTTCTCAGAGTAGTCAGATAGGAAACGCCGATCTCATCTAGTTTTAAAAATGTGATTGACGTGTAAAAGTGTTTGTACAAACCTACTTACAGAAATAAAAATCATTTATCATCATCATAATCATCATTTATCATTTATCATAACGGAGTTTCGCTAGCTAATTTAAATGGACCCTGTATTTCTACCACAGCACGAGGTTTTTCATATAAAGACAAGACAAATTCATTGATGGAATTTTACCTTTGGTACATAATGCAGAATGGAAAAAAAATATAATAAGCTTAACAATAAGATATTTGTCTACAAAATTTCAGACCTTTCAAATAAAATTATTTACCTATCCAATCCGCCTTTTTCTTTTTCTCACAAAACTCAACCCATATCTTAGCTTGCCCAAATGTAATTTATACATGAAGCAACATTACCAGAGCCCTAAAAAATTGTCCCTGACATTTCAATAAACACAGGATTTTATATCTTGAATAAAACCTTGTTTATCTCTGTACCTATGACTGAGATAATTCACGACATAAATATATTTGTCACTGTCAGATGTCTTATTTATGTCTTAAAGACTTGAATAATGAAGACGACAGGCGAATTTGATGAAGCTGTATTAAAAAAGTCGCTGAAGATTTAGGATGTCAGCAAAAAATAAGCTTCAGTAAATTAAAGGGGCGTCTCGAGATTTCTAGTAATCCTTCTGGGGAAGTATCTCTACCATAAAGTACCTATTTTTAACCGACGAAAAAAAAAGGAGGAGGTTCTCAAGTCGACACATATTTTTTTTTTTTTAACGCATATCTTTTTAGTGACTAGTCCGATTTGAAAAATTCTTTTTTTATTGGGAAGGGTATACCTCGAAGTTGGTCCCATTTAAAATTGGAAACTATAATCCACCCCTAAAGGTAGAAAAAATGGGGTTGATTGATTTTTCACCAACTGAATTTTCAACTGTGAACCGATTCTGTTGAAATTTCGCACACATACATAGTTCTGATGACACAACCACTCATCATCAACTCCAGGTCTTTAACCTGGAGTAACCCCCTGGAGTACCCTGGAGTGGATGGTAACTCAAAAGCGAAAAATAAAAAACTTTTTACAAAAAATTAAACCGACGAAAAAAGAACTGAAAAGCAATAAATAAATAACTTTAATTTCGGAAGTCGGTGTCTTCGCTTTTCAATTTTTGTTTTTTGCCACCGACTTCCGCAATTAAAGTTATTTTTCACTATTTTTGTGGTTTTTTTTTTTGGAAGGAGGTTGTTTTTTTTTTTTTGTAAAAAGTTTTTATCTTTCACTTTTCAGTTGTGGTACCTACCCCACAATTTCGAATACCACTACCTGCTATGTAAATAACAGTGACGGAGTCAAATAAGATATCATCTACATAGACTAAGTGGGAAAAATACGTAATTATTGAAGCTAACTCAAAAATCACCTCTGAAGCATGACCTACCAAACAAAAAAGATTCATCAAAATCGATTCATAATTGGCGGAGTAATCGCGTAAGATACACACAAAAAGTCGTCTGTAAGATTTTGTGTGTATGTTACGACATACACACAAAAAAAAACTTGAGAATTGAGAACCTCCTCCTTTTTGAAGAAGTCGATTAAAAAGCAACCGACTTCCTTGCTTTCCGGTTTTCGTTTTTTGCCTTCGACTTCCGAAATTAAAGATATTTTTGACTTTTTTTGTGTTATTTTTGGAAGTCGGTTGTTTTTTTTTGTAAGAAGTTTTTTTGTCAATCCATTATAATTATGCTGCCCCGATTGACGTCATGACGTCAACGCCGGCTGTCACTGAAAACCCGTCAGAAAAGCCATCATATCGTATGCTAAAGCTTCCCCCTTTCAATAATAACAATAGCATTCTAAAGCTACTTCTATTTACAGTATTCATTTAATGCTGACCGCTCCAGACTGACCTCAGAAGCCCTAGGGAAATAATATTTTTGCCATACACACTACCTACTAACTGTGGCTAAGTAATTAATACTATCTTACGTTGCTCTTGGGAGATCTTTGAGTGTACTATGGAAGGAAAATGGTTAACAATTAAAGGACGATTAAATTGAATAACTGTATGTTGCAACTCAGTTGGATAAAAGAAGATCGATGAATGGTTACGGGTTTTTGAGTATAACAATGATGGTTACCGATGTTGACTATGTCAAAAGTGCCAAAATGGCGAAAAATTATGATAAAAGTCAAATGTGTAGAATGGGACATAGGACAACATAATTTTTGAAACGGGGTGTACTATCGGTACACCTCTGACCAACTCTTCTGGGAAACCAGACTTATGTTATTTTGTGAAGTCAAAAATGTAAAGATATCCTGACTGTAGCACTTTTAATATTAAATCACTTGCCAACTACCACCTATACCTACGTTTTTCTTTCATAATTATATGAACCTAACAAATAATTGTAAAAAGAAAGGTTGTTTCTTTTTTTTTTTGTGTGGTTAGGTTACTAACCTGGGAGCCTACCACCACCTCTTACAGCAGTATTATTTTAATCTTACTTCAGTGGGGGATAGAGATGGAGCTATACGTCCTGTAGAGCTTCATCACTTCCCCACACTGAAGTAATATTAAAATAGTACTGCTTTATGAGGTGGTGGTAGGCCCCCTGGTATGTGTTAGAAATTCCATTTAGTGGGTGGCTGAGTAAGAATCATAATGTAACTTAGATAGAGTTTGTTTCCATTTTATCAACCAGATATTCTCCAGATATCTTGATTTAACACTCAAATTCACTACAAACCAGAATTCCAAATCTCCACAGTAAAAAAAATTAAACCAACCACCAATGCACTTCCTTCACACAAAAAAAAATCATACAAAACTCTGCAAGCTGAGAGAAAAGGTAACAGTTTAGAGCACTCAGCTGAACAAAGGAGTAACTAGTTCAAGGGTAAAACTCGCGAGCTTTGATACTAACCACCGTGAAGTAAAAGGCAAACGTGCATCTGAATGAGACCTTGGAAGTTGGAGTATAAAAAGGGAAGTAGAAATATGGAGTGGCGGGTGCAGTGGGTCTTTGGTTTTGCAAAAAAGTGGAGTTCAGATTGATTTGAAGATAGAATCGAGTGTTTTTGTAGAATTAGCAGACACTAAGATACGATAGTTAAAATTGATTCAGGCGTGACTTTGCGGAAATCCATTATAAAATACAATAGACTTAGATATATTTAGTAATCTGTTCCGCTTAACTATTCTTCAAGAGTCATAAAAAACCCTGTAAGAAATCGACACGTGTTTCACCTCTCAACGAGGCATCCCCAGGTGACGATTGACCAGTTGCAAACCAGAACACGACGTGTTGCCACACCGAGCGCTTGACGAAGAGTCATAGTCTGGACTAAGATTTTATTTTGTACCGCGATCCATCCCTTATTCATATTTATTACTTATCCTAACGAATATTCTATTGCGAAAGAGACTTTGTTTCTTTGTTTGTTACGCTTTCACGCTAAAACGGCTGAACAGATTTGGATGAAATTTAGCTCCTACGTAGACCATGACCTAGTTTAGGACATACGATAAAATTACCGGTATTTTTAATGTTATTGTAAAAATTGCGGTAAAATATTACCGGTATTATTTTTGTTATTTTATGTGACGTTGCCGGCCCGTTTTCTCAAAGGCGGCCGGCGGACAAACCAACCAAGTATATTCACAAGAACAAGCACAACACAGAATAGCAAAGAGAATACCTGTTATAAACGCAAATACTCGTACGGCACAGTCTTAGCATCGATGCAGTCTGAAATTTTTAACGATATCCAGAGCGACGGTAACAAAACTAAATCATAACGATAAAATTTTCGATAGCGTATGTTTAACGGTAAAATGTGCCAGATATAACGTTAAATATTATAATGCAGCTGCCATCTGTCATGCCACCAACGCAATAGAAGTCAAAATCTGTTGAACGGACTGTAAAAAAGGCTTATTTAAATGTCTAATCTTATTTCAAATGGAATATAGTAGGTTAAGGTTTCTTATGACTGCGGTGGCCGCCACATAGCTTCCGTAATTTTCCAGCGAATGACATCACTGAAACGTTATTTATGAAATGTGCTTTCCTAGAGAGCGTTTTTTACCACCGTTATATCATACCCCGCTGCCATCATTTCCATGACGGTATGCGGTAGGCGTTATGTTGCGGCCATCGCTCTTCTTACAAACCGTAGCATAATAAACATATACGTAGGGTATATAACTCATAACTTCAAAAAGGTTAGCAAGAAAGAAAGAAAAAACGTCTATTTTCGGTAAATATTATGCAAAGAAACAACGCAAAAAAGGACAAGTTGGGGGAAAATATGCATCACATTCACGCAAAACGGCCATCGCTCAGCATAATGCTGCGACTCTATGCGAGACAGAGCCGCTGCGCTAGTTTTCAGCGACAGCTGGCGTTGACGTGATTACGTCGACCGGGGCAGCATACAATGAGATATAAATAAAATATGCTATACAGATTACTAGTCCGCCAGTTCAGTCACTTAAAGATTCAAATAAATATTTTTGTTGCACTATAGTGATTATTTCCCCCCCCCCCCCCCCCTTTTATACTTGTCCATATTATTATTATTATTTTAGTGTTAGATGTAATTATTGAATTATTGTAATAAATTATTTAATACTCATTTTTTAATTAAAGTAAGGATTCAAATAATTAATTAAAATATCGAATCAAATGCAGGAAATACGATAAAGTTCCATTGCAGACAACACCAAATAAAGCAAAAACCACCAAAACAAAACCATAATGATCAATCCAGAACCATTTACCACCACAAAGATCATAATTGTCAACAATTACACAGCCTCACACATTCTGCGGAACTCAAAGAGGCTCAAACGAGGCATTGTTCTCGCAAAACGTTTTTGTGCTCAAGCGAGGACATCAAGATGTTATCATCTTGACGAGAGCCAAACGGAAATGAATGAATCCGTCTTTATACGGAGTTTTTGGAAGGCTCTTTTTATATTAAATGTGAGGGCAGAAAACCCACTTCATTTTAATAATCTTTCTTAGGTAATATTATTTTGACATGCTGAAAACTCAGACCAAATAAAAAATGAAGACGTAGTGCTGCGAACAATACAGTGAAGCATGCTAAAAGTACACTAACGCTCTGTGCATACACGCTCACACACACATTTACAATGACACTACAATCAAATTACACCAAACTTAGTGCACACGTGTTTACGAAACCGGCCTCACGTCACTGTTGACAGTGCTCTGTCTTGGTTTTTTATTTGGTCTGAGGTTGAAAACCTATTTAATTTTATCAGTCAGAGCGTTCGCATTCGCATCTCATTAACAAGAATACATTCCATTTACCAACATTTTTGACAAGTTTGACAGATTGATATTTGAATTTGAACGTTTTTAATTACGAGAAATTGGCCTTCTGTTGTCAAAGTTCTAATGAATTAACGTAATGTCAGAGTCAAAGATCGCAGCACTGCTATTTTTTGTCAAAAATAGATACGATACTTGCTGAGTCTACTTTTTCGGTTTTTGGCCGCTTGCTAGTTTGATTGAATAATAAAATTATTTTATGAAACCTTTTTGCTTCAAGTCAAAGAAGAGATCCGGCCGTCTGATCAGCAAACATTTCCCAAATGTTGTAACTTTGGCAATCAACTCTTTCACTGTTTATTACAACAGTCATAATGAGGCCTATTTTCAGCAGTAGCGGCGTTTTCTATAATAATAGTTTTTAATTGTCTTCGGTAGCATAGGTTCTAATACCCATCATCATCTGCCTAGCCTTTTCCCAACTATGTTGGGGTCGGCTTCCAGTCTAACCGGCTGCAGCTGAATACCAGTATTTTACATGGAGCGGCTGCCTATCTGACCTCCACAACCCAGTAACTGAGTAATACGATATCTCTTGGTAAGACTGGTTGTCAGACTTTCGGGCTTCTGACGGCCCGTAACGACTGTCAAAGATCTACAAATGACAGCCGGGACCAACAGCTTAACGTGCTTTCCGAGGCACGGAGGAGTCTCGGTATGTGAAGATGGTCACCCATCCACGGACCAACCCCGGCAAGCGTAGTTTAAACTGATGGATCGACCCGTGCAGCTGTTATTACGTAGCCACGAGCCTCGAGATTCTGATACCTATCACGAGGATTTATTTACTTAAATGTGGGTCTGCAAAATTCTGAGCAGTCAATCCTGCTGGCTGACTAATACTTTTACCACAGAGTACAAATAGAAAACAGAACACACACACACGAAAAAATGTCTTTCTATTTTCGTACATAGCCTACAATGGAACTTCTGCCTCTTAACCTGATAGTATGAAGCTGACGACTGTGGCCTGAAATGTATTAATGTGGGTGATATCCGAATGGTACTTATTCTCCATGATAAATGTCTGTGTAGTCAAAAAAAACCTATACATAAAATGAGTTGTGAGAAGAGTGACAATGGATTTAACGCATCTCTTAAATGTATTATTTTAACGGTTAATTTATTTCCTTTTTTATTTAATTTATCTCTGATATTTCCGTGATATGGAATTACGTTAGGCTACACTTCCTTATAGGGTTTTTTTTCTGTTTGGCGCAACTGAGTTTAGAGGTATGAGGAACAGGGTGTAAAATTCACACATGCTCTATAGAAAAGGGAGGATCCTCCGACCAGACGGGTGTTGTGTCTGGCGGGCAACTGCCTAACGATTGATGTTTGAATCATACATAATTATGTTGATCGCGCGGTAAAATCTAATTGCGCGATGCAGGATTTTGTGTGACGTCATGATTTTGTGTGTCGTCGTCTTTGATGCGTAGTTCGCATGCGGCGATGTAGATGACAGCACATGAGTATCAATATTTTTATTGCTTGGCAGAGTCCCGAACGTTTATGAGCTCAATGGCATTTACTAATGTGACCTTGTTTTCAACTTGACCTTGTTGTTTAGGAAAATATGGCGAAGAAAAACAGTGAGGAAACCTGAAACTTGCAAATCATCGTTCTTAAAAATCGTTTATGTAAGTACATGTCGAACAATGAGTACAAGTAGTTATGGAAAAAAAATATATATATTTATTTATATATATTGTATTTGTATATATTATATTTATTTACTTACTTGCACACTTGTACGTAAAATAATTAATAGAGACATACATACACAAATAACAACTACAAAAAAATGCTAATTCAAAAGCGCATGACGAGGCAGGCTAGCCATATAATTTTAAGAGCTCCTAGGACAAACTGCGGTAGAAAGACTATAATATATGAGGGGGCTGAACTCTGTAACTCAATTCCTAAAATAATTAAGGAATCAAAATCACTTCCAACTATTAAAAGACTATTAAAGCACGACCTGAATAATGTTTGAATTGTAAGTTTTTACCGTTTTCACAACTTAATTTTAGTTTATACCAAGCAAAACCGTCGCTTATCTTAATTATTATGTTTTTCTTCATAGAAGTGAATAATTGTATTCTTTTTGACCGAAATAAATTTCTTAAACCGTAAACCGTTTTATTTATTTATATAATTATATTGTGCAGAACACGTGCATGGTAATATCTAATATAATAATTATCTAGTACAAAACAGAAATAGTCGGCAGCTGCTGGCATGTCATGACTGTGACAAGTAGGCTTCCACTCAGCATGATGCTGTGCTATGGGGACCCACAGCACAGCTCTGATTTTCAGTGGCCACCCGAAAGAAACGTACAGAAATCAAGTCAGGTTTAATGAATTGCACATAATCTTATCTCAGCGAAAACCAATACTGAAAAGTTGCCAATAACCCTCCTTTTTTGGTTTCGCCGCAGTCCGGTACAAATGTAGGTAAATTGTTATAGTTTTTTTTTTGAGTAATTGAGACAGACTAAAAATAATATGGGAATTGCCCATCAAGTTTACATTTTTTTAAATGGTCAATCTATTGGTTATCTTTAACGAAAACCATGGGTGTGAATAATTGTGAAATCCTATGTAAACTCGAACCTCTTTTTAATTTCGAATAAACCTCCTTAGGCCCAGGTCAGTAGACACAAATTCCATTCTTATCACAACCCATCTTAAGTCACTCAAAACGAAGCATTAATTATCAAATTTTGTTTTGTTGCTTCCTTCTAACATGACGTTCACGCAATGGAGTCCGGTCTCTATGCCCTTATCTTAATGACGTAATCAGGGCGACGTCAAGGCGTCGAAATAAATCACGTCACTTCCCTGTCGCTGTTGTCGTAAATGTGAGAAGTGACGCGATTCGTTGCGCGTAAAATGTGTTAATGATTCTGTTTTGTTTTCCTTTTTTATGTCGGAAGGTTTTCGTTTTAATTTGGCAATAAGTTTTTATCTAAACATTGGGACGAATGAAACACAGTAATGAATCAATAATTAAACTTTCATAATGACAAGTATAGGTATTGTAAAACGCTGTCGCCTGTCAGTCAAAAATACGTTATAATAGACTGAAAATGCCATATAGACTTTAAGGTCAAAATGTATGTTAAGGAATTCTCATTTTGAAAATTATGAACCAATAAATAGTTTGTAATACTTCTGCAATAGCATTATCTTAAACACAGTCTTTAAGAACTTAAAATAACTAAGATAACAACTTACTGTCTTTCTCGAATATTTGATGACTATGTTCACGATTGGGTTCCTTACAAAAAATGATAAAAATTCTTACCTGAAACAAAATAGACAATATTTAGAATTTTGTAAACATTCCATTCTCTTATAAATCAAAATATATAAACCAAACCCTAAGAAACAGGACACCTATGCACGAACGAGAAAACCACAGAAAGATGTAAAACCTATCTATCATATAAATCGGTAGCACCAGACAATAAATTCACAACTTGGCACGTATCCAAACTGGTACATTCTACAGGGAACCACAAGTCAATGGTAACAGTTTGTCCTTGAAAACGTCTATATTTTGTAGCAGTCACGTTCCTTGGTGACGACCCATTACATATCAAGACCCTTCCGTGCCTCAAAAAGCACGTTAAGCCGTTGCATCGATCCCGGCTGTCATTCGTAGATATTTGAAAGTCGTGACGTGTATTCAGAAGCAGGAAAACTGACAGCTAGTCTTACCAAGGGGAATCGTGCCCAGTAAGTGGGTTGTGACAGTGGAGGTCAGATGGCAGTCGCTCCCTGCCAGGGTTGCGGGAAAGTCCGAAAGGGATACCGAGACCTTGGCAACAGGCAAATGAAGGAACACGGGTGGGTTTTAGTCAGTAAAACTCTGACACGCCCTTCCGCTCCGCCCAGAGCGGGAGAAGTCATTGGATGATTTCAAACACTCAAAAAAAAAAAAAAAAGGCATTCGCTCCATGTAAAGTACTAGTATTCAGCGGTAT
Organism: Lithophane leautieri; assembly: GCA_949152455.1. Lineage (NCBI taxonomy): Eukaryota > Metazoa > Arthropoda > Insecta > Lepidoptera > Noctuidae > Lithophane > Lithophane leautieri. Next base: position 4,502,445 of record OX424482.1, on the reverse strand, counting down.
GTCGTTAGGCTGGAAACCGACCCTATCATAGTTGGGAAAGGCTAGGCAGATGATGATAAAGGAGATTTTCGTTATGTTACGTACACGTGCAGTTGACTGTACAATTTCTAGGTCGTTTTACAGCTTTGTGGCTCAATAATATAGGATTTAGGAACATTGGACAGTTGACTTGCTTCGTCCGTAAAATGGGTTGTGTCTTTGTTTATAAATTTTAACCTACACTACGAAGTAGTGCTTCGACGAAGTAGTGGTCGAAATTGATCGAAGTCCGAATATTATTATATCTTCTTTATATATATAATTCTTCTGTACGTGTGTTTGTCACCTAACTCCTCCTAAACGGCTGGACCGATTTTGATGAAATTTGGCGTGTATATTTGAATGGGTTCCTGGATGGTTTTTTAATACAACTGATTCCGGTAGGTGGCGCTGTTCGGGCAGGACAACGTCTGCCGGATCCGCTAATATATCCCACTAATCCTACTATCCTACTAATCCTACTAGTATTATAAATAAAGTTTGTATGTTTGTGTGTTTGTTACTCAATCACGCAAAAACGGCTGAATGGATTTGGATGACATTTGGCAAACAGATAGTTTATAACCTTGATTAACACATAGGATACTTTTTATCCCGATATTCCCACGGGATCGAGACTTAAGCGGGTAAACCGCGGGGTGCAGCTAGTATGTATATATATTTATGTAGATAAGTATAATGCTTTATATATGTATGTATATATATTGTATATGTAAATAGTACACCACTGACTACCTACAGTATTGTCTCTCCTTACTTTAATCCATCCAAAGGTTGTCTGTTGCCGAGATCGGACGATCGGCGATTTTGCGGATGGACACCGACGAGCTCGGACGAAGGACCGTGGGAAGGTGTACGTGCGGGGTATCGCGGACATCGGAAGCGCCTCGGTGCGCGGTGCGTGGCGGTCTGTGGTCGTCTGCCGTGCGTGTCCGTCTGCAATGTTGCCGATCGTGGGATTCGACCATGTAAAAGATCGCTTTTAGCGATAAGACCGCCCATTGTGTCACACTATGTAAAATTTCTACATAATGAATATGTAATTTTATGGAGTACATAATAAAGAGTATTCTATATATCTATCGAATTTGCTACCTAGTGCTAGTATTTGCAAGGTAAGAGAGTAAAACTTCATAAGCAAGTAAAATAATTAATCAAATCCAATGATTCACACGATTATAATTATAACGTACTTCACCAAGCTTTCTCAAGGGTGACATAAAATAGAATAATTAACAACAGTAATCTACCTAAGACACCTCCATACATTACACAAGGAACACTGTTTCTCTGAAGCTTTCATAATAAATGATGGATCAAATTGTACCGTATCGCGTGTCTCCTCAATTGCGTAACACATTTACTATCATAATCCGTAAGGAATTCATAATTCATTGCTTCATATTATGTTTGATATACGTCTTGGATTTGTTTAATCTATTTGATGTATTGGAATCAATTTAGTGAAGTCGTATTCGAAATAAGTATTGTGGTGGCATCTACATCGCCACATGCGAACTACGCATCAAAGACCTGACGTCACACAAAATCCTGACGTCACACAAAATCCTGCATCGCGCAATTAGAGTTTACCACGCGATGAAAATATATACAAGAACCCGCTAGCAATCGTTGGGCAGTTGCCCGCCAGACACAACACCCGCCTGTATGGAAAATCCTCCCTTTTCTATAGAGGATGAGTGAACTTTACACCCTGTTCCACATACCTCTAAAGTATTAAGAGCGTTCATTCTTAAGGTTAGCAACGTCGCAAAGAGCTGTCAAATATTTACCTTATTTCTCGCCGGCTCTTCTCCATACGAAATTACCAATTGGAATTGTGCACCTAGCTTCTGACGTTTCCTAAGTGCCCATGTGAAATAAAATATTTAGAATTTGAATTGGTTTCTTAGGTCGAGAGAAGTGCTATAGACATTTATTTTGAAAAATCTTGTCTGGATTTATGCCCGATCTATGTTCCCAATTTTATGGGACTCACAAAACCTACAAGCCAAAGGTGTGGATTCTACTAGATACTCCTGCCTATTTTTATTTTTTTTGTAAAGTGCGTTTAATTTGTGCAAAGTAAACCATTTTTCTTTCCCTATCACACTCATACATATAATGACTAGCTGATTCCCGCGACTGGATAAATCAAAATCAAAATCAAAAGTCATTTATTCAAACTAGGCTGAGAATCAGCACTTTTCGAACGTCAAAATTAAATAAGACAGTCCCCCAAAACGCCCGCCCTTCACCACTTCCTAGTGCTTTAGCTGGAAAGAAGAAGCGGCGCAACAAACTCCCCAGCAGCACAGCTGTCTGTTCAGATAGAAACAATCGATTCTATACAAAAGTATGCAAAATCATTTACATTACGCAACATAAAATATAAATCTAATTATTAGCCATATGTCAGCTAGCACAAGACATTAAACCACCCAAAAAAAAAAAACGAGATACCTGTTAGGATTAATGGTTGGACACCAAAGGGAACATTGTTTTAAGGATTTCAATAATACGTTTATTATCCTTTTCTTTATAGATTGGAAGGTGTGCTTTACTAGTATTATGAGAGACGTGTGATCCCACACAAGGCTCAAAGTATAGTACAGTCTCTATGAGAAAGTAAGGATTTCAGTCAAGTGGTAAGGGCGGGCTCGGATAGTAAAAAATAATATTTAGGAGTTAGAAACTTATGTACTCAAGCAGAAATAAAAGTAAATAAATACCTAAAATAACTAAATAAAAGCCTCCAGGCACAAAGGGTTTGCTTGCTTACATATCGGATGAAGATGATGTCGGTTATAATAATACTAAAACCTTACTCCAGAAACTCTATCCATTGGTGAAAACAGCATAAAAATCGGTGCAGTCGTTTTTAAGTTTATCGCGTACAGGACGACAGACAGACGCGGCTGAGGACGTTGTTTTATAATATGTAAGGATGACAAATGGTTCCGTACACGATCGTTATAATGAATGATCGCATTTAGTGACATGTTTACATTTGGTGACATGTGACATTACCTGTCACGCGACATTTATCCCCAAATGGGTCGGTAGAGGTATTTTAGAACACGTTCTTTGTAATTACTGTTAATTATTACATGGATGGATGAGTTCGATGACCCGATCATGTTTTTAAAGAATTAACTGAAGAAAATTAGGCTCAGACCAAATAAAAAACCAAGACAGAGCGCTGTCAACAGTGACGTGAGGCCGGTTTCGTAAACATTTGTACACTTAGTTTGATTGTAATGTCATTGCAAATAGTTGTAAATGTGTGTGGGTGGGCGTTTATGCACAGAGCGGTGGTGTAGTTTTAGCATGCTTCATTGTATTTTTCGCAGCGCTCCGACTTGGTTTTTTATTTGGTCGGAGTAATTAGGTTATACTTTGTTTATTTCATGTTTCACTAACTTTTGCCCGCGGCTTCGCCCGGGTGTTGGCCGGAAATCTTCTAAATGGAACATACTACCGGGATAAAAAAGAATCCTATATCCTAACCCAGGTCATGGTCTACTTGTGTGCTAAAAATTGAAATCCGTTCATAGTTCGAAGACAGAGTTACTGTGATTGGATTTTTCCATTGGGAACTTCTCAGTAGTAGCCCAGAAACAGAATTTGTGAAAAATTTATACTAAATTAATTGTGTAAGTAAGTAGGTATGCACATATCACAAAAGATTATTTAATTCTATACAGGGTTACTGGTAACTCGACGTATTCCTTGCAGGACGTCATAGTAGGGTTAAAATGCAACAAATTAAGCCACCAAATGTTCTACCAAAATTCAGTAGTTTTTGAATTAGTTAAGAGTTTTAGTTTTTTAATGAAAATCCCAGATTAAACCATTTGAAACCAATTTAAAAATGATTTACGGCGCGACTGTACTGAAATTTAAGTTATTATCATAGTTGACGCCGTAGCAGACCTTTGTTAATAATTAAAAGTTCAATAATGCCTAAAACTATGGCAAATATCACTAACAAAACATTTAATTTTTTGTAATTTTTGCTATTACTTCAAAAACTAAAACTCTTAACTAATTCAAAAACTACTGAATTTCGGTAGAACATTTGGTGGCTTAATTTGTTGCATTTTAACCCTACTATGACGTCCTGCAAGGAATACGTCGAGTTACCAGTAACCCTGTATAGATGTAGAGCTTCCGAAGCGTGCTCCGCCTCTCTGATTATTCCTACATCGCCTGATTTTATATAAAAGAACTGGGTAAGATACTAAATTAATGATAAAAAAGGATCATCTGTCAACACACGCAGTCAGAGATCTGTTTCCCAGTGAGGCATAATGGATTTCCGTGTTCGTTTGGTCCCTCTTGCTTTCTTCACCTTCACCTTCATCACATATGGCCTACTAATATTATAACTGCGAATGTGTGCGTGTGTGTATAGGTATATCTTACTTCTTCATGCATTAAACTACTGAACCGCATGTGATGAAACTTGGTAGGTAGGTTGACGGACAGAGACAAAAAAAAAGCAATGGCCGCTAGAGGGTGTCAGTGAGGTGCTTGCCTTGGGCGCTCTCGACATTTAATCCGCCACTGAGTAGTGTCGGAAAATATTGGAGAAAACAGGGTAGTGTAAATAAATTCATGCTGCAGGCGCCTATAGGCGTCGGCAATCCAAAATCAACAAGTGCAATCAAGGGGTCAAGTGAATCAACATAAATGATAAAATACACTTCGCGAAATTCCGAATATTACGTTTTCGGATCAATCAGTCTTGATTGCGATTCTGGAACTCCGTTGATTCCGAAACTTCATAACAAGAACTTTGTAACTATTTTGGTTGAATGGTACCTCTCTACTGACCGTCAGGCTCGACGGTTTAAGGATCCGGCTATCTAATTGCGTAACGGATTAAGACTAATTTGTTTCATTTTGACAGTTCAACAACATTCATTGCGTTATTTACGTTGCTGAGCAGATTTTTTTTTCGAACTTATGAAGCTATGGATTAGACATTTGGTTCAAAACGATTCCATTTCTGATTGATCGTGTATTACAAAATTGCCGTTTGTCAATCGAAAAGTTACTAGAGTGTACGCCATATAAGTCTGTGCGCGACTGGTGACTATTCTATCATCATCATCTGCTTAGCCTTTTCCCAACTATGTTGGGGTCGGCTTCCAGTCTAACCGGATGCAGCTGAATACCAGTATTTTACATGGAGCGACTACCTATCTGACCTCCACAACCCAGTAACCGGGTAATACGATACCCCTTGTAAGACTGGTTGTCAGACTTTCGGGCTTCTGACGACCCGTAACGACTGTCAAAGATCCACAAATGACAGCCGGTACCAACGGCTTAACATGCTTTCCGAGGCACGGAGGAGTCTCGGTATGTAAAGATGGTCACCCATACACGGACCAACCCCGGCAAGGGTAGCTTAACCTGATGGATCGACCCGTGCAGCTGTTATTACGTAGCCACGAGCTCCTTCGTAGCTACGAACTCCTCCTTGGCTATTCAATATTTACCTAAAATATTAAATCTATGTTAATAATTTATCTTTATACTACCAATCTTATCTTCTTTTCTAATTCTTATAATATTAATATTAATGAATTCAATCATTTTATTCTTAATTTGACCTTACATGAACGACAAGACGGCGCGCGGCGGCATAATTATTAGTTCCGATTTCAGCCACCTTGCGAGCGCTCTAGTCAAATAAATCAGACATTTAATTGTATAATCAACCTCGAATTGCTTTATCATCCTAAGGTTGTATGTCACTTGCACGACCTAAAACGACAAGGTCTATGTGACAGTTTGATAATAATAGATTCATATCAGATATAGTTCAGCTTCATTCTGGTATTCAGCTGCATCCGGTTAGACTGGAAGCCGACCCTAACATAGTTGGGAAAAGGCTAAGCAGATTGATTTTTGATCAGATTTAGTTCAGGGGGCTTAAAACGGTCACTTTAGCAGAATCATAATATTATGAAAATATTATGAATCATCGTAAAATTTCACAACCTGACAATTCATAATAATATCTGCGTGTAATTCTTATTACGAAATAATTCATCTGTTTGACAGTTTTCTATGGAGATTCGTAAAATGGTCCACAAATTATGAATTGCTTTTATGTCAAATTAGAGGAATTGCTAATGACAGCTGAAATTCAGGAAATGAACTGCTTTGATAATCTGCTTTAATAAATGAATTGCTAATGTGGCCGGTTTAGGTCCCCATATGACTGATAAGCTAAGTTTTTCAAAACTTTATCTCTCCTACTATTTTGCTGTACCCGACAAGGGTCCCTATTGATAAAAAAAATTACATTCTCGAGGTTCCTTTCCCGAGTTTTTTGTATTCCGACATATTAATAGAACAGGGTTTCCTCGTAGGAAAAGTTTGTGAATTTATGAACACAAGAAAAAAAAAGGTTAAATGAAATGTTGCTTTCTATTACAAAAGTGTTTTGTAAGTTACCACTGGCAACATAATAAACGGTACGTTATGTGATACAGGAACTGAAATTTCTCCACGAAATCTCACCAAGCAGTCAGTTAATTACCAAACTACACAGCAGTAGCCAAATAAATAACTACAAACAATACCACCTACGGCTAACAGTAGGTAACCTTAACTTCAACTACATACTCTTAAGTCCACAGTGGGAACTGGGAACTAAATTGAGTAAATCTAGGACGCGACCGTAATCACACATACTCGGAGTTTACAACTTTGGAGTCTGTTACAAGTTTCTATTAATTTACAGCAAAACAGCTACCGAATGTTCGAGAGAGAGAATTTAAAGTGTGACTCTTGGGCCTAAAGTGACAAGATTTACCAAGCTCAAAAAAAAAAAATGGCGTCATGAAAGAACGAACTCACGGAAGCAAATCGTTGCACTTCAGCCATTTCAAATTATGACGGTGTAAAGTTCTAGAAAAGGCGGAAAGACGAAATTACTTTCAGACAGTGAAAAGTAAAAAAAAAATGGTATTTCAAAGTCTTTGTCAAAGTCATAAAGTTAAAGCGAGCTTCACCCGGAATCCTTAACTACAGAGGAACTGGCTATGGCCTTGTGGCGGTATCTACATCGCCACATGCGAACTACGTATCAAAGACCTGACGTCACATAAATCCTACATGGCGCAATTAAAGTTTACCGTGCAATGGACATTATACAAGAACCCGACATCAATCTTACTTAAGCGAAGCGGCGCTATGGACATAGCGCCGTGGCGCGCCTACAGAAAAACACATTGCAACTTGTCACACGGACGCGTTATTAGTAACGCGTCCGACAGACGCCGACAGCCGCCATAGGCAATTATAAGGACGGGCCCGTAGTTACGGGCCACAGTAAAGCCTCCGCGGGCAGGGGGCGAAGCCCCGATCCCGCACGCCACGCCCCCTTGCGGGGACGTAGCGATATCCGAATCGGTAATCTTACTTAATACACCCTGTTCCTCATACTCCTAAAGCCTCCAACTGCCGAAACACAACAATGCTTTTAACATTGTTGTTATAGCGATTTGGAGATAATCAGATAAATATGATTATTTTCCCATCCTAATTAATAACAATTGAAATTCAATCTGCCTAACCTTTTCCCAACTATTTTAGGGTCGGCTTCCAGCCTAACCGAATGCAGCTGAATACCAGTATTTTACATGAAGAGACTGCCTATCTGACCTCCACAACCAAGAACCTGGGCAATACGATACCCCTTGGTAAGACTGGTTGTCAGACTTTCGGGCTTCTGACGACCCGTAACGACTGTCAAAGATGAAGAATGACAGCCGGGATCAACGGCTTAACGTGCTTTCCGAGTCACGGAGGAGTCTCGGTATGTAAAGATGGTCACCCATCCACGGACCAACCCCGGTAAGCGTAGCTTAACCTGATGGATTGACCCGCGCGGCTGTTATTACTTAGCCACGCGTTCCTCTTAATTAATAAAAATTGAAATTGTGAACTGCAAATCCTAAACCCTGTAGCCAGTGAAACCATCTGCAAAATTTATTAATATTTGCCCGCGGACTCTGATCCCGAGAAATGTAAGGAGCTTAGGCTTAAGCCAAGGGTCGCCATACTTGACGATTTTAAAGGACAAGTCCTGGATTATTACGTGTTTTGGTGTTGAAAACATAAAAAGCTGCACATGTTTGGGTTGTCTTGTATTATTTATAATGAGAAAGTTTTAAGTCCAATTACAATAAAAAAAAAAAAAAATGCAGTTTTATTCGCCTATTAGTAAACTTAGTTGGGGTAAGTTTCTTATTTATCCAACGAATATAAACTTGCCTCCAAACATCTATGAATATAAAATTGTTGAAATATTAATATGCTTAAATGTTTCTTAAAAAATATTGTAATACATTTTATACAGTTGTGCAGAAAATTAATTAATGTTTTTTTTTTAAATTACCTATTTATACAGGGTGGCTATTTAGTCACCTGCATCCGGAAAGAGGGTGATTCTAACTGTCATACTAAACAACTCGCCACCCTGTAGTAGATTTCGGATCTTTGACGTACGTAATATTTTCAACAACTGTCGTGGATCCGACAATTACCAAAAAATATTTTTAGCAATCCTACAATCCAAACTGTTCCCAGAACAGAAAGAAAAAACAGTGAAACAATGAAGCTTCATAATTAAAATTAAATTTGTTCAACGCAAACTCATTTCTAGACAGTAATTTCATAATTATTATGTACAATCCTTGAGAAACTACGAAAGTAATTCGAGTCTTGTTAATTTGGCGTATTTTAATAAAGTTTATTAGCTCTGGTCGACGATATAATGAAAATGTTAATGAAGTCTACTTTGGTAAATATTTAGAAGGAATAAATGAAAGTTTTATCATTATTGTTGCAAATAAGCAAAGCTTACTGTCATTTTAATGTTTTAACTTTATTATGTTTACAATAAAGAATAATATAATAAGAGTTATTCGCCGTAATGCAGACTGAAGTCCTCAATAAGTATATAAAACAGAAGAATAAGCAATACACTCCGGTCCTGATACCTGTCATTCGAACAATAAGGATCAAATTCGCAAAACACACATTCGTTAGTATGAAACTGACAGGTGTCAAGAACGCAATCTCTCGACGGACAGACTGTAATGATCACACTTACCCCTAAAGGCAAGCGCACATAAGGCGCGGGACATACACAAGTGGTGAGTGGCGCGGCTGTGGCGATATTTCATAGAAAATGTTTCACAGGCGGAGGGCGCGGGTGCGGTGCAGGCGAAATATGAAAGGAGCCGCGCCACACCGTCGGCTCCCCCGCACCACGCCTCTTTTGTATGTCCCACGCCTGAGAGGCGGCAGCGCATCGCGTGCACTCCGCCTGCAGTGTCCATAGGTACGATGATTCATAAAAAATTACTAAAATAATTTAGGAAGCTTTTTTTGTGTGGTGCGGCGCCAAAATATGCGTCAGCTTTAGTAGATTTTATAATACACTAGCTGCGCCCCGCGGTTTCACCCGCGTAAGTCTCGATCCCGTAGGAATATCGGGATAAAAAGTATCCTATGTCCTATTCTAGGTCATGGTCTACCCGTGTGCCAAATTTCATCCAAATCTATTAAGCAGTTTTAGCGTGAAAGTGCAACAAACAAACTCACTTTCGCATTTATAATATTAGTTAGGATAACATAAACTCACGCCTTCATACCATGGGAGTAGGCAGAAACTACAGAACGCACCACCTGCCACGATCCTCACATACTCCTTTTGCTTCGTTTACGCACGCCGCCGGTTGCTTTCTGAATACCATCACCAATAAGTTTACTATTATGTCCTTGAAGGGTGTCCACTCCCGGCGTTTTCATCCCACATCTTATTACTAGGAAAGTCCTACAAACAACTAAATTTCTAGTAACCCTACCTTCCACCTTATAAGAACTCCATTATATGTCCTAGTTCCTTTTCGAAGGAAGCTGAAGCTTCATATTATTATTATTCAAACACATAATATTATTTCACTAAGAAAATATTTGCTCACTTCAAGGAAAAGATGGATTGGAAAAAATGTCTTTTACTTCTGACATATGGACAAGACTTCGTAAAGCAATCTTATTTCTTCATTTGAAAAACGTGTCGTAAATAACGAATGATGTAGTGCCTCTTCTCGAGATGAATCTTTGGATTCGAACCTAACATGTATTTCATATATGTTGTCACCACTGAGGCCCTAGACAAAGTAACATTCTATCAGCGATAACGATGATGGAAAAGGCAAAAATGTATAGGACTGACATAAGCTATCGAAAAGGTTATGTCAATCCTGTTGAAAGTCGTTGTAGTAATACGAAACGATTCGAAGCGATTGTCACTTGTCTAAGCCCTCTGAGGCCCTAGTGTGAGTTTCTTTTAACTATCTCGACTTTACGCATCGACCGCGTTCGACGCACCGATTGGCCCTTCACTGACCTTCACTGGTGAAGGGCCAATCGCAGCGCCGAACGCGGTCGATGCGTAAAGTCGAGATGGTTAAAAGAAACTCACACTAAGGCATCTGGTCTCAAAACGGTAAAGGATAACATCGTCCTAAAACCAAAAATTCGAAGAAATGATGTGACATCAACCAACCCGCACTGGGCCACTCTCGCCGATACGAGGCCTATGTCCCAGCAGTGGGAATTTTATACTTAGGCTGATTATGCTTATGTATTTCATATACTATCATCATCATCCTCCAGGACTTAACCCAATTTCTTTGGGGAGAATGTTTCCTTCTTCTATACATCTCTATCAGATGTCATCTCGGTACACACCTCCAATTCTAGCCATGTCATTCTTCACACAATCTATCAATTGTTTTTTTGGTCTTCCCCTACTCTTATAGCCATGCACATTGACACTCAAATATTTCCTCACAACATATCCTCATTCCTCCGCATCACATGCTGCTCTTACGATAAAAAGGCGTTTCCAATCTTGATGAATCTCACACATAGCTGACATCACCTGGTACTTACTTGTTGAAAGGCCTACATTGTCCTCCCATGCCTACTAACTTTGTAATTTGAAAATATTGTAAAAGCCAATTATTTTTAAAAGAGTAACCGTGGAGTTTCCTGCCGGCTCTTCTCAACCAATTGGAACCGTGCACCTAGCTTCTGACGTTTTATAAGTGCCCATGTAGGTTTATGTGAAATAAAATATTTTGATTTTGATCAAAATAATAAAACTCTGATGGAAAAACTATTCAAGCAAACACTTTACGAAACATTGATCACTTTTAATTTTGGACTTTGACACATTAAACTTGTTACTTGTCAATTATTGTCATAATATAACGTCACATTTGTGACGTCGCAAATTACATCGTGTAGTTATTATGACAATAGGGCCTAGATAAGTGTAATTCGATTTCAAATCATTTCTTATTTCTCACCGACTCGCAACAGGAATAACATGAGCTTTTTGGTACCTATCCAATACATTTTTCACGTTTCCATCACGTGTCACTATGTCTGGGCCCTCTGGACTTTGAATGATTAATTCTCGTTTCTACTCTGTATGAGCAGCGTGTCCTTGTAGGGCATATACATAGTTTATAGTGTAGTTATAACTATGTAGTTATGACTAAATTAGTGCCTAGAACTCCTTGTGAAAGGGCTCTTTCCAGGAAGTAAGGACAACACCATTACGTACTGCCGTCAAACAACATTGCTTTTGCTGTGTTCCGCTTTGAAAAACGATGCTTGTCAAATTACAGGCTTATGAGACATTTCGATTTTGTCTCCGAAACTGCAATAGGTCGGGTTTGAATTCGTTAGCAAATCAGACATGATGGCATTGGCTCAATGTGATAGTAGCCATTGCCTAAAAAAATGATGCACAAAATGGCGGGACCAATCTCCCGCCATTTTGTGTGGATCAGCTACGCAAAGCACACGTCAGCCAAAAAGATCTTTGATTAATATTATCCTAATAAACGATTTCAATTACAAAAAGCAGTTTTCAAACAGTTGGTAAATCAGTCCATCACAAATGGTTTTCTATTAAACAATTTTCGATTTTTAGACAATTTTAAACTTTGAGAACACGAATAGTCTAATACATTGTCATCTTGGTGTAAACACGTGTCTGTGTGTTCGATTTTATTTAACCCTTTTGGCAATTCAACATCGAGTACTTACCATTGAAGAAAAAACCAAACCCCAAAGTCCCTACGTAAAGATAAAATAACACATTTGCACCTCCTTACTCCAGTCTCAATTTCTTCCTTTGGCTTAGAAATCTCTAACAGTATCTTCTAATAGGGTCCTCATAACGAGCTTAGGGCCGCAAAATTTGAACAACAAAGCTCTTTAAGTGTTATGTAGTTTCATGCGGGTGTTACTTTTTTAAGGGACATCATTATTTTTGGACGAAGAAAAAGTGGGGTTAAAAATAACTATTCGCTATTTGTGTCGATATGGAAATAGTTAAGGAGAATGGATCGTATCTTGTATTGATTAGAGTACAATTTTGTACTGCATGTGAGAATTAAAAATATTAGAATTAAATTGCATGTGAGGCCTTGAAAATTAAAACAAAAAACGAACATCTAGATCTTTGTCATGCGCGCTTATTACAGCGAAATGACATGTGTTAAGTCTATCTAGCAATTATTTGTTTTCTTCGGAACGCTACCCAGCTTTTCGAAAGTCATAATATAAATACAGACTTATTGAATACACGTCGACAATTCGTTAAGGGAAAGTAAAAGAGATCATTTGCAACCAAATGACCTCTAACGACTCCTATGAAAATGTCAACAATTTTTGAGTCATTTGACAATTAATATTTTTATTTCATAAATTTTGAATTATAAAATGCCAAATTACTCGAAAATGGTTGACATTGGCATAGGAGTCATTAGAGGTCATTTGGTTGGGTCACCAGGGAGTGTAAAAAGGGGTCATTGGGTGGTAAATGTACTCTCCTACATCCCCAAAATTGATTGCCGAAATATAATCAATAACCCTGTATAGTAATAGTATCCTTACATATTATAAAAAAAAAGTCCTCCGCCGCGTCTGTCTGTCGTCCTGTACGCGATAAACTCAAAAACTACTACACCAATTTTCATGCTGTTTTCACCAATGGATAGATTGGTTCTCGAGTAAGGTTTTAGTATGTAATAACCGACATCCACGCGGGAGAAGTCGCAGGCACCAGCTAGTATAATATAATACAAATTCGTGAGTCTATCTCTCGTTATTCCCCTTACATTATATCGTAAGATAATTGGAAAAGTTTAATCTTTACATAAAACTTATGGTTATTGCAAAGGATAAAACAAAGGACCAGAGGGCCTAAAACGGCCACATTAGCAATTCCTCTAAAAGCAATTCAATTCCTGAATTTCCAGCTGTCATTAGCAATTCCTCTAATTTGACACAAAAGCAATTCATAATGTGTGGATCATTTTACGAATCACGATAGAAAACTGGCAAATAGATGAATTATTTCGTAATACGAATGGCACGCAGATCATATTATGAATTGTCGGTTTGTGAAATTTTACGATGATTCATAATATTTTCATATTAAGATTCTGTCAAAGTGGTTGTTTTAAGCCCCCAGATTATTGAAAACTAAGATACATTTTCATAATCATACGAGCAGCTATTAATTATCATAACACAAATAGTCATCATGCCTAACGTTACAAAAGTTACATGTTTGCTAAAATAATTAGAAATCTTAAGTATAGCAGAGGGCCTAGAAAAAGTGATATTCCATCAACGATAACGATGATGATAAGACAAAATTGCATTGGATTGACATAAGCTATCGAAAAGCTTATGTCAATCCTGTTGAAAGTCGCTTTGAAAGCGATTGCTACTTGCCTAGGTACTCAAGACCGTTAACATAAAGGTGAACCACCGTTACTCATTAATCGTATCTGACACACAACACGAAAAAAACCATGAGAGAGCAACTTTCGAAATCGAACCAATGAACACGCATTCTCAAATAAAGCAATCCTCTTCATGTGACCATTAAGTCGAAGCTTTTTGGTACGAATCCAAGCGAATCGCTTATTTGTGGTATAGGTACCATTGGAATCACACTCCAGGTAGCATTTGTCATTTCACGATTCGATTTATGTTGTAGTAAATCTTTTGATAGAATCGTAGTGGGATATATGGGTTCATGACTTTGGGGCATGTTGCTTCGTCATCGTTACTAAGACGAAGGTAGGGAAAGGGAATTAAAAAAGATGGTTTTTATTTGGAGAAACCTTTAAGGGGAAATTCTACTGCGTTTTGGTTTTGTAGGGTAAAATTATTTTTGAATTATGTAAATTGCACCTACATTATTTTTTTCTTGTCGTTTCTTATTCTTATAACCTCTAATAAAGACAGATTTTTTTCTGTAAATAATTAAGTATTTAACTTACTCACATCAATCACATAATATAATACGTTTATAACAGTTTTGGGTCGAAGAGATAGTTTTCGCAAATTGTATCAGCTGCGGAGCACTTGACGGAAGTCAGACCAATTATGTCATGCGCGCTGTGTATTTTAATGAATCTTCTAGAATAATCTAGAAGCTTAGCCCTGATTGGCCGAACGGATTGTGGCGGGAGCAGTTCGTAATAAGTTCCTGTTACATCCCCCCTTTTTGAGTAGGTTATGACCTGGTCTAATGACACGGTTATGGCCAGGGGGCTTAAAACAGTCACTTTGGCAGAATCATAATAGGAGAATATTATGAATCATCGTTAAATGTCACAAACTGACAATTCATAATATGATCTGTGTGCGATTCATATTACGAAATAATTCATCTGTTTGACAGTTTTCTATGGAGATTCGTAAAATGGTCCACATAGTATAAATTGCTTTTGTGTCAAATAAGAGGAATTGCTAATGACAGCTGGAAATTCAGGAAATGAAATACTTTTAGAGGAATAGCTAATGTGGCCGTTTTAGGCCCACTGGTCAAACAACGTAACGAACACAATGCATCCGGATTGTGGCGAGAACGGTTCGTAATAAATTCCTGTTACAAGTATACATTTTGTTACAAATAATCTGTAGAAATGTGTTTGTAGGTAAGGGCGTCCTTACCTACAAACACATTTCTCAGGATAACTAAAGTAACGCAGGGTGACTGGTATCAGCTGGATAAATAGCAGAGTATGAACTGAGTGGCGTGTGATTGGAAAGGTCTCATCACTAGCCCACAGCAGTTCACTACTGGGCATAGAAACACAAGTGGACTGCTCTATAAGGAGCCTATGCGGATGATGAAAATAATAATAACGAAGGTTTTATGATATAAAATCTTCAGCACACAATGATTAACCGTTACATTAAATACTCGTTCTTTTTTCTATAACAAAAGAGGCCTCTACACTGCACTAGGACTATTTCCACCTCATAATATCGTACTTACAAAACCAAAACCACGATACCATCCCCAGGGTGTACTATGTTAAATGATGTTTACACATGCTTTTGAGAGTTCGCACCTCGAAATTGGAAGGCAATTAGGCTTCGTAGTTACAAATTTATTGATCAATGGCACGTATATTAACTTCATTTTGAACGATACGCTGTTTTGGACTTCAGTGTTCTCCATTAGCTGAATGGCGCTTGATGTTGATCAGTGTGGCAGTTTAATGTTGGATATTATTATTTCTTGCTGATAATTATATTATTTTGACAATCTTTTCCCATGGTATGGGCACACGTATGATGCCACCCACAGCCTTGATGACGTCATGATGTCAACGCCGGCTGTCACTGATAACCAGCGCTGGGGCTCTGTGTCGCATAGGGTCGCAGCATTATGCTGAGCGATGGCCGTTTTGCGTGAATGTGACGCATATTTTCCCCTAACTGGTTATTTTCGTATAATTGTCCTTTCTTAGCGTCATGTTTACCGCAAATAAACGTATTTTCTTTCTTTCTTTCTTTCCTTGCAACCGGTCAACGCGAACGTTGTCGCAGATCATTGGTGCTTGGTAGAGGTTAAGCTATTTTATAAAAATTCACGTGCCGTAAGTGCTGTCAAATGTATGGGTAGTAAAAAATGAATTATCGAAAGAAGTAGATACACTGAAGGGAGGAATAAAAGAAGAAAAAAGGAATAAGGGGCAAAGATTTGAGTCAAAATATATAAATGGATGGCTATACAAAGGCGAAGACCACGGAATTAAAGTATGGAGTGTGTGAAACATGATAAATAGGTACCATTATACATGGCTCTCTTTCAACTACTGCTCATAGAGATGTTTGAAAGTAGAAGACATGATACGCTGACTCCAAATAAATTGGTGTAAGCAGGAAGCATTAAAACATTCATGATGTTACTGTCAGCATTTTGTGTCGCGATAAAATTACCAGTGTTCTTCGTTAACCCTAGATTAGGTCGATACTCGTTATGCCGCCCACTTATTTGTATCGAATAAATGTCAATTTGACGCTAATTTGAATCAATTCGATTCGATTCAGAGCCCTCGAATATCGGAGTAGGGCTGCCTGTATTTTGTTTTAACTATTAAAAGATCCGGCTGTTCCAATCAACGTCATTCTTTAATGATAATGTTAGATCCGCTATCACTTTAATTTGTTAATTCTTTTAGGTATGCAAACTTATTGCTTTTTTAAAGAAAAAACGAAAAAAAAAACGAATCATTGAAATAAAGTTCGAATGACCTCGCCATGTGATGAGAGACCAAGGATACCGTGCGATTCCAACGTGAAACGCTAGGCGGTCCAATCCGAAATAAAACCCTGAATCGAAAGAAACCGTGGGTCACGGAAATAGTATGAAAACACGGACGGAAAAACGGACACCCAGACCCACCCTGAGCTCGTCAGTAGCACCACAGAATACATAAAGCCGTGTACTGAACTCGCAGCGAGCATGTTACGTTACGCCGTTTTCTCAACTCCGTGAAACATGCGATCGTTGCTCGCGTGTTCGTGCTCGTTTCCCGGTACTGACTGTACGAATGCTCGCTTTGTAACATGTAAAATTACGCCCCGTAACACCGATCAGTACACGGCTTAATAGTGCACGCACAGAAGATTCACTCTGCAAAATCATTTAAATAAATAGCGACTCTTGCTACGACACAATAATGTGCAATTCAGGTCGCACAGCGCTAATTAGCTTACAGCGCTATTCACCTAGAAGTTGCGTCTCTTTCTATCGCGTAACTCTTATATCTTCTGACTACGTTACGCCTACTGAGTTGGCCTGACAAGTCGAATCCGCCATGTTGCTTCATATCTAAAATGCGGAGTGCGCCAGGCCTGGTTGAAGCACCAAGGAGTTGCTGGTCTTTCTTGAGAAACTGGGATAGACCGATTGATCAATTTTCCTAGCTGAAAATAAAATACGCGCTTCGACGTGGACTTGCGGACACCAGTCCATTACCCTATACTATAATAACCAGTTGCAAACCAGACCACGACGTGTTGCCACACCGAGCGCTGGACGCAGAGTGAATCAAATCGCCCGCCACCCCCACTTATATAGGATTTCTGCTCGGCGCTATTTGGCTTGGATCGTTATCAGTACGATAAGCGCGATAAGGGGCGAACAATCGCAACAAAGGTGACCTTGGAATACTGGTATTTAATTCGTTCAACAGTGTAACGTTAGCTGTATTATTTTTGACGATTTCTAAACTCTCTAATACTGACATTTTGAATCCTTTAACTGATAACGATCCAACCGAAGTAGCGCCGAGCAGCAATCCTATATAAGTCGGGGTGGCGGGCTATTTGATTCACTCTGCGTCCAGCGCTCGGTGTGGCAACAGGTCGTGCTCTGGTTTACAATTGGTCAATCGCGATGCCTCGTTGAGAGGTGAAACACGTGTCGATTTCTTACAGAGTTTTTTATAACTCTTGAAGAATAGTTAAGCGGAATATGTGACTAAATATATCTACCTCTATTGTATTATACAATCATCAGTCAAATGAAAATAGAATATTAATTCAATGCGTGACCCCGTACCAATGCTGCGGTATTCACTAATGAATTTATGCCAATTAAATTGATTATCAGCACAATAGACCAGGTGACATGACACCCGCTTGTTATGATTTTAATGAGCAGTGTTATAATTATACTCGTGCTATAATACATTTAAATGCAATTTCAGCTGTAGAAGGCGAATGTGCTCAGACAAGGGTTTCGTGTTAACTATCCTAATCATCTTAACTTAGACGAAGTCGCGAGCAACAACTAGTAATATTATAAAAATGTATTATTTGTTTGTTTGTAAGAGGTAATCTCCGGAAGTAGTGTACCGATTACAAAAATTCTTTCATTGACAGAAAGCTACTCTTCATTATAAAAATCTAAGGCTACACCATTGCCGAGCGCCATAGTTTTGTCACATGTTTTATGGTTTAGTTGACTTGTTGACAGGTCGACGATGTTGCGGGCGGAAGCTAGTTTGTAATGGTCTAAACAGTCATGGGTCAAAAACAGATCGGTGGATGACAATAATACTTGTTTAGATAATGGTGCCGATTCTCTTGTACACCGAACTAAACTAACTAAACTATCACTAAAATTCCTTACTGTGAGAGGCTATGAGAATCCTAAAGCTATTCTGCAAAAAAACATCTCTAAATTTAAAAATTATATTGTCATAACTAAAATCGAATTTGACAATCGTGACGAGGTACTTGTTTGTCGTACCCCGTGAATTTTTTTATAGCCGGAGCCTCGTCATTTTTTATATGGAATTTATCAGTTTTTGTATGGAAAGTATGAAAAATACCCCACATGTAGAGTTTCAGGGGTTGTCTATACTTATTTATCCATCGACCCATCTCTCCATTGCTATCGGTCTGCCTAAGCTCCATGATCCATGACCCAGTCATCTCACCGTCAGAAATCTAGCTCATACGCCGCCATCACATCTAGCCAAATGCGTAAAGCCACGTGACGTGGCATACCTAAGACATACATACATAGCTGCTGCCAAGCTGTTGATGTACACTGTGCTGAACAAGCGCGACCAGATGGTGTCCCGCCGGCGTGACGGGACTAAGAGGAGCCTGCAGGATATAATCACGCTGTTCAAGGAGACCGACCCGGACGACGTGCCGACGTTTGTGGCAAAGGAGCTACACAAGCTTCCTCCCGTCACCTTCGACCACGTCGATGTAACCAGCCTTCTGAAGGACATTGTCTTTTTGAAGGCCCGCCTCGCGGATGTGCTAACGAAATTAGATACATCTCAAAACACCGTCGCCGATTTGCGTAAAGAAGTTTGCGATTTGCGCAACAGTGTGGCGGTAATTAGGTCACCGGTCGATGCGTCGAATTCCGCGTCAGCAGTTTCGTCGCCGGCGCATCCGTCGATTGCTGAGCTTGCAGAGCGCCCCGCCGGTGCGCCCCGCAGCCCCGCGCTCGTCACCGCGGTTTCTCCGCGTAACGCCGCCCGTGCCTCTCGCCCCGTCCCGCTGCCAGTGTCTGCAGCTCTGGCAAAACCCGTACAAAGGGATTTCGCTAGCGTCACTGCGAGTGCCCCTGGCGCTCCAAGGATTAAGCCCATGCCAGAGAAGGCGCCGAGTAGGGCTGATAATGATGACGGTTTCGTGACGGTGCAAAGGAGGAAGCACCTATCGCGAACGAACAAGAACCACTGCGGCAAAGCTCCAACGGGCCCCGAAGTGGGCCTACGAGCCGCAAAGCCGAACACACCGGTGTACATCTCCCGCCTGCACTACACCACTAAGGCGGAGGACATCGTGGAGTACGTGCGCCAAAAGACGAGGTACGCGCCGAGGGTGCAGTTACTTGAATCGCGCCGGAACGTCAACTTCAAGGCGTTCGTCGTGCGTGTGCCGAACTGTTATCTGCCCCTCGTCATGCAAGAAGACTTTTGGCCGCAGGACGTGGTGTTCCGTCGCTTCCGCGGAAAAGTTCCACTGGACAGCACAAAGTCTAGCTAGTGCTAAGTGCGAAGTGCTACTAACATAGTCTAAGCCTTTTTTTACTAACACAAGTTTTGTTTTAAATAGAATATGTATGTTTAGGTTAAGGTATTTTTCTATGGGCCTGTGTCGCCTGCAATAAATGGTTTATTATTATTATGATTTTTTATATGTTTGTACATCTCGGGACCCTGGGGTCCCGGACTTTTGGAAGGCATGCGAGGGGCCGAAGCCAACTCGCAGAGGCCCTTTAGACAATTTTAAATGGAATGAGGCACCAACCGACGATTATCCCTGTTCGCACTATGCAAGTGCAGCCAAGGATAACCCCCGGTTGGTGTAGGACTATTGCAGAACATGGAAACAAAGATATTGGGCTATGGGTTTGGGTGGCTTGGTGAACTAGTTATCTTGAACTATGGAAAGACTATGGCCCCTGCAAGACCAATGTTTTTAAATATAAAATACATAGATAAAATGGCAGGGGGTGACTTGCACACTTAATAATGGGCCCCCGAAAACAGTCGCTAGCACAAGTGTCGTAGCGACAAGGGGGCAACATGACCTGAGGTGCTTGACAGGAGTGGAGAGGTATTCCACGGCTATCGGGACAATCCCGGAAGTACGGTCAAGATCCCTACCAGCATCTTACTGGAATACTTCCTTCCTCCGAGCACGTTTGCTCTTGCGAATCTCCACTCAAGCCGGCCAATCAAGGCAAGAATGAGGTGGGAGCTCTGTTCCTCATCAGTGTTCACTCCAGCCGGCCAATAAAGGCAAGCCAGAGATGAGGAACAAGACTTCTCCCGGGAGATAGGGTCCGTGGGGTCGCTACTGCCCAACAGCTCGCCACATGCTGCCCTGCGGGTTTTTGTATCTCTCTTGGTCTGGCTCCTCATCCTAGACCCGTTCCGGCAAAGTAAACTCTACCGGCACAGACCTAGAGTTCGGAGCACGCAAGCCCCACCACGACGTCAACGTAGAGATACGGCGGTGGGGTTATTATTATTATTATTAAGAATCTTTCAATACTATTAATGTTGTTCAAAAGCAATGTTCTTAAAGAAAACATAGGTACTGATATCCCTGAAGGCCAAAACAAGATCCATTTAGGAACAGGCAATTTAGTTCAAACCTAACTAAGAACAAAACGACAAAAAAAACAAGTAGGTATCAGTAAACGATCCAAAAAGGTTCTGTAATAAGGTCTCATTTTCTAATAAAGGGTCCGGAATAACGTTTACACTCTATTCCATGCAATACCAAACATTTTGGAAGCCCAAACGATGTTGGTTATAACCGGCTAGAACCGGCTCAAACCGCCGCCGGCGGGCGCCAATATCCAGTTAATATCGGTTTTGGACGAAAGCGATTTAACAAAAACTATGACCTATTTTTATTACCATTGTGGTGTATGTTTCGTTTCGGATATTCCGGTGCGGTGTTATTTTGAAGATTTAAATTTCATTGGTTTTTGATACTACTAGGTAATGCAATTTAAATAACTCATAACGTTTTGTTTAGAATCGAGACTGGAATCGATTACACTATATTTTCATATGGGTTATACATATTTTCGATCGATTCGAACAAGTAGGACACCAAAAAAAAGTGTATGAAAATAAATAATTTATGAAGAAACAATCCGTGCGCCCCCTCCCGATCGGTTTATCCATCGGCAAAAATATTCCACTTATTTCTTTAACTTTCATCATTTACGCAACACCATTAGAGGATGACTTTTCAAAAATCCATCCCATATGCTCACTTTCGTCATAATAAGGAACTCTTCTACTAAACTTCGTGCTAAATTTCTAGTTTCTATACCATTCAACGTGGCAATGCTGCCAGCAAGGCAATGCTTTGGACACTTTTCCCATTGACAGCGAAGCGGACGAATTTTTTGAGCTCTTCTCCTCATTTTAATTTTGTCATATAATTGTACCTACAAAACATATTTCTTTCTAAGAATAATTATGTAAGTACGTAGAACTTGTATAATATGTAAATAAAATATTAATATAGATAAAAAAAACTTTTTAAAAAAAATTGACCGACTTCAAAAAAAACAAAACAAAAAAGGACTACTGTACTAAAAACCAAAAGACAAAAAGTACTTCTTTAATAATAAGAGAAAAATTAAAAAATTAAAAAATAACTTTAATTTCGGAAGTCGGTGTCTTTGCTTTTAATTTTAGTTTTTGGCCACCGACTTCCGAAATTAAAGTTATTTTTTAATTTTTTAATTTTTCTCTTATTATTAAAGAAGTACTTTTTGTCTTTTGGTTTTTAGTACAGTAGTCCTTTTTTGTTTTGTTTTTTTTGAAGTCGGTCAATTTTTTTTAAAAAGTTTTTTTATTTTTCCATTTTTTGTGTAATTTGATTTTTGTAATCATGGGTAGACCAACTAAAGGAGCCACCCGCATGAAGAAAAACAGAATTAAAGAGACTAATACTGCTGAATAAGAACGCCTATATCTAAGAATCGCAAACGGAGTGCTATGTCCGGTTCCCAAGAATCACCGTTAGCTTGTCATGCTAGGTTATCTCAGATGAGAAATTACATGCATTCTCATTTGTCACAGGAGTCGCCAAATGATAAATGATAAGATCTGCCGACTCAATCTTATTCAAAACGAGTCGTAGCGCAAGTATCGTTTAGATGTTATACGAAACCGGCTGGCTAATGAGACTCCCGTGCCTTCTCAAGAATATAAGGGTGAACACTATACATTTGCTTACACTGTATAGTTCCCCTCATCATCATATTATAAGGTGACCATAATCAGATCTGTAATGTCACTTACAACCTATATGGTTGCAAAGTTCTTATCAATATAAATGAATTAAGTCCAAACACAAGGTAATTACTGTGAACCGTTGAGGAGTTCCGTTAATCGTCCTTCGTCTTCATCATCAGACCCTTAACGACAGTCACAACCCATCCAAGTGTAAGGTTCTTATCAATACAAATTAATCAAGCCCAAACACAAGATATCTGCTGTAAACCACTGAGGAGTTCCCTCGACTGTCTTTCGTCTTCATCATCAGACCCCTAACGACAGTCAGAACCCATCAAAGTGTAAAGTTTTTATCAATACAAATTAATCAAGCCCAAACACGAGGTATCTGCTGTAAACCATTGAGGAGTTCCCTTGACTGTCTTTCGGCTCCATCATCAGATCGACTCCAGGCCTTCATAAAATTGTAGTGCTGTAAAATACTTAATGAATAAATTAAGGAATGCACTAGTTGCCCTTACGATTTTTGAAAGTTCCCCTCGATTTCTCTAGGATCCCATCATCAGATCCTGACTTGGTGACAATGGGACCACCTCAGAAGTATAAGCTTTTGAACAAAAAAAGATTTTTTTAAATCGGTTCACAAACGGCGGAGTAATCGGGGAACATACATAAAAAAAAAAAAAAAAAAAAAAAAAAAAAAAAAAACAATCATCCCGAACATAGTACCTCCTCCTTTTTTGAAGTCGGTAAAAAAGACGCAAATTGAACACATCTTCTTTATCCAGGGCGTAGCTATGACTCGAACACAAAAACTGCAAATGAAAAGTGCAAAACTAGATCACTTTTCAAGCAGTTGGTGGCATTTATTTTAGTTCAATCTCAGGCCATGGTCACCTCGCGAACTAAAATCCATCCAGCTGTTAAGATGCTTTAAGGGTATAACCCACATTTACAAAGATACATACGAGTTGTACAAAGAAAGATACACTGTTTTTAGAATAACTCAGTCGATTAAAAAAAAAATAGTTGGGGTGTCCGTAGTTTTCAGCTAATTTATTGAGGATACATCAAATAAACCGGATCAAATATTCGATACACATTGATTGATATGCGGGCTGCAGTTATTTGGGATAGTATTCATTAGGGATTGAGCGATTCGGGATAAGGGTATTTTCGGATGAAGTTATTAGTCAGTGTTATTTAGCGATGAAGTGATTTGATTTCTAGGCATGAACAAAAATTTTTTTTTTTTTTAAATCTTATTGGGACTAAATACTGGAACATTACATGTTTTTCTTTGTTTTTAGCGTAGTTAGAATATATCATTAGTTATTTTGTTATCAAAGTTATACATTTAGGTACATTCGACATAACAACCTTAACCGTACGTTTATATCTTTCTTTCTTTTTTTTGGTGTGGTTAGTGACAAACCTTGTGTCAGTTTTCATGCCGCCTATGGGCCTCTGACTTGGCTTCACATGACGTTGAGAAATATTTCTCCGGCATTTTCCTCACAATGCTTTCCTTCTAATTGAAGCAAGTGATATTTTATACAATACGCACATGAATCCGAACAGTCAGAAATGCCTTGGTTTCGAACTCGAGAGCTATGACTTGGCAGTCTGACGGTCCCACCACTAGACTATCACTGCTTGCTAACCATACTTAGAACCTTAGGGCCTAGACAAAATCCTGCCAGGATTGCGGGAAAGTCTGAAAGGGATACCGGGATCCTTGGCAACAGGCAACTGAAGGAACACGGGTAGGTTTTAGTCAGTAAAAGTCTGACACGCCCTCCCGCTCCGCCCAGAGCGGGAGCAGTCATTTAATGATATCCCACCCCCAAAAAAAAAGGGCCTAAACAAAATGCCATTATATCAGCGATATTTCAGCCACTTTCTGGGCCAGGGAAATTAAATTACATTTGCCATCGACACACCAAGAAAAAAAAAGACAAGTAACGAGTTTCAAAAGTCATCAACGTTTTCTTGAGAAAATTGTACACTTTTTCTATCAGGGTTTTATTATTTTAATGTTGATATGCGCAATTTAACATTGAAAGAAGCTTTAAAGCTACAATCCTATAAGTACATCATTATCATGCTATTTCGATCTTCAGAACTAACGCAGAGGTTTGCGGCTTGCAAAAGTACTTGAAACTTGCTTCGCAGCCGTTTCAGCGAAACGTTTTGCAGCGCTGCTGTAGCGATGTCAAACTGATGCAGTAAATTGACAACGCTTCCTTTGCCGTCTCTGAAGTTTAAACTTGATAAATAGTTTATGGTAAGGAACTAGCTGGCGGCTTCGTTTACGAGTAAAGTGGGTTAATTTTCTGACATAAAAACTGCACTATGCCCTTTTCCGGGTAGCTCGCTTCCTTTTTAACCGATTTCTTCAAAAAGGAAGAGGTGGTCAATTCGTCCGTATGTTTTTTTTTTGTGTGTTTTTTACGCGATTACTTCGCCAATTTTATTATAAATGGATTTTGATTTTTTTTTGTTTGGTAGGTCATGCTTCTGAATTGGTCCCATATAAATTTTATTAACTTTGCTTGCGTAGTTTTTGAGTTAGCTTCAATAAAACCTAGGTTTTTTTTTCAATTAGTTTCAATATCAAATATATCCTGATAGTCAGTTTTAATAATTATATGGACGATGTTTTAAGTTACTTCGTCACTGTTATTTACAGGTAGTGGTATTCCAATTTTTTTGGGATAGGTACCACAACTAAAAAGTGAAAATAAAAACTTTTTACAAAAAAGAAAAAAACTGACTTCCGAAAAAAAAAATGTTAAAATTAACTTTATTTCGCAAGTCGGTGGCAATAAACTAAAGTTGAAAACCAAAGACACCGACTTCCGAAATTAAAGTAATTATTCACTTTTAGTGTTTTTTTTGGAAGTTGGTTGATTTTTTTTGTAAAAAGTTTTTGCCAAATATGATCAAACTCGGGTCAGCAGTTAGTCAAGAAACTTACACAACACAACGCAAGAGCATACCATTACACAGAAAGTGGTATTTACTTTCACATTTTTTACCCGACTACGGCGAAGAAAAAAGGAGGGTTATGATTTTGACTAGTATGTATGTATGTATATAAGTATGTTCATCTGTTCCCTCCTATCTTCTAAACCACTCATCACAATCTCAATTGACAAATGAGGTATCGTTGGAAGCGTCTTGATCGTCCGCTGGTTATAGGCTATATGACGTCACATTAAATTAAAAATGGCGCCCACCAGAGGACATAAAGTCAGGAACTTAAAAAAAAAATTGTTTAATCGTACCATGTTGGGTATCAAATGAAAGGGCTTAATGAGCACTTTTCAAAAATATATGTATTATAACACCAAAAGAATAAAAAAGTAATAAAAACTAAAACCCAACTACGACTAAAAAGGTATAGGTAAAAAAGACACCACACTCAGGCAGACAAATTAAAAATCCAGAGTCACACGTAATCTGTTCGATTTATGCCCTAACACGTGTGACTCCGGATTTTTAATTTGTCTGTCTGTGGTGTCTTGTTTATACCTTTTTAGTCGTAGTTGGGTATTAGTTTTTATTACTTTAATTTTTATCTAGCTGTCTTGCATTCCCCGCAGTTTGACCTGCAAGACAATCAATCTGCTTATTATTTTCTTAACTATTTTGGGGTTGGCTACTGAAATGGCGACTAATAGAGAAGTATGGAAGAAAAAGACATGTTGTGGCGAACTCAAGTTCATTCGAATCTTTCTTTCTGTTTAGTGACAAAACTCGTGAAAGAGTTATTTAAAAAAAAAATATTAGGAGCAGGGGAATGATGAATTGCGGGAAAGTCCGAAAGGGATACCGGGACCTTGGCAACAGGCAAATGAAGGAACACGGGTGGGTTTTAGTCAGTAAAAGTCTGACACGCCCTTCCGCTCCGCCCAGAGTGGGAGAAGTCATTGGATGATTTCCCAAACGCAAAAAAAAAAAAAAAAAAAAAAAAAAAAAGAAGAAGGGGAATGATGAATGATGATGTTGGGGTCGACTTCCAGTCTAACCGGATGCAGCTGAATACCAGTATATTACATGGAGCGACTGCTTATCTGACCTCCACACCCAGTTACTTAGTTAGATAACACGAGACACCTGGGTAAGACTGGTTGTCAAACTTTTGGGCTTCAGATGACCCGTAACGATTATCAAAGATCTATGAATGACAGCCGGGACCAACGGCTTAACATGCTTTCTGAGGCATGAGGGGTACGTAATGGATGGTCACCAATCCACGAACCGACCGCGACAGGCGTAGCTTAACCTTCGAAGTTTATTTGTCTATCTATTTTCCCAAATACCAAGCTCTCTTATAGCCCAGTATTCTGAAAATAAGTTCTAATTTAGCCACAAAACTGTATCAAACAAACAAATAAATAGTGGCAGCACTAAAATCACGAAACGACACTTCCCCTTCTACAAGAAAACACTCGTAAAAAGTGAACCATAACAACAAATTTTATATTTCTATATGAATTCAATAAAAACATTACCCCTCCTGCTGGGGCAGTCGGGTAAACCCTCCTTGAACTACTAGGGTTGATCACTAACGTTTTATAGCGGTGATTCGTTCCCAGTGAATTTTACGAGCGTAAGGGCTCTTTTACACGAGTGTAGTTTCTCGCCGGTCGGGAAGCGAGATTGTTCAATTGTCTATGCGTAATGCGAGTCTCGTTGGCTCGAATATTCGACAACCGATTACCGCACGCTTTGGTTTCCTAAGAAACCGGTGAACGGTCACACAGTAGCTGCTGTTCAAGTATAGAGCGTTTTTAGAGACCTTACTGTCAACTACTTGTGAAAATGACAGATATTAATGATGGCCGTTATAATATATGACGGACACCACTCTTCTAGGAAACCGTACTTACCTCTATGTGTCTACTAAGCAAGAATAAAAACTCGTTCCGCGATTTTCTCGAATTCAAAATACGAACGCTTAATATTTTGCAAGGTGGCAATACTCTCACATTTCGACGTGCGATATCGTACGTAGTCACACATATCTAATTTTTTATCTTCATTCGATAATCACCCAGACGAGACGAGAAACTTGCCGTGTAACTGAGCCTTAGATCACCCATAGAGCAAGTTTACGACACTCCTGGTCGTTGGTGACAGTTTTATTACGGCGCATTATCTTTTTTTTAGGCTAGTTGAAATCTAAGAAGTATTGTTGACTCTTTGATTTTGCTATAAAATGTAGGAATATGTAAGTAAGTCCAGTCAGGGAAATAAAGTGTTAAGCCAGTTGACACCCAACATTAATTTGCTGTGTGTTAATGTGCCATTTCATACAATTTTCAAAGAATGTCAGTTGTGATTTGAATGTTGGTTGGGATTTAAATTGGTTGACAATTTATTTTCGTGACATAGAGTAGAAAGGTAGCTATCAAAAGTCATCATCGGTTGAAAGATGTCCACTGCTGGACATAGGCCTCCCCCAAGCACCGCCACTTCGACCGGCTATCAAAAGTAGATAAGTGGCAATAAATCGTAAGTGTGTAGAAAGCTTTAGTCTCGATCTCATGGGATAGCAGGATAAAAAGTATCCTATGTCCTAAACCAGGTTATGGTCTACCCATATCTAAATTTCATCCAAATTCGTTCAGCCGTTTTAGCGCGAAAGCGTAACAAACAAACTCACTTTCACATTTATAATATTAAGTTAGGATACAGAAGAGTTAAACTACTATGAAACGTAGTTTCTTGAATGAAATGTCGGTAATTTTATTATCAAGGCTGTCTACATTTTAATGACCTTCTAACTCAGACCAAATAAAAAACCAAGACAGAGCGCTGTCAACAGTGACGTGAGGCCGGTTTCGTAAACATGTGTGCACTTAGTTTAGTGTAGTTTGATTGTGGTGTCATTGTAAATAGTTGTAAATGTGTGTGTGTGAGCGTGTATGCACAGAGCGGTGGTAAAGTTTTAGCATGCTTCACTGTATTGTTCGCAGCGCTCCGTCTTGGTTTTTTATTTGGTCTGAGCCTTCTAAGTGTAGGTAATTTGCTGCTGTGGTGGTAGTAGCACAAACACGCTACAAATAAAACGTAAATTCAAACGATTTTTTTTTCTCGAAAATATAACTAGGTATCCTATGGCAGTTTGGCTTAAATTTTTGCGACATGCATAAAGGCTCTTACAGACTGGCGCGATTCGCCGCGCGACGCGAATTTTAACAAAACAATTTCTGAGAAAACTTCACGGCGAACAATGCGGCGGCGTCGCGTCGCGCGACGAATCGGCCCAGTATGTAAGAGCCTTAATTGCTTTTACCCCTAGGTAAATATGAATAAAGTCTTAAAACTAAGTGAATTATTATGTGTGCGAAACGAGTATTTTCAATTTTAAAACGGGATTCGGTCGTGGTCCACCTGCTTAGTTCACCTGGGTGGATCACGGGCACTTTTTCTTGCCGGTGGATCACCTCAGTCCACCTAGGTGGACCACGGGCACTTTTTCTTGCCGGTGGTCCACCTTCATATTAATATTGCAATCTCTGTCCTTTTGAACTTTGTTTAGTTATTGATAGAGGAATAATTATCCTCCTTAGTAAGATGACATTACTTTGATTGAGCTGTGACTTTACCGTCAATTTTTCATTCATGTAATGGATTTAACAGAAAAAAAAAATGTCTCAAAATTGTGATAAAGATTTTGGTGGAGAAACTCATGTAGATCCTGAGATATGTTTTATTAATAGAAAAGGTGGCACGGTTCTATTGTATGGGGCATGTCAGTTTTATAAAGTAAAAACTTTTAAGAACGGTATGGTCCTATGGCGTTGTTCTCAATATAATAAAAAAAAATGCAGCGGAAATATTATCATGCAGGTAAATACTTATTTATCGTTGCAACGTTTAGATTAGGTACCTACCTATTTTAATAAAAAAACTGCCTTTCGATTTCATCTAGTTTAAACCTTCAGGCCTCGTTTACGGAGACGCGGGGCGTCGAGCGTCGCATGCGGCGTGGCGTCTCGAGGCGCGTCAGATGTTTTTTTCGTTTACAGACAGGCGGCGTGTGCAGCGGCCCGCATCATCACAGGCGCATACAGAAACATTATATGGAAATGTACGAAAACATGACTGAAGGTTTAAACTACATAAAATCGGAAGGCAGTAATAATGATAAAATGATACCATGTTTCAAATACCTAGATGGATTTTGGATGAAAAAACAATTTGATTCTGTATTATCTGTGTTTGGTGAAAGACATCGCACAAATAATGTTACGGAATCTTTCCATTCAAAACTGAATAAAAAAGTAAAGAAAACTAGTACCACCATTTTGCGCCGTCTGACTGAACTGGAGAGTCTTGAATCCAAACCTTCCAATAAAAGGAAAACCAAATATATAACTGATGATGACGATATAACAGAAATACAATTAGAATTGTTAAACAAAGAAATTTCTGTAGGACTCGCTTTGGAAAAGTTACGTTGATTGTCTCAATGATAAAACATTATTTTATTAATTAAAGTTTTTTCCATATTAATTTGTTTTTTCGATTTTCATTTGTTCTTTCGGCATTTATTTTTCAATTGTAGTAAAATGACAGGATCAGTATCAGGAAGAGGATTTTATTTCCGTGGAATTAATTTTAGGTGGACCATGGCCAATAGACATTTTTATTTTCCTATTCCTCATCATTTAGGTGATCCACCGGCAAGAAAAAGTGCCCGTGGTCCACCCAGGTGAACTAAGCAGGTGTACCACGACCGAATCCCGTTTTAAAATCGTACGAATTTACTTTTCGTTTACTCCACGCGTTCTTGACCGGTAACATATCGTGGCCAAACGCGAGCCTAGCAAACGTAATAAAAAAATGTTCTGTAACAAGATTACAAGACGTATTTGTAATAAAACTTGTAGGAAAACTACTCCTATAATCGATCTTCTATAAAGCCGTAATCCCACATTACATAGAATACAATACCGTTAGTGTGTGATAGACGTTGCCCATACATCAGTAAATCCCTATCCTTTAGGCTTCGTGCAGGGTGGGGAGCTTGAGCCGTTGCTAAGGCGGGCACGAGATATCAAATTCATGAACCGCAGCTTTACGTCTATGGTTAGGCCCCGTTCATGACTTCGAGTGATGCGACTTGCGACGCGTCTTGCGTCAGGCTGCGTCCTATTTAAAAGCGATCGACGCGTTCAGATGTCACTTTTTATTCGGTGAACCTGAACGCGTGGTCGTGCCGACAGAGGGCGTTTCCAGATGATCCGAACAAAAAGTGACGAAGAAACCCGCGCCCAGTGTTGCGAGAAAGTCCGAAAGGGATACCGGGACCCTTGGCAACAGGCAACTGAAGGAACACGGGTGAGTTTAGACAGTAAAAGTCTGACACGCCCTTCCGCTCCGCCCAGAGCGGGAGAAGTCATTTGAAGATTTACCACAGTCAAAACTCGCGCGACACCTGCCTCCATTTGTCGCTCCACAAGCCGCGACGCGGTGACTCGTCGTATGTATGCTCTAAACAACTTCTTTCATTTTATTTCTCCGGAATTGCTGTCACAAGACGCGTGTCGCTTGAGCGTGTAGCTTGTAGCCACGGGATGAGGCCTAATAGTACCCAAAGGGTCGGGACTGACGATTCTTTGTAGACGAGTATCAAAGAATAAGGATAGATTCTTTACATTACTACGAAATTTATTCGATGAATATCAAACGGCTGTAAGTTTTTTGTTGAAAGGATAATGACTATAAAATTTCTCTTCGGGGGGATTTCTAGCACTGAAAATCACCATCTGGCTAACCTTTTCCGAACAATAGCTCCGGCTTCCAATCGAACCGCATGCAGCTGACTCCCAGTAATTTTACAAGGAGCGACTGCCTATCTGACCTCACAAAGCAGTTACTGGGTAAATCGATACCCTTTGGTATAGTCTAGTACACACGAAGTTGAACTCAAATAATTACACTCGTATATACTATTTGGTACACAGGCAGCAACTTGTAACTCTATTCTTAACATACATCATTTGCCTAGCCTTTTCCCAACTATGTTGGGGTCGGCTTCCAGTCTAATCGGATGCAGCAAAATACCAGTATTTTACATGGAGCGACTGCCTATCTGACCTCCACAACCCAGTAACTGGGTAATACGATACCCCTTGGCAAGACTGGTTGTCAGACTTTCGGGCTTCTCACGACCCGTAACGACTGTCAAAGATCCACAAATGACAGCCGGGACCAACGGTTTAACGTGCTTTCTGAGGCACGGAGAAGTCTCGATATGTAAAGATGGTCACCCATTCACGCACCAACCCCGGCAAGCGTAGATTAACCTGATGAATCGACCCATGCGGCTGTTATTACTTAGCCACGAGCTCCTCTATTCTTAACATGCACATAACATAAACTCACGCCTTCTTCCCATGGGAGTAGGCAGAATCTACAGAACGCCACCTGCTACGATCCTTACATACTTCTTACTCTAACTCTATTTTTGTTTTGTCTATTCTTTTTCATCACTGTCAAAATAAGCTATAAGTTTAAAAAAGTAACAACAGCGAATAAAAATCAACGAAAAATCAGCCGTTCCCTACATTTATGAATGACCCCTTAAAAGATTTCGTGTATAAAAAGATACACCATATAATTATGTTGCTTTTAGAATAATCTAACAAAGAAAATCTAGAGAGGAGCTCGTGGCTAAGTAATAACAGCCGCACAGGGTCGATCCATCAGGTAAAGCTACGCTTGCCGGGGTTGGTCGGTGGATAGGTGACCATTTTTACATACCGAGACTCCTCCGTGCCTCGGAAAGCACGTTAAGCCGTTGGTCCCGGCTGGCATTCGTGGATCTTTGAGAGTCGTTACGGGTCGTCAGAAGCCCGAAGTCTGACAACCAGTCTTACCCAAGGGGTATCGTATTACCCAGTTACTGGGTTGTGGAGGTAAGATAGGCAGTCGTTCCATGTAAAATACTGGTATTCAGATGCATCCGGTTAGACTGGAAGCCGACCCTAACATAGTTGGGGAAAGGCTAGGCAGATTGATTGTAGAATAATCTAACAAAAATCTGAATGATTGCATAATGGTTTATTATCGTTATAAGAAATTTTTGACTTGAGTTTAGCTCCTGTAATTCCCTTAGGGTAAATAATACTCTAGTAATACTGAGAATAAACAAACATTTATCTTACTGCCTATATTGACTATTTCGGACTGTAGTTTTCTCACGATATTTTCCTTGTACACTAAGTCGATGTTGGCTGAGAATTATTTGACGCCAGATTTATTATCCGAATCTCATTTCTACTTATTAGTTGTAGTATATCAGATAACATGAGATTTAGCAGTGGATTTACTGATAGAAACTTGATTAAAGCCAAAATTACATTACGAAATTAGTGAATTAAAATTATAGGACGACTTTTTCACACAAGTGTGCGCTTGACAGGACCGCCTGTCTGGGAGCGTCAGTCACACCAACGAAAAAGACGCCCTAAAGTTGTATGTCATTCTATTTCGTATTGTAATTTTGGTCTATCAAGTTTCATGTCAATAAAAAGGGAAGGTATTGAATTGATACTAAAAAAAATTATTGACCTTCCAATGATGTAGGTAAGTACATATAATACGCTTTTTTAAATAAATGTGCGTCAAAAAACTTTTTGGGCTTCTAATGATGTAAGTACGCTTTTTAAATAAATTAGCCTCTTTATAACTGACTTCAAAATAAGGATAAGGTTCTGATTTCGATGGAATCTTTTTTCTGTGTTCTAATCGGTATTTGCTTCATAAAGCAATATGACGAAACGCATTATTACACAACGCGATATTGCCCTAAATCGGGATAATGTAATATGAGAAAGGGAGGAACCCTATTTAAAAAAAACACATCGCTTAAATATCGGGCCCTACTCGTAAATATCGTAAGTGTTTATGTTTTAAGTATGATCAAGGATTTTATACGCTTTAATGAATCTGAGGACTATGTGGGTTTTTTTTTTTTTTCTCATTTTATTTTAACGATGGTCTGGCAATTTGTGTACTTCATGCGGCCTACCCAAATGTCCTTACTTTGATATTGTTCATCGAGTCGTTGAGCTCTTTAAATTACGAGTTGAGCTCCACTATTACTGACAAATGCTTGCACTGACTGGACAGGTCCACTCAAATCGTTGTGGTTCTTTCCTCAAAAGACCATTTCAGACGCTAATCTACATGGTCCTCATATGGCCTGGCCGAGATTTTGTCTGGACTTTAAAAGAGACAGCGACCTCTGAGTTTGTTTCGGCCTTTCTTCTCAGAGTAGTCAGATAGGAAACACCGACCTCATCTATCTTATTTTTAATATGACGTGTAAAAGTGATTCCAATATTTACAGAATAAACAATTTCATTTCATTTCATTTACATAATATAATACCTCTGAGTAATTAAACAACCTTGTACTAACTTTATCAACACCTTTTCACACACATGACCATACTCCTCTGTTCATGCCCTCGGCCTAAAACAATAGCGTGGTGATATATGACAGGCCACAACTTGGCTGCTCTCCAATAGGCCACACATTAAAACCTACGCTACATAGTAAGAGGTAGCGGCAGCGTTTTTCATAAGCGATTGCACTACTTACTGTGCTGTAAATTACTGTAAATTACCTATTGGTTTATGTAAAAAAAAAACAGTACAATCGGCCAATAATGTTCCCACTAGTGGAACACAGCCGTCCTCTCTGTGAGAAATCCACCACGCGGCCCCAGTGCGGGTTGATAGATGTCACATGTCTTTAAATTTTTGGTTCTAGGACATGCCGGTTTCTGTGGTGATGAAATAATTTACACAAAGTAAAGCGCCTGTCAGGGTTCGAACTGAAAACCTAAAACTCGTAAGTCGTGGCCATTACCCCGGGATTAAAATGTCATTATCATCATTCCGGGATTTTAGAGTAGGTATTATCCAAATTATGTTACTTACTCCCTCGAATTTCAGGTAAATATTTATAAACAAGATATCACAGATAGACAAATTAAAAATCCAGAGTCATACGTGTTAGGTCATAAATCAAACAGGATAGGTACGTCTGACTCCGGGTTTTTAATTTGCCTGTCTGTGATGTCTCGTTTATAAATATGTTTAAAACACAGCCTTACTCATTTTTTTTTTGGAAGTCCTTTCAATTTAATGTGTCACATAGCGTACAACGGATGATCAAGGCGCTTCCAATGATACCTCATTTGTCCAATTGTGACTAGGAGTTTAGAAGATATGAGGAAACCCGTGAGCATACATACATACCTACCGGTCAAAATCATAACCCGCCTTTTTGCTTCGCCGTAGTTGGGTAAATAACCAATCATTGATGGGCACAGAAATTAGGGGCAGACAATCGTTAGTTGCTCACAAAATGAAAAGAAAAAAAAGAAAATACATTTATTCAGCACAGACTGATAGGCACACAATATACATAATATACAGCAGATAACAAAAAAAAATAAAGAAACAAATAAAAAAAGTGTAAAAGTGCGACGTAGGGGAGTGTGCCTCATAGCTGCACCAAGAAGGTCCAGTTCAGCAAAAGTGCCAAACAACTATAAGTGCCTGACGCTAGTTTTCAACCGGACCCGAAAGTGTGACGTAAAAAACACAAACACAAAACGTCTCAGTCACTAAAACAGTGCATAAATTACAGAAGTTTTGCGTTCGCTACAGCTTTCGACATAGCAGAGCCTTAAAACGACCGACCCAACGTATAAGGCGGACCGCAAACTTTTTATAATGTAGATCAATTTGCTCGCCTCTACAATATATCTGAGAAAGCAATTAAAGTTCGTAGTTTTTGTATGTATAGCGTTTGGGTCGAGCCCGTATTATGTTACCATAATGTAGGCAATGTTGCTTGACAAAAAATATACAGAAAAACCATTATCGTTGACATACGTTTATTTATGAGTCTTTACGGCAATAATACACGGTCATTATCATCTGCCTAGCCTTTTCCCAAATATGTTGGGGTCGGCTTCCAGTCTAACCCAGTCTAAACACGGTTCAAAAATGAAAGAAAAAAGAGTAGAGGAAGAAATATTTGCCTATTATGATTCTGCCAAAATGACTGTTTTAAGCCCCCAGCACTAATTAACCTGGGGGTGCCACGGGTCCGAATTCAAGTTCCCATGGCACCCCCAGGGGTGTCCTCCAGAGGTTTCTTGGGTCCGGAATGAAAGAAACGATGGATGTTTTGTGTGAAGGTTAATATGGCTGGAAAGGCGGTGACTACTAAGATGACGATACGACTAATAGAGAATTATGGAAGAACAAAATCTGCGCTAACCTCTTATAAATTGGGATACGGGCCGCATGATGAAGCAAATTGATTCACTTTGATTAAAAGACATAAATGAGACTTACATTGAATGATTCACTTTTATGTTTACACAATTCGATTTGGTTGTTTCTTAAACCGTGTACCTATTACTGCTTTAGAAGTATGAGGAACAGGGTGTAAAGTTCACTCATCCTCTATACAAAAGGGAGGATCCTCCGAACAGACGGGTGTCGTGTCTGGCGGGCAACTGCCTCACGATTGATGTCGGGTTCTTGTATACGTCCATCGCGCGATAAACTCTAACTTTGCGATGCAGGATTTGGTGTGACGTCAGAACTTCGTGTGACGTCAGGTCTTTGATGCGTAGTTCGCATGTCGCGATGAAGATTACGCCACACTACCATTACGGGTAATATGAAGTTAACAGTCTGACAACTGACCTAACGTTAGAAGAATTTCGGATTGTCCAGTAATTTAGTTTTGGAGGTCAGATGGCAGTTGAGTAAAATATTGATATTTACTCGGATCTGGTTATATTGGAAGCCGACCGCAACGCAGTCGGAAACCAGACTAGGATGAATCATGATGACTTTGCTAATACAAATCTATCAGAAAAACCGTCTACTAGGGTCTTCTCTCGTATCGTCACGGCTATATAAGGTATATCTTTTCATACAAGAAATCTTTTAAGGGGTGATTGTACTCATCATTATGAACAACTGTCACTATGGGACACAAACTGAAATCGCGAAAAAAAAAACAGTTGTTCCATACATACCGAGCTATGCGAACACGGGAACAGCAGTTTTTTTTTTCGCGATATTTTAGAATTTCTCGTGCCGTGGCTCATGGCTAATTGTCAAGGGAGTCGAACATGCCCATATATTTTCAAACACTACAGTTCCACTAAGATTATTTTCAAATAACCAGTTATTATAAAAAAAATCCCTTCCAAAAAAAGAACCCTTCATTAATTTCACGCCAAAAAGTTCGGTAAAGACCGACCAATGTACGACGAAGGGCTCTCAAGTATGGAGATCCATATCACAGCCATTTTCCTCATTCAGCAACAATTTACAGGCCCTTAAGTAGCTGGTACACGCCATGTTTTTCCATGAGCCTGTATCAACAGAGAAACGTATATGTTACACCTGGTAAGGATATCTTTATGTTTACCTTAGAGAAGGATAATTGGTATCGGAGTAGCTTCTTCGGTTCCTAAGAATAGGCTTTTGTTATGCATTAAGACCTTTAGATAAGTTACTTTTGTTACCCGACTACGGCGAAGCAAAAAAGAGGGTTATGATTTTGACCGGTATGTATGGTATGTAAGTATGAATCTATGTAATTATGTATGTATGTTCATCTGTTCCCTCATATCTTCTATCACAAATGAGGTATCTATGGAAACATCTTGATCGTTCGCTGGTTATACGTTAAATGACGTCACATTAAATTGAAAATGGCGCCTCTAGATAACATAAAGTCATGAACTAAAAAAAAAATGCGCAATCTGTTCGTTTTATGCCCTAACACGTGTGACTCCGGATTTTTTATTTGTCTGTCTGTGATGTCTTGTTTATACCTTTGTAGTTGATTGACTTTTTTGTCGTAATTGGGTTTTAGTTTTTATTACTTCAATTTTTTTCAGATTCTGGTAATAGGCATAAGGACACCCCATACTCCCTAACTCTCTATTGCAATGAGATTATAAGACTGGTTCCTCTGGTGCCATACTAAGAAAATTGGGCTTGAACACAATTATGGTTTTCTAAAACCATTATACTCCACCAGTTGGCGCCACTTTTCAATCAATCAAAATATTTTATTTCACATAAACCTACATGGGCACTTATGAAACGTCAGAAGCCGGCGTCAGAGCCGGCAAGAAACACCATGGTAACTCTTTAAAAAAATAATTGGCTTTTACAATATTTTCGAATTACAGTGTTAATAGTTATGGGAGGACAGTATAGGCCTTTCAAAAAGTATCAGGTAGGTACTTAATAAAAAAAAATATAGAAAATGTTCAAGAAAAATCTACAACACAAGGTAGAAAAGAATCTACATACTTTGGCAAGAGGCTTCCATTTCCACACATCATCATCTGCCTAGCCTTTTCCCAACTATGTTGGGGTCGGCTTCCTAACCGAATGCAGCTGAACACCAGTATTTTACATGAAGCGACTGCCTGACCTCTACAACCCAGTTAATGGGTAACACGATACCCCTTAGTAAGAGGCGGACAAACTTAAACAAGAAACTGGTGAAACAGAGCACGTTCTAACAATACTTCATTCAAATACTCTAGACTCAGTGTAAGTACGAATGCGTCATTTGTAGTATTTGTCGGGAGTCACCGACAAATACTAAAGCGGAATGAGCGCACTGCACTTTCTGTAATTAGAGCAAAGGTCAGTTCATTTGTGTCAGGAATTACTAGAATATAAATAGTTTTGTAATACAATGATTTTTATAGATTTTCTTACGGATACATAATGTGTTTTCAAAGAATGCAAGATTTAAGTATATGAGTTCTTTTGATTAGCATATCCTCAAAAAACCAGTCTTCACTTACATACATTTTGGGCAAGCGTTGAAACCCAGTAGGTAGTAACAGCAACTAAAAAACCACGTAGGCGCGCAAACTTTTTCGAAATTTTTGTCATCACCACTGTTACTATAAAGGATAGGACACCGACTCGTCCTAGTACCAAAATTCGAGGATAACAAACAACCCGCACTGGGCCCCCGTGATGGATGACTGCCCTACCATCTCACACAAAGGAGTCCTTAGTTTCAGTAGTTGGAACATTATATTGCTGCCTAGCGACACGGCCCTGCTTCGTTGAAGACGAGGAAGTTTGGCAATCATTCCTTCTGCACATGTGGCTTCCGTGTTAGGTACCTCGTAACTGTCTTTTAACTGCTCCCAAATTACGACTTTTATTTTTAACCTACTTTCTTGATACAATATTTTCTTTCTGACATTACGAGTATATACCTACAATTCTTATTTCAACCTGACAACATTTTAATTTTATTGGACGGAAAGGTACCCATTTCATTACTGACAATAATAAAACCAGTATCGGTTATAGAAATGAATGAATCACTGCAAACTATTTGTCACAAATTCTGTGAAACCTTTACGAATGAAGTCGATATGATCAAACATAAGTGCCAACATAATTTTTTAGACAGAAACAGCTATGTTAATGTTTGTAATGTAAGTTTAAGATTTAAAAAAGTCCTACCAAAAGACGTAAAAAGTGTTATAGAGAAATTAGACTGCAACAAGTCGCCGGGGTCAGATGGTATTAGAATTAAAGATCTAAAACTAATAAAAGAAAAAATTAGTCCAGTGATAGCTTATTTTATTAATAATAGTGTTAAAAAATCACAATATCCGGATGAACTTAAAAAGTCCATTGTCAGGCCAATATTTAAGCAGGGATCTCATCAAGATTATGGCAATTATATAGCAATTCTAAATACGGTAAATAAAATAGTCGAAAAAATTATAGTTAAACAAATGACTAGTTTTTTGGAAAATAATAGTATTTTAAACGATGTCCAACACGGTTTTAGACTCAATAGAAGCACTGCAACTGCGCTAGAGAAATTCACAGACGAAGTCAATAATCGTCTTGATGAAAAAAAGATAGTTATGGTAATATTTATAGACTTCAAAAAAGCATTTGATACATTAGATCACGACGGCTTGTTGCAGGCTATGAATGAATGTGGCATAAGGGGCCCCATGAACGCGTGGTTTAGCGAGTACCTTGAGAACAGATCACTCAGAGTCTGTGTCAGTGGAACTGAAAGTGTACGGGGCGACATTAAATTCGGAGTTCCGACCGGTTCAGTATATGGCCCATTAGGGTACATAATGCACGTCAATAGCATGTCTAATGTATTAAAAAAATGTAAGGCATTTATGTACGCTCATGACACTTGCCTAGTTTTTAGTGATAATAATATCGATCTCATACAACAAACTATGCAAAACGATTTTGACAATGTGGTTCAGTGGGCACATGATAATGGCATTATAATAAATGTAGGTAAAACTAAGGGCATGCTTATTCACTCGCCGTATCATAAATATAATAATAGTTTAGAACTAGTGCAAGTTAAAGGTCATTCGTACGAATGTCTGCATAGCAACAAGCAATTCTGTCAGTGTTTATGTTTAGAAACAGTTACCTCTTATAAATACCTAGGACTTGTGATAGATAATACATTCACATGGAATCTACAAATTAATAACGTTTGTAATAAGCTGCGTTCCATTTTGGGTAAATTGAAAAATCTAAAATATGTTGTCAGCAGGAAAGTACTCTATGCCTTGTATTACGCATTGGCTGACTCAATTATTGGTTATGGCTTGGGTGGATATGGTCTTACATTCCCTACACACTTAAATAAAATCAACATCTTGCAGATAAGGTTACTAAAACTACTTATAGATAAAAAAACAAAGAAAACATTAAATAAAAATTATGAAAAACTATTTTCAATTTGTAAAGTACTCCCGATCCATCTTAAAAGTAAGTTAAATATCTTGACTGAACAATTCAATAATCAAAACCACAAAGTGGAGCGTAAGCATATGTACCCAACCCGTTTATCTAAGAAGAAGACACTTGCTGTTCCAAAAGTAACAAATTACTTTGGTAAGCGCACAAGAAGGTACATGGTACCAACATTAGTGAATGAGCTACCCTCAAAACTGATATCTAAAAAAAAAAAAGAACGTGTAAAAAAACCTTGTCCGGATCCGTGAGGGTGTTGTTAAGTATCGTACTAAGAGTATATTAATTATGTGGTAAGTGTTTGCGTTAGATTTTTACCCGAACGGGGGTTTGTTTATTACACTTTCATCAGATATTTTTTGAATAGTCCATACTTATATTGGGAGCAGTGGTGGCCCAGTGGTAACAGCCACGACTGACGAGTTGTAAGGTCGTAGTTTCGAACCCTGCAAGCGCTTTACTTTGTGTAAATTATTTCATCGCCACTTCTCTCAAAACGGTGAAGGAAAACATCGTGAGGAAACCGGCATGTTCTAGAACCAACATTCGAAGACATGTGACATCTACCAACCCGCACTAGGTCCGCGTGGTGGATTACCGCCCGCTCCCTCTTACAGACAGGAGGCCTGTGTCCCAGCAGTGCGAACATTATAGGCTGATTATGCTTATGATATACTAATATTAAGTTATATACCATTTACAGGTCATCACAAGCACAACAATGGCTACCGAGCGGTCAATGCAATATTCCGGGGTCGGTGTTTGAACTGTGATCCCAATAGGTATTGTACGCTCGGCGATGTCGCTCGGTATGTGGATAGTTAGATGTGGTATGCCGTTAACTTAGTCCAATGGATGGATGTTACTGCCTATTTACTTGATTTATATTTCGTTCTGGATGGAGAAGACGTTGTATTGCTGAGTAATATTGTATAAATAGGAATCTATTGGTTTTCGTTTAATAGAATAAATAAATTGTGTTGCTCACCTAGGACAGTAGCGTTATATGACAGGTCATCATCTGCCTAGCCTTTTCCCAACTATGTTGGGGTCGGCTTCCAGTCTAACCGAATTCAGCTGAATACCAGTATTTTACATGGACCGACTGTCTATCTGACCTCCACAACCCAGTAACTGAGTAATACGATATCTCTTGGTAAGACTGGTTGTCAGACTTTCGGGCTTCTGACGACCCGTAACGACTGTCAAAGATCCACAAATGACAGCCGGGACCAGCGGTTTAACGTGCTTTCTTTGGCACGGAGGAGTCTCGGTAGGTACAGATGGTCACCCATCCACGGACCAACCCCGGCAAGCGTAGCTTAGCCTGATAGTCGACCCATGCGGCTGTTATTACGTAGCCAAACAAAAAATATATATACATTCCGTTAGAACATGTTATTCTCTTCATTTTTCACTATAGGACCAAACCTGTAGGGCAATTCCCTACGCTCATAGACGATTTTGAAAAATACTGTTTTCAGTGTTTTAGTAAAAAAAAATATTAGTAGTAAAATTATAGTAATAGCTTGTAGTAATAAAAAATGAAGAGAAAAATTTAATCTTTCGGAATATAGCTTTTTTTTGTTTGGAAATGTATGGACGGTGGATGATCTTCTTTCTTTACTTTAATATACACATAAACCTTATATATTATAATATATATAAGCTTATATATAAAAAAAAATAAAAAAATCTCAAATAATGGTGAAACCGCGTATAAAATTTCAGACAAAACACACGGTTTACACACACAAAAAGTGACTTTAATTTATAATAATTATGTATATAGAAGTGGCTTCGTACGAGGTATGTTTGTCACATTTTTTAAATATTCCATTAGTATTTTTTGTTCAAAAAAATCGTAGCAACGTATTTCAAAGTATAATTGGTTCCATAAATATATAAGTAGGTACTCGTAGGTCCCTGTCAAACCGAGTCGTCCCGAATTTTTACTTTTGACTCCAGTCTAATACAAAGTTTTACGATTTCTCATTTAGCTTAAAGGCAATCAGCTCGAGTGTACTTCAGTGTACTTACCTCCCGTCTGAATTATAAAGTCTATGCTCTTTTTTATTTTTATTTACCTTTTAAAATAGGACTGTCGCGGCATAGTGTAAAAGAAGTGAGCACTTTTTTTTTTTCGGAATTACTTTAGAATCATGAAATATTAATAGGATGCTTTTTGGGTCATACTTTTGGTTGTTCTTATTTTTGCAAACATAAGTTTTCTGAATGAAAAAATATTTTAATTCATTTAAATCAAACCACAACCCACACACCGAAACCAATATTTAACGCTCATCAAAATGCGGTGAAAATGCGATTTTCATTGAAAAGTATGCATTCGACTGTACAATCGTGGTCTGTGGAACAATTCGGGTCATTACATTTTTCCGCTCGAAACCCATTCTTCTTAATACTCGTAAAATTACAAGCATCCCTAAGGGAACTGGCTAATAAATCATGATACTTTTTCTACAGAAAAAAACAAGACGAATTGTATTTTTGTTTTTGCTGAGTTTTTAAATTTCGAACGAGAACACGGCGCGAGATATGCGTTTTCTTTTGTCAAAATATGATCTCGTTTATGAATTACTAGCGACGGGTGCTTCTGCTTCGCACGGTTTTTACATCTTGACAAAACATCGAGATTTCTTAGTGATATGTAACTTTATTATTAACATATTATACACATAAGCCTTCCAGAATTAATTCTCTAAACGATGGTGAAAACCTCATCAATATCTGGTGCGTGGTTTAGAAGAACAACGCGGACATACAGACAAACACGAAAAGCGACTTTAATTCATAATATACAAGCTGATGCTCGCGACTTCGCCCGCGTGCATGTCGATTATTATATACTAAAACCTAGCTAGTGAACCACTCTATCCATTGGTGAAAACAGCATGAAAATCGGAGCAGTAGTTTTTGGGTTTATCGCGTACAGGACGA
Organism: Lithophane leautieri; assembly: GCA_949152455.1. Classification (NCBI taxonomy): domain Eukaryota; kingdom Metazoa; phylum Arthropoda; class Insecta; order Lepidoptera; family Noctuidae; genus Lithophane; species Lithophane leautieri. The sequence goes on along the minus strand of OX424482.1, from coordinate 4,458,923 downwards.
CAGACAGATAGACGCGGCGGAGGACTTTGTTTTATAATATTAAAAAAAACATTTACAGCGAAGAAAAAATATTGATAACAAATGAGTATTTTACAATTATTTACAGTACACTAGGATTTTTCTTGGCTATAGGCCAGACCCACAAGGGATTTAACATAACCAGCGAAATGTGTGTGTGTGTATATTTAATTGTGTAACAGTATGTTACACAATTTAATATGCAACTACACAATTGATATGCTAAGATTTCTCCTTTACCTACTGTGAATATTGTTAATCACAAATCTATACAACCAGCCAATATCAAACATCTGCGGTTTCATACAAATATTAGTTCGATACCGAGATCCTTAGCATAGGACAGTAGACAATGCAAACAAACACGTCACTGCCACAATTGAATTATCACTAATAATATGGAGTGCCTCTGCTGCCGGCGCCGGCTCGCAAAAATAACGCCATTGGGAACCGGCAGTGACATTACAGCCGGCAGTCGATATTAGAAACATCGGCTGCCGGCACCGCCACCGCCGCCGGCTCTCATAATTAATACCAACGGCGCGGCGTTTATGGAAACCCTTCCAGTATTCAAAACCCCGACTAACTAAACCTAAACTAAAGTATTTTTTTTTTATACAGGTTGTGTGGTAATTAGTGTCCGATTCTTAAACACGTGACTTTATTCATCATTATGAAAAACTTTTATATGGGACCAAACATGAAAAAAAAATCACCTGTTCCCTATGCTTATATATGTTTGCATAACTCGTCAAAATGATTAAAGAGCAGATTATTTTTTCGCGATTTCAGTTTTGGTCCCAAAAGTTTTTCATAATGATGAGTAAAGTCACGTGTTTAAGTATCGAACACTAATTACCAGACACCCTGTATATTCTAATCGTAGGGGGGTTACAATTCTAACGTAACCGAACTTAACCTTTTTTTGCGAGTAAAAATATTTAACCTAATCTGACTAGTTCGGTTCCGAGTAGTACTTTATCACTCGATTATGGAAATTATTGATTATGGAAAAAAAGATTGCTATTAATACATGTTTTTTTAATTATGCCTACCCCGCCTATCCACTCTAGATGCCAAATTGACAACCAAAATCAGCGCCGGCAGCCACTTCAGCAACCGGCGCTGGCAGCCAATTCAGCAACCGGCGCCGGCAGCGGAGGCACTTCCAAAATAATAATACCAGCCTCTCACTTACCCATTGCGGGGAAAAAGCCTTCTCTTAAAGAGAAGATAGGAGCATTGCTATGATATGATTGTACCTTTGTACTCATATTATAATTATGTTGTATCTCTATGTATTTTACTGTGTGTACATAAATAATAAAATAAATAAATAAATAAATTATAGTACACCCACATTTCGCCAATTATTGTAATAGTGGGCGAGTCTATTGTCATCCACTGGGCACAAATCCAGACTCTAGGCTACTACTGAGATTTTCCAGATAGAAAAACCCAATAACACTTTGGCCAACCTGAGAATTGAACCCAGGTCCTCATCGCGCATCAGTATTGCTTGCGACCACTAGACCCACGAGAAAATATAAAACATTAAACACGAAAAAGGTTATAAGTTTATAAACATTCAGCCATATTTTCTATCCACGCCATAAGGCAATGGGCACACAATAAAAGTGACGGTGAAAGTACTAAGTACTAAGGCGTCTGGCTATTCAGAGTTCATGACTCTAGAACTAACCACAATAAACACGATATAAGCATAAAGTTGGCTAGACTAAACACTAATATTATTGTTTTCTGTACGTTCGTTTTTATGAAAAAAAAAAAAGAAAATACTTTCAGAAAGAATTATTGTCAACACAAACCAATATCTGGTTTATGCCTGCAAAAAACTGAGTCCTAAAATATTATATTAAAAAAACAAGATTCGGTCGAATTGAGAACTTTCTCCGTTTTAGCGGTTATAAGATTTTGGCATATTTTTTAAATATTGGTATTCGGTAAAGCTAACTTTCAATAGAATTTTTATTGTTCAATGTATTTATTTATAGTTGGATATACATACAGGGTGTAAAAAGACCCATCAAATAGCCGTTAACTACGTATTCTCTACATCAAATTAAGTAACTTGGCTTAAAAATAATTGCTGGGAAACTACTTTTATTTTTGGTGACAAAAATCGCTGTTTTCGATAGTCCGCAACGTAACGCACACAAAACATTATATTTATGCATGCAACGGTTCAAGGTTCGTGGGGGTATTTAAAATTAAGTTATAACATTTAAAATTTGCTAAAAAAATGGCTGAAAAAATTGGAACTTAGACCTTCAATATCTCTGTAACCAGAAGGTTCCCAGGTATGGTCCAGAAAAAAAAAAGATCGCAATGACGGGAATAACAAGTGACTTTCGGCTTCGTTAAGTGTCTTTTTACACCCGTTATAATATTATCTGAAACCCTAGACAAGTGGCAATTGCTTTCAAAGCGTTTCGTATTTCTACAGCGACTTTCACTACGGGACTTCTTCTGACATAAGGGTTTCGGCAGCTCATGTCAGTCCCATACTTTTTTAACTATTCCATCATCGTTATCGCTGATAGAATGTCACTTTGTCGATGCCTACACAATAAACGATTTAATTTCATTGAACCACGCTCTAGTGACCGCACACAATGAGGGTTATCTGAAATAACGTTCACTAGGTGGCAGCACTGACAGATTCGGGAAACTGTCAAAATTTTCAAAGCGCCTGTATTTTCTGTAGTCGTGATTGAATGATGAAAGTCATCATTATATTTTACTAGCTGCGCCCCGCGGTTTTACCCGCGTAATTCTCAACCCCCTGGTAATAACGGGATAAAAAGTATCCTATGTCCTATTCCAGCTCATGGTCCACCAATTTGCCCATCTAAATCCGTTCAGCCGTTTTACCGTGAAAGCCTTGTAGGCTTTCACGGTAAAACGGCTGAACGGATTTAAAATTAAGTTATAACATTTAAAACTTGCTAAAAACGGCTGAAAAAGTTGGAACTTAGACCTTCAATATCTCCGTAACCAGAAGGTTCCCGGGTATGGTCCAGAAAAAAAAAAAGATCGCAGTGACGGGAATAACAAGTCACTTTCGACTTCGTTAAGTGTCTTTTTACACCCGGTATAATATTATCTGAAACCCTTGACAAATGGCAATCGCTTTCAAAGCGTTTCGTATTTCTACAGCGACTTTCACTACGGGACTTCTTCTGACATAAGGGTTTCGGCAGCTCATGTCAGTCCCATACTTTTTTAACTATTCCATCATCGTTATCGCTGATAGAATGTCACTTTGTCGATGCCTACACAATAAACGATTTAATTTCATTGAACCACGCTCTAGTGAGCGCAAACAATGAGGGTTATCTGAAATAACGTTCACTAGGTGGCAGCACTGACAGATTCGGGAACCTGTCAAAATTTTCAAAGCGCCTGTATTTTCTGTAGTCGTGATGGAATGATGAAAGCCATCATTATATTTTACTAGCTGCGCCCCGCGGTTTTACCCGCGTAATTCTCGACCCCCTGGTAATAACGGGATAAAAAGTATCCTATGTCCTATTCCAGCTCATGGTCTACCAATTTGCCCATCTAAATCCGTTCAGCCGTTTTAGCGTGAAAGCCTAACAAACAAATAAACAAACAAACTCAATTTCACAACTTAAATAATAGTTTAAGTATTAGTTGGGTTAAGTATTCGATGTCCAAATGGAAGATCTTTTTTCAAAGTGGCGCCAAATGGTGGCGTGAATTGTCATGAAAAACTGAACTCATTTTGTTTTACGTTTTCAAATCTTCACTTTGTTCGAATTTCGAATGGTGATAACAACATTACCTACTATTCTAAATCGTGATTCAGGACTGAAACCAATATCCCTATCAAGCTGTACTTGCAAACAAAGAGGCATTAAAAAAACAATTAAAAAAAAAAAACCAGATTCGAACCACTGCATTTTATCGGTAATTTACCGGCAGAGCATTACCTTCCGGCCAGCTATTTATATCCGTAGGAAAAACGTAAAACATCCCTATGGGAAATTAAAAGTAAACTGCACGGGAAAGCTGCGAGAATTCTTTTTATTTTATTTTCATATTGAGCTGTTTATGGAACATGTTTCGAAGAATTCCAGAAAAGTTTGCTATACTCTTGAAATTAAGAATGCAATTTGTTCGAAAATTAAAATTATGAGAGTGCAAGCTTTTGTCTGATTTTTCGTTGTTTTTCGTTACAAAAATGGCGAAAGAATTTACAGAAGACAGAGTTACTATCCAGCTGTTAGTGGAAGGGATAAAGCAATCATTTCGAGGGTCTTATTTAGTAGATAAAAACAACAATAAAAATGGCAGAAACCTACTATTACAGAAATGAACATCAGTATAGGTTTTTATAATCTTACTAGTTTTTGCTCGCGGCTTCGTCTGTGATCCAGAATGAAAAATAGCCTATGTCCTTCTCCGGCTCATGGTTGACCCATTTGCCAAATTTCATCAAAATCTTTTCAGCCGTTCTAGCGTAAAATTGTAACAAACAAACGAACTCACTTTCTCATTTATAATATTAGATACGATTAGGATTTAAACCCAAAAACATTTATCCCCATTACGATATCTTTGAACTAGGTAACTGCATTGACAAATCACACAAAACTAGACCCGGAACATTATTCATTTATTTAATCACAATTAAAACACCTTTACACATTGATTTAAGTATTTTTATTTTTCGTTTCTTATATACTTATGTCGTATGTATGTATCTATTATTTAGGATATGTATGTATACGTGTATCTTTTTTAGTATATTGTATATTTATTATTTGCACCTACGACAGCTCCATTTTATGTCCAGGCAAATCACTGTCCCTTCCAAGGTTGCCTGGAAGAGATCGCGGAAAGCGATAAGGCCTCCCATTGTATATTTTGTAGTGTTTTTTTTTTTTTGTTATATATTTTTATGATGTACAATAAAGTATATATAAATAAATAAGTAATTATATTAATGCCTTTACAGACTTAACCATGTTAAATTTTCACACATAAAACACATTATCCACCCATCCTCAATATCTATCCATCCGAAATTCCGAGGTATCCAACCCACAACCCACAGCATTAGAAGCCGCTGCGTTAACCGTCGTGTCAAATTATCCATTTACCAAAATGAAAATGAAAGGTAAATTCCTGACTAGATTAACCCATATACGTAATACTCTGGCCATAATAACATAATTTACTTGATGTTGAGCATATTATCATTATTGCAATATTATGCAGACTATAATGTTATTATTATGCCCTCCATAATGTTTGCACCTAATGTTATCATTGGCATATTATTATATTACTAGTATTATTATATTACTTGCTGCGCCCCGCGGTTTCACCCTCATAAGTCTCGATCCTGTGGGAATATCGAGATAAAAAGTATCCTATGTCCTATTCCATGTCATGGTCTACCCCTGTGCCATATTTCATACAAATCCGTTCAGCCGTTATAGCGTGAAAGCGTTACAAACAAACTCACTTTCGCATTTATAATATTAGTTAGGATTTTATGTTTCTTTTTCATAAATAAGCTCTGGGATCCGCACAGACCCCACGCGACTAACAGTATGATTATTTTGGCGCCACTAGCTAAAGGTTAATCGTTGCAAAAAAAATTGTGCTCACGAGGTCTACTGTTCGCAGAAATACTAGTATATATATATAAACTAGCTTTCGACCGCGGCTTGGCCCGTGCGGTATGTCAATAAAAAGTAGCCTTTATCTTTATCCTTCCCCCGGATGCCATCTACCTCCTTGCCAAATTTTGTCGAAATCCGTTAAGTGGTTTAGGCGTCAAAAGGTAACATACAGACAGACAGAGTTAACTTTCGAATTTATAATATTAAGTATGAATATAAAGTTTAAGTTAAGAAGCTAGGATAAGTAGTTATAGCACTGTTTTCAGTACTCGGTTGTTTTCAATGAACGTTTGCGACTTCAACATCTGTATTTTCGCAGTTTTTGTCTTAAGATTTAGTCTTTCTTTTTCGGGTGGTTAGTGACTAGCCTGGTGTCAGAGTTTATATGCCGTCCATGGGCCTCTGACTTGGCCTCACATGCTGTTGAGAAATATCTCTCAGGCATGCCGTTTTTCCTCGCGTTTTTAACCGCTCCTTCAGCATTTATGAAGCAAGTGATAATTATACAATACACACATGAATAAGAAAAGTTTTCACCATAATCTAGCGAAATTATTCTGGAAGATTTGTGTGTAAAACACAATTATGTGAATTAGAAATAAATGCTATATGGAAATCTTGATGTTTCGACACATCGTAAAAAGCAGGGGCGCGTCGCTAGTTATGTATAAATGTATAGTTAGGTAGCTTATCAGATCAATGGCTATTGAGTTTCTGTAATCTCCAAGACGCAGTGAGCAAGCTTTGTGATTGATTTTATTTCCTTCTCAGGATAAGAACAGGCTTTGCACTACGATCCGACAGAATGTTAAGTAGAGATGGAATGGTCTCGAACATTCGATGTTTGAAAATGATCACTCATCCATATATTGACCTCGAAGAGATAAGTTTAACTTCACATAGCGTCGATAAACACACCCGAATTTAATTTTAATAGTTTAATAATGCTTCCCAGAATTCCAAAAGCATTTTCGTTAACGATCGTAAATAAGTGTGCAAACCGATACTGTTTACCGTAAAATATCGATAAATAAACGATAACAGACGAATAATTTCCTGTTAATTACACGCTTCGGTATTAAGGTCACTTATTGAATACTTGTTAGCGTGTATAAAGTGTGGTTTGCTCGCCTGGATCACAAAAGGGCAGTTACAGACAATCGGCTATTTAGAAATGGGTTGTTTTTATTTTGTAAAAAGTTTATTTCATTATTACCTACCCATATTACGATCATTAAAAAAAGGAGCTCGTGGCTAAGTAATAACAGCCGCACGGGTCGATCACTCAGGTTAAGCTACGCTTGCCGGGGTTGGTCCGTGGATGGTCGACCATCTTTACATACCGAGACTCCTCCGTGTCTCAGAAAGCACGTTAAGCCATTGGTCCCGGCTGTCATTTGCGGATCTTTGACAGGCGTTACGGGTCGTCCGAAGCTCAAAAGTCTGACAACCAGTCTTGCCAAGGGGTATCGTATTAGCCAGTTACTGAGTTGTGGATGTCAGATAGGCAGCCGCTCTATATGAAATACGAGATGTAATCGACGACTTAATAAGTCATCGATTAAAAATATCTACATTGATTAAAACTGATTCTCAAAGCATAACGTTATATTACATGTACGAGAACGAAACGTCAAAACGGACTTCTTAGATTGTCGCGAGTTTAATATAGTTGTCAGTCTTGATAATCATTTTTGAGTCATACGATACTTGAATAAAGATAATTTCTAAACAAGTTACATAACTCGTTTAATAAAGAAAAAGAAAAAACGATCCAAAATCACGATCACAGAACAGAAAAAACATGATCCTTTCCAAAAATCTAGCTCATAAAAATACTATGTCAAAAACCCACACAAAAAAGTATGCGAAATGTCCGTCAGCTGTGTTGCCACAAAGGAACCACCAACACAGTTGTAAAAACGTACATAAAAAGGGGTTTTTTAAAACCTCACACACTGTATTTATAATGACAACGTTGTGAGAACATTTTAATGAGCGTTGATATGAAAAAATGTGAAACGGACTGTTTAATTTATACTATTTATAAATGAAAATTTTACAGGTAGGGTAGAAAAGGGTAAAACATTTCGGTACCTACATTATGTTAAATTATTTGATAACTAGATAATTATAATCCACGATTGTGTTCGCTCAGCTCAGGAGCTCGTGGCTACGTAGTAACAGCCGCACGGGTCGATCCATCAGGTTAAGCTACGCTTGCCGGGGTTGTTCCGTGGATGGGTGACCATCTTTACATACCGAGACTCCTCCGTGCCTCGGAAAGCGCGTTAAGCCGTTGGTCCCGGCTGTCATTTGTGGATCTTTGACAGTCGTTACGGGTCGTCAGAAGCCCGAAAGTCTGACAACCAGTCTTACCAAGGGGTATCGTATTACCCAGTTACTGGGTTGTGGAGGTCAGATAGGCAGTGGCTCCATGTAAAATACTGGTATTCAGCTGCATCCGGTTAGACTGGAAGCCGACCCCAACATAGTTGGGAAAAGGCTAGGCAGATGATGATTGTGTTCGCCCAAAAAACTCAACTCCCTGCTAGACATGCTTTGTCGTTGTTGATAAAATAAGGAGTGGTGGTGTCCTTAAAAGTCCTGCCTGATAATTGCGGTAGTTTTATTGCGCCAGCGATCCTTGGTCTACCACGGCAACGCTATTCATCCTCCCCTCAGTCACTCAAACTCATCATCTGCCTAGCCCTTTCCCAACTATGTTGGGATCGGCTCCCAGTCTAACCGGATGCAGCTGAAGTATTATTTTACATAGAGCGACTGCCTATCTGACCTGCACAACCCAGTAACTGAGTAATACGATACCCCTTGGTAAGACTGGTTGTCAGACTTTCGGGTTTCTGAAGACCCGTAACGACTGCCAAAGATCCACAAATGACAGCCGGGACCAACGGCTTAACGTGCTTTCCGAGGCACGGAGGAGTCTTGGTATGTAAAGATGGCCACCCATTGACGGACCAACCCTGGCAAGCGTAGCTTAACCTGATGGATTAACCCGTGCGGATCGACCCTCAGTCATTCAAACTCAAAGCAGTTATTTCAAGTAAATCATTTTCAGGCACTTTTGAATTGTCAAGGAATCGGTCAGTCCGAAATATGAAGCTAGTTGCCCATTCCAAAGCGTAGTATCCTACTTATTTTCAATTTTAGAATCGTTCAATGTAACGTTACTCACTCTACGCATTCTAGCTAGGCCCACTGGCAGAATATTTCTTGGTAATTTTCACTGAGCAAATCGGCAGCGAATTACGAAAATAAAGCTAACGCCAGCCATTAGTGATACAAAACTAAACAGTCAGCCGCGCTACCAATATTGCTGACTGGGTAATCTTTTTAGCACGGAATGACCTATTTATCATTATTTTATATCATAAAGAGGAAAATTTTGTGAGTATGTTTTTAGGGGGTATCTTCGGAACTACTGATCCGGTTCCGATTTTTTTTCATTAATGGTATGCTACGGTATTTCCGAGTGTGTTAGGATACATTTTATGTTAAAACAAGAAATTTCACTCAGAGAAAGTCGAAGGCAGAAGCTAGTATCTACATAGTATACCGGGAGACCACTTCTCGTATTTAAAAACGATCAAAATTATAATCAACTTGCTTCCACCCGCTGCTTCGCCCGCGTGGTATGTCGATAAAAAATAGCCTATGTCCTTTCTCAGGCTCTAGACTATCTGTGTACCAAATTTCATTTAAGTCGGTTCACTAGTTTTGGCGTGAAAGTGCGACAGACAGACAGAGTTACTTTCGCATTTATAATATTAGTAAGGATATCAAAATCTTGTCAAAAATTAAGCTAGATTACAGAGGTTTTTGTCAGATTGAGACTGAAATTAGAACGTGAACGTTATGAATAATTACGGGAAATGCCCCTCTTTCATTACTGGAAAAATTCTTAGAAAGACAAGGAAGAATCGAAAATGTCTTTTTGCATAGAAAGTATATATACAGCCGAGTGGTCACAAAACATAGTTTTGTTCCAGGTAAATTCTGCCATGCAAAAAAAACAAAGCTTAAATGTCGCATATCTGCATAAAATATTGTTATTTCAATAGGTGATTGTTCAATTAATCCCGATACGACCATTGGTTGATTAATCTTCAACAATAGTACGGATAAGTCCCCAGAGTGATCGGAGTTATCGGAAAATTATTTCTATTAATATGAGAAGAAAAAAATATGAGAGGAAAATATAATAATTATTGTGTTCTATTCCGTGGATACTTAGGATTCTATGTAAGGGGTTTTGTTTCCACACTTAGTCCCTAAAGTGGACCATTGTGCGTGATACGTAAGATATTTCAAATGTATCGTTGAAGGATAAAATTAAGATTTTTTTACTGTGTATTGGAAATACTTGACTTTAGAAAAAGTGGTTAAATTGTTTTTTTTTTAATATTTATTTTTTATAATTAATTATATTTTAGTGTTAGTGTGTTTCATCTAATGAAGGTTTTTAACTGAGTAAATAAAAATGACAACTTAAATTGGTTAATTGCAAGTTTATTTTACTGTATGTTTCTGTCGGTATATTTTAAGTTGTTAAATGTAAGTTGTTAAGGGTGAATTCGACCAAACTTTTATCCCTAGTATAAGTCTAACATAGCGAATAAATATTACATTTTTGTCAGATTTTCTATACAAAACTGTCAGACATCAATTTTATTCCCCGAATAAAAGATATCTGGCTTTAGTTAAAACTGCGTTTACTAAAAATCAGTAATAATAGTTTAAAAAATATATCGCTTCTCGTCTCTAGCAGCGCATTCAAAATAAAACTAAAAAAATACCTATTGAATAAGTATCTATATGCTGTAGAAGAACTGTAATTTTATCGAATTGTTATTATAATTTATATTATCGAATTGTTATTATAATGTATGTTATCGAATTGTTATTGTAATTTATAAATTATTTATGTAATTTAATAATTGTAAAATATTTATATTTATTAATGTGATTGTGTAAATTCAGATACAAGGTACTTTGTTCATGAATAAATGACTAATAACTAAAATGACTAATGACTAAAATACAAAATTATATTATATGACACCCTCGAATAGGGGAGAAAATATGGAGAATCCTAAAAAATATTTGCACATAATAATTTGATATTTTTACTCAAAATACTTCCGGGTTTTAATTTTTACTTAAAATGCTAATTATTAAACTAAGCACTAGGTATGTTAATGTTCGCAATTTTTAATTACCTATTTAAAACACGTTAGGTATTAATTCACCAAAATAACTCGGCTAAATAACTTTGAAAACGATTTCAAATATTCACACTTAAAGTCCCTGTAATCTTACAGAAAACTCAGAAAAGTACTCGCGATTCCAAAAAGTCTTCAATAAAAACTCCTACAAACTATTTAAAAAAGAAGCCGCTAAAAACAAATTAAAGATTCTAACTTACCACTCAACACATTATCCGACAAAGAAATGCCTTGAATATTCAAAAATGAAAAATCTAAACCAAACTTTCTTTATCCACAAAGCACTCAAAACACCAAGAAGTTGTCAAAACTTTTTCACTTGGAATTACCGTCACCTACTTTTGCGTCACTTTAAAAAAAAACACATCTGTCACACAACACGTCACTCTTTAAGAACACTGTAGCGTAGTCCTTGCTACGCCGGTGCTACGAGCCGCGCTACGTCGTGCCGCTACGGGCGCGTGTCTACGACTGTGCGTAGATGTCGCTACGCCCCCTATCGGAAGTATTTGGAACTTATCTCCGTCCGATTTATTTGGAGAAGTTCTTTTTTCAAAAAGTTTTTTTTTACTTTATTGATACATCAACCCTTCGGGAAAATTGAGGGAAACCAAATAGTGTTTGGGGATCATCGAATGAGGAGGCGGGGTTTCACGCCCTTATACCGTGTGTCACGTCTCGTTTGGTACGAAGACTTTCCGGGAATTTTCGGACGAGCGAAATAGGATGGAAAACTAAAATGTATCGAGTATTTTACTTAAGGATATAAGACTTTCGCGATTCTAAGTATATTTTTTTCAACAATCACAAATAAGTTGGATTCTAACCTAATTAATAACTAAAACGGTGTATTAATCTCTTTTCACTAACAAATAAACAAAATGTACTTTTTGGATACAAAAGTATTCCAAGTAAATTCAATTTCCTTAATTATAGTCTGTCCTTTAATCTCGTAGACAAATTTGACAGGTGTAAATGTCAAACTCCAAATTGAAAAAACAAACAATCACTTGAAATGTCAAATTAGTTTACAAGATTAACAATATACATAAATGAAATGAAATGAAATTGTTTATTCTGTAAAATAGGATATTGGAATCACTTTTACACGTCATATTATAAAATATTTAAAATAAGCTAGATGAGGTCGGCGTTTCCTATCTGACTACTCTGAGAAGAAAGGCCGAAACAAACTCAGAGGTCGCAGTCTCTTTTAAAGTCCAGACATAATCTTGGTCAGACCATATGAGGACCATGTAGATTGGCGTCTGAAATGGTATTTTGAGGAAAGAACCACAACGATTTGAGTAGACCTGTCCAGTCAGTGCAAGCATTTGTCAGTAATAGTGGAGCTCAACTCAGAACTTAAGGAGCTCAACGACTCGACGAACAATACCAAAGAAAGGACATTTGGGTAGGTCGCATAAAATACTCAAATTGCAAGACCATCGTTAAAACTAACTGAGAACGAAAAAAGAAATCAAAACAAAAATCCACATAGTCCTCACATTTACAATAATTAAAATAATACAATACTTTAAAAGTAATCATGTCATTTTGTTGTAATATTCAATAATAACAATTTATATATAAAACTGGTGATGATTTTCCATAATATTAAAAATGTTACAAAGCTTAGCAGAGCGAGCAGCTCAATCCCATGCTTTTTTGTCTTCTAAATAATCTGATTTTTTTTACATTAAATAGATAAACCATTTTATTCAGTGCACATAAAAGACAACAACACACAGAACCACAATTAAATTATAACAAATTACATGAATTACGTTCACGTGTTACTCTTCTTTCCTGATATAATGTTAACTGGATGTTTCTTTCGAGAGTCTCTGATAAAAATTTAAACAAATGGATTAAAAATCGTACCAATAGAGATCAATTTGTAGTGCCACTTACAAATTGAGTACTTTAATTTGAAAATTCTAATTGTAAATCACCTTAATATGATGTTTTTCATTTGACAGTTGAGGTTAATTTTATAACCTCAATTTTCGTGGATGATTCTTCAATTACTTTTTTTTTTTAAGTTTTCTTATATATTTGAAACCTTCTAAATACGGATGAATGTATTACTTATTCTCTTTAGTGAATGATTGTGTAAGAATTTAACCTAAACGGGGTTTGTTTACACTTTCATGAGATACTTTTGGAACAGCCGATACCATCAGCTAACAAGGGACTTAAGTTTTAAAAAAAAAATCTTTGAAAATTTAATTTATATTTCGATCTCCATATTAGTATAGTTATATAGATAGTTCTTTGTCTGTCGATCAGTCATACTATAGATAAAGTTTAGTATGTTTTTACTATAAACTAGTCGGACACACAATTCCAACCCTCTGATCGCAGAGATCCTTCAAATTAATTAGAAACCCGTGCTACGTAGTCGAGTGTGACCAAAACTGACACTTGCCTTGTGGAGTGGTGATGAGTAATGAGTCCGTCTATAACTCTGTAGTAATAAATGCTAGTTAGAGTCTGTCCAACGAAAGCAGTCCAAGAAAAAAGCGGCAATATTAAAAATCAAGACCTGGCTTTACACGCAGTTGACGCAGTTGATACTATTTATTATTCAAGACATATTATGCGATACTTACATCCAGTATTTCATATATATATATAATAATTCGACATGTAATATGCTAAGTGATAACAAGTGTAATAAGCTCGTGGCTAAGTAATAACAGCCGCACGGGTCGATTCATCAGGTTAAGCTACGCTTGCTGGGGTTGGTCCGTGGATGGCTGACCATCTTTATATATCGAGACTCCTCCGTGCCTCGGAAAGCACGTTAAACCGTTGGTCCCGGTTGTTATTTGTGTATCTTTGACAGTCGTTACGGGTCGTCAGAAGCCCGAAAGTCTGACAACCAGTCTTGCCAAGGGGTATCGTATCACCCAGATACTGGATTGTGGAGGTCAGATAAGCAGTCGCTCCATGTAAAATACCGGTTTTCAGCTGCATCCGGTTAGACTGGAAGCCGAACCCAACATAGTTGGAAAAAGGCTAAGCAGATTGATTGTTTTTTTTTTAACTAAAGTATAAAATGTTTTGTTGAATATTATAGGGTGGTACGGAACCCGTCGTGTGCGAGTCCGACTCGCACTTGGCCAATTTTTGTTTCTAGCTAATGGCAACAGGTTCGCCATCATTGCTTTGAACTTATAACATAACTAGCGAAATATGATGTAAGGAAGTTATCAGCACGGGTTACTTGGCGGTGGGCGTGCGCGGGCAAGTCACGCCATAGCTCGTTCATACAAGTGGCCGCAGTGAGTGCGCGGGCGGCAAGCAGAAATCCGCGCGGGAGCGGGGGATCTCAAACTATACTCCATTTGAAATAAGATTAGACATTTAAATAAACTTTTTTTACAGTCCGTTCAACCGATTTTGACTTCTATTGCGTTGGTGGCATAACAAATGTCAGCTGCAGTAGACGGTTGCATATTAGAAAATCAAAACTTTCCTGAGCAAATTTCAAAAGAACAATGTACAAATCAACAAAGTTTAAAATAACGATGGTCATTTAATCAAAAGTTCAGCTGACCAAAGTCAGGAATATCAATGTTTAAATTATATATTACACTATTGACCAAATCGTTTAAAGATCAAAATGGATTACTGGATAAATTATTAACGAGCGTGACAGAAACGAATCGCTACAAAACCGACTCCACGTAGTCTTGTCTGCCCTACCCCTAGAGTGGTATTTAAAATTGCGTAGGCGCGGACGGGCGAGGCGGCCCGCGAGCTGAGAAGCAGATGGTTTTAACGCTCGCCGCCGCGGCTGCCAGCAAGCCGAAGCGGTGGTGAGTGTGAAACACATCTGCGACGATAAGCTCGCATGGGACCGCCAGAGCCTCGCAGCGCCGGAGCCGTGACAAAAACCATGCCTGCTGCATGTTGCATGCTTGCTCGCATGCTGCATGCTGCATTTTTACCATTGTCTAATTATCCACTCGCAGGCAAATTAAAATTACATCTAGCAACTTTTGATCAGTCGTTCATTTGATGTCACATACATTGGGATTCTAAAATTTTTCTAAATAAAACATTTGGTCATTTAAATTTTGTTATTTCGTTTATTGTTCTTTTTAAATTTGCTCGAGAAAGTTTTGATTTTCTAATATGCAACCCAGTAGACAATTGGTATTGTGTAACCTTTTTTGCTTTTAATGCCATCCTATTGCCTACGGTATAGAAGTCAAAATCGGTTGAACGGACTGTAAAAAGGTTTGTTTAAATGTCTAATCTTATTTCAAATGGAGTATTGTTCGAGCTGACTGCGGAACGAAGCCACGCTCCACTGTGCACTGCGGACAGGCACACCGCGCGTGCCCGCACCCACGCCTCTCCCCGCACCGCGCTGCCAGTCTAGCACTTAGTGAGTAAGATATTCCTAAAACTTCCACCGGTAAACACCGTCACTATTCAAAGGCAAATCTTAGCAGAACAAGACTAAGGTTGGTGTTGTATTAATAAATTATTCAACACAGTACCTTTGTACAGTCAGCCTCAAAAAGGTGTACACATCGACAAGAATTCTTTTAATTCTCTACAACACAATGTATACATATATACATAAACTCACGCCTCCTTCTCAACTTCTTCTCAACGCCTCCTGCTACGATCCTTACATACTCCTTTTGCCTCGTTTACGTTCATACATCTGGTCATACACGCACGCCGGTTGCGAGTACCTACTACGCACCTGACTTTTCTGAAGAACATCAAAATAGGTTTGTCTATCTCTAAAATATTTTGTTCTGTATTTTTGTACCTTTGTGTAAACACAAAAAATATTACACATTGAGTGCTTAGTTGCAGCTATACATTGATACTGTATTCATCATCATCTTATCAGCCGAAAGACGTCCACTGCTGGACATATGCCTCCCCCAAGCATCGCCACTTCGACCGGCTCTGTGCTCTCCGCATCCAGCGGATTCCTGCGGCCTTCACAAGGTCATTGGTCCACCTTATGGGAGGGTTGCGAACGCTAGTACCTCTTCCGATACGCTGTCGCCATTTCAAAACCTACCGGCCCCATCGGCCATCTGTTCTACGAGCAATGTGCCCTGGCCACTGCCACTTAAGTTTGGCATGGAACACAAATTTTAGATAGGCTGCCTTGCTCTATTGGTCACAGGCGTTACTACTGAGCATGAGTTCCTAAGTTTGATTCCCGGGGCGGGCAAAGTGTTATTGGGCTTTTCCACCTCTAATTTCTCAGTAGCAGCCCAGAATCTAGATTTTTGCCCGATTGATGGCAATAGGCTCGTCCCATGTTACGTAGAACTTAAACAGAACTGGAAAATTGTGGATGTACACCTCTGCCTAACCATTCGAAGAATACAGGCGTGATTTTATCTTATGTAAATTGTGGATAATCAATATAAATCTTGTAGATGTAAACATATTTTTGAGGCTGAGTGTACGTAGTCTAGACCCCGCTTGTTTACTCGAAATTCAAGTATTTGTATTCTGTATCGATATACAAAAGTTTTCTTGGAATTTCGTGAGGAGATGCGCAGAAAATAAATTATTTTTAAAAATATGGTTAGAATGGCACCATTACGCCTGTTATTCCCGAAGGGTTAAGCAGAGGTGTACCTATAGTACCCCCACATTTCACCAGCTGGATAGAAAGAGCGACAGGGTAACTGAAATTATACGCAAAAAATATGCATTAATTAGTAAAAGTAAGAAAAAGATAACCGACAATAGTTCAACAATAGTTCTGTCGTCGTTGCTGAAAGAGAAATGTTATTACTCTGTTACAGATTTTATAAATGATGAATTATAATATTTTGCTTCACTTTATCTCTTTCAAGTACCTAGTTTCTAAATTATCTGTAAGTTATCGACTATATTTTTGTATGCCAACAAACAGAATGTACTAGGAAACTAAAATTCTGAAACTAACATGTAACATCTGTATTCTATACAAATAAAGAAATTATTTATTTTTTTAATAATTAAGGCGTGGACAGGCCGTAACTAACAATTGGAACTAACACCGCCATCTTGTTTTTTCAATACTAGTTCACAAAACCATTTCACAAATGTTTACTACCAGCGCCCTGCCAATATCATTCAAGCGCCAAAAGACCCTTGTATCACTCTACTTAGCTAAATTAGTTTCAAGATAAGTGACAATACTAAGATCAGCGACGTTGGTATTGCACAATGCACACAGGTACCATTGATTTTAATACCGCGCCACAGCATTATGCGAAGACTCTTTTAGCACCATTACCCCGTGGCCACAAGTTACACGCTCAAGCGACACGCATCCTGCTGGAGCCACTGCAGAGAAAACAAATGAAAGAAGTTGTTTAGAGCATGCCACGAGATACTGCGACGCGACTTGCGGAGCGAAGAACGGACAAGCGCTTTCAAAGCGCTTCGTATTTCTACAAAAACTTTGAACAGGAATATCATAAGCTTTTCGGTGGCTCATGTCAATTCAATACCATTTTTGACTTTTCATCATCGTTATCGCTGATAGAATGACACTTTGTCAAGGCCCTAAAGGCCGCACGCGCGTGTCGCTTGACGCAAGTTGCATCGCTCGGGGCCGTGATCGGGGCCTTAATAGACACTGTGCTTCTAACTTGCTAAGGTTTAGTGGCTTCATTTCTAACTATGTATGTCCGTGAAGAAATCTTTAAGATTCCAAAGATCACGTTTTTAATGTGTGTGTAGGTATTCCATGATTGTTGCGTGGGAGACTTTTTTCTTTACATAATATTTACACGTGGGCTAGCTTTGAAAACAATTTCTACCAATTTTTTGTATCCAACCAAAAAGTGGTCTCTACCTCGCACGGTTTTTTCGTATTGACAAAACATGCAGATTCCTTTATCATATCATAGCTTTTGCCCGCGGCTTCGCCCGCGTGGATATCGGAAAAAATCCCACAGGAACTTACTACCGCCCGGGATTGAAAGCACCCTATGTGTTAATCCAGTTATCTAATTGCGTAACTTATTTTTGTAACCGATTAAGACTAATCTTTCATTTTGACAGTTCAACAACATTCATTGCGTTATTTACGTTGTGGAGCAGATTTTTTTTCAAACTTATGAAGCAATGGTTTAGAAATTTGTTTCAAACTGATTCAGATTGTGGATCGTGTATTACGCAATTAGGGTGCAGGTTATAAACTATCTGTGTGCCTTTCATCCATATCCGTTGGGCCGTTTTTGCGCCAATCCGGAACAAACATCCAAATAAACAGACAAACGGACAAAAATACTTAAAAATATATTTCCCACACCTCGTACTAATTACTTATTTTCAAAGTATTTAATGTACAGTTTTGACTTAGTTACTATTTTATTATGTATCCCATTTTCCGCAACACGGGCAATATTTCCGTTTTTTTATTGATGAAAAACATATCTGCGGGCTGCTACAACATAATGATAATAATTATGTAGTCGGTGGTTTAAATTGTATCATTACATAATGAAGGTATTATTCAAGTTCAGTCAGTTGTTAACTTACAAAACCCCGAAACACGTACTTTACATTTTTTCGTTTTAAGTATTACCTACCGTACCGAGTTTTGAGTTAATCCGACAGCGCGTAAAAATTTTTACTTACTTACTTTGCCACCCCGTTATTCGTCTATGTGATAGGATTGCTTAAAAAACTAAAAGTGACAATCTTTATTATTTACTGTGGCAAGTATTGCCAAGTTTCAAGTTTAATAACTAAAGGAATAAGGGCGACTTTCCAAAAACCCTTTCCTAGTGGATTCCTACGTCCTAATAACTATCTGTGTGCCAAATTTCAGCCCAATCCGTTTAGTGGTTTGAGCTGTGACGTAGATTACCCATTTTCACCCCGTTAGAGGTAGATTTGAAAAACCCTGATACACATTATTCTTCATTTTTCGTTTTAAGTATAAATACTGAGTTTCGAGTTAATCGGACAGCACGTTAAAATTCTTCTCCACAAAGTTTGACAGCCCCCAATCCCCGTTTAGGGGGTAGTTTAGAAAAACTAAAAATGACAAACTTTATAATTTACTTCGATAAGTATTTGTGCCAAGTTTCAAGTCTATTAACTCAAGGAGTAAGATTTTTGATACAAACGAAATCCCCCCTTTTCATCCCTTTAAAGGTCGAATTTTCCAAAAACCCTTTCTTAATGCACGCCTATGTCCTAATAACTTACTGTGTGCCAAATTTCAGCCCAATCCTTTTAGTGGTTTGAGCTGTGACGTAGACTACCCATTTTCACCCCGTTAATGGTAGATTTTTGAAAAACTCTAATGCACACTATTCCTTATTTTTTGTTTTAAGTATAAATACTGAGTTTCCAGTTAATCGGACAGCACGTTAAAATTCTTCTATACAAACTTTGATACCCCCCAATCTTCGTTTAGGGGGTAGTTTATAAAAACTAAAAATGACAAACTTTATGATTTACTTAGAGAAGTATTCGTGCCCAGTTTCAAGTCTATTAACTCAAGGAATAAGATTTTTAATATTAACGAAATCCCCTGGTTTCACCCTCTTAGCGGTGGAATTTCGAAAAATCGTTCCTTAGTGGAACCTTACTCTTCATGAAGAACACACCGTCCAAATTTCATGTCTCTAGGACCAGCGGTTTAGGCTGTGCGTTGGTATCTCAGTCACCCTTGCCTTGTATATAGATTCATCATTAAAATAAAATAAACTTTGACTTTGCAATGTCAATTCTAATGACTCGACTTTGTATATAGGTATGTTTTGTTTCAAGTTCTAATTCATATTACTGAATTATTAGTGAGGCATAGTATGTAAGACTATTATGTGTGTTTGAAGTACTGAAAATAAATCTTATAGTATTCGAAGTAAGAAGACCAGGGAAAAATGACTTGATTGAATACCTGTCGGTCTTCCTGGTTTTCCTTAAGGGTCTTTTCTATCTATAAAGGTTCATCAGTAACCAAGTCGGACAGATTTATATGAAACGAACTTTTGACAGCGGCTTCGCCGTGTAGATGTCTAAAATTAACCCATGGGAACCTACTACCGGGATAAAAAGTATCCTATGAGTTAATCCAGGTTATAAACTATCTGTTTGCCAAATTTCATCCAAATCCGTTCAGCCGTTTTTGTGTGATTGAGGAACAAACATCCAAACACACAAACACACAAACTTTCACATTTATAATATTAGTAGGATTAAAGTTTAATATAAATGTCTAAGTTTAATATTAATGTCTTAGATTTATTAAAAACCACCCGGAATAAATTCTCTAAATTATGGCGAAATCAGCATCAAAATCCGTGGCGTAGTTTCGAACATTGCGCGGTATTACAAACGGACACTAAAAGCGACTTTAATTTATAATAATTATGTAAGTAAAGTATAGAATTATAATATCACTAGCTGCGCCCCGCGGTTTCATCCGCGTAAGTCTCGTTCCCGTGGGATTATCGGGATAAAAAGTATCCTATGTGTTAATCCAGGTTATAAACTATCTATTTGCCAAATTTCATCCAAATCCATTGAGCCGTTTTTGCTTGATTGAGTAACAAACATCCAAACACACAAACTTTCACATTTATGATATTAGTAGGATAGTAGGATTCAACACGGAAACTGTAACCAACTGAGCCGCACACAGCTGAAATGAAGATGTTGCGCTGGGCGGGTGGTGTAACACGTCTGGACAGAATATCTACGCAACGAACATGTGAGAGGATCTTTCGGAGTAGCTCCAATAACGGACAAAATTAAAGAAAGCTGGCTCAGATGGTATGGCCACGTAATACGAAGAGATGACAGTTTCTCAGTAAAAACAGTCTTGAATATCCCTACGAAACGCCTGGAAAAAGGAAGACCCCCGTTACATGGTGGTCCAGTATCGAGAGGAAATTGAAAGCGCAGAACTTAACTCCAATGACAACCCAGGACAGAGCGTCCTGGCGCCGCCTACGAGAAGACCCGACCCCGGATAGAACTGGGATTAAGGCATGGAAGAAGGACTGTAACCAACTGAGCCGTTTTTTGCGTGAAATGTAGTAGCAAAATACCATCTCTAGGGCTTACATTCGATTAAAATATAGTTTTTTTTCCCCGAGATTATCTTTCTATTAAGCTTCAACCTTCAGCCAGGATAAACCCCACCTCTAGGTATACCTTCAACACTTTATCTAGTTCTTCAGTTCCAAACATACACAAAAATAGTGTCTCTAAAATTGAAAACTGCTATCATAAACATCAAAGTAAGGCCCGAATCTAACTCAACTAAAGTTAGATTTGGTCCTTTGGTCCCCACGTCTTTCACTCCACAGGACCGAAAAGGTTTCGCATTACTAACGGTAGACTGAATACAGTAATAACTTCAGAATAGTTAAGTACAATCAAACAGTTAAAATAGTTTCCATAACCTGGCTAGAGATTAAAAAAAGAAAAAAAAACATTTATTTCGAGCAATTTTAACTCATAACATAACATAAAAAATACAGGAACACAATTAAAAAGACTAAATAACTAACCGGCCCTGCTGACGGAAACATGCCTATCACAGCAGTGCCGTATGTATGGGCAGTCCATCCGTTCCGCGGTCATCGCCAGGACAACATTGGTGCTACCCCACACACTGCGCACCAGGGACGCACCCCGCTTGCGCTTGGTTGCGTGGAAGCAATCGGTATGCGGTTAAAGTAGCGTTGTAGTTGTAAATCGTGCGTTTGCAGGTCAAAAATCTAGGGTTATAGAATCAGCTGAGATCCAACCCGCACTGGGCCCGCGTGATAGATTATAGCCCGCTCCCTCTGAAAGATGGCTGGTTTTCCAGCTGATGGCTAGGCTGATTATGCTTATGCAGCTCAGGTCAGTGGAAAAGTTGACATCTAACACATGAAAGGCAGACACAGAGATACTGTAACTAAAGGAAACACGCAATCAATCAACTCAGTCTATCGCTGTCCACTGCTGAACATAGGTTTCTCCCAGACTGGGCCACCACACTCTATCATCTGCCTTCCGCATCCAGTCTGTCTCAGCCACCTTCTTAAGGTCGTCGGTCCATCTAGCCATGGGGCGTCCTACACTATGCTTGCCGATACGGGGTCTCCGCACACAGGACTCGTTTAGTCCACCGGCCATCAGTCCTTCGACAAACATGGCCCGCCCACTGCCACTTCAGTTTGCGTACTCTGCAAGCTGTGTCGGTAACTCCGGTTCTTTTGCGGATAATATTATTCCTGATTTTTATCCTTCAAAGAAACTCCGAGTATAGCCCGCTCCATAGAGCGTTTAGCGATCTTGAATTTGTGGACCAGCCCGACTGTCAGTGTCCACGTTTCGGCGCCGTATGTCATAAGAAAACCCTACTTTTCTCGATCCACCAAAAACGAATTGATAAACCAGTCAAAGTGGTTGAAGGCTAATAATATCGGGGCTGTCAATCTAAACTGTGTTAATTCAGGACGTCGTACATTACCCGTAGCATTCATAACTTTCTTCAATTGTGTCAGACCGAGACTTAAAATTACGAGAATTGAATTATCAGTAGCCTTTATTAGTTCCTCCACCGTACATGTGTTAAGGTACCATTCCGTAGCCGACCGCAGGGGACAGCAGCAAGCGACGTATCGCTGCGACACGACTTTTTTGTATGTATTTCTATGAGATCGTCGTGTTGCTAACTACGGAAGGTATTTCATAGAAATTTATAGAATCCAGTAGTGTCTGCCGCCTGTTGTCGGCTACGGAATAATACCTTTAGAGGGCACGTAAGCCATCACCCCAACTTCAGCGGAATAGCACCATTTTAGCATTCTCAAAAGTCTCCATTGCTTACATTCTAAGAATCCAACTAAGAACTTCTTCGAGTTCAGCTTAATACGATAAAATCCAATCGATCAGCCCCGATAACCTACTTTCACACCTTATTCCGAGTAAACAACACAAGCGTCGATTCGATTAGATTTTAATCGATTCCTTTCTCCATACGACATAATCGAATAATCTTGTGTATCGAATACCTTGGAACACAATACTTTTTACAAGGGGAAAAGGTAAAGAACATCATTTATTATGGGCTATTGTGGATGTAATCGAATTGTATCCAGATGTATCCCTGAAGGATTATACATAGAGAGTACATACCGTTGAACACAGTTTGTTAGAAACTATATTCAGTGTTATGTGATGGATAAAATCTATACCTACATACATATGTGTGACCGGGCTGTTCTTCTAAACCACGCAACAGATTCTGATGAAGTTTTCGCAATCGTTTAGAGAATTTATTCCAGAAGGTTGATGTGTAAAATACGTCACAATCAAAGTTACGTAGAACTAAAATACCTCGATGTTTTGTCAAGTCGTAAAAACCGTGCGAAGATGGAGCGGGTCGCTAGTAATAAATAAATTAGAGAGAAGCAGTTGCCATCAAATTACAGGATAAAACTGGTTCCGTATCGTCCTTACATATTATAAAACAAAGTCCTCCGCCGCGTCTGTCTGTCGTCCTGTACGCGATAAACTCAAAAACTACTGCACCGATTTTCATGCTGTTTTCTCCAATGGATAGAGTGGTTCTCCAGTAAGGTTTTAGTATATAATAACCGACATCCACGCGGGAGAAGTCGCATCAACTAGTTATCTATAAAAAAGGCAAAAAAATCACGTTTGTTGTATGGGAGCCCCCTTAAATATTTATTTTATTCTGTTTTTTAGTATTTTTTGTTATAGCTGCAAGAGAAATACATCATCTGTGAAAATTTCAACTGTCTAACTATTACGGTTCACGAGATACAGCGTGGTGACAGACGGATGGACGGACGGACGGACGGATAGCGGAGTCTTAGTAATAGGGTTCCGTTTTACCCTTTGGGTGCGGAACCCTAAAAATAAAATCAGTTTGCGTTAACTAAGTGTACGGGTTGTAGCAGTTAACTCCGTACACCGATTTGTCGTGAAGGTTTGTAAATCAAATCAAATCAAATCGTTTATTGCAATCCATAATGTACAAATTATAGGTGGTAAATAAAAAATAATAGAAACAATTATGGACCCTATCGGGCACAGCAAATTTTTAAATAGGTAGAGAGAGGAAGAGTGCTTTACAAATTGTTCTTGTTATTAAGTTAAGAACTATTTAAATCACATTATGTATGTAAGTTCAGTTAGTATAGAGAAACATGTTCTACTAAGATGTACTAAGTAGTTAAGTAGTAAGTAACAGTTCTAGAGTGGAAGGCTATTATTTCTTTCAGTTGTTAATGCACAGAAATAAGTTCACTATACTTATTTAAATTCGTGAGTCCAATTTATTTATTATGCTAAATTATGTCTCAAGGAGCTCGTGACTAAGCGTGACTAATAACAGCCGCACGGGTCGATCCAACAGGTTAAGCTACGCTTGCCGGGGTTGGTCCGTAAATGGGTGACCATCTTTACATACCGAGACTCCTCCGTGCCTCGGAAAGCACGTTAAGCCGTTGGTCCCGGTTGTCATTTGTGGATCTTTAACAGTCGATACGGGTCGTCAGGAACCAGAAAGTCTGACAATTAGTCTTACCAAGGTATCGTATTATCCAGCTACTGGGTTGTGGAGGTCAGATAGGCAGTCGCTCCATGTAAAATACTGGTATTCAGCGGCATCCGGTTAAACTGGAAACCAACCCAAACATAGTTGGTAAAAGGCTAGGCCGATTGTTAAATTACATCGCATCGTTGACCTAAAGTACGTTGCAGAATAAGCAGAAAAGTGTACGGCAATGAAACCGTCTATACATTAAGCAATATTCAATTACAAA
Source organism: Lithophane leautieri (assembly GCA_949152455.1). Classification (NCBI taxonomy): domain Eukaryota; kingdom Metazoa; phylum Arthropoda; class Insecta; order Lepidoptera; family Noctuidae; genus Lithophane; species Lithophane leautieri. The sequence continues at coordinate 4,434,185 of OX424482.1, read as the reverse complement.
AACTTAGAAACGCTTTTTTGAAGACGAACTACTGCAGCCTTCTAGAGCGATGTGTCAAAATTTTGTCATAGTCAAAATGTCGTTTGCTTTCTGAAATGAAACTAATAAATATGTACTAGACAGGAGATTCGTGAGACCTGTAGTTCTATTCTGTCAAAATCTCACTGTGAAAACTTAGGTTATGTGAGCTGTCAAAATCCCTAGATTCCCTAGAGTTAGGTAGGGTGACAGTTCACTTCACCTACATTTTCACGGTGAGATTTGACAGAATAGTTCGACTGGGCCCTAATTCCAATAATTTACAAATGTTTAATTCGTGGTCTCCCGATTTCATGCATTTCACATACTTACTTAGATACAAAATGTGTCAAAAACACAATTGTGTGACCACTGAAACGTTTGTAATTTAGTGGAATTAAGGCCGGACTCTAAATCACCTCGAACCATACACACTCGCTGATCAAAGGAACCAATTCGTACCTAAGGATCCATACTCTACACATTCAATAGAAAACCTCATATGGACGAATTTTGAACAATTCACAAGTTTCCTTACTAAACTCGCGACAATCTAAGAAGTCCGTTTTGACAGCTATAAAAATGCTTTGAAAAGCGATGAAAAAAAAAATTGGTTTCTTGTAAACTGATTCTCGAGATATATCGATTAAACATACTTAGAGAGTTTGTAATCGACGACTCATCTTTATTGATTAAAACTGATTCTCAAGGCATAACGTTTTATCACATGTACGAGAACGAAACGTCAAAACAGACTTCTTAGATTGTCGCGAGTTTAAGTTGGAGACAAATGTGAGCCATAACTATGAGAAATGTAGTATCGGTCGAATAGATTCGATGTGACTGTATGTTGCGTTAGATGGCAAAGTGTGTCATATATTCTTATTGGTATTATGGGGTTAATATTTCACTGTTCTATCGTTTTCTGATAAGTCAGGATGTTTATATCATTATTTCAATCCAAAATGCGTCAACGAGCCTCCCAAGATAAAGAGAAATTATCATTATTCCTAATTCCTAATCCCAACTAATATTATAAATGCGAAAGTGAGATCATTCGTTTATTTGTTTGTTTGTTACGCTTTCGCGCTAAAACAGCTCAACGGATTTAGATGAAATTTAGCACATGGGTTAACCATGACCTGAAATAGGACATAGGATACTTTTAGCCAACTTTTACGCGTGGAAGGCCGCAGGCGAGAGCTAATAATTACTAAAATAATTATTTATTCAAATTAAGGTGAAACCATAAACACGTAATTTCTGTATCATCATCCAGTTACTGGATTGTAGAGGATGGATAGGTGGTCACTCCATGCATCAGCTGCATCCGGTTAGACTGGAAGCCGACCCCAACGTAGTTGAGAAAAGGCTAGGCAGATGAATTACCTTGTGTCAAAATTAGGTCATTCACGCACCAAACCGTATAAACAAAAACCTTTCAATATTTATAAACCCTTTATTTATTTATTTACAAGTAAACCTTCGTTGAGTTTCCTATTAAAATAATATTGAACATCAAAGGATTTAATTATGCGCATAATTAGGTGCTTCAATGTTTACATTTATTTACAATTTAAAATAGAAAATTACGAGTAGTTCAGTTTAAATTAATGAATAAAGTTAATTAGCAATACGAGAATATATTTATGCAAAGTGTATACTCCTCCCTGTCACTTCTTTTTCTGTAGGTGTGTCTCTCTTTGCCAGTTTCACAATCTTCTTCTTAGAATGTCGCTGGCAATCTAAATAGACTCGGCCCAGAATTCGGCCACGTGTTTGACGCCATCACTAACGTCCTGTAACGTGCAGCTGACAGGACACGCAGGACACGACATTAAATGTTCCATAGTTTGTGGAACAACACGACATTTACACTCCAAGGCGGAGTCGTCTATGAATCTCCACCTGAACAAATTTTCCTTGCTTCGGCCAACCTGGGTCCGGAGTCTGTTTTAAGACTTCTGAGTGTGAAGACTCTTGACTGTAAGAATTAATTTGTGCAAAATAAATATTTTTCTTTCTTTCTCCAATGGTTACCACCATTGGCGAAAGACAGAACAGTTTTTAGGGTTCCGTACCCAAAGGGTAAAACGGGACCCTATTACTAAGACTCAGCTGTCCGTCTGTCTGTCTGTCCGTCTGTCACCAGGCTGCAGCCTGGTGACGGTACGGTACGGTTCATGTGATGTATCACATGAACTGTACCGTACCGTCGCGCGTCGTAGCGTAGTTAGACTATTGAAATTTTCAGAGATGATGTATTTCTGTTGCCGCTATAACAACAAATACTAAAAAAATATAATAAAATAAATATTTAAGGGGCTCCCATGCAACAGACATGATTTTTTTGCCGTTTTTATAGATAACAATTTATTAGAACATTTTATGGTTCTGTCTTTTATAGTTTAGGCAGCGTGCGCAAAATAAGTAACTTTTCTGGTTGATTTTTTACACCTTGTGTCCGAAAAACCCAAATATCTTACGGAACCCTATTTTTTTCCAAAATAAAATATAGCCTATGTTACTCGTGGATAATGTAGCTTTCGAATGGTGAAAGAATTTTTAAAATCGGTCCTGTAGTTTTTGAGCCTATTCATTACAACCAAACAAACAAAGTTTTCCTCTTTATAATATTAGTGTAGATGGTGCGGAACCCGTCGTGCGCGAGTCCGACTCGCACTTGGCAGGTTTTTTATAAAAACGTGTCCAGCGTTAAACATAAAAAATTCAAATGAAAACTGAATTAGCAAACATTATAACATCATTATTTCCACTCCATACTCTCTACGAAGTTATTTTAAAAACTGTTCACGAAACACTTCAAACTCAAAGGTATTCCACATTCGATAACACACAGGCTACAGCGCTACACCGCTTTTTCAATTAAAGCGATTGCTGCCACGTCATCGCTGCATGATTATGATTGAGCTTTCTCGATTTTAAATCGAAAATCGGTCGCGGTTTTCGAGAGAAAATCTCTAGAGAATGTTCCAAATCTTTTGTGTATCGAGACGTGTCGGTATTGTCTCGTTTCTATGCACCGACTCTTTGGTTGTAGTGAAATCATTTTTTCAGAAGTCTATAGATGTAGGAATATTCCATTCCTTGTCTCGCATGTTATAATATAATTTTAGTGGGTTTATTACTTTTTGTCCACATTTTGTTAAGATTACTGAATCTCTTTTGTTCTTTACCTATTTTCTTTACTGTTCAACTATACACCTTGTAAACTTATTAATAATGATAAGAAAATGCTGTATTTACTTAATATATAACTTAACGTAACACACAATTATTGCTTGTTACATTAAGTTCTTTATTTTCTGTTTCGTCCTGTAATTTCCATAGTGTATAAATAATAGGACATAGAATACTTTTGTCCCGGACAAATTCCGTCCTACACGCGGGCTAAGCCTCGGGAAAAAGCTAGTTAGCAGTAATAATGGAGCTCCAGTTGGTTTTCACATGCAGATTGGCTTAAGGCGGTACTCTGAGCAAAACACCACTCTAGCCGCGTTTTTTGGTAGTTTTTAGGGGGTGTGTAACGGTTGATATAATAACGTTCACTTGACCTAATTTCAGTTAATATACTTTTGTTTAATATAACGATCAGTTGAGATAATGAATTGTTGATATAATTTCATTTTTTCTAATTTCTTATGATATAATAAACATTTCCTATAATGCACATTTGACATAATATTCATGTAGTATATTATTTATTTACTATAATATTCATAATCTCTAATAACTTTTAATATAATTTAGAAAATCTGATACGATTTTAAATTATATATATATTATTATTGTACTGTTTTTTTTTTCTTCGCTTTATACCCTATACACCTACCACCCTCAGCTATTGTAACCAGTAGAAATTGGATGCAATCTAGACTTTAGGGCACCCCGACTCGGACAGGTTAGGTTAGAAGGGGATGGCGGGGTCGTGTGAGCGAGCGAAGCGAGCGAATAGACCCCGCCATCCCCTTCGTGGTTATTTTTTTATAAACCATCCAGAAGTAGGAGCCCCGCGAAGCGGGGCTTCGTCGACCATGCATTGAATATTTTAAGATTTGGTTAGGTGCCATTTGAGTTAGGTTAGAACTGTAACCATTAAACATGAAAATTAGGTCAAAAGAACATTAGGTCAAATTAATGTTATACAAAAAGAATATTATACATATTGAAAATTATATAAAATGAACGTTATACTAAATGTTTTATATTAAATGAAAATTATATCATATGAAACATTAGGTCATATAAAATTAGGTTATATGATTTTATAGCATATGAAAATTATATTATATGAACGTTATTTCAAGTGAAATTAGAGCATTTGTTATTATATCATACATTACACACCCTACCTACTTGTTATCTTATTGTATTGTATACTTGTTATCTTGTTACTTGTTATCTTGTAAAGAAATATCAAATAATAAAAATACATTAAATTTCTACATAATCTTAATTCCAAAATTGGGCATTTTTTTTTTTTAAAGTAGTAAGTATATGTTTCTTTCCTTCCAACGATAACATAAAAATGAGAAATAATCTTTGTTATCATGCATCTCCTCGTAAAGTAAACCTTATTTAATTTTGCTACTGACACTAATGGATAGACCATTTTATAAAAAATTTTTTTTTCAAGAGACCAATATTTATTTTATAAAGATTTTATCCAAAAATTTGGGCGTATTCACTACTGTAACTCACCGGGATTCAGTCTACAAAGAGGGAACGATTTTATTTTGCTCTGGGTACCGCCTTAAGTGATAAATCTCTAGTAAATCTATTCTTCTAACGGTACTGTGGGAGAGCGATCTGTATGGTAAATAGTTAATTACCAATAACAATGACCCACTACGTAGTAAATAAAAGATCGAATTAATTGAATATTCTCCGTTCTTCAGCAGGTGTTAACAAAGCTGAACTGAAAATAAAATGACAAAAACATGTCGGCTTTTCACTGGCTAATTTGCGGTAAATAAAATCATGCTGCTTTTGGAAAAAAAAAACAACAAAAATAATTTAAAAAAAAAACCGTCAGATATGTAGATTATTAACCCTTGATTTGATTTCGCGCAAGCGCAAGTGGGCCCCCCTTACTCGCAATTTTCTCGGAGCACCCAGCGTGACGTGTGACGTAGTGAGCCCCTACTCTAAATATATTTTATTAATATAATGATAAACCAAAAAATGCGTGTCAAATTTTTTTTTTTCATCTTACTGACCGACAAATTTTTTTTTTTTTTGCCCAGTCAGTTTCCCTTTGAAATACGGACCCATTCCATTGATCAGTTGTGATTTATAACTTAGATAAATGCGTAAGTAACAACACAGTGGGTCCCAAACAGGAGTAAACAGCAACGTGGCATGCCCAGGAGGAGATGGGTGGACAAATTCGACTTTTTTTATAAGGATTGGAAACAAACAACAACAAACAAGATAAGGTTATGTGGAAATAGGGACGAGGGATCTTTGCCGTGCAGTGGGACACAAACAACTGATAATCCTAACTAATATTGTAACAAACATATAATTTGTTTATTTGTCTGTTAGGCTTCCACGTTAAAACAGCTGAACTGGTTTGAATGAAATTTGGCACATGGGTAGACCATGACCTGGAGAAGGACATAAACTACCTACTTTTCAACCTAGATCGTAGACGAATAACGGCTAGTACCGAATAAAGTGAAAACTGTCTGCATATAGACAGGCTTATGTAGGTAATAAGATCTTACCTATAACATTATGTTAACAAACCGACACAAACACCTTAGTGCGGACAAGAGTTTGACAACGCTACATAATGCCTCTGTTAAGCTGTAGTCGCTAGTGCTGGTACAGTCGAACGACCTATTTGGTATACAGACAAAATATTTTCCGCTACACTGCCAAAATTAATTTTGATTGTGTGTATAATTCAACTTTTTGAGCGTATGGCATAGGAGAGTGACGTAAAAGGATTATTGACTATTGAAAACACTCACAAAATTGTTTAAAGTAGTTGCAAGTTATCTGCCTGTATACCAAATAACTTGTTCGTCTGTACAAGGATCTTTCAAACTAAAAAAACAATTTCATACTAATTCTCTGACAATTTCACAAATGTTTAGGCATAAACATTGAGAATTGGATTAAGCGTTAGCCTAACAAATGTAACAACTCTCTAGAAAGAAACAAAGCCACTATGCGGCCAATACCTGTAGCAGTGCTAAAGAAATAACTACTAGCCGCACATATTCGCTTTGTCTCTCTCGTACTTTTTGGTCTGTATTCACTGGAAAACTAAATACGGAACGGAACGTTAGCCTCACAAAAATGACCACTCTCTATACTCCATTTGAAATAAGATTAGAAATTTAAACAAACCTTTTTACGGTCCGTTCAACCGATTTTGACTTCTATACCGTAGGCATAACGATGGCATTAAAAGCAAAAAACGATACACAATACCAACTGTCTACTGCAGCTGCCATTTGTCAAGCCACCAACGCAATAGAAGTCAAAATCGGTTGAACGGACTGTAAAAAAGGCTTATTTAAATGTCTAAACTTATTTCAAATAGAGCATAGAAAGAAACAAAGCGACTTTGCGGCCAATACCTGTATTACTACTAACGATACAACTGGTGGCCGCGAATTCGCTTTGTCTCTCTCGTACTTTTCGGTCTCTTTTCACCGCACAACTGAATATATTGTTTAGGTACCAACAACCAACTGTCACTGTCATTCAAGTGCCAAAAGATCCTTGAAAGTAGCACTAGGTGCCTATCAACCTGATCAAATCTACAAACAAAGACAAGACAACGGAACGAGCTTCCAAGAAATGCGATCATTTCAACTTTAGCGAAAACTAAATCTCCTATCCTACAGATTGGAATTCAAATCAACTCATGCCAAACACTCCAATTTACCCAAGCACTGTTGATCAGCAGTAATTTTGTTCCAAACTACTCAGTGAGCCCACCACGAACGCGCGGAGTAAACGGAATGTAAATTCGAACGATTTTAAAATTGAAAATACTCGTTCGCATATATTTGCTTAGTTTTATGACTTTATTAGCTGCGTCCCGCGGTTCGGTTTCACACACGTAAGTCTTGATCCCGTGGGAATTAAGGGATAAAAGTATCTTATGTCCAGTTCTACCCACTAAATCCGTTCAGCCATTTTAGCGTGAAAGCGTAAACAAACAAACAAATGAACTCACTTTCGCATTTATAATATTACTAGTTCCGCCCGCGGCTTCGCTCCGTGGTATTTCGATAAAAAAGTACCCTTTGTCCTTCCCCGGGGTGGCATCTATCTCCTAGCCAAATTTTGTCAAAATCCGTTCAGTGGTTTAGGCGTGAAAAGGTAACATACAGACAGACAGACAGAGTTACTTTCAAATTTATAATATATGGAAGTACGTATGGATAGTTAAAATTAGGATATACAGCTATGGTGAAGGAATACATTGTGAGGAAACCGGCATATCCTAGAACCGAAAAAGTCAAAGACGTGACAATCCTGCCGACACCCGCACTGCGTCCGGGCCCGCGTGGTAGATTACAGCTCGCTCCCTGGCCTGTTGCCCGAGGCCTGTATCCCAGCACTGGGAACATTATAGGCTGAATAGGTTAAAGTAGATACTAAATAATGCTGGTCGCAAAAAACCATAATGTTATAGGATTGTTTTTGAGTTGCCGTGATGGCCGTTTTGCGTGAATGTGAGGCATATTTTCCCGCAACTTGTTATTTTCGTATATTTGTCCTTTGCTAGCGTCATGTTTGCCGCAAATAAATGTATTTTCTTTCTTTCTTTTCTTTCAGTTGTATTTTCGATTCAAAAAACGTTCGAAACGTTACGTTTACATCGCACGTTCGTGCTAGGGCCTCAGATTATGGATGGATTACAGCATTTTCTTCCGATTCAACTAGGCTTTGTGCCTACAAAGCAGGTTTTAGTAGGATTTTGATTTAAGTATGACGGTATTTCTAAGGATTCTGTTTTGAGGAACCAGAAGGCTGAATCTCCTTAGTTTCCAAAATGGTGACAGAGAGTCACACGTCATCTGTTCGATTTATGCCCTAACACGTGTGACTCCGGATTTTTAATTTGTCTGTCTGTGGTGTCTTGTTTATACCTTTTTAGTCGTAATTGGAATTTAGTTTTTACTAAAAAAAAATTCAACTATAAAGTTGAAAACGTCTACCTAAATACAGCAAAAAAATAAACGTTTTTTCCAGAATTATTCAATGTTGTCCATTTGAAGTTAATCTTTTAAAACTGTGCTGATGAAGACAACATTGTGAGGAGCCAGCCAAAACTGATCATCAAAAGCAAACTAAAATGTGAGTAGAGGCCAGTCGTGCAACGAAACAATTATTTTTGCAAGCTGTATCACCGGTCTACTAATGAAGACTTCTATATAATTAATATATAAATATGTATATGATAAAGCGTTGCAGACCCGCCGTACCTCTGGCCGTACCCCTGGTGGTACGGTGGGTCTTTTAAAGTTAAACGATACCACCGGGTAATAGTGGTGTATCAGTTAAAACAACTTCGGACTACAACAATTTAATTTAGAATAAAAATAAACTAGAATAAACAATAAATTAGAATAAACAATTTAATATACCTAGAAGGATACTGTGACATGTTTCAACTGTGATAAAACATAATGCCATATTAAATCTTTTGAAGTACTTATTATTTAATTCATACTATGGCCGCTAAGTATATATATACAAATATGAAAATTTTCATATAAACATATAATTATAAATCCATCTACATTGATTTCAAACAAAATTAGATAATAATATGCTATTTATCTATTGCTATGGTAAACGCCAAATCCCTTAAGCTTCGTTTATGACTACACAATAATCATAACTAAACAATTTGATGCTGTCTGTTCGAATAATACCGAATAACGCCAAACACAATTTAGATTGGTTACACTAATTCTCTATTGCAAAGCTCTACTAGTCTACTACAAACTATCAAATCGATTGACAATTCGACTAATCGATTAAATAACGACTCGAATAAATATTACATTCGATACCTACTATTGATAAGTGCTAGCGAAAAATAGTAGCAATTGTAATGAACTGTATTTTTTTTTACAAAATTATACTTCTTCACTTGTCTTGTATTGGCACAAATTATTTGAAAACAATTACGTGTAAAAAGACGAAGCCGAAAGTCATTTGTTATTCCCGTCATTGTGATAATTTTTTTGTTCAGGAAGATACCAGGAACCTTTTGGTTACGGAGATAAGAAGGTCAAAGTTCCATCTCTTTCAGAAGTTTTTTTTAAAGAAAGCAAGTTTTTAATGTTATAACTTAATTTTAAATACCCTGGTCCGTTGCATGCACCCATAAACATAATGTTTTGCGTGCGTTACGTTGCGCACTACCGTAAACAGCGATTTTTCACACCGAAAATAAAAGTTGTTTCCCAGCAATTATTTTTGTGCAATGTTACTTAATTTGATGTACAGAATGCGTAGTCGACGGCTTAGTGATGGGTCGTTTTACACCCTGTTGCTACATAAACTTACGCCTTTTTCCCGTGAGGGTAGGCAGAAACTACAGAACGCCACCTACCTGCTACAATCCTTACATATAATCCTTTTGCTTCATTTATATACGTTCATATATTTGGTCATACCCACACGCCCGTTATGAGAAGGTACCATACGCACCTGACTTTTCTGAAGAGCATCACCAATGAGGTCGGTATATATCTTTCTAGGGCATCCCCTTGCGGCGTTTCCACTCCCATCTGTCTTGTAAATGCCACGCGTGCGCGTCATGCGTCATACTCAGTCGGCAAGGAAGTTGCTGGACTGACTGTTCAAGGTAAGCCACCGTTAGCCAGGTTATTCAGGAAGCTGTTCCAAAGGGCATCTTCGCGAAAATACCTCTTCATTTGAATTCTAATTACCATAGATTAAGCACAGAGTTTTGTAGGCCTATTCGATTTTTATTTATTTTCGGGTACAAAGAGTACTTTTGACAAGAATAACTCTCTATCCAGTCAACCTACTATAGAAACGAAAGAAAATTTGTTTTATTGTAACAAAAACACGTGCTTATAAAAATACAAGAAGGGGCAAGTTACGCGTGTGACTACGAACGTATACGATTAATCGGTAACTTAATTTAGTCGATTAACTCGCATTAGTCGATTTTCCCATCACTATTCTCGAATGGCTCGTTTTAACAGTAATTATGTCATGGAACTGTTGATCGTGGTGGCCGTAAATTATTTCAGATCATAAACTCGCATGGTGCTTCATTCAATTGTGCAGCTTCATTCAATTAGTGAACCGATGTGTGAATGGTTTCAATGATGATAGTGCATATTTTGGAGTGAGTGAATGAAATTTGTGGTGTGTGGAAAGGGATAGCAATGCGTTAGAGGAAATCACACTAGAATAGACATTATTATGAATCCCAATAAAATTATGGCGTGCATTATAGAAGACATATATATGTTTATACATTTAAGCTTTATGTATTTATTTAAGTATAGGTATATTAATTTTCTTGCGTATATGTGTAGGTATGTTTAATATTTTTAGTTAAGACTTCGCATAATCATGTTTTTCTCTTCTTGTTATCACACACTATTGTCTACATTTCTTTTTCATTTCTCCTTTCGCAGGTCTGCTGGAAGAAATTTCTTAAGAAATAAGCAGTACCTTTGTACTCATATTATAATTATGTTGTATCTCTATGTATTTTACTGTGTGTACATAAATAATAAAATAAATAAATAAGACTGTCTCGTTGATCTAGAGGTCGCAAGTGCTACTGCTGAGCACGACGTCCCGTGTACGAATCCGGATCGGGCAAAGTTTTTTTAGGTTTTCCATCCAGAATTTTTCAGTAGCACCCCGGAGTCTAGATTTGAGATGACAATAGTCTCGTCCCCCTATAACATGGTACTTAAAAATAACTGGCGAAATGTGGGTGTACTATAGGTACACCACTGCTTAACGCTTCTGGGAAATACAGGCCACGATGTTATAAAAGTCTCTAGGCTATGGTAATCATTATTATGGATCCCTTTATAAGAATTTGAGGGATATGGGAGTAAATGATAGCGCGATGGTTGACAGGGGAGAATTAAAGATGAAAACGTGTTGAGCCCCAAGTAACATGGGACCAGGGGGCCAAGTCTACTAATTTACAAACGTGTCAATAGTCTCACAATTATGAGTTTTTGACAGATTTTGTATGGCAAATCTGTCAAAAACTCGTCATTGCGAGAAAATTAGTAGACTTGGCCCCAAGGACAGGAATATGATGTTCCTAATAATAAGAAAAAGAACGGTTAGTTAATCATAAGAATTGTTTATTAACAAAGTACCGACATCTTCGTGTAATTCATAATTATATTTAATTTACAATTACTTCCAAAACTGCGAGTTAATGCATTATTTTCTAAATATTTATTCGTTATCATTTAGTTACAATTATAATATTTTTAGAACACAATCAACAAGAGTTTTTTTTTTTAAACAATGATAAAGGAGAATGCCTAGAACTTATGTGATACCAACATTATTTCGGGCTGATACCTATTACTTCTACGCAAATGTAAAATGACCCGGAGAGATGTTGTCTGGACGATGGTGCGTCAAAAAGTGAGTTCTTCAGCGACGGTCTTTTTAAAACTCCAACGGCGCGCCCCCCCCTGTGCTTCGATGACGTTCGCGCGCTTGCTACCGGATACCGGAAACTTACTACAACACGAATAACGTATAACGTGATAGAATACATTCAGCATTGCTATTCTGTAAACCATCTCACCGTGAAAACTTAGGTGAAGTGAGCGTGGAGTGAGCTGTCATTGCCATCGATACCTACTGATGCTAAGGCAGTGACAGTTCACTCCAAGCTCACTTCACCTAAGTTTTCACGGCGAGATTTTTACAGAATCGACCGGCAGATAGCCTCCTGTGTAAGTACTGCGATTGTCTACCTGACTTATTTTGCAGCCATTGTAGTCACAGAACTTGAGTGTTATTGCTTATAAGCATTTTTTTTTAGGTTGATTAGTCTTTCAGGAACCTTGATACATCAAGACTAATGTCTTGCTTGTAATGGCTACTATTAAGTGCATATCCAAAGGTTTAGCAATCTAAACCTTTGGATATGCACTTGATAGTAGCCTCACAATAAACAGTATATACCCAACTATTTTGAAAAATAAATTCAACCCTCCTACAATGGACCTAACTACAAAATAACTACAAAAAAAATCACATAAATTCCACGTGAGCCAGGCTTCAGGGATAACCTTACGCAATTCGTATTACACGTAGAGCACAGAGACGCCTCGGCAGCCGATGGTAGAGGCGGCACTGGTGCCGATTCTGTTGTTCACAAACAAAATCAAATTTAAGTTCAGTGCATCTTTTTCTTTCTATATCATTAAGAAAAGGACAGAAGATAAATTTTAGTTTAGTCCTGTCAAATTAATCATCGCCTGTCACTACTCCACACAAGTTTAGACGTGATTAAAAACTTGCCTACGAAAATTACGTCAATTTACGTCAGGAGCTGATGAAGTCCCTTCGGTCGCTCTTGCATCCTAAGTGCCTGCATTTTTACTAAATTGAGATGAGTCGGGACTTGGGACACCTTGACTCAGACAGATTAGATTAGGTTAGAACCGAACTCAAGTCCCCCAGTGGTGCCCCAAGTCGCTCACTAGGCTCGCTCTTGCATCCGTAAATAAGCCGAATATTGAAAAAAAAAAAATGTGAAGTGTTCAAGAGACCCTCTAGTATCTATTTATTTTTATTAATTTATTTGTTAACATAGGTAAAGAAATACAGATCTTATGTTTGATAAACAGAGCGCCATGTTATGCCAGAAGGCGTACAAATATGGTGTTTAAATCTAGCTGTTATCTAGCTAATTTGTAGTACCTACCTACAAATTAAAATTACTAAAAATATTTGAAAAATCATGCATAATTATGGTTTTAGATTAGAAAATAAATTGAACAATTACATACTATTAAAAACAATTATGTCAGACCTAAATGAGGAATTATTAAATGTCAAAAAATCTATGTCAAAATAAATAAAATGTATCCCCAAATAACCTCACATCCTTTCTTTTATGATTTATGGTAAACAAATCAAATAACATAGCGAAAAGTAAGCTTATTTATTGGACTTTATTATGTACCTAATTTAGGTACTATTTTTATTCCATAACAATGATTTTCGGCGATTCCACGCTCTGTGGTACTACGTTTATCCTGCAAGATAACGGTTGATATAAGGCAAGAAGCTGTTTCACCTGGAGGAACAATGTTCCGAAAATTCAGTACACCTCTAAGATTTGTTCAGACGAAAAAAAGACAGTTTTGTGTAAGTACGTTTTCTATACTGTAAGGATTTGAATGGTGAATCGATGTCTGTCTAGGGACGGTTTAATGTATTTGTGTGTTTGGATTTTTGGGTTGGGATTTAAATATTTTTAGAGGTACAGGATTTAATAGACTATTAGCTTGCATTTAAGTTGTTTTGAACTCAGTTAAAGTTAAAGAATAACTACGTACCCCTTTTATTTAAAAAGACTTTTCACTCTCTTCAATCGGTCCCTCATTACTGAGGATCGTGGTCACTGGACCCCTTTAAACGGACAATCTGTCTCCATCGACTCCGGTCCAAAGTTGCCATCACCACCTGCTGAAATTTGCGTTTGGCCGCAGCTACTTTTACTTGGTTGGACCATCGTGTTGGCGACCGGCCTCATGCTCTCTTTCCTTCGGTATTGCCAACAATGACCAGCTTTTCTAGGCTGCTATCTCCCCTTCGCATTATGTGGCCTAAGTAGGTCAAAATACGCTGTAGGCAAACTATGGACAATCGGGTCTTGATATCGAGCTGGGAAAGAATAGACACATTTGTGCGTTTGGCTGTCCATGGAATTCGGAGCACCCGCCTCCAGCACCACATTTCGAATGCGTCTATCCTCTGTCTTTCTCTCTCTCTGACTTTTCACTATAAACTGCCAAACAATTTCGTGATGCTTTTGTTATTTTAGTTGGACAAACAAAGCTAACGTGATAATTCTTTGATAGCGATTTACTGACCCGAGACTGTAGCAGGGTTCATTTAAACCAGTGAAAAAAATAAAAGACGTGACGTACCTACGTACTTAAAGTACGCGGTTTTTAAGTTCGCGATCTTACTCGGCTCGCCGTCGGTGACACACGTGAAGGCTCTTACATGCTGGCGCAACTTGTCGCGCGATGCCGCCGCATTGTACTGCCGTGAAGTTTCTCAGTTTTTTTTTTTTTGTTAAAACGACGAGTCGCGCTATTATGTAAGAGCCTTGAAGCTTGCTCACACTGTATCGCGATGTCTTCGACCGAGAAAGCTTTGTGTTAACTAGGATTATGAAATGAAATGCGTTTTTTCGTGCGAGATTTCCAATAGATTATTGTAAGCTTGAAACTTGATATATCTGTTTAATAATATTGCTTCTAATTTGCTAAAGACAAGATTATTTCGCAAACCTTCAATAAATTTTGTTATTCTAGTTAAAATGAGTGATTTCCGGAGCTATTCATATGAACTGTTAAGAATTTTCTGAACCAAACTAAACAAACATTACACAAATGTTGAAACAAAATGGCGGCTCGCGGCGGTGACAGACGTACGAGCCAAGGCGGGCTACGAGCAAAATTTCAAACCTGTTGGATCACCGACGAACTTACTCAGCGGTTTTAAAGTAGGTACGCGTACTTAATATGATACACAGGCGAGTACGGTCGCCGAGCCATAAAGTACGCGTACTTGCTCGCACATCTGTCACCGCTTTTAAGGCGAACGCGAGCAGCTCGATTGGTGTTATTCAGCTTTTTTTACGTGCCAACGATAAACGGAAACAGTAGAATACATGTGCTAAACTTTGGTGTAAACAAGGGAATAGAGACTTTTATTGCTTAACGAACAAAACAAGACCGACAATCCACTCGGACTCTCATTCAACATTTCACTTTTAACTTCATTCTCATCAATACAAAAGTTCAACACAATTTATTAAGCCGTTCCGGCTACAGTAACTGTTTATCTTCATGATTTGTTGCCAATCCTTTCTCGATTAAAGTCAGCAGTCGAGTTTTAATCGATTGAGCAATTATTTCGAGTTGGAGCTGGATTTTATTCCATTATTTGTTCAGCCGATTATTGTTTTTCCAACGCAGATTTTTGGTGTGGAATAATAAAAAAGATAATTATTATATTTGTAGTAAGTATTTTAAGTAGGTACCTATTATTAGATATGTTTATATAACTATTTCGTATTGTTTTGATATAAACAGAACATTATTATGTTTCTAGTTCGGTTTATCTATTGTATAAGGGGCAGACAACGCCTGTAGGTACCTACCTACTACATATCTTAAAAACAAAACCACACAAAATTCTGTGAAGTTCACCTTCACATATTTTTTTTAATTATTGTAGTAAGTACGTACCTACTAAAGTACCGACCAATATGTTAATATATGTCGGTGCTTTAGTAGGTGGTAGGTACACCTATGCTAAAAGCAAACTGCACAGTTTTCCTTGATAAATACTGAAAGCGTTATAAGTACGATGGTAGGTTCGCATTAGTTCAGCTTAAACACGATAGCTTTAATAAGCTGCGGGAAATTAAGTACCTATCTATTCTACGACTCTACCTACCTACTGGCTTTCTGTGAGCAACGAAGCACGGTCTTTTTTTTTTAATCTAGGGCATCTCGAATTTATTTCTGAAATCCTTACTTCTTAACCGGTCTTTCCTGTGGCTGCCTTAAGCTACTACACTCAAAGCCTCCAGTCAGGGGCATAAACTATTCTAATTATAATGTGAGCGCTCGCTAAGGGCACCCCCTGTGGGGTACGAACCTCGGCTTAGAGTGTCACTGACGGGAGGACAGCAAGATGGGACAGGCTGGATCATTAAAATATCATCATTATTATTATCTGGGGAATTTAAAGCTACGTGCTCAGCTGCGGCGCGGGCTGACACTACTTCATCGGACAAGGGACGGGGGGACGAATTTACTTGGGGTCGCGAACGCGGATTGCCTCGTCGGCGAGGTCAGATAAGCACGGTCTACTCTCATTCATACTTATATACCCACATAATAACCTTTAAGCTATAATTGGAACGACGTTCTTTAACGCAGGTTGCGGTAGGAGTAAATCAGTAGAAATCGTCACGTAACGAAAAAGCGTTATGCAGGAAAAAGACAGTTTTGAAGTGCTGAAAGTTTTGTTTTTTTAATACAGAGCATAATAACCAACGACGGCCGCCATGGCCCATGCACAATGGTCCACCTTAGGGACTAACGGCCAGTTTCTTCATCAAAAGTAACAGCCAAAGTAACAGTCAACTGTTCTTTTGCACTGTTGTATTTTCAATCCTCGGGGCTGAGGCGAGGGTTGTAAATCCAACACCACCGAAGAACAGTTGACTGTTACCTTGCCTGTTACTCTTGATGAAGAAACTGGCCGTATGTGTGGAAACCAAACCCCATAACATAGAACATAACAATAGAGTACAGAGCCATCGATTATAAGTTTTTAGGTAGATGGCTCTAGGTACTATAACTAATTACAATAAAAAAAATTAAAAAACTTTTGACGCTTGAAACTTGAGACCATAAGTACTAGATGGCTCTGTAACATACTTTATAGCGAAAGAAACTGCGTTCCAACATGCCTTAGTAACTCACGAACAATATAATGAGATTATATTTTGTTATCGAGTTACCAGGGCATGGTTCCAACTGGGTGTCCCACGACATGCAACACCTAACGACTTTTTTATTAGCCTGCAACTTCAGCAGAGTCTGTGTAGTAGTGGTAGTTTTTCCCTCGCAATTATTTTGAAAGATCCGAAGATACCTACCATTTATTTTTCAAATGCTGTCTGATAAAATTCTGATACGTTCCTAAACCAACTCTATTGTAACGCTTATGTTACCCCAAGGGATAGGCAGAGGTTTTTAGTCGGTACCTACCTACACCCATATTATAATCAGTTTCATATCTAAGCCCCGGGTCACTTTAAATTTTAGTGTAGGCCTGCGGACTAAAAAATATTTACTTACAGCAAAAAAAAATGATTCCATTTCAAATAAAGCTTACCCTTAACTAATTAAACCATCACAATAAATAATGAGCGCACTTTTACATCTCAACAAATAGTTTTATCAACGACATTGGCACAATTACACGTGTTTACTCCATTTCATCGGAATCATGAGATTACTTTGCTTCTGTGCATTTTTTATCACTTTGTTTTTCGTGATTTTGTGCTTCGATTTGTATGAAGGAGAACACTTTGGTGCACGCATGACTTATAGGGAAGTGAAGAAACATGGCCTGCTTTTTTTCAAGCGAAAAGAAACAGTGGATCTTGAATATCCTGTAGGAACATTGATCACAGGTATTGCAATTATTGACCTAGACCCAGAGAAACGAGGGACTGTGACTATACTTGCTGGGGGACTGTATTGTAATTACGTCTATATTATACTGGAAAGTGAAAGAAGTGCTGGACTCAGATACACTATCGAAATTTACCAATAAGTGGCCCAAAGTGGCCCAATTCCAAGGTGAGACTGATACCTAATCGAGGCGGCCAGTATTATGAAACCGACCATATAGATTTGATGTCGAAAGAACTGATTGATTGATGACGAAATACCTACTAGCTGTTTAGTGCAATATAAAGTGCATAATTTACGAAATATCTTGTTATATTTTATCTGAAATGACCCAGTGTCGCAATTTTATATCAGTGTTTATTTCGTGTAGATAAAATAACATTTGTTTAGATTTTAACCAAACAGTGAGTTGTTGCGATAATTATTAGATAAGACAATCTTCTGCGTGTCGTGGTGGTACTTCACATAGCTATTCGGTATTCGCGTTTTTTACTGTATTATTCAGCTATTTAATGTAGAAATCCGAATAACTCGAACTCACCGTCCACACATGGTCATGAACGAAACGAACGAACGAATAAGCCGAACATCCAAGAATGTTTTTGCTATCTAAAGATAAGTAGGTATGCTTATCTGAACGCAAAGATGGACATGTTGACGGCAGCAACGACTTATTATTTCCTCTCTAAATTATCAATATAAAACCGCACTCTACTGAGCAAGCTATGTGTGGACGGTAAACGAACTTATTCGGGATATTCGCAATCCCTTGCTAAGTGATCGTGTATTGTTGTTGTTGTTGCTTATTTTTCAAGATGATATAGGCGAATAGAGTAACTTCACATCGTTGTATTTGGGCAAATAAGACGAATACGCAAACACGAATAGCGACGTGAAGTGCCAGCCACCATCAAATAAATCTGATGTATACGAACGTGTCCTAAACTAAAAAGTAATCTTATTTCTCTCGAACGCAGTTTTATATTAGCAACCTGATTGGTCTTTGTTTACGTAAGTAGATGTCAACCAATCACATCCGACCAGCCATTTTCCTGCATCTGTCAAACGCAAATGTCAACCAATTCTGAAACAAATCTCAAGAATTTTGCGATTATTGTAACAAGTGTAAGAAATATTATTCAAATTCCATTTTAAAATGTCGGAAAATGGGCACGATGCGTAAAAAAACTCAAGTGTCGTTCGTGATTAGAGATGAGGAGGAACGGCGGCATAAAAATGGTGTTAGTTCATTGCAACTCGATCCAATACAGGGACGATTGTATTCGGCCGGTCGGGATGGAATTATTCGTGTATGGAGTACTGCGACTGGTGTCCAGGACCGATACGTACAGAGCATGGAGCACCACACTGACTGGGTGAACGATATCGTGTTATGTTGCGGCGGTAAAAACTTAATAAGCGCTTCGTCAGATACGACTGTAAAGGTATGGAATGCTCCAAAGGGATTCTGTATGTCTACGTTACGGACTCATAAGGACTATGTACGTACTTTAGCCTACGCTAAAGATAAGGAACAGGTCGCCAGCGCGGGCCTTGATAGAGCAATCTTTCTTTGGGATGTCAACACATTGACTGCTTTGACTGCCAGTAACAATACAGTTACCACATCTAGTCTCGTTGGTAACAAGGAGTCTATATACAGTCTAGCTATGAATCCTCCTGGAACTATCCTAGTTAGTGGTTCTACTGAAAAAGTCCTCCGTGTTTGGGATCCAAGAAACTGTTCAAGACTTATGAAGTTAAAAGGACATGCGGACAATGTTAAAGCCTTAGTTGTAAGCAGAGATGGAACGCAGTGTGTATCAGGCAGCTCAGACGGTACAATTAAATTGTGGTCTTTATCGCAGCAGCGGTGTGTTTCTACTATAAGAGTACACTCTGAAGCAGTATGGGCTTTATTAGCTACAGAAACCTTTACGCACATCATTTCAGGTGGAAGAGATAGACTAGTCATTATAACAGAACTACGAAATCCTGATAACTTTATGATAGTATGTGAAGAAACAGCCCCTATACTTAAACTGTGCTTTACAGCAGACAATACTGGCGTTTGGGTATCAACATCCGAATCTGACGTCCGCTGCTGGAAACTGCCTCCTTTAAATTCCCTAGACATGTATAACCAAAACAATTATAATACAAATAATGTGTATCAAACACAGCCTATACATCACATTCCCGGCGGTCCCGCTATCAAGCACTACACAGTATTAAATGATAAAAGACATGTTGTAACAAAAGATACCGCTAACAATGTAGCCCTATATGACGTGTTAAAAGCTTGTAAACTAGAAGATTTAGGGGAAGTAGATTATGAGGAAGAAGTGAAGAAAAGATTCAAGATGGTTTATGTACCAAATTGGTTTAATGTTGATTTGAAGACTGGCATGTTGACAATACATTTGGGGCAGGATGAAACGGACTGTTTGAGTGCATGGGTCAGTGCCAAAGAGGCTGGTTTGACTACTGAGAATGATCAAAAGGTGAATTTCGGTGCATTATTACTGCAGGCTCTGTTGGATCACTGGAATCATCCGAACAGAGTAAACGAAGCTGGACAGAGGGTGATCGGGAACAATTACTTTAGTGTACCACAACATACTCCACTTATCTTCAGTGAAGTTGGTGGAAGGACACTTTATAGACTACAGGTTAGTGAAACTTGTATTAGTATTTAATCAATAGGTACTTTTTCATGGTGCCATTTATTTTTTGCAATTTGAAGCTCCTCTAATGTATGTAAAAATATGACATTAATTTAAAAAATTATTGTTATTTATGATGAGGGGATCTTGTGGTCAAGTAATATCAGCCGCACGGGTCGATCGTTCAGATTAAGCTTTCTTGCCGCGGTTAGTCCGTGGATGGGTGACCATGTTTACATTCGAATACCCGTCTGTGCCTCGGAAAGCACATTGTCATTAATAAATTTTTGACAATTGTTATGGGTAGTCAGAAGCCCGAAAGTCTGACAACTAGTCTTACCAAGGGGTATCGTATTACCCAGTAACTAACTTGTGGAGCTCAGATAGGCAATCGCTCCATCTAAAATACTGGTATTCAGCTGCATCCAGTTAGACCGGAAACCGACTCCAACGTCGTTGGGAAAATGCTAGGCAGACAATGCGCAACATTTATGGTTAATTATTTGTTTCCTTCCTCATTAGGTATGCTTGCTATTATTCGTTTCATCAATAACCATCGTCTACCTACACAAAAATATTATAGATGCTTTTGTCAATGAAATTCAACATTGAACAGAATTTTTCCATAATAATATTTTCATAACAACTCCTGGTTTACCATACCTTTTTCTTTATGAAATAAATAAATAATGCTTCATTTGCAGACCTTGAAGTCTATAGTGTTAGGTTATCTCTGTTACATCTATGTCTTAATGCTATTACAACACTAATTCCCTATTTCCAGGTTGGCGACGCCGGCGGTGAAACAGAAGGCAACCTCCTTGTAGAGACAGTACCATCATGGGTGGTAGATGTGGCCATAGAGATGGCAGCCCCCAAGCTAAATAAGCTGCCGTTCTATCTGCTACCACATTCCAGCTGTCAGAGCAAGCAGGACCGACAGAAGAAGGTATTAT
Organism: Lithophane leautieri; assembly: GCA_949152455.1. Classification (NCBI taxonomy): domain Eukaryota; kingdom Metazoa; phylum Arthropoda; class Insecta; order Lepidoptera; family Noctuidae; genus Lithophane; species Lithophane leautieri. Next base: position 4,413,062 of record OX424482.1, on the reverse strand, counting down.
TTTAGCTTTAATTGTTACAATTTGTATTTAAAAATAAAATTAATAAATTATTTCCGTTCGTCCCAATGATTTTGTTGGTGGGATGAATGGGAATAATTTATTAATTTTATTTTTCCCATTGGTCCCACCAAATAATTTGAGTTTGGTTGCTCAATGGTAAAAAATGCTTATTTATCCTAATATTATAAATTCGAGAGTGAGTTTGTTTGTCTATTTGTTACGCTTTCCGTGCGTTTGCACTGGCGAAACATTCAAGACAAAACATGTTGAAATCTCTATTTTCTGTCAATGTTCCATACAATTTTTGACAGGAACTGGAGATTTAATCATGTTTTGTCTCGAATTTTTCGCCAGTGCAAACGCACGGTTTGACGCTAAAACGGCTGAACCTGCGGCATTGGGGGACTATCTCATGTAATTTTGACATTCGAAAAGTGCTTAAATCTCAGCCGAGTTTGAATAAATGACCATTTATTTTAAATCCATAAACTAAATTACTCTATGTATTGTGTTTCATTTCAGGCCTGCTATGTTTGTTCGCGACTTGCCCTGTGACTATTATAAAGACCCAAAACTTAAGACCCATTGCCCATTTCGTAAATTAGTAGAGAAAACGTAAAATCTGGCGAAGAACTCATTACACAAAATTGAAAAGTCCAGTAAACAAAATTAAATCAATAAATTTAATCAATAATTGTAGCATAATGTACAATTTTATTTCCCCAACTGTATATTATCATCTCAATAATCATGATTTTCTGTTCTCACCATTTTTTGCCATCTAATTTTCAGGATCGTCTAGTAGCAAACGACTTCATCCAATGCCGTAAAGTAGCGGAACACGTAGTGGAGAAGATTGTCGGAGGAGGTGATGTGAACGGAGCGAGCGCGGGCAGCGGACGAGGTAGTGCAGATGAGAACAGTGCGACCGATGCGCCCGAGGAACGGGTCGAGTTGCTGTGCTGTGATCAGGTGAGCACATGTGTGATGTACGAGTATTTAGGAGGTTGTAGAAGAATTTACGTCGCAATGAACCTGCATTTATTAGCCGAAGAACCAATGTTAGGGTAAACCATCTATGTTTTGGCCCTATCAGAATACCAGCGCTGCGGTATTTATTTATTTAAATATCGCAGCATTATGCTGAGGTAGGAGCCTTTTTGGCCTCGCACAGGTCGTCTATGTATTTAGTTAGTTTTAATTATTATTTTAATTTATTTTTGCTTTATATTACTGCTTGTTTTTCCTGTGAGTGTCCCAAATAAAATATTTTTCTTTCTTCTTTCTTCTTCTATGGTTTACCCTAACATTGGTTCTGAGGTTCTGAGTGGAGGCATACGTAAGGTAGGAATGATCTTCGGTGTGTGGCTGGTAGGACCTGGATTAGAGAATCCGGGGATGTAGTTAGATTGGCGATTGGAGAGGACTATGTCCAGCAGTGGAATGTTGAATTCCTAACTATAATATTATAAATGCGAAAGTGTGTTTGTTTGTTATGCTTTCACGCTAAAAACGGTTGCGCCGAAAACTAGTCTGCGTTGAGATTGGCCGCCGTGGCCGAAATACGTTCTGGACGACTTGCAGATTCCCATTGGCGATAGTGACCACATGCCAGCATGTGACCTGCCTGCTGATTTAGCTCCCACTGTATTTTACGTGTCTTGATTATTGAGCTAAATTAAACAAAATAATTTTTTTTTTTTTTTTTCAGGTTCTGGACCCCAACATGGACTTACGGACTGTCCGCCACTTCATATGGAAATCCAACGTGGAGTTCACACTTCACTACAGAGTATTAAAACAATGAAACGCACCATACCTCTCAGGAACCCAGTTCAGGAAGTATTGCACCTTCCATTGTATGTATAGACTGTGACGTAGTGTGATAAGAGATTGGGTTTGTGGTTTTTATTTTTAGAAGTGGTGGTTATTTGGGTGCAGATTATATTAAACTAGCTGATGCCTACGACTTCGCCCGCGTGGATGTCGGTTATTATATACCAAAACTTTCCTCGAGAACCACTCTATCCATTGGTGAAAACAGCATGAAAATTGGTGCAGAAGTTAGACAGACAGACGCGGCGGAGGACTTTGTTTTATAATATGTAGTGAAGGGTGTTTGGTGGGTCATTGTTAGATGTTAAAGAAGACGCTGGTCATAAAGCGTACCCAAACTCAGTTATAAACTAGCTGTTCCCGCGACTTCGTCTGCGTGAAATTTCGTCTACCGACCCACCGCGTCGCATCGTATCGCCCGCCCGCGCTATATTACTTCGTTTTCGCTTAGCGTTCTTTCTGACTTTGTACTCTTTGCTCGGCTCCTTAGGCTCATAGCGTGATGTTAAATAGTCTATAACCTTCCTCAACAATTGGGCTATAAAATGCAAAAAGGTTTTTTCAAATCTGTCTGAAAGTACCAGAAATTAGCGCGTTCAAACAAAAATTCACCATTTTATCGACATTACAACTTTCGAGTTTGTCGCAACGACGCAACGGATTTGGATGTGGTTTTCACCATCATACAGGGAATTTATCCCGGAAGGTTTAATACGCAAAATACTTTCATATTAAACTTGAATATGATAAAGAAATCTCGATATTTTGTCAAGGCGTCAAAAAACTTACATTTGCTAGCTTTGTATAATCTGGACTCACCATAAAAAATCACTATTCCTACAACGAAACAAACTTTCCACTGTCATCATCTGCCTAGCCTTTTCCAAACTATGTTGGGTCGGCTTCCAGTCTAACCGGATCAGCTGAAACCAGTATTTTACGTGGAGCGACTGCCTATCTGGTCTAGAGCTGTCCAATGTACTGTTACAAACGTATACCAATTCAATTTAATTGATAAACAGACCAATTCAGTGATGATCCGTTATTTGACTTTAGTTTCAAGTAGTTATAGAAGTAGCTACAGTTTTAAACATTTAATTGAACTTAAAAATGTGTTATTATTATTATTAAAAGTATTTCATTGTATAATTCATGGCATGTTGACAAGAATAAATCTCTGCCAAATTTAATTCTGAATGAAAATATTTGAATTACCTAGTCCGTAGTTAAAAAATAGTTTTGTATGCAAGAAGCAAGAACATTATCAGTAAAATGGCTAGATTCTGTAAAAAGTGTAACACCTAAGTATAGTTCTTCGAAACGTTATTCAAACGAAAATAAGTTGAAGCAATAGGTACCAATATTTACAATTATTGATAACAATGTAGATAATATAATGTAAACATCCAATATATATTTCCTCTCACACACTCTTGGTTTCTGAAAGCCTAATTAAGGCTCTCATTCGTCAAATATGATGTCCAATATAGGGTTATAGTCCGCGCGCGGCGCGACTGCTAGTCACCGCCTAAAGTATGTTTATGATGATACGGGGGAGGTAGGCAAACGTCAAGCTAACTCAATCTGCCAATTTTGTCAATGGCGCCCTCCCCTGTCTCACCGCTCACGTACCTCAAGCGGTGACTAGCAGTCGCGCACGGACTGTAAATGTTGTGATTGCTTAATCAAAACATTTGACCACTTGTCGGCTGCTGCTAGAGGCGGTACTGTCAACACTTTCCATACAAACCAAGCGTACTGTCACCGTTTCCTCGCACCACGGAACAAATGACGTATACAAACTGACAGCTTTGAATGGTTAAGATGACAGAAGGTGCTTTATTATAGTTTGATCGAAACTGCTGTACCGCGCCTTAAGTATGTGCGCTGCTCACGGGGGAGCAGTGCTGGTGCCATACTATGACGTGTTAAATCTATCATTGTTCCATTGTGAAAAAGAGATAATGATATTCGTCCCGTATACTCTCCATCTCTCTCTGACACTGGAACAATTATTATGGCTTCAACACGTCATAGTACTGCCCCAGGTCGCTCATTCGTCAACGATCACGGCCCCCCGCCTCGCCGCGCGATACAGCGTTTTAAGTAAAAACTATTGTATGCGCCGTCTCTATTTTCTGCCAGTGCGGCGATTCCTTGCTCTGTGACTACCAATCATAAAACTTGGCATGAGATATGACATTAGATTTACCTATTTGAAAAAGGGTTTCTAGATAATTATCTAAAACAAAACAACAATAATATCATAGAAATGCATTCTGTTCCTTCTATAAATAGTATTGCCAAATCCAATATTTGAAGACAAAAAATGACGTTTACTGAATGATAATAACGCGTTCTCATTGGTTCAAACTCCACCCGCAGAAATTGTGACCAATGAGAACTACATAATCATATCTGTCAAATTAGGTGGGAAACGCCATTTTGTGTTACAACGGATCGGTAGTAAGTCGGCTTTATCTGATAAGGTATGATAATACATAAAACAAGCTTTAAACGTTTTAAAGCGATTTGCTTAATAACTCGTTTTAAAGCTTAAATATAATCGAAAACGACTGTTAATTAATTACAATAAATATACTAAGAAGTACCGTATTAGGGTGTGTACACATCGACGAATGTGCCTCGACTAAGCCCAGATGATTTTTTTTATAGCGCACTGGATTTTGAACTCTCAGTATTGTGCCGAGCATTGAGAATGCAACAGAACGCATCCCGGCCCGTAAAAAAACACTGTTGGATTTTCTACTCTCGGCGCTAAGCAGTGCAACGAAAAAGTTATCCGTGCGAACCTGGGCTGATACTTTTTTTATGGATGAAGTATGTGCCCTGTCCATAGAAGAATTGTGTGTTTTCGGAGCCTATTTAGAGATGAATACGCACCCATATAGTTAATGCAAGAATAACAGGTGTCACACCTAAAATTAGAAATAAAATACGCAAACTAATATGTATTAGGGGTATTATTATTACCACAGATTATAAATAAATTGGTACAGGTGTCACACCTAAAATAAGAAATAAAATACACAAACTAATATGTATTAGGAGTATTATTATTACCACAGATTATAAATATATTGGTACAGTGTTCATAAGTCCATAGAATAGAAAACTTTTTGTCGTATAGATGCTGGTATTATATTTCTAGTACTCTTGCAGAGATTTATTGTAACAATAGATATTTTGATAATTAATCCCGAATAAGATGACCCCTATACAATTATAATTATTTAAATACGTATTATATATTATATCAGATAACAAATAATTATGAAAAATAAATGCAGGTATCAAAGTGAAGTATAGTTATATATACAGGGTTACTGGTAACTCGACGTATTCCTTGCAGGACGTCATAGTAGGGTTAAAATGCAACAAATTAAGCCACCAAATGTTCTACCGAAATTCAGTAGTTTTTGAATTAGTTAAGAGTTTTAGTTTTTTTATGAAATTTCCCAGATTAAATCATTTGAAACCAATTTAAAAATGATTTACGGCGCGACTGTACTGAAATTTAAGTTATTATCATAGTTGACGCCGTAGCAGACCTTTGTTAATAATTAAAAGTTCAATAATGCCTAAAACTTTGGCAAATATCACTAACTACACTATTTTTGTAATTTTTGCTATTACTTACTTCATAAAAAATGTAGTCTAGTGCAAAAAAAAAATACTGAATTTCGGTAGAACATTTAGTGGCTTAATTTGTTGCATTTTAACCCTACTATGACGTCCTGCAAGGAATACGTCGAGTTACCAGTAACCCTGTATAAATTCTCAAACGAAAGTATGCATTATCAAAAACACTCATGAACTAAATAACTGCCATGTCAAAATATATCAATTATTTTAAAGGTGCTTCAAAACAGCTTTTTTATTCAAAATGTGTTATACATTATACCTACGTATATATGACCCCTGTATAAAAATTGCCCGGTCTATTCTGTAACCATCTCACCGTGAAAACGTAGGTGAAGGGATCTGTCACTTAACCAGTTGTGCTATTCTGTAAAAAATCACATCGTAGAAATGTGGGTGAAGTGAGCTTGAAGTGAACTGTCATCCCACCTAGACTCTAGGGATTGACAGTTCACTCCAAGCTCACTTCACCTTAGTTTCACGGTGAGATTTTTACAGAATAGCACAACAGATACTAGGGATTGACACTAGTGAAAGCTTACGTCAAACTCACTACACCTAAGTTCACAGTGAGATCTTAACAGAAATATTACGTCATCATCTGCCTAGCCTTTTCCCAACTAAGTTGGGGTCGGCTTCCAGTCTAACCGGATGCAGCAGAATACCAGTATTTTACACGGAGCGACTGCCTATCTGACTTCCACAACCCAGTAACTGGGTAATACGATACCCCTTGGCAATACTGGTTGTCAGACTTTCGGGCTTCTGACGACCCGTAACGACTGTCAAAGATCCACAAATGACAGCCGGGACCAACGGCTTAACGTGCTTTCCGAAGCACGGAGGAGTCTCGGAATAAAGATGGTCACCCATCCACGGACCAACCCCGGCCAGCGTAGCTTAACCTGATATATCGACCCGTGCGACTGTTATTAGATAGCCAAGAGCTCCTCCTACAGAAATATTACAAAGTAACAAAATGGTGACAAGGTGAATCCTATTTTCTCTGCCTGCTGTTTGTCTGCCTGTTTTATTTGGACTGGACCGATTTGGATGTTTGACATACCTATAGATTATGACCTGGCTTAGGTAGAACAAAGGATGCTTTTTATCCTGGTAGCACGTTCCGTGGGATAATTTCCGAACTCCACGCGTGTGAAATCGCGGGCACAAACCAGTACAATATACACATAATAATATAATATTGTACGTATAGCACACATCTACACGATTAGAAAAATGTATATTTAATTATAATTTGTATCTGTTACTATTCAAAAAATGATAATATCTGTCCCAATTTAGAAATGGTAAGTGACATTCTTGTATCTTCTTATATTTTACTAGCTGATGCCCGCGACTTCGCCCACGTGGATGTTGGTTATTAAATACTAAAACCTTACTCGAGAACCACTCTATCCGTTGGTGCATGAAAATCAGTGCAGTAGTTTTTGAATTTATCGCGTGCAGGACGACAGACAGAGGCGGCGGAGGATTTTTTTAATAATATGTTAAGATTTTGGTGCAAACCTATTGCCAGTGTTATCAATCTAGTGATACTATCGGTCGATCTGGGAAGTAGTTATACCAATCTTAATGATGTTTTGTCTTGATTGCGAGAAAGTGATTGGTAGTGATATTCCTTCTTTAAACGGGAGATTTTCAATAGTCTGATAATATTTTATCTGAGGAATAAATACAGCGGTGTTACTGCTTTTGCTTAGAAAATAATTATGTCAAACTGTCGTAGTTATTCTTCAGATAGAAGATATCTGTATATTAGAAAATCAGTCCTAAAGACGTCATGCTAGGGCTCGAACTCCGACGGCAAAAATCTCGAAGAACAAATTTATAATTACTTTGCAACCTTAGCATAGACTTTGTCTGGCTGTACTAGTTCCACGATCGACCACTAGAGGCGCTCCAGTTGTCTTATATTAGTAATCTAATAGCAGCTGTAACCGTGAAAAACCCACGACCATTGTTCAAAAGGGTTCTAGCAACTAAAATAATGTTCTTGTCAAATAGTTTTTAAGTCACAATTATACATACCTAACTGAAGTTGATGACGCGAAAGAAAAGTATTTATCGATACTCTAGAGACGTCTACTGTAAATTGTGACATGCTTGTAATTATACTATTTGAAATAAAGTTGTTAATTTAAAATCGTATGTTTTTACTTATTTCTTTTCCAACCACATATTCAGCCTACAAATTCAATGTTCCTACTACCGGAAGCGCTAGGGCTCAGGCCTCCTATCTAACTGATAATTTTATTATGAGAGCCCAGGGCCGTAGGCAGGGGGGTTAAACCCCCCTCGAAATGCGAGAAACCAGAATCTCAATCCAGAGATCAACCCCCTAGGGTACCTCAGATACACATTCAGCCTACAAATTCAATGTTCCTACTACCAGAAGCGCTAGGGCTCAGGCCTCCTATCTAACTGATAATTTTATTATGAGAGCCCAGGGCCGTAGGCAGGGTGGTTAAACCCCCTCGAAATGCGAGAAACCAGAATCTCAATCCAGAGATCAACCCCCTAGGGTACCTCAGATACACAGATAATTGAGTTCGCATAGGCGTAGGTATTTCATAATCTACAATAGCACTAAGAGTTTGCATAAATACTGTATTTTTATCGATTCTGACTTTGTATTTAATAAATTCCTGCAACTTCAGCTTTCTCTGAGATATTCGAACCTACCCGTGCCTCTCCCAGGTGGGGTGCTAACATTTTCGAGCTCGCTGCGCTCGCTCTTGCATCCTTTTCTGCATCATCCTTCTCAAACTTTTCTGCGTATGTCGATAAAGTTACTTCTATTTCTGTGCTCTTCTATGATCGGTCAAAGAGAAAGAAAACCTAACTTATTCGAAGCGAGATGCTAAGTATTTTCTTAAGATTTTCCGCAAAAAGAGCAAACTGCTGTTTCAAAAATAATAGGTACTCTTTTTTAAAAATCAGTATTATTTTTTACCCTCACATATCCTGAAATAGGTACTTAATTTCTTAAAAAAAATTGAAGTTGCCAACCCTAACTCCCCCCCCCCGAAATAAATTCCTGGCTACGGCCCTATGAGAGCCGTAATGTACACACGGCTACACATCAAGCTATACATTTCCAGTATAAGCTGACCTCGCATTGTACGGAAATCCTATGCAATGCCAGATCAACGTAAACTGGAAATGTATAGCTTGATGTATGATGTATACCAGTGGCCAGTGTAGGTTGGAAGTTCTTTCAGTGTTTTTGACAGCAACCATAAGAAACGAGATCACGGTGATGCAAGTAAAATCGGGTTTAAAATAACAGTAAAAGGACTACAAAATAAAATTCAATTATGGAAATACCCCAAACCTCAAGCCTTTCATACAGAGCAACGGCAACGGTCTGTTCAATAAAATGCTGGATAAAGTTTTCATCGAATTTATATGATTACGCTATTTCCTAACGAAAGATTGTTCTAACTCTTATCGTCCGTGGTACGTGACCCGTGACATTCTATTATATTTCTGAACGAATTATTTACGGTCATGTTAGCTGTCATTTTCTCAAATCCAAGATAACCTAAAAACTTAATTTTCCTCAATGAAAAACTAAAAATATTTACAGAAAAATGAGTGGAAGACTCGTATTACGGTCTTTATATTGTAGTTTTACAACAAAAGCACCTTTAAAACATAGTTTTCTTCCCACAAATAGGTTATACGTTGGTATATTTCGCGTTTCTTGCAATGATTATTGTACCAAACCTGAAGCGGAAATTGTGGAGAAGAAACACTGTAATATAGGAACTATCGGCCATGTAGACCATGGGAAGACTACCCTGACTGCTGCTATAACGAAGGTGTTGGCTAACGATGGATTGGCACAGTATGTATCTTATGATGAAATTGATAGAGCGCCGGAGGAAAAAGCAAGAGGTAAGGATGTTTTAACAATGAAGTGGTCATATTATCGTAATATGTAGTGTTTCTAAACGACATTTTTGAGATTTACGGATGTCTATCAAGTTTTGTATGTATTTGCATTCACAGGCATTACAATAAACGCAGCACACATCGGCTACAGTACAAAACTACGATCATACGCACACACTGACTGTCCCGGTCACGCAGACTTTATAAGGAACATGATATCAGGTGCATCACAAATGGATGCGGCTGTCCTTGTAGTTGCAGCTAATGATGGACCGATGCCGCAAACAAGAGAGCATCTACTGTTGGCGAAGCAAGTTGGGATACAGTATATATTGGTGTTTATTAATAAGGCTGATTTAGTAGATACTGAGGTGAGTTCTTTAAAAGTTTAATGGTAATTAATAAAGCACCCGAAGACAATATTACAGTAAATTGAGCAATCTCGTCAAAAGATCTTGGGTTCAGACCACGACGTGAAGCGACGCGACGCTGCGCGCACTTTTTAATAATTATCGAACTTTTTTTATTCACGAAAAGGTATAACTTCAATGGGAGGGTTGATACGTGTCAAAGTACACAGATGCGCGGTGCTACGCGGCGCGTGTACCTTATTGTGTAGTAAATAAATTCGATATTGTATCGGATCATAAAAAAGTGCGCGTCGCGTCGCGTCTCGGTGTGAACTGACCCTTATTTTGTTTTTATTCCAAATCCCAAAACAACTGTAATACCCACTCATAAAGTTCAGTTTGCACTACAACTTCATTTTTACGGATTTTTCAATAGTTGACTAGTAGTACCTACTAGTCATGCTGAGATCAACTTAATTGCTAAAGATAATAAAGTTGATATTCATTTAAGTGGAAATAACATCAATTGGATACAAGAATTCAAATAGACTTCACACTGCATTGCACTACAGTTTTAATGGCTTTCCCAGCAACAACACGAACAGTATGCTGTGGTATGAAAAAACACTCAAAATCAATAAAAACTTATCATACTCACCTTACCTAACCTAACCAGACAAAACGCCCAAAATTCTAAATATTACTTAAAACTTCAAACCACTTTTAGAGCCAAGCACCCGATTCACGAGTGCAACGATAATTCGTTCGCGTGTCCACAACTGGCCTCGCGAGTCGTACATATATATAGAGCTATAGGTGGCGCGCCGATGGACTCGACTGACCAATTGTTATAAATATATGAGACATTTTATTTTATTGGCATGCTAATTTGTACTTATGCATTCTATGAACATACTTGGCAGTAAAAGTGTTACTTATTACATTTCAGTTACTAGAACTAGTAGAAATCGAAATGAGAGAGCTGCTGTCAGACTTTGGTTACGATGGAAACACAGTGCCCATGATTTGTGGATCAGCGTTAAAGGCATTGAATGGCGACGAATCTGAATACGGTAAGTTTTCTAGTACTGTCGAAAATGGATTACCTAGGCCCGGTTTATCAGGATTCAGGAATATTCGGATCCGACAGCCACGACTTACTATAGGCAAGTGTCAGACACTAATGTTCACTGTGCGTCCTCTTTAAGTGTAGCGAGATACTCCAAACATTCGCTTTCAATGTCACACATTCGCGACGTTACACCCTCAAGTGTCAAGATACTCCCGAGATCATAACTGAGTGTCAAACATTCACGACATCTTATACCTTCACGTCTCTGAAACCCCTCTCTTCCTATTCAATTCGTGACGCGTAAATCATTTTGACAGCGCTGCGCTAGACTTTGAACTTATTTTTGAGCCTATTATTATTATGAAAATTGTTATCTTAATCATTTCTCAAAATAATAATCGATCATATGATTCTTCTTACTTTCCAGGCGCACCATCAGTCCGCAAACTCCTCTCAACAATGGACGAATACGTGCCCCCCATAGTTAGGGACTTATCATCCCCCTTTCTAATGCCCATAGACAATGCATTTACAGTCCCAGGAAGAGGGACAGTTGTCGTTGGTACTATAAAAAGAGGTATTATGAAGAAAAATGCTGAAGCCGATTTATTAGGCTTTGGAAATAACATTAAAACGACGATTTCTGATGTTCAGATATTTAAGAACAGTGTACCTGAGGTTGGTATTTGATATTGCTCGTTTTACATAATGTTAAACACTACAGTTGGCGTATTTACGCAAATTCGTGTCACTTCGTTAATACAAAAAGACCTTAATTTCGATAAAAATAAGGTATAATTTGTATTAGCCAATAAAATGTAATAGGAAGCGATCTTATTGCTATACGCTAGGCACTAGGTAAGTAATTCAAGGCTTCAGATTCAAGGCTGAGAAATTCTAAATAGAAAAACCCACCCCTGAAGGCTCTTCATCATCTGCCTAGCCTTTTTCCAACTATGTTGGGGTCGGCTTCCAGTCTAACCGGATGCAGCTGAATACCTGTATTTTACATGGAGCGACTGCCTATCTGACCTCCACAACCCAGTAACTGGGTAATACGATACCCCTTGGTAAGACTGGTTGTCAGACTTTCGGGCTTCTGACGACCCGTAACGACTGTCAAAGATCCACAAATGACAGCCGGGACCAACGGCTTAACGTGCTTTCCGAGGCACGGAAGAGTCTCGGTATGTAAAGATGGTCACCCATCCACGGACCAACCCCGGCAAGCGTAGCTTAACCTGATGTATCGACCCGTGCGGCTGTTATTACGTAGCCACGAGCTCCTCCACCCCTGAAGGCTCTTGTGACCACTAAATTAAGCAGGTGGCCAGTTATACAGTTTATATAACTGTCTCATGCTCGTAGTTCTTTGACTGTCGTTGCACTAGTAAGAAGTCTGAAAGTCTAGCAACCAGTCTTACCAAAGGGTCCAGTAACAAGGTTGATAGGCAGTCGCTCCATGTATAATACTAGTATTCAGCTGCATCTGGTTAGACTGCAAGCCAACCCCAACTTAACCGGGAAAAGGGTTAGGCACTGATTAACTGCCTCATAAAAAACTTCAAATCTTACCAGCAAATTGTAGAACTATAAAATATTTTAGTTAACTAATACATAATCGTTACTTTTCAGGCATTAGCCGGTGACAACGTAGGCGTTTTACTACGCGGTATGAAGATGAAGTCAGTAGAAACTGGGATGCTCCTGACAGCCTCAAAGAGTTGTTTTCTCAGCAACCATTACAAGGCGAAGATATATTTCTTGACGAGAAACGAAGGTGGGCGAAGGAAGCCGATATTTTCTAAATATTCCCAGCAAATGTTTAGTGGTACCTGGAATATTGCGGTTAGGATTGATTTGAGTAAGTGATGAATATCTTATCTTGCTTTCACAATTTAGTTTCCAAACATATAAACAAAGGTGTTCTTGGAAAATAAATCAAATGGGGAATAAGCTCGTGCTGGACTCCTATTAGGAGCCATCCATAAAAGACGTCACACATTAAGGGGGAGGGGTCAACAGTGTGACAATGGGGACGAGTCATGAGCTTAGTGACGTCACATTTATAAATCTAAAGTATTCACATTCTAAACTTCAACTCTCTTAGGTTTCATTTAAAATTGTAAAATATACTATGTCGTCACACCAGGGGGTCGCACAAATACAAGGCGGGGTGGCAGGGGGGGAGAATATTTGTAGATGGCCCCTTACCTGGGAAGAATAACTGGCATGTGCATGTACCAGATGTTTACAGTGTCTACCCCTTCCAAAGATACAGGGGTAATGCTGTAGTACTATAAATTCAAGCCTTTGAGAGCCATGCCACACGATGCGGCGCCGCACCGCAGGTCATCATCGGCGCAACGCCGGAGCGCACCGGACGGCTCCGTGTGCCATACCATACATTTTTATATGTAGGACGCCGCATCGACACCGCTCCGGCGACTCCACCGCATCGTGTGGCATAACTCTCAGTCCGTTATTTACGCAACCTACAAAACGTAAAAATAAAACAGTTTATTTTTATTTTTCCAGATCCGGAACTACACATGATGATGCCTGGTGACCACGGAGAAGTGTACTTAACTCTTCTTGAAGACATGGTTATGACTGTTGGCCAGCCCTTCACAGTCAGAGAGAACAATGTGACTGTAGCTACCGGAATAATCACCGATACTTTGACATCAATCAATGTGCCTAAAGGAAAACTAGGAAAGGTTGTCTTGAAGTTGGATGAATAAGTGTACTATAATTAGTTGTTTGTAGATATTGTTAATAAATTATTTATAGAAACATTTTTATTTGGAACATAATTCACTACTAGTACTAGTAGTAAATTGGTACACCTCTGCCAGCCCTTCGGAGACTACAATTGTGATGTTTTGTTTATATGTGTGGAATTGGGACCGAGGAAAACGTTTTTAAAAGCAAGGTACATAACGTCAGTTTTACGGCCGACAAGCATAAGGGTGCATAGTGAGTTTCCAGTTAGGACACGTCGGGATCGATTGGTGCGGATAAAAAAGACCCGAATAAACTTATTGCGCTCCCACATAAAAAAGGTAAAACATTGTATCGATTTATTTCCGTAGATCAACCTGCAGCGGTATGTATTGGAAAACCCGCTGTTTTGTAAAAGTACCCTAACGGCTCGGGTACACCTAATCCGTCATTGGCCGAAGTTTGCTCGGGCGACGACGGCCAAACTCGGACGATTGAATCAAACACTTGTAAAAGAAAGAAAGCGCGTACACAAACACGACCGTCATCGTCCGATGACACCCGAAAAGGGCCGATCAACCGTCGAGTCCAAACTTGTTGAGATTTCTCGCCAGTCTGCCGGCGTCTACAGTGCAAATTGAGTGTATTTATAGTTGAATTTAATCATTCTGTCTTTATTCTGTCAGTTTTGTTATCTACCTGAACGACTATGGATATTGAAACAACGTGCAATGTCGGCGCAAGTGGTACACTGTTGCAGTGTACGCACATACACGTCCGGGTAGTTCTGTCAGCCATCGGTCGACAACATAGGTTTTGGTGTACGCGAGCCGTAAGAGATGACGGTAAACTCTCCAAAAAAGGGACCAAAGAAATAAAACTGCACAAAACATTTTATTCATTATATATTTTTTGTCAGAAGGTAATTAATACAGTGCCAAAACAGTAACAAAACATTAGTACGAAAAAATCAAGAATGCATCTAGCATTAACTACTCAATACCCAGATATAAACAATATCCTATGTTGATAGGAGGACAACATTTAACACTTATATTTTTCACAACATTTGAACAAGACAGTTGGCATATTAAACTATTATTTATTTTTTAATAATATATAAATTGTGAACTAGATTCATAACACCGATACGCCTAATGGATATTTTATTTTCTCTACATTATTATTAGGAGGGTAGTCACGTGCAATTTGTTTATCACTATTTTTTAAGCGTTTTGCTATATTATGTCATTAAATGTCGAGTCAAAAAATTTAATAAATAAAATTTGATTTGACAGGTCATACGTGAAGTTCATTTTGTTTGTTTTTGTCCAATATTGTCAACTCTTATTCCGAATAGCAAAATAACAACCCGTCTACCCTCTTTTCAATGAATTCCTTTGTAAGGAAGTGTCAATAAAATGAAATACCATATTGTTTAGTTTTTTTCTTTTTTTTAAGTTACAGAAAAGGAATATTATTTAACGATGGTACTCTGACAGGCAGTTGGTAGTGCTTACTCTCTTTTTAGCGCTAAGCTGCCTTATAGGTCTATCTCGCTCTGTCATACTATTGAGTTCATCACAAAATATCTGACCAGTGATTTTAAATTGCAGGTTCAGAATCTTATTATAAATTATAACATCACTTCCCAATTGATTCGTCATTCAAATCCGGGATTTCATGTATGATATGCTTTGGTCAATATTACGAAGACTCACTTTTAAATACCCAACATTGTCATACAATCAAATTTAAAAAAAAATCTTCCTACCCTCCAACAAAGTTAAAACTGCACATAACTACCCACATTATAATACTGCGAAAGAGCAGATCTTGCGACAACCGCCGCGCCAAAAACCTGCCCTAAAATCAGTCTGTCGCTTGATCATCATGCCGCGTTATTCTAACATTTATTTAATCACAAAATTACTGTATGTATACACGTTCTAACATGAAGAAAGACAGAAGACATCTTCAAAATATTTTATTATTTTAAACCATCTATGTAAAATGCTATAGGTACCGTTAGCATGTGATGTGAGCTAATCTTATTTTATCCTTGGTCCAATGCGAGCATAACTTGGCATCTTATGTAATACAATAGCTTCGTTACAAACTTTTTTTCATGAAAAATTAGTGTTTTACCCGCTTTTCGATAATGCGCGTCTCAACTACTCTAGTAATAAGAAGCGGCCTTTTATAAAAATAAAATTATTCCTAAACATTCGACTTTTTGAAGTAAAATATCGAATGGTTTTTTAGAAGCGAGTACAAAAATGAGCCAATTATAAAATAGTTTATATTTGAGGACATTTTTTTATTATAGTAATAATAAAGGTTGGACATTCATTATACGTATTTAATTTTACGTGGTAACATGATACTAAAACTTACCATAGGAAAGAAATTGCAGCGAGTTATACTCCATTCAATTATGTTCAAAACCTTTTTTTTTTGTCAACTTTCCTATGATATCTTTTTTTACAAAACTCTCAATACTTTGTGCATTTTCTATAAGACAAAGCTAACATTTGAATAACATACATTTTCTCGTATACTTAAAGCTATTTGAGTTACATTTAAAATGTGCTTAACCAACACTGCCAAAGGAAACAGTTTAACATAAAATTATTCTTTTTAAAATTGGACTGTCTCATATTTATGAAGTTTTTTTATTATTTTAAAACTGTTTCCTCTGATAATTGTGGTATAATCAGAGGCCTTAGTGTGAGTTTCTTTTAACCGTCTCGACTTTACGCATCGAACGCGTTCGGCGCTCCGATTGGCCCTTCACTGACCTTCACTGGTGAAGGGCCAATCGGAGCGCTGAA
This sequence comes from Lithophane leautieri, assembly GCA_949152455.1. Lineage (NCBI taxonomy): Eukaryota > Metazoa > Arthropoda > Insecta > Lepidoptera > Noctuidae > Lithophane > Lithophane leautieri. The sequence goes on along the minus strand of OX424482.1, from coordinate 4,396,662 downwards.
CGCGGTCGATGCGTAAAGTCGAGATGGTTAAATGAAACTCGCACTAGGGCCTCTGGTGGCTTAAAAGGAGACGTGCATTATCAAAGTATACATTTTTAGCACACCACTATACGATTTCCATCGCGATACCGATACCACGGAATTAAGTTTTAATAAGCTCATAAAATTCGATATTCACCACAGACAGTAATATTTTTTGTATCCATTAATATATATATTCATTAAGTATCTTAAAAAACACCTATTATTTTTTTCATTTATACGGACAGATCCAAAGTTATACATGAGATAAGGACTAGCGATCATCATTCTAATGTTTTTTTAAAATATTATTATAATAGTGTTCGCGCCTACAAAGCTTTGCTAAAAACAACAAAAATATAACAAGAAACAATGATAATAAAAACAGAATGCAGTTAATATGGGCATTTTCAACAGTGGCAGTGTTTGAGAAATGCTAAATAAAAAATAGTTGCATTGAATATTTCAAGCGATCTCTCGTAGTGTCGAATGCGAGAGCGGGTATTTAAAAGCTCAATCTTTTGGTATTACTAATACATTCTTATGGCAAATTATTTGAAAATCGACGTTCACTGCAATCGGACTAAATGTAGTGAGATTTCAAACACTGAAAAAATAATGACTTAATACCAATCATCCCATTACATTTGTCTTGTTTAACTGAATAAAACACTGTCACTTATAACTTAAATTATAATAAAATATACTTATTGGTGTCGACAAGTAGTGTTTAGCACCACATTTACAAACTATACAATTACGTATGCCCTAACAAATCCAAGTGGCGCTTTCAATTCCTCAGAAAAAAGAAAGAGAAAAAAAATAAACAATTTTTCCCTCGTGCTCAAAAACCTGCTTTTAATACTTGTGTACGCACACCAATTACCTAAAATATGTAAAAAATTAATTCACCAACACTTATCAACTAGAAAAATATTTTAGAAATTCTCACTTACATTTAAGAGGAACTGGCAAAATAAATCCTGTATTTTTTCCGTTTTAATTTTCTTTTTTCTTTATTAAAACCTTTTTTATTCAACTCACAATTGAATACAAAAAAACCAGATTTGGTCCTCAAGTATAAAATTCATGATGCCATTCCTATAAATTGGACAGAACTATTCACTGTATGCGTATTGACGAGTAGCAAAAATATTAGTAGACTATGCACACTAAACAATGGCTCAAAATATCAAATCCACTAAATAACCAATAGAAAAAAAAACAATCTGCCTACGTGTTACGCAAACCCTCGTAGAAGCAATGTTAAACTTAAGAATCTAGTAGAGTAAGATTAAAATGGTGGTTGACCGTTCGCGTCGACTGACGACTGGCTCAAACATATCACAATAAACCAGGGACTTGAAACGTTACGAAATAACGTTAAAATAACGTTACGTATAGTTCCAGTAGCGATCATTTCTACCGTTCCACCCGGATAATAACTAAATTAATAGTTGAAGATTTCGTTCCGACAGATTTTTAAATGGTTACTGGAACTATATATAACGCTCTTACGTAACGTTATGGTACCTCTATTTTGAGTAGCGTTTCAAGTCTCTGCAATAAACTACCTAATAGGACTAACCACCGTTATTGTCCACACTCATTCAACTATAAAATACTATCATTTGCAACTAATATTTAAAAAAAGAACATCCCATTATAGCTCCACACTCAATGGAACTACGAGTCCACAGTATCAAAAAGTGATTAAAACTCCTTTAATATGAATTGTTTAGTTTTATTTAAGAGTATTTTGTGCTCACAGGCGCAAACTATCCGTCACCTAAGAAAGGACTAACACACCCATTATTATGCTAACAAGATACATTTTCTTCTAAACGAGGATTCTTTATACGGTTATATTTAAAACATGTAACTATCAGATTCGTACTATAAGCTTTAGGACCGTATCAACCTATATCTATTGACACCTAAAGGCGATGGCTCACCGACCGATCACTACTCAACTAGCATCATTTAAAATAGATAAAAACCAACTACATTACACAATTTTGCAGGAATATCTATCTAAACAGTGGGTTTCCTACCGAGGTTTTCATTCTTGTTCGGTTTTTTTTTATAAATATTCATCCGTAAATTATTATCAAATTTGATAAAGCTCTAAGATTGATCCACATTCACATAAAATTACTCGGAGATTCCGAGAAACACTGAAGCATTATGTACGTCAAAGTATGTATGACCACAACCGAAAAAATTCTAACCCAATAAATATTATGTATGACAACTAATGTCATATTGTAATAAATGCGACATATAGCAAACCGTCGCTTAATGTGACACGGCGTTAAAATTCGAGGAACATTATTGTTAATTAAAACTTAATTATAAAACTCGGGAATTATTTTAAGGGCGTTATAACACCCACACTTTCGACTTTGATCGATCACACCATCAACGGAAATCGATCAACTTTGTGCTAGTTTATCGATCTATCAACAAAACTGAAAATTTTCATCAAACAACTGGCAATATTAAGCACGAAATCGGATCAATGTCTTTGAAAATCTATGGTCGATAATCATCATACATCGATCGATCGACCGCGTGGGTGTAACACCACCCTAACGACAGAGTCGAGACTTGACCGCGAAGCTATATAAAGAATTAAATAATAAAGAGAACCGTTATCCAGTCTTGCTAGGTGTGACTACACATTCCTATAAAAATAAAACATATCTAGCTGAATTCTCTAACCTGGTGAGACACACGATTTGTACATACAGGATTTTAGGAGCAAAACCTTTCTTGTGTGAGAGGGAAAATCTTTGAGTACCTTTTTAGAAACACTGGGTATGCTGTCGCTCGGGCATAGCTTGGATTTTGATCATGATATTTTTGTTATATTTTTTTAAGACAATAATTTTAGACCTGTTTACAGTTTATTTAGCAGTTATACCTACCCTGTTAATTTTATAAATTGATTTAACAGATAGATAAAAAACCACTATCTTCGACTATTTTTTTGTAAGCACAATTGACACACGATGTCAACAAATAAGCACATTGATGTCAACAAATGACCAACTTCTAATTAATGCCACAGCTCTAAAATAAGCATTTGAAAGTTGTCATATCAATCATCATAAAATGAACAAAGTAGTAGTGTCATTACATTTCATATTACAAAAGAAATAACTGCTTAGATTTATAATGAATGTGTTTACTACTCAAAATATAAACAGGTCCAGACTGCCAAGTTAAAACTTTTAAATAATTTTTAAATAAAGGGATTGCGGATATGTTTAGGCCATTATAAAAATGCAGAAAACGCCAATAAAAGCGATTATTCCCTATAATTATTAGAAAAGACTTGAGCAATATTTAAAAAACCGAGCGGCTGTCATCCCAAGTGTTTCTAAATAAATGTAATGTCCTTTACGTAGCACATATTGACTTTGTGTTTGTTTTTCTTACATACGAAATTTATACGCCAATTAATTTAGATATACACCTTACTAAAAAAGCGTAAGCTACATAAGAGATCGTTACGATAAAATTGTCGCATCTTTCACGTTGTCACGATATTTGTATCGTGTTCATTTGTCAATCATTCTGTCATATCATTAGTCATTGCCATGGTGTAGTAGTGCACTGGTCAATGATACAAGTGTCTTCTCTGACGCCCTTATAAGCCAAAATGTATCAATATTATGCTAAATAGACATTACAATTATACCATCTCATTGCAAAAAGGTAAAAACTACATCAAGGACATTACACAAGGTGCACCGATATTAGAAACATCGATTTACGTACGAAAATATCTGCGAACATGTCTATCGACTAAATCTCAAATTGATCTAAACATTGACTAATCAATAAACAAAACAAAAATAAAAATAACGCTATTATGATTATTCATGCATTTTTAACTACCTACACATTCTAGCGTTTGTAAGGTATCTTAGGTTTAATGCGTATTGGCTAGCCTTAAGATTTGAGGACTTGTTTTTAGAGATAATGACCTGAAAATCCTTCAAAATTCGTTTTAGGATGTTAAGACTGTCTTGAAAGACTAAAATCGCTGCGCTTTCGCTAATTTCGCTAGCCTTGAACATTTTAAAAGCAAAGCCAAATAAACTAAGTCTGGACTTAATTCCACATAGATAAGGCTAAACAGGCTAGCGGCCAGGCTTGATCATAACTAACGAAATGTGGGTGTAGTACACCTCTGCCGAACCCTTAAAGAAATCATGGCCAAATAACTCTAAAAACAACCATCAATCCAGGCTTTATAGTAAAATACTCAAACTTTACGTATAGTTAAAATTATTTGAAGCAACAGTTGAGTATGTTACTATAGGGAGCAACCCGCTACATATATTCAGTCAGTCATTTATTTCATCGAGCAATCTAGCACCGTTTTGTATACTCTTTGGCTAGGGACAAATCTGAACGTCGAAACGCGCGTAATTCCGCTCATGCGTCAGGTTAAGATGTTTAATTATTAATGTTTAATGGTTAATGCGACTTAGTCACGATCAGCGGAATTAAGCGTGCGTGATTCCGATTGATGGTGAGTGGGGCTATGCTTGCGGAATTCCGCTGTTTTTCCGCTCAAATTCGTCTCGAGCCTTTGAGAGAATATAAATAGCGGATGGCATTAGAAGGAGCTGTAGGACGAATTACTGATAAAATGTAGGATTTACTTCTCTTTACAATCATTCTTACTTATCATAAGCGTTCATTATTGGCTTTAAATTAAGTACTGAATAGTTTTGGTATAATTTTTTTTCTTTTTTTTTTTCTCGATTAAGGACTAAGTAAGGACATTATTATTTTTTAAATATAATTAGGTTATATCACACAATATTCTTAAAGATATGCTGTTATAAGCGTTGGTCATTGAAATTCAGAAATCATATTTTATATGTTATAATTTTTTTAATAATAATTAGCGTACAACATTTACCCTTTAGGAAGGACTTAAAAAGAAGATAAAATAATTATGAAAGAAAATGAAAAAGCATGTTTGGAGATTGGTTTTATAAAATGCAATTAGGGGAAGCTTATGCTATGAAAAATTCCAATATTATATGGACGGAAGGAAACTTTTATTGAGCTAAAATAAATTGGGCTTCGATGGTGAGCCGGTCGTGGGAGCGTTGTCATTCACAGCCATTGAACATTTAAAGCTGATATACAGATATTATTTCTTTGTAATAGGCCATTTTCTTCAACATTTTCAAGTTAAATAAAATGCATGTTCGCTAACTTCAAGCCATTGCATTTGTAACTTCAAATAAAAATAATCACACACCTTTAAATTATTGGGACTGTTCGACTGTTTAACGTTGGCAACACATCAGGGAACGCTGGAGTGCGGGTCTATTTGCCACACTGTCACATTCAAAACTTTGTAAAATCAATGATTAATTTTCTTTTAATCAATTCCTTCACAATTAGCGTACCTTAAGACTGGTCGCTTTTATTTATTAAAAAGAGCAACCAAATATTAAATATTATATTTAATATTCAATTATTCCAAATATTCTTTAGTTTAAATTATATATTATTTGGTTTTATTTCAATTGAATTGAAACAACGCCCCGAACAACGACATTTTTTTTTTTAAAGAAGCTAAATGTGGCACTTTTAAAGGTTTTCCATTCTTAAGAATAGTCTAGAAGGTATACATGCAACTCATAGCCTTTCTGATCGTCTATATGTATAAATAATGTACTATGTAAATAAATTCATTGTTGTCCAATGGAAACTTAAATAAATAAAGTGTCGGCTACACTGAACATGCGGGGCAAAGCGATATAATGCGACTTTTTATTCGTAAGGCGATATTGCACTAATGTAAATAAACTTTATTTTTCGCACAAACGAAACGCGTATTTCGCTCCATAAATTTTTAGCAGCAGCAGCACTGTTTTTTAAGTCAATTCATTAAGCTGCCTATAATATAATCAAGATATTAATAAATAATTAATTACATAAATAACGAAGCCCACTTCATTAAGTTCTAATTTAATTCATATAATTTTTATAGCGCCGCATATTATAGCATCACATTCCAGTGTAGCCAAGAACTAACGAATTCATCTAACAAATAATAAACTTTTTAAACAGCAATGACACTTAGTACCTTCACATTGCGCACGAAAAAAGAAAAACATAGAAAATGTTCTACTTTGCAAGACAGTGATTTGAGGTAAATAGTTACTATATGGCAACATCGGAAAACAGTGAAGTAAAAAATCTTTTTTCTCAGTAATAAACATAGTTAGCTTTCGATAGGACGTGAAATAATTAACTATCTACTAATTTAAAAAAAACTATTCATTTTTTTTTATAATATTGTGCTAAATATTTTTTTTCTTTAAGAAGAATATCTTTGACTACGTTCTATAAACGCTAAGTGCGAATTGATTGTACTAATATCCGTTAAATATATCAATTATTGGAAGCATTTACGCATGGGGTCGGTTGGGTCTCCTAAAAATAGTTAATAGGCTTGGTTTAAAAAATAAATTAACTATGAGACCAATTTTAGCCGATGAAAAAGTTTAAAATCAGAACGTTAGATCAGATACCAGAAGCCAACAAATAAAACACAATTTTTATCATTTTTTGTCTGACAAAATCCCTGAATACCTACTGTTTTTTTGATATTCTATCAATTGCACTTTTTTTTTTTCAAACCAACCCCACCACTTGACATTCAGCACTACCAGTGCGTTTAAAAAAATAAATAAAGCTTATTGCACACGGAAATGCATCACGAGTAAGGTATAACTAAAAAAAAACTATGAAAAAAATCAACGGTTTTTCAAACAACTTATTGAATGCTTGTACAACACTGCATAGGGCTTAAAATGCATGCACATTTATACAGAAAGGCACTACAATCAACGAACACTAATAAAAATCTATAGCCATTTCGTAATTGATTAAATAAATCTTTAAAGTAACTACCGGTTCCTGATATAAGCGAAGATATATTTAGGTGGACAACAAACCTATTAATGATTTTATCATCTCATTTAAATGAGTATATTAAGCATTTCACGCAGAAACCGGCATTACTATAGTTTTAAACAATTAATAATGTGAAAAATAATATTTAAATAACTAATATTTGTTCTTACATACTAACAAACTTAAGATGGAAGATTTAATTTTACCCTATCATTTTGGTTACGTCCTGCCTGAGCAGTTTGTGCACTGTATGTAAAATTATTATATTTTTCCAAATCCGTTTCGCAAACCGGATTTATACGTAATCTTTTTGAAACTGGATTTTTACGAAAACCGGGCCTTTACGTAATCCGTTTGACTAATCAGCTTTATACGAAATCTGTTTCGAAAACAGGATTTACACGGAATTCGTTTCGAAGACCAGATTTATACGTTAACTGAGTCTGAGCGTCCATGCAAAAAATGACTACAGAAAAATATTAAACCTAATATTATTTTGAACTGACTATCTCAGCAAGACAATTCATTTTGGCCGTATAATTTACTATAAGAACACAGGTGCATATATTTTTTACTAATAATAACGTTTTTGCACCGTAGCAGTGAGTTAGGGTTAAAATGCTACAGTACAAATTAAAATTTATAAAGAATTGACGAAAACTAGCCAACCCGTCATATGAAGCATTTTCAACCTTATTCATGAAACACCAATCATCGACTGCATAAAAAATAAAATGTATACCCATTACATTGTTAAGCAATTATTTAAATACCAAGTTGTAATGGGCATAAATTACATATTTTTTCAAATCGACATCGTTATACCACCCCAGAAATCGATTCAGTACGTCCCATCATCTGAATAAGCACTAACTATCAACTATACAAATTCATTCGAATTTAAATTCATTGTTTTTTATTTTTCTTTTTCTCAATTAAATAAATAAAAAGTGGTACACTTATACGCTAATAGTTCATAACTTCATTTCATATACCTTTTGTTATTCGCACGAACGTGATATATTAAAATAGTGTCAACTAGTAATAACGTAGAAACATCACATTTTCGAAGGGTTTTGTCTGAAGTCGGTGTGAGCGAACTACGAACATTTCTAACAATTCATTCATAAAAATACTTTGTTTAATGTGTGACTAGAAACTGCTTTAAGTGTATTGTAAAGATTGGAAATATAACGAAATCTTTGAATTTCGCGTAAAAACTCATTGCTTTTTTGTATTGCATAAAGATTTCCAATAAATAAAATATTCGATCCCTGGACTTTTCTCACACGCGAGCTACCCCTATTCTAATGTATCTAAACATTTAATTCAAAAAGCGTCCTACTGTTTCCTAACCTCAAAATCGACCTTACTTTTCAAATCCATGTTTTGGGTCTTGCACTTATCGCTCACACCGATTATTTTGGCAAGTATCACCACAATACGACCCTTTATAATACTTTAAACATTAATCCAGCTAAGCACGATGAATAAATAACGCAATTCTGATACTGGCAATTGTTTAACCTACACACTGAGTAATAATTATGTAGTTATTATTATTCTCATATAATAATCATGGTCTCTATTATACCTGTTTTAGTCTTTGTTTGAGTACACTTTTTAGAATTGTGTACGCCTTGCTCACATAAGCGGTATATTTTTGGAGATTTCCATTTTCAAATATTCAAATTTCTTATTGACTTTACTTTGTGTGAGTTTTTCGCAATGAGAGAGTAAAAAAATAAATAAAAAGTTTGTTTCTAGGCAGAACTAGAAATTATCGAAATCTATGAAAGTACAAAAAGCTTGGGTAGAGATTTTTATTTGCCAAAGTTATTCGTTTTAGAGAAATTTAGTGAAATATATTTGAAATATACCGCGACAGTGTACTAGGCGCACATAAATGCGTCGTAAGTTCAATTATAAAAAGTGTAACTCTAATCCCTACAATATTTGTATGTTGATATGATATCATTATGATTGCAACTATCCCTTGCAAATTCACCAAAGTATGAAATATAGTTCGATTAAAACTGTGTATATGGCATTAGAGAAAATTGGTCTAAAGGTACAAGTAGAATACATAATATAAGCTCATAATTCGATACTGCTGATCCAAAAACTATGCATGAAAGGGTACCAAGCACACTGATAATTAGTACATCTAAAACACCGATATATTTAAAAAACTTCATCTATTACTCAACATTCAATATGACTATAGCTGAATTATTTTAAGTTTAAATATCTTTGTGAACTATATTCCATACTTTAAATTACTCTAGGCGCGTAATAATTCATTCAATCATGATAAAATGCTTTTGCGTTGCTATTAGGCTACAGAGCAATGCTTTAAAATGATGATTTAAACCTTATTATAAACGAGATAGAAGACATTTTCGCTTATTGTTCATGTCTGTACGATAGTTGAGTGAAACATTGGAAAACTAAACGGCATATGAAAGAACCTGAGCATAACATTGTGAAGATATTTGAGCGTAAAAGTTTTTCTTTAGTAGAAAATATTAAAAAAGTGTTAAAATAGACTCTATTATTTAGTCAAACTGTTATATTTTATTTATGAATAAAAATTGAGCGAAGCATGAGTTTATAAAGTAGATGCTCAGTTAAGTCATGTTTTGCTCAACTATCGCTTTTACGTTCTAAAACCGTTTGTAAGCAACTATTGATGTATTTTATACCAACAATGTGATGCTCAATATTTAATGTCATACTCAACTTTTTCTTCAAACATTTTAAGCGTAATAGTTATCATGGCAGTATTGAGTTGAGGTCAAATCCTTTTGGAGTATATTTTTACTATCTAATTAAAACCTTTTTGTAAGTATATTTGCAATTCCAGTTTTACATCAATCATGTAAAGTAAGTATTATAAACACATCTACAGTTGTCCACGATTTTAAGGCGTAAACAGACTTGTTTACATCAAATTATTAAGGTCTCTACCATATCTACGACGTAAATTCAGCGCGCAATATTGAACCTTATTTGTCATTATCAAGAAAACACTCAGGAACACGGAAAATGTGGAAGTTTCACCTTTGAGCACACATAATGACGCTCAATCATATCACTGGAAAGTTACCCAATACTAAAGAATAGGCTCAGACCAAGGAAATATTTCTTCTGATTCATATATTGTGCCTAAACGAAAGCCAAACCCAATTGGCCTCACTTAATAATCACACAATTTCCTTATATAAAGGGCAACTCCAATCTTATTTGAATCTATCATAAGAGATTTTGTCCTCATGGACACAAGAATCCATTATCATTGAATAATCAATCACTTATAATTAATCTTTCAATCAATTCATTTTAATAAACCATCCTGACCAAACAATCAATTCATTTAGCTGTAGAAGGATATTTTGGCGCGTGGCCAAATTGGGAACTAACGCCGCCATCTTGCTCTTTCAATACATTTTACAAAACAATTGCACAAATGTTTCGCAACAGCGCCACCCTGTCAAAGAGATTCGAACGCCAAAAGATCCTTGTAGCAGTGTACATTTTATTATTTTAAAAGGAGGTTTTAAATTCATTGCGTTCCTTTTTTAAACCACATGAATAATGGGTGTTTAAAACTTGTTTTTGGAACAAATAAGGTTCAATATATCACAAAAGCGGTCTTAATTAATAGGTCCAGTAGCCAGATAGTGATAAGGGTGTCGGTTATGCATGAATCGTGTGTCGTACCTCTGATTCTTTTGATAGAAGTCGCTGCGTTGATTCACCTTTCTGTAGTTCTGTGTGCGTCGCTGTTGATTCTTATCAGTTTTCTCAGTCTGTTTTTGAGGTTTCGCTGCCTCATTTTTGGTTTCAGGTTTTGTGGGCTGCACTTGTTCGGCGGGTGGTTTTTCCTGTGGAGGGGAATGGGGAATATAATGAGATATTTATAAGTCAACGATTTCATATTTAATATTCCCGGTAGGATCCAGAGTGATATCATAATTTTATTATTTTATCACCTGAAAGTATTAGTTGAGAGGGGCTCGCGGCTAAGAAATAACGGCTTGATCAAGGTTAAGCTACGCTAGGTGCGGTCGATCCATGCATGGGTTAATATCCATTTTATACCGATACAGAGGGTCTGTCGAGTCGTAGGTCCCGGTTGTCATCCGTGGACAGCAAAGGCCGAAAGCCTGAGAACCGGTCTTAGTATCGTGTTAACCAGTAACTGCCTTGTGAAGGTCAGATAGGCAGTTGCTTCATTTAAAATACTGGAAGTCGACACTAACGTAGTGATGTGGCGGTACCTACATCGCCACATGCGAACTACGCATCAAAGACCTAACGTGACACAGAATTCCAGACGTCTCATAAATCCCTTATCTTGCAATTAAAGTTTACCGTGCAATGGACATATATAGAAGAACCCGACATCAATCGTTGGGCAGTTGCCCGCTAGACACGGGGGATCCTCCCTTTTCTATGGTGGATGAGTGAACTGTACACCCTGTTCCTCATACTCCTAAAGTTCGGTAAAATCTAAGCAGATGATGATAAAGTATTACATACCACAGTGCTATCAGTAGCAGGAGTAGCCACAGCCGTAGCTTTGGCCGCAGTATTAGTCGCGTTGTCTTGTGTGACCGGAGACTTAGCCGCCGGCGTTACTGGCGAGATCGGGGAAGCTGTGTCCACCTGAAAATTAAAACGCACAATGATAGGTGCATTAGTACAAAGCGCGGCAGTTAGAGAGCTTATAGAGGCTTGGGGACTGTGGGAGATTACTCTGTGGCGCGACATTCCTGTTTATTCGGAAAAACGAAAATTACCGAAGCGCAAAACTTTTCTGGTTTACTTGTATACTACATTATATTCTCGTGGTCACTCACAATGGGCCTCATTAGACGGCTGAAAATCACTTAAAGTGCAATTGAGAGAGCTACGTTTAGTGTTTCCCTACATGATCGAAACATAAATGAAGATATCCGCAGGAGAACCAGGTAACTGATATAGCCTGAAGAATTGTTAAACTTAAGTGGCAGTGAGCAAGGCACATTGCTCGCAGAACAGATGGCTGATGGGGCCGACAGGTTCTGGTGTGGCGACCGCGGGCCGGACACGGTAGCGTTGGAAAGCCCACGAGGTGGGCCGATGACCTTGACCGTGACCGCTGGATGCGAAAAGCACAGAATTTGTCGATGTGGCGGTGCTTGGAGGTGTACGGCCAGTAGTGGACGTGTTGCGGCTGCAATGTAGCTAATGTAATGTAGCTAATGTAATGTAGCTAATGTAATGTAGCTAATGTAATGTAGCTAATGTAATGTAGCTAATGTAATGTAGCTAATGTAATGTAGCTAATGCCGTACCCTGAGCGCGTGCGGCGCGGGCGGCGCGTGGTGCGGGGCCAGCGCGACCGTGAGCGTGAGGTCGCACCACATGGCGCAGCGCGCGCGACGGGCTGAGATGCTCAGCTGTTTCACTGCCTCTGCTAGTTGTAGGATGGCTGCGAAAGTAAAAAAAACATTATTATTTTATGTGGAAAGAAGACATATTATGGATATTATATAGTACGAGCTGACGGAGACAAGATTACATTATCGATACTTTTTGGCACTTCTTGCATCCCTAAGATAGCAAGTAAAAGTTCAAGGGTTAGCACAGAGAACAGTGGAAAAGCGCAGTTTATGGTTTAAAGATTGCACTTGCAAGGCACAAGCTCGCACGGCGCCTGTGCATCGTGCTGGACGTGAGCGCAGTACACTCACGGTCTGGCCGCCGCCGCGCTAACATCGCGTTCTATGCCTCACTGTCCAGTACAGTACACTCACGGTCCGGACCCCGCCGCGCTAGCATCGCGTTCTGTCCCTCACTGTACAGTACAGTACACTCACGGTCCGGCTCCCACCGCACTGCGCTACACCAGCATCGCGTTCGGTCCCTCACTGTACAGTACAGTACACTCACGGTCCGGCTCCCACCGCGCTGCGCCCCGCCAGCATCGCGTTGTGTCCCTCACAGTACAGTACACTCACGGTCCGGCTCCCACCGCGCTGCGCCCCGCCAGCATCGCGTGTCCCTCACAGTACAGTACACTCACGGTCCGGCTCCCACCGCGCTGCGCCCCGCCAGCATCGCGTTGTCCCCCTCACAGTACAGTACACTCACGGTCCGGCTCCCACCGCGCTGCGCCCCGCCAGCATCGCGTTGTCCCCCTCACAGTACAGTACACTCACGGTCCGGCTCCCACCGCGCTGCGCCCCGCCAGCATCGCGTTGTGTCCCTCACAGTACAGTACACTCACGGTCCGGCTCCCACCGCGCTGCGCCCCGCCAGCATCGCGTTGTCCCCCTCACAGTACAGTACACTCACGGTCCGGCTCCCACCGCGCTGCGCCCCGCCAGCATCGCGTTGTCCCCCTCACAGTACAGTACACTCACGGTCCGGCTCCCACCGCGCTGCGCCCCGCCAGCATCGCGTTGTGTCCCTCACAGTACAGTACACTCACGGTCCGGTTCCCACCGCGCTGCGCCCCGCCAGCATCGCGTGTCCCTCACAGTACAGTACACTCACGGTCCGGCTCCCACCGCGCTGCGCCCCGCCAGCATCGCGTTGTCCCCCTCACAGTACAGTACACTCACGGTCCGGCTCCCACCGCGCTGCGCCCCGCCAGCATCGCGTTGTGTCCCTCACAGTACAGTACACTCACGGTCCGGTTCCCACCGCGCTGCGCCCCGCCAGCATCGCGTGTCCCTCACAGTACAGTACACTCACGGTCCGGCTCCCACCGCGCTGCGCCCCGCCAGCATCGCGTGTCCCTCACAGTACAGTACACTCACGGTCCGGCTCCCACCGCGCTGCGCCCCGCCAGCATCGCGTTGTGTCCCTCACAGTACAGTACACTCACGGTCCGGCTCCCACCGCGCTGCGCCCCGCCAGCATCGCGTGTCCCTCACAGTACAGTACACTCACGGTCCGGCTCCCACCGCGCTGCGCCCCGCCAGCATCGCGTTGTGTCCCTCACAGTACAGTACACTCACGGTCCGGCTCCCACCGCGCTGCGCCCCGCCAGCATCGCGTTGTCCCCCTCACAGTACAGTACACTCACGGTCCGGCTCCCACCGCGCTGCGCCCCGCCAGCATCGCGTTGTGTCCCTCACAGTACAGTACACTCACGGTCCGGCTCCCACCGCGCTGCGCCCCGCCAGCATCGCGTTGTCCCCCTCACAGTACAGTACACTCACGGTCCGGCTCCCACCGCGCTGCGCCCCGCCAGCATCGCGTTGTGTCCCTCACAGTACAGTACACTCACGGTCCGGCTCCCACCGCGCTGCGCCCCGCCAGCATCGCGTTGTCCCCCTCACAGTACAGTACACTCACGGTCCGGCTCCCACCGCGCTGCGCCCCGCCAGCATCGCGTTGTGTCCCTCACAGTACAGTACACTCACGGTCCGGTTCCCACCGCGCTGCGCCCCGCCAGCATCGCGTGTCCCTCACAGTACAGTACACTCACGGTCCGGCTCCCACCGCGCTGCGCCCCGCCAGCATCGCGTGTCCCTCACAGTACAGTACACTCACGGTCCGGCTCCCACCGCGCTGCGCCCCGCCAGCATCGCGTTGTGTCCCTCACAGTACAGTACACTCACGGTCCGGCTCCCACCGCGCTGCGCCCCGCCAGCATCGCGTGTCCCTCACAGTACAGTACACTCACGGTCCGGCTCCCACCGCGCTGCGCCCCGCCAGCATCGCGTTGTGTCCCTCACAGTACAGTACACTCACGGTCCGGCTCCCACCGCGCTGCGCCCCGCCAGCATCGCGTTGTCCCCCTCACAGTACAGTACACTCACGGTCCGGCTCCCACCGCGCTGCGCCCCGCCAGCATCGCGTTGTCCCCCTCACAGTACAGTACACTCACGGTCCGGCTCCCACCGCGCTGCGCCCCGCCAGCATCGCGTTGTGTCCCTCACAGTACAGTACACTCACGGTCCGGCTCCCACCGCGCTGCGCCCCGCCAGCATCGCGTGTCCCTCACAGTACAGTACACTCACGGTCCGGCTCCCACCGCGCTGGCCCCGCCAGCATCGCGTTGTCCCCCTCACAGTACAGTACACTCACGGTCCGGCTCCCACCGCGCTGCGCCCCGCCAGCATCGCGTTGTCCCCCTCACAGTACAGTACACTCACGGTCCGGCTCCCACCGCGCTGCGCCCCGCCAGCATCGCGTTGTCCCCCTCACAGTACAGTACACTCACGGTCCGGCTCCCACCGCGCTGCGCCCCGCCAGCATCGCGTTGTCCCCCTCACAGTACAGTACACTCACGGTCCGGCTCCCACCGCGCTGCGCCCCGCCAGCATCGCGTTGTCCCCCTCACAGTACAGTACACTCACGGTCCGGCTCCCACCGCGCTGCGCCCCGCCAGCATCGCGTTGTCCCCCTCACAGTACAGTACACTCACGGTCCGGCTCCCACCGCGCTGCGCCCCGCCAGCATCGCGTGTCCCTCACAGTACAGTACACTCACGGTCCGGCTCCCACCGCGCTGCGCCCCGCCAGCATCGCGTGTCCCTCACAGTACAGTACACTCACGGTCCGGCTCCCACCGCGCTGCGCCCCGCCAGCATCGCGTTGTCCCCCTCACAGTACAGTACACTCACGGTCCGGCTCCCACCGCGCTGCGCCCCGCCAGCATCGCGTGTCCCTCACAGTACAGTACACTCACGGTCCGGCTCCCACCGCGCTGGCCCCGCCAGCATCGCGTTGTCCCCCTCACAGTACAGTACACTCACGGTCCGGCTCCCACCGCGCTGCGCCCCGCCAGCATCGCGTTGTGTCCCTCACAGTACAGTACACTCACGGTCCGGCTCCCACCGCGCTGCGCCCCGCCAGCATCGCGTTGTCCCCCTCACAGTACAGTACACTCACGGTCCGGCTCCCACCGCGCTGCGCCCCGCCAGCATCGGGTTGTCCCCCTCACAGTACAGTACACTCACGGTCCGGCTCCCACCGCGCTGCGCCCCGGCAGCATCGCGTTGTCCCCCTCACAGTACAGTACACTCACGGTCCGGCTCCCACCGCGCTGCGCCCCGCCAGCATCGCGTGTCCCTCACAGTACAGTACACTCACGGTCCGGCTCCCACCGCGCTGCGCCCCGCCAGCATCGCGTGTCCCTCACAGTACAGTACACTCACGGTCCGGCTCCCACCGCGCTGCGCCCCGCCAGCATCGCGTGTCCCTCACAGTACAGTACACTCACGGTCCGGCTCCCACCGCGCTGCGCCCCGCCAGCATCGCGTTGTCCCCCTCACAGTACAGTACACTCACGGTCCGGCTCCCACCGCGCTGCGCCCCGCCAGCATCGCGTTGTCCCCCTCACAGTACAGTACACTCACGGTCCGGCTCCCACCGCGCTGCGCCCCGCCAGCATCGCGTTGTCCCCCTCACAGTACAGTACACTCACGGTCCGGCTCCCACCGCGCTGCGCCCCGCCAGCATCGCGTTGTCCCCCTCACAGTACAGTACACTCACGGTCCGGCTCCCACCGCGCTGCGCCCCGCCAGCATCGCGTTGTCCCCCTCACAGTACAGTACACTCACGGTCCGGCTCCCACCGCGCTGCGCCCCGCCAGCATCGCGTTGTCCCCCTCACAGTACAGTACACTCACGGTCCGGCTCCCACCGCGCTGCGCCCCGCCAGCATCGCGTTGTGTCCCTCACAGTACAGTACACTCACGGTCCGGCTCCCACCGCGCTGCGCCCCGCCAGCATCGCGTTGTCCCCCTCACAGTACAGTACACTCACGGTCCGGCTCCCACCGCGCTGCGCCCCGCCAGCATCGCGTTGTCCCCCTCACAGTACAGTACACTCACGGTCCGGCTCCCACCGCGCTGCGCCCCGCCAGCATCGCGTTGTCCCCCTCACAGTACAGTACACTCACGGTCCGGCCTGGGCGGGCGGTGCGCCTGGTGCGGCGCGAGCTCCCGGCGCCGCGCCGCCTGCACGGCTCCCACCGCGCTGCGCCACGCCAGCATCGCGTTCTCTACCTCGCTGTGAGGGGCACTGTGGAAACAGATCAAATGTTATCTATCAAATAAATATACCGAAAATGTGGTGGAAATATGGCTGAACTGAAGGCTTAAGGGATTGTTCAAATCGAGGCGAATCCCACAGATACGAATGCACACGTCGATTGTTTTAATGATTAGAAAGTTACGCGATTATTCGCACCACTTTGAACACCCAAAGGTCTGCCCAAACATAGAGCGGCAATCGAGCGCGGGTGCCGCGCGCGGCCAGCCGCGCTCTTTTTGGACTGCTGCCGCGCGAACGCTTGTCTACCTGCCGCGCACAAACATTTCTAGCAAACATTCGTCAGTAATTGTGTTTGGATTAATTATACGACGACACACGCAACCGCTTTCATGCCAACTGAAGTGCGCGGCGTGTCCTGCCGCGCAAACATTCGTCGACTTAGTCCTGACTAGAGCGCGGCAGGAATGTGTCCTGCATACGCAGCGTGTTGCTGCCGCGCTCTTGCCGCGCAATGTTTGGACACGCCTTTACCAAATAATCTACAATTTAGACCGACCGGGTCGAGTCGAGTCGTATCTGAACGTATTTTACAATGTGTCAAAGCAATTTCTATTCAGTGTCTGTTCATAGTTAGTTATAACTTACATTTCAGATAAGTTGTTCACATCGTCCTTCCACGAGGCAGGCTCGAAGGTCGCCGGGTCCACTCCACTGTCCTTGTCGCACACATCCTGACCGCGCTTTAGTACTGTGATCTTGGTATCTTCTGGTTTGTTTGGCTTCTTGTTTTGTGCTACGCAGACGCTTGCGCGTAAGGTCTCCATTTTGCCCATTAGTGTTAGTACCTGGTGAAGAAAGTTGATATTTAATGATTGGTTAATCGTTACTACAAACTATTTTCACTGTAGGTGTGACGTTGCAAAATGACATCTTAGGCGACATCTAGCGGTAGAACCTTGTAGCTCAAGAGTTTCTCGATACCGAAGTGTTAGTGCACCCGACAGCTGCCCAATAATCCAAAATAAAACAAAGTTTCCATAGCGAGTACAATATGTATTAGAAAAACGATTCCCTATATCACATTTATAGAAAATCATAACAGCGAGATTTAGAAAATGGTACAACGCCATCTATCGAGCTTTGAGGAAGCTCTCACTCAAACATTCCGCCCACCATGGACAGAATGTCCAAAACTGAAATTATTATAACATAAAAAAGAACTTAAATAAACCGCCCACCATGAAGCGATACACAAAAATAGATGGGGGACTAAAAAATATTTGTGGACTGTATTATGTTTATACAAATATAAAACCATAGTATGCAATGACATCTTAAATCTAAACGTAAATTATAAATTAACCGCTATTCTCAGTTAAATATCAACAAAAATAAAAAAAAAAAACAACAAAATGTACTATCAAGTAGTGACAGGAAGGAATATTAACTTTGATACAGGTCTTTTTATGATAGAACCCTTACAACGCAATGAAACAACTCTTGTGATATTGTCCGAGCCAGTATGCTTTTCAGTAATGAGACCATATAGCCATCTAGCTGGAGGCAAATCATCCTCTATCACCAATACCACGTCACCCAAGCTTGGTTCTGCAGTTTGATGAGACCATTTGTTCCTTTGATGGAACTGAACCAGATATTCACGGGACCATTTACGCCAAAAATCTTGGACCATACGTTGAGTCAAATGCCACCTCTTTAAAGTGCTAATATTTGACGTTTCAAAGTTGGATTCCGGCGCGAGCAGCAACGGCTCGCCTATTAAAAAGTGTCCCGGTGTCAGAGGATATGGGTCTTCCGCATTACTACTTATAGTCGAGATTGGCCTGGAATTCAGACAGGCTTCAATTTGAGCCAGAACTGTCGTTAACTCTTCAAAGGTTAAAGTACTGTTGCCTATCACTCGTTTGAGGTGGTGTTTGCTGGACTTTACTCCAGCCTCCCATAGCCCTCCAAAGTTTGGCGAATGAGGTGGAATAAAGTACCAACTTGTACCATTGGTTGCTAACCACTCAGCAATGTCTGGTGCTACACCAGATCTTTCGTGAGTGAACAATGCTTTTAACTCCCGGTTGGCTCCTACAAAGGTAGTGCCGTTGTCGCTCCACATTTCACCACAATGGCCCCTCCTCGCTGTAAAGCGTTTGAAGGCGGCTAAAAAGGCTTGCGATGTCATGTCGCTTACGACTTCTAAATGCAAGGCCCGAGTTGCCATGCAAACAAATAAACAAATGTAGCCTTTGGTGGAGTGATAACCGCGACCCTTTGTAGGTCTGATGCTAATAGGACCGGCATAGTCTACGCCACTTTTAAAAAATGGTCGGTTAGCATTAACCCTAGCAGATGGCAACTGACCCATTAAAGGTGCTACAGGTCTAGCAGAATGACGGAGGCAAGTAACACACTTGCGTACATATTGTCTTATGACACTCTTTGCACTGATGATCCAGTATTTGGATCTTAAATAATTAAGAACTAATTGAGGTCCACCATGCAACGTACGTTCGTGAGCATCAGCTATCAAAAGGTGTGTCAAGTGTGACTTGTGTGGAATGATTATAGGATGTTTCATGTCTTCATGAATGTTTGCTCGATTTAACCTTCCACCAACTCTCAAAATATCTTCCTGATCTAGGTAAGGATTGAGTGAGGTAAGTATCCCTTTTTTATCTATTTTTGCTTTTATTTTTAAACTATCTATTTCTTGCTTAAAGTGCTCCTTTTGACATAATTTAATGCATGTAAGTAACGCTTGATTAATTTCCGAAAAGTTTAAATAAATAGTAGTAGATTCATTACCTCTTGATTTTAAAAATCTTCTACAATATGCAATGACTCTAGTTAGCTTTCTAAGAGATGAGTATTTAATCATTATATTATTTTCTTCTTTTTCTTTCACTAAAGTATTACAGACAACATTTAACATATTTCTTTCTTCTAGATTAGTTTTCGTGTAATCCTTTTTGCTATAATCTATAGTTTTGTTTTTCAGCCAACTAGGTCCCTGTACCCACAATTCAAGCTTTGCACACTCGGAAGGGTTTATTCCTCGCGACGCACAATCTGCAGGATTGTCTTTAGACTGAACGTGAGACCATTGATGATTGTCCATGAAGGTAAGTATTTCAGAAACTCTGTTTCCGACAAATGTCTTCCATCGACTTGGGTGGCTACTCAACCAAGCGAGTACCACTGAAGAATCAGTCCAGGCATGTACATTCTCTTTCGCAATTTCTAAGGTGTCCGAGACTTCACAAAGAAGTTTTGAGAGCAGCACAGCACCACATAATTCCAAACGAGGTATGGAAACCTGTTTGACAGGGGCCACCTTAGTTTTAGATGCTATTAGACTGTTGTGAACATGACCGCTGAAATCGACAGAACGAATATAGACAACAGCCGCGTAGGCGTTGTTAGAAGCATCGCAAAATCCTTGTAGTTCTCGAAGGGTGTCGTGTCGACTTGTATGAATCCATCGAGGTAATTGAAAATTACTAAGGTTATGAAGGTTGTTTCTATAATGAAGCCAATCTTTCAAAAGATGATCTGGAAGTTCGTCATCCCAATCGATGCCTGCAAGCCATAGACGTTGGATGAACATCTTAGCTGTAATAATAACTGGAGCAAGCCAACCAAGAGGATCGAACAAACGGGCAATATCAGAAATTACCTTTCGTTTGGTCACTAGGGCTTCAAGTGAAGGGAGATGGACAGTGTATTTAAAATTATCAGTATCTCTATCCCAGGATAAACCCAAAATTTTCATAACTGTATCAGTTTTAAATTCCAAGTTTTCATTTGATGAACTATCTTTTATTTTATTAAATAACTCTTCACTATTGCTGGACCATTTCTGAAGCTGGAAACCTCCTCGACTTAACATCTCGTTCATCTGCTGATAAATTTGCTCACCTTCATCAACAGACTCACAACCAGACAAGAAATCGTCGACGTAAAAATCCTTAAGAACACGATCAAATACTAAAGGAAAACATGTTCCTTCATCACGAGCAACTTGCTGTAAAGAACGTACTGCCAGGTAAGGAGCAGAGGATGTACCAAAAGTGACACGCAACAACTGCAAATGTTGCAACTCCGAATCAGGGTTGTCACGCCACAAAATGCGCTGAAAATCAATATCCTCTTCATTTACCTTTATCTGGCGGTACATCTTCACAATGTCCGCTACTATACTGATGGGGTGGCGGCGCCAGCGCATAATAATCTGACGCAAATCTAATTGTAATCTCGGGCCAACCATTAAATCATCATTCAACGAAACTCCATTGCATCCCGAACAAGAAGCGTCGAAGACGACCCGAACCTTAGTAGTACTTCTATCATTGCGTACTACGGCATGATGCGGCAAATAAACAGCATCTTTTCCTAAATCCTCCTGAGGAACTACTTTAGCATGTCCTAACTGAACGTACTCGTTGATAACAGCAGTATATTGCATTTTAAAGTCAGGATTGCTTATCAATCTTCTCTCCAGCATATGAAACCGTTTACGAGCGATGGCCTCTGATCCACCAAACTTACTACTAGGTTGATCAGACTTAAACGGCAACTTGACAATATATCGCCCTGTTTCATCTCTTTTGGTTGTGTTAGAGAAAAAGTCTTCACATTTCTGCTCTTCTTCTGTCAACATAGCCTTATGAGCTGACGACTCTGACTCTAACTCCCAAAACTTCTTCAGTAGAGTGTTTACGTCTGACTTTACTATAGCATTATAACAACTTGGCCTAGAGAATGAGGATGTGTGGATCTCACCAGACATAATCCATCCTAGTTTAGTCTTCTGAGCGACTGGGGTTCCCGGCGGACCCTTCACTAGACCATCCAATAAAACTTCTCCAACCACACGCGTACTCAACAGCAAATCAATTTTCCCAGGCATATCAAAGGACGGATCTGCTAATTCTAAAGATGAAAATAAAGGCAATACCTGAACGATCTTTCTCTCAGGAAGATGTGATGTGAGCCTATTCAAAACAAAAGCATCGACATATAAAACAAAAGTGGGATCTAGGCGTGACTGCAATTTGAAACGAACTATCCACTTAGAGGGCATTGTATTTCCCTCATCATCGCCTAGTCGAAGTATGTCGGTGTGAGCAGGTGTTTTCTTCAATCCAAGCAACTGTACTGCAGCCTCTGTAATAAAAGAGACCTGAGAGCCCTGATCCATCAGAGCTCTTAAAACAAGAGCAGTCCCAGTTCTTGACTCAACGTTGACCAAGGCTGTGGCTAACAGACCCTGGTTGTGAACATCTGCAAAACAACAAATGGGTTTGGTAATCTCGCTTTGATTGGATGAAGTAGCTGCGTTAGCAGCCGCGACATCCTTGTCTGCTGAACTATCAACAAATTCAGCAGAATTGGCAGCTGTTTTTGGGTGAAGTAGTGTGTGGTGCTTCTTTTTGCAAAGGTGACATCTGGTAGACTGACGGCAAGAATATACAGAATGGTTGGTTCCAAGACAGTTATAACAAAGCTTACTGACTCGGGCAAATTCACGACGTTCGTCACAGTGTTTCTTTGAAAATTCTTTGCAGTGACACAATCTATGATCTCCAGAACATAATACACAATTTTGAGAAGCGACATGAAAAGATTTGGCATGATTATCACGAGCATTATTCTGCTTATTAGCTTTAGGATCCAAATACTCTAAGGCTCTAAACCTAGACTCCATGAAAGTTTTAAACTCATCAAACGTAGGTAAATCCTCATTAGGATTTGAACTAATTCTTAGTTCCCATAATTTACGGGACTCGGCATCTAAATTTTCGGAGCTTAAGTATACAACAATTGCATCCCAGGAGCTGACATCAATACCTAGACTGCGTAAACCGTGCAAACAATCAACAGTAGTGTCTAACAGAGTTTTAACGTTGGCTGATGATTCCTTAGTAATCGACGATTGATGAACAAGCCGTTTGAGCATACAGTTAGCTAAAAATCTTTTATTGTCAAATCGTTTATTTAGAATCGACCAACACTCATGATAGTTAGACGCAGTCACAGGGATATGTCGTAGCAACTGCTCTGCTTCGCCTGTGAGGTGACTCTTTAAATAGTGAAGCTTTTGAACGTCATCCAGCGCATCATTTTTGTGTATGAGTGACGTAAATAAATCACGGAACGTTACCCATTCAGAATAGAGACCCGAGAACTTAGGCAAACTAATTTGTGGCAATTTGACATTCGAACTACTTTGATTAGAATGTTTATTATTACTGGCATTAGCACTATCGCACGGAGTAAGTTGAAATAAGCTCTCTTTCAATTCAGACTTATAGTTGATGTACAAATCTTCAGTTAAATCATAAACTTCTAATGTAAAATAAACATTTTTATTTAAGTCTTCGTCAGTTGCTTTCTCTACAATGCGCCTATGAGTTTCGACAAATTGTTGCCACTGTGACTCTAATGACTCTAGTCGTGTTTCTATGTAACTTTGTGTGATACGATCTTTAGGTGATTTTTTAAAATTAATTCTAGCTTTTTCTATTATTGTTTTATTATTAAACTGAAGTTTACGTAAGGATTCCATTGTGTAATAAGCTATAAACTTTTTAATTATCCAATAAGTAACTCAGTAAATAAATGCAACTGTTGACAAATAAAATTCATAAAATTTTACAAGTCAATGAAAAAACCGAAAAATTTTACAAGTGTTTGAAACACTCTTTAAACTTAGAAAAAATCGGACATAGGTTCCCCGTCAGAACACTTTTTTCGTAATTATTCTAAGTCTAAAACTAATGCTAAAATTCTACAAGTCCCAAACACTTCTTAAAATAAAACTTCACTTCACTGAAAAAATTATAAGTCTAGACTAAAAACTTTTTGGATCGTAACTCACAGTTTTGCTTCAACCAAACCTCTCCAAATAATTATGTCACAAATGACGTCGCTGTTAGGCCGTCCTTGACGTTACTGCTGACACGTCGTCACAACTGTGCTGACACCGTCTCCGAAGGGGCGAAGTCCTCACGACACTGGAGGTGCCTGTTTACGCCAAACCTGGTGGCACCGGAGATCACCACATCGGTGATAAACTAGGCGCTTCAAGGTAATCGACCCTGTTTTCCGCGCCACACACTCAAAAAGCAATGAGAAATCCGACTCGAATGGACCAAAAATGTTAGTGCACCCGACAGCTGCCCAATAATCCAAAATAAAACAAAGTTTCCATAGCGAGTACAATATGTATTAGAAAAACGATTCCCTATATCACATTTATAGAAAATCATAACAGCGAGATTTAGAAAATGGTACAACGCCATCTATCGAGCTTTGAGGAAGCTCTCACTCAAACACGAAGACTAAACGCTGTTATTGGGTTTTGATAATTGTCTTGATGTTAATTAATTATTCGAAATTAATTAACATTCAGATTTAATCACCAAAATTTTATAGTCATGCAATGTCAGATAAATTAAAATTGAAGATATTATCTTAGAATTTCACAAGTGGACTGTCACTTGTGTCAAACAATTCTATTTAGTCTGTGGTTAGATCTTTCTCGAAGGTCGATGAAAAGAAGTCAGTTTTTTTGGTCCTGCGTGTGTGACGAGAAGGCTGTTTCTTCCCGATCCTGGTCGATCCTACGCGGCGATGGGGATTCATCAGTAATAGCCGAACCTGTCTGGCTGTTTATATTAGCCTGAACTGATGCGAACGTGAGAAGACGTGACGCCCTGGTGCCGTCCCGAGGTCTAATGATATAGCAGTTAGTCCCGACTAGTGGCGGGCAGTGTGCTGGTTGACGCGGGCAGTTATGAGGTTGGATCCAACGAGTGCTGGCAGTGTGGCCATCCTTTAAGATTGGAAGGCCTTACCTATCCGGTAGTACCTCGTGCGAGATAGTGTCGCCGCTCCAGGTAACGAAAGATTAGCGTCATCGTTTTCCTCTGTGTTCCATGCCAAGGGACTTGATTCCGTCAACTGAGGTAGAGTAGTCAACTGAAGTAGAGTAGTCAACTGAGCGAGAGTTCTCAACTGAGTGAGTGAGAGTTACCATCTGCAAGTTATGCTAACTAACATTTAATTTATTGTGGCAGATCCTTTGAGAGAGTGATACCCACGTGACCATTTTCAGAAAGTCATTTCAGAGTGTTTAAGGCTTTCATGTAGTGACTAGGTAATAAGACCAGTTGATATAAATTACATGTGTTTGGTTGTGTCTCTGGGTGTTTTGCCCAAAAGTTATATTCCTTTTATGAGCACAACCATAATAGGTCACTTATTCGATTGAGCTAGAAGTTGTTGACGTTTATCTCACGAATCCTCACAAGCGACCTGAGCTTGTTGTATTTAGTCTCATCCTTGTATTTCCCCTAACACACCTTGTTACGGAGACGTGGTGTGTTAGAGGTTAATACCTTATAAAGGTGTGTAGAGGTTAATACCTTATAAAGATTGGGAAAGTTCTATATGTTTTGGTGGCTTGCCACGAAATTTGTATACCTTTTTTATTGTTATATTTACAATAAACTTAGTAATGTGTAAGAAGGTAATTGTTTAATTGATTCTTTCCCTAGCTATTATACCTAATAAATTTACTTTAGCATGGTCTGTAAGGTACCGGGTTGCATAGGAGAAAATCTTTTAAACAGGCCAAAATTTCTTTGCAATGGTTTCCTTCACTGCAAGCCTGCTTGCTGAAAGTTATTCCTATTCTTTATTAACAGTGTATGTATATTTGCATTTTTTATATATTTTAACATCAAAACTCCAAAATTCTAGTTCAAGGAGCAGGGTCCAAGCTTACTGTGGATATGAGAACCAGCAATGTCTCAACTCCCAGTCTCATGAGATATTGGTGGAAGTGCTTGCTTATTACATCATTGGCCGTTACTTCTATAATCTTTCAGTGTGGAAGGCTATGGGGAACGGGGAGTCCTACGACCAGCAATAGAACAGTACAGCTAAAAAATTGTCACCTTAGTATGCTCCCGCAGCATATCAACAGTGAGTCGGTCCACCCTAGTGGGACAGGGCGGCAGTCTGGGCACCGGTATGGAGTTAGACGACGACACCGCCCGCCCCGGGTACGCTAACGCTAACCGCGCCTCGGTGCGTTTACGTTCACGTTCCAACTGACGCCACTGTTCGTAGCACGCGTCCAGACGGGCGTGTAGGATGCCGGATGAGGTTGCCGCGCTTCTGTTGACAAAATTAAACGATTTTTTAATGAAGGGTCGTAAAAATATCGAAGAGATAGAAATAATGAAAAATTAAACACCATACATGTAACATTTTCTTGTTTTGTTAATATGTTGTAAATAATTTTACACTAAAATACAGATCCAAAGATACGGACGTCCGAAACTTAAGTAATTTTTCTTAGATTTGTTCTCAAATGTCATGATTTCATGAAAAAGTCATTCAATGGAACAAATCTAAGTTAGTATAAAGATGTATTCATGATTCTAATTATTATAATTCTATAAATAATATGATATTCATATTTAGATCAACATTTAACCTGATACTGACGGGAAAATTGCAAAAACTTAAGAAAATTTGAATTTCGCGGACTACCCTTGATGCGTTCTCCTTAAGAAAGAGCTAAAATGTACCTTTCAAACACTGCTAAACACTATGCATTTAAGGGTTAACACAGCCATGCTTCTGTCAATAAAACTAGTCATAACGGTTATAATGTAAGCCCAGGCGAACTTGTCTTGTTTCTATTTAAGATCTGGAAAAATGCAGAAGTTAAATATTTACCTCATATTCCTCATTGCGTAAAATGGTGCCAAAAGAGGTAGATCTAACATTGGTGATGGCAGCACTGGCGGTGGGACCGGTGGACTTGGGCCTAATAGCGCGCCTAGACCTGGAAATGTTGAAGAAATATTTAGTACTGGTGTGGCGGTACCTACATCGCCACATTCGAACTACGCATCAAAAGACCTGACGTAACACAAAAATCCTGACGTCACAAAAATCCTGCATCGCGCAATTAGAGTTTACCGTTCAGTGAACATATATACAAAAATCCAATATTAATCATTGGGCAGTTGCCCGCCAGACACAACACCCGTCTGGTAGGAGGATCCTCCCTTTTCTATGGTGGATGAGTGAACTTTACACCCTGTTCCTCATACTCCTAAACTGGCAACACTTTATTAGGTAAATAGTAAGCAAAGGACTAAAAAGGCTTCGATCAAGAATAATAGCACTAGTTTAAGGATTAGGAACAAAAACACATCGCTAAGTGGCCGCGATTGCTATAAGTTTATTATAACACTCAAACATAAAGGTTATTATCGTTTGCAATATATTTACTACTTCGATTGAAAACTAAACGTATTTTTTTCAAACAAGAACAAAATAAATATGGAAAGTTAAAACATAATTTCTAAGCAATAAGGTTGAAAATACTATGTTGCAAAATAAGACCACATAATTTTTTGTGGTCTCATTTTCCCGGTCGTTTTTGATGCGCTCATCGGAAATCTAGTACTAATTATGATCGAAATTGATAGTCGATTTGTATAGAGATATTACTAAGATGCAATTTTCAACCATTTAGCCTTATTTTCAAAGAACGTACATCTATAGTAATAATGAGTTTGTTTTTTAACCTAATCTCTGGAACTACCGTGGGATTTTACTAGTTGGGCTTGAAAAATATTTTTTGGAATGGATAGCCCAATTCGTGAGGAAGGTTATAGGCTATTTAACATCACGCTACGACCCTTAGGAGCCGAGCAAAAAGAAAAAAAGTCAGAAAGAACGCTAAGTGATAACTAACTAATAGCGCGGGCAGACGATGGGATGCGACATAGTGGGTCGGAGGCCCAAATTTCACGCGGACGAAGTCGCAATAAGCTAGTTTTTTGTAAAATATAACTGTTTAAACTTTAAATTGAGAACTTACTAGTATTCTTAAACTGATGCTCATTTCATCTTAAAAGAATACCTATTCAATGGTAAAAAATGCACATTTTCACCTTGAACTCTTCAACTTACTTTTAAGTATTAGCTTCATTACACCGCGCACTGCCGATTCATTGAATAACAAAAGTATTTATCAAGGCCGTTTATTGAATAAGCAATGATTTTCATCAAATATCCAATGTTTTATGCATTATTGAATTTTATAATAGCAAGAATGATGATACTTTAGACGTATCGCGTACCCATTAACTTAATACCGCTACTAAAACCTTACTATCTTGCTAATATTTTTACTACGATAAATTATGTACAGTTCGATTCAAACTTATTGGCGGCTCGGAACATGAGGCGAGTCGCTGCGCAGTTACAATTTCATTTGTTAGCGGGGTGAGGGGTGGGGTACTGCGCAGCCAGTAGCTAACTTCCGAGCCGCCATTAAGTTTGAATTTGATCTGTAATAATAGCATAACATCACGTCTGTATTTCTGGAAGGGTTAGGCAGAGGTATACCTATAGTAAACCCACATTTCGTCAGTCATGTTTAAGTCCCATGTAATAGAGGGAGAGCCTGTTGCTATCAACCGGGCACAAATCCAGACTCCAGGCAGCTACAGAGCAATCCTGATGGAAACACTCAATAATACTTTGCCCGACCTGGGAATCAAACCCAAGCCCTCATGCTCAGCAGTAGTGCTTGCAACCACTAGACCAACGGGGTAGTCACAAAAACAAACCAAAACATTTCAATGAAAAACAAGCACTGTCTTTGCTATCGTGCAGTTGGGTAAAAAATTAACAAAAATAAACTTACCGAGGTTAAAAGGGTTATTCTCATGCAAAAACGACACATCAACATTCAACTGGCTCGGCGGTGGTCTATTCCGCATCAACAAGCTCATCTGTCGAGCCAATTCTTGGTTCTGTCTCATCATAGCCGCTTGCTGCATATTCTCCCGACCGAGATTCTCAAAGTTCGTCCTATCATTCATATTCCCATTCCCTTGGAAATTCTCACGAGGCATCATAGGATTCATATCGCGACGTTGCATCAAATCGTTCTGGTTATACCCATTCGATCGATTGTAGTTCATAGAGTTCGCAGCCGAAACGGGCGTCGATTGATTCGAAAAATCGAAGTTCTGACCCATTGGACTCCTATCATTCATTTGGGCCATCATATCGTAGAAGTTACCTTCCCCATAGTTTCTGTTAGGCGGCATTTGTTGGAAGTTTCTGTTCACGAACATTTTGTTTCTTTCCTCTTGTCTGAAATCCTCATTCGGAAAATGGCCATTTAAATCCATTGGCATCCTCAAATCTACATTATTAATTCCCTTTTCTTCACGAGATCTATCGGAAGACATGTTCAATTGATTCAAATATGACAATATTTCTGTTTCCTGATTCTGATCTTTCATGAAATTTTCGTATTTGATAGGAAACCTCTGTGTATTATTGAATGGGGTCTCAAAATTCGTATTGAAGTTCATATCAAGGTTTAGACTGTTTGGTCTACTGAAGTTGTTCACTGGGAACATGTTAGCTTCAGGCAACGAATTTCTTTGGTTAGGTTCGAAGAAATTGTAATTGTTGAATTTTTCGTCGTATTTGCTTGTAGGTGGTGTTGTGAACTGCGCGCCGCCGATTTCTTGAGCAGCAAGTCTTAATAGATTAAGCTGTTCTTGAGTCACGGTATCGGCGGTAGTATCTGGTACCGTATCGAGTCCCAGTAACGCGTTTACGTCGTTCTCGTAATTGACAAAACCGTTTGTGTTACCAAAACCGTTTTGTAAGTTGTAATTGAACCCGTTTTGGTCTGATTGGTTGAAGTTGAACAGTTGGTTGTTCTGGTATGAGTTAAAAGGCGGTGGTAAAAACGCGCTTCCTTCGTTTTTAGGATACTGGCAGTTGGCCTGTATGCTGTTTAGAGGCTTTTCCGGTGGTTGTAAAGAGCTGAAAAATAAAATAAATGCCTTAGATAATATTTAAACAGACGTACAATTTGTTAGATTTTTTGAGGGATTTGTATTACTTTATATTATAGCCTGTATTGTCCTAATAACAGCCGCAAACTCGAACGTAACGGAGCTCGTGGCTAAGTAACAGCTGCACGGGCCGATCCATCAGATTAAGCTACGCTTGCCGGGGTTGGTCCGTGGATGGGTGACCATCTTTACATACCGAGACTCCTCCGTGCCTCGGAAAGCACGTTAAGCCGTTGCGCGTTGGTCCCGGCTGTCAAACGTGGATCTTTGACAGCCGTTACAGGTCGTCAGAAGCCCGAAATTCTGACAGCCAGTCTTACCAAGGGGTATCTTATTACCCAGTTACTGAATTGTGGAGGTCAGATGGGCAGTCGCTCCATGTAAAATACTGGTATTCAGCTGCATCCAGTTAGACTGGAAGCCGACGCCAACATAGTTGGGAAAATGCTAGGCAGATTGATTTTATATCTTGTATTCTCCTACTGCAGGACAGCTACATAAATCGAGACAAAACAATTCTAAATCATATTTTGCTTAAATAAATGTTGGTGTCGGCGTTGGCATAAAAAATAGCTCTTTATTTATTTATTTTATTATTTATGTACATAATATAGTAAAATACATAGAGATACAACATAATTATAATATGAGTACAAAGGTACTGCTTATTTCTTAAGAAACAACAAACCCACAACATTTATTTCTACAATGAACCTAATAAATGCAACAAGTCAAAATGTCATGTCCTGTTAAAGTAACACTACTTTAATCTTATCGATCAATCAGCCTACACTAGTATAATAGTGTTATTAACTAGCAGTTTTCTTTGATTTGTTTAAAGAGTTCTTTACAATGATACTGTGCTATGCAGTGCATTTGTCTCTTATTCTTTGAATGACTGTAGTCTTTTGACACAATTGTTCAGCATTCACATTTATCAGTACGATCAGCAAGAAATTCGTTAAATAAAACCGAAAACTTTTGAGAACAAAATATCAGGGTGATTTCGCATTTGAAACATTCTAATGCCGACCGTAATTACTTAGATACTATGTCGGAACAACTGATCAAGTTTTTGTTCTTGGACTTTAACCAAAGATACGGAACGTAAACTATCACAGGGGGTCAGGTTACTAGGCCATATTAAAATATTATAATTTTATACATAAAAACTATATTAATAAAATTTATATGTCACATGCATATTCATGTGTTATGGTCGGCACCAATCAATATAATAAATGATCAAAATATGTACGATGCAGCATTTTATGCGCCTTATTTGAGTTATTTGTATGCCTAATTTGATATTTTGATAAAGAAAAGATAACTAGAGGTCGTGGCGCCCTTAAAATGTCGTTCTTAAAAAAGAGTATTACGTCAATAATTTGGCATTGTGTAAAGCGATTGTTGCGTATTCTTAAAGATTTATTATTGGCTGTTGAAACTTTTCTCTCTTGTTGGCTGACTCGGCATATATTTATGTCAATGTTTTTTTTTTTGAGTATTGTTACCAATAAGCATATGATAGCTATCAACCCGCACTGGACCCGCATGGTGGATATCGAGAGAGCAGGCTGATTATCATAATTCATACGCACAAAGCCTTTTTACCAACTATGTTGTGATCGCCTTCCAGTCAACAGAATGTCGCAGAAAACCATTGAGCGACTGCTTGTCCTCCACGACCACAACCCAGTTACTGGGTAACACGGTATTCGCGAGACTCGTTGTCCGACTTTCGTGATTCTGACTACCCGTAACGACGGAAAAAGGTCTACGAATGACAATCGGAGCCAGTGGTTTTCCGAAGCACTATAAAAATAACAACTATTTCATGACCTCTTGTTATGTTGGATGTGCAGCAAACAGTTTATGCATTTGCATACGCAAGATCAATTTCTTTATAGCACGATAATAGGACGTTTCCTGTGCGACACAGATTCACTTGAAATGACGTAGATGGAGTTCTAGATCCTTATAATCACTATACCCATGGCCCACAATCCCACATACCCTACTATACATCAACGAACTATTGAAACTAGGTATTTTTTAGGGTTCCGTACCCAAAGGGTAAAACGGGACCCTATTACTAAGACCCCGCTGTCTGTCCGTCCGTCTGTCACCAGACTGTATCTCATGAACCGTGATAATTTTCACAGATGATGTATTTCTGTTGCCGCTATAACAACAAATACAAAAAAAACAGAATAAAATAAATATTTAAGGGGGCTCCCTTACAACAAACGTGATTTTTTTTTCCGTTTTTATAGATAATGGTACGGAACCCTTCGTGCGCGACTCCGACTCGCACGTGTCCGGTTTTTTTTCCCACTGCTAGGCAAAACTCTGAAGGAAGGAATTTAGAACTGCAGAAGGTTGAACTAAAAGTTCCAAGCGGGTTTTTTAGAATGCTCAGTTTAGTTTTATCAACCAGTTACGTGTTATCGATCAAGTTTGAAAGCTCTTAAGGCCCTACCCTACCTCAAATTTTATCTCGCTCGCACCATACTACTCGCGGCCTGAGTGAGAGCGAGACGGAGAGTGGGGTGCTGGCGGCTCTCAAGGTAGCGGTGCGGGGGGGAGGTAACGACAAACTCGAAGTCAACGAGTAGTAAATCTCTATTAGCTGGCATTTGTGAACTCACCCTTTTTCTAGCCAAGATCTTTCACACAATCAATCCATGAAATGTTCGGTCGTCCCCTACTTAAAAAGATTGCCAATAGATTCGGGTCAATATCTCGTTAAAATTAAGCTTACAAAAAAAAAAAAACAACCGACTTCCAAAAAAAAAAACAAAAAAAAATGAAAAATAACTTTAATTTCGGAAGTCGGTGTCTTTGCTTTTCAATTTTTGTTTTTTGCCACTGACTTCCGAAATATACACGGTTTTATGGTAATAAGGAATGAATTTCTTTTATTGTGCGAGTCCCAGTATAAGTATAAATTTTCTTTCTTTTAAAAATAAAAAGGATTATGAAATTTACTCACCTGCACCCATCTGAAGGTCCGGTCTCATCGAGAATTTTTGTGATGAGATCACGGACAATCGTATTTTCTTCCATAATGCGTTCCGACTGTGAACAAAAAGAAACATAAATTATAATACTGACATAATAATATCATCTGTCTACCCTTTTCACAACTACGTTGGGGTCGGCTTCCAGTCTAACCAGATGCAGCTGAATACCAGTATTTTACATGAAGCAACTGCCTGACCGCCACCCACAACCCAGTTACTGGGTACCCGATCGTAAGACAATATACAGGGTGACTTGTTATTCGACGTATTCTTTCCAGGTTGCGATATGTGTTTGCATTTGGTAACGTCGAAAGCTTTGTTATCGTATTTACTACCAAATAAAATAAAATAGCATTGAATTTGAGAGTTTAACTCATTTTAATTTTGGTACTTGAACTGACTATTCTTTTAGGCTCTATCCTCACAGTCCCAGGTCAAGGCCTTTTGGCTCAGTGTTCGTGTTTGTACCTACGTCTGAGTATGCTCTGGAACACTAAGCCCGTACGTCCCTGAGCCCAGAAGGTCCTGACCCGATATGTAGAAAGAGCTTGAGTTTTGAACTTTGTATCCTCCCATTACAAAACGAGTCAGTTTTTAGGGTATTGTATTTCGAACCGCATTCCAGCAGAGGTTAAGTCTTAATACATAATTGACCAATATAAAATTGACCACTTATACTCGGGTTTAAAATAAGTTTTTGTAATATTTAGAACTGTAATATTAGCAGAATAAATTTCGAAAATTCACATTTAAAAAAACTGCGTTCTGCGTTTCTTTTTTAGCCTGGTTTACCTATACTGCCACGTCTGAACAAAAACATAGATGACATGACACATTGTAACATTATTACACTGTACAAATTAATTTTATTGTTGTCATATAAGTGCAGAATAACCTCTAGTTGTCTGTTATAAAGTTTGTAAGTACTTATGACTTTGTTACAAGATCAATCCATTAACGTGCTTACCTAGTCAATTTTAGAATAGGTTTGGAAGTTCGTGGTAGTCAGCTTTTAAAATACTACAAAGAACTTGCAACTGGTAATACTTATGTGGGTGTACTATGCACAGCTGCCTACCCTTTCGGGAACACAGGCGTGAGCGTGAATGAGTTCCTAGAATGTTAGTTAGATATGGCTGTGATTAGATTCAGTTCACACCGCGACATGAAGCGACGCGACGCTGCGCCTACTTTTTAACAATTATCGAACTTATTTTCTTCACGAAAAGGTATAATTTCAGTGCGAGGGTGGATAAGTGTCAAAGTACGCTGAGATGCGCGGTGCTGCGCAGCGCGTGTACCTTATTGTGTAGTAAATAAATTCGATATTGTATTGGATCATGAAAAAGTGCGCGTCGCGTCTTGGGTGTGAACTGACTCTTACGCGGAAAGTGTTCTACAATACCAAGAGTAAATAACTTTCGTCCTCCAACTACATAAAAAATCAAAATTGAGTACTTATTCTTAAAAGTAAAAGTACTTTTTCACCTAAGTACAACATAGACGCACAAGGTAATACAAGGTGATCGAAGAAGAAAAATGTAAAAACAACCATCCTGTATAACACGTTTTGTTTTTCTTTAGAAACAATATGATCATGAACTGAAACATCTACCAGTTAATACTTTAAACCTACGATTATTTGGTTTATTTATAGGTGTCAAGCTTGCCAAGACCAGATGCAACAAAGTAAAATATTTTATTAGCACAATCCTGGGCCCTGTTTATCAAGTTACAAGTCTACGCGTTCACAAGTTACCTAGAATGTTAATTTTCGTTAAATTCATAGCTCACCTCCATATTCATAATCAGCCTTAATGTTCCCACTGCTAAGACACGGGCATCAGGTCATCTCTCTCTTTTGACCACATTTTAAAAAGGAAAATTGAATTTAAACATTTATTGCGGTACTAAGCACGACACTTGTAAACTTCTAAGACGGAATAGAGAGTCGCCGGACACTCTCAGGATTAGTTATGATTTTCTACAAGTTGTAACTTAAAAAGAATTTTTTGATAAACAAAATCACGAATATACCTGTAAAAATATAAGTACTTGTGAACTAAATAATGACATTTGGTAATACAAGGCTTGTAAGTTTTGATAAACAGGGCAAAGGTCTTACTAACACTTAAATTGCCTGTTGAATGAAACTGTAGCATAAATCAAAGTTATACCATCTTAACAGTGTAAAACGGCAACTTAATTGCTGTGTAAACAGATTTTGATTAGTTGCCTCAGAATTATGACTTTTGAATATATTTCATGTGTAGATGGTCTATGGATTTAGGTGTTTATTTATAAAAGTTGCTTAAAGTTAAGTAATGATTAGTTACTGTTTAACCATACATTTTTGTTTGAACGTCACTTAACTATAAGCAATGTTTGTAAATAAACTCCTTAGTGCTAATGAGTGGCTACAATTTTTATTTACTTTCTATACAATAAGTTGCTTTTTGTGTATATCTATGTGACCGCATCGTTATTCTAAATTTCGCAAAGGATTTTGATGCAGTTTTCACCATCATTTAGACAATTTATTCAAGGTGTAAGTGTATGACACATTACTATAAAACATTTATATAGACAGGTCGCTAGGATCATTAATATTTGAGTTTATTTAGAAACCAAGTTGTGTTGAATTTTTCTGCTATAATCATTAAAATGAGTCATTCTAATTACAATTACAGTACATTAAATTAAGGAAGTTACTTGATAATAAAAACAAGAATCTAAATTGTAAAAAACTTTACGTTTTTTTTTTAAAATCTGCTTTTGAATGAACTGAGTAAGAGAAAGAATACTCAATATTGCAAATATGTACTTAAAACATAAAAATGTTTTACCTGTTTTATCTGAACTGGCACCAAAGTAAATAAACAATTGTTGCATCAGTGGTATTATAAACAGAAATAATTTGTTTGTTGAATGAATTACCTTATCAGACTGAAAACATCTTAAATATAAGATAACATATAAATTTAGGTATTTAACATTTCATAGATTGCAACACAGGTTCAATAATACCAGCTGCAGAAAAATATTGATCTTAGATATATAATACTAGTTTTCGACCGCGGCTTCGCCCGCGCGGTTTGTAGTTAAAAAGTAGCACATGTCCTTCCCCAGGGTGCCATCTATCACGGTGGAGCATACGGTGGAGGTATGCCCTGCTTGGGCGGAGCACCGCCGTGTCCTCGCGGAGGCGATTGGCGGCAATGACCTCTCGCGTCCGGCCCTGGTCCAGGCCATGGTACGGAGCGAGAGGGCATGGGAAGCCGTCACCTCCTTCTGCGAAGCAGTAATGCTCGCGAAGGAGGAGGCGGAACGCGTGAGGGAAAGGCAAAGTTTGCGCCCTCACGCCCCTAACCGCCGCCGTTGGAGACGCCCTGGGCGTCGGGAATCCCAGGCGGATTCCCGGCCACCATAGGCGCGGGCTTGCGGACGGCGAGCAACGGGTAGCTCGCCGTCCGATAAGGACCAGGCCCGGGTCGATGGCGCGTCGTGTTCCACGCGCGCCTCAAAGAGATGTCAGCACAATTGACGGGGTCCGGTAGGACCGATGCCTGCCAGGGTTGCGGGAAAGTCCGAAAGGGATACCGGGACCTTGGCAACAGGCAAATGAAGGAACACGGGTGGGTTTTAGTCAGTAAAAGTCTGACACGCCCTTCCGCTCCGCCCAGAGCGGGAGAAGTCATTGAAAGATTTCCCAACCTCAAAAAAAAAAAAAAAAAAGGGTGCAATCTATCTCCTTCCCAAATTTTGTCGTAGTCTGTTTAGTGGTTTAGGCGTGAAAGGGTAACATACAGACATTAGTAAGGAAGTAAGGATTAGTATGGATGTTTAATCCAGTTTTTGGGCATGCTCAAAATTTTATATATTTTGTAATTTTAAAAAGGTTTGCTGAGCATATTGTGTTACTTAGACTTAAATTAAAATAATAGCATACTCATTGATGAAAAGCCTAAAAATAAATAAATAAAAACTTATAACTATTTTGTGCATGACAAAACAATGTTGATTATAAATTGTAATGCACTAGATAACTGTACTTAAAATATTTAGACAACAAATTATTTTAATGGTCAGTTAGTCATAATTTCATACATTCAGGTACCTATGTGGTGTTAAAAACGTCAATGATTACCAGTGATCGGAGTAGGTAGATTGAACTGGGGCCATTGATCCGAAACGTATATATTAATATGGACATTCCTCCGGAATTGGTGGATTATTTAAAAAAAACCGGAACTTATGTAGGAATTGTATTCTGCCAGAGTGGAAGGAGTCATTTGATGATTTGCCATCCTCAAAAAAATCGAAAATCGGAATTCGATTGTTTTTATTATTCAACAGATAAATAATGAATTAATTTAGTTTTGATACCTTCCTTTAAATTTTGAATTGAGTAGTAATAATATCACTACCAACATTAACAATATTTAATTGAATCCGGAAATACCGGAATTACTTTCCGGAAAAATGGCTTATCCATGTTATTCTTTCTGTGTGCATTTATGATACAAGTACCAAAAATCAATCTACCTACTCCGATCACTGATGATTACACATAGCTTTACATAGCACTAGCTATTGAGGACCCTCCGCGAAACTGTTGATTGGCCTTTAGAAGGCGATAACAATTAAAATTCTATTGTGTCTCGTTAGTGACAGTTAGAGGTTTAATAATGTTGTTTGTGCAGCCCAAAACAAATTGTTTTACATTTCAGTTTGGCATGATTTCATACATAAACATGTTAAAAATGTAAATGTCAGTATTAAATTAATTACAGGAGCCAGCGCATACTTGCATCTTGTCAACTTCATTACACTGATTGTATCAGCTATAAATCTATCTATCTATACTTAATATTATAAAGCTGAAGAGTGTGTTTGTTTGAACGCGGTAATCTCAGGAATTGAAAAATTATTTTTGTGTTAGATAGTCCATTTATCGAGGAAGGTTACAGGCTATATAACATCACGCTACGACCAATAGGAGCGGAGTATAAATGAAAAATGTTGCAAAAACGGGAAAAATTATTCCTCTTTGAGAGCTTCCGTTGCGTGCGCTGCGTAAACTGTTTAAGTTACGGGAATATCATGTATGGTGGAATTGTTCCTCTTTAAAAGTCCGCGACAGCATATGTCTATCTTTTGAGATTGACTCACTATAACCTTTTTTTATGGTAATCAAATTCGTTCGAAATTAATGCATTATTTGCGAAGGAGTTTTATCAACATAGTATTAATTCTTATTCAAATAAATAGTTTTAACATCAAGGGTATTTATGTAGCAGTAAAATACTTTTTAGTTCATTCGAATCGGACATTTAATTTCGAAGTTATCACGAAATGCAATACGCGAACCGTTCGACGCCGGCGCCGGCGTCGAACGCCGGCGGCGAACGCCGGCGGGCGACGTTCCCTACTCTAGAGAGGATAGGATGGGCACACGGGTAGACCATGACCTGGAATAGGACATAGGATACGTATTATCCCTATATTCCCACGGGTAGACCATGACCTGGAATAGGATACGTTTTATCCCTATATTCCCACGGGATCGAGACCTACGCAGGTGAAACCGCGGGGCACAGCTAGTATTAATAATATAACTTTAGCCCTCACTCTAACCCTCTTTTTACAAACTTGGACCTAAGTTTAGCCAGAGCTTCAAGCCAGTTTTTTGTATTTTGGACTCTATTACAACTATGCTAAAGTTCTATTATACAACGTTACAACTTAGTACTGGCATGATGGATTTTAGGGTTCCATACCGAAAGGGTAAAACGGGACCCTATTACTAAGACTCCGCTGTCTGTCTGTCCGTCTGTCACCAGGCTGTATTTCATGAACCGTGATAGTTAGACAGTTGACATTTTCACAGATGATGTATTTCTGTTGCTGCTATAACAACAAATACTAAAACACAGAATAAAATATTCGCGAATAAATATTTAGGGGGCTCCCATACAACTAACGTGAATTTTTTGCTGGTTTTATAGATCTTCTTCTTCGTCGTTCCCTCAGTGCTGAGGATCGCGACCACATATGACGCGTCTCCAAGCTATGCGGTCTTCTGCAGTGTGGACCGCTTGGTAGAAGCTGCCTCCAGCAACCTTCTTTATCGCGGTTTTATAGATAATGGCACGGAACCCTTCGTAAGCGCATCCAACTCACACTTGGCCAGTTTTTAAAGTATCTGTTTATGGCAGGGTTTTTTATAAAAGTTAATATTAAATATCATAATCTTATATTCTCTAACATGGGTCAAAGGTGGAGAAGTTATGTGCTTTTAATTCAAACCTTACAATAATAATTTTGTTTTTTGTTTCAAAATTTTTGGAGGACACATGCAAGTGGGATTTCCCAATACATTATACAAAGTGGACTGACCGATTGGGAGTGAACTATGTTATTGGTGATCCACAATAGGCTGAATTGAATGCTTGCGGTTTTAATTAGAATTGCAATTAGAAGCTCATGTCTGGATAATAAGACTGATGTTGATGTCAATTTGTAACTCAGTTTTAAAGCAGTACTTTTTGGAGTAGTTTGGAGAATGTCTATTGAAGCATTACACTTAAAAATACAAAGTCCTTGTTTTGGCAATATAATATGGTGACATGACAAAATAGGTCACAAGATCTTTTAAATAATAAATAAAACTTAATTTATGAAGACAGATGTTGCTTTATGCTTACAAATAAGTGTTGTTGTTAAGGAATTGTTCTATCAAGGACATTCTAATTTATTGTTTTCTTAGTGGAATCTGGCACTATTATTTGATTTCTATAATTACAGTTATTACAAGGAGTACCTTGGGAGATATTTACTACTTCAGTTGAGTGATTCAGCTGTAGGCAGGAATTGTAACTGTGGTTGTATTGAAGCTCATTATTATAGAAAGTGGGTAGGTGTTAGCATATTGTCCATAAAAGCAACACCTCATTCTGAACATCTTTCATAACATTTACATGTCGTCATACACATTATAGTAGTATATTTATAATATGTTACCTTGTTATTTTGTCCTCTAACGTACAAACTACATAATTCTAAAAATATTATGTGCATACCCCGATGTCATTACCTACACTTCTTCAAAAAATATCGGAACACGACACAAAAAATATCACAACAAATGTTCACTAAAACCGTATTTTGCACTCATAATAGTCCACACAAGTAAAGTAATGCACTTGTAACAAATATTTCGTGTAATACCACCCGGATTTCAGGTCAGATTGACAGTCCAAGACATTTACAACACCCATTGAAAAATGGCACGATACAAAAACACTCACTTACCTGATCTGTTTCATTTTCGACGGTTTTGTACGCATTACCTATGTGACATAAATCACTGAAGGCCATTTAAATTATAAAATTATTTCTTGCCACGATACATACGAGCTTACTTCGGTGCTAAGCCATTTTTTTCCATTGACCTACATGTGTATAAAATTATACGTGCTTACTCGCACCGGTGTTGCTGTCACGAAGCGACAATTTAGACGGAAAATAACATTTGATTCGTCAAAAACTAAGATATAAAAATACTTTGTGTTAAAACTTACATGGTAAATCGTCAGTTTTCAGTTAAAAATATTGTTTTTTCCGTGACTGAATATTTTTATTTTGTTTATTTCCCGCCCTTTCAAATAATTTTGTTTTTTTTAAATACCAACCAGACTTCATTTCCGATGCTACAGAATTTACCTAAAAAATGCACATTTTCTATGGATTTATTACTGATCTTAAAATGTAGTTTTTAATCAGTATTATAATAAAAGTATTATGCCGAAAGTGTGTAAACATTTGTTTCAAAATATTGTGTATTCGGTAAGTCTCTAGTGTAACATTTTGAACTTAGGAATGGCAACACTGTTGAGTTACAAAACCTCATTCATTGCATTCACATCACAAAATCATATAATCTCAATTAAATTTCTTGGTCATCAGATGATTAATTAATATATTTGATTAATAATAATAATTTATTATTCTTCAATCTTAGACTGCGCTATCTAGGACTGCTTGAATTGGAAAATACTAACATGGCGCAATAGGTATACATGTAAGAAGATAGATGGCGCTATTTGAAATAAACAAGCTCATTACTACTCTTGGGTACAGATGGCGCTACAAAATACAGTTGGTTCTGCTTTTCAATGTTTCGTAAAACTTTGGTCTAGGTCTCGACTCGCGAGCGCCATCTACTGCAGGGTGCGGGTTCCTGGATTTGATCCTGAAGTCTGGAGAATTCTTATCAATTTTTATTGAGTTATTTATTCATTAGCAGTTTCTTAATTGTTTCGGTCGGAGTCAGGATTTGCGAGTAACTACTCGGTTAGAGACAAATGATTAGCCCCCTCTCTCTGCATGGGAATGAAAATATAACTAGCAAATATGGACGTGTTAATTAAATACTTATTTAAAAGTAAAGAAAAAATGCAAACGGAATAGGTAGAGTAGGGATAATAATGAAAGGATCGAAGCAGGTGGTATTCTGTAAGGCGTGATTTTATGTGTCTTTCTATGAATGTATTTAGAGACCTAGGTTATACTAGGTAGGTACAGGCGATAATTAGATAACCATTTAATGTACAATTTACACTAGCGACCCGTTCCCTCGTCGCACAGTTTTTACGACTTGACAAAACATCGAGATTCCTTAGTTATAAGTTAATAATTATACTAACGTAATACACATAAACCTTCCGGAATAAATTCTCGAAACGATGGTGAAAACCTTATCAAAATCTGTTGCGGGGTTTAGAAGAACAACGCGGGAATACTAGACAAACACGAAAGGCGACTTTAACTTAATTATGAATGTACCTATAGACGTATATATTATGTAGATGACAAAACGTACCTACATCTGTTCGTAATATCGTAGGCTGTCTGCCATATTTCCTTGATACAAGCACAACTTAAACTTTCGGCATGGAAACAAAAAAAAAAACCCGCCAAGTGCGAGTCAGACTCGCGCACGAAGGGTTCCGTACCATTAAGTATTAAAACGGCAAAAAAAAATCACGTTTGTTGTATGGGAGCCCCCTTAAATATTTATTTTATTCCATTTTTTAGT
Source organism: Lithophane leautieri (assembly GCA_949152455.1). Taxonomy (NCBI): domain Eukaryota; kingdom Metazoa; phylum Arthropoda; class Insecta; order Lepidoptera; family Noctuidae; genus Lithophane; species Lithophane leautieri. Next base: position 4,354,632 of record OX424482.1, on the reverse strand, counting down.
ACTTTTTGTTATAGCGGCAACAGAAATACAACATCTGTGAAAATTTCAACTTTCTAACTATCACGGTTCATGAGATAGGTAGTACAGCCTGGTGACAGACGGACGGACGGACAGCGGAGTCTTAGTTATAGCTAGGGTCCCGTTTTACCCTTTGGGTACGGAACCCTAAAAAATGACGTAGGTCCTTCCATACAAACTTTCTATCATAAATTCATCATACAAACTTTCCATACTATTCTGTAAAAATCTCACCGTGAAAAGTTAGGTGAAGTGAGCTGTCATTCCACGTAGGTAGGCTGTAAAAATCTCCCCATGAAAAGATATGTGAAGTGAGCTTAAAGTGACCTGTCAATAGTGCTAACCGTAGCATCAGGTGGAATGACAGCTCAATGACAGCTCACTTCAACTACTTTTTCACGGTGTGTTTTTTTTACAGTACTTTTAATATCTAGTAGTGATGGATTAATTAGCATTCGCATTCATTGTTAGCTTGTGAAAAATCATTTAGCATTTAGCTAATGAAATTTAGTTGCGAAATTTCGTGAAGTGCTAAGTGAATTATCGCTTCGTACATTTTCATTTTCATTAAAAGTGCGAATTAAAATGAGCGTCCACCATTTTAATTCGCACTTTTAATAAAATTTTCATACTTCATTATTATCAATTATCATCATATTAGCTATTAGCATAGCAATAGCAATTATCATGCTAAGACTCAATAATTCACTTGCTAATGAAATTAATGAAAAATCGCATTAATTGCCATTACTAATATCTAGCACTATTGGCAGCTCACTTCACGTAAGTTTTCACGGTGAGATGTTTACAGAATAGACAGGCTGTCAAACCGCTTTAGGGGTGAATTTTCAAAAATCATTTCATATTGCTCACTTTCGTTATAAACTTATAGCGGTTTAGGATGTGCGTTGTCTGTCAGTGAATCAATGAATTTAAGATTTTTGTAATGTGAGTACCTACCTACTTAGATTAATTATTATATCCTCCAAAAAGTTACACCTAATTGACTACGAAATTCGAATTGAAATTGGTAGATAATCACGTGGGCACGTGAATTACATCCGAGCTGTATCGGACTGTGACAAATCCCTTTGTGATCAGCACTGGGTGCAATTGCATCAGTCCATTTGTGTATGTATGGACATTTGGACATTGATGAACGCTATGTAATGCACTTTGTTGGTAATACGCTGGGTACACATTGGTGTAGGTTTAATATGACATTAAGTTTTTTTTAATATTCCCTGTGTTTTTTAATGTGTAATTTCTGTGGTAGTGATTTCGTAAAAAGGGACGGAAGTGTGTAACAGGAAGCCGGGGAAGAGCGCGCTTTTTGATTTGCCCAATGAGCGCGCGCGGGTCTAGAGTTTTCCGTCAGATGATACCCACCAATATTCCGAGAGGTTGGTAGGTACTCAGCCAAGATGTCAGCGGGGCAATTCCCTTATGTTTACCCGACTACGGCGAAGAAAAAACGAGGGTTATGATTTTGACCGGTATGTATAGAACGTTCACATTCGCATCTCATTCGAAATCTGTCAAAAAAACCATCAATTTACCAACATTTTTGACAAGATCGACAGATAGCGACTTGAGTGTGAATGTTTTATAAGTAAGAGAATATAATTATGGCTCTCTGATTTTACACATCGTACCTATGCGACTACTGTAAGGCTCGCTCGTTTTTTTTTAAATGTTAATGTTTATATTGCTCGTTAATTAACTATCAAATAAGTATGACTGCCTGCATTTACCTACTAATTGGTCACACCTTTTGCTAAGCTTGTTACGTAGGAGGGTGCTGCATGTACCTACATTCTACAAAGTGACAAAGAAAAGAAAGAAAGAAAAAATATTTATTCTGCACAAATAAGATTCACATGACCAAAAAAATAGTTAAGTTTATGGATCTCAGACCAAATAGAAAACCAAGACAGAGCGCTGACAACAGTGATGTGAGGCCGGTTTCGTAAACATGTGTGCACTTAGTTTGGTGTAGTTTGATTGTAGTGTCATTGTAATAAGCGTAAATTTGTGTGTGAGCGTGTATTCACAGAGCGGAGGTGTAGTTTTAACATGCTTCACTGTATTATTCGCAGCGCTCCGTCTTGGTTTTTTATTTGGTCTGAGATAGTGATATTATATCATGTGGGTCCAACTCGGTTATCGTTGGTCTAAAACAGTGGTGGGCTTTATCGGTAGGTAGACCACTACCTACTTAGATTGGCGATGTAACCGACAGAAAGAAGCTGCTGCCTTAGAAGGTACTCTCTATTTGAGAACTCGCTGTTTTAGAACTCTCAAGGCAAGGCCATGTTTTACCGGGAATCATTCATTTTATTTTATTTTTATTTTATTTTATTTTATTTTATTTTATTTTATTTTATTTTATTTTATTTTATTTTATTTTATTTTATTTTATTTTATTTTATTTTATTTTATTTTATTTTATTTTATTTTATTTTATTTTATTTTATTTTATTTTATTTTATACAAAGGAACAACAAACAGCTACAATATACAGTATATAAAAAAAAAATACACATAACACTAGAACAATATTGTAGCCCACAAATAACGCTGTTCACAAATTAACTGTGGAATAATATAAAATTAATTAAACGCTAGGGTATAATAATACATAATAAAGTTCAGAACTAACCTTACTTCACTATCATGCTTATCTTTATTCTTATACATAAATCAAGAGAGCTCCTCAAGTATAAGACCCTTGAACCTACCGGGAGAACATGCAAAAAGTCAATATGCTCAAAAGTCTTATTGTAGCCATCATTCTGTGAGCGCAAACCGGTGTTAGTATGGCGGTGTTGGTATGTTCATATCGCCAATTATTTAGAACTGGTTTTCGTAGTAACTAGGCAGAATAGTGGGCAGTTTACATATGTCCTAGTGCTACATAGGAATCTTAGGATACTATAAGTACTAGGTTGTAGATAGGTAGCTTACTAAGTTACTATATATATATATAATATACCTATCTATATTGTTACTATATATATATATATAATACGAGTACCTATCTACTACTTATGCTCCACTAGCTTCCGACCGTGGCTTCGTCCGCGTGTGATGTCGATAAAAAGTAGCCTATGCCCTTTCTCAGGCTTTAGACTATCTGTGTACCAAATTTCATTTAAATCGGTTCAGTAGTTTTGGCGTGAAAGCGCGACAGACAGACAGACAGAGTTACTTTCGCATTTATAATATTAGTAAGGATTTGAAAGAAGATCAGACATATAAAGAAGCCTTTTTTATAGTCCGTTCAACCGATTTGACTTCTATTGCGTTTGTGGCATGACAAATGGCAGCTGCAGTAAACAGTTGGTACTGTGTAACTTTTTTGCTTTTAATGCCATCCTTATGTCTGCTGTATAGAAGTCAAAAAAGGTTGAACGGACTGTAAAAAGGTTTGTTTAAATGTCTAATTTTATTTCAAATGGAGTATAGGTAATATAGTAATGAGCAATGGGTTAAATTAATCCTAATTCTTAACCTAGGACTATTTTAACTCATTCCATTTCAATAAAGTCTATGGAATAAACAAATTAATTTTTTAAAAACGAATCTCGATAGTGCTGCATCAAAACACTGGCAGTCAGACATCTCTATGGGCGAGTAATGCCTGGCCCTGACATCGGCCGTCCGTAGAGGCACCCTACCGCGCTTATTATCCAATTTATCTGTGCTCAAAACGCGATGATTAAAATAAACACTGTTACTGACGTTCCTATAATAAAAGGTATGCTTTTGTATTGTTCATTGTTCGGCTTGTTGAGTTGGATTTGTTAGGTAGTTTGATTTGATTAGGGGTTGCTTTATTTTGGGTTGTTTTTATTAATTTGCTTGCCTAGTTATAGCTTTCTGAATTGAATCATACGTACCTGCCTACGGTCTCAGATGAAATAAAAAACCAAGACGGAGCGCTGCGAACATTACAGTGAAGCATGCTAAAACTACACCAACGCCCTGTGCATACACGCTCACACGCACACATTTACAACTATTTACAATGACACTATAATCAAACTACACCAAACTAACATGTTAACGAAACCGGCCATAATTATGTCACTGTTGACAGTGCTCTCTACGCTCTGTCTTGGTTTTTTTTTTGGTCTGAACCTACGCTTTCCTGATCAGGATTCCTGATTCGAACGAACGTCAGGTTTTTTTTTCCGCTCGGAACGTGTACGGCTAGTTGAACATTTTGTATGTAGGTAAAGCAAGCATTCAGGTCTCCGAATCAGGAATCCTGATCAGGAAACCAAGCGGGTCGAGGTACCGATATAGATATTGGTTATATTATATAGATTAGTGTCCTATACAGGGTAATTTTTTGAGACGGGGCAGTAAGGTACAGAAAAAAGTTCTTAGGAGACTGTCTTTAACTTTTTGAGTTAAGTAATTGCAAACTGCATTCACAGATTTTTGTAAAAATTGTAGGTACAGTTAGCTAGAAAAACATTAACACTCACGATATATTTTTATGATACGAATCGATGTAGTTTCTTATAAGGAATAAAAAAATCTGGTAGAGTAGGTAAGTAAGTACCAGAAAAGCTACAAATCACAACTACCACTACTTACTAAACCAACTTATGTATTTTTTTTAAATGTTTCAATTTTTTTGGGGCGATTTTTGCACGGGTTTAAAGTACCTAGGTGCCTTACCTACTTAAATAATATTACTCTCTGCATAATTATGTATCTACTTCCTTTCAGGGCATGCACGTGATAAATTAATACTCTCCGACCACGAAAATATGAAAGTTACAAGGGGTCATCATCACCACCAACGTCACCAACACAACGAAGTATGAACCAAAACTGGGTAAGAAGAACACTCTTTGTAAGTAAATGAATGATTTTGCTACCTATATACACCCCTTTGCAAAAAAAACGGGCGGTTTTGATTTTTCTACATTATTGGTAATCATTTAGTTGTAAAGAGGTTTTAATAGCCAAACTGTGTTACTGGCACTTAATAAAGAGTCTGGGTATGAAAAAACTTAATTCCAAATTCGAAAGTTTTGTTTAGAACAATAATAATCCCTTTTTCAGTTTGTGACTTTTACTAACTTTTTGCGGGTTAGCGGTTAAAAGGTTATCCTAGCAACTAAAACTAACTTTTCGTTATTTTTAATAGAATAATTTTTTTTTGTCGCATAATCCAGCCTTATTGTTACTTAAAACAGATATCTTTGTGTCGATTGTAATGGCAGAAAAAGCAATAAGAGCTAATAAAATTATAGCGCTGCTGGAAGAGGGGTGTAGCCAAAAAACTATATTGTTATTGATAATAAGAAATTACTAGTCATTATTTATGCCAATGACATAGTAAAAATATTAATATTATCCATACAAAAGCCAATGACTGTTAAGGTGCCCGTTTTTTTTTGCAAAGGGGTGTAGATATACATACATATGTTATAAAATATCATGCCTACAGTAGCTATATACTCTGGTACTGCAAAAATACATAAGCTTAGAATTATTTCTGTATTACGTATTTTTCCCTCTGAAAAATCCATGCCCCAATACCCAAAGCCTTTTACATTTAATTCAACTGAGAAAAAAAAACAAGCAGTTAATATTAACAGAGACATGCCTTTTCAACGGAGTGAAAAACAAAAGAAAATTCGTATAAAGAATTCAATCGAAATCGAATCAAGAATCCGTCTACCGTGCGTTGAAGCAAGACGGATAGATACGATACGCAGTACGCCAGAAAAAGACGTGCATAGCGTTAATCCTATTGGCTTATACCGGGCGACGTTTGCCGCGATTGGTCGCTGTGCCTTATTGAACTGTCACCGAAGACCGCGGTTTAGGGGGCGACCGGTAATTCGGGGGCAAACGTGGGGTGGATGGGGGATAGGGTGGCGGGGGGAAAACTCGCAGTTTGGCGATTGACTTGTGGGTAGTTTTCGGGGTTCCTTTGGCACGGATTTCGAGCGAATTGAATGTTGAAATTTTATTCTGTCTGCGATAAGTATGATGTTGAAGTTTTTGGTTGGATTCGCATTGGTTTTTGGCAGAGTTTTCTATACAACATTGTTGTTTCTGAGAAGGAAAAAAATGCCTACGGGGTATTTTCTATTTTCTTTTTGATAGCGCTGAAAATTAGGTATCTACCTAAACTTTCCAACCGTACCGGATATTACGTATTTTTTCAATAACCTAATCCCAGCCTATTTATAATCAAAGAAGAAAATGCATTCAGAAAGTTTCTGCGCTGATGATCTCCTAAAAAGAAAATAAAGTCAAGAAATTCATAGCCATACGATAAATTAATAAGTTCATGAATACCTATAATCCATTGACATTGAATTATTGTCTATGTAATAAATAAGTTAATTGAATTCTTTATGTAATTCAAATGTTTATGTAATAAACAATAAATCCATATAATCCAATAACATTGAATTATTGTTTATGTAATAATCACCCAACAAGCTATTGATTTATAACTTTTCTGTTTAGGTATCAGCTTGAGGCAAACATGATTTATATAGCTAACTAGTTAAACCTATCTACCTCCACAAAACGACATCAAAAAGCACCCAATCTTGACAGTTACCTTTCGCGCCAAATCACGGCGCGCCCAATGAAAACGCGGGAACTGTTGACTTTTCGTCTATGACGGTTGTTTTCTGCGGGCAAAGGCATCATGCCACGCCCTGCCAAATGTGCGAATTCTTATTGGGTGATATCAAATGTCATTCAGCGTACCTATGTATGTATGTAAAGCTATTTGTCATCAAGTTAAGAGAAAATTGTGTAACTTGGGTATTTATTATGATACCCAACTAAGGGGTTTATTCATAAACGATGATTAAAGTTAACTGACGTTCAAACGTCAAAAATGTATGGTTAAACAGTCGCTAATCATTACTGAACTTTAAGCAACGTTTATGAATAAAGGGGTAAGTGTGTAGCTAATAAGGTTTAGGTAGGTATATCAAATGGTACTTAGATGCGTGTGTCTAAATAAAATAAAAAAACTTTGAAGTATTGTTCTTCCAGGCAAAGTTGGTAGGTAGGTATTTAATTGGCAATTAGGCATGTGTATACCATGCCAAGTCGTGTAGGTATCGTTCTATAAGTACCTAAGAGGATGTGAAGCAGTCTTGGCAATATTATCAAATTAGTACCTATTTTGAACATTGCTTAGCGGGCTTAGCGTTGTAATTACAGTTTGGCTGCACCAGGCTCTGCCATGGCTATCATTATATGTAAATAGGTATGTCTATGTATCAGTAGTAAATACTCTACGTATACAATCTGACCACACTTCATCAAACTAAGCTAGCGTATCTATAAGTAAAATAGACGAAAAAGTCTCTAATATGACACTGAAGATGGATCGGCTGGTTAGATTGATCGAATGAGGATCAAAAGAAAGAAAAAATGTGGATAACATATTTTTCTGCTCATTAATGAGCTGCCCATTTGTGTGTGAAAGGTGTCCAAAAGTGGAAATTATGTTTGGTAAAGATCATCAATCCTGTAAGAAACACGCTCCGGCTCACACCTTTTCAGCCAAACAGAGAGATTTTATTTTCTAAGTAAAATACTGTCACTAAAATACAGACTAGAGTCACATAAAAACGAACCCGCACCTAATTGTTTCTATATAAATTCGAACAACCATTCGACGTTGTAATTGGAAAATGGAATGTTGAATCCGCGCTAAAATGTACGACGGCATTATTCTAAACGACAGGGCCGACGCAACAGCGGCGTAATGCCACAAATTAAAGCTTAAAACGGCCGGTTAACAGCTGACCCAAAATCGAAGTGTCCCCCCGTCTGGGGGACAGAGTCAGACGCGAAAAGCAACGGGGCGGAGCCACGCCACGCCTTCAAGCTCACAGGCAATATCGCGTCAAAAGTTCCCCGGCCGTGGCATAAGGCGCGCGGCTCTTGCCCGTCCGTGCTTAAAAAAATATAAACGTCAAAAGTGAAACGTCACGTGTTTAGCTGTAAAAATTTGGAGGGATTTTGCTGGGTTTTTGTAGTGTGAATGGTTTGAATTTTTCTATGTATTATTTGGGATATTTACTGTAGGAGGTTTTATTGTTTATGTTGTAAATGTAATTGCAAAAGGACGTACCTATAATAGCAGTACCGTACTACCCAAAAGTATTTTAAATGTAGGTACTTACAATTCATGATTGCAGAGTAAACACTAAGAATAATTAGAAAAAAAAAGCTCTACATGCACATATTATTTTTATTTATTAAACAAAGAAAAGGTTACGAAGGTTTCCATAAAGTTACACGAAACTGAAAATAAATAGGTACCGTTTCCCACAGGCGCTAAAATAATGGTGTAAAACAAGACTTAGGTACTTTGTTCTATGTTCTGTGTCTCAAACTTTTCTTCCTACAATTATACTTTTTCTTTATGCTTATACTCCATTTGAAATAAGATTAGACATTTAAATAAACCTTTTTTACAGTCCGTTCAACCGATTTTGACTTCTATTGCGTTGGTGGTATGACAAATGGCAGCTGCAGTAGACAGTTGGTAATGTGTAACCTTTTTTGCTTTTAAACGCCATCCTTACCGTGCGTTTGCACTGGCGAAACATTCAAGACAAAACATGTTGAAATCTCAACTTTCTGTCAATGTTCCATACAATTTTTGACAGGAACTAGAGATTTAAACATGTTTTGTTGTAATGTTTCGCCAGTGCAAACGCACGGTTATGCTTACGGTATACAAGTCAAAATGGGTTGAACGGACTGTAAAAAGGTTTGTTTAAATGTCTAATCTTATTTCAGATGGAGTAAAGGTACTTTTCATTGACGATCTTCGATTCCTCGATATTTAGGTTTTAAAGTTTAAATCCTTGCTTTATCCTTCAAGATTAACACCCCATCCGCTCAACTGTTGATTGGCCTTTAAAAAGCCGATAACAATTCGCACCTTTAAAGTAAAACCGTTACTAAACGAAATTATAAAATTTTACAGGAGAGCCAATATTAAAAAAAGTCACCGTTTTTTGTCAATAAAATCTGAGTGCAGGGTTTTATAGGACATTTAATGAGATCTTATTATAGATCTCTGTTTACGTTATGACACGTAATTTAGGAAAGTTATTTTTTTTTAAAATAGATTGCTTTGATAACTCAATTCATGAGAATTTTCGTTTACTAACGGTTTTACTTTAAAGGTGCGATTACAATTCAATTGTGTCTCGTTAATGACAGTTGGAGGTATACGAAATAACAACTAAAGGTACCTACCTACCTAAATTACCAATTTACCCACACATTGGGAACTTTTTTGATTAATGTCTTAAGCAAATGGAAGCCAAAACTATGTCCGATACTTTTAATCCAGGCATGCTCAGACTCAAACCCATACTCGTCTTGCGTGGTGGATTATAGCCCACTCCCACTCACAGAGAGGAAGCCCATGTCCCAGCTGAGGGAACGTGATTAAAATTTATGCTATGATTATAAACAGTTACACAGCCTATCAATCAATCAATCTATCTAATATCAAGAATGTGGGATTGTCCCTCGGCACGTCAAAAGCCTCCCATCTCCCTTTTCACACACTTTTGTTTTCTGCTATTGTGGGCCAATCCTTTCAGTAGGAGTCAAGCACATCCCTCCATCTTCGCCTTCGTATGTCGTGATGTCACCTAGTGTTCAATGAAACCCACCTTCGCGGTTCTTTTAGCCCACAGTACAAATTGAACAATAATACGAATTCCTCAAAGCTTAACGAATCACGGCATGGATACCTATTTTCACCGATGTTATTTTAATTATTTTGATATCAAAATATTCTGACAAAAGACTTGACATTAACCCTTTTGTGGGTTATTCCACTGTCTACTTGTTTTGATTTATTGTAGCTAACTAAAGCAATTGACAATTCCCGTGACCCAAGGGCTGGCTTTTACCTTGATCAGAGGCTAAGCATTGCCATGCAACATGGCAATGCTGCTAGTCTCTTGGGCACTTACCTACATTACAAGCCGACAGCGACGCGGACGAATTTTTTGACGCCATATTTTAGTTATTAATTCTTTATTTGTATAGTTAGTTTGAATTAATATTAGTTAGGATTTAATTAGTTAATTAATAGTTAGTTTATAGTACCTTTTCCGTTAAAAAAATAAAATCTCTAGAACCCTAACGCAATTAAAATTTAATATTCAATTAAGGTTTCATTACTTATGTAGGTACTTAGTTATATCGTCATTTATCATCAAGTTTGGTACTCATAATCTGTAACATTTGATTTCGCAGTGGTATTCCATCAACATCTGAACAAATATGAAGAAATATTGACTGCAAAGTAATATTATTGATCTTTGATACCAATAACTTACGCAGTTTTATAATTTACGGTGTTTTTCACATAATTAATTACCTATGTAGAATAAGACAATTGATAAATCATCATTAACCAGTAGAAAGACAACTCGGTTCCACAGTAGTTTAAAAAAAAAAACTTGCTTGAGTAGAGTTAATCACTCCAGGTCCTAACCTAGAGTGACTAGCTACCACTACTCAAATTTTTCGAAATTATCCACACGCAGTGAGCGAGCAAGCGTGATGATCAATACTTGTGCCTTCTCTGTGAAGGAAGAGGAGTTTTCCCTGCAGTAGGTTCAACAATATAATTAAGGCATTTAATACCTACTAGAATTGCCTGGAATAATAGACTGGAAGCCAGTCTAACTAAATGCAGACAGGTAACTATTCCCAGACATAGTTGGGAAAAAGGCTTGGCATCAAAGACACAAATCCTGCATCGCACAAGCAGAGTTTACCGCGCGATGAGTATAACGGGTGTAAAAAGACCGAAAGTCACTTGTTACTCCCGTCATTGTGATAATTTTTTTGTTCTGCACCATACCTGGGAACCTTCTGGCTACGGAGATATTGAAGGTCAAAGTTCCAACTTTTTCAGACGTTTTTGAAAGAAAGCAAGTTTTAAATGTTTTTTTTAAATACCCACACGAACCCTGAAACATTGCATGCCCATAAACACAATAATGTTTTACGAGCATTACGTTGTGCACTACCGCAAACAGCGATTTTTCACAAAAATAAAAGTCATTTCCTAGCAATTATTTTTGTGCAAGATTACTTAATTTGATAGTCATTATAGAATTCGTAGTTGACGGCTATGAGATGGGTCTTTTTACACCTTGTATGTATAATCCGGTAGGTATATAGGTATGTCCTTATATGCAATTATTTTATAACCTATATGTAACTTCAGCTGTATTTGTGAAAATAAGGAAAAAAATTATGAAACATCTCGTCGTATAAAACGGTATACAGTCAGTGATATAAAAGTGAATTTTGAGTATAAAATAGCCTTTAAAATGGAAGTGGCTCAGACACCTCTGCAGCTGACCCAAGATCATTCAGATGGACGGATGACAGGTAAGAATATTTATTTTTTTTTTTCTTTTTTTCGTTATTTCTTTATTTCTTTATTTCTTTATTTCTTTATTTCTTTATTTCTTTATTTCTTTATTTCTTTATTTCTTTATTTCTTTATTTCTTTATTTCTTTATTTCTTTATTTCTTTATTTCTTTATTTCTTTATTTATTTATTTATTTATTTCTTTATTTCTTTATTTCTTTATTTCTTTATTTCTTTATTTATTTATTTATTTATTTATTTATTTCTTTATTTCTTTATTTCTTTATTTCTTTATTTCTTTATTTCTTTATTTCTTTATTTCTTTATTTCTTTATTTCTTTATTTCTTTATTTCTTTATTTCTTTATTTCTTTATTTCTTTATTTCTTTATTTCTTTATTTCTTTATTTCTTTATTTCTTTATTTACTCTCATGCACATCACACATTTTACAATAGATTACTGTCGGTTTTTGTACTTGAAACCTGTTAGGGGACTGAAAAGCACAATCAAATGTTGGTTTACTGTTGAGTATGAACATTATTGTATTAACATAAATTGAGTCAAACTTATCGGAACACAATACAATAGATTACAGAAAAAATATGTTTATTATGTTTATTAGTTACTAGCTGCGCCCCGCGGTTTCACCCGCGTAAGTCTCGATCCCGTAGGAATATCGGGATAAAAAGTATCCTATGTCCTATTCCAGCACCCTAATTGCATAATATACCATCCATCAGAATTGGAATCGGTTCGAAACAAAGGTTTAATCCATTGCTTCATAAGTTACTTTGTTGAGCAGTTTTTTTTTTTGACCTGTGAAACTATGGTTTAGACAGTTGTTTCAAACCGATTCCATTTCTGACCGATCGTCTACCCGTGTGCCAAATTTCATCTAAATACGTTTAGCCGTTTTAGTGTGAAAGCGTAACAAACAAAAAAACTCACTTTCGCATTTATATTACAAATTAGTTAGGAACTTAGGATTAGGATTGCTATTTATTTTGGACTAGCTGCACGCACTGCAATGCCACTTTTTTATTTATATAAATAGATTCTTTGGGCCAGAAACGTTTCATCAAAACCGATCCAGCCCTTTCGGAGTCCATGGCCACGCTTTCGAATAGGCAAAGCTTCATCTTTCTGAAGCTTCTGTCTTTCCACACAAAAAAATATTTTTTTTAGGGTACTCTTAATGTGGGGATGTTTTTATTTTTCTCGTCGATCCCATGTTTTGGGTTATCGTTAGAAAGGTTGTTTAATAATAATGTAAAGTTTGTGAAAACCATTTTTGGATTCAGGGATCTGTTTGCGAAATATTAAGCTTTAAATTGCTAATTTTTGTTAGAATCAACTGTCCGTTCCCCCTGCCAGATAAATGGTTGGTTTTAGATATGTAAAAAAATTCACGGCAGTAACAGTATAACGAAATTAAAAGGAAAACTATCACCGCTACGTAAGCTCCACAAGTTACCGAATAATAATCGACCAACTTAAATTTGCAGTTGCGAAAACATGTTCTCCCATACATTCTGTTTTTCAACTACAATGTTAAGTTTGTTCTTGGCATAAATTTATTCCAACTACGGAACCCTCCATTGTGCGTGATCCGACACGCACTTAGCCGGTTTTTTTACCACTTTGTCAGTGTGATTTATATGTAAGTATATCAATACCAAATTACAGCTTTCTAGTACCAACAGACTCTGAGCTAAGCCGCGGACAGACGGACGGACGGACATAGCCTTAGTAATAGGGTTCTATTTTACCCTTTGGGTACGGAACCCTAAAAAGTCGAACCCTCACCGCAGCCGACTTACCATAAGCGATATTTTTACGAAAATGCGATTTTTATACTAAACGATATTTAAAACTAGATTTAATCGATGACGATAAAAATCAGATTTTCGTAAAAAAATCGCTTACGATAAGTGAGCGGTTAGGGCTCGAGGTCAGGGGTCGAAGTAACTTTTCCAGGCCGTCGCCGCCGTCGGCCGGCGTTCTGTCTGCCGATGTATGATTACAGCTAGCATGCATAGCTTATCCTCCGTAGAAACGGGTTTTGTCGACAGAAGAATAGACAAAATGACAGATAAACAATCACCATCTGTCATTTTGACTCTTTTTCCGTCGACAAAACCCGTTTCTACGATAGTCATGCTACGCGTGCAGTCCCTGCTTAGAACTAAAATAGTGGGTCAAAGAGTTGCGTTCTGGAGTAAAGCTTCATAAGCTGTAATCACTGCCAGTTCCAAGCCGACTGGCTTACACAACCACTAAATATTGATGATATCAAAGATCAATAGGGCTCTAGAGACAAACTTTCGTGGCGTGAAATGAGTCAGCAAAGTCTAACAACAAAATCTTGTGGTAAAAAAAAAAACATGTTTTGCAGTCAATGACATAACGCCTGTTTCTCAGAGAGGTTTTGCAGATGTGTAGGGTACGTTCACTTTTCGCCAGTTATGTTTAAGTCCTAAATGTCTCATGTAGTGGAGGGCGAGCCTAATGCCATCAACCGGGTACAAATCCAGACTAATATTTTAGTACAAAATCAAGTACAAAAACACCAAACCTCCACCATATTTATTCACTCCACAGATAACATAGCCCAACAGATAATATTTCACCGCTATTTCCCGCGCCTCGGCCATACTTCTAGTTATATTTTTTCAACAGGCAAAGGCAGCATTAGTATTCAGGCCCATACAGCCAGTAACTCGGGGGTCTATTTGACTGATTTTCAGCCTCTCCATGATTTGCCACTTTACCCGGTCAGATTGCACGCTGAATACAAAATAACCAATACTGCGAAGGGGGATTTGAAATTTCATTTTCGCATAATGGCGTCGCGTTTTGAATATTGGGTATTTTATTAACACTGTGTGTGTATGGGATAATTTTGTGAGCGAGGAATGTAATGGACTTAGCAATTTTGTTTGAGCATTTTAGCGTTGTTAGATTAGGTTGAAGTTCGTTACTTTTCGAAAGGCAAGGTTCTGTATTGTAGGGATTTTGGTTCGAACTTACTACGTAGTAAGTACAGGGGGCCTAAAATGGCCACTTTGGCAGAATCATAATAGGAAAATATTATGAATCATAGTAAAATGTCACAAACTGACATTTCATAATATGATCTGCGCGCAATTCATATTACGAAATAATTCATCTGTTTGACAGTCTTCTATGGAGATTCGTAAAATGGTCCACAAATTATGAATTGCTTTTGTGTCAAAGTAGAGGAATTGCTAATGAAATGAATGAATTCAGGAAATGAATTGCATTTAAAGGAATTGCTAATGTGGCCGTTTTAAGCCCCCTGGACGACGAATTTCATTTACCCATGTATCAGCTAGATACAAAAATATTACAATGCCTTCGGTCCTATGTCATTTACCTACAAATATTGCTCGAGTCCAAGGCTTTTCTCTGTGAACCTACGATTTTCGTGCTCTCTTCAAAAAGGTACTTTAAGGACTTTAGTAAGTAAATTATCAGTTCCCGTCGGCTACTTTTTCCTCTTTTAACCTATTTACTTACAAGGACGTGAGCTCATAGCTAAGTAATAACAGCCGCACGGGTCGATCCATCAGGTTAAGCTACGCTAGCCGGGGTTGGTCCGTGGATGGGTGACCATCTTTACCTACATACCGAGACTCCTATCCTCTCGGAAAGCACGTTAAGCAGTCGTTACGGGTCGTCAGAAGCCCGAAAGTCTGACAACCAGTCTTACTAAGGGGTATCGTATTACCCAGTTACTGGGTCGTGGAGGTCAGATAAGCAATCGCTCCATGTAAAATACTGGTATTCAGCTGCATCCGGTTAGACTGGAAGCCGACCCCAACATAGTTGTCAGAAGGCTAGGCAGATTGATTGAGATAAGACCAAATTGAATTGCATAATATGCAATATTTTGATTCCTAGATATTTATATTATATTATTTATATTTATTTATAAAGGTACACCAACAGCTTCTGTGTATAATATATCTTAAGTACTATAGTTAACAATAGCCTCGGACTTACACAGTCGCCAATTACAGGATAACCAGCAATCTCAGGAATAGGTGATAACACATAGTAATACTAAAACTAAAAGAATTAAGAAATTATGGCAAAATATTACTTAAAGTTAAGATTAATAAAAAGGAAAATAAAATTACATAACGAACAATATTGCAATTTTGGTACTTAACTTAACTAAGACATAAACAACAATAATAAAAACTGAAATAACAATGAGATCTTAAAGGAAAGTTTAGGTTCCAATATAAATTATAACAAAAAGGTTAAGATTTTCCAAAATATACAACTATAACTAACACAAATTAACAGTCTGCATTTTTCGGGACTTTTGTATTTTGGCTCTAAAGACTTTTATAGAATCATGGTATAGATCGATATCTGGTACAAATTTTATCAAAGAATTCATCTCTCTACTGAGTCGGTTTAGTGGTGAGTTTACCCCAATATTTGTCTTGGATGCTTGAGTGTGGAACATATTAGTTGCCGGATATCTAGGTATTTTGTAAGGAACTTTTAGTCCAATACGCTCAACTAATTTGTCACAGTCTAATTTGTTATTGACCAATTTGTAGAGGAACATTAGATCCTGTGTCAGTCGACGGTCGCGCAGAGACAACAAATTGTAACAACGAACACGTTGTTCATATGAACACCGGGGAGATATTTTACCAACGGTATACGCTAGATGCTTCGTAAAAGCCCTCTGAATGCTTTCGACTCTTTGTGAGTGCACAGCATAGTGCGGGTTCCACACCACGCTGGCAAATTCAAGGTGGCTCCGAACTAAGGCATTATATAACGCAATTTTAGTTCTAGCCAGCCTAAAGCCTTTAGTGCTTCTCTTAAGAAATCCAAGTAACCTTGCTGATTTCGTGACGATGCTATCAATATGACTTCTGAAGTTAATTTTATCATCCATGATGACACCAAGATCCCGAACTTCATTTACAGACTCTAATAATGCTTCTTTTATATTATATGAGACAGCACTGGATTGTTTTTTCCTACTAAATCGTATGTGGCTACATTTTTTTACGTTAAGCTCCATGCGGTTCAAGTGGCACCATTGCTCAATCCTGTCTAAATCCTCTTGAACCAGAGTAACATCTACATCTGAATTGAGAGTCCTATAGATTTTAAGATCATCGGCAAACATTAAATATTTACAGTGATGGATTTCATTTATAATGTCGTTAATGAAGAGGGAAAACAGAACTGGTGCGAGATGAGAACCCTGAGGAACTCCTGAATCCGCATAGTATGGGTAAGACTCATAACCGTTTACGATAAGAATTTGCGATCGACGGGATAGATAGGACGAAAACCAGTTTAATAGTGAGCCATGTATACCATTGTATTCCAACTTTGAAAGTAACAGAGAATGGTCAACTTTATCAAACGCACTGCTAAAATCCGTGTATACGGCATCTACTTCTAATTTTTTGTCAAGAGCTAGGGTTACGTCTGTTACAAACTCGACAAGATTCGTTTCCACACTGCGACCAGCTTTAAATCCATGTTGATTTGGTGAGATAATTTTGTCAATGTGGCGAGTGATGATCGGACAAACAAGAGACTCAAAGATTTTAGGAAAGCACGATAAGATTGAGATGGGGCGGTAGTTTTTAACATTTGCAGGATCACCCTTTTTAAATACAGGTACTATTTTTGCGCCTTTCCATACCTCAGGGAAGATTCCTTCTTCAAGAGAGGTATTAAAAATAAGCAGCAATGGTAAGGAGAGAACATGGCTGCAGCGTTTAATGAACGAAGGCGGTATAGAATCCGGCCCAGGACCTTTAGAGATGTCTATGTGTTTTAGTTTATTAAAAAATTGTTTTTCTGTAAACGTAACAGTGCTTATAACACTGTTAATACCCGAAAATCTATTGAAAGTATTGTTAGTAGTAGCAGGGTTTCGACTAAAGACGGATACGAATTGATCAGCGAAAAGGTTTGCGATATCAGGACCAGTGCTAGCTACCCTATCATTCATAGACATGTCAGCAGGTATGCATGATTCCCCACGACGTTTATCTTTTATGAACCGCCAGAATGCTTTAGGATTTTTGGGAATATCACTTTCAACTTTATACTTATATGCATTGTAGCAGTTATTTATCAATGTATGGCAGCGACTACGGAGCAGTTCAAAGGTCAGTCTATCTCGGGGATTATTATACTTTCGGTATTTTTGTCTGAATTTCTCTTTTTCAGAAAGAGCCTTAATAAGCGAATCCGTATACCAAAAGGGAAATGTTGACTTTTTCTTTATATATTTCGGTATAAATTTATCGATGGCGTTCTGCAGTACCCCGTAGAAGATGTCGACCCTTTCATTCACATCAGCACATTTATGAAATGTATCGTCCCATTTAATATTTTTAAGATAAATAAGGATTTGTTCATAGTCAGCTTTGAAAAAGTTGTAGCCGGAGCGATATACTGGTTTTAATGGTTTTACGTTAGATATAGGAATTGAGATAAGTAAGTAATATGGTAGATGGATCGAAGACCTTAAAACGGTGGCTGGGTGGGACAGGCTGAAAGGCAAAGGACAGAGGAAAAGTTCCCTATATAATGAAGGTGAAGTCAAAGCCAAAGTCAAAGCAAAAAAAAAAAAATCCGTAAAGAGGTTGAATAAGGGAAGATTTATAAGGAAGTTCGGTATTTTTTGTGTGAAATCCTAGCAAACGGCTCTTAACCACAGTAATTTTGTAAAGAGGTCTCTCTCTTCAGGTAATAATATGAGGTTATATTAGATGATAGTCGAAGACATGTGCAATACTACCTACACAATGTCACATTACCAGGCTACAGCTCTACCAACAGGCAACAGCCAACCATTCCACTTCTAAATAAAAAAAGGCCAGCAACAAAATCCGTTATTCCGCCGGCGCGGGTACTTCTAACCTACCCTACAGGGTGGGGGTGAAATTAATCAGACGGGCTCAAGGGCTGCCGCGTCAAAAGAAAACCAAATAAAACGGCAAGCGACAAAGTTTCTACTGCTAGGAGATACGGAAGGAATGGAGACGACTTTGATATAAATGTACCTACCTCGTTTGATTTGAAAAATTCTACCATAGACTTACGTTAATTTCAAATGCGATCTTTTTGTGAAGTAACGTCTATTTCATAATAAGAATCAAAAGTATAAGAGACAATCGATTTTGAATCCATTGAAGTTAAGCGTAACGTATTTTTATGCCAGTGACAGTACGGTATAGGTACCTACCTACAATTATAAAAAAATGATTCAAACGGGTGGCGGGTATTTCCAAAATGAATCATGACTATTTTACATGAAAGTCTCCATCGACTGGTGAACACTGAACGCATCTTCTAAAACATTCATTTCAAATTAATTGACAAAGAAACGGGTTTCAAAGAATACCAAACTCTATTTTTGATAAAAGTCTCTATCGATTGGCGAATACCTACTGAACGCATCTCTCATCGCTCTTGCCCTTATTACAATTTATTTAAGGTCGGCGTAACCTAACTTGCTCAATTCTGCATTAGTTGTCATCTCGGTATTCACACCCCTTCTAGCCATATCATCTCTCCACTCAAATCTAGTTCTTAGTTGAGATTCATGCTAGAACATAATCCTAGACTTGAGGCACTTGTCTGTCTACACTTGCTATATGCAGCCTTACAAATGCGTTTTCCGCAAAATCAGGGGTCGGATTTCATCAAGATACAGAACACAAAAAATCTCGACCTCAACAAACCGACTCAACATTTTCCCCTGCCCCCAGTAAGTGGCATTCTATCACAAACAAACATTGATTTATCCTGATACCCCGGATTTAAGCGCCGCTTCCTCTTTCCCACTGACTTCCAATTTCGGGCCCAGAACTTTTTATGTGTCTTATAAAATTTTCTTTTATGGCCCTCCGCTTTCGTGTTGCTGTATGTATTGTGACATAAACCGGAATATTTGTGGAGGCTTCAGTTTTGGGCTGTGGAGTTTTTGGGGCAAGAAATCTTGGGCATAGGTAAGTATTGCTCAAACATTTTGCCAAGGAATTAGAGATCACTGAATGGAAATGAATGGGCATGCTTAGGGGATGAACCTAGTTTAAGAAGACAGATGTCTCGATACAGAACGGAGCTGAATTATTGAGTATGATTTTGGTTTTGCATTGAAATATGGTCAAAACGTGAGCAGTGATAAAAAAAATAATGAAATAATAACAAAGTCACGGGCAGTTTGATTTTTATTCAATACAAAATTGATTTAAAAACGGTGAAAAGTAAAAAAAAAAAAAAAACAGAGGTATCTGTGGAATATCTATGTTAAATCTATACATCAGTACATCCTTACATATTATAAAACAAAGTCCTCAGCCGCCTCTGTCTGTGGTCCTGTACGCGATAAACTGAAAAACTACTCCACCGATTTTCATGCTGTTTTCACCAATGGACCAGTGTTTCTTGAGTAAGGTTTAAGTATATAATAACCGACATCCACGCGGGCGAAGTCGCGGGCATCAGCTAATTAATTATAAATTAAAGTCACTTTTCGCGTCTATCTTTGTAAGTTGTGACAGCGTTGTTCTCTGAACTACGTAACGGATTCCGATGCGGTTTCCACCATTATTTAGAGAATTAATTCCGGGAGATTTATTCACATAACACTATAAAAAATTAATTATAATAAAAAAATCTCACTGTTTTGTCAACTCGTACAAACTGTGCGAATCAAGGGCGGTCGCTATTATATCGTAAACACTTTATAGAATCGACGGGAATACAACAGTTCTATTCATATAACAACATCATCTAAATATCTACCCTCAAAGCAGAACCCAAATATCCCGACTTCCACATCATACTCTTTCACAGCTCTCTCAACCCAAAAATCTCGGTTTAACCCAAATCATAATATCAATATACCGTTTGAACCCGGCCTAATATCTGGTCCCATGTGCGACGATCCTCCGGGGAGCAATCTTGTCCCATATTGATTTTATATTGCTCACATATTGTGGGGATCGTGCAGTGTGATTCGTAGTCGTCTGTGCTTGAATGTAGGTATAGCTGCAATGGATTTTATAAATTGATAAATTATATTTACTTCTGCAAAAATTGGTTCAACAATACACTATTACATGTCAAAAATAAATTATGTTTTAAAACTAGATGAAGTCTGTGTTTCCTATCGAATAATCTGAGAATAAAGACCGAAACAAATTCAAAGGTCACACTCAGTTTTTTTTAAAGTCCTTGGGCAGTTCATAAGAGTACCATGCAGTTTAGTGTTTGAGGAAGAAAGAACCATACAGATATTGTTTTTGGTTTTAGAACTTGGGACTTGCCTGATTTAACAGAGGTACAATTCTTGTATTTTTTAAGAAACCATTCTGGGGTCTTAAAACACTTTGGCAGAATCATAATAGGAAAATATTATGAATCATCGTAAAATGTCACAAACTGACAATTCATAATATGATCTGCGTGCGATTCATATTACGAAATAATTCATCTGTTTGACAGTTTTCTATGGAAATTCGTAAAATGGTCCACACATTATGAATTGGTTTTGTGTCAAATTAGAGGAATTGCTAATGACAGCTGGGAATTTAGAAAATGAACTGCTTTTAGAGGAATTGCTAATGTGGCCATTTTAGGCCCTCAGATGTCTGAAAATTGTATAGTGTGTTTGGCATTGATTGTCGCTGTGATGAGATGGCGATTAGATTTTGAACAATTTGATTTTGACATCAATTTTCATAGCCAGCTTCAATCTTCAACAAAATTACCAGAGGTACGTAAATCACTCAACAAAAAATAAAATAACTTTTAGAACTGATGATTAAAAGAGCACAGAGGGCTAACGAGAGGTGGTCCAATTGTGTTAGCATCCACTAGTGGTACAAATGTAGTTAGTGCGTGTGTGTGTGTGACATCTCCCCAACGAATTATCTTGTTTGACACAGAGTTATGAGTGAATAGAAGTGGCTGGATTAACTTTAAAGTGCACATTGTGCACATTGTACATTTTTTGGCATGAAAGTAAGGTTGATGACAAATGAATACTAGAGCGAATTTGAAATATTCGAATTTAAATAATTTTAAGAGTGGCGGTGAACCAGGCAACAATTTGAAATTACCTAAATATGAACTAATTCTAATGGAAACAAATAAAGTGTAGTGCCTAGAAACCAATAGCTTTTTCCCAGAGATTCAGAGTTAAAGAAAACCTTTTGACTGGCACAGACCCTCGAACCAGACTCCCAACATAATGCCATTAACGATAATTTTGTTTCCTTTAGAAACAAACAACATTCTTAAAAATACAATGGTTCATATTTGGCAGTACACTATGATTCCTGTAACGGGAACGATGATCATGAAAATAACATTTCAATGCAAGAACCAAATTCATCGCATGATTAATAACAGTGATTCTAAATAGCGGTCATAGCCTAACGGTGTGACCGTTGCACTGCCAAGTCGTAGGTCTCGACTTCGAACCCAAGACACGCACCTCTGACTTTTCGGATTCATGTGCGTATTGTATAATTATCAATTGCTTCAAAAACAGCGAAGGAAAACATTGTGAGGAAACCGGCATGCCTGAGAGATATTTCCCGATAGCATGTGATGCCAAGTCAGAGGCCCATGGGCGGCATAAAAACTCTGACACCAGGTTAGTCACAAACCTACGAAAAATAAAGATCGCATGATTTTTATAATTTTGTTAAAAAAAATATCACTGCCTTCTCTAGACCATTTCTAACTCTATGGAACCTACGTGTCAACTGCCCCAGACACTTAATAATAGGTAAATAAATAGACACAGTGCACTTCAATTGCATTCCACCAATTAATTGTAACTGCACTGTATTGTCATTGTCACTGATTGGTAATTCAATTTTTGTTGGGTGTACAGAGGACTTGTGTCTGACCTTTTGTGACTTGACAACGTTTGGGGTGTTTCTTTTGGGTGATTATTTTGAAATAATGTAGATTTCGATGTGAGATAAGCATATTGTTCGTGCAATATGGTAATAACAAAGAAAACTCATAGATCGTCATGGTAACCTTAGTCGGTATAGGTACTGTTAGTTTTAGATATACAGGGTCACACTAAATTAGCTATCGAAACTCTATAGACGTGATGAGTCAATCTGCCTAGCCTTTTCCCAACTATATTGGGGTCGGCTTCCAGTCTAACCGGATACAGCTGAATACTAGTATTTTACAAGGAGCGACTGCCTATCTGATCTTCACACCCCAGTAACTGTGCAATACGATACCTCTTGGTAAGACTGGTTGTCAGACTTTCGGGCTTCTGACGACCCGTAACGACTGTCAAAGATCCACGAATGACAGCCGGGACTAACGGCTTAACGTGCTTTCCGAGGCACGGAGGAGTTTCGGTATGTAAAGATGGTCACCCATCCACGGATCAACCCCGGCAAGCGTAGCTTAACCTGATGGATCGACCCGTGCGGCTGTTATTACTTAGCCACGAGCACCTCACGTTACGTATAGACGTGATGAGTATTGATGATTATGAAAACATGATGGAAAAATTCAAAAAAAATATATATTCGATTCTTTTTTTGCGACCCCAACCTGTGTCGTTACTTGAAATAAGATTTTAGAAAATCAGTTTATTTTTGTGTAAACTTCACAGACGTAATAGGTATGGATATACAGGGTTACTGGTAACTCGACGTATTCCTTGCAGGGCGTCATAGTAGGGTTAAAATGCAACAAATTAAGCCACCAAATGTTCTACCGAAATTCAGTAGTTTTTGAATTAGTTAAGAGTTTTAGTTTTTTAATGAAAATCCCAGATTAAACCATTTGAAACCAATTTAAAAATGATTTACGGCGCGACTGTACTGAAATTTAAGTTATTATCATAGTTGACGCCGTAGCAGACCTTTGTTAATAATTAAAAGTTCAATAATGCCTAAAACTTTGGCAAATATCACTAACAAAACATTTAATTTTTTGTAACTTTTAGCTCTAAAACTCTTAACTAATTAAAAAACTACTGAATTTCGGTAGAACATTTGGTGGCTTAATTTGTTGCATTTTAACCCTACTATGACGTCCTGCAAGGAATACGTCGAGTTACCAGTAACCCTGTATATAAAAAGGAAAAAAAAATAAAAAAAAAATATTACGTTGAAAACACTATTGAACTACAATGTGTTAACAAACGTTAATCTTTCTTTCAAAAGACATCAACGCGATCGATATTTTGTTTCATCGTTTGAAACTGCATATAACCGATCGATTTATTTTTGGACCATTAACTTGTAATTCTCTTACGGCATGTATTAAATTGATACGCTAATATACTCATTGATCGACTTCCCGTGATGTGCCTTAGCCTAGTACCTAATTATGACCAACTTGAATGTAGCACATACCTACATATTTAAAAGAGTGTCCTTGGAGTTTCTTTCCTGTTCTTCTCCATAGAGATCTACGTTTTGGAATGGGCAACTAGCTTCAATTTTCTGACTAACTGACCGACTCTTTGACAATCCAAAAGTGCCTGTAAATGGTTTAATTGAAATAGATGCTTTGAGTTTGAGTTTAGCGTGGATGGTCACAATTCTAACCTAACGGGTGTCCGGGATTCCCTAAATTAGTTACTGGCACCAACTTTAACGATTTAGATAAGTAGTTAAAAAAAATTGAAAGTTGAAAGCAGATCATTGACTAAAACAGGCGATCCGATTATCATTAGAAGATCAAAAAATTTTTAGAGGATCAATTTAATATTCCACTTCTGTTAGAATCGCTTCAATATAAAGCCGTGTACTGACCGGTGTTACGTGGTGTAATGTAACATGTTACAAAGCGAGCATTCGTGCAGTCAGTACGTGGAAACGAGCACGAACACGCGAGCAACGAGCGCGTGTTACACGGAGTTTAGAACACGGCGTATCGTAACATGCTCACTGCGAATGGTGGTCAGTAGTACACGGCTTTACCTTAAAATCATTACATTTTAGCTTCAACATAATAACATTTCTTTTTGACGAATCCAATACCAAAATTCCTCTAAATTCTTACCCTACAATCAATTTGTCTGCTCTCCAATCACTTAATTGATTCGACACATTTGGTCTTAATCTATACATTTTACTTTCAAATCACCACCCTTAAGCACCTCCTTATAAGGTTCAATTTCGTTTACGTTTAGCATCATGTCAAGGGGTGTAACCCCTCGTATGAAAAGTGGAAATCTATTAAAAGGAAAGGGTGTGATTTGCAATGGTTATTTTATTAGCTTTATCGAGATTAAATATTTTGAGGGTAGTGTGATGCTATTAAACTATTGTATGTTCACGTAGCTATTGCTGCAGGGTTGGTACGGAGAGATGATTTTATTTCGTCGTGATTCATACTTATTTTTTTCTTTATTATGTTAGCCTACACTGTCCCACTGCTGAGCAAAGGCCCCGCAAATCCTTCCAAGCATCCTTTTCCAGGGCCACCTCGATTCAACCCTTGCTAGCTCATCTCGCCACCTCTTCCTGGGCTGGCCTCGGCGGCGCCGTCCATTTTCCATTTTGATACTAATTTATATTTTTTTATATTTATTTGTGTATAGATATTATTGGTGTTTACTTTCTTAGTACGTTAATATGATCCCTATAGATACTTAGATGAAACTTAAACATAACTGGCAAATTGTGGGTGTGCAGTACACCTCTGCCTAACCCATCTGGGAATACGGGCATGTATTATATAATGAATTTCTAACTATATCAATTATAAATCTATATCCCCCAAATTCGATTACATTTATATTTAAGCATACCTACGCTTTCTACGCCGAGGGATCTACATTATAAAACCATGTGCTGAATTCATGGTAACAGTTTGAGCGTTTACAACGTATATTACCTCCAAGCATTTCGCCTACTTACTAACCAATCCCTTTTCACCAGGCGAAGGCAACACATCTCCCCTGCGTTGGTCTCCACCATCATCTGCTGCCCTGGTAGCCGCCGCCCTCGCACCGCCAGCTCTAAGACCCTGGCTACCAGACCCGCCCACCAAGAAGACCAACCATTTGGGTAAGACAGGTTGGCATCAGTCATCCTGCAATAAGAATATAGACTTATTTACACGGTGCAATTTAAAGTGGCATATTTTTGTTAAGTAACTGTGCGTTTGCACTGGTGAAAAATTCACAACAAAACATGTTGCAATCTCTATTTTCTGTCAATGTTCCACACAATTTTTGACAGGAACTAGAGACTTCAATATGTCTTGTTGTGAATGTTTCGCCAGTGCAAACGCACAATAATGATAAGCGACTGTTTAACCATACATTTTTGACGTTTAACCATCACTCAACTTTAAGCAAAGTTTTTGTTGCTAGTTGCGTGTAATAAGTTGAAACAATAATGGAAGTTGCACCGTCTAAGCCAATGTTTAGAGTTAGACGATATGTCTTCAATTTAATTGTATGCAACAGGAAAGAAACTTGCTTTGTGTAAAAGGAGCTTTAGTGGTAAATGGGGCTCCAAATTATAATGTTAAATGTGTTAAATTACAAACATATTTCCGAAAACAATTACATTCTTAAATTGTCCTCTGATTGCGATGCTTTGAACCTTTGAAAGGTGGAACGTCTGGAAAGATTCTATTTCAAATTAGAACTTCATCTCGCGAAGAAACGGAACAAACGAAAGATAAAATAAATTCACAGATTATAATCTGTGAATTTATTTCTATATTATATTTAATCTACGGCACGACGACAAAGATGAAAAGTTTATCGTCACTTCGTCTTCGTAGAGTAGAGATAGAAGTGGTCATGCTACGCGTGCTGTACACTTTCGAGTAGGTATATTTATCTAGGCATGGCCTCTGTAAAACAAAACCTATTTAGTGCGTCAGTCAGATAATAAAAAAATATTAGAAACGTATTTTTTGCTTTATCATATAAATAAAAAAATATTTAAGTAGATAAAACGCTTAAAGTTGGGGAGTTGTTGCTCGCTACGTCAGTATCAAATCTACCGAGCAGTGACGTTATGGCACATTTTAACTAAACGTATTGCCGTAATCTTTTGATTACGTAAGAAAATAAGTATAGAGTATTTTAGTTATGTGAAAAAAAAAAAAAAAAAATATCGTCATCCCTATAGAAGGAAATTGACTGGAATAATACCAAAGTTTAAAAACTTCAAGGGACAAGTTCAAATATTGGTATTATACGGCACCTTTTCTTGTAGGATTGATCTGCGTGGTTTGCGGCGATACCAGCTCTGGTAAACACTATGGCATCCTCGCTTGCAACGGCTGCAGCGGATTCTTCAAGAGATCTGTTCGAAGGAAACTTATATACAGGTCAGTTACGTAGACCCGCTTGCACCACCAATCACAAAATACATAATACTTAGTACATTACTGTCGCGGCCTGCAATACACATACGTGAGTCCATCAATGCCTGGTTGCGGCCAAGGCTTGTATAGTACTTTTCTCAAACAATACGTGGAAATTCCAACAGTAAATTAATTATAATTTCCAGAATCAATGACGAACAGCGTAATTTTTCACGCGAGTCGGAATAATGCTCGAATTTCCAAGCATGTTTGAGAAAAAAGTTTTTAAAACATCACTCTGTCTCTGTAATCTTCAAACGACTAGGTACTAGAAGCAAAAAGATGTTTTAAATTCGCTAAACTATTTTACTGATTTGTGGTGCAAGTGGGCCTTAGATTTGTGGGGCAAGTGGGCCTTAGATTTGTGGTGCAAGTTGGCCTTAGATTTGTGGTGCAAGTGGGCCTTAGATTTGTGGTGCAAGTGGGCCTTATATTTGTGGTGCAAGTGGGCTTCAGATAGCATCGTCTTCCCAACACCCTTATTGCGTAACACACTTTCAATCACAATCGGAATGACTAATCCATTATTTCATAATATGTTCGAAGTTGTCTGCTCAACAACGTAAATAACGCAATGGACGTTGTTGAACTGTTAAAATGAAAGCCATTGCTACTGTAAGATGCAATTACCCCGCAGATGAGACTGATTAGTTTTATAAATGGAACGACAGTTGCAACCGCTGGATGTAAAATATTGATAATTTTATTCTTTCTATTGCGTATGTTTTGTCTCCATTATCTACTGGGCATACCTAATAACTTGTTTGTATATTTCTACCAAAACGCACTGATTTATTTATTGGAGTCAGTCTTAGATCTAATAAGTTATTGTAAAGGGTAGTGTCAATAACAGTAATAATTATATAGGTACAATAATTATACACACAGTCCCTATTCTTAGATGTAACACATTGGTAATCTCATCTTCTAAGTGCAGATGAGAGAGATTTCTAATTTCATCTTTTTTGTAAATTCTTACTAAAATATACTCAAAGAGAACCATAAACCTACAAGAGAAAATTTTAGTCTGTCCAAAATTAGATCACTCAAATATTACTAGTATTATTTGAACAATTGTATAAGCTGAACCAATTGCACTAGCTAGAATAACAAGTGAAACTACCATTTCGTCATATATTTGTGTTATATTTCGTATTTTATATGGAACTGTGTGAACTGGTTTTTGGAATACGTTGATTGCTCAACTGTGTTGTGTATGAGCAATAATTGTTTTATGAAGTGTCTCTATCATTCTTTTTAGCAGAATTTTTGTATTGACTTTTCTGTGGTACATACATACATAATCAGCCTATAACGTTCCCACTGCTGGGACACAGGCCTCCTCTCTTCGAGAATGAGTGGGCCGTAATCCACCACGCGGGTCCTGTGCGGCTTGGTAGATGTCACGTGTCTTCGAATTTTTTGGTTCTAGGACATGCCGGTTTCCTCACGATGTTTTCCTTCACCGTTTTGAGAGCAGTGGTGATGAAATTATTTACACAAAGTAAAGCGCCTGCCTGGGTTCGAACTCATGACCTACGACTCGGGTCGGTAAGTCGGGGCCGTTACCACTGGGCCACCACTGCTCCCTTTCTGTGGTAAATTATGACTTGCTTTATAAGGGGTGGGAGGGAGGGTTTCAATGGGAAATCTGCAAAAGAACACCAACGAATGTTCACCGGATAAACTGACAACCAAAAGTACCTAATATTTTGATTTAACTTTCGGTACTTATATAATTTTGAAATTGGCAAAATTCTTGCAAAATATGAGCTGAACAAACTCCTTTGTTTACCACAAAGGAGAATGTTTGTGCTATCTTTTATATCTCTCAGTTCATTAAATCTATTATCTCTGTCGCTGAAAATAATGATATTATTATATAAGATGGAAAAATCGACACACCACGAAAAACAATACACTGCAATCGAAAAGAGAAAGTTTCCACAAAACATGGGGTCACCATCTGTGACACAGTTCAACCACGGATGTTCACCAGCTAAATCAATAGTAGAACAACCAAAAAGTATAATATATGGTGACACAGTATTACAGATAACAAATGAGTAAATGAGTCAGTATGTGTTGACTAAACTGAAACTAGTAATTTGGGACATTTTAAACAAAAGAAAATTGAATGTATGACAAGGTGTAGAAATTGTTGATGATGATGTAAGTAATAACAATTTCAAAGAAGTTTAAACCTAGTAATCTATATTCACCTTACTGATTGAAACTAAGCCCAGTCTCGCCAAGACGAGAAACCTGGTCGAGATAGTCTCTATTAGCTGTCGTCAGTCAAACAGTCAATAAAAAAGTAGCGTAAAAAAGAAATACTATAATTTCAGATATATAACGTTTATAAATTAGAGACAGTAAAATCAAGACTCGAAAATTAGAATCAATCAATATGATTTCTACTGACATATATATAAAATATTAGCAACTAGCTTCTGCTCGCGATTTCGTCCGTGTAGAAGTCAACTTAATCATAAAACGTATCCTATGGCACTCAGCAATAGTGCAGGTTAGGCAGTAGTGTACCTATAGTAAACCCACATTTCGCCAGTTATGTTTTAAGTCATGTAATAGGGGGCGAGCCTATTGCTATCAACCGGGCACAAATCCAGACTCTAGGCTGTTACTGAGAAATTCCAGATGGAAAAACCCAATGACACCTTGCCCGACCTGGGAATCGTACCCAGGACCTCATGATCGGCAGTAGTGCTTGCAACCACTAGAACAACGAGCCAGTGAACAAACATGATTGTTGTAATTGGAACATTACTTCTAGATTGACCGTTAATTAAGTTAATTTGTAGTCAATTTGACCTGTTTAGAATATTAGTTAAGAAGTTTTGAAGACAATATTCTAACAAAGCCAAACTGCACCAAGTCCGATATCACTTAAAACTATCCAAAAATCAAAACAAACATACATAATCCGAAAATCTCTACCAAAAATTGCAACAAGACAAACACACAGCGGCTCATCTGCGATGCCATACCAAAAATGACAATAGAAGAACGGGGATGTTTGAGCACTTGAACCCACTTAATCCATAGCAGAAGAGAATGCTTCTGTAATTTTTGGTGCATCTGTGACCCGCGTTAGAGTGTGGACAGCGTAAGAGGGGCAGCGATTTGATGAACTTGGAGTTATTGAAAATGTTTTTAAAAACATCTCGTAATAATAATGGTTTTTGACAAGAACTAAGGTCAAAAGTATACTCGTATATTCATAAAGATTTCGTAAATGTCTCATTTTCGTAAAATTTGTAGTTTCAAAGTATTTTTTTTTTGTGTGTTTGTCGCGACTACTCCGCCAATTATGAATTAATTTTGATGATTCTTGTTATTTAATGACTATTTTGTTAGATGCTTTTTTAAACATTTTAATTTTCAATTTAACTACTGTACATTTTTGCTTTGATATGCAGCTTAGTAGAGGTCTCTCATTTGCACAAAATTATGCTTAATTCTCGACCACGCTCATCTACAACAAACGCAATAATTTTTCGATAAATCTATGATTAAACATCCAAATGCTCTACTAAAACGCTACCGCACATGTAGTGTATCCGCACCTTCACATCGCCAATCGAGGGGTACATGATGTAAATTAATTCTGAGTTTTTATTACCACTAAATTCTGTTTTAAATTATGTTATATTACTGCTTTGTTTTATATATTGTTTTTTCTTGTATTAAAAAAATATTAAAATTGTCCTGTTCGTTTAGTGAGCCATAATACGCCTAGTATAAGTTAGCCACCTTTTCAGCTGGCCAGAGGCAACCAAATCACAATGTTCCAAATCATGTAAATGATAAGAGGAAATATCGCATCAGTCTTTTGTTTTTTTTTTTTATTATTGGTCATTTTCTTTTAACTTTGTCTGACCAACAAATACGAGACAATCACAGAATTTCATACAGTTGCTTCTTCTCAATAATTCAGCAGGAAATTTAAAAAAAAACCTTTTCAAATAAATCAAGTTCTAACGCCACAAATACCCACAAAAAAAATAAAGGCAGATCTCACAGATAACATTAAAAACTGTTTAACATTTGGCCCTCTCCCCTACTTAAGTGGCGTTTCAATTAATTCGCTACCCGTCCTAATGTTATTAATATTGTGTGCCACCCTTATGATAGAATGATAGATGGTCAAGTGTGACATGTGTACCGGCTTTATAATTCACAAATTGATTTTCTGGAGTTTCTTTGTGTAGATGAACGATTTTTTGTGGGGTTTATGCTCTATTGATTTTTAGGAGAATCAGTTTGATAGTCAGTAAAATTAGTTATAATGACCAGGCAAAGCATTGGCAACCCATGTTATTATTCATTGCATTATGTACAGTAGCAGGCCGGAGACTGGATTTGTGCCCTATATATGGCAATAAGCCCTATTACTTAAAATATAACTGGCGAATTTTGGGTGTACTATACACCTCTGCCGAACCATTTGTGGAATACAGGCGTGATGTTATGTTACAGGACACTTCCATGCATGAACACAACCAAGCATTAAGTAGGTACTTAATTAAGCGCGGCACCATTTCATTTCATAATTTAACAAACAAAATTCTCACCAAAGCTTTTGATAAACTACACACAAGTGTCTATACCCAAATATACTTCTCCACTACGAAAACATACCATCTTTAAACAGAATACATTTTTCTTTCAACAAAACATCAAAAAACCTTGCACCTAATTTTCAAACCGCTATTACAATTCAAAAGCTAAAGTGGCGTGAAACAGGGAGCCATCCTCGGCCCGGTCTCTTTTATATATAGAATTGCAACAAATGTCAACGTAGCCGTAAGCCTATTACAGATGGGATTATCGGTAATGAAATATCTTTAATCTGTATTAGTTTCTGTGGTAGCAGATTTTTGTGGGGTATAACGGTTTAGATGTAATATAGGCGAAGAAGGAGCGAATTGGAATGTTTTTGGGTACAGCGGCGATGATGATCAAAGATTTTTTCGTGTTTACGATTTGTAATAAAAACGACTGATAGAGAAAGATTGGACGGTCAGATGCAACAGCACTATAATTGCATAGCACATTAAAATCACAATCCGAAGGATGTTAAAGGATTAGCAATATTAGCAATATTTATCTATTGCTAATATTGCTAATCCATTGCCAATCATAATGTTTGAAATACTTGTCTACCCGACAAAGGAAATAACGCAATTAATGTTGTTGAACTGTTAAAATGAAAGGCATTATTTACCATTGCAAGTGTGTTACGCAAAAACCGCGCAGGCTCGAAAAGATAGACATGTCTTAGAATATAAATATGTGACGCTAGTATAGTAAATTACTAAACTAAGATGTAGTCAAGATAAACATTGGGAAAAAATTTGGATTGCAATAATAAGTTCCTTTAGTTTTTCGTTAGCAATAGCATATACACAAATTAAAAATGATTAATTTCTAAAAAAAACAGGCGTATATTGAATTTGTGAGTATATCTTATCTTGCGGTGTGGTACTACCATGAAGCATTCGTGTACTGGTTTGATTGAACAGGTTCTTATTTCTGTATGAGAGGTAAGATTGATTTATTATTTTGATTGTTTAACACATTATAGTAAATTATTTTAATGGTTATTCAGTATCAACACAGAAAGTGACCAGCTAAAATAAGTCTTTAATTGATTGTAACATATTCAAAGTCTACAAAGTACTATGTCTATGAGCAGGTTTTCTATGGTCTCTATGGCGTTTAGGTTTCGGCAAAAAATCGTCTCTTTCATTTAAAATAATAATAAAGCTCAACAAGGTTGGTCACTTAAAAAGTTGACTGTCCACTGCCCCGTAACCCATGGAGAGGTTACCCATGTTAGCTGCGCGGTTCATTTGTTTGCTAGCCACATTAGCATTCGTGCGCAGCGTGGCCGAGGATCGTAGTGGACGATCCCGCCAACACTTTCATACAAAGCGAAGCTAAGTACACGTACCTAGCTTAACCGTGGGCTGCTGTGGACCACCGTATTTAAGAGCTAGTTCTGCAAATTGCTCATCCTATGTCATTTTGTTGGCAGATGTCAAGCCGGCACCGGCCGCTGCGTGGTCGACAAGGCTCACAGAAACCAATGTCAAGCATGCAGACTCAAGAAATGCCTTGCCATGGGAATGAACAAAGACGGTGAGTTTATTTAGATTTGCAGTCTTATTGAGAGGGTGCATTCTGAAATTTGTCAGCGTCGTAAATAGCTGTCAAATATGTCGCTGTTTTAATTGATTTGTCATTATTACTAAATACAATTATTAAAATAACGCTCTGTAGTGTACCTACAAAAGTCTCTAATTTAATTTAGTAATAATCACAAATTAATCAAAGCAGCAGAATATTTGACAGCCATTTGTTATATTGCCAACTTTGAGAATGCACAATTCGTTTTATTCGTGAAATTGCAAAGAATATTCCAAAAGATATGTAGAACGTTGGGCGATGGGGAAATCCATTCGAATTAAAAATTTGTAATTTTAGGTGTATTTTGTTGAATTAGACAGAGTATGGAATAGAAAAAAAAATAGTTTGTAGAAGTTGCTTTTTATTCCACCCTGTAAGAGTTAATTAAGAAATTTTATTTCAAATAGGTAGAATTCTATAAACTCAAAACTATACGATACGAAGATATACGAGTAAGCTTAATAATAATTCATCTTTTCGTCCATACGGGATAATTTTAAAAGTAATATCTATAGAACATTCATATAGGTATTACTTTTATAATCATGAACTCACGCCTCAATAGAAAATATTGTAAGTCAGAGGCCGTACCATAACCAAAGCGATCGTCGTAAAAACATGCGACAGTTGCGTTCATTTCGTTCGCGTAAAGATACTACTATACCAAAACGCCACGTAGGTACAGACAATAGGTACAGTCAACTGCATGTCGGTCTGTCGTTGGGAGCTTGAGCTGGCCTACCGCAGTACGGAGTTTCTATAGAATAAGAGGCTAGCTTATAAATATTTTGTTACCACTGATACAGCGTACTGAACCATGACCCTTTCTTTATTCCTTTTGCTTCGTCCACGTTTATATACTTTTAAGTATTTGTAATTATTTTTTAAATTGGATATACTCATCTTTCACGTAATATTTATTTAGTTTAAAGTCTTTATTTATTTGTGCTTGTCGCAAAGAGTTGCAATTTTATTTTCAATAAATAAAAATATATTCGAATTTACGTTACGTTTACGTCGCGTGTTCGTGCTAGGGCTCTGGTGATACAGAAGCGCCGCTTACTTGGAAATAAATATACTTAGACGCTTATAAACTCCTTAGCTACGCCACATGATTAACTTGCAATCAGTAATTTCTCGCTCCCGTAAAGTGATTACCACACCTTAATGTACATTGATTCCTTAGAAGATTTAGGATAGTTCGTGAACACTCGCGATTTAATTATATATTTTACTTCATGTGTCCGCACATTCTTGGCTGTTATCTTTTTGTTAGCCTTGTTTAATTTTAAATATTTGGGAAGAAAAATTTAAAGAGCGTCCATTGAATTCCTTGCCTGTTCTTCTCCTCTCTAAGAACCTACTACTCGTACGTCTATTTAAAATAAATGCTCTGAGTTCGGGTTTTAAACAAAATGGATGGCTGTGATATTCAATATTACTTCTATAAATATTGTCCCCTTAACCTTGAATCGGGCTTAATCAGGCTTACCAAGTGGTATCGTGTTACCCATACCTGGATTGTGTAGATCAGATAGCCAACCACTCCATGTAAAGTATTGTTATACAACTGGAAGCCGACTTTCCACATAGTTGTGAAACGGCTAGGTAGATGATGATGATCCTTGAATCATTTCCATCAACTGTTTCATAGTTTTAGTACTGAAATGATGGCAGATGTTGACTTCGACGAATTTACTTAGGTAAAATCTATTTTATCATCACTATGCTGATTGTTTAAAGTCCCATTTTCGTCTTCTACAACTTCTAATTCTAATCAAATGTATTCTTGAATATTCGTATAAACTCCAAAAACAATATATCTAAGTGTAGCTTCCCACAGACCTCGCAAATCAAAACCAATATTTGCCAAAGAAGATTACACTAAGTAAATACCAGTTCCCACGTCCCAACGAGTCCAAACATGTCATAACATTTCATATTGCTATAAAAAGCTAACAGATCTGTTGTACGCGCCCTGTCGCACGCACACAAGTCAATTAGGCGTGAAGATATTCATATAGACAGGCCACCCTCGTATTTCATTGTTAGTGGAGACTGGACGCTGTTTCTACCTGAGTAGGGTTCGATTTTGACTGGATGCTGGTCTTGCGAATTATTTGATGAGGTTATACCTATGGTTAATTTTGGGTGAAGTGCTTAAGCAATTATTTTTGTGACTGTTTTACTGGTAGATACTGTAATATCCAGAGCTAGCGTTGTAGTAATTTTAATATTTGAACTACCCAATACTTTGGTTTAAATTATTTATTTAAGCGTACAGTCTAAGGCTGGACTCACACATTGTGAATTCCTTTCTGAATTCAGAGTCGGAATTCATATTATTAATTAAGAAAGTCCAGAATTACATACAATTTAATAATTATGCTTCACACACATTCTGATTTTTTCAGATTATGATTTTCTCAGATCGATCTGTAAGAATGACACTGACGAGCGTTCTTGATTCCGTATCGGAATATTTAAGATTATGATTTCATAACGCGCGTTTTTCTATACATTTGAAAACGCGAACACACACACACCGGAATCAGATTATGAATTGTTTCAGTTCCTCTTCCATATTCAAGACGTTTGCCTGAGCCGAAAAACACGGGACTACTGATTTATCTGAATTTTTAAGAAATGTGTTGAGGCAGCTTGCCGGAATTCAAATTATGAATTCCAACTCTGAATTCAGAGAGGAATTCAGAATGGGTGAGTCCAGCCTTAATACAGATTCCTGTTTCTTTTTTACCATTTAACCAGAAATGGTTTATGTTAGCATGTTGCGGTTATCATACTAATTTTCATGACTAACAAAAATATGTATCGTGAAACAAAGGCTAACATAACAGTCAGCATTATTGTAGTTGAATTGAACGAGCTAGCTTGTTTTAGTTTAAAAGATACTTCACTGAAAAGTGAAGACATTGCAAGTAACAAAACAAAAAATTAAACTCTTCTACATGACTAGCATAGCAACCAGAAAAATAATAACCTTGATAAACCTTAAACACCAAAGATAGAAGGGTTCTGCATAATAGAGACAATATTATAGACCGCGTGGCCGCCACGTGTCGGTGCCGCCCCGTATACAAATTATGGCTTAGCAGTTAAAAGTATAGTTTATATTCTACTAACTAAGTCGTGCATACGTTTGTTAGTTTAGTTCGGGAGAATGGATGTGGTGTAAAAATTTAAATGCTCTTTAGGAGGAGTATCTAATGGTTTGGTGAAGGGTTTGACATTCATAAGATCATTTGGAAGGTTTATAAATGTCGTTCGTTCAAGCAAGCTGCAGCAAGCGTAGCGTAGCATGACCATTTCTATCTCTACATAGATGTATGATGTATATGATCTCTACTTTACGAAAAATAGACATAACCATTTCTATACGAGATGACATCTATTGAAAATCAATCTGTTTTTATTTTTTTCTGTTTGTACTGTGATCATGGTCCGCGTCTAGGTCATGGTTACTATTGTATGGTGTTTCTTCTATTTAGGGTGAAAAGTTTCGAAATGATGTGACCTAATCTTTAACACTACCTAATTTCAAAAGTCTAACCTAGACGTTGGATTAGCAACATAATCAATCTCTCGAGTCCTTCAGGCGTAGCATAACTATCGTAGAATAGGAAGAAACAAAAGACAAACCTACAGATTGTGGAAAGATTTTTACGGGGCGATGTCAAAAACTAAGAAAATAAATCACACATTGTATATAAAGAGATATGTCTATTCTTCTCAGAGTAGAGATAGCAGTGGTGAGCCTACGCGTATTGTAGTTAAAATCATTTAATAACTTTTGTAGGTGAAATTCGTACTTTGAACTTTTGAAGTAATAACGGTTTTCTTATTTCTTGTGCATTTTATCTAGATTCCCGCAGGATGACTATGATAGACAGTTATATATGTAGTTATATTCGTAATTTCAATGCCATTTCGTTTCGAAGGTATTGGATTCCTGACTGATCTTTCTCTCATTGGACATACTACTAAACGAAGTACTAGTTCAAGCGTATTTTGAAAATAATTGCAGCTTTGTTGATTGATGTGCTCATAGTAACAACATAAACCGATTTACTGAAGACGATGAATAATATCTAACCAAGATATTTTTATTCAGCATCTTCAGCAAATTGGTTACGTAATATTAGTAACCAAGTGGCTGAAGATAATAGGTATGGTGACAACTAAAAATACCTAAAATACGTATAATATTTCTTTAATAATAACCAAAATGATCTTGACTTGGCTCACGAGGTTGTCGACATGTGAACTGAATGAAAAAAATGGAAAAGCGTTTATTCGTGGCAAAATCCCTATTCTAACAAAATTTACTTCTGCCAAACTGCAAAGCAGTTTGTTGGCAGATGTAGCTCCCATATAATACAATTTTTATACTTAAGTATTTGTGTGCTTTTCCATAATACGTACCAAGCATACATTTACCGCTAAACATTAACATACAACCAAACACACATATTTGATTTGATTTATTCCATTCCAGCACCAATAACCAATACCACTGGTACTCGCTACAACCCACATCCATACCTACTGGCTCAGCCAAATTTTTTTTTTTTTTTATTTGGTTTTAATTTATACAATTGTACAGAAACAGATGGTTCGAAACAGAAGTAAATGTGGGATGTGGACTCTGCGATCATTATGCGTTTAGTCGTATCAGCCAATGGCCTAATTGCCAAGAGCCTCGACCAACACCTATGGAGGCTCTCGTTGGGCAGCTGGGTTAAGGGCTTTATTCCGAAAGCGGTACTCCTGGACACGGCCCGTATTGTTAGGAGGTTCCTCTCACTGGAATTCTGACCGCCCGGTAGCTTGGACCCTGTTACCGATACCGGTGGGCTACTATTTTTTATATGTTTAAATGTTTTTATATTCTAATATTTAAAAATGTAATTTATAAGTGTCTTTAGAAAATAAATGAGAAAATAACAAAAATTACATAACAGCACAACTGTTTTGCCCAAAGGATTAAGTAGAGGTGTCCCTATAGCACACCCACGTTTCGCCAGTTATAACGAAGTCCCATGTAATTAATGAAAGAAAAATTACTCATATACTTAACCTCCCAATGCTCTTCCCAAATTAGTTCACACATCATCACAACCCTCTAGCAACTTGTGCTATTGTTATAGTAGCCCCAAATCACAAGTGCATATCATGTGACTTTTATATCATTGACTTAAGGTTTAAATTGCAATGAATGACGCGCAGTCGTAACATTCAATACTTCAATGCGTCTGCTACTTATTACTGCACAATGGAATCTATCATAAATGCATTTTGTTTGGTGTTATTAGAGAAAGTGATATTTAATATAATATGTCAACCAATTTTCGTCTAGGTTCAAGGGGGCTACAGGAGCTAAACGCAAGTTTTTTTGCGTAAAAGTATATGATTCACTGCAGTAAACAAAATCAGAAAAATATATGATAATTCTTCAACATTTAAACTAGTTAGATAGTGTGGTGAAAACATACGAGTACACTGGCCGTCAAAACTTAGTAGAACACTTCTAAAATTGCAATAACTTTTAAATTACTCAAGATAAATTTCCGAAATAAAAAGTATTAAAAAAAGAATTACAACCTTACATAATATTATAAATCAAAGTCCTCCGCCGCGTCTGTATGTCGTCCTGTACGTGATAAACTCAAAAACTACTGCACCGATTTTCATGCTGTTTTCAACAATGGATAGAGTGGTTCTCGAGTAAGGTTTAAGTATATAATAACCGACATCCACGCGGGCGAAGTCGCGAGCATCAGCTAGTTTTTTATATAAAAACTTCATAGCCAATAACCGTCTTTTAAGGAATGGCTGAATAAAACTTAAACAAACAAAAACACTCCTTTCCAAATTGCTGCAACTTTTGACTTTTTTGTTTCTGTTTTTGTTTTCACATTTATTTCTTGATCGATGAATTTTGATTTAAAAACCAAATACCAGTTATTAAAATGTAAACAGGCGTAAACTGTAGTTATCAATGTTGTTTGAGTTTTTTGCCAGTAAGTTAAGAATGGCTATTATTTGGTTTAAGTTAAAAACGTTACTTATGCATAATAAACTATAATTTCCAAGAACGCTGATGAATTTATCTTTATAACGGTTTTTATTTCAAAACTCTGGCTTCTACAATTTAGGAGAAATTTTAAAAGTGCGGTACTAAGTTTTGAAGGTCAGTGTGTAATAGGTACCACTACATAATTTGATTCGATCGAAAAAACACAAAGATACCTCCTAAAATTTATTTTATCGATTAAAAACCATATTAGTATACTGCAATCATTCTGATTTTTTCGTCGTTAGTCATCAGTCGTTACGGGTCGTTAGAAGCCCGAAAGTCTGACAACCAATCTTGCCAAAGGGTATCATCGTATTAACCAGGGTTTGGAGGTCAGATAGGCAGTCGCTCCATGTAAAATACTGGTATTCAGCTGCATCCGGTGAGACTGGAAGCCGACCCCAACATGGACGGGAAAAGGCTAGGCAGATGATGAATCATTCTGATTTTTTGTCACATCATTCTACAAGCAACTTGTTAAATTAGTCCAATCAATCAATTTTTTGTCAAGATAATTGTTTCATAATTTGCAATAAGTTACCAGTGTTGTGTCATCGTGCTTCTCTTTCTTTTCAATGCAGTCCGACAGTGACCGCGTTTCGGCTGTTGCCAGCCTCTTAACAGAATTGAAATGTGTGATTTTGATTAACCTTTTCAGTATCCCCGCTCAGAAAGTACAAGAACTGTCAAATAAAAAGACAAGAAATGATATAAGAATAAATTAGAATCATTATAACGTTCCGAAAGGTGAAAATATTTAGGATTCACAGAGTAAAAGTTATTTATTGAGAATGGAAAAATAAGCTTCGAAAAGGCTTAAGATCTTTTTCAATATATGTAAGCCAACTATGAGCTGGTCTAGGTATTAACCTGCCATTGTATTTACATACTCGTCTCTAGGTAGGTATAAGTACCTACCTAGAGACGCTTTCCGAAAAAAACCGTTCAGTCTTAAGCGACTGAACGGTTTTTTTCGGAAAGCGTCTAAAGCGAGCTAAAGCAACCGATACTATTCACTACCTATTTCATTCACCTTTCAACGCCACCATTTCTTTTTAACGTTTTTTATTAGACACTGACTTTGGCTTTTTTTTAAAGCTTAAGCTATTGGTACTTTTAATGATCAGGGAGAATCTTGTTTTATCATTTCGAGCATTTAAATAAAGTAACCGTTCTAACAATGCAAACTCAAATAATAGGTACGTCTAAAACATTCGCACAATAATAATAATGACCACAAAACTAAAGCACAGAATCAAAACCATTCACAAATCACGTAATGCCCTAAAGCTGAATCTAATAAGGCGAAACTCAGTACACAGTAACACACCCACATTTTAATGAGTGGGAATCCGCAAACAGATAATTAAGGAAAAACTACAAAGCGATGGCCCCCAGGCGTCCGCGCTCACATTCAAATGAGCACCCTTTGTTATAAAGTGAGATGTTTAACCGCGTGAAATGCAACTAGATTAAATAATAATTTCGACAGGCGGTGCAGTAGTTATTAAAAATATCATTCTTATTTTAGGCTGAGAAAGTAGGCATTTTATAGCAAAATAGCAATAATGGATGACGAAACGTATGCTTTAAGATTTCCATGCCACTATACTATTCATAAAAATAATGTTAAAATTGCAGGGAAAACTGCGTACATGTATCTCATAATGCAAAACAAATATGGGTATAAGACTAGACCCTATTTTAAGACTTCAAAACAATTAATTTTCTTTGATTAACTCTTACAACTTGAGCTGATAATGAGCAACTGATACATTCTATTTTTCTTTCGTTCCCAGATCTGCATGGAATCTACTCAAGATACAGTTCGTATAAAATACATTAATATATTTTAAATAGTTAGACAGATACATAGGCATTTAGTTATAATTATTCTATTTACTTAACAAATCAACTTTAAACACTGCTCTCTCAATGAAACTTGAAAATTAAACCAACACTCATTAATTAAATCATGCCGTAGAACACTGAGAGGCTTTTGACAAGGTGAACCTACCACACCATCCGAAAATAATTAGATTGTCGCGTCGACATCTCAAAGCGTAACGAAATTACACTTTCCTTTTCATACCGGGGGTCCCAAAGACCAAAATAATACAAAGCTTAAAGTGGTAAAGGCGTCCCCGTCTGGCGTGCCGCAGGGCACAACGCTGGGCCCCTCGTTACTACCTTTATCTTTTTGACACTTTCTTTCCTCGCACAAATTGGATCACATTTTCATTGTTCGTTGTTCATGCGTTATGGTAATTTTGTAATGGATGTTTCTGGGTTTTATTAAGTTTATGTTTAGGAGTTGCTATTGGTTTTATTTTGTTAATTTTGTTTTGATTTTTTTTGTGTTTTAATTCTTGTTTTGTCTGACCTTTGTTTGGAGAACGTTTGAACTTTTTAATACAGTTTACGGCGTATAGACCTAGATTAGTACAATAAGTACATGCGATTTTAGAATTACGCAATACTTAACAGAAATACTACACTTACCGATTTTGCTCTAACGGTTATTATTTTCATTTAAAGCAAAAGAACTGCCATTTCAATTCTGCCAAGGGCAACGGTCCTTGAAAATATATCCCATGTTTTCTAGTTATACGTCCATCCTTATGTTATAATCCCTTAGCATTCCTAAGCCTCCCCTCATGGGATACCCACATAACTTTATCTATAAGCTTATTAACGGGTACGACATACCACTTTAGCGCGTGCTCACTCACCTTTACCTCGTTCACTCATCGCACTTCTCGCCCTCTTGTGATATTTTTTCTGGATGGAAGAAGATTTTATGAGTATGCCAGGAGTATTGTGAGAAGTTCGTATGCTAGTTGGGTTTTAATTTTAATGAGTGTAATCGGCCTTTAGCTGTTCTTATTAATTAAGTAAATAAGAAGCAAATACTTACCTTGTTGGTCTATTCGCCCTAGCACGACCTGTAGAACATTCAAGTCATAAGAATCACCTTGGTTCGATATTTGTCTCTGAGTTTCATATATCCATATAAATATTAAAACTACATAACTTAGAATTAAATATTATAAGTTAAATTCGCTTTTCGTATCTGAGTGTGTGACCGCTGTGATCTTTCAAAATACACGATGGGTTTTGATGCAGTTTTCAAACCAACATTATAATGAAGAAAGATCAATCAAATTTAAGTCTTAAAACTGAGGGCGGGTCGCTAGTTATTAATAA
Source organism: Lithophane leautieri (assembly GCA_949152455.1). Lineage (NCBI taxonomy): Eukaryota > Metazoa > Arthropoda > Insecta > Lepidoptera > Noctuidae > Lithophane > Lithophane leautieri. Next base: position 4,312,263 of record OX424482.1, on the reverse strand, counting down.
AATGCTGAAGAAAATGTTTGTAAAAAAAATACAAAAATAAGAAAATCTTCGACATTCTGACTTAAACAAAGAAGAAGAGAGTAGAAGGCAGAGAATTAAAGATTCATTTGTAAAATTAAATGCTAATAGCAGTGATTTTGCGCTTTAATCCCCGACTGTACCTACTCCGTACGGTTGTAAGCTTGGTATTAAGGCGTGAAGTCGCCGTCAAAAGTGTTTTGGTACTTCGTTGTTTTAGAAAATATTATTATTATTCGAATTTAAGTAGGTAAATAGAATTGTTTTTTAGAATGTTTATGATTTATTTTATGTAATAATCTTGTCAGAAAAATGTAAGTCATACGTCGAAACGATTAAAAAAGTTCCAGAAATTTTAGTTCCTATTATGTTTGCTGGTCTTTATAGTTTTCATATATTATTATTGTAAGTCGCCAGTTTTAAACTTATCATACACTTCTTTCAGCTAAAAATAAATAAAAGATGGACTGTTTACTAACAATTACGACATTATTACAGTTCTTTAATTATGTTCTTGTTTTCTTCTAACATTCTCGTAATCTTTGTTTTTTTCTGAAAAATTGAATTTTCAGCGCCAAAACGACATAAATCTATAGGCGTAATAACTCCCATAGACTTATAACGTAGGTACAACTTATGATAATATTTCACCAATAAAACATTGCTGCACACACCAGTCCACAGAATCCGTCGTACCCTAACACTTAACTGTTTATACCGAGAGTTAAATCTGCAGTAACAGACACTGATTAATGCGATTTTAATCCGCCCATAAAACCCTAAATCCAACCCTGTATTAATATTCAACCGAACTCAGAAGGTCACAAGTCCTTTCAATTTTGCAAACGAATTTCAACTTTAGCTGGTAAAGGGTAGAGTCTTGAATTTAATGAGTGGGGAAAAACGAATGTTTGGCTCGAATTTCTAACTTTTAAAGTGGGAGTCCAAATTCAAAAGGCCCGGCTGTGGCCATGATAACAGCGATTATTTTAAGCGAGACCTAAGGCTTCCTGTACATGACGCCGGAGCCGCACCGCCATCGCACCGGAACCGCATGTAAAATAGTAAAGCAACGATCACAGTTCAGTCAAGCATTGCCAACGAAACATGCGGTGCGGCTCCGGCATCATGTACAGGAGGCTTTAACTGGAGGTATAGTTAGAACGATATGATTAATTTTGTGGTTCATCATCTACTTAGCCTTTTGACAACTATATTGGGGTCGGCTTCCAGTCTGCCCGAATGCAGCTGAATACCAGTACTTATAGCGACTGCCTATATGACCTCCATCGCGGACTTAGTGGCTAATTAGGTAATTACTTACCTGGTAGCTTTGCTTGGCTTTTTTGCTGACATGTTTTTGTTTACCATCTGGAAATCCCGTGGTACCCACTTTTATAGTCAAATCAAATCAAATTATTTTATTTCACATAAGCCTACATGGGCACTTATGAAACGTCAGAAGCTAGGTGCACGGTTCCAATTGGTCGTTTCCTATGGAGAAGAGCCGGCAAGAAACTCCATGGTTACTCTTTTAAAAGATAATTGGCTTTTACAATATTTTCGAATTACAGTGTTAATAGTTAAGGGAGGACATTGTAGGCCTTTCAAAAAGTTTCAGGTAAAGTAAGATAGTAATAGTAATAGTAAGATTTATTTCAGCTTTCCTTCGAGAATTACTCAGTAGGGTAATGTCGTTCTGGTCTCTCCCACTCGTGCTGGCGTACATAGTAAAATTTTTTCTTCAGCAAAATATTCACATATCAAAGCTAGTCAAGTTTGAAGCTTTGGCTTATTCTTCAAACTTTTATCTTATGCTGCAACGTTTCGCAACTAGACAAAGTCTACGCATGGCATCAAAACTTTTTAGTCCATGCCACATTTTGTCTACGTTTTACGCCAATGCCTTTGCGGTATTTTGTGACGTTCTATGTTTTATGTCGTAATATTATTCTAAGAACAAAAAACATTTTTCGGTTGCAAAACGATTCGAAAAACGAATAATTTTCAACATCGTTTTTTCAAAACTTTAAAGCCATCACGTCCTTCACATTATCGCTATATTTCAGGCCACAGTCTTACGAGTCCATGTTCCATTGGCTACATAAAAAACATTCAAACGAAATTGATCCTACCCATCATAAAAATACAGTTCAAATCCCCTCGCCATTAAATCGAAATCAATAACCATTAAGTCGCCAGTTTGACAGAAGTCGTTTATAAGTGAAACGGTAATATATGACTCCGTGTGAGTGGGAGGGAGAAGGAGATATTTTTATTAGTTCGTTTCACTTTAGGGTTGGAGCGCGCACCTGATCCTTATGATTTTATTTTTAAATTATGATTGTTCTGTGCAAATGTGTAGTGGATTATTGCTGTATTTGTTTTTATAGCATATTTGAATATGAGTAATGTATTAAGGTTCCTTGCATAGTAAAGAGATTCATGCCTCAAGCGCGCTGTTCGATTTTCAACGCTCGGCTCAGCGCCATAAGTTCAAAATCCAACAGCGCGCTTTTATTTAGGCAATCATTTAGGCGTCGTTTAGTGTTAGTCAAAAAGGGCATCAAACTACTATTTTCTTTCCGTGGGCATCTCGAATAGCGTTTCCTAAGAATAGGGAGTATTTTATAAGTGTACTAACTGCGCCCCGCGGTCGTTCACCCGTTTTAGCGTGAAAGTGAAACAGACAAACAAACTCACTTTCGCATTTATAATATTAGTTAGAATTAGGATTCCTTTTTAGGTATTAGTACTTCTTTTGTGGGTACTTCCTAGCTTTTTTCACGGCTTTATCCATACATAATTATACAGGATTGCAGGAAAGTAGAAGTCCAAAAAAAAAAATTTGGTCCCTCGTGCGCTGGTGTATGGTGTGACCCCCATGTATGTTCCGCGATTTTTTCATAGTTTTCGATTTATGAAATGTTTCTGAATTTTTGGTAGAATTTTATTTTTTGCGGTATCTTCGTGATTTTTTCTATCTTATCAATAATTTGAAAACATACAACTAATGTTGTATGTTTTCAACACACTATCTGACTACAATGTCCTGAAGATCGCTTTTAGCGAAAAGATCGCCCATTGTGTCGCCCTATGTAAATTTTCTAAATCAATGCCTGTAAGTTTTGTGGTGTAATAGTAAAGAGTATTCTAACTATCTATCTAAAGCGGACACGTGGCTGTGAGTAAAGCCTTACATCTCTGCTTACCCCTTCGCGGTAAGATGAAAGTACCGTTTCAGTCAGAATCATAAAACAATTGCCACAAAGTATCCAATCTGCTACGAACCAACAAAATGAGTTCTGCTCAATGATCCCATTTGCGAAAGCTTCACAAAGCTCCATACAAATTCGAAAATAAATCAAAAATCACAAACATCTATCCATCTCTTTCACTCTTATGTAAAACTATGATATTGCTGTCTCGTTTACTCATGACACCGGAAGTGAGATCTCAAAGATGGCTGCGGCCGGATGTGGGAGGGGCGATTTGATTTATAGTGTAGTGTGTAGTAGTGGGGGTGTAGTGTGCGTTAGTGGGATGGGTGTGTGTGTGTGTGTGTGAGCATTAATTCGTGTTCAAGTTTCAGTCTGTCTGCTAGTTGCATAGCTTTGGTTATATGTTCAAGCTTTCTATGGTGTTGGATAGGTAGATCTTTAGGGATACCTATTTGATTTTCATGCCATATCAGTTGGTGGGTGATTTAGTGTTGAGGCAATACTGGCTGAATACTCTAAATATGTTTTTCTCATGCCTGGTTCCTAATTACTCAGTTACTGATTGTTCATCTGACTAACCTTTTCCCAACTACAATTGGAGTCGGCTTCCAGTCTAACCGGATACCAGTGTAGCGGAATACCAATATTTTACATGGAGCGTGTGCCTATGTGACCCTACCCAGTTACTATGTGGAAGCCTTCTTGTCACAGTCATGACGTGCAGCTGCCGATTATTTATCTGTATACTCGTGATCTCATATTTTTACTTAGATCTATTTAATTTTTATGCACGTGTTGCTGTGACAAATAAACCTATTTTTCTTTCTTTGTTTCTTTCTTTCTATGTAATGGTGATGGATTAATTAGCATTCGCATTCATTGTTTGCATGCGAATGCAAATTTAGCATTTAGCGAATGAAATGTTGTTGCGAAATTCTGTGAAGTGCTAAGTACATTTATCGCTTCGTACTTTTTTATACTATCATACGTCAGAGCGTCGACCCACGCAGCGGTAGCGTGCGCTCTCCGTCACACCTACGGGAAGTCGGGAATACTAAATCTATCAGTTTCACGCGACCGTGACCTCGTTTGCGAGTGATTAACAAAATTCACATACTTCATTATTATCAATTATCGTCATATTAGCTATTAGCATAGCAATAGCAATTATCATGCTAAGACACAAGAGTGCACATGCAAATGAAATTAATGCAAAATCGCATTAATTGCCATTACTACTATGTAACACAATAACCCTTGGTAAGACTGTCAAAGATCTACGTCCAAAGTGACATTCTATCAGAGATAACAATGATGGAGATGTCAAAAATGTATAGTACTGACATGAGCCACCGAAAACCTCATGTCAGTCCTGATAAAAGTCGTTGTACTCAGATACTTTTCAAACACAAAGCTGCAGTTGGTAGCTTAAACTTATTTTGAAACAAGCCTTCATAAAACCGTTTACAACACTACACATAACCGGTCAAATAAATCACGCAAAACGCAAGTAAACCCTGACTCACCCGCTAGTTTATTCGTAGTACATGTAGTAGTCAGTAAAACTACGGGGCCAATCCGATAGCAGAACACGGTATGTGGCATTTTTATTGGAGTCTAGGTGGGCTTACTTACTTTTATTTATGATATTACTAACTTCCGCCTGCGGCTTTGCCCTCGTGGTATGTCAGTAAAAAGTAGCCTATGTCCTTTCTCAGGCTCTAGACTATCTGTGTACCGAATTTCATTTAAATCGGTTCAGTAGTTTTGGCGTGAAAGCGCGACAGACAGACTAAGTTACTTCATCATCTGCCTAGCCTTTTCCCAACCATGTTGGGGTCGGCTCCCAGTCTAACCGGATGTAGCTGGATACCAGTATTTTACATGGAGCGACTGCCTATCTGACCTCCACAACCCAGTAACTGGGTAATACGATACCCCTTGGCAAGACTGGTTGTCAGACTTTCGGGGTTCTGACGACCCGTAACGACTGTCAAAGATCCACAAATGACAGCCGGGACCAACAGCTTAACGTGCTCTCCGAGGCACGGAGGAGTCTCGATATGTAAAGATGGTCATCCATCCACGGACCAACCCCGGCAAGCGTAGCTTAACCTGATGAATCGACCCGTGCGGCTGTTATTACTTAGCCACGAGCTCCTCCGCAGACTAAGTTACTTCGCATTTATAATTTTAGTAAGGACTAGCTGCGCCCCGCGGTTTCACCTGCATAAGTCTCGATCCCGTGGGAATATCGGGATATAAGGTATCCTATGTCCTTTTCCAGGTCATGGACTACCCTTGTGCCAAACATTCAAATACGTTCAGCCGTTTTAGCGTGAGATCGTAACAAACAAACAAACTTACTTTCGCATTTATAATATACTAGCTTTCGCCCGCGGCTTCGCCCGCGTGGTATGTCGATAAAAAGTAGCCTATGTCCTTTCAGATCGGTTAAAAAATTGACAAAGTTTTATACAAACTTTCATCCCCTATTTTATCCCCTTGGGGGTAGGATTATTCAAAATCCTTTCTTAGCGGATGCTTACGTCATAACATCTACCTGCATGCCAAATTTCAGCCCGATCCGTCCAGTGGTTCGGGCTGTGCGTTGATAGATCACTATGTCAGTCAGTCAGTCACCTTTGAGTTATATATATTTAGAAGAAGAAGATAGAAGAAGAAGACTAGATAGAAGTAGGAAGTAGGAATTAGCATTCAGAAGTTCGGATTGACCGAGTGTGGCTGAGAGACTCGTGGCTAAATAAACACATGAGGTGTTCTGTTACTCAGTAACTGGGGTATGCAGTTCAGATAGGCAGTCGCTACATGGAAAGTACTGGTATTCAGCTGCATCTGATAAGACAGGAAGCAGACCCAAACTTAATTGAGAAAAGGCTACGCACATTCACATACTATGATTATTGGCTGAGGTTGGCTGTACATTTTGATCTTATAATCTAAATATATATAACTCAAAGGTGACTGACTGACTGACATAGTGTTCTATCAACGCACAGCCCAAACCACTGGACGGATCGGGCTGAAATTTGGCATGCAGGTAGATGTTATGACGTAAGCATCCGCTAAGAAAGGATTTTGAATAATCCTACCCCCAAGGGGATAAAATAGGGGATGAAAGTTTGTATGCATAAAGCTTTGCATGCATAAAGCTACTATGACGTAGGCATCCTCTAAGGATTTTCAGATCTATATATATATATAAATATATATAACTCAAAGGTGACTGACTGTCCTAATTTTTTTAATCCTAATTTTTTACACACGCTAAACAAAAGTAAAGCCGCAAAAATGATACCTAATTAATAATAATACTTCTTAACGCGAGCGAAGCCGCGGACAAAAGCTAGTTTTATTATAATGGGTTTTAAATTAACTGTTTTGGATGTGAAACAGATACAATATGAAAGGAATTTGATAAACAATCACTTTATAGGAATGAGTTTCGATATGTTAACATTAACATTAGGACAGATCAAATAAGGCCAGTTTACATAAAGATATATTTGGCTTTCAATAATTACTACTTTGGAATACTTCCAAGTTGTAGCAGATATTTTGACAGATCGTGAGTCTCATGATCTGGAGGCCAAGTCTACTAATTTACAAACGTGTCAATGGTCTCACAATGATGAGTTTTTGACAGATTTGCCATACAAAATCTGTCAAAAACTCATCATTGTGAGACCATTGACACGGTTGTAAATTAGTAGACTTGGCCCCCTGTCAAGATACCTAGGTAATTAAGGTAGTGCCAAACTGCTCCCACAACGCAACGTGTGCAACGGATTATGACATCTAGATTCTTGATTTAATACAAAAAGCTATGCATTACCAATACAGTTATTAGGTGTAAGTAGATTAAGTGTATTTAATTTCAAAAGTGTCTTAGCAATAACCACGTAGTCTGGAACAGAAACTCCGAACAAAAGCTACTTCTGATCAAAAACTATTACCAAACTTGTGACAAAATTATTGCTTTCGATGATAATTGTCGCAACAAATAATTCGATTACACAAGTTAGGTACTGTGTTCTCACTCACAGCACTAACGTGGGACGGACTAGAACAGGGTTGTCAAAGCTATAAAAATAATTAAAGTAATCAAAACTAAAACCCAACTACGACTAAGAAGGTATAAAAAAGACACCACAGACAGACAAATTAAAAATCTGGAGTCAAACGTAATCTGTTCCATTTATGCCCTAACACGTGTGACTCCGGATTTTCTGTCTGTGGTGTCTTTTTTTATACCTTTTTAGTTGTAGTTGGGTTTTAGTTTTTATTACTTTAATTTTTTTTCATTTGATACCCAACATTTAACGATAAGACAATTTTTTTTTTAAGTTCCTGACTTTATGTCCTCTAGAGTGCGCCATTTTTAATTTAATGTGACTCCACATAGCCCATAACCAGCGGACGATCAAGATGTTTCTAACGATACCTCATTTGTCAAATTGTGATGAGTGGTTTAGAAGATAGAAGGGAACAGATGAACATACTTACATACATACATACATACATACATACTTACATGCATACATACATACTTACATACTTACATACATACCGGTCAAAATCATAACCCTCCTTTTTTCTTCGCCGTAGTCGGGTAAAAAACGAGCGAGCCGTACAGTAGTCGCATGTGGCGTGTAACATCTGACATCTTGGCTGATGTATATTATATAATAGTTATATACAATATTCATCGCCGCTATCATCATCAACGTCACCTTGTTTACAACCTCTCGGAAAATGGGTTGATACCATCTGATGGCCAACTCTAGCACCTCGCGCGCTCGGCTTCCTGTTACACACTTCCGTCCCTTTTCACGAAATTGCTCCCACAGACTGCAAGAAAGTGAGAGGAAACATGTTACTCATCAAAAATATTTTCTTGTCAAAAGACGCCTTGAATTGCTGTTACATTCTGATTCTGATAGTATAAAAATATTATCTAACATAATTGTTGTGTTAATCGTTAAGGAGATGAAGAGATACCACTATAGATATATACAGGGCGTCCCACGGATATGCTACATGGAGGAAAAGTACCTTAAATATTGTAGATAGAACATTTTACTGAAAGAAGACATTATTTGAATTTAAAAAACAATTTAAACTGCATTCATAGATATTTAAATAATTACATGGTTGAACCGGGAATCGAACCCGTTACATGAGAAAAATAATCACCTTGTAGCTTAATCATACCGATCGAAAGGTTTCATCATAAGGATTATTTTTTGCTAAATAACATAGTGTCACAAATAAAAGGAAGACCATGAATTTGTTGTTAAAATTATGTTAAAATTCATGGTCTTTTTTTTTATTTGTGACACTATGCTATCTATTTTCTTTCAGTAAAATGTTCCATCTACAATATTCAAGGTACTTTCCCTCCATGTGGCATATCCGTGGGTCGCCCTGTATTTGTGGATATTTACCACCATAACACAGGGTTACATTTTAGTCGTTTAAATCCTCTTAAGGGACTTTCACTATGGGACCAAACCTGAAATCGCGAAAAAAAATCAGCTGTTCCCTACATTTTGACGAGTTATCTGAACATTTATGTAGGGAACAACTGATTTTTTTTTCGTGATATCTGGGTTGTTCCCATAGTGAAAGTTGTTCATTATGATGAGTACAATATCCTTCAAAGAACACAGGCATAATGTTATTACTTACTAGCTGATGCCCGCGATTTCGCCCGCGTAGACGTCGGTTATTATATACTAAAACCTTACTCAAGAACCACTCACTCTATCCATTGGTGAAAACAGCATGAAAATCGGTGCAGTAGTTTTTGAGTTTGTCGCGTACAGGACGACAGACAGACGCGGGGGAGGACTTTGTTTTATGATATGTAAGGATTTAAATCAACACTTTGGAACCAGGCTAGAAAGGTGTAGAAAGGTTGAACTTTTCTAAGACATACTTAACTCCGTATTTTTAAAAAGCAATAAAAATCCTTAGTTATAAAATCTAAACCTCTGCCAACACCATGACAACGATATCTTCCTGCACTAAAAAAAAATCCACGTTTATAGTTTGACAACCCTACCCTAGAGGGGCGAGTGTCGCGAAAGACTTTTATTTTGCAGACCGTACGTGTGTCTCTACTCTAGCCTCTACAGATCCTGCTATCAATCATAACTTGTATATAGGTTTGATGGAGTTAGGATATAATAAGTAGATTTACAAAATGGTGGCAGTTGAATAAACAGGATTACCGATAGAGTTATGTAAGCGCTGAAATGTATAAATTATTGAAGTAACCGCGCAATCCTTACTAATATTATAAATGCGAAAGTAACTCTGTCTGTCTGTCTGTCGCGCTTTCACGCCGAAACTAGTGAACCGATTTAAATGAAATTTGGTACACAGATAGTCTAAGAGCCTGAGAAAGGACATAGGCTACTTTTTATCCTGATATTCTCACGGGATCGAGACATTCGCGGATGAAACCGCGGGGCGCAGCTAGTAATTAAATGTGTCATTCAAAAGTCCCTACACTCATATTGGTCGATCAGCACTTGAAAGTAGATATACTTTGCGCTAAATAAATATGCTTTCAGATTATTTACGCGAACGGGCTACGGCGTAGGCGTATGGCTACGAGCGTAGCGACCCGCGTAGCAAGCTTTTTACGTACAGCTTCAGCGCGTAGCGTAATTGTAAAAACTTCATGCGGATATAAAATTGCTCTCGATAACTCATTCTATTCTTATAATTAAAACCTAACAAATAAGTTGCTAAGGAAGATGTTTAGGCATTGCTCCCGATCTTTATAATTATCTCGGCAACGTGAGACTTTAGGGTACCATATAACTCATATTTTTGTTTTTTTATTTTATCGCCATCTACCATATTATGTGGTCCTATGGAATAGAAGGAGGCTAAACTAAATTAAATCGCGACGGGACTTTCATCTGTGGCGGTACCTACATCGCCACATTCGAACTACGCATCAAAGACCTGACGTCATACAAAAATCCTGACGTCACAAAAATCCTGCATCGCGCAATTAGAGTTTACCGTGCAGTGAACATATATACAAAAATCCAATATCAATCATTAGGCAGTTGCCCGCCAGACACAACACCCGTCTGGTTGGAGGATCCTCCCTTTTCTATGGTGGATGAGTGAACTTTACACCCTGTTCCTCATACCCCTAAACATCTATTATAGTTAGAAAAACTTTATGATTTTTAATTTTTTTACATATTCACTCTGCTGCCCGTCCCGGCTTCGCACGGGTAGCACTAAGTACCTACCCTACCTACCCTACCTACCCTAGGGGTATGAAAAATAGATTACGATCGATTCTCAGAACTACCGAATATGCATATTTTAAAATTTCATAAAAATCGGTCAAGCCATTTCGGAGGAGTATGGGAACTAACACTGTGACCCGAGACTTTTATATATTAGAAGATTTATAATTAGAATTATGAGTTCTTTATTTTATATTCTAAACTAGCTTCCGCCCGCAGCTTCGCCCGCGTTGTATGTCGATAAAAAGTAGCAGTATGTCCTTCCCCGGGATGCCATCTATCTCCTTGCCAAATATCGGAATCCGTTCAGTTGCGCGTGAAAAGGTAACATACAGACAGACAGACAGATAGACAGAGAATATTTTTGAAATTATATATATTTTATCAATCAATTATTTATTAATAACTAGCTGATGCCCGGGACTTCGCCCGCGTGGATGTCGGTTATTATATACTAAAACCTTACTCGAGAACCACTCTATCCATTGGTGAAAACAGCATGAAAATCGGTGCAATATTTTTTGAGTTTATCGCGTACAGGACGACAGACAGACGCGGCGGAGGACTTTGTTTTTTAATATGGAAGGGTATAATTTTTTGTAAGGTTTTTACCCCAATATAGTTTGATTTTTCTTTCTCTTACATTACACTAAAGTCTTAATTCTTCCACAGCCGTACAAAATGAACGCCAACCACGAAATACAGCCACCATCCGCCCTGAAGCTTTGAGGGACATGGATCAGGAACGAGCGTTGAGGGAAGCGGCTGTCGCTGTCGGAGTGTTTGGGTGAGACTTCCTTTATTTATAAACTACTAGCTGCGCCCCGCACAAGTAGTACAAATAGCACAAAATAAAATAATTAAACTTCTATTCAACTACGATTACGACACACCTACATCCGAATTATATAAATACACCAAGCTAATGAGCACTCATCAACTTTACACTTTCAATTCCTGCATTCTCATTAGAAAAATTCTTAACAAAGCCATACACATACAATTATCCTTTAACATAAAAACATCCAAATACAGCCAAAGAAACCCCATCCAAGTCGAACAACTTTATAATAATCTACCGGCAGATATCAGGAGCACTTTCTCATTTAACATATTCAAAGCAAAACTTAAGCAGTACGTCACTAACAACACAAAACTAATAAGGCCTTGCAAATAAAATGCGACACAGTACCTACCTAAATAAAAAAAAAAAAAAAACTATCAGCTACACTTACCCTAGATATGATTTATTCGCTAAGTGAACAATGTATGTTCTTTTGAATAAATAAAGAATCTTTAAACCCAAGTCTCGATCCCGTGGGAATATCGGGATAAAAAGTATCCTATGTCCTATTCCAGGTCATGGTCTACCCCTGTGCCAAATTTCATCCAAATCCGTTCAGACGTTTTAGCGTGAAAGCGAAACAAACTCACTTTCGCATTTATAAAATTAGGACTAGCTGCGCCCCGCGCTTTCACCCGTGTAAGTCTCGATCCCGTGGGATTCAATCAATCTGCCTAGCCTTTTCCCAATTATGTTGGGGTCGGCTTCCAGTCTAACCGGATGCAGCTGAATACCAGTATTTTACATGGAGCGACTGCCTATCTGACCTCCACAACCCAGTAACTGGGTAATACGATACCCCTTGGTAAGACTGGTTGTCAGACTTTCGGGCTTCTGACGACCCGTAACGACTGTCAAAGATCCACAAATGACAGCCGGGACCAACGGCTTAACGTGCTTTCCGAGGCACGGAGGAGTCTCGGTATGTAAAGATGGTCACCCATCCACTGACCAACTTCGGCAAGCGTAGCTTAACCTGATGGATCGACCCGGTGCGGCTGTTATTACTTAGCCACGATCCCGTGGGAATATCGGGATACATAATATTAGTTAGGATAGGTGTGGGTCTTCATTTATAACTTAAGTGGCAGGTGGACAGGGCACATTCCTGGCAGAACAGGCCATGGCCGATGGGGCCGAAAGGTTCTGGAGTGGCGACCGCGTCCGGGAAGACGTAGCGTTGGAAGGCCCCCCACAAGGTGGACCGATGACCTGGTGAAGGCCGCGGGAATGCGCTGGATGCGAGAAGCACAGAACCGGTCGAAGTGGCGGTGCTTGGGGGAGACCTATGTCCATTGTCTAGCAGTGGACGTCTTTCAGCTGAACTATAGGTATCTGAGTTTATTATAAAAAAACCCGGAGTAAATGCTCTAAACGATGGTGAACATTGCATCAAAATATTTGCGTAGTTAAGAAGAACACCGCGGTCATTCAGACAGATACGAATAACAACTTTGTTTTACTGTCTGGAGGACTATATATATATATTATTTATAAAAGATATAACCAGAAACTAGCGCTGGGACTCTGTCCTGTGGGTCCCAGCATTATGCTGAGCGCAGGGCTTGAAAACGTTACCAATTCACATTAGAAGTAATGTTAAGTAACGGTATTTCCGTAGAGATATCTGGATATCGGTACGATTTGGTAGCGTTACTCAGTAGCATAACATAATAATAACGTTAAAAATTGTGGTAAAAATTACCGGTATTTTTAATGTTATTGTAAAAATAGCGGTAAAATATTATTTTTGGTATTATTTTTGTTATTTTATGCGACGTTGCCGGCCCGTTTTCTTAAAAGCGGCCAGCGGACTAACCAACCAAGTATATTGACAAGAACAAGCACAACACAGAATAGCAAAGAGAATACCTATTATACACGCAAATAGTCGTACGGCACAGTCTTAGCATCGATGCAGTCTGAAATTCTTAACGATATCCAGAGCGACGGTAACAAAACTAAATCATAACGATAAAATTTTCGACAGCGTAGATTTTAACGTTACGTATGTTTAACGGTAAAATGTGCCAGATATAACTTTAAATATTATAACGTTATTTAATAGTTAACGATATCTGCATCAGAAGGCTGTAACGATACCATATTTTTAACGGTATTTCAAGCCCTGGCTGACCGATGGCCGTTTTGCGTGGATATGACGCATATTTTCCCCCAACTTGTTATTTTCGCGTATTTGTCCTTTCTTTGCGTCATGTTTGCCGCAAATAAACGTATTTTCTTTGTTTCTTTCTTTCAGATAGGTATGGTGCAACAAAGTGTGATATATTAATGTTCGACTGGGTTAAAGCACTGAAATCTCAATCGTTTGACATGTCGCTACATCAGTAGAGAGCCAGCCATATGAAGCAGGCTAAAACAGAATACAGAACCAAACAACCATTATAAAACTAAAACCCAACTACGACAAAAAAGTCAACTAAAAAGGTATAAACAAGAAATCACAGACAGAAAAATTAAAAATCCGGACTCACACGTGTTAGTGCATAAATCAAACATATTACGACCCTTCAATTGATACCCAACATGGACTCTTTTTTTTTTTCTTTTATTTCATCACTTTATGTCCTCTAAAAAGCGCCCTATTCATTGTAATAGCCTATGATCAGCGGACAATCAAGACGCTTCCAACGATACCTCATTTGTCAAAATGTGATGAGTAGTTTAGAAGATATTAGGCAACACATGAACACACATACATACCGGTCAAATTCATTACCGTCCTTTTTGCATCGCCGTAGTCGGGTAAAAAGTATATCTTCACAAACGCACAACACAGCTTTTAATGAAAAATTCTTCTAATAGAAAACACATCGTGGCCATTCGTGGCTCAACGCTCACAGTTTCCAAGAGACGAGTCAAAGACTTCAGTGTGTTTGAAAAGTTACTTTCGTTTGTTTTCGTTTTGAATTCAGTAGCTCGCACTTCGCTCGAGCAAAGGAACAGTGTGCCACTTTCAAGTCGAAAATTATTTTAAAAGACTAAAGCCATTGAATTGAAAAGAAGAAGATGCTTTGCGATGAGAAGAGAGCTTCAGTTTTCATTTTTATAAATATTCTGTGCTATATACGATTTGCGTTTTAAGCCTATGTAGGTACACGATGCGATTTAATTGAAGCAACAGTAAAAGTGGCACGGTCTTGCCGAAAGGCAAGAAACTTGCTTCGTCATAAACCGGACAGAGGTCATTGACCCAACAATATTTATTGACATTCTTTATTTAAAAAACGGGAATAAAGTCCGTTAATATTCTGAATCGACATAAATCGCGATTTTCAACATTTTTTACTAATGAAAAGTGGGACCTACTTCGTTTCATCATCATCTACCTAACCGTTTCCTAACTATGTTAAGTTCGGCTTGCAGTCTTACCGGATACAGCTGGATACCAGCTATCTAATTGCGTAACACATTTTTGTAAACGATTAAGACTAACCTGTTTCATTTTGACAGTTCAACATCATTCATTGCGTTATTTACGTATTTGAGCAGATTTCTTTTTTGGAACTTATGAAGCAATAGATTAGCAATCTGTTTCAAAACGATTCGGATTGTGATTGATCGTGTACGCAATTAGGGTGCAGTATTTAAGTACATCGATCGACTGGTATCAGATCCTCACAACCTAGTCACAGGGTATCAGAAGAACGGGCCTGCCGACGGCGAGCAATGGGTAGCTCGCCATTCGATAAGGACCAGGGCCGGGTCGATGGCGCGTCGTGTTCCACGCGCGCCTGAAAGAGATCTCAGCTCAATTGGCGGGGTCCGCTAGGACCGATGCCTGCCAGGGTTGCGGGAAAGTCCGAAAGGGATACCGGGACCTTGGCAATAGGCAACTGAAGGAACACGGGTGGGTTTTAGTCAGTAAAAGTCTGACACGCCCTTCCGCTCCGCCCAGAGCGGGAGAAGACATTTGATGATTTCCCACCCTCAAAAAAAAAAAGGGGAACGATCATCAGGTCCAGTTGAAAACCAACGTCAGGCACTAGTTGTCTGGCCTTTTTGCTGAACTGGGCCTGTTTGGCGCAGCCGCGCGGCACACTTCCTTCTTAATTTCTTAGGTACCTACACACTTTTAAATTGTTTCGTTTTAATTGTATCCTTTTTGTTTTTACTTGTTGTCTGTACTAAATAAATGTTTTTTCTTTCTTTCTTTCTTACAGTGACCACGTTTGCCGTTCTAAAACGCAAATGGAACACGATTATCATACACGATTGGTATGGCCTATGGTATAGAAACCATAATTTGAAGCAACAGTAAAAGTTGCATGGTCTAGCCGAAAGGCAAGAAACTTGCTTCGCTTACTTTATTCTTTTAATTTAACTTAATTTACTTCGTTTACTTTATTTGCCCAAAAAAACACTTAAATTTAATTTCACCAATTTTACTAAACACTTTCTTCATATAAACACATCATTTGAAACTCTCACCTTTGTTTGTCCCCCACGCCATAAAAACCCCATGAATTTAACATAACTTTCGAGTGTAAGCAATACTTACCATTCACTTGTTTGGTAAACATGGTAACGCACTATCGTGATTGGCTATTTGAATGTCAGATTCAGTTTTTATTGGCTGCATAGTAAAGGTATAGTATTGTTATTATGATGGGATTCGTTTTTTGATGGCGTTATGAATATTGAGTTATGGGTGCGGTATTATTTTTGTCTTGTGAAAAGAGGGTAGTGTTTTGAAGTGCTTAGATAGGCACTTTCTTAGAGGAGCTCGTGGCTAAGTAATAACAGCCGCACGGATCGATTCATCAGGTTAAGCGACGCTTGCCGGGGTTGGTCCGTGGATGGGTGACCATCTTTACATATCAAAACTCCTCCGTGCCTCGGAAAGCACGTTAAACCGTTAGTCCCGGCTGTCATTTGTGTATCTTTGATAGTCGTTACGGGTCGTTAGAAGCCCGAAAGTCTGACCACCAGTCTTGCCAAGGGGTATTACCCAGTTACTGGGTTGTGGAGGTCAGATAGGCAGTCGCTCCACTTAAAATACTGGTATTCAGCTGCATCCGGTTAGACTGGAAGCCGGCCCCAACATGGTTGGGAAATGGCTAAGCAGATGAGATGATGAGATAGGTACTTTCTTAGATGTGCGTTTGGCAATATACTTAGGTAGGTACCTACTTATTTGTCATTCTCACTTTGTAAATAGGTAATATCGTTACAAAAGTGACAAATAGAATCATCATTATCATCAGAGGCTTTACAGCCTGGTCCAACGTGACTTATTTCCGACTTTTTATCTCCAATTTCTCACTCCAAGAGTTCTTAAATCTTGGTATACGCCATCCAACGATCTGAGCTTGGGCCGCCCTCGACTTCTCCGGCCGGTTTATTATCAAGTAAGACCGCTACAATCAGTCAGAAGTAATATGAGTAGATGTCTACTCGTATTCAAAGAATTTTATTAAATTTTTACGTACCTAAAGGTAATTTTTACTTGTAGATATGGCTACACATCAACCTATACATTTCCAGTATATCTAAGCTGACCTCGCATTTTACGGAAATCCTATGCAATGCGAGATCAGCATAAACTGGAAATGTATAGCTTGATGTGTAGACGTGTGTACCTACCTTATTATTTTTCCGATAACGTCATTGCCAACATTTGCTCTGGCTATGTGCTTACCATTATCACTCCTTGACAGTACAGTTATAGGATGGAGGGAAATCGTTAAAATCATAACATGACATAAATAACAACAGACTTTATTTTCTATCTAGAAACAGATTACGTAAGTATAAGATATTAAATAAAAATTCTCCACTGACAAACAACAGTACCTCATCAATCAGCCAACTAGAAACGGTAAACAAAATGGCCGCGGCCCATTCAACCCACGAACACGAACATCAAGTGGTAACCACTGACCAGTGAGGTTAAACCTTTGATCATAGATGAGGCTTGATCGACACGGCTCGGCGGCTTGACGTCACAGATATTTATAGGTTAGGTTCTTGATTCTGTACAACACATCGTAAAAACAGAAGAAACGAAAGACATACCTAATTAATGACAGATTTATACGGCGCGATGACAATTTTTTTTATTATGTTTATTCTACCAAAGTAGGGAGAGAAGTGGTCATGCTAAGCGTGCCGTAGCTACATGTAAAGAATTTATAGGTAGGTTTTGATTTTAGCAGTGCAGTGGTGGCTCAGTAGAGCTGTGGTGGCTCAGTAGAGCATTGGTGGCTCAGTAGAGCATTGGTGGCTCAGTAGAGCATTGGTGGCTCAGTAGAGCAGTGGTGGCTCAGTAGAGCATTGGTGGCTCAGTAGAGCAGGGGTGGCTCAGTAGAGCAGTGGTTGCTCAGTAGAGCAGTGGTGGCTTATAGAGCAGGGGTAGCTCAATAGAGCAGTGGTGGCTTAGTGGTAACGGCCCTAAAACTTACAAGTTGTGAGAGTACGAGAGGGGAGGCCTGTGTCCCAGCATTGGGAACATTATAGGCTGATTATACTGATGTTAATTAGATTCTGTGATGATGGGTTTTGAGATAAACAGAGTTGTGCTGAAAGGTCAAAAACGTTTACAGAATGATATTTCATAAGTCGGGTATGTTGCATACCTTTTATGATTCTTGTCATATTGTATGAGTTTCCGGGATCTCCCATCATCATAATTTTTACCGAAAGACATCCACTGCTGAACATAGGCATCCCCCAAACGTCGCTACATCCACCGGGAACTCCCAACTTTGGGGAAATTTACATCTAAGTAGAGTAAGTAACTGGGGCAAAGCCCCAATGCCATCTTGGAAAAACATACCTAAATAGCGCAATAAACAGCAACCCAAATTACCCAATACGATTTTCCTTTATCCGTCATACCTTAGTATTTGAAAATAAACAGCCCCATCACCTTACTTTTAACACTATTGTGACATTTATTTATTTATTGCATAATGTACACTCAGTTACATACAGACTAGACTAAAACTTATGAGTACATGACCCTGTTAGGGCGCATATCACTATTATATTAAACAAACAACACAGGTATTGCCCTGTATTTTTTAACCAACGAAAAATAGAGGATAAGGGTCTCAAGTCGACGCGTAGATATTTTGTGTGCGTAGAAGTAGTCCCATTTTAACGATCCTTGTTTTATTGGGACCAACGTAAAATCAATGAAAATTTAGAAGATCTGCGAAAAAAGCTTATCTAGGGTCCCAGCTAGCAGATTTCTGTCTATCGTGCCATATGTTTTAGTACAAGTTACCAAATATTCAGTTCATCCATTCACATCCCAATTTTACATGGGACCAACTTCGAGGTATACTTCGAGGTGTAAAATTGAAAACTAAAATCCACCCCTGATGGTAGAAAAATGAGGGGTTGATCGATTTTTCACCAACTTAATGAATTTTCAACTATGAACCGATTATGTTGAAATTTTTATAAAATAGCATATATTATAGCTACGTTCTAAGTATTAATAATACCATTGTCTGTCACTTTAAAAATAGACTTGACGTCAATCCGTCACACAAGTTATTAATAAGTGTTCTAATAATATAAACATGAGCCAGATGATCCATGAGGCCAGAGAGCAAAGACGTAAATTTCGAAAATAGACTTTCCTTGTTCTACCGTAGGCATTGTCAAAGGTTGCGTTTCATTGATTTAGGATCGAAAGACCGATCTTAACTAGCTTCGCTCCGGACCTAAAACCATTGAAGTACACTAACTTGCATGGATGGACGTACCTACATAATAATAATGCACACATAATCCCTGCCTTTTGCAAATGGATGTATACACAAATAACAGTACTTATCTAAAAATGCAAAAATCTTTGATAGCATCATCTGCCTAACATTTTTCCAAATAAATATGTTGTGGTCGGTTTTCAGTCTAACCCGATGCAGCTGAATACCCGTCTTTTATATGAAGTGACTGCCTGTCTGTGTACTACAACTCAATTGCTGGGTAACACGAATCCACATTGGTAAGACTGGCTGTCATATTAACGGCCGACGAATGACAGCGCGGGACAGTAGCCATAGAGTGAAACTGCCCACAGACGATATTAGCCCTTATTTAGCAGTTTAAATAGAGATTAAAGCCGCGCGAACCGGTCGTCAAACATGTCAGACAGTGGCTCCTGAAGGACGGGCGATAAAGCGGCAAACATGTTTGACAGTCGATCCCGGTTGGAAAGATGGAGGATGAAATTTTGTATGGAACTTTTGTATGAATCCCCTATGGTGCACATTTCGTCTCTATATCTATATTATCTAACATTAAGTTATCCTCCACAGCCCACCGGTCTCGCTAGCCATGGCACTATCGCCAGCGCGCTATCCATTGCTGTCCCCGCACTACGCGCCGCTCCCGCCGCCACAACCGACGCAGCAAGCACAACCAGATTCCTCACATGATCACAATGAGGAGGGACATGTGCATACTGACAGCGATGGTAAGGGAAAAGCTTTGGTTTGTTGTGGATATTTTATTCATCAGATCATCATCTGCCTAACCTAACCTTCCTTTTTTCTTGTTTTTTTTTTTGTTCCGTGGTGGATAATCCTTATGTGAGTCTGACAGACCCCTCCGTCCCCCGCGGAGGAGTCTGTCAGACTCTTACTGACTACAGACCACCTGGCTCGTGCGGCATTTAGTGCTCATGAGCTTTTACGATACAATTCCGTAGCCGACTGCAAGCAGTAGCAGGCGACGTGTCGCCGTGACAGTACTGGTTTCTATCTATTTCTGTGAAATACCTTCCGTAGCTTAGATGTATCGATTTCATAGAAATATATTATAGAAACCAGTAGCGTCGCGGCGACGTATGCTGCTGCCTGCAGTCGGCTACGGAATTGTACCTTCATACTATTTAATTTGGCATGTACGATACATTTTAGTACCTAATGCAACTTTGCGTAGCCGTATATTTATGAAGTAATTCAGAAGAAAAAAAACGGACAATTTCCTTCGTCAACCTCCACCGACAAATTGTATTCATTTCTATTAACTAATACATGTTTTAATAAATACTGAATCAATACTTTAATGATATTACAGATGACAGTATTGATGTTACTAACGAAGAGGACTCCACTTCATACTCGCCACCAGCTGCTGCAATGAACTACCAACAGAACTGCGCTTCTTATAGGTAAGAATATTTTATCTAACAATCCTTCTAAATTTCGTAGCCGTAGCGTGAATTTGCAGCAATAAAGGCGCTATTCCACAGCAGTCCACGGCTAAGTTACGCACGTGTAAGCTTCGCTTTGAATGGAACCATAGCCGGGATTGTCCACTACGACCCATGATCACGCTACACACGGATGCGTGGCTGTCAAACAAATGAACCACGCGGCTATTTCATGCATTAATTCATCAGTTATAAATTATTTGACTGTTGTAATTATTGAATGTATTTCCTCATGTTTTTCTAGGCCATTGGGTGTAGAAAGTGCAGCGGAATCCGCCGCGCGACTCCTCTTCATGGCAGTCAAATGGGCGAAGAACCTGCCCTCCTTTGCTAGCCTCGCTTTTAGAGACCAGGTAACAATTTTTTTAAGCGTAATCCTCTCTTAAGTTCACGTTTGTTTTTTATTTACATAATCGTACTTATGCGTTTTGTTACGGTTTCATATTTATTGTTAAACATTTCCATGCATTTCACTTAATACTTGTATACTTCTATCTACATAGGCGCACATAAAGGCGCCGCTCCACTGCGATACACGGCCACGCTATGCACGGATGCGTGGCCTGCAAACAAATTAACCCCAATGCACCAATTTCAGCATAGCAGTCGGCGGCAGACTTTACTCTGATAGAAAAATGTTTATTACTAAACCAATCATCCCTCCAGCAATATAATAAAAGTCTTCAAGAGAGTTGAAAAAAACTAAATTAGTTGTAAATATTTCCAGGTAATTCTGCTAGAGGAAGCGTGGTCAGAACTGTTCCTACTCAACGCTATACAATGGTGCTTGCCGCTTGACGCCGCTTGCGCTGCGCTTTTTGGGAGCGATCAAATTGATCAAGGTAAATTCTGGTTTCAAATTATTGCCATGTTTATAGGAGATTGCCTATTTCGCCATATCCTACCAATGTTTTATTTTACATTTATTTATTGAAGCTTGTAGAAACCTATACAAAATGACTGACTTGCCAACACAGCTATGCCTAAAAATGTCACCAATCGATCAACAATAAACCAACTCTGCAGTTTAAATAAACTCTGCAGTCGCACTTATGTTTTTGAATTTTGTACACAGAAAGAATTCTTCTACGTCTACATTGCATCACTATAAATGGTTTTGCAGAGAACGGCGTAGATTCGGCTACTCTGCGTCGTCTGCGTGAAGTGCTCGCAAGATACAGGACTGTTCTCGTGGATCCTGCTGAGTTTGCTTGCATGAAAGCTATCGTGCTGTTTAAATCTGGTAAGTTTTAATACAATATCAAACTTGGCTTCCCTTGAAGGAAGTTGTTTACCGAGATGGGAATACACGGAAAGTCTTGCAGTTGCCACCGGCGCTTGAAATACCAAATACTTTTTTTATTTGCGAAGCGTGGCCCGCTATTTATACAAAGTTGGAATATGGGTCATGTGAACGAGAAATAGTAAAAAAAAAACGTTTTTTGAGTCTTCGCTAAATTATTCGTAGGAACATTTTGAGACAATTTACACGATCGTTTACGAACAATTTCTTGAGTAAGTACGGTTTATGTGTAGGATAGGTAGCTAAAATATTCTTAAATTGAACTTCGGCTAAGCTGAGCCGGTCTGAGGTATACACTGACACCCAAGTTTCTTTTTGCGGAATGCTAAGATCAGCAACTCTATAAGTTTTTTTTCCTCTTTATATATTACTAGCTGATACCCGCGGTTTCACTCGCGTGGATATCGGTTATTATATACTAAAATCTTCCTCGAGAACCACTCTATCCATTGGTGAAAACAGCGTGAAAATCGGTGCAGGAGTTTTTGAGTTTATCGCGTATAGGACGACAGACAGACGCGGCGGAGGACTTTGTTTTATGATATGTAAGGATATTATTATTCTCCCTTACAGAAACCCGAGGCCTAAAAGATCCTCTGCAAATAGAAAACCTTCAAGACCAAGCTCAAGTGATGCTAATGACCCACGCTCGAACTGCCCATGGTACTGCCCCTGCAAGGTTCGGAAGACTCCTTCTACTTCTCCCACTTTTACGTCTAGTAACCCCCCAACAGCTAGAGCGTGAATTTTTCGCGAAGACCATCGGACAAACGCCGATGGAGAAAGTCTTAGCCGATATGTACAAGAATTGAAGAAGTCTGGATTCATGGAATTGTTTGAGATTTAAAAACTCTGCAGGTTGAATTATGTGCCGAGTTGAGTTTGCAATGTCACCATAAACATTTAATGTATTTGGTTTGAGTTTGTAATTTGGATTTGTTATAGATGCATTTGAGTAGTTTTATATGAAGTTACAAGTTGTAAGTACATTAGTTCAACACGAGCCTGTCATGATTGTACACACGGCTACACAACAAGCTATAGTTTTCCCGTTTATGCTGATCTCGCATTGTATAGGATTACCGTACAATGCGAGGTCAGCTTAGACTGGAAATGTATAGCTTCATGTGTACCAGCGTTATGTTAAACTATTTCTCTCATTTCAATTTACTTGTTTTTGATATAATGTGTAAATAAGCTTTCTTGTGATTAAACTAAAATGGCTTTGCAATGCAGTGTAAATATTAGCAATGATGCTTTTAATGTAAGCACGGAATCATAGGCAGAGATAGAAAAAATAAATTTCAAGATGTCTAAAAGTAAGTTAATATAGTTGCAGATGCTATGTCGCTTTTAGATTTTATTTAAGACTAGGTATATTATAACGTTCCATAATTATAAATAATTAAGAAAAAAAAAACTACGTTCGTGGACTATTTATTAAGTCGATTCCAAACTGTAAATATAAATTAAGTATCTTGTCTGCAAATCTATTTACATTTCAACTCTGCTATAATAAAAATTAAGGTAATACAAACTAAAACCCAACTACGACTAAAAAGGTATAAACAAGACACCACAGACAGACAAATAAAAAATCCGGAGTCACACGTAATCTGTTCGATTTATGCCCTAACAAGTTTTTTTTAAATCGTTTTCGGGTTATATTATATTATACATTTTTGAAATGTGCTCATTAAGCCCTTTCATTTGATACCCAACATGGTACGATTAAATAATATTTTTTTTAAGTTCCTGACTTTATGTCCAGTAGAGGGCGCCATTTTTAATTGTGACGTCACATAGCCTTCAACCAGCGGAAGATCAAGACGCTTCCAATGATACCTCATTTGTCAAATTGTGATGAGTGGTTTAGAAGATAGGAGGGAACAGATGAACATACATACATACATACATACATACATATATATATACATACATACACACCGGTCAAAATCATAACCCTCCTTTTTTTCCGCCGTAGTCGGTTAAGAATAAACTCTGCACTTTCACTTATAAAGATAAAACTCCAAAGAATTCCTTCAAGAAAAGATTGTTACAATTTTTGGGAAGGTAGTAGGTACCTATTATTATTATTTATTATTATTTGCCCGTACTGGTAGATATGCAAAGGCGTTCCTCCATAAAACCTAAGAAACTACGCTCCATTGCAAGTCGTCAAAACTGCTATGTAATAAACTAAAGATGTTAGTCAAAGGCGATGTCTCTTATTTATCTAAATTATTTTGTTTAATAATAATTGTTAGTAAGAATAAAAAATGTAAATAATACTTAGTCCGTATTATAATTTTAAATAATCGAATAGCAAAGGCCTCGGTTTAAAAGAATCTGAGATTAATAAATACACTTAACTACTTAATTGTTATGTAAATCTTGAATAAAAGTTATTATATTGATTGTAGAATAGACACGAATAATATTAGGTACTGCATCAGGAATAATCTTCTATTATACTCCATTTGAAATAAGATTAGACATTTAAACAAACCTTTTTACAGTCCGTTCAACCGATTTTGACTTCTAAACTGTAGGCATAAGGATGGCAAAGCAAAAAACGTTACACAATACCAACTGTCTACTACAGCTGCCATTTGTCATGCCACCAACGCAATAGAAGTCAAAATCAGTTGAACGAACTGTAAAAAAGGTTTATTTAAATGTCTAATCTTATTTTAAATGGAGTATAGTAAAAATTAAATTCAATGACAAGCAACTCATATCGTAAACTGCTGGTTCTAGAAACATGAAATTATGCACAAGAGTTCCATACACGACGATGAGCACTAGGAAGGATTTTTTAAATTTCAATCCCTAAAATGAGCTGAAATTTTGTACGAAAAATAGTCTTTTTGTCAATGGGGAATTCCATAGGGTGTACGGCTTTTTCCCGTATTTACTATGCAATGTAACAGCGAATAAATTGTAAAATAATAAAATAAAAAATTGGCCTCTGTCTTATGGGGGAAGCTCTTAAGACCTAGGCCAAATATTTTTTGATATTCGGATAGTTCATGACCTAAAGAGGTGCCATAAAGAACATGAATGAAAAATCTCGACTAATTAAAAAGTTATGTAACAACGCGACATTTCGCGGGTATTCTAGTAGAAATATAAAACAATAGACTCAATTAGTGTGACGTGATCGAAATATGGTATTGACCTTCTAAAATTAAACAAATAACTCGTCATTGGTTAATTGACGAATAAAATATTTCCGTATAATACGAAACATTTCCAATGCATAACAAAGGCATTTTTTTTATAGAGCATCATGGCAACACTATAAAACAAATCGATATATTATTAATATCTATGTCATCACATAAACAAAAGCGGTGATGATGACGTGTACTTGTTAACAATTAATACTGTGCAACAAATATAAAATTAATGACTAATGAACGCAACAATGACGTAATACCACACGTAAACAATGTATTACTTATATTATAGGTATTTAAAATCAGGTCATTATACGCACCTACTAGCTACCTACATGGTAGGTATTTTAATACAAGTTGCTTTTCTAAATAATTTTTTAATCTGTCATCTTCACGTCCTCATTAATTCGTGAAGTCACTGGTGATTCATACTACCTATAAGGTATATTACAAGTTGTTTTTCTTAGTAAATTTTTAATCCGTCATTGTCACGTTGTCATTAATTCGTGAAGTCACTGGTGACCACCTTTTGATGTCATCATTAATTCGCACATATTAATTATGAATAATAGTTGTACATGGAAAGGGTTAGTCTGACCGTGCGTTTGCACTGGCGAAACATTCAAGACAAAACATGTTGAAATATCTAGTTCCTGTCAAAAATTGTATGGAAAATTGACAGAAAACAGAGATTTCAACATGTTTTGTCTTAAATGTTTCGCCAGTGCAAATGCACGGTCAGTAGTAAGTTCATGTGATGAGTAAAAAGTACATTCACCGCTTTATTTAAAAAAACATTGCATAAGAGCGAGCATTTTAAAAGTTGGCAACATCGTAAATAGCCGCCAAATATTTATTTCTTTTTATTCATTTTATTACAGTACCTATGGAATTATGAAATATTGCTATATAGTGAACCTCTATTGAATTAAAAAAATAATTGAAACATCGAAATATTTGACAGCTATTTGCGACGTTGCCCACTTTCAGAATGCAAGGAGACATTTTAAACGTCAAAAATATTATTTATGACAAAATACCATTACTTAATCACAGAGCACTATATAATACTGGTACTTAACTTTCAGCCACGTTTATCAATAAACCCCATAATAATTATATTTTGTTTTTTTAAACCGGCTCTACTGTGTATTTCACTGATTATAATAAAATTATCATTCAGCCATCAGCCTTTAAAAAATACATTACTGATAGCGGAAAAAAAAAAACAATAACAAAATACGTTTTCAGAAAATATAAGTAATCATGGTTTTGCAAAATACTGACGTACACACGGCCACACATCAAGCTATACATTTCCAGTTTATGCTGATCTCGCATTTTAAAGGATTTCCGTACAATGCGAAGTCAGCTTATACTGGAAATGTACAGCTTGATGTGTAGCCGTGTGTACATAGGATTTAATTGTAAATAAAAACGCTTGTAGATACCTAACTGTAATATTTGTTATTAGTGTTATTATTATAAAAACTGCCAAATTGTAACCTGTGTAGCCAAAAATGTAATTATAAATAGGTAACAATAAATGTGATGTCTAAAATAATCCGACTCCATTTTATTTACACTTCGTTTTAAATAGAGAAAATTGCATGGATCCTAGAGAAGGATAAAGGCGCCGCTCCACAGCAGCTCACGGCTACGCTACGGGCGGCTAAGCTTCGCTTTGTCTGAAAATGTAGCCGGGATCGTCCACTGCGACCTACGGCCACGCTGCGCACAGATGCGTGGCTAGCAAACCAACTCTGCAGACAAACTTACGTCGCTGCTTCAATGAAGTGCAGTGAGACGTTTATCATTCGTACCTAATTGGCTAATTATTTCTCTAAAGAGTAGGTGTAACTCTTTGCCGGAAGAATTCCGTATAATCGTAACCGCAGAACTTATTCTAACTATATTCTATACATCCTTTATGTAAGAGAGAGGAAACTTAAAGCGGGCCATGTAAGTAGTACCTATTGATACGATGCGTAAGAGGAATATAGTGTGAGCACTAGCCATCTAGTCATCTCGTGGCTACGTAATAACAGCCGCACGGGTCGATCAGGTTAAGCTACGCTTGCCGGGGTTGGTCCGTGGATGGGTGACCATCTTTACATACCGAGACTCCTCCGTGCCTCGGAAAGCGCGTTAAACCGTTGGTCCCAGCTGTCATTTGTGGATCTTTGACAGTCGTTACGGGTCGTCAGAAGCCCGAAAGTCTGACAACCAGTCTTACCAAGGGGTATCGTATTACCCAGTTACTGAGTTGTGGAGGTCAGATAGGCAGTCGCTCCATGTAAAATACTGGTATTCAGCTGCATCCGGTTAGACTGGAAGCCGACCCCAACATAGTTGGGAAAAGGCTAGGCAGATGATGATGACTAGCCATCTAGTACATATGACACAGCAGGTCGTGTTCTTTGTATCTTTATATCTTATACCGAAATCCCACGATCCACGATATTGTGGACGGACGCCGACGAGCCCGGACGACGGACCGTGAGGTGTACTTACGTGCGGGGTATGGAAGCGCCTCGGTGCGCGGTCCGTGGCGGTCTGTGGTCGTCTGCCGTGCGTGTCCGTCTGCAATATTGCCGATCATGGGATTCCACCATATGATATTTACCCACGATGTATTTACTTAATAAGAATAACAGTAATTGTGTCAGAAAATAAAGGCGATATATTTTTGGTCATGAGTATGTTTTAATAAGGTATTAATGAATCCTTAACAAAATAGTATAAGTATTCCTCTGACGCCTTTAAGGCTCCCACAAACAGGCGTGATATCGCGGGCCCGACAAGGGTTGCGCTGCCTGTCGCGCCGCGCCAGTTTGCACGCGGCTTGATTGGCCTGGGTGCGATATAATATTTGCGCAAAGGCAACATTCGAAGTTTTCCACAAGTTAATCTGCATACAAAAATTTGTCGTAGAAGGGAGACGAGTATCTTTCAAGGGCGTCGCCAAGGGGGTCAGTGAGGGCCAGCTGCTCCTCCCACTACAGTTTTTTTTTTTTGCCAAATTCAGTGCAACCAAATTCCACTCACTTGACAATGTCAGTTGAATTTCTCACGAGAAGCTTGCGAACCCATTGCCCAATTTTATGAGTAACTAGCTTCCGCCTGCGTGGTAGGTCGATAAAAAGTAGCCTATGTCCTTTCTCAGGCTTTAGACTATCTGTGTACCAAATTTCATTTAAATCGGTTCAGTGGTTTTGGCATGAAAGCGGGACAGACAGACAGAGTTACTTTCGCATTTATAATATTAGTAAGGATTACCGAACATATTCTTACAGCGATTGTGGTATGATGAACCTAGCCCAACAAATCTAACTGTTGTTGCTGTCCTAAAAGAGGCAAAAACCTTATTTTCCGAAACGGGAAAAGCGTTGATATTTTTGATCGCTCTACTGCGCACAGGGCCACATTATTATGACGATTCCCCCATAGTGCTTCTTAACCAGGTTTCAATCAATAGCTCGTGGAGACACATTGGACTTTTCATCGTTCTTAATACAATCGCCGCCGTAGAGGTAACACTCTCACTACAAGTGTAAAGCTTCATGTGCACTTGATTGTGTCCATACAATATATACTTTTCACAACCTCCATATATCAACTTGCCCCCCCCCCCTGCTGGTCCATCGGCTGGCGACACCCTTGGTATCTTTTTAAGGAACATCACGAACTTTTCCGTTTGGAAGATGTGGAATTATGACTATTTTCAACCAACAAGCGCCTCCTATGGATAAAACTTGAAACCATTAAAAGTTCCAACTTACTACAAAAGAATCAGCCAAGTCTATCAAGTAGGTATCAACGCATGAACTTTTATATCCTGCCACCAGATGACGCCACTCTCCGATAAGCAAAGCAAACCGTACGTAAATAACATTGTTATTCAATGCTCAAGGGAATCAATTAAATGTTAATATCACACACGTAATAATAATTATGCTTTTAACAGTATTGGATTAATTTTCCCGACTGATAACGCCAATACGCCATAATATAGCAAATATAGGTAGGTACCTCCCTACACATAATAATTTATAATACAAATAAATTATCGAACTTGTTGACTGACCGACCATTACAAATTCATTATCCAAGGAAAATGAATCATAGAATAAAGCAATAAAGTTTATTCTTGCGTAAGTGTGTTGGCCGAGCATTGGGTTTTCCCGGTTCGCCATCTCGGAGTTATGTCTTCGTGTCCACGTTTAATGACCTAGGGTTGTCAAACTACTTGTTTTACATGACGTAATGAAATTGTTTGTTCAATAACATTGTATGACTGTACTGTTTTTCTAGAATATCCTTCTTTGTGATGGATTTCTAAGCCTGTGGCAATTACTTAGGCTTTTATTAAATTATGACTAAGTAGGTATTCATGTTTGTTCACGTAATATTGACATTGACAATTTTTTCTCACGCCTTATAAGGGACCCTTCGTTGCCACTAGTACCATTTTAAAAGACCTAGCCGCAAGTAACGCAGATTATAGAGCGTGGTATTCTTATAGATATAATACTACATAGAGTGCGCGTATTGCACAAATCGCTTAGTGCGCATCGTAGATAAGTGAGCTATAGATTAGTGTTGGGTAGGACATCCAAGAGGCACTTCAAATGTCCCATACAAGATGATTGAATGTCCCAACACCTCAAAATAACACTTTGTACCGTTTCACTGTGACATACAAATGAATGAATCTCGAACTTACAAGTGAGTGAGTGTGGTGAGGAACGTCGTGTTGTTCAAACCTGTGTCTACTGTTCTTAGTTTGTTGCGCGCACTCTATACTATATTATATCTCTATGGTGGTATACCACTCGTAAAATATCGATAACCAAGATTGAATATTTTAGAATGTTTTGAACCTACTATCTACATAAATTTTGATGACTCTAAATTTCTTTTATCTGAAAGAACTGAAAACGAAAATGTACCTGTCCTAATTATGAATTTCATTTTTGAAATAGGTAAACTATAGGTATGATCAGTGCAGTGGCATAATAAACCACCCGATAGCGGTTTACCATCTTAATGCAGTACATTGAGGAATTCGATTCAGGGTGGAGGACTAAGATTTTTCAAGCACTCCTATCCAATTTGTAATATCATCCTTTAAAGGTCGATTCATACATATGAGTGACGCCACAGCACCGGCACAGTGCAAAATATTCTTTCATACATTCTCATGCCGGTGTCGGCACTGACACTGACAAGTGGGAATGCGTTCATAGAGATATATGAAAGTATTTATAGGAACTGTGGCTTCACTGTTATGTGTGAATCGACCTTAAACCGAATTTCGGCCATAGCTGCCAATATCAGCGGAGACTAGCCATCGAGATATTATAGTGCACAAGTGTGTGCGCAGACACAGGTGTACTCACTATTCCCGCACTCTCATAGTCCAATGTGACGGTAATCCGACACGAGAGGAGAGAGATTAGTCGCAGGGCCAACGGCTTATCGTTCTTACCCAGACATGGGGGTCACCGCCAACTTCCATATTCCGGGCTGTTTACTGAGAAATTCCAATAACACTTTGGCCGACCTGGGAATCGAACCCAGGACCCCACGCTCAGCAATAGCACTTACGATCACTAGACCAATTGGGCAATCATTGATAGCATAATCTGCCTATCAAACTCAAAGCATTTATTTCAATTAAACCATTTACAGGCACTTTTGAATTGTCAAGGTTATCACGTACCCAATGCTGGCACACAGGCCACCTCTTTGTAAGACGGAGAGGGATCACAATCAACCAGGCGGTTATGTTTGAAAGCAATTCCATTAGACTTTGGTTATTAAAATATAATTAAAACCTAATTTAGTCGCGAAGTGGAACACTAATTTCTAATCATTATAATTGGCTGCACATGGGTGTCATTTTAAATTTTCTATTGATTTATGAGCGCAGATTCTTATTCGGATAGAACTCGTGGCTAAGTAATAACAGCCGCACGGGTCGATCGAAGGTTATGCTAGGTATTTACGCTTTCCAAAGTCGGTTCGTGGATGGGTGACCATCCATTTCTTACCGAGACCCCTCTCCTTGCCTTGGGAAACACGCTAAGCCGTTGTTCCCAGCTGTCACTCGGAGATCTTTGAAAGTCGTTACGGATATTCGGAAGGCTGAAAGTCTGAAAACCAGTCTTACCAAGGGGAAAAATTTCAATAATTATATTATAATTTTTGTATGAGTCAAAATAACAAAGAAACAAAGAAAATTACAATCGTGGTCCAAGTAAGCTCTAGGCAGTAGGCCCGTGCCCAGCCAGAGGATGCAGGCACACAGTAATTACTGAGAAGGCAATTGACTCCAGTATTCCTTTTCAAACTGATGAAGACTCTTGGCTATAGTTACTCTTTTCGACGATACCGTGGCTCAAATTGATTTTTAACTCGACCACTCATATCAGGTCAGGTAAAAATACCTACATCTGGATTACTGGTTTAGGTACTCATAAATAACCGAACCTTTCACGTTACTACAGATACCCAAAGAGTGATAGATAACGCTTTCTTACTGCCTGTGACGAATTGGCCCAAATTTGAGCAGAATTTCAATGAAAAATCATCTTTTCTCACCAAAATTTAATCGAATCTCGCCAATATTAGCTGCGAACGACTTCCTAATTTCTCTTCCATTTCACAGTTAACTAGAAATTATAATAATTTTACCGTGATTTACTGTTATCGTTTACCAAATTCGATTCACGTTAACTGTGAAGAAATAATCAATAACTTGCATGTCAGGATCTCGCACAAATCGAAACCCTATGCATTGAGAGACGTTTTTGGTTTTCCCGAGTTTGGATTGACGAATGACCTTCGGAGTTCTGTAAGGAGCTAGACTCCTCCTTAGATGTCTTGTCTTGTACGTGACCATTGTGTATACTTACATATTACATTTTGGTTAAGTCATGCTCTCAGTATTTGGGAGTGGTTGTTGTCGGACCAATATTTTCTACTTTAGCATTATCCTATTATGATAGCTTTAGAAAATACTGGTCTAATATTGGGCTGCATACACTTAATGATAATCATTATGTGTATTTAGCGAGGTAGGTAGGTACAGAATTGAAGATAACTTACACCTAGTTCTACCTTCATAAATTCATTTTCTATGTAAACTACATAAGTATTATTAGTTCCACGTGTTGCGAGTATCAATAAAGTCAATTTTTGGGCGAAATTTGAACTCTTCCAGTGCAATGTGTACCTAATCGAACGAATATCTTCATCTTGTGCCAAATAATTAAAAGACAGTTACCTAGGTGATTTAGGTCAATCAATCAACACAGCGTATCGCAGTCCACTGCTGGACATAGGCCTCTCCCAGACTGCGCCACAAAACCCTGTCCTCCGCGTTCAGCATCCAGTCTGTCCCCCCTTTTTAAAATCGTCGGTCCATGTAGCTGGGGACGTCCAATTAGGTCTAGGTACCTGTCTTCAACTAAACCGGAAATATTAAACCAAATAAGTATTTATTTTATTGTATTTTTCGTTGGGACAACCCTAGCATCAAGGGGTTTTCTTGATAATATGTTGTACAACTGGAAGAAAAAAATATTTATAGACACCAGTTTAAGATACTTAGGTACCTACTGTAAGGAGTTTGTATGCGAGGCGCAACCTCGCATGGTACAGGCTGGCTAGAGGGCAGCCCTGTGTTTCGAACGTTCCAACAATTTGGATTAAAATATGTTAGAAGTGCATTTTGTTTTGGTTCATCAGTCTAGTCTTAGCTACCGAACAGTATACGCGTCTCTCATAAAATTAAATATTAGAATAAACTCCCTTCGAACCCTCGCCGTCTTTGGATTTGCCACCTCACACACACCCTCACACCAAGATAACGCTCCCAAGCGTTACAGTAGGTACCTATAGTTGTTCATGAATTAACTACTCGTATGGTTAATTTACCTACAGTAATATGCATCCTCATATCAAGTTTTTACGTCAAAAGAGGCTAGGTATACCCTAAACAATGTAGTAGATACACAGGGCTACACATCAAGCTATACATTTCCAGTTTATGCTGATGTCGCATTGTATAGGATTTCCGTAAAGTGCGAGGTCAGCTTATACTGGAAATTACCTATAGTTTGATGTGTAGGGTGTAACCGTGTGTACCACCAGAGAAACAGAAATTGACATATACTGGGGTCAGAGTTTTAAGCCGTCTTTTCTGCTATGGTAGACTGAGGACAATTGAAAAAATCCTTACTTCCTTACTAATATTATAAATGCGAAAGTAACTCTGTCTGTCTGTCGCGCTTTCACGCCAAAACTACTGAACCGATTTAAATGAAATTTTGTACACAGATAGTCTAGAGCCTGAGAAAGGACATAGGCTACTTTTTATCGACATACCACGCGGGCGGAAGCTAGTTTTACATAATTATACCGTGTGAAGTGTCTAGTTCCTAAATTAAACATATCATGTATACTTAACTGTTTTTCGAGTACCTAGCTAATTGGCAAAGTGATTTGAAACACTACCTTCCTATTTGGGGATATTTGAAACACTGAAAATATTAGGAACTACTGAAGGTTTTTAATCGGTCTTAGAAATTTTCCTTACCACTAGGTATTATTAGGTAGGTACTTACCATTAATATTTCGTATTTAAGTACCTACATATATTTTATTTAAGTAAGTAGGTAGGTACTTATTTTCGAATTCTATTGATTAATATCACAATCAATCAATCAATCAAATTGTTTTTTAATTTATATATGTGCAGGTTCTCTCTACTCAATATAAACGGTATCTACATCTCTCTGCTTTCCTATCGCCGCACCGCAGGTACGAGTATGCTGGAAGAGATTTCTTTGGAAATAAGCATCACCTTTGTACGTATTTTTCTGTTCTTTTCTTCTTGTCTGTTTATTTATGTGTGGTGTGTATATTAAATTAATGGGTAAATAAATAAATTTAAAAAAAGGAATTGTACTTACTAAAAAAGTTTTTAATCATTTCTTAAATTATATAATATAATTTCAGATCTATCACAATCACAACATTTTGTGAAGTCTTAAGTTTTAGACTGCCTTCATGGAGATCATTGTCACTTAAAAATAATTTAAATATCAGAACAAGAAAAGTTTAAATCTTTTTGCTCAAAGATTTCTTTCTGTTACTGATAGTCCCATACATTAAATCTACTGGGATGATACCACATTTAATTTGGCTCTTATGGGCTTTCTATAGCAGTCAATTTTTGACTGCAACAGTTTTGGTTGACTAAGAAGGCAAAAAATTGATTAAAAAACTGGCTGCTTTATAGTGCACTACAATATCCAAATTAAATATGAATTATTTTGAAAGGATTTTTGTGCTGGCATTTTTTATAAATAATAAGTTTTCTGTTATTATTTCCCATAAAGTTGAAAACAACATTTAGTTTAATTTATGCAATGAAACTTGTTCAAAAACCAGTTTTGCTAAGACAACAATCCTTTCAAAATGGATGGAGCATTTTTTAAATTAGTAAGACTATATACAAAGACATTTATATGATTATTAGCTATCTATAACATAGAATCGGTAAGCAACATATACCTACTTTTTTTAAACAGTGTTAACCACAAATAATAAAAAGAAAAATAAATATTTACAAAAATTACAACCACAATTGAAACGAGGTTTACCAATGTTTTACAAATCGGAACACCCCAAGGTTTTAAATAAGGACACAAGTTGTAAAATCCCACATGAGGGCAGTCCAATGCTTTTAGTTATAAAAACAAATTAAGTCTTTCAATAAATATTTGTCTGTCTACTAGTCATTGAGGAAAATGACACATTTTTCCGTAAAATGTTTCATTACATGCCGTTTTCAAATGACAAAACAACTTATTTACATAGTCAATTAGAGAGCATTCTGATATACAATGAACAACCTTATTACAATACAAATTGAGTACTTTTTTCAACAGCAAAATTGACTGGACGTAAGTTATTATGAACAAAAAAAGTTTTACATTTTATACTTGGATTTTAGATGCAATTAAGTGTAACTAAATGATTTCACATTTCATAGGTAACATTTAACTCAAATTAGTAGTATAATAAAAATCCCTAAAGCAAAATAGAATTATTTATATCTTTGTCAATACCTATAGGTATCTTTTACCACATATGGCCACAATCTTAAAGACAATTAATAATCTTTATAATGATAAGGTCACAGTGATTTGACTTGTGACATTAAAGATTTCAAGAACATGTAATTCTACCTATTCTAAGTGTTTAATTATGTACACAATAATGTTGATAATTTATACTTCATAGTAATATATTGCATACAGTATGCAACTCAAGTTTCCTTAATGAGCAACGGAATTAACCATGACATCTCACAATAATTATTTTCTCATTCTGGTTATTAAAAAGTTAAATTGTTTTTAAATTAATGTCTTTATAATTATTTTTTTGAAAGAATGAGCCACTAATGTATTTGTGCATTAAAATGTAGACTTGTACATTCTTATTCATATTTCTTTATAATTTTTATGTTCAATATAAGGACGGTGTTTTATAAAAACCTCCGAAAACAATTGAATTTGTGACCTTTTCAATAATTAAGTATGTGAACGGTCTGTTCGCTTGGAACTGAACAACTCCTATTCTGTTGCTAAACTCTGCAGCGGTCACTCCAACTGCTTCTGTGCCATCTTCAGTAACCTCAATCTCTGCTTTATGTATTACCTTGGATACATACATAGGCGTTCTTGACATATGTGGTAACTGAGCCTTTGACTGGTCAAACAGCTCTTCAATACCCATACGTTCCCTCAAAACATTTGTGAGATCAAGATCCGATTGAATTTTGAACCGAGGAATGAAGCAATCTACTTCATCATCTGAATATTCTTCTTTGGATACTCTTAATTCTTCAAAGAACGTATCTAGGTTTACTTTCAGGAAGTTTGCGAACATGTCTTCTAGAGATACTCCTGGGTTTGGTAACATGATGAGCATTGAAAGCCTGTTTTCTTTACCATATGACAGTTCAATTGCTCTCGCTTGTAGTTCACGAATATTGGAGAATGGATATGTGAATCTGTTGTACATCATGTTGACATCTCCAATCTTTTGTCCCTTTGAGTCATAGAAAGGGGCTTTTACAGTTGACGATGCATTGAATGGTACTGACCACTGTCCTTTGAAGTACAGAGCACTTGTCAACACCATTTGTGTACCCTGGAAGTAGCTAGGATCAACTAAGCTGGGAATTTTTCCATGCGTAAAGTTTGACACATGTGCATTAAGAAGATTTGCTGATCTCACACCATCTTTAAAGTCCAAACTTATCATTTCTGTTTGGTAGTAATCTTTGGAGATATCCTGAAACTCTTGGTTCGGGAGACGGTCTTTATCGACGAAAATAGCGTTGATTTTCGCTAGTTTTACCGTATTAGTGTTGACTTGTAACCAATTAGTGATATTTTTGAAACCGCTTCGTGTGTCATTTCGGTTTCGGACTGACAGGCGCAGCAGGTTATTTATCTCGTTTCTCGTGGTGCCCGCTGCTCCTTCGGCGATAACAGCTAACACACTCCACACCGTGATGGGTGACATGATAAAGTTCTCTCCATCTTGCAATGTTTTCGACGTATGGTACAGCACCTCTATTGAAAAGTTGCCTATCTTCTCAGACAGTCCGTTGTGAAGTTCCGTTGTATTTTCTATGGGTGCTTGCACTGGTACTGGTACATTTTGTCCGTAACACAACGCCACACAAAACACAAATTTCACTATTCTATGCATAATGTTGTTTGTTTATGTACAGTTTTGTGATTGATATAATGACGAATGAAAAAAAAAACTGTTTCGCTTGATTATAATGAACACACTTTTTAACACGCGCTTGGCATTTTTATTATTATATAATGCCTATAGCCGCGCACTGACTACGCTAGTTATTCGAAACAAGGAAAACTACTGACTGACCGGTAAATACGTTACTGCGACTTTTATATAGCGGCCTTCTGGAGCCGGTTTATTTATCATACATCGAATGTTTACAATACTATGTAGTTTTAAACAAGACGTGGACTGAGAAGCGCCTCAGTTCAGTTCCCAAGTTTTTTCGTTTTGGCTTTGAGGGGTCGGGACTTGGGTTTGAGGCTTGATTTGTTTCAAGGAATACTGAGACTGACTGCACAGACTAGAATAGTCTCTATTCTATTCTATTTTTTATTATGGCAAGCAAAGCCGTTGTCGACTATTCTGCCAATGTCTTAAGTGAGTTGGAAAAGCAAATGTGTATCGAGACAGAAAAATTTGTTTGTTTTAATTTGAATGTCATTGTCATTGGCATAGACTCACAGACTAGTTAGTCTTCATAGACTGTACAATGATAATTTGTCATTTGTTTGACGTATTCTTTTTTTGGGTCGTTATTATGAAGTCTGAGAAGGGTTGCAAGCAATATTAGATAAAATTAACCCAGCAATAGGTTGGTTTTATCCTAGGGAAAGTACAACTTACTAAACAACAAAGACAGGCAAATTTCTACAATCATTATCTTCCTGTCTTTGTCCCTTGTTATTTGGTGTCAGCGCAAAACGTTTTCTTCTACCATTCTCCATTTTCTTTCTTAGCATTCCTCTTGCAATAATCTATTCATCATCTCGTATTTAGTCTCCCTTTTCCTCTTACCCTCTCCATCCATCAACATTTATATTAGTCACTATTTTAGTCACATGCGTTTTATCCCTCCTCATCACATACCCATTACCAAGCCAAACGATTATTTTTGTAAGTTAATTGTATCTTTAAAAAAATAATTAATTGGCTGAAATTTTATTTTCCTCCAAAGTCAAGGTAATGATTCCTTGGACTGTGTTCTACTACCCTTAGTTTCGGTTTTAGACCTGAAGTGCCATCGCAAAATCAACCTAATACAACTCAGTTCGGATTCGGATTGATTTGATTTACTATAATACAATATTTCGTTAGTAAAGTTTAATGTATGTAATAACTATTGTATCTTTAAAGTTTAATTAATGGCTGCCAAGAATAATAAAAGCACCAATGCTCCATTATGTACATTTTGGTCATTGGGTTTTGATGTACCCGTTTTCAGCCTTACTGGCTAGAGCTATCACGGGACTTCACGGGAGTCACTCGCACTTCCAGAATATAAATAAAAAGGTCTAAGTATATAAGGTGTATCTTTTCATACACGAAATCTCATAAGGGGTCATTGTACTCATCATTATAAACAACGTTCACTATGAGACTAATCCTGAAATCGCGAAAAAAAAGTCAGGTGTTCCCTACATTTTGACGAGCTATGCGAACATAAATGTAGGGAATGGCTGATTTTTTTTTGTCACGGACTGTCACTATACGTAAAATACGTAAGGACCTGCCTCAAATTACGTAGTAACGATGGAAAATATGCCTCTTTTTTATTAAGTACGTCACTTTTGTAGGCCTTTAACTTATCATTTCCTTCGTGCGTCAAAATGGCGTGTGATCTAAAATTCAATATTATTTAATATTTCATATCAAGATTATTTATTAATGTGCTTACTGTTTTTCTATAGGATTCGTCACAAGGAAAATCGGATAGGTATTACAAATTATACCTAAAGTAGCGTATATAAATTACCTATGACGATAGCGCTTGTATTGTAAAAATGAATGTCAATCATAAACGTCATTAATGGATTTCTGCAATCATCCGTGGCATGACATGTTCCATTCCCGAACACGAGATTTCAAAAACAGTTGGCATTTTGTATTAGGTACATAACTCACACCTATCGCCATTTAATCAACCTCAGCGCTTACTATAAAAATATTACGGGTATGGTTGATGAAAGAGCGGAAGTCCAGCAGGCGTAGCATGAGCACCGTTTTGGGACGAAAGAGTAGACAAAAATGACGTTTCGTGTAGACCGTACGACGGCAGCTAAGTAAAAAGAGTCAACTGCACTTTTAACGAAATTCACTCTTACATAATTCGACTCAGAATTCTTTGTTTTTTCATAGGATTTTTTTTTTGTTTGACTCTCAATTTTTACTGATTAAGTCACGTCAACTACAACAATTTTTCTCAAACTGTCGAAGTACCGTATTTTGGATCAAACAATTTTACAGTAATATTGGCCTTAACAATTTCCTTGGTACTTATGCCCTATTAACTAAATGATGTAAAATAGGAGAAGATAGCTTTGTTCTTCTATAAATTATCGCAGTTTTGCGTTCAAAACGCTCCCTTGTAAAGTCATGATTTTGTAGATAACCGTTTATACTTGTGGCCGTCGAGTAGAAAGTTTTCTACTGGCGATTCCAAAATCAAATTCACAGAGCACTATATAATACTGGATCAAATTGTCTTCACTACCTTAGACAAATGTCAGTTGTCAGTGTGATTTTGACAGTAAGGATAGAAAACTTTCTTCCGAAATAGTCTACGTATTAAAAGACCTAGACAAAGATCGGTATGAATGAAAGACAAAATGACCGGTTGTAGAAGGATTTCTACGGTGCGATGTCAAAAATGAAGAACGAAATGTCACTTTGTATATAAAAAGCTATGTCTATTCTTCGTAGAAATAGAAAGCGTCATGCTACGCCTGCAAGAAAGGTTCCCATTAGGCTAGAGACGTATCTATACCTAATCAAGAAATCATCCTAAGGAAAATATTTTCCCCATCAACAAGGGTAATTAAAACTAGCAATACTGGAATCACGTTTCGTTTTACCGTTCGCGCGTACCAAAAATAATTAACTCGTGAACAATTAACCAACAGTAATATTGATAATGTTTACAGCCAGATAACCAAAATTGTGTTAGTCATATACCTACCTTGCAATGGGTTCCGAAAATATTGTGGTCCAAAGTACCGAACGTTATCTTTGTGTGACGTTGCAGTCAGATTGGAAATTTCAAATTAGGAATCAAGATCATGTTGTATGTATAAATTATAGGCTTGAAACTATGACGTTACATGCTCTGTGACAATGACCTCATCGAATGGTCATTCTGGTCAATTGGTCACACTTTGGTTCCGTCAATCATGTAGGTATTTTTTTTTTCTGTGCAGTTCGTCGCTTCGTTTTGTTTAGGCTTAGTAAGTACGCAAACTATTTTTATTGTAGGTCGTCGACCAGTCCCGACATTTAAAACATAATAGGTACCGATAAAAAATGAATCGATTACCTGTAATGCCGGGGCTACATTGTCGCGTTATCGCGAACTTTACTTCGCGCGCTCTCTCTGGCACACCGCTCGACGTCTCACTGAGCAACAGAGAGCGCGCGAAGTAAAGTTCGCGATAACGCGACAATGTAGCCCCGGCATAACTAATAGATTTGCAACTGTAAACATTCAGCATGGTACAGTTCGATTAAAACTTAATGGCGGCTCGGAAGTTAGCCACTCGCTGCGCAGTAACACACCCCTCACCCCCGCTGACACATGAAATTGTTACTGCGCAGCGACTCGCCTCATGTTCCGAGCCGCCATTAAGTTTGAATCGAACTGTAATGATTTTTTTTAACCCCCGACGGAAACAGAGGGGTGTTATAAGTTTAACGTGTGTATCTGTGTATCTGTGTGTCTGTCTGTTCCATCGTAGCTCCCAAACGGCTGAACCGATTTTGATTATTATTTTTTTGTATGAAAGGTGTCTTGATCGAGAGTGTTCTTAGCTACAATTCAAGAAAATCGGTTCAGCCGTTTGAAGATTATTTTTTTGTATGAAAGGTGTCTTGATCGAGAGTGTTCTTAGCTACAATTCAAGAAAATCGGTTCAGCCGTTTGAAGTCTATCAGCTGTTTTCTAGTTGATGAATGAATGTGTGCATCTTCCACAGGTCTGATCGATTCGAAATTTAGTATTCTGTTACTTCAATGATATTAGAAGAACATAGTAACCATAAACTGATGCTGCAGCAACACCTGGAATTCGCAGGATACCCAACTCCCTCACTAACTTACAGCACCGGTATCGTGTTTTTGGGCTCATTGGAATGGTCTCAATAAATTGGTTATAGATAGATCGTGAACGGGTCTAATGATGGAGTAGATAAGAGCTTTTATTTTACTTTTTAGATGCTTTGTTTTATGTAACAAGCCATGTGCCCAATAGGTTTTCCCACCGGCAAAATTGACGAACTCCCATACAAACTTATTTAACCACTTTAGGGGATGAATTGTCAAAAATCCTCCCATAATGCCCACTTTGGTTATACGCTGTGCGTTTTCTGTCAGTGAATTTAAAACTTTTACTTATCATTAAGAAGATTGTCGGTTCGTGGATGGGTGACCATCCATCCATTACATATCGAGAACTTTCCATGTCTCAGAAAGCACGATGAGCCGTTGGTCCCGGCTGTCATTTGTAGAATTTTGACAGTCGTTAGTCAGTAGCTCAAAAGCACGGAAAAGCCTAGCGACCAGTTTTACCAAGGGGTATCGCATTACCCAGTACCTACCTGGGTTGTGGAGGTCAGATAGGCAGTCACTCCATGTTAAATACTGGTATTCAGCTGCATACGGTTAGACTGGAAGCCGACCCCAACATAGTTGGGAAAAAGCAAGGCAATTGGCCTAACTTTTTCTTTAGTACCTGAGCAGCAGAGCTGTGATGGCCCAGTGTTATGGCCGCGACTTACAAATTGGTCGTAGGTTCGAATCCAGACAGGCGCTTTACTTTGTGTAAGTTATTTCGCATCGCCACTGCTCTCAAAACGGTGAAGGAAAATATCGTGAGGAAACCGGCATGTCTTAGAACCTAAAAAAAAATCAATGACATCTATCAAACCCACAGTGGGCCCGCGTGATGGATTACGGCCCATAGACCCACTCCCTCGCACCGAGAGGAGGCCTGTGTCCCAGCAGTGGGAACATTACAGGCTCTTATGCTAATATGCTAAGTAGTACCGGTATAAGACGGTGGTAGATATTAAAGTGACAAAAAAATTTAGAAACTTGGGTTCAAACAGTGATTGAAACTGCAACGCTGCATTGCGGCAAAAGGAGATGTTCCAGAAATGTATGGAGCCTGGGCTAGCACTATGTACACTATACATAAATATGGCTATACAATATAGTAACCGTTTTTTAATGTTAATTTTCTTGAATATTACTTCGTTTTATTGTACATTCAAATTATCTCGGTCAAATAGAGTAACACAACGCAACTAAGGTGGATCGGCAAAAGCAAATGCGAAATGTCATTTTGTCAATGACATTTTGTTTGATGGGTACCCCTTGACGGTCGGGACGACTCATCGAGTCGGCCGCCAAAAATAATAATAATTAAAATAGGACTAATAACAGCTACTTAGTCTGTGAATAAAAGCTACTTGATTGCGGTAGCACCTTATATTACCTATTCGAGCAGCTAAAGATTTGTTACATCGGTTTCTAGAGAAGCAAGAAACGAATGGTTGAACGATATTTTGTGTAACAAACTTACAAATGTCAAATGTCAAATGTCAAACAAAACTGTCATGGCCGCCCTAAAAATAGGTTTACCTTATTACAAATCTTCCCAAATTATCATTTTTGTACGCCTGTACTCTTCTTCAAATTAATTTATTTGTATTTTTATGAAAATCCCCTATTTTTTTCCTATTGATCTATGTAGTGTACATAGTGCTGGCCCAAAATCAAACATCTCCTTTCCAACCCAGAATAGCAATTTGGTCATAGTAGTAACTCATAATAGCTTCGTAAGGCTAGGTAAGTCTAACTTGAAGGCTAATTATTTCCAATTTCATCGTTTAGGTTTTCCCAAGGAAAGTGGTATTACCTACGTATCGGAAAAGTATGTCTTGCAAGTGTTTTTCCGACGCATAACTGTGGGTACTTACTTAATATTTTTACCGGAATTGTAGGAAAATCCGAACGTTAGGAAATAGTTTTGATAACGATCGTTCTTACAGGCCAAATAAATAGTCGGTTTTTACCCGACTACGGCGATGAAAAAAAGAGGGTTATGATTTTTACCGGTATGTATGTATGTTCATCTGTTCCCTCCTATCTTCTAAACCACTAATCACAATTTGACAAATGAGGTATTGTTGGAAGCGTCTTGAGCGTCCGCTGGCTATATGACGACACATTAAATTAAAAATGGCGCTCTCTAGAGAACAAAGTCAGGAACTAAAAAAAGAAATCGTTTAATCGTACCATGTTGGGTATCAAATTAAAGGGCTTAATGAGCACATTTCAAATATATATATATTATAACCCCAAAAGAATTAAAAACTAAAACCCAACTACGACTAAAAATTCGGAGTCACACGTAACCTGTTCGATTTATATAACACGTGTGACTCCGGATTTTTAATTTGTCTGTCTGTGGTGTTTTGTTTATAGGTACCTTTTAGTCGTAGTTGGGTTTTAGTTTTTAGTACTTAAATTTTTTAGTCTGTTAAAAAGAGCGGTGTATACTTCTATTCGAAAGTTCTATTCAATTCCCTTTGGTTAGATTACGGCAGTAGCTTTAGAATATAAATATAATAATTATGTACTTACTTAGATATCAAAATACGTACAACTTAACGTGCGTGACGTCAATTTGATTACTTACAATATATTTATGCAGAAATCCGCAAATTAGATAGGTACTATCGAAAAACTTCATATCTTAGCAGTTTCAAAACAAAATCCCGTGAGCACGATGACCACATCTGTTACCGCCCCGGTTCTATAACGACCGAGCGCTGCAAGCAGAAATAGTCTTTACGGTGCATAGATATCAACTTCTTCGATGGTACCTATACTATCAGTTCTTAGTAAATAGTAGTGCCATTCTTCAAATATAAGTATTACAAACACGAACAGTCCAGTACAAGTGTACAAAAGATAATTACTTATTTGTTTGCGTGTAATTTCTGGAATGCAGTGTCATTTTTCTTCGAATTTTAGGTAAGGTATTCATCTAATACAAATAAAATAATCTCTACGACTAATTAATTGTATGCCATGATCTTTTAGGTCCCCCTCCAAAGTTGGCCAAACGACTTTATAGAGATAAGGGAATCCATTAGATGTGGGCAACCCAGGACCGGTTTTTATGGCGATGCCTATAGTGTGGCCTGTAGGCGATTAATTTGACAGGACTAAACTAAAATTTATCTTCTGTCCTTTTCTTAATGAAATAGAAAGAAAAAGATGCACTGAACTTAAATTTAGTTTAGTTTGTGAACAGAATCGGCACCAATTAGGATCCTAATCAACAGCTATCACTGTTATTTGGCTTGGTTTAGTTTTGATGGCTAATACTGCGCTCTGATATTTTATGTTAAGTTGCTATAATGCTTACCTAAATCCTTTTAGTAAATCTAGGTAGGTACTTCTATAATTTACTAGTGAAGATTTGTAATGGGCACAGAACGAATTTATATTTGAAGTTATTTGTCTGAAAATCTTCTATGCAATAAATATACATAGGTACAAACGGCTACACATCAAGCTATACATTTCCAGTATAAGTTGACCTCGCATTGTACGGAAATCTTATACAATGCGAGATCAGCATAAACTGGAAATGTATAGCTTGATGTGTAGCCGTGTGTACTAGACCAGTAGCGGACGTCTACCGGCGGAGATGGATAAA
Organism: Lithophane leautieri; assembly: GCA_949152455.1. Lineage (NCBI taxonomy): Eukaryota > Metazoa > Arthropoda > Insecta > Lepidoptera > Noctuidae > Lithophane > Lithophane leautieri. The sequence goes on along the minus strand of OX424482.1, from coordinate 4,267,586 downwards.
CAGAGACTGGTTTGGTAATAATAATAACTGGATTGCTAATAATAATAATAACGGTTTGATTACACTATAATAGACAGTTCGGTTCTGTCGAGATAATAACTTCGAGGGACTTATAAAAACTTGATTCGTTTTGAAAAAAAAAAATAGGTACCTCGTTCATGTTTAAATGAGGTGTTACGTTTTTGGGTTTTTCTTGTCATGTATCCAACATAACAGGTTTTATAATTAAGAAAAAAAGAACGCAATGATATTGTGTTGCTCGTAGCAACTTGAGATCGAGACATCATTTAAAAAACCGGCTAGGTACCTACGTTCATTCTGTGTACCTCAATTACCCTCAGAGTCCCGAAAACTTTAACCTAGGAAGTCTCTTGAGAATAGGTTATTTCTAAGCAAGGGGTCTCAACTCGAACTAATAATAATTAGTTTTGAAAAAAAAATCATAGCTGGCAGCATAAGTAACAATTATGAAATTAACCATCACTAAAAAGCGTTATGCGGCAAATTTTGGCTGAAGTAATATTAGTAAAAATCAAAACATCTTTGTTCAATGTATTTACACTCATAAATCTCGTATGTTCAACAAAAAACATAAATTAAGCTTCATTTTTATGCTCAGATAAGATTCCTAGATGGCGCTGTAAAACTACAGTCTCTGACAATTAGTGAGTCGCTGATGCTGACATCTGTTAAAAAAATGGAGGAAAAAATATAGCCAGCACAATAGCCAGACTTAGGGTGGTGTCATTTCTTTACATGGGATTGGGTATCTGTACGTAGTATTATAATATCTGTGTTCTAGGCAACCAACCGCGCACCATCGTCGTCAACATCATCACTTACCATCAGATGACATAGTAAATGCAAGTCCATGAACTAAAATCACCGAGCACTGAATCGCCGCGTGCATCGGCAGCGTCTAGAGATGGCAGTGCTAAAATTCGTGGTACCGGTAGTGCATTGATCGCTTACTTCTGTCAGAAACCGTTATTCAAAGATATCAGTTTCTATATAAGAAAGAAAGAAAGACGGAAAAAACGTTTATTTGCGGTAAACATGACGCAAAAAAGAAAAAAATAAGAAACGGTTGGGGGAAACATGCGTCACATCCACGCAAAACGGCTATACAACCTGAAAGTAGTTTGCTCAGAATCGGCTTCTGAATCGATTTCCGTCATTATTTATATATGTTAATTTTTCATAAAAAAATCTTTTATTTAACTGAAATTAGAACCACTGCGTCATAAACAAGGTAATAAGATATTTTATCTAAGGAAATTTAAGCCTTATCTCAAAGGAATAAATGCTATTTAAATGCATAACCAAATTTGTAATACGCTCATAGCTATCCTATGTGTAGTGCGCGTTAAATAAAATAGTTAATTTAAGGTGTGGTTTAATTAAATTAAATTACAGATATTATTTTAGTCTTATAATTTAAAATATTCTAATTGGGGTGTATGAGCTCTTGCGTTTATTCCGTTACACGATGTATAAGCGGCGGATACCTAAAGTCATTTGTTTAGAGCCAGATGATCCCATAACTCTTCTCCAGGAGAGCAGTAGGGCCACCAGTACAGTGCACAAATACAGACGCTTCCCGTCATTCTGACCTCGCCGCCGAGGTCCTCCGCAATCGCGACCCAGATAAAATTCGTCCCCCCGTCCCTTGTCCGATGAAGTGCCAGCCCGCGTCGCAGCTGAGCACGTAGCTTTAAATTCCCCGATTAATAATAATGATGATCCTATTTTGATCCAGCCTGTCCCGTCTTGCTGTCCTCCTGTCAGTGACGCCCTAAGCCGAGGTTCGTACCACACAGGGGGTGCCCTTAGCGAGCGCTCACTTAATATTAATTTAGAATAGTTTTATGCCCCTGGCTGGAGGCCCTGAGTTTAGAAGCTTAAGGCAGCCACAGGAAAGTCCGGTTAAGAAGTCATGGTTTCAGAAACCAACTTCGAGATGCTCTAGATCAAGAAAAAAAAAAATCATTTGTTTTGTAAAGCGAGTAAACGGTGACACGCATGGTTTGTATGGAAAGTGTTGACAGTGCCGCTTCTAGTAGCGGCTGCCGAGGCGTCCCGAGGCAAAAAATATATGGCCGTAAATAAAAAAATAAAAAGTTTCTTACTCTTTTAATCATCCAAACTCTTCAACATCATTAATTCTAGATTTTCCTTCCACATATTCTCTGTGGCCTTCCACTAGTATCCTTCCAACAGCTTTGACTAGCCTCACTTTAAATCTAGACACTCTTTCATTATCATCATAGTCTAGGGTTTTCACATCCCTTTCGATGTAATATTCAAAAGTCTTCCAAAGCATTTCTCTTGCTTTTAATATGCTGTCAGCTTGGCTGAAACAAAACAAAAGAAGCCGTAATAAAATCATCATCATTTAAGAAGATTTTTATTAAAATGAGTGGGACAAGTTTAAAAAATTTCTATTTGATAGGCCGGAGGCGAAATTCTCCTGAAGGGTGAGGTGTAATCTCACCTCAAAATAAGGTCTGTAGTTTTCCAACTGTAAACAACAATGGCCGCTCGAAACTGTCTATGGGCTAGTGATGCGTAGGTAGTATGAATTTATAGTTGGTATTATCGAGGTTCATTTGCATTTTACTGATTGAATCCTTACAAATTATAAAACAAATTATAAAACAAAGTCCTCCGCCGCGTCTGTCTGTCGTCCTGTACGCGATAAACTCAAAAACTTCTGCACCGATTTTCATGCTGTTTTCACCAATGGATAGAGTGGTTCTCGAGTAAGGTTTTAGAATATAATAACCGACATCCACGCGGGCGAAGTCGCGGGCATCAACTAGTTATAAATATACCTATCAGTAACTTTCAAATCGAATAGTTTTATTCCAATTTCTTCGAAATCTGTTCGTAAGTATAACCGTGTGCCGTCCGATAAGGACCAAGCCTGGGTCGATGGCGCGTAGTGCTCCACGCGCGCCTCAAAGAGATGTCAGCACAATTGGCGGGGTCCGCTAGGACCGATACCTGCCAGGGTTGCGGGAAAGTCCGAAAGGGATACCGGGACCTTGGCAACAGGCAACTGAAGGAACACGGGTGGGTTTTAGTCAGTAAAAGTCTGACACGCCCTCCCGCTCCGCCCAGAGCGGGACGATAACCCACACTCAAAAAAAAAAAAGTATAACCGTGTGGAAACGTAACAAAAATGTAGACTGACACTTTTAAAATTTTATGGAAACAGTGAAGTCCTAATCGAGCTATACTATATATTATCAGGGTCATTAGTAAATATAGTCATGTCAGCGATTGTAAATCGATTCCAGCGCATACAAGCATAATCAAGAATCCGCCTGTAGCGTTCCCACAGCTGGAACAGAGGCCTACTCGCAGTGAGAGTGGGCTATAATCCAAAACGCGGGATATCACTCTCTTCGAATTCGTCTTCTTCAGTTCTAGAGGTCGTGCAGGGTTTTGCAGGTCATTAGTAAATACACAGTCACGTCAGCGATTGTAAATCGATTTCAGCGCATGAACATGGTAACGTCACAAAAGACAATGCCAAGAATCGGCTCGAATTGTATGTAGTGTCCGACAGACTTTCTATAATAATGATAATTCATATAAAAAAATAGGAAGAATTATACAATACAAATAAAATCAGTGGAAGCACACCGTTGAAAAGTAATTTTAAATAGTTAAATTTAACAACACTTTTCATAGGTACATTTTCAATTATTAGAAATACCAATACCAAAATAAAATAATATCGATAAGAAATTGCACTTGCAAATCGATTAAAATAATATCAATATGAAGATACGTAAGTGAATGTATTACTTACATAAATGGTAACTCGTAATTGTTATATTTTTGAATAAGTATACTAACTTAATATATATTACTGTAATGTAATAATTTAAAAAAAAATTGAAAATCGATTGTCGATATCGTTTAGTATAGTTTATTAGTATTTTCGTATTTTTTTTGAGTTTTGTGTTTTTTATTTCTGTTTCTGGACTCTGATTTTTCTACCATTTAAGACTACCTTGGCTGTTGAAACTGAGGATAATGTGCTAAAAGTCATTATTTTAATTAATCCTTTAATAGTTTATTTCATGTTATCGTTAAAATCAGAAGGATCAAGTGGTCAACTTTAAAAAACTGTAACTTTTTTGAAGTGCTTCAAATAGAAAACTAATTTTACTATCAAATTCTATATTTATTTTCTTTTTTTACGAAATATAGTTCATCTTTGTCGGTTCTGTCCGAGTCTTGTGAAAGACCCTGGCATTCTCCTTTATGTGGCGTAATCTATATATATAAAAATCAATTGCTGTTCGTTAGTCTCGCTAAAACTCGAGAACGGCTGGACTGATTAGGATAATTCTATTGTAGTTAGGGAGGTAGGGTAGGTAGGTGGTTGGTTAGGTAGGTGGGGTAGGGTAGGTAGGGTAGGGTACTTAGTGCTACCCGTACGAAGCCGGGGTGGGCAGCTAGTACGAAATAAAAGATATTAAGGTGAAGCTAAAAAGCTTTTGATCATCTTTTCCTCATGCGACGCTTGCCGAAACCGGTTGTAATTAATTAGGGATACCCAACTGGTATTTCCCAGTAGTTGGTTTTCTCAGATACGCTGTTAGTCATAAACTTTCGATAGTAAATCGAATTGATTACAGCTCAGTGCATGTGCATTTCAATATGTTTTATTTACCATGCAATGACGTGTATTTTTACAATGCAATGACTTGTATTTTTTACAGTATGATGTAATTTTGATTTGGCATCATTACAGTTACCTCCACCCTCAGACCAAATAAAAAACCAAGACAGAGCGCTGTCAACAGTGACGTGAGGCCGGTTTCGTAAACATGTGTGCACTTAGTTTGGTGTAGTGTCATTGTAAATAGTTGTAAATGTGTGTGTGAGCGTGTATGCACAGAGTGCTGGTGTAGTTTTAGCATGCTTCACTGTATTGTTCGTAGCGCTCCGTCTTGGTTTATTATTTGGTCTGAGCCTCCACCAACCCGCACTGAGTCCGCGTGCTGGATTACGGCCCACTCCCTCTCAGCGATAGGTGTGTGTCCTGTCCCAGCAGTGGGAACATTATAGGCTGATTATGAAGGTTGTAACTGGTTAACAACTAATATGAATCAAGATTAATTCTTCAGGGACATTCTAATTGACTACAATGGTTTTTGGTACGCAGGTGTACCGCGCGGGGTCATACAGGAGACGAAAATGCATCATAGATATATAGGTTCTTATTTCTGAAACAGGCAGATGTGGTCAAAGACTTGGTTTCTTATAAAGGGTCTTTTTTTTTTTTTTGAGTGTGGGAAGTCATCAAATGACTTCTCCCGCTCTTGGCGGAGCTGGAGGGCGTGTCAGACTTTTACTGACTAAAACCCACCCGTGTTCCTTCAGTTGCCTGTTGCCAAGGTCCCGGTATCCCTTTCAGACTTTCCCGCAACCCTGGCAGGTCTTATAAAGAGCCTATGATCAAAATTCAGCAAATTACACGAGGCGTCTGTCCCAGCAGTGGAATCATTTTAGGCTGATCATGACTATTTATTTGGTATGGTATGGTAGGTTGATAAAAAGTAGCCTATGTCCTTCCCCAGGGTGCCATCTATCTCCTTGCCAAATGTTATCGAAATCCGTTCAGTGGTTTAGGCGTGAAAAAGTAACATACATACAGTTACTTTGGAATTTATAATATTAGTACGGGTTAGTATGGATATGGCACTTCAACGACTTACGGCCAGTTTTTTAATTAAAAGTAACGGACAAAGTAACGTCAAAAAGTCAAAGAAACGGTTAAATTAATTTCTTTTTGACGTTAATTTGGCTGAAACCGGGTCTCCTATGAAGAATCGAATAAAGTCGTTTCGAAGCGAGCTATTTTGAAAAAAATTGCGGGTGATACTGGCGTAGGTACCTACGCCAGTTCGAAAACGCATTGAATCGAAAAACGCTGTATCGAATGCCGTTATCGCAAACACGCTGATCCGAAAAACTCTTTGAATAGTACACTAGTATTGAAATCCACTATCGCGTTAATTTTTAGGGTTCCTTACCCAATGGGTAAAACGGGACCCTATTACTAAGGCTCCGCTGTCTGTCTGTCTGCCCGTCTGTCACTAGGCTGTATCTCATGAACCGTGATAGTTAGACAGTTGAAATTTTCACAGATGATGTATTTCTGGTGCCGCTATAACAACAAATACTAAACAACAGAATAAAATAAATATTTAAGGGGGCTCCCATACAACAAACGTGATTTTTTTGCTCGATATTGATAACGGCAACAGGTAGACGCTTGAAATATTCACAGAATATTTAGTTATATATTCACTTTAAAAATAAATACATAATTAAATTAAAATTTAAAAAATCTTTAAGGGATCCCATACAACAGACATGATTTTTTTGCCGTTTTTATAGATAATGGTACGGAACCCTTCGTCGCGAGTCCGACTCGCACTTGGCCGGTTTTTTTAGGAATCGAACTCTTTTCGAAACACTATAAATATTGGCTAGTTGCCTAGTTGTAAGCGTTACTGCTAAGAATCAGTTATTGGATGGGGTTTGAGGTTTTGCCAGGTCGGGCAGTGTTAATATTTTTTTCCATCAGGAATTTCTCAGTAGCCGGCCGGAGTCTGGCTCCCTATTAACACTTTCACTGTCCGTGCATGACATATAATGCACTAGTAGTTATCTTTTTATCCAATATTCCAGCGAAATTAACCACAATATAGAACCAATTCTAACTTTTTTTTTTTTTTTTTTTGAGGGTGGGAAATCATCCAATGACTTCTCCCGCTCTGGGCGGAGCGGAAGGGCGTGTCAGACTTTTATTTATTTATTTTATTTATTTATTATTTATGTACACACAGTAAAATACATAGAGATACAACATAATTATAATATGAGTTTTACTGACTAAAACCCACCCGTGTTCCTTCATTTGCCTGTTGCCAAGGTCCCGGTATCCCTTTCGGACTTTCCCGCAACCCTGGCAGGCATCGGTCCTAGCGGACCCTGCTAATTGTGCTGACATAACCAATTCTACCTGGGGGTGCCACGGGTCCGAATTCATGTTCTCGTGGCACCCCAGGGGTGTCCTCCAGGGGTGCTTTGGGTCCGGAATGTTTTAAACAGCACTCTTAGCTAGAAGTGAAGCTGATACGTCCGTGCATTATTGAATGTAATGCATTTTTGAAAATAATATGTAATGGTTAATTATGACGACAGACGAATTTTCGTTTTCATAGAATTAGTAAGTAAATGACCTACCTAATAAAACATCACAATGCAATATTATTATTGAACGTATGGTGATAGGATTAATTACCTTATGACAGTGAAAGTGTTAAGCTATTACATGAAACTTAAACATAACTGGCGAAATGTGGGTTAACTTACCTTTAGGTACAAACGGCTACACATCAAGCTATACATTTCTAGTGTAAGCTGACCTCGCATTGTACGGAAATCCTATAAAATACGAGACCAGCATAAACTGGAAATGTATAGCTTGATGTGTAGCCGTGTGTATGTCGCAGGTTTATCATAAAAATAGGTTTTTGATGAAAAACCGGAAGATGACACATTTTAAACTGAATTTCATCATAAAACTGTGACAATCCAAACTTTTTATCAAAAACCTGAACTAGTTTGGGTTTATGATAAAGTTCTTGTCGAAATCACGGGTTTGCTTTGTTTTATGACAAATAAATCAATTTAAAAGAAATAAATAAAACAATCCATCATCATTTACAACTTAGTAGAAAGAAAACAATTATGATGATCCAATCAATATTCTCCTCCTTCAATCCAATTATGAAATGAAATGTTTCAATTTCACGTACTTATATTAATCTGATTTTGATAAGCCGCGAAAATTAAATTACGTAACTATTAAATACGACTTAACTGAGTCAAAATTAAAAAAAAGAATAAAAATGTAATAAAGAAACGTTTACCACGTGCTTGCTTTTTATAAATCTGCTAGTATGCTTTATTTATTATGACAGTTTGTTGACTTGTGACATTTAGAGTTGCATAAAACATTTTTTTTTGCATGCACATCGATTTGTCTTGCAGCGCACCTTAGATTTTTCGCACGAGCATTTCTTAAAACTTTGGCCTCCAAATAAAGACATCTTTGAAGCAATTTCACGTAAACTCAGTTCATTTGTCAATACAGGTTCGTTAAAGGCAGTAGTTGATATTTGAATAGAGTTTCGAGGCAGCCAGTCTTTTAGAACCCCAGCTGAAGTACCAATTTTGAATAAATAGTTCTTCTTATGAATTACCTTTCCTATAATGTTACTTGCATCCAGTGGCCCTCTATCTATTTTTGGCACATCAACTAAAATTGTAGCTCCAATATCGATTTCTCCAAATTTTTCCGAAGAAGATGCTTTCATTTTTTTGCTGACATTTTTAAATTTTCAACGGCATGTTCCCTTTCAATAAGTATGTTTTGTTCTTTTTGACATAAATCACACAGAATCTTTGATCCATACCCTTCATTTTCTTCTCATAATATTTTCCCGCAAATTTGATGAACTGGGTTGCTACAAACGCCACAACGATGTGCTCCAGTGGATTCCTTTCCACAGATAAAGCATAATATTCGTGTTTCATCAATAAGCATTTCTTCTGTTTCAATTATTCTACTTCCTGATTGATCACTGATCATCTCAGCCTCAGTAACAGTAGCACAAGTAGCAACAGTTTCTAATGTTAATCTATTTTCTTGTATGGATGCTGGAGGATCTATAAGAACTGCTGCAGCTGTTTCTGTTTCTTGCTGAGGCAAGAAACAGGAACAGCTGCAGCAGTTCTTCAGTTCAGAATTGAATCAGACAAAGTAGGCGTTTCAACCTCTCAAGGTTGAAACGCCTACTTTGTCTGATTCAATTCTGATTAGGGGATTTAAATCCTTATCTGAGTCCATTTCCGGAGAGGATTCGATTATTTCATCATCATTTTTTGAGTTCAAAAAATTCTTTAAATCCTCTTCCGTAATAAGTTTGTCTAATAAGTCTGCAGGAATGTGTGTTTTCAGTACTATTTTAGGCTCTGTGCCAAACAAAGCCTTATATGGTGTCCTTTGAATGGTTCTATGAAAGGAAGATTTTTTTTGGAATTGGACTTAGAATGGAATAGCATAGAATAGAATACTCTTTATTATGTACACCATAAAAAATACAGATACAAATGTAGAAATAAAAGTAACATCCCATGGACCATTTCTTGCAGTTATTATCAATTAACCAAGCACGGAGCATAGCTTCTACGTCTTGATTTGAGCGCTCAGCAGAGCCTTGACTTGCTAGATGTCTGTGTCTGCCATTTACAATTTTGCAAGTAGGCCATATCGACGTCAACTCTTTTATAATTGTAGCTGTGAATTCACGGCCATTATCACTTTGAAGTATGGCTGGACAACCTACTTCTAAAAAGATCTTCAACAACTCTATAGCCACTTCAGCGGCTCTTTTTGATGTCAAAGGGCGAAGGAAACTAAATTTTGTTGTATGGTCCTGATAATGCAATAGCCATTTCCATTGTCCGTCTGGAGTTGACTGCAAGTCTATAAGGTCCACTTGACCACGGTTTCTGAAATCACTAGACACAATTGGGCGGACAACAATGCCCTTTTGGGGAAATTTCTTCTTGTTCTGGCACACCGTACATAGCTTTACAAATTTTTGACTACAGAAACCGGAATGACATACCTGGATTTTAAAGCATACATCAATTTGTCTCTTCCTCCGTGGCCAACAGATTGATGAATTTCACATAATATCCCAAGAAATTCTTCTGGAGGGTACTACTTTGACTATAGGCTCCGACTCAGATTTCCGTCTCAAGATCAAAAATTTTTGAGTGCCTACCTCCAAAACATCATATTTTTTTCCATAGTAGTAGTCTTTGTTTTGTAGACCTCGTCCCAGACGGACGAGGTCTACAAAACAGATGAAGATCTAGATTTATATCTTTCAATATTTTTTATAGCTTCTTCTATTCTCTTCTGTATCCACAATGGTTTCTCTTTATTTTTTCGGCCTTCAAACAAAGTAGTAAACGCTCTTTCAAAATCTTCTTTACATACAAATTGCTTATCCACTTGGTTTCCTGTAGATGCCATTTGTAGTAAGCACTAGCACAATATTAATGAGATTTATTCACTTAATTATATTTTACGTAATTATTTGTCGCAAAAATGAACGCGGGTTGCCCGTCTGAGTTGTGTTTTGTGGCTGAAGAAGCGGAGAAAGGGCGGGGCGCGCGCGAGCGCAGACGAAACAAAAGCGGGGGAAGTCCCTAAGTCCCTGTCAACGGAAATGTATATCAGATTAATCATAAACCCAAACTAGTTCAGGTGTTTGATCAAAAATCTGGATTGTTACAGGTTTATGATGAAATTGAGTTTAAAATGTGTCATCTTCCCGTTTTTCATCAAAAACCTAGGTTTTCGATCAAAAACCTAATTTTATGAAAAACCTGCGACATGTACACTGCCTAACCCTCCGGGACAAACAGGCGTACCTGTATTGTTATGTTAGGTTTTGCAATTAAGCACAGTGGTAAGCACAAGACACAGATTGACGTAGTCCAAGGGGCTCAAGGATTTTCGACAAAGGTAGTCGGACGCACCAAACCAGCCAAGTCATCTTAATCACACCACCCATGACGCGAATTGCATCATTTTTCAAACCAGAAAAGTAAGACTATAATGACAGGAATTATACGTGATGTGAAGCAAGTATCCAATTGTAAAGCCAATTTTCATGACACGTATGATAACTAAAGGGAAATGAGGCAAAATTAATTTCGGGGATATCCAACGTGCGAGATCTAATGCGGACGTTAGGTACCCAAAACTACACAGAGAAATATTATGAAGGTATTGGTATGACCATAAATACACTTGGGAGCAAATAAATCGAGCCACTTCCTTTTTCATCACGTTTAATGAACAATATTTTTGGTAATATGGAACGTATCAATTCGAACTATATATCGCCTAAAAGTTTATAGAATAACCTCTACAATGAGGGTAAATTATTGAATAATAACCTTATTGAATGATAAATTATTGGCTCTGAAAGAAAAATGGTAATGTTGATAGAAAATTTAGTAGGCTTAGAACGGTCCAGAAAAACAATTAAAAACGAACCAATAACACGTCAATATGGGTATAATTTACAAAAACCCCCAATATGACCTTTTTTTAATGGAGTACAATCAAAATGTCATAAGCAAATTAAATGCGATAATTTTATTCTACCCTTTGAACTTTAATTAAAAATGTAAATTTGACAACTTACTACCCTCATTGTAAAGGCTATTAAATAACCTTTTAGGCGATATATCTTTCGAAACGATGCGTTCCATAATACTAAAAATAATAACCATAATGCGTGAAAAAAAAAGAAGTGGCTCGATTTATTTGCTCTCAAGTGTAGTATATGTAGTTAGTGTTTCTATTTAATAGATAATATATCACTATCTCATGCAGGTCAGCAGTGAGGTCGCTGTCACTAACCGTGCGTTTGCACTGGCGAAACATTCAAGACAAAACATGTTGAAATCTCTATTTTCTGTCAATGTTCCATACAATTATTGACAGGAAGTTCAACATTCAATTGAAATATGATTTGTAGTAATATATAAAAATATCGGGGAATTCGGGGATATTCGAATGATATCCGAATATTTTGTATGAACGGGTCACAAGTTCACAACCACAAAGTAGATAGGTAGGTAAATGATAAATGATTTTTATTTCTATAAGTAGGTTTGTACAAACACTTTTACACGTCAATCACATTTTTTAAACTAGATGAGGTCGGCGTTTCCTATCTGACTACTCTGAGAAGAAAGGCCGAAACAAACTCAGAGGTCACAGTCTCTTTTAAAGTCCAGACATAATCTTGGTCAGATCATGTGAAGACCATGTAGATTGATGTCTGAAATGGACTTTTGAGGAAAGAACCACACAGATTGAGTGGACCAGTCCAGTCAGTGCAAGCATTTGTCAATAATCGTGCAGCTCGACTCCAATTTTAAGGAGCTCAACGAATTGACGAACTGTACCAAAGAAAGGACATTTGGTTAGGCCGCATAAATTACTCAAACTGCCAGACCATGATTAATTAAAACTAAGGAAAAATTAATACTAAAAAAGAAAGAAACATCCACATAGTCTTCACATTCACAATAATTAAAATAATATAATACTTTACAAAGTAAACATTCATAGGTAGGTACAGAAGGTCGGCTCCATACAACGAGTGAAAATGTACGCACACATACTCGTAGACACGCTTCAAGTAAATCGAGTAAAAGCGCATTCGCGACCGGTTTTCGGCTCGACAGACTGAGATCGCCGTAGAATAAAAAAATACTGATTTTCTCAACTCACACATAAAGTAACATCAAGGGAACGACAGCGCAAAAACAAAAAAATATTCATATAGACACCCATTACGTCTGCGCCGTTTCGCTAGATAATTTAATTTGAACCTATATAGTCAATTCCCTGTTTCCAATTTGATGTTATTTCTACTTAAATATCCACTAAAGTCATACAAATTTTTGTTTTAAAGTTATTTTTTCAAAAACACATTTGTTTACATGTTTGGAAACTTATTTGCCAACGCAGTTTATGTGGGCGAGCGCCTATTTTTACCCGACTACGGCGAAGCAAAATGGAGGGTTATGATTTTGACCGGTATGTATGTATGTTCGTGTCTTCCCTCATGTCTTCTAAACTACTTATCAGAACTCATAAAAAAAAACTAACTAAACAAATGAGGTATCGTTGGAAGCGTCTTGATCGTCCGCTGGTTATAGGCTATGTGACGTCACATTAAATTGCATATGGCGGTAAATCCGGAGTCACTCGTAATCTGTTCGATTTATGCCCTAACACGAGTGACTCCGGATTTTTAATTTTTTTGTCTGTGATATGATGACATGTCTTGTACCTTTTCAGTTAACTTTTTGCCGTAGTTGGATTTTAGCTTTATAACTTTTATGTTTTGCTCGATGAACCTTTGCAGCTCTGACCTGTGCGATTATTAGTACGAGTCACAATTCCGATTTAAGTCGAATTCAGACGGACATACGTGCGAATAGTCACATAACAGCCGGTCGATTCTGTAACATCACGCCATGAAAACTTAGGTGAAGTGTGCGTGGAGTGAGCTGTCAGTGTCACTGAAGCTAGGGATGCCCGCGCATTACATTTACAATCATAATCGAGATTTTAATAATATTTTTATTCTAATCCGATATTCAGTCAGAAACTCAATTTTGTTTTACTTACTCATTTTTATCCTAGACTAGTCCTTAGGCCTGAGGCGCGAGCGCGTTACGCACGTACCTACTTACAATAATTAAATAAAACTAAGTAACTTCTAAAGAAAATGCGCATCGACATAAGTTTGTTATTATGAACCCATTGTTAAACTCTTTATATACTTAAACGCAATCCCATGACCCACCATGAACTGCAAGCCAAGATTCCCCGCACCAGCGCCGCTTCCCGCACCGCGCTACCAGTGACTCAGTGCGACCAAGCATTCAGTAATCGCGTGCTAAAAGTGTGCCTGGCTGACGGGCCATACCTACAATTTAACCCCACACAAACTATGTGCCGTGGCGTGCCTAGGGGTCAAAATTAGGGCAAGCCCACAGATTTTTTACGATTTAAAAAAACTGCCAAGTGAGCGATTTAAGGAGTTTCTTTGTTGTTCATGGTAACACCATTATTATAATTTTGGTTAGAAAACCTATATAATGCGAAAAGTTCTACTTATTTCAAGCATCAGTACATAATTGTCGTAAGCGCCATCTATATTAGCGAACGCGCGTCACCACACCGCTTAGCAGGACCTTTTCACCATAATAAATTCATATTCGCTGTCACATGAGAAATTATTCAATCGAAAGCCGCTAGGTGGCCCCCAAATTATAGATTTGTTGTTCTATTACCATACGCATACTTAGTTTTATATGAATTGTCTTAGTTTTATGAATTTTATTTTATGAAATGTCGATTGAAAATGTTAAATGAGATATTATATTTTATAATTAATCATAATGACAATAGCCAACTCTAATCTTTATTTAAAAACACCTAGGTATGAAGAATATCTTTGATACGAAAATGATTGTGTTTTGTGATCTTGATGAGATGTAGTAATAATAAGATGGTTTGTTTTTCAGTGGTTTAACGAAACTACAATTGCCATACAAACAAAACTATACCTACTTTTGATGTCTTTCATGGCACCAGCTACCTAAGTTTGTCATACTCATCAACTTATTAAACAATCGAATGCCAATTTCAATAAATATTCTTCAACTGACAAAAATACTTGTTTTTATATCCGAGTAACAGTAATTTGGGGTTGATTACGGTGATACAGAGTTACTTACTGTTAGAAAACTCAATGTATTTATATACCTTTTCGAACACAGTTTCCAAATTCACATTTAGATGATAAAAATAACACTATAATCACTTACTAAGCTTAGGGAATGATATAGCCGCAATAACTAGGTACCTATCACATCATTTTAAATAATAAAACTAATTCACTACTTCGACACTTGGAAAATAAAATACTGATCTCAAAATTTAATTTCAAAATAATTGAGTCGCGTCGGCCGTCGCGTCGCAGACTTGCAACTCACTTTACGCGGGTCAACATCGGGGCTACTGCGTACTGCGGCTAGTGCATTAGCGCAAACTTAATGCCTCTCAAAATAAAAAGTACTCTGTGCTCCCAAAAGCCCGGCTTTTCATATCATACAAATCTGCGTAGTACTTACCAATATATCAACAAATGTAAACGTTTCTATAGCAATTTGAAGGCGAAAACTGCTAGACAAAGAAAGGTAAGGCAAGCAGCTTTTAAAGCCGACGAGTGTGAGCGAAAAGGCGCATTTGAATGCAATGCAATGTAGTCAAAGAGAATTAAACTAATCATCATCGTACATTAGGTACTAAGTTCAACCGAAATTTTTAAAAACGCGCGCACAGGCTCAGTCCACCTCGCGCCGAAGTGAAGTGAAGTTATCAGAATCGGGTGAAGGGAGATTCGGATGAAGTGCTCACTCCACGCAGCGCATGCGCGCTAAGCACTCAAATATAAAAAATAATTTTCCACTGACATTTGCAACGCGCGCCGAACTGAGGTGGTTGCTATGACAACGTGAATCGCGTGAAGTGTACACTTGGCGCATGCGCGCCCGCGGTAGGCACTCAATTATTTTTAAATAATTTTCCTCATTGACGGCCCTTTCCATAGGCCTATTCGTATTTGAGTTCAGACACAATAATTAGCACCTATTTATTTCAATGTCTAAATCCAGCCGCTTTTATATAATTAAAACAACAAATGGATTTTACTTGAAAGGTGAGATTGAGCAACTTCGTAAAATTTGTGCTAAACATACTTGCTTCGCACAAATTAATTTATGAAGTTGCTCAATCTCAGTCATCAATAATTTTTTTCAGTGATTGGTGTATTGTTCGTTCACCTGGTATTATGTAAAAATCCGGCCAAGTGCGAGTCGGACTCGCGTATGAAGGGTTCCGCCATACCATTATTTATAAAAACCGGCTAAGTGCGAGTCGGACTCACGCACGAAGGGTTCCGTACCATTATCTATAAAAACGGCAAAAAAAACCACGTTTATTGTATGGGAGCTACCTTTAAACATTTATTTTATTGTTTTTTAGTATTTATTGTTATAGCGGCAACAGAAATACATCACCTGTGAAAATTTCAACTGTAAAACTATCACGGTTCATGAGATACAGCCTGGTGACAGACAGACTCTAACAGACGAACGGACAGCGGAGTCTTAGTAATAGGGTCCCGTTTTACCCTTTGGGTACGGAACCCTAAAAAGCACAAAGGTAGTAAGTAATATCCCATCATCTAGATTGGTAGATAAACCTTTTATACCTATATATTTAGGCACACCAATAATCTAGTTATGGGTGCTCATATGATCCATACCTACATAAACACAAATTGCCAATCACTCTTGCAAACGAGAAAAATTAAAATTGTTATAATAAAATTCATGTTTTTATTATAAACTGATAAAATTATGTGTGTTTAGGTTGGTATAGTTTTCCTGTGTAGATACCTACTATTTTGACACACTATGTAGTCTCATAGATGTAAATTGACGCTATGTTTGTCATTCAACTCTCCTGTCACAGGTCTGCTGGGAAAAATATCTAATGATAAATCTTTATATATTTTACTTTATTATTAAGTGTTTAGTGTGTACATTAATAAATAAATAGATAAATAGAATTTATTCATTTGTATCACATCAAAAAGTTTTGCTAATACATTTTTGCTACTGAAGTACTGAGCCAGCGGCCTCTCGTCGTTCAACTTCTTGATGGAATAGAGGAACAGAGGGGCGTTGGATGTGTGTGGACTGCACTCCACCAGCGCTGGAAATAATGGTAAGCATTTATTATTTCATTCCTACACTCATCAGAGTACCTATATTTTTATAAACAATTAAACCACTTTAAATAATATGTAGTACTTTCAATAAGAATTCAAAGCGGTATGATTTATTTATGACAAGTACTTATTTTAATCAATCATTTTGAGTACAATGAGTTGAAACATTTCTTAATTCCAAGGCGTGTGAAATAATGAATACTTACCACGATTGATGTGATTAAATCAAGTAGAGGCGGTGTTCCTTTATTGTCTTCAATTCTTTTAAGGCCTTAGCAATTTGCAGGATCAAATGGGCTCATCTGCTGAGAGGTAGAATATTTATCAGATTAATAATATACACTTGTTTAAAATGTCCACCAATTTTTTTTTTTTAGTTAACTTATTTTGTCCTGGTACTGTTGGGCAAAGGTCTCCCCCATACTTTTCTAATTTTCCATAATTTGTTCCTTCGCCGGCCGATCGGTCAGGAACGAGGCCAAATCGTCACGCCAGCGTTTCTTAGGCCTGGCTGGGTGACGACTCCCGTCTTCGGGCACCCACTGTGTGACGGTCCTGGCTTATACTTCTAGATAGCTACGTACTATTTTACCTGACTGACAACCACTCCTTGCAGTTAACCATACGACTGATGATCTAGTTAACATAATATTATGAACAGTAACACAGGAATTTTAGAGTTGAGGAATCCATTGCATCATCATCGTTTCATTCAGTCGCAAGACGACCACTGCTGGACATGGGCCTTCCCAAGCACCACCACAATCCATTGAGTTTCGGATAATTTTAGAAAAACTTTTACCTACCAGTACATGCCAATATAATTAATTACTACTTAACCTATCACATTCATTCATAATTATTAACCTATCACATTCACAATTACACACTAATATTAATTATGTCCCTGACAAACTTATTCAAACTAGGTACTAATTACAAACTTTCATTTGTTTATTTTGTAGATAATTTTTGGAAGGCCAAAACTAAACGGGAATTTTGGAACTAGGGCGATTTGAGATCGATTAATCGAAGAATCGATTTCTCGAGCCAAAACAATCGATTTTTTAAATCGATATGTAGTTCTGAATCGATTCAGTGAATCGATATTTCACCCTTGGAAATCGACATTAGATTTTTTCAGTTTTGGTAAAAACCGTAAAATTATTTTCAATTAGGAATTTAAATTACGCGCTTCGCGCGCTTTAATTTTTCAACCAATAAAGAATCAGGGACCATATTTTTGCGAAAATTCGATACTCAGTTAACTTTACACTTATTTTGATTTCAATACTTATTATTATTATTATATTATAAATCATATATAATATAGAGGATAGAGGATTGGTTGAATGTACCCGTAATAATACTGTGTAATGTGATGGTTCCAATTGGGAACTATAAGTTGAATTAGCTATTTTCTTCACTTTTTAATGTAACAAATACATTTAGAAAATAAATATCTTCTTTTAAACCTGACCTGATACTTTAACATGGTAATAAAAATAATTTAATAATTATGAAATAATTTTCTATAATTGACATTATCGAATTTCCTGAACTAATAAATTCCGTGATTCTACTGATAAGAGATCATTTATTATGGTATTTTTCTTGTTTTTCATAAAATGGATTTATATTTACCATGTAAAGGCAAACGTAAAAAAATCGATTTTTAAGGAATCGATCTTTTGGACCTCGATTTTTTTGTGAATCGATTTATTAGGTTACGATTCGAATCGATTTAAAAATCGATCTTTTTCGTAAAGAATCGACAGGATTGACGTCCCTATTTGGAACTTCATAGAGGTATTTACTAGACATTTAGACATTTCCATCACAGATGATAGAGATTTGATGAAGTTTAGTTATTTTAGTAATGCATTATTAAAATTAGATCGTTGTCACATTTAAACCTATCAAAGTACCTAGGTACTAAATTCAAAAAATCAGTTTGAATTATAGCTGCAGTTATTTTTGAAACTTGGAACGCGTCGGCGCGTGTCATCAGTGTTGACAACAGGCAAGAATTTTAAATTAATTTGACATTGATTGAGATACGCTGGTGTTTTTACTCAGATTAATAAAAATGCTTACACCTGAGTCACCTGACAACGATTTCTGATGATGTAGCAATAAAATAAATTAAATAATTAAGACCTTATGTACGTGGCGAAATAAGGAACTAGGTACATGAAATGAATGAATACTGAATTTGACAGAAGTTAGACATCATCCAGTAAGTCTTGGTGTTAGAATATGGTTGTTTACTGTGAAACAGGAAAAAGTAAGGAGTCCCCATCCGCGATGGTTATTTATATTTATTTATTTTGTTTTTTTATTTATGGTTTTTTATTATTTACTTTTTTTGGTTATTTATTTTTATTTAATTACTTGGACTTCAGACGTCATATGAAACGTAATATTATTTTGATTTTACGGTATTTTTTTCTATTTTATAGTCTGCCTATAAAATAGAAAAAAATACCAAAGATATCAAGGAGATTTACTGCGAGAATTATTGCGTTATTTGCAGCACTACGATCAACGTCAATGCCCATCATCGCCTTACCGTGCGTTTATTTACACTGGCGAAACATTACAACAAAACATTATTAAATCTCTAGTTCCTGTCAAAAATTGTATGGAACTGGAGATTTCAACATGTGTTGTCGTTAATATTCGCTAGTGCAAACGCACGGTAAGACAAAACGTAAGTGTTGCCGCTTCATTCAACGCAATAATTTTTGCTCTTTGAACTGTCTAAAATACCGCTATCCGAGTATAAACGCCAATGTGAATGGCGTTGTCAAATTATCGCAATACATTGTGGCTACACCTACGGTTACCGTCCATCATCGCGATAATAAACGGCGTTTCCCGTTGATGTAGCCCCAGCATAAAAAAATAAATTCTATGGTTGTAAAAACCATAGACAATTTTAGGCGGTTTTCGTTTAGGAAGTTTTCTGATAGTACTAATGTTCTGTGTTTCCGACTATTCTGTGGTTTTATTTTGCCCTCGTTCCCTTGCCGCATCCGGCGTCAGTTTTGTGTTGTGGCGGTAAAGTTGCGAAGAAAGTTTGCGTTGCTTTATTTCCGTTCTTAACTTTTCAATTATATATATTATAATAGTGTATTTTGCATTAGTAGTGCAATATGTACAACAAGCACATTACAATTATTATAAAGGACAGCAAGTGTTGTATCGAACATGGCGGTCCTAATTTCCTAAACGAAATTATGAAAATGCATAACTACGTAATTAGTGCTTGTTTGCTGTTAATGAGATCGAACACAAAAAGTGGCTCCTGAGTAGTGATGAGCATTAACAAGCTGAAGATCTTCACAAACTATGTGTGTGCCAGAAACACTTTGAAAAAGGTACATGAATGAAGTAGGGCTAATCCTTGATTGTTTTCGGCCGAAGAAATGACCACAGGAATAGTCACAAAAATTTACGAAGGTTCGTACATTATCAATACTAGTTGCTAATCATAATGAGTATATTTTCATTCCTATCCACTGAAGTTTTAATTGCTAGCATTGCTTTTTATTTTTGCTTCTAACAGGCTGTCCAACTTTACTAATAAGTTATGAGTTATTGGCAAGTTTATTCAGGCGGACTGCAACCCTCACAATTTAATGGCAAACATTATTGATCATTACTCTTATCACCCCATAAATATGTGAAAAAAGCCTTTTAATTTAGTTCTAAGAATACTAATGTATACATGTCTTTTTCAGATGTATTTCAGAATTATGATCAAAACTTTTCTTGGAAAATGAAAGATGATGACCATACATAATATATCTGCCTGGTAAGACTGATATTTTAATTAACGTTTTAAATCTTTACTCATTCATCGCATATAGAAATGTTAATGTTGTCATTTACTAGCATTTAGACAACCTGTCCTAATAATTAAAATAAATCAATCAATTTTTGTTTTTATATTCTCATTGTGGTGATTTTAATATTTCTGATGTACGTATTTTCTGAAACTCACTTTAATTTTAGCTCACAAAGTCTTTTTTTTTTTTTTTTCTATAATTTACTATAATACTCCAATTTAATTTAAGTGTCATTTGTTCCAGCTTAACATGCTGATGAGGGAGGAGTTAGCACAACTCTCAATGAAAATACTGTTGAAACAGTATAATTTTTTGACTATCTGTTTGACTCAATAAATTATGCTAGTTTAAATAGTAAAACATCAAGATGGAAACCCATGCACGCATATTGTACATCCACACAACTGCCACTTTAAAATTAATGCATAGATGTTGAATATCTATACTAACAATGATTATTTTTACAAAATTCAAATTAACTATGTCATAAATAAACCAACGGATTTCAATCAATTCCAATTTCAATTCAATTGAATCTTATTTGGTTACCTATCGAGTCATTTTTGGAAAACACAGAATGTGACTTGTCCAGCTCTCTGCTTTGGTAGAGATGATTTAGGAGCATAAATGTTATTTTTAAACATTTTACAAAAAAAAACAAAGACTGAAAATTAACTTTAATATCGAAAGTCGCTGGCAAAAAACGAAAATTGAAAAGCAAAGACACCGACTTCCGAAATTATAGTTACTTTACAATTTTTAGTGTTTTTTTTTGTTTTTGTAAGTCGGTTTTTTGTCTTATCGGCTTTCTGAAGAGTCTGAACCGAGCCAGGCCTAAGAAACGCTGGCGTGACGATTTGGACTCCTTCCTGACCGATCGGCCGGCGAAGGAACAACTTATGGAAAATTGGAAAAGTATGGGGGAGACCTTTGCCCAGCAGCTAGGACAAAATAAGTTAGCTAAAAAAAAAAAATTGGTAAACATTTTAAACAAGTGTATATTATTAATCTGATAAATATTCTACCTCTCAGCAGATGAGCCCATTTGATCCTGCAAATTGCTAAGGCCTTAAAAGAATTGAAGACAGTAAAGGAACACCGCCTGTACTTGATTTAATCACATCAATCGTGGTAAGTATTCATTATTTCACACACCTTGGAATTAAGAAATGTTTCAACTCATTATACTGAAAATGATTGATTGAAATGAGTACTTGTTATAAATAAATCATACCGCTTTGAATTCTTATTGAAAGTACTACAATATTATTTAAAGTGGTTTAATTGTTTATAAAAATATAGGTACTCTGATGAGTGTAGGAATGAAATAATAAATGCTTACCATTATTTCCAGCGCTGGTGGAGTGCAGTCCACACACATCCAACGCCCCTCTGTTCCTCTATTCCATCAAGAAGTTGAACGACGAGAGGCCGCTGGCTCAGTACTTCAGTAGCAAAAATGTATTAGCAAAACTTTTTGATGTGATACAAATGAATAAATTCTATTTATCTATTTATTTATTAATGTACACACTAAACACTTAATAATAAAGTAAAATATATAAAGATTTATCATTAGATATTTTTCCCAGCAGACCTGTGACAGGAGAGTTGAATGACAAACATAGCGTCAATTTACATCTATGAGACTACATAGTGTGTCAAAATAGTAGGTATCTACACAGGAAAACTATACCAACCTAAACACACATAATTTTATCAGTTTATAATAAAAACATGAATTTTATTATAACAATTTTAATTTTTCTCGTTTGCAAGAGTGATTGGCAATTTGTGTTTATGTAGGTATGGATCATATGAGCACCCATAACTAGATTATTGGTGTGCCTAAATATATAGGTATAAAAGGTTTATCTACCAATCTAGATGATGGGATATTACTTACTACCTTTGTGCTTTTTAGGGTTCCGTACCCAAAGGGTAAAACGGGACCCTATTACTAAGACTCCGCTGTCCGTTCGTCTGTTAGAGTCTGTCTGTCACCAGGCTGTATCTCATGAACCGTGATAGTTTTACAGTTGAAATTTTCACAGGTGATGTATTTCTGTTGCCGCTATAACAATAAATACTAAAAAACAATAAAATAAATGTTTAAAGGTAGCTCCCATACAATAAACGTGTTTTTTTTTGCCGTTTTTATAGATAATGGTACGGAACCCTTCGTGCGTGAGTCCGACTCGCACTTAGCCGGTTTTTATAAATAATGGTATGGCGGAACCCTTCATACGCGAGTCCGACTCGCACTTGGCCGGATTTTTACATAATACCTATGTATTTAGGTGAACGAACAATACACCAATCACTGAAAAAAATTATTGATGACTGAGATTGAGCAACTTCATAAATTAATTTGTGCGAAGCAAGTATGTTTAGCACAAATTTTACGAAGTTGCTCAATCTCACCTTTCAAGTAAAATCCATTTGTTGTTTTAATTATATAAAAGCGGCTGGATTTAGACATTGAAATAAATAGGTGCTAATTATTGTGTCTGAACTCAAATACGAATAGGCCTATGGAAAGGGCCGTCAATGAGGAAAATTATTTAAAAAGAATTGAGTGCCTACCGCGGGCGCGCATGCGCCAAGTGTACACTTCACGCGATTCACGTTGTCATAGCAACCACCTCAGTTCGGCGCGAGGTGGACTTAGCGGCGCGCGTTGCAAATGTCAGTGGAAAATTATTTTTTATATTTGAGTGCTTAGCGCGCATGCGCTGCGTGGAGTGAGCACTTCATCCGAATCTCCCTTCACCCGATTCTGATAACTTCACTTCACTTCGGCGCGAGGTGGACTGAGCATGTGCGCGCGTTGCAAAAATTTCGGTTGAACTTAGTACCTAATGTACGATGATTTGATGAATATTATGTTATTATTGGCAACGCGTAGGTAGGTTATCTACCTACAATAAACTACAAGGCAAGTAGGTACATATAACCCGCACGTCTTTTTATTTTAAATGACATTCACACACATCCTTTATGTATGTTCCCACATAGTTTGGGGTTAAATTGTAGGTATGGTCCGTCAGCCAGGCACACTTAGCACGCGATCACTGAATGCTTGGCCGCACTGAGTGTGGTAGCGCGGTGCGGGAAGCGGCGCTGGTGCGGGGAATCTTGGCTTGCAGTTCATGGTGTATAATTATATATAGAGTTTAACAATGGGTTCATAATAACAAACTTATGTCGATGTGCATTTTCTTTAGTAGGTATTTAGTTTTATATTATTATTGTAAGTAGGTAGGTACGTGCGTTACGCGCTCGCTCCTCAGGCTATAAGTATTAAGGACTAGTCTAGGAAATAGAAACAGTACCTAAGTAAAACAAAATTGAGTTTCTAACTGAATATCTGTTTCGCTATTTTATTTAAAAACTCTCTAAATAGTACTAATGATTAGACACTAAAATACTAGCTTTAAAATAATACAAAATTATCAATAGAATTAGAATAAAAATATTATTAAAATCTCGATTATGATTGTTAATGTAATGATTGGGCATCCCTAGCATCTTCTGTGATGACACTGACAGTTCACTCCACGCACACTTCACCTAAGTTTTCACGGCGTGATGTTTACAGAATAGCACTGCTGGGGCCGTATTATGACGTGTTAATTCCATCATTTTTCCAGTGCGAGAAGGAGACGGAGCTATACAAGGCCGATAGCACCATCCTTTTTGCGCAGTGGAATCATGATGGCATTAATACTTCATAATACGGCCCCTGATGTGTAAATGTTTAATGTTTACATTAAAATTACACGTATGTACTAGGTAAATATTTAGTTTTGGTTCCGGGGGGATCCGTGTGTACTTGGAATGGAACATTTGATTATTTACATTATGTCTAGTGCGTAGAGTAGTTTAGGGGACTTTTATAACGTTATTATATATATATATAAATATAATTAAGGATATTTTGGAATAAGGAAAATTCATTGGTAAAATTAATCATTAAATTCTGGCCCGGAATGCCATGAAAGGGTAATAATATTTACCCAAAAACAGTTTTGTATTAAGGAAAAACTGGAAAATTCATGGGTATCCCAAAATTGGATTTGATAATCTGCATAGCAATGCCAAAGGTATATAATGCCTATTGCCTAAGGAAATTAAACTCAAAGCATTTATTTCAAACTAGCGACTCACTCCTGCTTCGCACGGTTTTTAAGTCTTGACAAAACATCGAGATTTCTAAGTTATATGTAACTTTAATATTAACGTATTATACACATAAGGTTCATGGTGGTAGCGTTGAAAGGCCCCCCATAAGGTGGACCGATGACCTGGTGAAGGCCGCGGGAATGCGCTGGATGCGAGAAGCACAGAACCGGTCGAAGTGGCGGTGCTTGGGGGAGGCCTATGTCCAGCAGTGGACGTCTTTCGGCTGAAATGACGATACTGATAGCTTATAGCTTGTAATTAGCCATTTTCACTACCTAGGAATGATTTTCAATCGTGTTATTAGTGAAAGTGTGGTCTGATAGGCAGTCGCTCCATGTAAAATACTGGTATTCAGCTGCATCCGGTTAGACTGGAAGCCGACCCCAACATAGTTGGGAAAAGGCTAGGAAGAAGTTATTAGAAAAACTGTTAGATAGAAAGCTTACAGATTCTGTAAAATAAAATAAATAAACCTTCCGGACTAAATTATTTAAACGATGACGAATACCTCATCAAAATCTGTTGCGTGGTTTAGAAGAACAACGTGGACATACAGACAAACACGAAAAGTGACTTATTATAGATATAGATGTATCGACAGTCCATTTACAGGTACTTTGAAATTGTCAGGGAGTCGGCTAGTCAGAAAGAAGCCAGTTACCCATTCCATATACACCCCTTTGCAAAAAAAACGGGCACCTTAACAGTCATTGGCTTTTCTATGGATAATATTAATATTTTTACTATTTCATTAGCATAAATTACTAGTAATTTCTTATTATCAATAAGAATATCGTTTTTTGGCTACACCCCTTTTCCAGCAGCGCTACAATTTTACTAGCTCTTATTGCTTTTTCTGCCATTACAATCGACACAAAGATATCTGTTTTAAGAAACAATAAGGCTGGATTATGCGACAAACATAAATTATTCTACTAAAAATAACGAGAAGTTAGTTTTAGTTGCCAGGATAACCTTTTAACCGCATACCCGCAAAAAGTTAGTAAAAGTCACGAACTGAAAAAGGGATTATTATTGTTTTAAACAAAACTTTCGAATTCGGAATTAACTTTTTTTCATACTCAGACTCTTTATTATGTGCCAGTAACACAGTTTGGCTATTAAAACCTCTTTACAACTAAATGATTACTAATAATGTAAAAAAAAACAAAACCGCCCTTTTTTTTTTGGAAAGTGGTTCCTATACAGACTTGAGCTTCACAATTACTAACACATGCGTGCACTGACTGGACAAGTCCACTCAAATCTGTGTTTCTTTTCTTAAGAGATCATTTCAGACACTACATGGTTCCCAACTGGTCTGACCAAGATAATGTCTGAATTTTAAAGAGACTGTGACCACTGAGTTTGTTTCGGTGTTTCTTCTTAGAATAGTCGGATAGGAAAAACTGACCTCATGTAGTTTTTAAATATTATTGACGTGGAAAAGTGTTTGTAAAAACCTACTTGTGGATACCATAATCAGCCTATAATGTTCCCACTGCTGGGACACAGGCCTCTCGGTGAGAAGGAGTGGGCCGTAATCTGCCACTCGGGGCCAGTGTGGGTGCATGACTTCGGAAGTTTCGAGAGCAGACGAAACGAAATAAACGTCATTTATTATGAAACTAGTAGCTACCTACTTAAAAACCGTTTCAGTTAATAATTATCGAGAATCGGAAAAATGCTTGACGTAACAAAAATTTTTTTTTCTAAATTAAAATCTTTGAATCCTAGAGACGCGTCACTAGGAAGTCATTGAAAAAACCATTTGGTATCGGGAGATTTTATTTTATTTTTCCCTGTAGGTTTTTTCTATGACTATGACGGAATTGGAGTGCTAAGAAATTGGAGACTGTGACGCAGATTGGGACTTTGGGAGGGCCTTGTCAGTAATTTATTTGCTATAAAAGTACCGTTTACACAAAAGGTGAAAAATAAAAAAATCTAGTCGCATGACACATTTCGCCGCCATATTATTTTGGCATGCAATTATTAATTTATTGAACACGTACAATGAAGGGTTCCGTAGTCGGCATGAATGTTGCAAAATAATTATTGATTTTATCGTCAGGAAAAATAAGTTTGTATGTCAAAATAACAAAATATTTTTCAAAGAAACTGTGAAACCCTCCGTAAAGAAAGAAGGAAAATAATTTATGAAACGAGCACGGTACACCATCATATTTTTTTTATTTTTTATTACTTTGCCTCTTCTGTCCCACTGCTGGGCAAAGGCCTCCACCAAGTCCTTCCAGGAATTCTTTTCCCGCATTACCTGAAACCAGCCCTCGCGGTACGCGTCCAGGTCATCCCGCCACCTCTTTCTGTGCCGGCCTCGGCGGCGCCGCCGGCCATATTTGGGAACCCATTGTTTTGTCGAGTCGTAAAAACCGGCGGGTAACCAAAATTATTCTTTCTTTGTCGTGTGGTTAGTGACTAACTTGGTGTCAGAGTTTTTATGCCGTACATAGGCCTCTGACTTGCCTTCACATGCTTTCGAGAAATATCTCTCAGGCATGCTGGTTTCCTCACGATGTTTTCCTTCACCGTTTTTGAAGCAAGTGATAATGAATTATACAATCCGCAAATGCATCCGAAAAGTCAGAGGTACGTGTCTTGGGTTCGAACTCGAGACCTATGACTTGGCAGTCCGACGGTCACACCACTAGGCTATTAGTGCAGCTTACTAACCTAATCATAATTATCTTCCTAACTTCCTAATCCTAACTAATTATAAATACGAAAGTGAGTTTGTTTGTTACGCTTTCACGCTAAAACGGCTGAACGGATTTGGATTAAATTTGGCACAGAGTTAGACCATGACCTGGAATAGGACATAGGATACTTTTTATTTCGATATTCCCACAGGATCGAGACTTACGCGGGTGAAACCGCGGGGCGCAGCTAGTAATATTATAAATGCGAAAGTGAGTTTGTTTGTTACGCTTTCACGCTAAAACGGCTGAACGGATTTGGATGAAATTTGGCACAGAGGTAGACCATGACCTGGAATAGGACATAGGATACTTTTTATTTCGGTATTCCCACAGGATCGAGACTTACGCGGGTGAAACCGAGGGGCGCAGCTAGTACTCGTATCTAGTAATTTAATAAACAGTAGTTACCTGGTAGGTACGTTGATTTGTAACCGATGCTTTGGTAAGGTGAGTATTGTGTAGTCGCCATCTTCCTCCTGGAACAAATTCAATATTATTATTATGAATACAATAGGGAAAATTGCTTCCAGCCTTCTCCGCAATTTTTGGGTCGACATCCAATCTAATCAAATTATTTTTGTATCGAGCGACTGCCAACTGACCTCCACAACAAAATTAATGGGGAAAACCGATACTCTTAGTTTGAACCGGTTGTTGAAATAGCAGACAATTCCGGTATTTTTAGAACGGTTGCATTCTCTGTCTCAATCTGTCAAAAATGAATTATATTAGGTTTTTGATATTGATTGTCTGAGATGAGATTGAGACTTGATTTTCAACGTTTTTAATTACGGTTTTTTGGCCTCACACAGGTATCTTATCTAATATTATAAATGCGAAAGTGAGTTTATTTGTTTGTTACGCTTTCACGATAAAACGGCTGAACAAATTTGGATGAAATTTGGCACATGGGTAGACCATGACCTGGATTGGGACATACGATACTTTTTATCCCGATATTCCCACGGGATCGAGACTTATGCGGGTGAAACCGCGTGTCGCAGCTAGTTTTTAGATATCTGTGATAGTACATACAACAGATAGTAGTACATTATTGGCAAATAAATGATTTTTTTCTTTCTTTCTTTACAAATGTAATGATAGTGTGACGGTTGACAGGGTAACGACTGTCAAAGATCTACGAATGACAGCCGGAACTAACGACGTGATTTCTCAGTCATGGAGGGTTTCGGGATATAATGGATGGTCACCCATCCACACAGAGACCTAGGCAAACGTAGCTTAACCATGAAGATCGACCCGTGCGGATGTTATTACTTTGCCACAAAACGAATTAAAACATATTATTCTAAAAGGAAAATCTAAATACTTAACCCGTTATATACTATAAATTCAAACGGATCGCTAACCGCAATTGTTGGCTTGTATAAATGTTATGATTGAGTGAAACAAAAACAACAAACTACGTAATAATTTAAAACCACAAAATCATACGTATCTATACTCTACTATAATCCTTGTTTCCAGTAGACGTCACTTCGACTTAAACAAATATCAACTTTACGCAACTCTAAATAAAGTTGATTTTAGAATGACTAGTGCTATTGAATAAGATAAAAATGTTTGAAGTTGTAATGCAAACTGAACTTTATGTGTAGGTGTTAAAGTATTTTTTTCCCAAAAACATATTTGTTTGGTTTATTGTTAATGAAAAATGTATGTTTACTGCGTGTCTCTGCGGAAAGCGGACAAAGAGGGTATACCCCAAACTTTATATATAACGTTTAAAATAATTTCATCATTCTTATTTCCTAAGCAGTGATGGTGAATAGTGTTTTGTGTTCCAAGTAGGTACAGACAGTTGCGTTAATGTGGTAGATTACATTAATAAATAGAATAGAATAGAATACTCTTTATTATGTACACCATAAAAAAAGATACAAATGTAGAAATTTAACATAGGGTGACACAATGGGCGGTCTTATCGCTAAAAGCCTAATAAACCTAAGCGAAGCGATTAATCAAGTTATGTTTGCATATAAAAATCCTTACTAATATTATAAATGCGAAAGTAACTCTGTCTGTCTGTCTGTCGCGCTTTCACGCCAAAACTACTGAACCGATTTAAATGAAATTTGGTACACAGATAGTCTAGAGCCGGAGAAAGGACGTAGGCTACTTTTTATCGACATACTACGCGGCGAAGCCGCGGGTGGAAGCTAGTAAAGAATAAATGTTTCTATATTGTGACATCAGATGGAAGTGGTGCTGTCTCAGACTAGCATAGACTTCAGAACGCTTACAACATTGCATTTTTTTTAAAATATCGCACCTTTAATGTAAAACCGTTACTAAACGAAATTATAAAATTTTACAAGAGAGCCAATATTAAAAAAAAATCACCGTTTTTGTCAATAAAATCTGAGTGCAGGATTCTATAGGACATTTAATGAGGTCTTATTATAGATCTCTGTTTACATTATGACACGTAATTTAGGAAAGTTATTTTTTTTTTAAATAGATTGCATTGGTAACTCAATTCATGAGAATTTTCGTTTAGTAACGGTTTTACTTTAAAGGTGCGATATTTAAACATTTTCCTAGTCAGTTTAAATCTGCCTGGCTGGTCGCAATCGCTACTGCTGAGCATGACGTTCTGCTGGGTTTGATTGCCGGGTCGGGGAAAGTGTTATTGGGTTTATCCGTCTGAATTCTCAGTAGCAGCCCGGAGTCTGGAATAGTGCCCGGTTGATGGCAATATCTGCCCCTGTTATATGGTACTCAAACATAACTGGCGAAGTGTGGGTGTACCTACTGTAGGTACACCTCTACCTAATCCTTCGGGCAATACAGACGTGATGTTATATGTAATTTTTTTTTTAAATTATAGTTTTCGAGTAATCAAATTCTTGACTATGGCTTGTTTTTTTTTATTGTAGCCTATCAAATATATTTTTTGCCATATACTTATAATTATTGCCTTGAAGGAGAGAGCAGTGGTGACCCAGTGGTAACGGCCGCGACTTACGAGTAGTACAGTCACGGACTTTAATTGATGAGCTACCTGGCACTGTTCGTATTTTAGCCATGTAATGCAAATCGGGCTTAGTCGGCTATACTATTACATCCAGACACGGAAAGTCATGTCTTTGTACGGAGAAATTATAATTAGTCATTTCGACAAATTCGAAAATAACATCTCTGACATCGACATTTCAACTGTCACTGTCTTCGGATAGGTTTTCAGAATTATCGAGTAAATGAGCTCTGATTCAAAGGAGGTCAGTATCAAATAGATTGGATAAACATTGTATTTATTTATCATTGAGAACTTATTAGTCAACCTCTATGGGCAAGACTATTTCTGATTACTAGTAATTTGTCATCTTGTTACGAGCATGCGATTTGAGTTCGTGTTTAATCGTGTAATCTCGTAAATATATGAAACTGCAAAATCGAAAAGTTTGAAAGTGGCTCATCAATTAAAGTCCGTGACTGTACGTCGTAGGTTCGAACCCCGTCAGGCGTTTTACTTTGTGTAAATTATTTCATCACCAGTGCTCTCAAAAACGGTGAACATCCAAAAATTCGAAGACATGTGACATCTACCAACCCGCACTGGGCCCGCTCCCTCTCACTGAGAGGTGGCCTGTGTCCCAGCAGTGGGAACGTTATAGGCTGATTATGTTATGTATTACCTTGGTAACATCTCCTATCGAGAACAGCAGTGGTGTGTGCGGCGGCACTTCACAAGTCTTGTACACAACGAGCGCGCGACGCTCAGTGGAGTGATGGCCGCCGAAGTAACATAACAAGGACGGCTTCTTGTAACGTTTGAGTATGTCCTTGTTGACACTCTCCGTGCCGATGTGGGCTCGGTCACCGGTGCTGTGGACAAAAATATTTGAAGTTAGAATCTCAGATAACGATCATGTTATGGAAAAACCAACTCAGTCTTACATGATTGAGTTCAAATTCCAATGTCTATCAATTTTTTTACACGTCTGGCCAAAAAGGAGTGTAAAGTGTTCAGGGTTCATGTATGTATGTGAGGTTCTTTATTCAACCATAACTTTAAAATGTCTGAACGGATTGGGATTCATGGGGTATCGTTATAATCCTTATATAACCCCAACTGACAAAGGCTTTTAAAAAATAAATCAATATGGCGCCATTATGATTCCATTTTTAAATGTGAAAAATAAAAAAAATTTACAATGAAGTAAGTATATAAAAATAAAAACAGGGCAGTCGTGTTATTTAATTTTTTAATTATTTATTTTAATTTTGTACAATAAAAAATCACTTTTCCTTCAATATTTTAGCAACATATGGGTATGGTCTCTTTTTGAATCAAGTAGTTATGTAAATGGTTCAAACCAAGATGTAAGTAAAATGACATTATTTTGTCCAAATAATTGGGATTGCAGTTCCGCGTGTGTTACGAAATTACAGAATTTAAGCTTAGATAATTGTTCTAAATCTGACCTGGTCACAACATCAGCAACAGTCTTCAGTTTCCCCTTAGTCTTGACCGTCTTCCTCGTAGTCAGTAAGGCATCAGCGCCAGACATCAATACTCCACACGTCAGCTCGTCAATGTCAGAGAACCGGCTCAGCTCCTCAGCCTCAGTTGTGCGCGCTATCATGCTGGACTTGAGGAGCTGTTCCAAGTGGAGGTACGAGAGAGCTGGTGGGGGAAAAGTTTGATATATAGGGTGACTGGTGAAAGGCATATTAAGAGACTGATATATTTATCTTAAGAATCTTCTATACTGTTATCGTATCGAATATCTTGATTGAATTAAGTACCTGTATAAGTAGAAATTTGCTTATGGTCACACTGACGAATTTATTTGTTGTTGCCATTTCATTTATTTGTTTTACCTGTGTTTAAATATCTACTAAATGATTGAGTTTGTAAGTTCCATTAAATTATTGTGTTAAAAATATCTAAGAGATTAATTTAAGCTACAATCATATTTTTGTAAAGGCCTTGTTACAAATTTGTAGTTTAAAAGTATTAGTTTTGTATTAATAGTTCAGTTAATTTTATCTGTTGCAATATTCATGTTAGTTAAGGAGTAAGGGTAGACAACTGTCATTTGAAATGTTATAAAAGATCGTGTAACTTTATTTTTGGTCTCTTTTCTGTACGTGTCGCTGGACTGGTAACAATACACAAAGTTGTAAGTAATTGACTATCATTTATATTCAACCTCCTTCTCAACACCTGCATCAATACCTTATTTATGGGAATAAATGATTAAGATTTTTGACTTTTGACCGATACTCACCGATACTTATACACGTGACTTTACTCATCATTATGAACAACTTCCAGGGACTGAGTTTGACAAAAAAAACTGCTCCCTACATTTATTTGCGCATAACTCGGTAAAATAAGAATAAAGATATAAGAATATTTATTTCATAAAGTAGACGTACAAGAATTTCTTAATCTAGTAACATTTTAAATCTTAGTTTAGTGTTGTACGCTGCAGCAAATGTAAGAAACAGCTGTTTTTTTTTGCGATTTCTGGTTTAATCCCATAGTGATCTGTTGATCACTTCGGGATGCTTGAGTAGGCTCTCTTTAGGCAGCTGTTTCTAGGGCTTGTTCCAGAGAGCGGTACTTCTGGACACGGCGCGTATCGTTAGGAGGTTCCTCTCTCAGGAGCCCTGACTACCGGTAGCTTGGACCCTGTTTCCAATACCGGTGGCTATTATTTCAGATAAGAAGATAAAAAAACCGTGCATGTGCGAGTCGGACTCGAGCACGAAGGGTTCCGTACCATTATCTATAAAAACGGCAACAAAATCACGTTTGTTGTATGGGGGCCCCCTTAAATATTTATTATATTCTGTTTTATAGTATTTGTTGTTATAGCGGCAACAGAAATACATCATCTGTGAAAATGTCAACTGTCTAACTATCACGGTTCATGAGATACAGCCTGGTGACAGACGGACAGACAGACAGCGGAGTCTTATGGCGGCCACATACGTAGCGGTATACCTGAACGGTATACCGGAACTGAAGGCTTGTGCAAGTATACCGGAGCGTGTGTGTGACAAAACTTGCACAAGTTTCCTGACTTGCACAAGTCTGGTAGGCAGATCAAAACTACGATCTGTATACCTGCGCAAACTAGTTTGTGCAAGTATGCATGAGCGTGTGTGTCGGAACGCTTCAGTCGCACGCGCGCCAGCCCTTCGGTCGGTTTGTGTGTTTATTTTCGTGCCAAAATGTCTGTCGATTCACGCCGCAGTAATAGAGAGAAATTAGAAGAGTTTATAGATTTATACAGGAAGTTACCATGTCTATGGCAAATAAAAAGTAAAGAATACCATATTCGCGACAAAAAGAACGCTGCATACCAACAATTGGTAGATGTTTTGAAAGAAATAGAGCCGGACGCGAATCGGGAATCAGTGATTAGAAAAATTAATACCTACAGGACAAATTACCGAAAAGAACAGAAAAAAGTCGAAAATTCGAAGAAATCAGGGGCAGGCATCAACGATGTATACGTGCCGAGTCTATGATACTACGATAAATTGCATTTTATCCGCGACCAAGAGACACCAAGAACATCGCAATCGAACCTGACTGAGGAATCTACGGAGGAATCTACGGTAAGATGTTTGTTCTGGCTTCACAAAAAATGAAACAAAATAAAATTCAATTCTAATACTATTTATTTATTTTTTTAATTTATGAAATTATTTCGCCAAGGAACACTGCCTTCATTACTAAAGTAATCCATAAACTGTTCCCGAATATTCTTTGCATTGAGTACAGTATTCCCATATCCCCTTCTATTTCATGGGATCATGTGGTCACCCGCATGTAACCCTGGCAAGATAGTTCCATTTTCTGCATTTTCTTGGTCAAAACATTCAGAAGGCGAGTAGTGATTACGTGAATGAGCGACTAGAAAGTTGTGCAAAGCACAACTCGCCATTACTACAGATTCAATATTATTTGGTTCTATATTAATTTGTGTGTGGAAAATTCTGAACCTAGCCGCCAATATACCGAACGCATTTTCAACTATGCGCCTCGCTCGAGATAAACGGTAATTGAAGATCTTTCTATCTTGTGAATTCAAATCCGCTTGTCTAAATGGCTTCATCATATCACACCTCAAAGGAAACGCATCATCAGTTACGAAAACGTATGGCAATACTTTTAAGCTGTTGTAAATTTTTTCTTCCACCGGAATCTTTAACAGATTTTTCTCAAGTTTCTTGTAGAAAACTGTATTTTGCAGGACACCGCCATCTGATACTCTGCCATTTGTGCCAAAATCGCACATAATAAATCGATATTTGGCATCCACAATTGCTAACAGAACCATACTGTGCCGCCCTTTGTAATTGTAATAATAAGATCCGCTTTCACTCGGTGGAATAATATGTAAATAATATGTTTTCCGTCGATTGAGCCGACACAGTGAGGAAAATTCCACCTGTCTTCAAAGGTTTTTGCGATATCTTTCCAATCTTCTGTTTTCGGAAACTGAAACAAATATGAAAATAACTCTTAATAAAGGTGAAGTGAGCGAGGTCCCTGTAGGTACTTAATCTTTTTACCTATGTTTTTTTTTTTTTAAATACTTATATTTAACTTATTGTTACAGACAGAAGAAACTGAGGGAGTTGAAACTGATGGAGTTGAAATCTACTCTGAGTCTTCTTCTGACGCCGTTCAAAGTCCACAAGCATCGACGTCTTCTACAGTCGTCCTAAGTCTACACCCACCGACACCTTCAAGAAACCGGTCAAGGCCTTCAAAAAGGACTTCAAATTCTGATTCCGTAACTGAAGATGTTCTTCTGTCGGTGCGTGATCATTTAAAACGTCCGACTGTACCCGAAGATGGTTGCGACGTTTTTGGCAAAATGGTGGCAATAAAATTGCGTGACTTGCCCAGAGAACAGAGATTGATTGCAGAAAAAATTATTACTGATACGTTATTTGAGGCACAATTTGGTAACTTAACGATATCACACAAGCTCACAAGTTCAACTCTGCTAAATCAGGTACCACAACAAATCCATCAGCAGCAGATGTTATCGGAACCTCAACTCAACCTTTACTCAAATAACAGAAATATAAATTACAATTTACAATCTCAGCAGAGTCAACCGACATATTTTCATCAAATACGTTCACATGCACCAACTAGGCTAGACCCGCAAATCTCGGATGCCAGCCTTCAATTATCGGGTTCACTTTCCACCGAAAACATGTCCATGGTGACTTTATTTTCTCAGTTTAACGGTGAAGATTAAGGCCTGTACCTAATTATGACTCTGCCTCTCTATTCGTTTTTAATAAAAGTAAAGTTTTGATTATAATCTTGTGGTTTTACTTACCTTCAAATAGTTTGTGCGAAGTACTTCATAGATAGCGTTACATGTCTCAGGGATAATGATGCCTAGAGCTTGAGGTGATATTATTGTAGAAAACTTAAGATCTTCGTAACTTCTACCAGTCGCCAGGAATCTCAAAGTTGCTGTTAACCTCTCATGCGGTGTTATCGCTGGGCGCATTATCGTGTCATTCTTTTGTATCAATGGTGTTACTAAGGACAAGAGTTCCAAATATGTGTTTTCATCGATACGCAAATAATTGTGCCAGTCCTTCGGAGCGATTTTCAATTCATTTAAAAGGTTGGTGTGGGAATACTTATTTCTTTTCAGTAACCATTCTTTACACCATACAGAACGTTTCTTCTTACACTTCTCTTTTTTCTTAATAGCTAGCACCAAACCAACAATAGCCAAAACGACATCATTTGTGGGTGTCACTTTAGATAGAACCGGTGGCATATTTCACAAAATACTTATTGCACAACACGACTTCTTCGGTTTGTCACAGGCGCAGAACTGGGCATACTTGAATCGTGTGTGGTCACTATGGACGTTAGGTATACTTGCACAAGCCTTCAGTTCCGGTATACCGTTCAGGTATACCGCTACGTATGTGGCCGCCATTAGTAATACGGTCCCGTTTTACCCTTTGGGTACGGAACCCTATAAAGACAAAAAAATTATGTCCCTCCATATAATATATTATATCTAGACTTTCATCCCCTAATTTACCCCTTTAGGGGGGATATTATACAGGTTTAACGTTAATACTAACATCTAATCAATCCAAGTCTGTCCCCCCTCAAGCCATGTTTGTCGCAGTATCTATCGGAAGCAGTCCGGCCGCCCTCCTGCGACAGCCTGTCGAACTCGGTCTGTATACAATACAGCGCTGCGTAGTCCGATGTGGGATTGTACTTGCGTTTTATTTCACGGATTTCTGTAAAAATAAATATTCCGTATTCTAATCCTTGTTGTTATGTTATTTTTACAAATATCAACTTTATGATGGTGTTTTGTTTACATGTTTGGAAACATAATTGCGAACGTAGTATAGTCTCTCTCTCGTCGTTGGTTGGTTGTTCGAACGTGGGGTTCTGGGCTGGATTCTTAGCCTAGGAGAAAGTGCTATTATTTCAGTAGCAGCAAGAGTCTGGATTTGTGCTCGGTTGTTGGTAACTGTGAACTGTGTGTGAAACTGACGATATGTGAGTGTACTATAGGCAGAACCCTGCCCAAACCCTTTGAATACAGGAGTGATGTTTTAGGAGTATGAGGAACAGGGTGTAAAGTTCACTCATCCACCATAGAAAAGGGAGGATCCCCCGACCAGGCGGGTGTTGTGTCTGGCGGGCAACTGCCCAGCGATTGGTGTCGGGTTCTTGTATATATGTCTATTGCACGGTAAACTTTAACTGCGCGATGCAGGATCTATGTGACGTCAGGATTTTTGTGTGACGTGAGGTCTTTGATGCGTAGTTCGCGTGTGGCGATGTAGGTACCGCCACAATGTTATGTTACATTACGTACCATCTCGTCGCTCAGCGGCATTAACAAACAGCTCAGTGTTCGAAGCACAATGCGCCGCCATGTTAGTCACTGCAACTACGTTTCCAACCACCGCCGACTGTAGCACACTGCGACCGATGCGCGGGTGGAGGGTTAACGATGACAGGAGCGTGCCGAGACGGGTTAACTGTTCCTGAGGTGTAAGGGCGCCTGTGGAAAGAAAAAATATATTACGTAAATGTTTAAATTTGATAAGTTCAGTTTTTTTACAATCGTCTTATAGCAAAGCATAGATTTTTCTCATAATAAATTTTATTTTTCATATAAGAATAGGTTTTTTTTTTTTAAATCGTAATTCGTGTCCTTTTTAGCTGCACCATTAATCATCGCAGACACCAACAACATGCTAATAAAACCGGCCAAGTGCGAGTCGGACTCGCGCACGAAGGTTTCTGTACCATTATCTATAAAAACGGCAAAAAAATCACGTTTGTTGTATGGGAGCTAGAGATGAGTTGTAACAGGTAAATCACGATATCTGTTATCATCACTGTTACTGTTACACAAAAATAACAGGTAGAAATATCTGTTATTATATCACAGCCTGTTATTATATCACAGCCTGGTATTAAATCACAGCCTGTTATTTTTGTACGGACGATAAATACGTATTACGTATTGATGTCTCAATTGAATACCTTTTTCGTTTCTTTTCGTTTAAAGTCGATAATCGTATTCGAAGTTTTGTCTAAAAATGACGGGGTAATGTGAAATTATAGAATTACGTTTATTTATTCATTTTTTTTGTCATCCGGTTAATCTGGAAGCCGGCCCAACATAGTTTTAAAAGGCTAGGCAGATTGATTGTTTTTTTTTTTAAAGTTATATCCAAACTGAACACTTTCCTTCGTACTTTATTACAGGCTTAATAATCCTGGGCCCTTTAAGGCCTGTAATAAAGTATGAAGGAAAGTGTTCAGTACGCCATAAACACTTAGAAATTATTTCGAAATAATTAATAATTCACCAATTTCGTCTTCCGTATTAGGAAAGAAGGACAGAAAAAAGTGAAAAATAATTCAAATCAAATTTTAAAAATGTCAACAAATAAACCAGCCAAATTAATTTCAATTGAATATCATCTTTATTTCTATTCCAATAAAGTCGTACATGCATGCAACATTTTGCGACCAATCCCGTCAAACGTTAAACCAAAGATAATAAAGGCGTCCGGAGACGATCACTATAGTTTTTTTTGGTTGCATCACAAAGAAAATCGTACAGAATTAAAGTTTTTGCAAGTCAACAATAACAAACAAACCAGGCAAATTCAATCCTCAATAAAAATGAACATTTATAATGGTCTGGTTTCGCAAAAAATTCGTAAAATCACAGTTAAAAGCATTCGGATACGATCAAAAGAGTACGCGCAAGATAAGTCTGCGCGCGACTGGTGGCGTGCTTTATTTTATATTGTAGTAAATAAAATATAATATAGTTATTTAATTTATAATTTAAAATAAAATATGTATATCAATAATTAATTAATCTTACATCAATATGAATTATTAAGTAATTCTAATACTTAGACGACAAGATGGCGCGGCGGCGGCGGCGCGGCCTACGATTAGTTCCGATTTGAGCCGCGTGCAGATATATCTTGCGAGCACTTTAATTTTCTTGGTTGCAAATCAAATTGCCATACAGAAAAATATAATACAATTTTAAGTTTTTTTTTAATTGGTCACTCACTGACTCACTGATCTGTGATCAGTAACAGGAAACAGGTAACACGACCTAATTTAAGAGTCACATTTTCGAAAATGTTTGTTCTTGTAAGACCACCAACTGTAATTTAGGGATAATAAATACTAAGTGCTTCTCTTTCTAGCGTATTTTAACCGCTTTAGTAAGAGTGAGAAGTAAATATATTCCTTCCTTCCTTTGTGTGATTATGTGTATGTGAGTAACAGCCTTAGACTGTGTGCAGAATAGAATAACAGCCAATAACAGTAGCAGGAATAGGTCAATACAGTAACAGTCGCGCGGTCACAGATCTTGAGGGCCTGTTCCTAAAATAACAGCCTGTTATTTTAGGTAACAGATATTTTATATCGGTAGGAGCAATTGCTATTTGTGATTTTTAAATATCTGTTATTTCTATCTGTTACGTTAAATACGCCTCACTTCTAATGGGAGCCCCCTTAAATATTTATTTTATTCTGTTTTTTAGTATTTGT
Organism: Lithophane leautieri; assembly: GCA_949152455.1. Lineage (NCBI taxonomy): Eukaryota > Metazoa > Arthropoda > Insecta > Lepidoptera > Noctuidae > Lithophane > Lithophane leautieri. The sequence continues at coordinate 4,228,234 of OX424482.1, read as the reverse complement.
TGTTATAGCGGCCACAGAAATACAACATCTGCGAAACTGTCTAACTATCAGGGTTCATGAGATACAGCCTGATGACAGACGGACAGACAGACAGCGAAGTCTTAGTAATAGGGTCCCGTTTTACCCTTTGGGTACGGAACCCTAAAAAGGGCATGCAAGTGCATAAACCAAATGAGAAAAATATAAAAATATAGTCAGCAAATTCAAGAACTTGAACTTAGTTTCTAATAACTCGACTACATACAAAAAAGCTATTGAATAAGTTACGCCTTTTTTTTTTTTTGAGTTTGAAAAACCATCACATTACTTCTCCCGCTCTGGGCGGAGTGGAAGGGCGTGTCAGACTTTTACTGACTAAAACCCACCCGTGTTCCTTCAGTTGCCTGTTGCCAAGGTCCCGGTATCCCTTTCGGACTTTCACGCAACGCATAAGCTAAGCCTGAGAGATATTTCTCGACGGCATGTGAAGCCAAGTCAGAGGCCCATGAGCGGCATAAAAACTCTGATACCCGGTTAGTCACTAACGACACGAAAAAGAAGGAGACAGGATAAACAATTTTATTTTATTATTTAGTTATTTACACGGTTTAATAACAACATTTTTTTAACCAAAATATTATAAGAAAGGAGATGTAATACTAATTATAACGAAATAAGAATATTGCAGCATCTTCGGAACTCAATCATTGATTTTTGATATTTGTTGTTATGAATGAATGAATGAAATGCACCGACCCCAGCGTGGCTTAACCAGACTCGATAAATCGAATGAACCCCAGGATTTGCACTAGCCCCTGGAGCCTCATGGTTCATGGGGTTACAGAAGCCATTGCATATCAAAGAGTAGACCGGGGGGCGCGGGTAATGGTAGGGAATAGACCGTGCCCGTCGGGATATGGAAGGATTTGCGAGCCTACCGGATATGCATCCTTGAGTAAGCAATGGACTAGTGGAGAGACGGGTAATATTTATCTAAGGATGGGCATCTTTTTACGACGACGCCGCCAGTTGGCTCCGTTCCATTTTCACCGTTGAATCCATTGGCGGAGATATGCTTCGTTCTCGGCTCTTTTCTATCTCGCTGCTGTGCTGTGTTACACTTTGCTGTTTTCTGAGTCTTTGTCCAAGGACTCGCTGCTGTCCGTTTCAGGTTTCTTGTATATCTCGCTGGCGCCTTTCGTGATCTTGTATCGGTCTTCAGCCATGTCCATCCAGAAGTTGATTTCCTTGTAGAAGCATGCCATGTCCTGTCTTAGGTTGTCGTTCCATGCGTAAATCGGTCAGCCTACTCTCTTGGATTTGGCCTTGTACTGCATTGCTGCATATAAAAGGTGTGGTTGGCCGCGTCTGTGAACATGTGCGAGATAGCACGTCCTGTGTTTCTTGATGTGTTTCGTAACAGTTTTTACTTCTAAGATTTCGTGCATTTACTTTTGTCTTGGTTTTTTCCTACCGTGGTTAATCAAGTCTCTCATGATGACTCTCTCTGTCAGGATAGTTCAAGTCCAGCTTCACCGGTGAATCTTTTGGCGGGGTTAAACTGCTTTCTCGATTGTTTTCTTCTTAGTTCTGATGCGTTTTCAGCAGCACTGTTCAGATCGCGATCGGCCCGATCCTCGTTGTTTATGTTCAGCTCCGTCGCCGTACAAGTTCAATCTGTAGCTCGCCGCTGCTCACCTCGGGTTGATGCGATTGCAAATAATATAGTTCGGAGTTAAAAGCGCACTATTCGGCTCAAGTAATTAATAAGACCCCGACAAAAATCTCGACCCGCGTCACCCGAATTCTTCTTTTCTGTTCATAGTTACATCGCCGACACCCATAACCAACCACTTTCAAAACAAAATCCCGCGCACAAGATGACCACCTCTGTTACCGCCCAGGTTCTATAATAGCGTCCATGCGCCTTTGCTGGCTTTCCGCGATAGTACTATGGCGGGCGCGCATCGCAAGGTCTATTCCCGCCTGCAGCGTTCGGCCACTATGTAACGCTTACCCATGCTGATCAACCAATAACATTGCAGCATCAGATTTTTGTTGCGACCCCTTTCTTGTAAATGAAAATAGCGCCCAGGATAGAGTAAACTTAAAAAGCATTAAAACTCGATAGCATCCGTCATATTTGTTTAAAATTAGCTCGAGTAATAAGCCCTTTTCAAGGATTGCACCTGCAGACAGCAGTTTGAGTGAATGAAAATCAAAGTAGATATGTCATATTCTACACAATCTACAGTTTACACTTTCACTGTCAGCTGTGTTGAGATGCCCCGTTGTGGCATTCTATAATATACCCAAATAGTGAGTATCTTAAAAGTTAAAATACCAATTGCTATGCGGCCTAAGGGTCGGCGCGGGCGCCCACATCTGGCGAAGGATATAGGGGCTGCGGAATTTTGTTTCCAAAGCCGTTAGGTATGCGTGCCCAAGACAATAAGAGCATCACTGACCACTCACAAAAAAAAGATCACTTGAACTCAATAACGATTTTGGAACACAATCACCTACGCATTATATCTTAAAGTTGGCTACATTATTTAGCCAATTAAACCTGTAGTGACTTAAAATGACGGAATTATGGCGTGTATTTTGCAGAGAGGAGCAAGTCACTGTAATATGGAAAGATCTCACCAGATTAGCCTGCAGGTACACTTGGCGACCACCACCACCATCAAAACAAAACACCAACCACCACTTTAAAAACTCACTATCATTAAAAATAATCCATGAAACTACACATTACACAACACGCACCACCCGATAAAATACCGATTTTGCAGGGTTCGATTTCGCTGGCAAGCGAGGGGTGCTTGCCACATGCCACTATCATAAAAAAAATTACAGAGAGCGTCTCCGGCACAACCATCTTCGTTGACTGCTAAAGACCCAAGCCCATTGATTTTTGATATTTGTTGTTACCATCAAAACTGTTAACGGTCGCCCTTGATTGGTCTTAGTCAAAACCATTAAGTTAAAACGCCTTTTCTCTATTAAAATGAGTTTTTACGTAACCCCTTAGTTATATCCAGAATCATTACAAAAACAAATTGTTTAAAAAAAACGTCGCAATATGTTTTTTAAATAAAAAATAAAATATTTTATAAAAGTCACAATATTTTTTCAAAGTTAAAAAAAACCTTATCCAATATGTTTTAATTGCAAAAAGGGTTTTGACTGCCTGTTTTTTCTTTTTAATTTCCAATTTTGACTGCGAAAAGCATTTTGTTTTGTCTTTTTCATTCTCTTGCCAGGAGAGGACAATGCACTTTTATCACAGCATTATGTTTATTAGTATTGAGTAGAACAGACTTACCTAACTCTATAAGGTCATTGACGGCAAAATCGATAGACTTTTTACTAGGTGGTTCAGGTAAATGTGAAAGGAAACTCGCTATTTTCTCATCAGGAGCGTACGACTTGCATTCTAATACTGTTTGAACGAGGGGTATCCTGAAAAATAACATCAATGAGTATTTACAAAAATAAATATTTTATGAACAATTTATCATAACATCACGCTTGTATGTCCCGAATATAGTTTGGGTCAGTTCACACCGAGACGGAACGCGACGCGCACTTTTTTATGATCCGACACAATATCGAATTTATTTACTACACAATAAGGTACACGCGCTGCGCAGCACCGCGCATCGAGCGTACTTTGACACGCGTTCACACTCGCACTGAAAATTATACCTTTTCGTGAAGCAAATAAGTTCGATATTTGCTAAAACGTCGGCACAGCGTTGCGTCGCGTCACGTCGCGGTCCATACTGACCCTTAGTTATAAGTCTGACAACCAGTCTTACCAAGGGGTATTGTATTATCCAGTAATTGGTTTGTGGAGGTCAGATAGGCAGTCGCTTCATGTAAAATATTGGTATTCAGCTGCATCCGGTTAGACTGGAAGCCGACCCCAACATAGTTGGGAAAAGGCTAGGCATATGATGATTCCCCGAATACAGTATATAATACCGTATTTGTTATTTAAAAAAATACCAGGAAGTTAAAAGATCTTTGGGTAAAAAAGGCGATCATCAATAAATGGTCAACAGATAGAAATAGAGGATTAATTCTTCAAGGACATTCTAATTAACTACAATGGTTTTTGGTACGCAGGTGTACCGCGCGGGGTCATACTAAATCCCCAATCCCCAATCCCCTATTTTAATCTCTTGTATTTACCTCAATATTTCAGGCGTTGTATGCGGGACGAATTCAGCTTCTTTCTCTCTGGTATACATTCTATAGCAGTGACCTGAAATCAATCAACAAAAATATTAAAAATAATTATATTTCATGTTTTATATTACACTCCCAGATTCCTAAATCGAGCCACAGCGCATTTATAAAAAGGCCAACTGCATCAAAATAATGATGAGATAAAGAAAAAGTTTTGTAGCAGTTTTGAAACCGACATACTGGCCATCAATATGGTATCTTTATTAAAAACAAAATCACGAACTTGTTAGAGAAATTCATACAAAAAATACAGGGTGGCACTATTTAATGGAGAACTGGAGTGTATTTTATAGCTTGAATATCAACAGCACTCTCTTTTGCAGATCACTGCATTTTGAAACAAAGAAAGAAAGAAGATAAACATTTTATTTGGGACACGCACAGGAAATACAACAATAAAAAAAAACCGGCCAGATGCGAGTCGGACTTGAGCACGAAGGGTTCCGTACCATTATCTTAAAAACGGCAAAAGAATCACGTTTGTTGTAAGGGAGCCCCCTTAAATATTTATTTTATACTGTTTTTAGTATTTGTTGTTATAGCGGCAACAGAAATACATCATCTGTGAAAATTTCAACTGTCTAACTATCACGGTTCATGAGATACAGCCTGGTGACAGACGGACAGACAGACAGACAGCGGAGCCTTAGTAATAGGGTCCCGTTTTACCTTTTGGGTACGGAATCCTAAAAAAGAACATTAAAACTAACAAAATTGTAGAAAAGAGAAAAAGAAGACCTGTGTGAAGCCTAAAAGGCACCTTGCACCTTGTATTCATTTATAGTTACCTGGTTGTACTCGCCCCGCTCGGCCCGTTCTCTGCTTAGCACTGGCCTGGGATACCCAGACTGTTTCTAAACTTGCTGTGCCTGTAGTTAAGAAAACAAAAGAGAATTGTTAATTTAAAAAAAAAAATCTAAGTAGAAATGTAACATAACATCACGACTGTCATTCCTGAAGGGTTAGGCAGAGGTGTACCTATAGTACACCCACATTTCGCCAGATATGTTTAAGTGCCAGGTTATATACGGGGCAAGCTTATAGCCATCAACCGGATACAAATCCAATATCTTAGTATTGTTACTCATGAAGACTCTCTACTATCATGCTGGTAGACAACTATCGCTATGATAGTAACAACTATCACGCTGGTAGACAGGCTAATATCACTATCGTATACATACCAGTGTCATCTTTGATTCAGTTCTCCTTATGCGCTCCACTATCTATTACGTACACATCTGGTATAACAATAGATGTCTCTGCTATATTTGTAAGTACCTAATATTATCATGTTGGTAGACTACTATCACTATAATAGTAAAAATCTATCATGCTGGTGTCTACGAGCATGATAGTTTTTGTATAGTGATAGTTGTCTAACTATCACTATCGTATACATACCAGTGCCATCTTTGATCCGATTCTCCTTATGCGCTCCACTATCTATTACGTAGACAACATCTGGTATAGTAATAGATGTTTCTGCTACATTTGTAGCTAATACTATTTTGCGAATGCCTAGGGATGGGGTCGAAAACATTTTTGCTTGGTCTGATGTTGACAATCTGAAAAAAAAAAGTAGACAGAAAATAATTCTGAAGGTAGATTTAAGGACGATATAATACTTTTTTTTTTTTTAAAAACGTATTTATATGAAAACCTATCTAAATTCAGCATTAGCGTTAAACAAAAATCGGGAAATCTGTAGGCACCTTTAAAAAAAATTTTACGTCACCTACCTAGAATGTACAGGCAATATCATATGCATAGCGGATTGCCCATAGTATTCATCTAGTAATTGCTTCGTCAGTTTGATGTCAGACCATCCCGGGAGGAAAACTAATATGGCGCCTTCTTTTTCCGTTTTATCTATAGCTTTTATTACCTCGACTACCTGAAACATTTGGACATGTTTAAAGACACAATGGAATTGGAAATCATGCTTATTTTTTTACTATTATAAGTATCCGAAACATTAAAATCTTTATAGGTTAAACGCACTATGTAAGTAACGTATGTACGGTCGCGGCCTGAGAATGTTTACCACCTTAAGGCTGCATGCACTCTCATTTCCATTCTGGTCGACACTTCACCTTTAGAGCCCGCCGAGGCCCATTGCTGTCTGTACTATAACCATAATCCTGTGATCTTCTGCTATAATCTTAAAGTGCCGTGTATATAATATAAATATATAAGTATACACATAACAATAATCTTATAATCGAAATAAAGAAATAAAAAATCTTGTAAGTACCGTATTGTCCTACAAACGTGCAATAAATAAATAATTATCATCAGACTACGTTCATTGTTACCATCAACCAACTACGTTGACCGGTAAGATTCCCTCTTTAACGAGTTAGCAAGAGGGCACTGAGGGATTACAGTTACACTGGCGCCCAACGTGGGACCACTTGGTAAGACTGGTTGTCAAACTTTCAGGAAATACTTAACACTGTGGTACAAAAGTTCAATTTCTTCACAATATTTACCTCTTGACATTTGACTTGAGGTCGTCCGTCTATTTTGTTACAAGCTTCTGCAGTGTAAGTCATGTTTAGTCTAAATTTCTTCTGAATGTCTTCTAAGTATGAGATCTCTACTGGAAACGTTCTGCCTGGAACTTCTATGACTGGACATGGGTCGAAATAGCTGTGGAAGAAAGAAATTACATGAATGAATGAATGAATGAAATGCACCGACCCCAGCGTGGTTTAACCAGACTCGAAAAATCGAATGAACCCCAGGATTTGCACTAGCCCCTGGAGCCTCATGCTTCATGGGGCTACAGAGGCCATTGCATATCAAGGAGTAGACCGAGGGGCACGGTAATGGTAGGGTAGACCGTGCCTCAGGATAAGGAAGGATTTGCGAGCCATACCGGATATGCATCCTTGAGTAAGCAATCGACTAGTGGATTATAAATTTTTAACACATTGTTATTATGTGAATAAATCTTACGTCATTGAACCAAAAATTCGAAGACATGTGACATCCACCAACCCGCACTGGGCCCGCGTGGTGGATTACAGCCCACACCCTTTCACTGAGAGGTGGTCTGTGTCCCAGCAGTGGGAACATTATAGGCTGATTACTGCGCGCGGTTGCTGCGATGCAGTCCGTCTGACGGCAGCTTAAGACAACAGACGGTTTCCACACGATGTTTTCCTTCACCGTTTACCCAGTGATAATCTTACCTTGTGAATACTCCAGTATCTAAAGTAGCGCTCATAACAACTACTTTGAGTTCAGGATTGATATCTAGTGCCCTCTTTAGTAATAATAGAGTGACGTCAGTATTAACATCTCGTTCGTGAGCTTCGTCTATAATAACGTGGGTGCAGCCTTCGAGACCTGATAAAAAAAAAACAACTTTATGACTATGGATACAAAGTTGATTTTAGTATGTCAGTGGCTATTAGAGGTTCCATTTTGTTTGGTTGCATTGAAAACTGAAAAAAAGGAGGTATGGTTGCAATTTCTAACTTTATGGATATGTAGACTAGGTTGATTTTAGAATGACAAATACTGTTGAAAAGGCCAGTTGAATTGCAATGGAAACCGTATTTAGCGGAACGAAGGTATGTAATAGGGTATTTGACTACTATCAAAAATATACTTGAATTAAGACTTATTTTAAAAATGTTACAAAAAATAAATAAACTCGGTGCGAAAATGGACAAGTTGACATGCTTTTGACGTTACGTTATACTAATTGGCGCGAAGTTACTTTGGCAAATCCGTCTTGTTTTTGCTTACTTAGTTTTAGGTTTCGAGAAATTTCTTTTAAAAATCCAGTCAAATATCCAATGTTCTATTCTGCAGTTTGTTTTTCTTTACATACCTGGATTGGTCTGTAACCTTCTCAATAAGACTCCTGACGTACAGTAAAGTACGGACCCTCCAGGCGGCTTCGGAGGTTTAGAGTGTAACCTTACTTGATAGCCTATTGATTCACCTACCTGAAAATTAAATATATCATCGCATTAAATGATATAATCAACAATCTGTTTTTTGATGTGTGGCGGATCTACATCGCCACATGTGAACTACGCATTAAAGACCTGACGTCACATAAATCCTGCATCGCGCAATTAGAGTTTACCGCGCGATGGACAAATATACAAGAATCCAACATCAATCGTTGGGCAGTTGCCCGCTAGACACAACACCCGTCTGGTTGGAGGATCCTCCCTTTTCTATAGAGGAGGAGTGAGCTTTACACCCTGTTCCTCATACTCCTAAAGATGCCATATGGTTATTTTTCCTCCTGTTTTATATACTTACTTGTACATTATTATTATTATTTTAAGTTACAGATTTAAAATAATTATGTATAAGTTTTTAAATTAACTATCTTGGTTTTAATATTATGTACATGCAAAAAAAAAAGAATTTGTTTAGGTAGTTAGGCTGTCTTTGCTTGGTAAGGTAAGAATCAGTGAAGAAGTGGACGCTATGTTCTACATAAATGCTTGTCTCTGACATATCCCGACAAAAAATGAACTCCATAATTAAACTGACTGGCCTATTTTTACCACGATATAAACTCATACAGACTCATTACAAAATGAGTTAAAACCTCCTCCTTAAGCTCCTTCGAGCCAGTTTTTATTTCGAACTTTATTCCGACTAAGGTAAAGTTCTAAATACAAAACTGAAATCTTGCTTACCGGACTAAGTTGTCAGTTTTGTATAAAGAACTGTTTCAATCAGAGTAAGATTCTCATTACAATAACTGGCTCGATGGTTTAAACCATGTTAGAAAAACCTTGTTTTGTAATTGGACCTGTATAGTTCGGTTTCATACCGACTTCAGAGAAGAACCACGGTACGTCCAGGTAAGAATGAGATCATCAATCGAAGATTTTTTTAGGAAATACGTTTAGAAAGAAAGAAAGAAAGAAGAAAGAAAAAATGTTTATTCTGCACAAACTAAACGTACATAACAAAATAAAATAATGTAATTTTTTTACCCAAAAGCCTCGTATTCAGAGGCTACTTAGTCTGTGGCACAGAGTACATTTTTAATCTGTGGTCAGAGACCAATTAAAGCTACATGCCAAAGACAATGTTGCGTAATGTGTTGTGACATAACAAATGAAAACAAACAACAATCACGTTTACGTCGAATGTATCCACGGCAAATCTATATAGAATTTGATTTCTGGAATACATGTTCATAAAATCTACCCACCTCTTCCCCCAACTCACTGGCAACCCTTTCAGCCAACCCCATAGCAGCCACTCGTCTAGGTTCCGATACTATAGCCAAGGTCTTAGCGCCGCAGTGACGCAGTATGGCGGCCGGCGCGCGCGTTGATTTACCGCAACCAGCTGCGCCAACTATGACTGTCACTCGGTTCTGTTGTATGGTTGATATTATTTGGTCTCTGGAATTAACAGTAGACAGAAAATGATATAATAAAGATGAGTTGTGGTTAACTTTTTACTTTCAAAACCAGATCGTTTGGACTACGCTTTAACACTTAAGGTGTTCTCAAAGAAAGTTTAGGGGTAACCTTCCGTTATTCTGAAGAACCTCCATAACCAGCATTGAAACAGTGGCGAAGAGACCCTCAGTGTGATTTTACTTCGTTATCGAATTTCACTCTTATGGTAATTAAACTATAGTTGATTTTCAATTGCCAGCACTCTAATGTTTTGTGCTATTGACTGGGTAATAACTGTCCCAATGAAATATATAATTATGCAAAGCCGATGGTAAATTATGAAGATCAAACCTCGATAATGGCGAAAAGAGAATTGTGGTCGATAACAAAGAAGGGAGGATTAAAATGCTTTATGAGACAGTAGTATATATATAAAATTGTCGTGTCACACGATTTTTATGAAATTTTATGTGTATATTCGGTAGGTCTGAGAATCGTTCGTAAACTATTTTTTATACCCCTAGGGTAGGTAGGATAGGTAAGAATGGTAGGCTAGGTACTTAGTGCTACCCGTGCGAAACCGGGACGGGCAGCTAGTAACATTATAAAATTAGCCTGGACCAATACTACTGCCCCCCATAATGAAAGTGCAAGTATTTAAAAAGCAAAAGTGAAAACCCACTTTCGACAGCCAAAAATCTCTCGAACACTTTTACTACTTCCATACGTCACACTGACGTATGCCGCGAAAGTTTGGCACAGCAAACGAAACCGAGAGTGATCGCGAAAGTGTATGACGCGATCTACGTTGTCGAAAGCGTGTGACGAGTTTTACGTCGTGCAGGCGTAGCATACGTCCGAATGACGTAGTAACAGCTGACAAACGAGAGTGAAACTTTCGATTTAATTTTGCTTTCGATTTCGTTTGCGTGACACAAATGACGTCAGAATCATTGTTGCATTGGTTGAAGGTGTGACGTTGTACCTACGTGGTGTGTTTCTGTGTTCTACTTTGTGAGTCCAGGATGATGTTTTCATATCATTTTTAATGGGTATTGGTGGAGGGAAAATAGTAAATAATTAAGTAGGTCAGTATTTTTATGAAAGGCAAATTTTGGAGTAGTTACCAAATACAGGAGGAAAGTCTGGGCTATACAAGCAAGTGGGTCAAAATCTTAAGTACCGATAGAAGAGAGAAATCTTTTTCTCATAATAAAGACTTTCTCTTAAAACAATAAAGTTACAACGCAAGCCCTAAACAACTTCTAAATCTAACTACGTCACGATCTAAAACTTACTAGAAAACAAATCCGACATCAATAACGTCGAAAATGCTCTCCAAAATCAGCAATGCACTTTCAAAGACCCAGATTCAAATGCACCGACACACTTTCAGTCCTCAATTCGCGAAAATGCATTCGTTCTTAGTTCGAAAGTGGCATAGAAACTCTTTAGTCGGTCCAGTTACTGCTAAAAGGAGGTCGCGATGTCTTGCTAATCTCGAATTGAGGTTTTATCGCCGCTCACTTCGGCTTTCAATAGCCTTGGAGATGCTGAGAAAGGGAAAGTTGGTAGTCGCTTACCTGCGGGGGATACATGCGCGATAAAATTTTGTCGTTGGATCTGGCGCTGGCAAGAGCCGTGACGTATGTCTCATTTTAAAGCGAGATACTGTGATGACAAAATTTTGTCACGCTGCAAATGTTAGACTGGTAGATAATTTTTTTGTTTTGCTTGTGGGTTGAATTTCATAGATTTTATATATTTTTACATGTACGGGTGGTTATTAGAATAAAAGCAAAGTACAGTTAAAACAACGGAAGATAAATAAATGCAATTTCGAAGATGAAGCTTGGACTAAGACTCATCCCTAAACGGGTGGGGTTAGAAGTTTGTAAGAAAAACGTGGGTAATGTAGATAATCACATGCAAGTAATTCTTTCATGAGGCGTGATTTTATACCCATTATAATATGTTTAGTTTAACTTTAACGGCTAGAACAGTGAGATAAAACATGTCTACTTATATCATGTATATGTACTTCTATGCGAATAAATGATTTGATTTGATTTGAAATTATAATTTAAAATAAAATGGTTGTATAATACATGTAATTAACATGTTTAGATATTTGTATGCCAGTCCATGGCGAAATATGTAAGATCACAAATTATATCACAACTTACATATTGTTTTAAAGTAAATAAATATATTTCGATTCTATACTCAATTCTAGGTCGAACCTATTAAGAACGGAGAACCAACTCCAAAAACAACTGTAAATAGGAAACAATGAAACTACTTAATTTATTTTATGTAAATCAATAATATAATAGCATAGAACTGTAAAGATTTTAAAGTTTGCCAACTGTTTCATAGCTGTTTTTTACCCGACTACGGCGAAGAAAAAAGGAGGGTTATGATTTTGGCCGGTATGTATGTAAGTATGTTCATCTGTGCCCTTCTATCTTCTAAACCACTCATCACAATTTGACAAATGAGGTATCGTTAGATGCGTCTTGATCGTCCGCTGGTTATAGGCTATGTGGCGTCACATTAAATGGCGCCCTCTAGACGACATAAAGTAAGGAACTTAAAAAAAAAATTGTCTAATCGTACCATGTTGGGTATCAAATGAAAGGGCTTAATGAGCACATTTCAAAAAATATATATTATAACACAAAAAGAATTAAAAAAAAAATTAAGTAATAAAAACTATAACCCAACTACGACTAACAAGACCACAGACAGACAAATTAAAAATCCGGAGTCACACGTGTTAAGGCATAAATCGAATAGTGTGACTCCGGATTTTTAATTTGTCTGTCTGTGGTGTCTTGTTTATACCTTTTTAGTCGTAGTTGTGTTATAGTTTTTATTACTTTGTAAATTTGACCTAGTTTGGTTTTAGCGGCTTTGTCTATATTTTGGGTCTACATACGTACATGCCATGGCATGCCATTATACGGAACGGTGCGCTTCTATACTCAGTAGAATACGTGCTAGCTCCCACAGCATCCTGAGTGTATTGTATGATAGGTGGGACAGCCCCATGCTGGCTCACTGGATACGGCTGCACACGTCGGTGTCAGTCGTTTCAATTTTGTATATAGCGTGGTTCTTACTAACATTAGGTTAAGAACTTTACTAACAACTTATGGATCATGTAATCTGATATAAATAAATAAGTATATTAATATCATGTATTTTCTTAATTTTTGCTGTCAGTAGCTTTGGGCTAGTAAAACATTGTTTATTTCCTTATCGATTCCAATTTCTGATAAAAACCAGATCTGACCTACGTCATCATAAACACTTGTCAAATTTTTTAACCAGAAATATTCCTCAAACTCATCCCAAACAATTTTGCAAACGACATACTTCCCTCTTAAAAGCGACCTATTTTCAACTCTAACCTAAATAAAACTAATCTGTACCAAAACTCGTCTTAAAAGGTCACGTAACAAGATGTCAAGGTCACTTCCCGGGTTTCGAGGGCAAGTTTTGAGGTCGCGGCCGCGAATCGGGGTCTCAAGGTCATTTATTGTAGGTTACGGGACAACGAGGTTACTTCGACGGGGAAGTGGTACAAGGTTTTTGAAATTGGAACGCTTTGGGGATATTTAGATGTGTCAATGTGTGTTTGTGAGTGTGACGTCATATAGTACGTAAGTTGTATTGGGGAAAGATAAAAACGTATTTTTTTGGAAGTAGGAAGTATCTATACTTGTTGAAAAATTTGATATTTGGGTTTTTCTTGCTTGTTTAAGTATGTACGTATCTGGTGTTTTTCGTTAGTGTTTTTTTAATCAGACAAGCTGCATTAAAAGGTTTTTTTTAATTAATGTTATGATTACTTACGCGAAGGCCATAAAACAGTTAAAAAGTACCATGAAGGTATTATGTTATTTGGTCATTATTTAAATTTTTCAGACCATGTTAATAATAATGTCTCGTCTAGAAAAACTTGAGCACAGACTACTAGAAAAATGAATTTCAGCTTAATCTATTAAGGGAAAACCACGAAAAACAACGTCATACTTTAATTTCAAATACCAAAAAAATATGGACATTATTATCCTATATTTTGTTTTAGGTTATAACGCCATCTATGCGTAATAAAATGAACTAAGTCATACTTCACAATAATATTCAAATGCGGCGATAGATGTTGCTGTAACAATTTGCGGCTTTGTTCCGGGAGATCTTTTAGTGCCGGGTCCAAAAGATTTAAATTGCTCCACTTCGCCGCGTTATTTCGTTCCGACACATTTGACATACAAAATGGCATAGACTTGACCGGATTGTCATAGAAACGCCTTATTGTGTGCGAGCTTACTCTTCTCAGCAGACACTTTTTCACGGGTCGTATCGTGCGTTTGCACTGGCGAAACATTCGAGACAAAACATGTTTAAATCTCTAGTTCCTGTCAATGTTCCATACAATTTTTGACAGGAACTAGAGATTTCAACATGTTTTGTATTAAATGTTTCGCCAGTGCAAATGCACGGTTACGGTGAGGAGTGAGGACAAATTGAACGATTTAAATCGAGTCCTGATTCTACCAAAATAGGTAGCTTTGGTAGAATTTCTGCTGCAATGCTAAATAAAAAAATAAAAATTACCGATATTCATCAATAGGTAGTGGTGTTAGTTCTTCGTCGTACTGTTGAAACTTCTGCTTTAAAGTACGGTTTCTTTTCTCGAGTGAACTGGCTGATGGAGTCGATACTTTCCAACCATATACGGGGTGGACTTGTTGCTTCAATTCTGTATAGTAAAGGATTTTAACATTATATAAAGAAAGATTGAGGAGCTCGTGGCTACGTAATAACAGCCGCACGGGTCGATCCCTCAGGTTAAGCTACGCTTGCCGGGGTTGGTCCGTGGATGGGTGACCATCTTTACATACCGAGACTCCTCCGTGCCTCGGAAAGCACGTTAAGCCGTTGGTCCGTGCTGTCATTTGTGGATCTTTGACAGTCGTTACGGGTCGTCAGAAGCCCGAAAGTCTGACAACCAGTCTTACCAAGGGGTATCGTATTACCCAGATACTGGGTTGTGGAGGTCAGATAGGCATTCGCTTCATGTAAAATACTGGTATTCAGCTGCATCCGGTTAGACTGGAAGCCGACCCCAAAATAGTTGGAAAAGGCTAGGCAGATGATAAAGAAAGATTTGAGTATTGTTTTTATTAAGTTTGGTTTAGACCAAACGAGTGAATGCACATTCTATAAAATTATTTTTGTTCGTGTTGTTTAAAACCACTTTTATAGTTGATGCATTAATATTATTACTTTCAGTAGGAGAAGAAAATTTTTGTTTGTCGGCTTCCAGTCTTACCAGATGCAGCTGAATGACAGTATTATACATGGAGCAACTGCCTATCTGACCTTCACAACAGTTACAGGGTAACACGATACTCCTTGGTAAGACTGGTTTTCAGACTTTCGGGCTTCTGACTACCCGTAACAAATGTCAACGATCCATAAATGACAGCCAGGAACAACGACTTATCGTGCTTTCTGAGGCACAGAGGGATCTCTTTATGACATGGATGGTCACCCATCTACGACCCGAAGTCGGCAAGTGTTGCTTAACCTTGGTCTATTGTAAGGGTTATACTTGCCCGAAGTTTCACCCAGACTAGTTAACTCATCATCATCTTCTGAAAAATCATCTGTAACAAAAATGTTTCAAAGTTTTTATGAAGATTGTTACCGGTTTTTGTAATAAATTACAATTTTTTCTTTGAAAACAAAGAATTTTTTTTAATTTCGCATGTCGATTACAAAATATGTTGATTTCTGGACCCAGCCTGGTTTGTATGAACAAACTTGATTTTATGTAAAGTCTATTGAAACCCGTGTTCTCAATTGAAGTTAAAAAAATGCTGGGCAAATGCCCCTGCACATGACTTTCAATTTATTGATATCAACTATATGCAAGTGTAAATTAAGATTATTTCAGAATGACTAATATTATTGAAACTTTAGCAGCTTTAGTGGAAACTGAAGTTTATGTACAATAGTAGTTTTTCCAAAAACACGTATTTGTTTACATGTTTGGAAAATAAATCACGAACGCAATATAATGCAATTGGGATTGCTTACCTTCATCAATAGTAGAATCTTTGGTTAAAACTGCAGGTGTCTGTAATATTTTATGCCTAGCTTCTTGGAATGTGGCTTCATAAATATCCTCTGAAACAAATGGAACAATTTAGAAAAATAAACAAAAAAAATCTTTATGTGATGTTAATATAAAATAAAGAATGGGATTCTATTTTAAATGTCATCCGTGACAAAGTTCAAAATCCAAAACGTCAATAAAAAACTTAAGACTGCATAGTGCACAGTAGATACTGTAGTAAACGGCATGACATATAAATCAGGTATTACGATTGAGTTTCAAGTATAGTAAAATATAGTAGACAATAATTGCAACATACTGTCCATTTTTAATCCTTGTTTCCAATTGATGTTATTTCCACTTAAGGCGGTACCCTGAGCAAAACGCCACTCTAGCCGCTTTTTTGGTAGTTTTTAGGAGCTATCTACTTGTTATTTAAAAAGAAATATCAAATAATAAAAATAAGTACACTAAATTTCTACATAATCTTTAATTCCAAAATCGTGCATTTCTTTTTTTTTTTAAGGAGTAAGTATATGTTTCTTTCCTTCCAATGAAACCATAAAAATGAGAAATAATCTTTGTTATCATGCATCTCCTCGTAAAGTAAACATTATTTAATTTTGCTACTGACACTAATGGATAGACAATTTAATAATGAACATTTGGTAACAATTTTTTTTTTCAAAAGACCAATATTTGATTTTATAAAGATTTTATCCTAAAATTTGGGCGTATTCACTACTGTAACTCACGGGGATTCAGTCTACAAAGAGGGAACGAATTTATTTTGCTCAGAGTACCGCCTTAACAAATATTTAACATAATACAAGTGACTGGAAATTAATTTGATTTCAGATTGACTATAGTACCATTGACAAAATCGTAAAACTGTAAGTTATAGAGAAAGCTGAACTTTACTGTATTTTGGGTACTAAAATTAGTTTTCCAGCAACACATAAATATTACAGATGGGTAGCACACCTTTTTAAAATGAGGATAGTGCAAGGCACTCTTTTTACAAAGTGTGCTAGCACATGAAGATAGAGTAGACACACGCGCGGTGAGTTCTGTTGTGTGTGTTTGTGCTAGCAACAGTGAACGAAGACATCAATGATCCAAATACAAAAAACAAAGACTGAGTGACTCGATGAATTGACTCATTTCGTTTTAAACTCACAAGTACAAATGTTCTGTGTGTAGCTAATCTGTGCCAATGTGGTGTGTGCTAGCACATCAAAATAAAAAGAGTGAACTCTTTTCATCCAAGTGAGTAGCTACAACTGTGCTAGCATGTGTGCTGAGTTACTCAACACTAATAAAAATTTGTTTTAATGTTTGGAAACTATATGACGAACAAAGGATAGCTTATTTGGGCCCAGACATTATTATTAATACTATAACTATTTAAAGACAAACCTACTTATCCCATTCTCATAATCATTCCATATCTTCTGAACACGTTCAACAGACTTCTCGCTAATAGAGGCATGTATAGTTTCATTTAATGATTTCTTTATATCTTGTAAAACAGTTTTTTCATATACAGGGTGTCCTTTGCTGTCTATTTTATTGTTTATGAAAAGCCAATGGATAGCTTGAGTCGCTGCTTTTTCTGCGGCCGTTCGTTTAGATATTGCTGTGCTGTGGATTGAAATTAAATATGATAAGTGAAATGCATTCAGCAATGGTCGAATTTATTTTCTAAGCTTCCGCCCACGTATTATGTTGATAAAAAGTAGCCTATGTCGTTTTTCAGGCTCTAGACTATCTGTGTGCCAAATTTCATTTAAATTGGCTCAGTAGTTTTGGCGTGAAAGCGCGACAGACAGACAGACAGACAGACAGACATACAGAGTTACTTTCGCATTTATAATATTAGTAAGGATTTGACTTTCAAAACCACATTTACCTTTCAAACTTTGCTTTCTCGGGCCAAACAAACGCATAAGTACAAGTCCAGTCATTATTCTGCGTGCTCTTTTTCCTCCCTTTAGGAGCGACGCTGTTTTGTTTGTAGTGTATCTCGAATATCTTGCTTGGTGTCTTACTAATCAGCTCGTTCAATGTTACTCTTGGTAGAGGGAAGAGGTCTGTTATGTTCTTTTGTACTGGAAAACAGAAAATTTTAATTAGAACAAAAAAAAACAGACTGTTTTGGTTTAATTGTTCTTTGTTTTTTAGGGTTCTGTGCTCAAAGGGTAAAATGGGACCGTATTACTAAGTCTGTCTGTCTGTCCGTCTGTCACCAGGCTGTATCTCATGAGCCGTGATAGTTAGACAATTGAAATTTTCACAGATGATGTATTTCTGTTGCCGCTATAACAACAAATACTAAAAAACAGAATAAAATAAATATTTAGGGGGTTCCCATTCAACAAACGTGATTGTTTTGCCGTTTTTATAGATAATGGTATGGAACCCTTCGTGTGCGAGTCTGACGCGCACTTGTTTATTCAATTTGGAGCTTGACATTTGCACCTGTCAAATTGGTCTTTAAAAGAGATCAAATTAGTCTAACAGACTATACCTAATATTATATTACCTTTTTCATGCTGAACAGTCAAATTATTAACGTCGCCATCTAATAAGCTTTTAGAACACCATTTTCTATGTAACGGTAATAGATTTGTAATATAGCATCTCTTTTTGCTGCATCCATGATTGAATTGATACTTGTTTTGTATACAGGCTGCTAATCCTGGAAAATAATGTTATTATGTAATTGTAAGTTAGTATTATAATGAGAAAATATTTGATTATTTGTGTGTTTATTTTTTTACAGTTTCACACTAAAACGGCTGAAATGAAGTTGATGAAATGATTGAATGAAATTTCGCACATGGGTAGACCTTGGCAACTCCAACATAGTTGGCAAAAGGCTAGGCAAAAATTGATGATGTATGTACAAGATACAGTAAAATCTTAATTTTATTAGGGCTCATACTTATGATATTCAGAAGTGATGCAACTTCTTACTTCATATATTTTTTTTTTTTTAATATTTCAATCAATATAATTATCACAACAAGTCAAAAATAAATAAGTGCAAAATTCCGTTCATTCAGCACTTGAACAGGTTTCAGCAGTTAATATTTTTTATGCAGTAAAAATCTCAAAAGAGGCTTAACACTAAACTTTATTTAGTCTATGACAGTACCTGCAAAGACTAGGAGGCCCTTGCACTTGCTTCTCTGAGGCTGCGTCATGGTCTTCAACATTAATGCATGAGAAAATTTATTTATAATTATTATATTTCATCACTTACCGCTATACTTGGTGTCTGATGAAAATGTACTTGACGCAGCATTATTTACTAATAATCTTCTCCACACATTTGTTTTCGCAACAAACTTCTTACACAAAAACATTTCGAAAAAGAAATGTAAACATAGGCTACTTCGAGGTTATGTTTTGAACATTATTTTAGAAATAACTTTGCACATGATAGTTTCCCAACGTGCAGCTAATTAGTTACGTAATGCTGAAGCTTTAAAGAATAGATTAACGACGAAAATAAGTTATCTTAACATACAATGTTATAAATACACTCGAAAATGTTTTGCGGTAAATTCCCGACCACAAGTACCCAGAAAGATTTTTAGGTTACTGAAACGTCAACGTCAATGTCATGTATGTCACTGTCAGTAAGAGTTGCCAGATCCGATTTAAAAAAATCTGGGCCTAGTCTGCTATCTTTAGTGATTGGTAATTATGACAACCATACTAAGGCAACGCGTTACCTACCATTGTGATAAAAGCGTGGAATTAGTTTATAATTGGTATTAGACTGGAATTGGTACTAGCTCCTTAGCTAATAGTTCGTAATGTTCTAAATTTATAATGGTGTGTCAGTGGACAAAACAATGTCCAATTATTAGGAGACTACCCCTTAATTTCACATTATTGTACGAGATTACCAAATAATCAAATACAACAAACATTTTCGACGGATTGTCAGTGTTATGAGGTGGAAACTGGCAAGCCATCGGAAAATCGTAATGACGCCTTTCAACACCTTTCAATTAGTAGGTACATTACTAATAAAAACTCAACATCAACAATAGTATTCTAAGGTGTCATCTATTCTAGGTGTCAAAGACTTGGCCCCCTACGTTCTATTTCCAGGTCGGGCAAATAATTTTTGACTTTTTCAGTTGGTGACTTGGATTTCATCAAGTTTACTCTCGAAGTATGGGTATTACTTACCTTTACCCATCTCTTTGGGGAATACCCATATCTTTTATATACAGATACGGTCAGTACTCTGCATTACCTGACCCCTATTACGAAAAAGAAGAGGTTACAATACGGCCGATGTAACTTGGCAGTTCCGAACTTCGCGCAGAGGACTGCGCAGTAACATTTTTTAGGAACCAAATGGTAACATGAGGCGAGTGTGAGTGAGAGTTCATGCGCGAGTTTTATGCGCTTATGTTCAGACCTGCCAAGTTATATCGGCCATATTGTAATCGGGGTCGGGTTATGCAGGTCACTGACTGCACCATGTCTTTAATAATACGCTCGCGTTTAACCATGACTACCTATAATATCTACTTAGAGATGAATGACGACCACAACCATTACCTCACCTGGTAAGCGATGTTTCTATTCATGTGTATAGGTATCATGAAATGTGGATCTGCAAAGGCCCGCGGAATTGTTTCAAGCTTACGTTTTTTACAGGTCAGTGTCAGGTTGTCTCAAATTTCATGATTTCATGAGAAAGTCATTCAATAGACCAAGTCTCACATAAAGAGATGTATTCATGATTGTAATGTTATTTCTTTATTAAATTTTTCTTACACATAAATTATATTTTTAAATATTAGAATAAAAAGATATGTAAAATCATTTAAAAATATAAAAATAGTAGCCCGCCGGTATCGGGAACAGGGTCCAAGCTATCGGCGGTCAGGGCTCAATAAAATAATAAAACCTAATAATAATTTGTAATGATTATTATTAGGTTTTATTAAAACAATGTGATATTATTATATTTAGCGATGGACTCCATGAGAAGGGTAGATTTTATTCCATAGAGAGCAGAACAGAATACAGAAGCACAGTTCAAACTATGTTGTCTATGACATAGTGTTTATTTACACAAACATTATTTTTTTATTCTTTATTTTGTTATTTGTATTTTGTGTTTCATGAACTGTGTCCAAATAAACGTTATTCTTTCTTTCTTTCTTTAAACATACTGGGTGGCAGCACTTGTTACATTTTAATACAATAATAACAATTATAATTCTGTAAGGCTATATTTGGTAAGGTCGCGAATCATATTTTAATTAATATAAATAAATAAATAAATTCATTTATTTCAGGTCCGTGACCCATATTACATACAAAAACAATACAATTTAGTGTCACAATGTTTACCCTGACCTGCAAATTGCAAAAAACGTAAGAAAATTTGAATTTCTCGGGATAACTTTGCGGATCCACTAATCGGAGGGGATGCGATAAGGTTAGCCCGCGAAATTAAAATCTTCTTACGTTTTTTGAAATTTGCAAGTTTGCGTCAGGTTATAGGTTGATTAAAATACTTATGATTCTTTCCTGGTATTCAGCTGCATCCGGTTAAGCTGAAAGCGGACCCCAAGATAGTTGGGAAAAGGCTAGGCAGATTGATTGAGGTATTTTTGTGCTTTAGAATAGGACTGACTTATGACTGCCTCGTTGGTATAGTGGTCGTAAACGCTACTGCTGAGCATGAGGTCCTGGGTTCGATTCCCGGGTCGGGCAAAGTGTTATTGGGTTTTCCATCTGGAATTTCTCAGTGGCAGCCTGGATTTGTGCCCAGTTGATGGGAATAAGCTCGCCCCCTATTACATGGGGCGGCATAAGCGGCGAAATGTGTTTGTAGTATAGTTACACCTCTGCCTAACCCTTTGGGGAATACAAGCGTGATGTTATGTTATGTCATAAGCTTATAAAAACAGCTAATTATTATATTTTTGTTCTCTTGAAGGTTGTTTATTATTACGATACTATGTATAAATAGAATTTATAAGATAAGACTAGTGATCTTATCAAGTAGGTAGGTAATAATAACGTAGAAGTTTTGTTTCTGCACTTGTGTGTAAATCAATTTGATCTTTGACATTTTCTGTTTTTTGAAAATAATCGTCGGTAATTATTTCGTTTACAAAGTGGTTATTTAGTTTTAAATTCGAGTTATGAACGAAAACTTCTGGACAAAAACTTGCTAGGTAGGTAGGTAGTCATATTTTGAGGCAAATGACTAATAATTATTCTAAATTGATAAATAATTATTTTGTAATTATTCACTGACGCACATTGCTGACTGTAGGTCACCTACTTAGCAATTTTATTTTGTTAGTATTGTTTTACAGAACTATCACTACATATTATAAAACAAAGTCCTCCGCCGCGTGTGTCTGTCTGTCTGTTCGCGATAAACTCAAAAACTTCTGCACCGATTTTCATGCTGTTTTCACCAATGGATAGAGTGGTTCTCGTGGAAGGTTTTAGTATATAATTTATCAAGCGGGCGAAGCCGCGGTCATCAGCTGGTTTGTAATATCAGGAAGGAAAAATCACTCAAAACAAATGAAAATTAATAACACTTATAATTTTTAAACGACTCACATATAAATGTTAAGGCTTAACACAATGATTTGTATTAGCTACGTTTTAAGTCCATGGCTCTTTTGTTTTGAAACATCTGACAAATTCATAAGGTACAGTTAATGCACATCAAAATCGGATTTTAATATTCACCCCACTATGTAAACCTTTACACAATAATAAATGCTCTTCTATTTTTAAAAGTTCATGATTAGCGGAACTCTTTTCTTATAACTAACACTATATTAAAGCTAGTATTCTAGAACGATGTTCGAACACGAATATCGATTTGATTGTGCGAGTAATTGATCGAGAATAATGATCAAGCATCGTTGCAGACTACGTGCGAAAAGTCTTGAGTTACCTACTTATTAATAAACTGTAGGTTTAGAATAAATGCCACTGAATATCACAGTTGTCGTAGTTTTCTCCATAATAAAGTAGATAAACGGCCGATTTGCATGGAAATAAGGTGCTGATATTCTGTCAGAGAAAGTAGCTGTCGTAACGGCGGATGCCACAGTTCCTGATTCCGTAACTTCTATATCGGCTTTATGTACTATAGCAGAGACAAAAATATTGTCTTTTGAGACACGCTGGAAACTCGCCAGGTCTGGTTGAAAAATTTCGTAAACACCCATGTCATTCAACGGCTTGTTTAATACAAGATTCGTGCTTATATGGAACCTCGGCAATTTCACGTCCACATCTTCCATTCCGAATGCGTCGACATCATCTTGCAATCTCTTGAAGATATCCTTCAAACTGACTTGAGCGAAATTTTTGTACATTTCAGCGATTCTCACTGAAGGATATGGCAGGATGACTATCATGGAGTATTTGCCGTTTGTTCCGTAAGGCAGTTCAACAACAAATGATTTCAAAGCCTGCATATTTGAGAAGGCAAATTGTCCTTTTTGGAACATCATATTCACATTGCCCACTAGTTTCTTATCTTCATCGTAGAACGGTTCCAACGCTGTTTCAGTTTTGTTGAAAGGTGATGCCCACAATCCTTTGAATGAAATCACGTTTGTTAAAATCATGCGCGATTCACGGAAGTCATCTGAACGCAATACATTGGAGACTCGTCCGCCTGATTTTTCAATGTATGTGTTAGCAATGCGGGCAGAATTGGGGTCGGCGAAGTCGAGAACCTTCAGTGAGGCTCCAAAATCGTTTTGCAAAGATGATCTAAAGTCTGGGTACACTGTGAAATCATTGTCCAAAAACACGAAATTTTTGCTCGCGAGGCTAACACCATTGTTCCCTTGGGCTAGTACAGCATTTGTTAAGTCCTTGTATCCTCTTACTAAAGTATTCTGTTTCTGCGGCAGGATGAATGCCCTCGCTAGTTCGGTGTAGCTCTTATCCGTCGCTCCAAGGGCAATACCGGTCATCAAAGTCCATATTCCGAACGGTGATATCACTACATGTCCGTTAGTTTCCGCCTGAGTATAATACATTAACTCTATACTAAAATTCCGGGGTCGTTCATTGAAATCGACCTGACAATAACACACTCCGGTAAATAATAACACGAACGCGACGGTTTTCATTGTGATCTCGACAGAGTCTCGCAATACACTGAACAATTATAATGCGAAACGGGAATGTGACTAATTTATAGACATTCATATAGTAAGCATGCACAAATGAAATCCAACTGTATCAGTGCTGTTCTAAAGTCCAATTTCCTTGTTGATGATACGTGTAATACTAACGAGTTGAGTAGTTATGTGAAGAAGCTTGAAACCGGTATTCTTGTCCATTTTGTAAAATGTTTTGTATATCAGATTATTCATCAAGTTAACTTGTAGTCCTTACATATGAGCCGAAACATAAAAACTGCTTCGCTGGTCGTTAATTGAATTAATCTCATTATAAATTTTGAGAGGTGTACTTAAATGAACAGCACGTTTTTCTGTATCTGCGAGGTCAATTTACTAGTTTTTCTAAAGCCACAACACCAGTCACAGGTTTGTACAACACCAGTCTAGGCACCATGCATTCTGATCCTAGAGCCTCTCTATTGGTGTATTTCGTTAACTCTTTTTTCTATTAGGCAGACGACTTAACTCAACACAATAGTTAGTGTAGTGCCTATTTGTATCTGTCTTAGAAGTTTTTTGTCGCTAGTTCTCTGACCAATGTTGAAAATCCACACATCTGAAAACAAAAACTTGGTTCAATGTTTTGGATTAGGAATCAAATCAAAATGTGGATGGAATTATTCTTTATTATGCTTGTCAGCTTGGTTCTGTTGGTTTTTCCCAGTTGGTTGGTTGTAGGATCAACTCCCCTCACGTATGGCGTTAACTGGCCATTGGCCTGTATTTTATCGCCTGGTTAAGGAGCGTTTCCACAATATTATAACTAGGATGGTTTAAAAAAAATGCTGTTCACTTAAATAAACTAACAAGGCACCAATACAAGACTCAAAGGCTCGATTAACTGTCGTAAGCGATAATCATTACGATAGTGAATTTTTTGTTGTTGTTTTGAGCATAACCAAAGTGGCACAGAAACGGGTAGTCAGAAAGCCCTAAATTCTGACAACCGGTCTTACTAAGGGGTATCGTGTTATCCAGTAACCGGGTTGTGCAGGTCAGATAGGCAGTCACTCCATGTAAAATACAAGAATAAATAAGCAGGAGTGGCAATGGACAGGCCATATTAACCGTAGTAACGATGACCATTGGGGTAGACGTGTTCTCGAGTAAAGACTATGAATCGACCAACGTGCGGTAGGACGGCCTCCGGCTAGTATGGGTTCATGGCTCGGCTCAACATCGGCTGGGTGGAAGTAGTCGAGGATCGCGTTGAATTGCAAGCGATTGGAGTGGCTTTATGATCAGTAGTGTAGGTACCGATGATGAATTGTTTTGGGGTCAATCAGTGGAAACAGAGAAATGAAAGTCGTCCAATCATAAAAACACAATAGAGTGTCAAACGACCCTTCACGAAGCCGTCATTCTGTACATGAAACTAAGCAACTTTGTGCAAAAATATTAATTACTGGGAAACGACTTTTATTTTTGGTGTGAAAATTGTAATGCACGCAAAGCGATGTGCTTATCGGGGCATTTAACGGTAACAGAGATTTGTTTTCGTAAAAGAAAAAAACAATTAAAAAGGTTGGAACTTTGGACCTTCAATATCTCCGTAACATTTTGGTTTCACTATAAAAAAATAATAATATACCAGAAGAACAAGGGACTCGTTTCGTGACGGGTATTTTGACACCTTTTATAATATTTTGTGGGAACATTGAAACTTTGTTCAAGTCTGGTACAGTTTTCGCTTGTACGGTTACCCACACAAAAGGAGGTTGTAGTGATGACAAATGGACATTCTAAACAAAGGATTGTCAACTTCTATACAATGTTGAGGTCTTTGAACTCGAAAGTAATTTGTTACTTTGCAGCGTCGTTGTTAAGTCGTAACCAAGTTGTTTTTCATCTTAATCAAATTATTGTTACAATATTGTTAGAATGCGAAGTATGTAGAAGTATAAGTACAGCTTGAATGGGTCGCATTTAGTAAATTGGATGACATTCTGAAATCAGGTTCCACAATCTCTGAAGTCCCTCCCGCATCTATAACCAGTGTGTCCTGGAGTTGGGCAGGACGATTGGCGTCCAAGAACTGTAAAACCTGATACGTATATGGGTCAGAAAGAATAAACAATAGATATATAAACACTATTCTATCCTCGTCGACAATTGTAGAATCCCGAAGCTGATTATAAGCTGATTATATCACTAAACTGGCTCATCACCACACCAAACGTGTACAAAGCCGGCGTGGCTTTAGATAAAGTGCCGGTCATCCGGCGGCGACATGGGCGGACAATATCGTTACCATCGCGGGTAGAACCTGGATGAGGCTGGCATAGGAATGTGGGGGTTATCTCGCAGAAGGAAGCTAAAGAGAGGGAAAGGGAGATAACAAGTGCTCTCACGTCCGCAGCAGGTGCACTGGGCGTCGGCGGAGGGCACATAACGGCCTCTTCCAGCCCCCCTAAATGGGTCTAGGGACGACGGACTCGGGGACATCCGTCTCCCCCATCACACAGGACCCGAGATGGTGGCACGTAGTGTTCTACGCGCAACTCTCTAAGACGTAATGGGGAGAGTATCAACACTCCCCCTATGGTATGGGGCACCGCACATAGCGCGAGCCGTCACCAGTCCGAGGCAGCGGAACTCGCAACTGCGACCGAACCCCTCAAACGCATGGGCACGCCGCAATTGCGGCGATAAGTCCTCTCTTTGAGGAGTGGCTAGAGAGGCGCCACGGCGTCCTCTCCTTCCGCCTGACACAGATCCTCACCGGACATGGCAGCTTCGGGAGGTTCCTGTGTAGGATTAGGCGGGAGGAAACGCCCGGGTGTCACCACTGTGTGGATCACCCGGAGGACACGGTGGAGCATACGGTGGAGGTATGGTATATGCTTGGGCGGAGCACCGCCGTGTCCTCGTGAAGGCGATTGACGGCCATGACCTCTTGCATCCGGCCCTGGTCCAGGCCATGGTACGGAGCGAGAGGGCATGGGAAGCCGTCACCTCCTTTTGCGAAGCAGCAATGCTCGCGAAGGAGGAGGCGGAACGCGTGAGGGAGAGGCAAAGTTTGCGCCCTCACGCCCCTAACCGCCGCCTCTGGACACGCCCTGGGCGTCGGGAATCCCAGGCGAGCAATGGATAGCTCGCCGTCTGATAAGGACCAGGCCCGGGTCGATGGCGCGTCGTGTTCCACGCGCGCCTCAAAGATATGTCAGCACAATTGGCGGGGTCCGCCAGGACCGATGCCTGCCAGGGTTGCGGTTGAAAGTCCGAAAGGGATACCGGGACTTTGGCAACAGGCAACTGAAGGAACACGGGTGGGTTTTAGTCAGTAAAAGTCTGACACGCCCTTCCGCTCCGCCCAGAGCGGGACAAGTCATTTGATGATTCACACACTCAAAAAAAAAAAAAAAGCCCCCCGACGCAAGTGTGCGAGGGAACACCGGGGTGGTTTTATTCAGGAAGAGTCAGACAGACCCATCGGCCCACCCCAGGGTGGAGGAAGGCCTATGCTCAGTAGTGTGTGTAGTAAGGCTTTGGATGATAATGATGAAGTTAGGATAGGTTGAAAGCGGAATTCAGTGGAAGTATAAGGTTTTTTAGAACTGCGACTGTAATGAAAATAAGGTCAATTGACCAATGAATTAAGTTGAGTAGCAGCCGAGTGAGTTGTCGTTAGAATAAATTAGTTACCGGACGTGCTGTGATACTATCAGAATTATGTTAATTGTAGAACCAGAAAACAAGATCGCAGAAAGCATGGAATTTATTGAATTACCTATTAGCAGTCATGTGTCACACAACAGACGACTTAGGATGAATAAGAATGCTCATATCGTTTGTCAAGCAGGTTAGTGAATAAGCGAAGATAAAACTCATTGGAATAGTCTTTGACAGTCATTACGGGCTTACTCACAAGACCGAAAGTCTGACAACCAGTCTTACCAACGGCTATCGTGTTACCCAGTAACTGGGTTGTGGAAGTCAGATAGGAAGTCGCTCCATGTAATTCAGCTACATTTGGTTAGACTGGATGCTGATCCCAATATAGTTGGTAAAAGGCTAGGCAGATGATGATGATGACAGTTGTATTTTTGTGTGAGTGGAGTAACTTTATGATAAAATTAACTATAAGCACGTGTAACAGTCTCCATTTCGTCTGGCGTACCCTCGATGTTCACCCACGACACAAACTTTACTAAAAAGATAATCTTTTGGTTATGCATAAGCATAAAGCCTATAATGTTCCCACTGCTGGGACACAGGCCTTCTCTAGCTCTCTCAGGCTGTAACATATAATGTGAGCCCAGTGCGGGTTGGTAAATGTTACATGTCTTCGAAATTTTTATTCTAGGACATTTCGGTTCCCTCATGATGTTTTGTTTATGGTTCGAATTTGCGCGTAGATTGCCAGGCAGTTAATAGCAGAATTGTCTTTTCAGTAGCTCCATTATTATTTATGGTCGTGAAGCAAAATCATTTAAGCCCTAAACCCAAAAAATCTTACTTTTTTCGCCAAGTCCTTCTAAAACCTATCAAAATAAGTGTGTAAGGTCCTTTGATACTCATCCGGTTTTAACTCTTGGGTTTTCCTAGGTAATCTCGTTCAGTCATCGACCTGACTAATGGTTAAGGTAATAGTGATGTTATTTCTGGATAATAATGAAAATGAATAGAACAAAGATTTTTTACACAATGCGTGAGGGGTAATTCCGATGCTAGTGACAATTTTTTCACACATATACCTTAAACTAAGAAAGAATCACGCAGACAAGCGCGACGCGACGACGGCGACGGTGCGATGCGTTGCTCGTAGAACAATTTCCATAAAGTTTTTATAGAAATTGTTCTTCAAGAGTCGCGTTGCGCTGTCGCATCACGCCTGTCTGCCTTTAAGGATGTACCTATACCTAGTGGTTTTATTTAATATTTCAGTTGTTTTTGTTGGTATTTATCATGTTTGTATAGTAAAAATACTTAGTTGTTAGAATTCTCCCTCTCTCTTCACCGAATCAGGAGTATCAATAGGATTCCGAAAAGGATTGCCTAATTATGTCAAGATTCTTCGTAGATCTTGTTAATCACCTTCTTTTCCAAAATGTCACCCCATCGCCAAAAATTGTAGCGCCTTGGATTTTGTTGGTAAAACGGAATATAGCTTTAAGGAGTTGTAGGAAATCTTTGGAAGAATCGTAAATAATGGGAGAATAATTCCATTTTCGCTTGCACTACACGCCACTAAATGTGTTTACCGCTAACAGAATTATAATATGTATTATCTCTGTCGTCTTCAACAACGATTGACAGAAACAGAACGTTGTTTTGAACGCGTTTAGCGTTTAATGCATTACTGAAATAATGACTTGAAACGTTATAAAATAACGTTAAATAACGCTATAATAACGTTACGTGTACTTCCAATAACCATAATTTCTACCGTCCCACCCGAATGGTAACTAAATTAATAGTTGAAGATTTCATTCCGATAGATTTTCGTTATATTGCCAAGAAATTAGTTCATAAATTGTTACTGGAACATATACATAACACTATTACGTAACGTTATCGTACCTCTATTTTGAGTAACGTTTCAAGTCCCTGCATTATTTTAGTGATTTGTGATGCAAACGCGCTGAAGTTGTGTCGTCATTACGTATTTTGATCATTATTCCACTGGAAGTCGACACACAATTTCTTTCACACACGAGAATCGTTAATCTATCGATGGCTCTGAGAGAATTAGACTCTCCTGAATCTCCAAAAGGTGACATGAGAGAGAGAGAGTGAGATAGAGTGAATACCCGAAAGGATGCAAAAACAAACTTAGCAGTTTTGGTATCACAAGTAGGTACTATATTTACCAATTAGTTATTCACTACCCAAATAGCTCACGACTACTAAAAACCCATTGTAAATGGCACACAAAGTCAATCTGGTAGGTACCGCCACTTTTTACAGCCTCTAATGCTAGCTAGCTAACTATATACACGGGTAATACCAATGGACTTAAAATGACACAATGAATATTGTATGCAAATCAGGAGTACATACAATAGATTAGCTGATGGTGTATGCATTTGGGTTTTCATACTGTTCTTAATGAAGTAATGAAGATAGGGTCCCGTCCGAAAGTTAGTGGTTTCGTCAAAATGAGTGAAAAATTCAATTTCTCGAACGGGCAAAAACATCGCGATTAGGAATATAACTAATCAGCCTATTAGGTCCCACTGCTGGGACACAGGTCTCTTCTTGGTGAGAGGAAGTGGGCCGTTATCCACTACGCGGGCCCAGTGCGGGTTGGTAGATGTCAGAAGTCTTTTAGATGTCACGTGTCTTTTAGAATTTTTGGTTCCAGGATATGATGCCGGTTTCCTTACAATGTTTTCCTTCACCGGTTTGAGAGCAGTGGTGATGAATTAATTTACACAAAGTAAAGCGCCTGTCTGTGACATGCAACTCGTAAGTCACGGCCGTTACCACTGGGCCACCACTACTCCCCAACACTGCTCCCTGCATAGCATAATCAGCTTTATAATGTTCACAACCAAAAACTGGGGAATTCCAATATCATCAAACAAAACGAGTTACCCGATTATATCCTGTGTGTTGTGTGTGTGTTGTGTGTGTGTGTGTGTTTGTTGTTTCCTTACATATTATAAAACACAGTCCTCCGCCGCGTTTGTCTGTCGTCCTGTACGCGATAAACTCAAAAATTACTGCACCGATTTTCATGCTGTTTTCACCAATGGATAGAGTGGTTCTCGAGTAAGGTTTTAGTATATAATAACCAGTGATCGGAGTAGGTAGATTGAACTGGGGCCATTGATCCGAAACGTATATATTAATATGGAAATTCCTCCGGAATTGGTGGATTATTAAAAAAAAACCAGAACTTATGTAGGAATTGTATTCTGCCAGAGTGGAAGGAGTCATTTGATGATTTGCCATCCTCAAAAAAATCGGAAATCGAAAATCGGAATTCGATTGTTTTTATTATTCAACAGATAAATAATGAATTAATTTAGTTTTGATACCTTCCTTTAAATTTTGAATTGAGTAGTAATAATATCACTACCAACATTAACAATATTTAATTGAATCCGGAAATACCGGAATTACTTTCCGGAAAAATGGCTTATCCATGTTATTCTTTCTGTGTGCATTTATGATACAAGTACCAAAAATCAATCTACCTACTCCGATCACTGATAATAACCGACATCCACGCTGGCGAAGTCGCGGGCATCAGCTATGTAGTTATAAATATTCAAATGTAACTAAGAATACAAGAACAATGACATAGGTGCATAATTCGAAAAAGTCTAGGCAGTGCTGACGTATTATTAGAAGACGCAAACTCACTTCCTGATATTACGTTTTCTTATAGTAATCCATCTGCACTGGAAATCGCATTAAAATGCAAAATACTTAGAATGAACGTCGATTATTATTATGATATCATTAATAACGATGTATTGGATGATCATTGACCACAACTTTATGATCATTAAATTAAAAGTAATTGAAATTCTTCTATGTTTCAGGGATGCGAAAACTTTGAAGTAAACACATAAGGCCTAATTAGATTGGATGAAGTGATACAAAAACTTCAAATATAAAGTATTAGCTGATGCCCGCGGCTTGGCCCGCTTAGATGTCGGTTATTATGTACTAAAACCTTACCCGAGAACCACTCTATCTATTGGTGAAAACAGCATGAAAATCAGTGCAGTAGTTGGACGACTGACAGACGCGGCGCGGCGGAGGACTTTGTTTTATAATATGTAAGGATAATGATATAATGGCTATTTACGGATTATCTACTACTACTCCATAACTATAGGATTCTTTCCTCACGAAGCTTCTCATAAGCGAGGCACATCAAAAAATGATGCATGGGCCCCCTCAAGTTATCATCGCTTACTTGATATCTATTGGATCTATTGGGTTGTAGGGATTAAACCTTTAATAAATGCCTATTTTAGAAAATGCGTTATAAAATAAAGCCAGAAGCCAACTAATGGGACATCTACCATATCCTCGTTTTACACCAAATATTATGGAACCTCTGTGCATAATTTCATGTTTAACCGATGGAAAAAAAAAGGAGGAGGTTCTCAATTCGACCCGTATATATATATATATATATTTTTTTATTTATGACCACGCATAACTTTGTAGTGAAATGTCCGATTTGAAAAATTTCTTTTTTTATTGGGAAGTGCAAACCTCGAAGTTGGTCCCATTTAAAATTGGAAACTATAATCCACCCCTAAAGGTAGAAAAAATGGGGTTGATTGATTTTTCACCAACTGAATTTTCAACTGTGAACCGATTCTGTTGAAATTTCGCACACATACATAGTTCTGATGACACAACCACTCATCATCAACTCCAGGTCTTTAACCTGGAGTAACCCCCTGGAGTACCCTGAAGTGGATGGTAACTCAAAAGCGAAAAATAAAAAACTTTTTTATTAAAAATTTAACGAACAAATTTTTGCGGCGGCGCCGAACAAACAAACATAATTCTAGCGTGTTTTAGGCGCCGCCTCAAAATTTGTTACTTAAATTAGTTTGGGAGCTTAGTTACACTATAAGGTTTATTTTTTATTTTTCGCTTTTTAGTTCTTTTTTCGTCGGTTTAATCTAGGTTTGGGCTGGTTTACGTTGATGAGTCAGTCAGTGAGTGCGTAAGTTAGGATTTTTCTTATTGTATCTTATTGGAGATAAATGTGATAATAGTAGATCATCGCCGCTAGTTAGGGCTTGTACACAAAATGCGCAATGCGAATTCGGAACGCAGAATTAGATTTCTGCATTGCGAATTCGCATTGCACCGATTCGCAGTTGCGGGGAATCATCGCTGATTTTTGCAAACGCGAAGTCCTAACACAGTTTTGTGTTCAAGCCAATAGTCTGAAAGTTATCTCAGACATTGGACAATAGTAAAGGCAAAAGTGATGTGATGACCATTATTCCGCGAGTGCAAGCCCTGTTCTGCACAATCGTAGCAAATATCAATAATATTAACGTATTGCATTGGGTTTGCCCAGAAGGTACTAAAGTCGTGATCTTACTCAACAAACACGTCATGTGAATACAATAATTTCTAATGAACTGGAAACCCTAATACATATATAGTGTGTTTATAAATTGCTAATATTAGCTGCGGGTTTTACGCTTATTAGCTTTGAAGTACTAAGTATTGAAAAGCACAAACAAAAAGTAAACAAGACAAGACAAATGAATAATACTTTATAAAGGTTTGTGTGGTTTTGTTTCACGCAAAAGATAGACGCTTGTGGTTGTCGAAATAGGTGACTGGCTACATAATGACGTTATAAGTATTGACAGTAGCGTCTTCATTATCTTCTCGAACTTGTCCCATGTTACTTGTGGTCGGCGCAACACGTTTTCTTCTGCAATTCTCCCCTGTCTCACTCTTTCATATCATTCTTTGGCCTACCTCTCCCAGTCACTCCATCCATCAATATTTATATTCATCACTCTTTTAGACACATTCGTTTTCTCCCTCTTCGACGATTTCCTTTTTCTTTCAAACTTCCCCTTATAGTATACTCATTTCTTAGTTTATCCATTTTCGTCACTCCATACATCTCCATACACTCATCTCAACATTCTTACCTCTGCTGTATGCAATCTTTTACATCCATCTTCTTCACGGCCCAGCATTCCGATCCGTACAGTACAACAGGCCCTAACACGATCTTGCACGGTATGTATACTTATAAGTATGTATTTCGTTCTTATTATTATGTGACTTTTTTCTACCCTTAGGGATGGATTTTAGGTTTCAATTTTATATGGGACCAACTTCGAGGTATACCCCCATAAAAAAAAAAGAATTAATCAAATCGGACCACTAGGTAAAAAGTTATGCATGGTTATACATTAAAAAAAATATACGTGTCGACTTGAGAACCTCCTTCTTTTTTTTTCGTCGGTAAAAAATCAGAAGACATAATTATAGTCAAAGTCAAGTCAAATAATTTATTTCAAATAGGCACATAAAAGGAACTTTTGAACGTCAATGAAAAACAAAGAACCAGAATTGATTCTAGTTGCCCATTCCAAAAGGTAGCTTTCGTATGGAGAAGAATGGGCAAGAATCTCCACCGTTACTCTTTTTAAAAATGTTTTACAATATTTTGTATACATGAATTATATAATTATATGTAAAGACGATGCACCTACAATAAGATTACTATACCACGAAAGGTAAAAAGAATTATAAATGGGGCAATGACAAATAAATTTGTTATATGGTAGATACATGGTGCTCACATATTTACAAACATTGTAAAAGTATACAATATTACAATATTCCTAACATTTTTCCAAGTAGGTAATACTAATAAGTCAGTGCGTGAGTTTAAGCAATCACAGAGAGTAAAAATCTATGACTTACAAATAATAATGTAGGTACTAGTGTTTGAAGCCTTTTTTTTTTTTTTTTGAGGTTGGGTTATCATCCAATGACTTCTCCCGCTCTGGGCGGAGCGGAAGGGCGTGTCAGACTTTTACTGACTAAAACCCACCCGTGTTCCTTCATTTGCCTGATGCCAAGGTCCCGGTATCCCTTTCGGACTTTCCCGCAACCCTGGCAGGCATCGGTCCTACCGGACCCCGTCAATTTTGCTGACATCTCTTTGAGGCGCGCGTGGAACACGACGCGCCATCGACCCGGGCCTGGTCCTTATCGGACGGCGAGCTGCCCGTTGCTCGCCGTCCGCAAGCCCGCGCCTATGGTGGCCGGGAATCCGCCTGGGATTCCCGACGCCCAGGGCGTCTCCAACGGCGGCGGTTAGGGGCGTGAGGGCGCAAACTTTGCCTTTCCCTCACGCGTTCCGCCTCCTCCTTCGCGAGCATTACTGCTTCGCAGAAGGAGGTGACGGCTTCCCATGCCCTCTCGCTCCGTACCATGGCCTGAACCAGGGCCGGACGCGAGAGGTCATTGCCGCCAATCGCCTCCGCGAGGACACGACGGTGCTCCGCCCAAGCAGGGCATACCTCAACCGTATGCTCCACCGTGTCCTCCGGGCGATCCGCACAGTGGTGACACCCGGGCGTTTCCTCCCGCCTAATCCTACACAGGAACCTCCCGAAGCTGCCATGTCCGGTAAGGACCTGTGTCAGGCGGAAGGTGAGGACGCCGTGGCGCCTCTCTAGCCACTCCTCAAGTGTTTGAAGCCTAGTGCATCTTTTAGGATAACCAATGGATTTAAACTTAAAAGCAAGTCATGCCAAAGAGATACGATCAAACTTACGTCTTATGAGTGTGCGTGACTAAATGATGACCAATTCATTATAATATGGTTACGAGTTGACGTTGTAGTCTTTTGTTATTGTTGTTTTTATCAGTGAGTCAGGCAACATTATTTAATGACGTTTGAACTTCGTTCTGTGTAGTAAAGTCTAAATATCATCCATAGTAATTCCGTTATCTATTCCGTGGTAATTAATATTACATTATAATTTTCCCATTTATACCTATTATTATAAATGCGAAAGTAGGTAGCTATGTTTGTCTGTTCTCTTTTCAGCTTAACGGATAGACCATGAATTGGGCTAAGACATTCCTACGGTTCTTTTTATCCCGGTAGTCCGTCCCCATGGGATAATTTCCGAAAATCACGCGGGCGAAGCCGCGGAGAAAAGCTAGTACCAAATAGAGTTTGTGAAATTGTCGTTGTAACTAATAAATACTATAATTCGCATGTTATGTTTGCGAAAATGTCTCTGTTTGACTATTTGATAGGTAAGTTTTCACGATTGATCCGCAGAACCAATTTCGATTAGGTTCGAATTTAAAATAAACAACCCTAAAAGACAATAAAGGGGTGAAATTCAGGGTTGAAGCAAATTTCAACCCTGAATTTCACCCCTTTTAAAAAGTAAAAAGTACGATATGCGTTAATTGTCTGTCAGTAGGTGTGGTTATCCACGTAATTAGTAAGTACAGATTTTAAATGGACTTACAACTCATTTACAAATGCAATGACTTAATTACCGGTAATTAATAAAGAATGTGAAATAATGATGGCTCTGAGTATAAATAGATCATTACGTAACTAGTATAAAAAAAATGTATGTTTTCAATTTCCTATCAGTACCTAGCCGTTTTCCTACACTTTAATCGCCTTCAAAAAAAGGGAGGAGGTTCTGTATTCCGTCCGTATGTTTTTTTTTACCAAAAATACAACCGAATTCCAAAAAACAGCACTACATAGAAGTGCAATAATGTTTTATTTTAGGAAGTCGGTGGCAGAAACTGACAAATAACCCAGGAATTCAATTTTCGAAATCAAAACGGATCAAATACCTACTCAGTTACTGAAGGTGCTTATACAGAATAGACCGACAGATTTCTTCTGAATTCTCAAGTATGATTTAAGCATAACCTGAGGGCCTAGACAAGTTACAATCGCTTCGAAAGCGTTTCGTATTTCTACAACGACTTTCAACAGGATTGACATAAGCTTTTCGATAGCTTATGTCAGTCCTATACATTTTTGCCTTTTCCATCATCGTTATCGCTGATAGAATGTCATTTTGTCTAAGCCCTCAGCTTATAAAGTTCGCATTGCTGAGACGCAGGCCTTCCCTCTGTGAGAGGAATGTGCCGTAATCCACCACGTGAACCCAGTGCAGGTTGGAATACTTCATTCAAATAATTTTTAAATCCATCTCTTTTTAAATGATTATTTCTGTCATATAGCTCTTATAGCTCTTTCCTCCTGTTTCATGTTTATTATTGTATTGTTTATATATATATATATATTTATATAGATAAGTATATGCTTTATGTATATGTGTATTTATTGTATATGTAAATGGTACACCACTGACTACCTGCAGTATTATCTCTCCTTCGCGCTTTAATCCATCCAAAGGTTGTCTGTAAAAGATCGCTTTTAGCGATAAGACCGCCCATTGTGTCACCCTATGTTAAATTTTCTACATTTGTATCTGTATTTTTATGGTGTACATAATAAAGAGTATTCTATTCTATTCTATTCTATTCTGTCGCCGGTCACAATACTCGAAAAATACCGGCTTGTTCTTAAAACGTAACTAGGAATTGCCGATTTAAAAAAAGAACACAACAAAGTGCCCGCCATTTAGATCAAATTAAGAACAAAATCAGTTTTTCCGACTCCGAAATATGTCCTTGACCTTCAAGCAAAGCATTATGCAAATACCTCAAGGTCAAACATGATTGCTTCATACAATGTATTATCCGAGGTAATTTATGTTAAACTTGCGAGGGTGTATGTGTGTTTGTTTGTGACTTTTTGACAGAAAACTTACCGAATGCATTTATTTTGTACCTAGCGTTTCTAGATGAGATTTGTGCTCATAGAAGGCCGCAGCTGTTTGTGATTGAAGGTAAAGCGTTTCATCATTTCAGTCAAATCATCATTTCAGTCGAAAGACTACCACTGCTGGACATATGCCTCTCTCAAGCATCGCCATTTTGACCGGTTCTGTGCCACTCTCATCCAGCGGATTCTTGCGGTCTTGATAAGGTCATCGGTCCACCTTGTGGGAGGAATGTGTTTCTAAATAAAAAGGCGATAGCGTGTCTGTCAGTTCTATCTACTTTTTCAGCTGAACCACAGATTAGGTAGGTACCCGTAAAATACTTTTGTTTTCAATTTTGTGGTTCGACTATAATCTTAAACTTGAAGATTAAGATTTTGACAGTTGCCAGTTTATCAAGAAGGAAAAATGAGAGGCGAAAGTAGGTAGTAACATGCATCAGAATGACTTAGCAACTGAAATATCAAAGGTACCTTTTAGCTTAATTTATGTCAAAAATCCAGTCTGCTTCAGATCGCACTTCATTTCCTTTTAGGCCTCATTTCACCAATGAAACTGAACGTGATCAACACATCTCAACTGAGTTCACGATCTGTCAGTGTCCTTCCCCAATAGAGATGACACTGACAGCTCTTGATCGCAGTTTAGATGTACTGATCACGTTCAGTTTTATTGGTGAAATTCCCCTTAGAGCAAATTTCACCAATAAAACTGAACGCGTTTAGCACATAAACCACTAAGAGTTGTCAGTGTCATTATTTCTTTGGAATAGTGACAATGAAAGGTCTTGACAGGTTTAGAAGTGCTGATCGCGTTAAGTGTCATTGGTGAAATTCGCACTTAGTTGTCAAGCATGGAAGGTTGTGGTGCCAGGAAGGATGCGTTAACCAAAGAAAATACGAGGAGCAAAGCCACGGTCGAAAGAATTCGTCAGAACACCATGTAAGTCCAAACACAATGAATTATTTTTCTCCCACAATTATGTTGATCATTTACATTATTACAAAATATTTACCATTGTGTAGTAATGAGTTTTAAAGAAGTACTGTTGACATATTAATTGGTTCACATCATTAAGGTCGTTGATACCTCAATATATATAATTATTATTAAATAAATTATTTAAAATTTATTTATGAATAATTATTATATTTAAGGCCAAAATCGGAAGCAGGTAACTCCGCCATCCAATTTTGTCAATACAATTTCTGTCTTATTTTTACAAAATGTTTACCAACAACGCCTCCTGTTAATGTCATTCGCACTCTATCTTGAATTTGATAATTGACGTAAAGTGTCAGTATATTATTAATGTTTCCCTTACTTATTTCAATATAAACATAATATATCCTTACATATTATAAAACAAAGTCCTCCGCCGCGTCTGTCTGTCGTCCTGTACGCGATAAACTCAAAAACTACTGCACCGATTTTCATGCTGTTTTCACCAGTGGATAGACATCCACACAGGCGAAGTCGCGGGCGTCAGCTAGTAAATTATATATTTAAATATTAGAATAAATAAAATATAAAAACATTTAAGCGTACCAAATATAGTAGTCTACCGTTGTCACGAACACAGTCTAAGCTACCGGGGTCAGGGCTCCAGAGAGGAACCTCGTAACAATGCGAGCCGTGTCCAGAAGTTCTGCTTTCTGAATCAAGCCCTTAATCCAGCAGCACAATGAAAGCTGATGTAGCCTTTAAAAAAAATCAGGTGTTCCCTATATTTTGAAGAGCTATACGAGCATAAAATTGTAGGGAACAGCTGTTTTTTTTTTCGCGATTTAACGTTTGGTCCCATAGTGAAAGTTGTTCATAATGATGAGTACAATGACCCCTTAGAATCCTCTAAGGGGTCATTGTACTCATCATTATTGAATTACCCATGAATTCAATTTCACCCTGTATAGTTCAGAAACGTAAAATCTATACGCTACAGCGTATCCTCTGTCAGAATTAGGTAATAGTCATGGCATTTCCCTTGGGAATTACTATGTCAGTGTTCCTTTCGTCTGATTGGATTGACCTGATTTATTTCGCTGGTATACTTGTATAAGTCAGGTCAATCAAGAAACACTGACATAGTAATTATCTAATGCATAAATGCTGGAATTACCCATTCAAACAAGAGCTCAACGGCTATTTCACGAAATCCTACTATCCTACTAATATCCTACTAATATTATAAATGTGAAAGTTTGTGTGTTTGGATGTTTGTTACTCAATCACGCAAAAACGGCTGAATGGATTTAGATGAAATTTGGCAAACAGACAGTTTATGACCTGGATTAACACTTAGGATACTTTTTATTCCGATATTCCCACGGAATCGAGACTTACGCGGGTGAAACTGCGGGGCGCAGCTAGTAAAAGAATAAATTAAAAAATAATTAAGCCAGATATTTACATACCTTCCAACTTCAAAAAACCCACACTTCAATTTGATTTATTTTGCGATAATACGCGTAGAGACCGTTTCCATTAATGTTTTTAACGCTGTGTTTAATTTTCTAGTTACTAAGATTGATAATCATTGCGTTTACAACCATTAATTTAGCGATTATCGGAAATTGAGTATGATTTTAACGGTTGGTAAAAAGCCGACGGCGAAGGCAATAAGACACCGCCGCCTTGGTCACCTGCAACACTCACCAGATTGCCGATGTGCTATCGAGTACACAAAGTTGGAGTAGCACCAAAAAACCACCTCCGCACCACCAGTAAAGCCACCAGACAACCACCACCACCACCCACCAGTAAAGTTGGACCAGTCCTCCTGAACTGAATGAATTTTGAACATGACGACCACTGTCAGCAGAGACTAGCCATTGACGCAGCAGGTGTGTGCACAAGTGTGTGCGCAAACATAGGTGCACTATCTCTTCCTTCAATCTCATAGTCCGATGGGACGGCAATCCAACACGACTGGAAAGAGATCAGGCGCGGGACGAACGCCTAAACATGCTTTCCGAGGTACTTACGAGGATATCACATCCAACTTCCAAACTCCGGGCTGCAACTGAGAATTTTCCTAATGGAAAACCTGATAACACTGCCCGACCTGGGAATAGATGCCCAGGATTCCACGCTCAGCAGTCGGGCTTGCGACTACGAGACCACAAGGTAAGGAAGTGATGTTTTCTTGGTATATCACCGACTCATTTTATCCTTCATACCAGGTCAGCACTGCAATACTGGGTTTCTGTAGCAGAAAGGTACCCAGAAGAATGCTTCTACATAACGGAACTCTAAGATGTATACGTTACTAGCTTCCGCCCGCGGCTTCGCCCGCGTGGTATGTCGATAAAAAGTAGCCTATGTCCTTTCTCAGGCTCTAGACTATATGTGTACCAAATTTCATTTAAATCGGTTCAGTAGTTTTGGCGTGAAAGCGCGACAGACAGACTGGCAGACTTACTTTCGCATTTATAATATTAAAATATAAATATATATGAAATATATATATAGTAAGGAAGTAAGGATTTTTCGTTTTGTTTCCTTTTCCTACAGCCAGTACAGCGCCGGCTACGTGATGGCGAGAATTCGCCATCTTTCGCCGTTCCGTATATAAAAGTCTCAATCTTATATCTCAGCGATAATCAATGTCTGAAGTTATTTTTACCCGACTGCCCCAGAAGGAGAGTAATTTTTTTCGAGATTATTATGGCACGTCTATTTCATCGGCACGCTCTGTAGCCTAAACGGCTTGATGGATTTTAATATATTATGAGGTGTCGTTAGATTCGTCATAATTTTGGGAGTGACATAGCCTATAAAATATTTTTATATTGCTTCTGCAAATACAAAGACAGGGAGGGGAAGGTTTTTTTAAAATAAATTACAACAATTTTCGTATGTGTCAAATAAAGGCTAGTAATGAGTAAATTCCAAATAAACTGATAAAGCAAATTATTTTTTTTAAACATTAAACCCCAATTTGCAAAAACATATAGAGAAAAACAACCGATATTACTTATTAAGTATCTACTGAACTTGTTTTTTGTAAATTATCGCAAGCGGGGTCAAACAAAAGTTATACCATCGTTTTTTGTTTTGTTTTGACAGATTGACACTGCCACTATCACTTTTGAGGTTGGGAAATCATCCAATGACTTCTCCCGCTCTGGGCGGAGCGGACGGGCGAGTCAGACTTTTAAACCCACCCGTGTTCCTTCAGTTGCCTGTTGCCAAGGTCCCGGTATCCCTTTCGGACTTTCCCGCAACCCTGACTGCCACTACCACTGAGAATGCGAACATTCTAAAAATAAGTATTTATATGAGTCACATTACGTTTTAAACTCATTAATGATTTTGATCAATTCATTCTGTGACGTGTGACATATTATTTCCTTTCCAAACAGGTAATTATTAAATACCGAAAGACGTGTTTCGGTATTGGACTGCGGACTTTTAATTTTACCTCTTTGACCATATTTTGATGAGCGTAAGCTCAGACCAAATTGATTAAAAAACCAAGACAGAGCGCTGTCAACAGTGACGTGAGGACGGTTTCGTAAATATGTGTGCACTTAATGAGGTGTAGTTTGATTGGGATTGGTTGTAAATGTGTGCGTGTGACCGTGTATGTACAGAGCGGAGATGTAGTTTTGGCATGCTTCACTGTATTGTTCGCAGCGCTCTGTCTTTGTTTTTCGTTTGGTCTAAGAGTCAAGATCCCTAGAGTGTAAAACAATTACTGACTGAAAGTATGGCCAAATTAGTAAAAATAATACAATTTCATATTGTCTCACTGTGGGGCAATAGGCCTCGTCTCATACAGGGAGGGCACGAGCATTGATCACCACGCTTGCTCAAGATGGGTTGACGTTTCCATACTTAGGTATATAGGGTCTTACCTTAAGGATACCATATTACACGTTCACTTAGCGCGCGGCAGCGGTCCCGGACGGACGTGTTTGCGCAGTGTTAAGTGTTCTCGTGTGTTTGGCTCAGTAGAGCCAGTGATCGTGTTTTCGTCGCGCCCCGCGACGGACGTCATAGTCGCCTTGACTATCTTCGACTTATTAGCTGTGTGCCTTTTTCAAGGCACAGCTAGTATAATTATTTCTTTAACAGTATATCGTTAAAATATACGTTCGACGGTGATTTTTGCCCCTTCCGGGTAAAAAACCACAGTTTCGTGGTCCTCGGTGGATACCTTACGGTGCCAACGAAACCGAGGGGGTGTTGACCCAAACGCACCCGCCAATCCCCATCAGGGTGAGGCAGAAAGTTGGACGGGTCCCAGTGTTCGGCCTTGGGGGATCTCCTAGTCGGCATTGGTGACAGTTTTCCTTTCACAGCAACACACCTGGTGTCGG
This sequence comes from Lithophane leautieri, assembly GCA_949152455.1. Taxonomy (NCBI): domain Eukaryota; kingdom Metazoa; phylum Arthropoda; class Insecta; order Lepidoptera; family Noctuidae; genus Lithophane; species Lithophane leautieri. The sequence continues at coordinate 4,185,631 of OX424482.1, read as the reverse complement.
TTGGGTGTGTCTACCCCTTCGCACCAGACCCAGTTAGGACCCCGTTGCACAAATAAGATAGGCAACGGGCCAAAGCAAGCTTAGGGCTCACCAATAGGTTACACACCTCCCTGGCTATACCCGACAGGGAGGGTCACACATCCCCGGGCAAGTCCACCCGGGGAGTTAGGTGTTAGGGCAAATGTTAGGTTCCCCTTACATTTCCTCCCTTTTACTCTCTCTAGCCTAGTCTTCCTACGACTATGGCTGTCGCCGTGCCCAACGACACGGCCCGCCTCATACTTGAGTGTCTCAAGGCCATCCTGGTCAAGGAAGGCATCTCCGACAAGTATGCCGATGAAGTCTCTCGCATCGAGCGAGCGCTCAATACCCCGATCGACCCTACCATCGCTGGTTTCAGCGATGTTTTAGTCATTCCCCCTGTCTCAGTTAGTCTACCATGCTCATCCGGCCTCACCGGTGAGATGGACATAGACGAGCCCGCTTCTTCCAAGCGGGCAGATACCCCCATGCCCGCTTCCTCAAAGCGTGTAGCAGCGGCCTCTTTCCCGCTACATTCCGACTCGGAGGATGTCTTATCCTCCAACTCTACGTCCCAAACCGACGACGATGGCTTCTTGCCCGTCGTCGGCAAGGGAAACAAGAGGAAGAGGAAGAAGAAGCATAGCTCCACCCAGGCCACCAAGGTGGCCGCGGTCGAGGAGCCCGTTTCCGATAGGGAAACAAACAACGTCGTCATCGATGACGTCATTTCCCCCACCCCTACCCCCGTAGCGCAAGTCGCCGGTACAGTGCCCAGTAGCACTACCGTTGTTGACACCGCGATTTCCCCCTCCACCTCGACCGCCGCGATAGTAGCACAAGTTGCTCCGGGGCCTCGCATAATCAAAAAATCGCCCCCTCCCCCCGTGTTCATTCAGGACAAGGGGAAGTGGACCGATATTTCCAAATGGTGTTGCGATCAAAAGATCGCGTACACCAATGCCCGCAATACCCAACAGGGTATCAAAGTGACCATCCCTACGTCTAACGACTACAGGGATCTCACTAGACTCCTCCGTTCTAGAGGTGTGGCATTTCACACCTTCTCCCTGCCTGAGGAGAAACAGACCCGCGTGGTGATAAAACGTATCCCACGCGAACTAGCCACATCCGACATTAAAGATGATCTCATTTCACAGGGCATCCCGGTCGACGAGGTACACCGCATGCACCGCGCTCGCAACGGCGAAGCGTTCGACATGGTCCTCGTTGTCTGTCCCCCCTCGGAGTCCCGCCTACACCCTATATTCAATGTCAAAGCCATCTGTAACCTGACGGGCTTTGACATTGAAAAGCCCCACAAAAATGCCACAGTCGGTCAATGTCACCGTTGCCAACTGTACGGGCATTCACAGAAGCATTGTTATGCTACCCCCAGATGCGTCAAGTGCCTGGGTGAGCACGGCACTGCTGAATGCTCCCGGCCCAAGGACCGCTCGCTCTGCACCGAGCCGCCTAGCTGTGTGCTATGCGGTCAGTCAGGGCACCCAGCCAACTACCGTGGCTGCCCCAAAGCTCCCAAGACCGCTCCCTCCAAACTGGCGAAGCGCTCAGATGCTCGCCAGCAGAGGGAAGCTCCCTCCGCCTACAGGGCCCCCACCGCCCATATCCCAGAGAGGCTCAGCCCCCAAAGGCCTAGCCCCTGGAACCAACTCCATCACCAGCAGGCCTTCCCTGCTTTAGGGTACCCCAAGCCCCAGGTCCCCCCCCCCACTCGCGTCCCCCCCCCACTTATGGATCCCCGTCTTCGCGCTCCTGCGCCCCTTATTCGTCCGATTCCTGCTCTGATAGCAGCGCGCCCTCACCCCCCTCCCCAGGCGGCCCCTTTCGATCCATTCAATGTGATCACTTCCACTTACATGACTTTCCTCACCCCTCGCGCTAGGCAAATGGCCAACGAAATCGTTGCTGCCAGAAATGCCAACGACGTAGGTAGGATTCATCAAATTTTTAATGCGTATCCCGAGATCACGCAAGCCATGTCCTCCCTAGCCAACCACCCTACCCCCCATAATGTCTAACACCACCGTAGCTAGGTTCAAACCCCGATCCCTTAACTTAGGATTTTTCAATGCCAACGGCATTCAACACCAAAGAGATGAGATCGCGGAATTCCTCCGCGACCATCAGATAGATATCCTCTTAGTACAGGAAACATTCCTCAAACCCCATAAACGGAACCCTTCTATCGCAAACTATCGTATAGTTCGCAACGATAGAACCCGTTGTCACAAGGGCGGCACCCTTATATATTACAAAAAGGAACTCTATTGCATCCCAATAGATTCTCCCTCTCTCTCTCGGATAGAAGTCTCAGTATGCCGCCTAGGCATGTCCGGCCATCAGCCGATCACCCTAGTCTCTGCTTATCTCCCTCCCTATTCCTCCGCCACGGAGAATCCCCAGGAATTCTCCAATGACTTCACCGCCCTACTCGGCTTGAGTGACTCCGTTATTATAGCGGGTGATCTCAACGCTAAACACCCGGCCTGGAATTGTTCCACTACCTCCGTTAGAGGGCGACACCTGTTCGACCTCTCAAACTCCCATAACTTCGATATCATCGCTCCGATGACTCCCACTCATTTCCCCCACGAACCCAGTCACTCCCCCGATATCCTAGACATGGCGATCCTTAAGAACGTCAACCTTAGGTTAAACTCCATAGAAGCGGTGCACGAGCTCACCTCTGACCACCGCCCAGTAGTCATGAAACTGGGCCCCCGCATAGGTCTCCCCGACCCCACCCAACCCCCCGCCACCAAGAAGGTAACGGACTGGAGGAAAGTAGGCGAATTGCTGAAATCCAACACGTCCCCCCAATTGGACTCTATTCCCGAACAGTTCGATTCTGTCGCAGACACGACGGCCGCGATCGACTCGCTCACGGATCACGTACAATCGGTTTTGAACGATTGTTCAAGGCAAGTTCCAGTGGTGGACGACCACCGCTTCAAATTGCCGGCCGATGTGCGTGATCTGATGACCGAGAAGAACGCGGCCACCCGTGCCTACAGCAATTTCCCATGCTCCGCTAACAAATCTCACATGCGCTACTTACAGCGTAAAGTAAGGACACGCATTGCTGAGTTGCGTGAAGCGGGCTGGGACAAGATGCTGAGCGATCTCGAGCCCACTCACCAAGCTTTCTGGCAACTCCAGAGAAATCTCCAGTCCCAACAGGGCGCTTCCATGCCCCCCCTAATCCGTCCCGATAAGACCATAGCCTTCGACGACTCCGACAAGGCGGAATGCCTAGCCGATAGTCTCGAGGCTCAATGCTCGCCTAGCTCACTGCCTGTAGACCAAGCTCATCTCGATGAGATTGACGCTGAAGTCGAACGCAGAGCATCTCTCCCCCCCGTCGAAGACCCCGATGATCCACTGCCCCCCATCACTCCTGATGAGGTGCACGAGATCATCAAAGGTCTTAAAACGCGTAAAGCCCCCGGCTCAGATGGACTCACTAATAGAGTGATCCAACTTTTCCCCTCTCACTTAATAATGCTCTTGACCATCATCTTCAATGGTGCTCTCGGCAATAATATCTTCCCCCAGGCATGGAAGGAAGCCACCGTTATAGGTATCCCCAAACCCGGCAAGTCCAAATCCGATCCCTCTAGCTACCGTCCCATCAGTCTGCTCAGGGTTCTCGGTAAAATCTATGAGAGGCTTATTTATAAGCGTCTCAGAGACTACGCCGAGACCAAGGGTCTCATCCCGAACGAGCAATTTGGGTTCCGCACCCAACACTGCAGCATCCACCAAGCCCACCGCATAGTCGAGCACATAAGCGAAAGCTTTATGCGAGGCCTAATGGTGGGGGCGGTGTTCTTCGATATAGCGAAGGCGTTCGACAAAGTCTGGCACAATGGCTTATTATACAAGCTATACCAACTCGGTTTGCCCGATCGTCTCGTGCTCATCTTACGAGACTTTTTGTCAAACCGCACCTTTCGCTACCGCATAGAGGGTGCCCTATCCTCACCCCGTCCCATTCGCGCAGGTGTCCCCCAGGGCTCTGTCATATCCCCGCTCATCTTCACGCTGTTTACTAGCGATATTCCCAAAAGTAGAAAGGCACAGTTGGCTCTGTTCGCAGACGATACGGCCATCTACTTTAAGGCCCGTAGTCCCGTTACGATTCGCGACACTCTCCAAACCTCAGTCGACAAGCTCGGCGAATGGTTCAGGAAGTGGCGAATCGAGGTCAATCCCGATAAGAGCCAGGCGGTTCTCTTTTCCAAACCGCGTAAGAAACCCACCCTCCCCGAGCCCATCACCATGTTCGGCAAGCCGATCCCTTGGGAGAAGCGAGCCAAATATCTCGGTGTAGTCCTCGATGACCACCTCACTTTTCAAGAGCACATAAAGCAGGTTCGCTCGCGAGCCGCTTTCGCTCTAGGTAGGCTTCACTCCGTCCTAAATGCACGTAGCAAATTGTCACTTAGGTGCAAATTGCGTATCTACACTGCGTGTATCCGTCCCATCATGACATATGCCGGTGCCGTCTTTGCCCACACTAGACCCCGCCATATTCATAGGTTGCAAACCATCCAGAACCGATTCCTCCGTAGAGCTACCGATTCCCCCTACTATGTCCGTAACGAGATCCTCCATCTCGACCTTAAAATCCCCACGATAGCTCAATTCTTAAAACGCCTCTCTAAGCGTTTCTTTGACTCCGCCGCCAAACATCGCAACCCACTGGTTGTCGAGGCGGCCAATTATACCCCCTCTCGCATCAGTCATACCCGCCGTCCGAGGCATGCTCTCACCGACCCCGACGACCCCATAACTCTCCTCCAGGAGAGCAATAGGGCCACCAGTACGGTTCTTAAAACCAGACGCCGTCCTTCATTCCGACCTCGACGTCGAGGACCTCCTCGACCGCGACCCCGATCTAACAGGATGACGACTCATCCTACTCCTCCCCGACCCTTGTCTGTCGACGGTGAAGCGCCCGCACAGGCGGACGCTGAGCCGCCAGTAGTAGTAATAGTTAATTTAAACTCCCCGATCCAGCCTGTCTCCACTAGCTGCCCTCCCCCCAGCGACGCCCTAAGCCGAGGTCCGTACCCCACAGGGGGTGCCCTTAGCGAGCCGTCGTTTAGTTTATAATTAGTTTTAGATTAGTTTTTAAATGCCCCTGGCTGGAGGCGCTTTGAGTTAGTATCATAGCTTAGAGCATCTTCGCAGGACAGTCCGGTTAAGTAGATAGTACCCTTTGTGGTAAAACCTACGAGATGCCAATCATAAAAACAAAAAAAAAAACGATACCATATTACCATAAAACCTTTTTATCAATTGTTTAGCTTAAAAACCGTTTAAACACTGATGTATGGAGTTTGACATAAAACTGACAGGCGTTTAACTATATCTATCTGCCTAGTCTTTTCCCAACTATGCTGGGGTCGGCTTCCAGTCTAACCGGATGCAGCTGAATACCAGTATTTTACATGGAGCGACTGCCTATCTGACCTCCACAACCCAGTAACTGGGTAATACGATACACCTTGGTAAGACTGGTTGTCAGACTTTCGGGCTTCTGACGACCCGTAACGACTGTCAAAGATCCACAAATGACAGCCGGGACCAACGGTTTAACGTGCTTTCCGAGGCACGGAGGAGTCTCGGTATGTAAAGATGGTCACCCATCCACCGACCAACCCTGGCAAGCGTAGCTTAACCTGATGGATCTACCCGGTGTGGCTGTTATTACTAAGCCACGAGCTCCTCGTTTAACAAGTGTCTAAATTTTTGTGGTAAGACCCTATATACTTAAGTCTGGAATCGTCAACCCGTCTTGAGCAGTCGTGGTGATCAATGCTCCTGCCTACTCTGTATGAGAAGAGGCCTATTGCCCTACAGTGAGTTAATTTATGGACTGGTATTATTTTTACAAATTTTGGCCATACTTGCAGTCAGTAATCGTTTTACACTCTAAAGATCTTGAACTCTTAGATCAAATCAAAAAATATTTAAAGTCCAGGTTTCCTCACGTTGATTTTCCTTCACCGATGTTAGTAATGTCCAAGATAAACTCAGAGAGTTCTTGCCCGGATTTGAACCTACAACCTCGTAAAGCCATTTCATATTATATTTTGACTCCTTTGCTCACCATTTTAAGTTTCGATTTTTGAAATTGAAGCGGCCATTTTGGAATTTTTATTTAAATAAAGTGCAATAAGGGAAAGGTTTTCGGTTTTGTGATCCTGCTAAATATCCCCGACGGAAAAAGAGGGGTGTTATAAGTTTAACGTGTGTATCTGTGTGTCTGTCTGCGCCATCGTAGCTGCCAAACGGCTGAATCGATTTTGTTTTTTTTTGGTTTTGTTTGAAAGGTGACTTGAGCGAGAGTCTTAGCTATAAAAAAAATAATCGTTTATTAGATACTTTGTTTTTGTCGGGGGTATTTTTTTTTTTAATTTAAGGGTACTTGTAATGGGACTTTTTACACACCTAGCTGTTGCCCGCGACTTCGCCTGCAATCCAGAATGAAAAGTAGCCTATGTCTAGATCAAGGTCGCCTGTGTGCCAAATTTCATCCCAACCTGTTCACCCGTTTCAGCGTGGAAGTGTTACAAACAAACAAACAAACTCACTTTTGCATTTATAATGTTAGTTAGGATGATCTTTGATTTCTGCCACGTTTGACCTTCAAAATGTAAACAAGTTTTGGAAACCAGATTTGATTATTTTCACTTATTGCTTAGGTTTCATTGCATACTTAAAATTATTATTTTAAGACATAATAATTCTAAGTATGGAAAGGCTATTTTGGATGAATTTGCTACAGCTATTATACTAAATTAATATTGCCAGTGAGCGCCAATACAAACAGTTAGTCTGCATGTTGGTGAAAGTGATAATAATTATTATCCTCTATGAACTTACTTGCTCCTACTAAACAGTGTGTAATAAAAATCCGGTCCGATCCGTAAGAGTGTTCTTATCATACTGAGAGTCTATTCATGCGGTTATTTTTTTAGAAAAAAGAAAAAAAAAATTCGCCGCATTATTTTTTCAATCGAGAATTTTAGAAAAGAAAAAAAGAAAGAAAGCCAAATACGTTTATTTGCGGCAAACATGACGCTAACAAAGGACAAATAAAATATATGAAAATAACAAGTTGCGGGAAAATATGCGTCACATTCACACAAAACGGCCATCGCTCAGCATAATGCTGCGACCCTATGCGAGACAGAGCCCCAGCGCTGGGGCGCTGGGGACGCTGGGACCGAGTTATTACGTAGGGCGCAGGCGGCCGGCGTCGGCCGCCTTCGTCTAGCGGGTGTCTACAAGTCATAACATATGACCTCTGCAGAAAATTTGATACTTAAAAATGTGAATTTCAAATTGCAATAACCAAAAGTTTAAAAAAAAAAAAAAAAACTTATTTTTTCCTGGTAATGTTAGCAGTACCTATGTGCCCCTTTCGGATCGGACAGGGTTTTTGTTACATGTTGTATAAAGAGGTGCAAAAAACATGCTAAATCTTGAAACATAATTGACGCTATCTATCAAATTACTTATTTTTAATACGTAATTTTTTCTTTTCAACACAACATAACATCTTGCGTTTTTTCAATCTCCGAAGGACTGGCAGAGGTGTACCTATAGGCAAAGATTTAAATCGTTAGATTTGCCCTCACCTTACATATGTCGCGCATTTCGTGTACGGCGTTTCCATGGTGACTGCGACATTGTGCGTGTCTGAGGTGTCAAAACGAAACCGAAACGCGACCATATTTCGAAGCGCTAAGGCGAATCCAACGATTTAAATCTTTGCTTTTAGGAATAGGGTCGTATTATGAAGTATAAATGTCATTATGATTCCAGACCGAAAAAGGGATGGTGCCAGCGGTCATGTAAAGCTCCATCTGATTCTCTTTCTTGCACTGGAATCATTACGGCACCAGTCCCACGTATTAGGGGTCTATTATTGCCATCACCCAGGCACAGATCCAGACTGGGCTGCTACTAAGAAATTCCAATGATATTTTCTATTTTTGAGGTAACCTCAGGAATAAAAATGGAGAGATTATTCAAGCCATCAAAAATTCTCAATATTATTGCATTAAAATGGGCGTCTTGATTAATCGCTTACCTAGCTAAAACCCTAGTGCTAAAAATGTTTCTAACATTCTCTAAGTCTTTGGAAAGGCTTAAAGTCTACAAGAAAGTTGCTTTCGAAAATTTATTCTCAATCAAACGTTTAAAATTTTGAATTTTGTAAGCTAATGTTAAGCAGTGCATTCACGATCTTTGAATGACGTAAAATCAGTGTATAAGTAACCAGTGTAAGTAATCAGTGTAAGTAACCATTAGTAAGTCATTGCAATGCCACTCTTATCTTAATGTAATAAAGTATAGATTAGAACGTTTGCCTCGAGTTTGATAAAACTTTCGGCAATCATTCTAATTTATACCTTACCTTACCGAGATAAGAATTACATTGAAATGACTTACTAACGATTTTACGTCGGTCGTGAATGTCCTACCTTAGCCTACGTGACTTCGTATCATAATGATCATATTAGTAGATCCTCGGAAGGAAAACTTCGCAAGAAAACTCAAACATAAGATCTAAATTGCGTAGACAATTAGATATGATAAATGACAATGTTACAATCAGACATGCTTGTCGTCGTGTTGCTAACGAAGCAACGTGATAATAGCAAAGTAACAAAGATGTATTTTTTAGCTGATGCATCTGTATTTTTGTCGCAACAATCATAAGGTTAAAGATTACGATACTTACCTGGTAGTCAAAAGAAAGTGACCCTTTACGACAGATTCGCTTTACGACAAATTCGCTTTACCACAGATTCGCTTTACGGCGATTCGCTTTGCGGCAGAAATTGTACAGACGTGTTGAAATGGTCTCCACGTAGTTTTCCTTGATGTATAGGTATGTTATCAAGCACAGAAAACTCCTTTAGTTTTCCTGCCAGCATCATGTTAATGGCCACTCTATCCTACTAATATTATAAATGTGAAAGTTTGTGTGTTTGGATGTTTGTTACTCAATCACGCAAAAATGGCTTAATGGATTTGGTTGAAATTTGGCAAACAGATAGTTTATGACCTTGATTAACACATAGGATACTTTTTATCCCGATATTCCCACGGGATCGAGACTTAAGTGGGTGAAACCGCGGGGCGCAGCTAGTATTTTATATATCAACGTAGATATAAAGAAAAACAAAACATCAAGAATAATAATTACAGCTTCATAAACATACGGGAAATGGTTGCATGATATTACGTTTTGACGTTATTTTCACCACTTGACATTAAGGGATGTTGGATGTAATAGAATGTGGAGTTTGATGGAAATAAGTACATGATACTTAATATTACTAGACCTAAACGAAATATGGTCAAAATATGGTCTGCTACAAGTTGCAACACTTTTCAATAGGATAAGCAAACTCAGACTTGTTGATCATTGGTTTTTTTTAGTGGTGAAATCCTCAGTGATATATCGCAGCCATCTGGTTAAATAAGCCAGCTAATTGGACGCCCAGGCCGTTCATTAAATTCAATTAAATAGCTGAAGGTTAACAAGCCAAGTCATTGAGCGCAACGTTTAACCAGATGACTGAATGTTGTGTAGTCATTTAGTTAAATTAGTTATTGATGAATTTGTGATGTTTGGTTAGTAGGATATGTTAGGTTAGAACTGACACCAAACGCGCTAACGCTATTTCCAAGTTGCTCGCAGATTTTTTTTCACCATTTGAATCTCTTGGCTGAGTCTTGGTCAGTCTTCAAAGGGCTGACTTTAAATACGCCAAGTTGTTAAATGTCGAATGATTCTAGTTCAATTAACTATCGGCCTAGGTATTCAAGTGGCATCCATCCATCCATCCAAGTGGCGTTTAATTAATGAACGGCCTAGGCGTCCAATTAGCTGGCTAATTTAACCAGATGGCTGCGACAGATACATAACCCTCTATTCTCCCAAGACGGAGGCATTTTGGGAGAACGGAGGGTTATGTCGCACTACTACCGACTAAAACTCCATGGTTACTTCTACTACCATGAGTCGAGGGCCCGGAGGATTCTTTGACATTCGCCGCAACCGCGACTGGTATCAGCCCGCCATAACTAGTGCAGTCACTTGGTGATGTAAGTGCGTCCGATCCCACTTCCGCACGTCCTTCCATAAAGGAGCGCATGCAACACTGTTCGTGCGATGACACGTAGATGCTTTTGGCCCTGCAGATTCACAGTACAGTAACATCGAGACAAATAAACTTTTAAATACACTGCCAATCTCATTCGATGTAAACTCCACTTTATCCCCAACCTCGTTAGTCTCGTAAATCAAGTACTGAGCCACCATTACCATAGGGGCTTGTTTAAACGTCGTGTTGTCACTTCGGGTTTTACTATCAAGGCTGGGCTTACTGAATAATGTGCTACGCTATTTGTCACAAGCAATTTTCCTATTAGTAATTTGCTTTGGTTTTCATTTTGGTTTGCGGGTTGTGTTGTTCCTGGCTTTTATACGAGTACTTTCCGTAGCAGACTGACTGGCCCTGTTTGATATAAGGTTTTTCATTTATACAATATCTTTAACAAGTATTGCCAGTGTTAACGGCTCATTCCTTTTTCACGATTTGCTTTTTTTTTACGGCTGTCACGCTTCTTATATGCCCTTGTTTACACCCTCTAGTACCAGTAGTTCGGTTGTTAGTCCGGTTGACCGAACTACTGAAACTTTCAGTTGCGATAGTTCGGTTCTAAAAAAGCACCAAACTACTGAAACTTAAATATACAGGTGATACACAAAGTCGTATTTAAGTTTCAGTAGTTCGGTGCTTTTTTTAGAACCGAACTATCGCAACTGAAAGTTTCAGTAGTTCGGTCAACCGATTAACAACCGAACTACTGGTACTACTGGTTTACACGCATCACGAATCATGAAAAATGACGGAAACGTCTTAAATCACATATTATTGTATTTTAACATTTTTGACGAATCGTCTTTGATGGATGCCGTGTGAATGCGGCCTTACAGATTATTTTAAATGTCGCAAGGATTTGTGTCCGTTTGATGGCAGTAGGCTCGCCCCCTTTATCATGGAACTTAAACACGACTGACAAAATGTGGGTGTACTGATATGTATATTGTATATACCTCTGCCTATCCCTTCCCTTTATTTTTACCGACTTCAAAAAAGGAGGAGGTACTATGTTCGGGATGATTGTTTTTTTTTTTTTTTTTTTTTTTTTATGTGTGTTCACCGATTACTCCGCCGTTTGTGAACCGATTTAAAAAATTCTTTTTTTGTTCAAAAGCTTATACTTCTGAGGTGGTCCCATTGTCACCAAGTCAGGATCTGATGATGGGATCCTAGAGAAATCGAGGGGAACTTTCAAAAATCGTAAGTGCTACTAGTGCATTCCTTAATTTATTCATTAAGTATTTTACAGCACTACAATTTTATGAAGGCCTGGAGTCGATCTGATGATGGAGCCGAAAGACAGTCAAGGGAACTCCTCAATGGTTTACAGCAGATACCTCGTGTTTGGGCTTGATTAATTTGTATTGATAAAAACTTTACACTTTGATGGGTTCTGACTGTCGTTAGGGGTCTGATGATGAAGACGAAAGACAGTCGAGGGAACTCCTCAGTGGTTTACAGCAGATATCTTGTGTTTGGGCTTGATTAATTTGTATTGATAAGAACCTTACACTTGGATGGGTTGTGACTGTCGTTAAGGGTCTGATGATGAAGACGAAGGACGATTAACGGAACTCCTCAACGGTTCACAGTAATTACCTTGTGTTTGGACTTAATTCATTTATATTGATAAGAACTTTGCAACCATATAGATTGTAAGTGACATTACAGATCTGATTATGGTCACCTTATAATATGATGATGAGGGGAACTATACAGTGTAAGCAAATGTATAGTGTTCACCCTTATATTCTTGAGAAGGCACGGGAGTCTCATTAGCCAGCCGGTTTCGTATAACATCTAAACGATACTTGCGCTGTTCAGACGACTCGCCACTTAATCGTTTTTGAATAAGATTGAGTCGGCAGATCTTATCATTTATCATTTGGCGACTCCTGTGACAAATGAGAATGCATGTAATTTCTCATCTGAGATAACCTAGCATGACAAGCTAACGGTGATTCTTGGGAACCGGACATAGCACTCCGTTTGCGATTCTTAGATAGACGTTCTTATTCAGCAGTATTAGTCTCTTTAATTCTGTTTTTCTTCATGCGGGTGGCTCCTTTAGTTGGTCTACCCATGATTACAAAAATCAAATTACACAAAAAATGGAAAAATAATAAAACTTTTTAAAAAAAATTGACCGACTTCAAAAAAAATAAAACAAAAAAGGACTACTGTACTAAAAACCAAAAGACAAAAAGTACTTCTTTAATAATAAGAGAAAAATAAAAAAATTAAAAAATAACTTTAATTTCGGAAGTCGGTGGCCAAAAACTAAAATTAAAAGCAAAGACACCGACTTCCGAAATTAAAGTTATTTTTTAATTTTTTTATTTTTCTCTTATTATTAAAGAAGTACTTTTTGTCTTTTGGTTTTTAGTACAGTAGTCCTTTTTTGTTTTGTTTTTTTTGAAGTCGGTCAATTTTTTTTTAAAAGTTTTATTATTATGTTAGCGTTTACTTTAAACAAGCAGGAAAGTTTTTTCTGTAATGGATTATTAGGGTGCAAGATCCAGGGTAGCCCGCAACATTAAAAAATTTCTTACGTTTCAGCAATTTGCGGGTGTATGTTGATTAAATTCGCGACCGTAAAAAATATGGATTTACAGAATTATAAACATTAGAATCAGTAACATAACTCTCTAAGTTCACATAAGTGCATTGAATAGAATGACTATTTCATTAAATCATGACATGTGGCACTATAAACATACGAAGTTGTATTGCTGATTCTAATGATTAAAACTCAGTAAAGTCATATTTGTTACGGTAGCCATATTTGCTGAGGAGCTCGTGGCTACATAATAACAGCCGCACGGGTCGATCCATCAGGTTAAGCTACGCTTTCCGGGGTTGGTCCGTGGATGGGTGACCATTCTTACATATAGAGACTCCTCCGTGCCTCGGAAAGCACGTTAAGCCGTTGGTCCCGGCTGTCATTTGTGGATCTGTGATAGTCGTTACGGGTCGTCAGAAGCCCGAAAGTCTGACAACCAGTCTTACCAAAGGGTATCGTATTATCCAGTTACTGGGTTGTGGAGGTCAGATAGGCAGTCGCTCCATGTAAAATACTGGTATTCAGCTGCATCCGGTTAGACTGGAAGCCGACCCCAATATAGTTGGGAAAAGGCTAGGCAGATGAAAGCCATATTTGTTACGGTCATGAATCATATTTTTTAAATCAACATACAACCTGACACTGTCATGCAAATTGCAAAAAACGTTAGAAAAATTTGAATTTCACGGGCTACCTTATCCCATCAGCATAAATATGTTTTTCAATAGGGGCTAGGTGTAGGGTTGTACCTTCTTCACCAAGGCAGTGTATATTTTTATAAAAACTTTTTCCTTAATCTGTATGACCGCGGAGGGACCGCACGCGGACCAAAAACTATTGTAGTTAATTAGAAAGTCCTTGAAGAATCCTATTCCTACTAATATTATAAATGTGAAAGCTTGTGTGTTTGTGTATTTGTGTGTTTGTGTGTTTGGATGTTTGTTACTCAATCACGCAAAAACGGCTGAATGGATTTGCATGAAATTTGGCAAACAGATAGTTTATAACCTGGATTAACCCATAGGATACTTTTTATCCCGATATTCTCACGGGATCGAGACTTACGCGGGTGAAACCGCGGGGCGTAGCTAGTTAATTAATAAACGCTTGTCCACAGCCTGACTACCTTTCTCCATCGCTTCGCTTTCAGTGTAACCTTTCATTGTGAAAGTTGCAGTGCAATACACCAGATAAATAAAACGTGAGTAAAACATAATGATTTTTAATGGTCCATCAGAATTTATCTTTTGAAATGTTTTTAATTAAATACCCGAAACTGTGCGGGTGGCGTTGTATGTGGAAATGATTTTAAAAGTTTAGTCGTTTCGATTCATTCTGAATTTAACTTAGGTAAATTGATGTAAATAAACTATCAAACGCCTCCCTCAAAGTGAACAGCAGACCAGTCTACTAATTTACCAACGTTGCAATGGCTCGCCATTGTGAGGTTTTTGACAGATTTTGAATGGAAAATCTGTCAAAAACTCGCAATAGAGAGACCATTGGAACGTTTGTAAATTAGTAGACTTGGCCCGCTGAAGGTCATGGGTCTTTTCCAAGTCATGGTCTACCCATGTGCATTGCGACGCAACACACATTTGCCACGCCAAATTTGCAAATCCCCAATTGTACCAAATCTGATCATCAGCATCTGATCAGCCGTTTTAGCATGAAAGCGTAACAAACAAGTAAACAAACAAATTCACTTTCGCATTTACAATATTAATAGTTGGGATTCCGTAGATCATGTTGTGCTGGGGAAAGCCACCAAGTCGTTGTAATAAGTCGATCACATTCTTTATATATGGCTAATTCTGTATAAATCACACCGTGAAAACTTAGGTGAAGTGAGCTTGGAGTGAACTGTCACTGCCTTAGCATCAGTAGGTATCGATGACAATGACAGCTCACTCCACGCTCACTCCACCTAAGTTTTCATGGTGAGATGGGTACAGAATAGCAATGCTGACCTAGAAGTATTCACGCACGGTTTATTCCTACCTGTTTTTGGAAAAACCATTGAACGACTCTTTACCTATGTACGAGTACGTTTTTTTTATGTATTTATCTTGCGCTGATATTAATAGGTAGCTGCATAGCACATCCTTACATATTATAAAACAAAGTCCTCCGCTGCGTCTGTCTGTCGTCATGGGGTAGTATTATGAAGTATTACTGCCATCATTATTCCACTGCGAAAACGGGATGGTGTTAGCGGCCTTGTCTAGCTCCGTCTCTCTCTCAATCTGGAAAAATGGTGGCATTAATACTTCATAATACGGCACCTGTACGCGATAAATTCAAAAACTACTGCAACCGATTTTCATTCTGTTTTCACCAAAGGATAGAGTGGTTCTCAAGTAAGGTTTTAGTATATAATAACCAACATCCACGCGGGCGAAGTCGCGGGCATCAGCTAGTCACTCATAAAAATGTAATGTATACGTTATTACCAACATTCAGTCTGCCTAGCCTTTTCCCAATTATGTTAGGGTCGGCTTCCAGTCTAACCGGAGGCAGCTTAATACCAGTATTTTACATGGAGCAACTGCCTATCCGACCGCCACAACCCGGTTACTGGGTAACACGATACCCCTTGGTAAGACTGGTTGTCAGAATTTTGGGCTTCTGACTACACGTAACGACTGTCAAAGATCTACGAATGACAGCCGGGACCAACGGTTTAACGTATTTTCCGAGGCATTGAGGGATCTCGATATGTAATGGATGGTCACCCATCCCTGAAACGAACGCTGCAACACTAGCTTAACCTTCGATCGACCCGTGCGGCTGTTATGATTTAACCACGAGTTATTACTAACATAACAATACTACTTAATTGCTAATGTTCAAAAGGCAAATTTTAATTTTGATAGTTTTTCCTTATTGATTACGTTGGGAAAACCTGTGGCTCACCGGTATATGTTTATTGAGGCGTCCGTACTAACTTGTGTATTATGTAAGCTTAAATGACCTACTCAAAAAATACCCAAAATAAAAAAGGTCTGACTTGTGAAGTCGTGAGCGTGACGCAGTCATTGAACTCATCCGTTTTGGAAAATCAAGTTTTTACCCGACTACGGCGAAGCAAAAAGGAGAGTTATGATTTTGACCGGTATGTATGTCATGTATGTGGAGGAGCTCGTGGCTACGTAATAACAGCCGCACGGGTCGATCCATCAGGTTAAGCTACGCTTGCCGGGGTTGGTCCGTGGATGGGTGATCATCTTTACTTACCGAGACTCCTCCGTGCCTCGGAAAGCACGTTAAGCCGTTGGTCCCGGCTGTCATTTGTGGATCTTTGACAGTCGTTACGGGTCAGAAGCCCGAAAGTCTGACAACCAGTCTTACCAAGGGGTATCGTATTACCCAGTTACTGGGTTGTGGAAGTCAGATAGGCAGTCGCTCCATGTAAAATACTGGTATTCAGCTGCATCCGGTTAGACTGGAAGCCGAGCCCAACATAGTTGAGAAAAGGCTAGGCAGATGATGATGTATGTTATGTGTGTAAGTATGTAGGTATGAATGCACAATATGTATGTTCATCTGTTCCCTCATATCTTCTAAACGACTCATCACATTTTGAAAAATGAGGTATCTATCGTTGAAAGCGTCTTAATCGTCCACTGGTTATAGGCTATGTGACGACACATTAAGTTGAAAGTGACCTTTAGATGACAAAAAGTGATGAACTAAAAATAAATATTTTTTAATCATACTCGTACCATGTTGGGTATCAAATGAAAGGGAAGTCACACGTGTTAGCTCAAACCGATCAGATTACGTGTGACTCCGAATTTTTAATTTGTCTGTCTGTGATGTCTTGTTTAGACCTTTTTTGTTGGTTGACTTTTTTGTCGTAGTTGGGGTTTTAGTTTTATAACTTTTTTTCTGTCATTTGTTTTGGCACGAACTGTGTTATACTAGCTAGCTATTATGATATTATACTAGTTGCACTCCGCGGTTTCACTCCCAAAATCCAGTGAGAATAAATTGGGATAAAAAGTATTCTATGTGCTAACCTAGGTCATGGTTTATCCATGTGCCACATCCGAATCCGTTTAACTGTTTTAACGTGAAAGCGTAACCAACAAACTCACTTTCATATTACAATATTTGTTAGGATTAGGTACTAGCGACCCACCACTGCTTTGCACGGCTCAAAACATCGAGATTTCTTTTTAACTTATGTAAGTTTAAATTACCCGACTGCCCCAGAAAGAGGGTAATGTTTTTATATGTTTTATTTTATTTTATTAGGTTTCCAAGTAAACCTTCCGGAATAAATTCTCTAAATAAATGACGGTGAATTTCCGATTCCGCATCAAAATCGATTGCGTAGTTTAGAAGGACAATGCAGTCACACAAACAGACACGAAAAGTGACTTTAATTTATAATGTAAGTACTTACCTCTATAGACATATTGTATAGGTACCTACGTATATAATTATAATCGACCTGTAATGTTCCCACTGCTGGGACACAGGCCTCCTCTCAGTGACACGGGTTGCTCATGTGATGTTAAAAATGTTTTAATAAACTAGCTGTCCGCCCCAGGTTCGTACGGGTAGCACTAAGTACTTATCTACGGCGCACCTACCCTACCTACCTACCCTACCTACCTATCCTACCTACCTAGCCTACCCTTTTTTACACCTTGGGTTACATTATTGGAGTTTTAGTAAGGATCCCTAATTTAAAAAAATATATAATATAGCCTATGTCACCCGGGGATAGTGTAGCTTTCCAACAGTAAAATAATTTTTCAAATCGGTTCAGTAGTTTCGGAGCCTATTCAATGCAAACCAACAATCAAATCTTTCCTCTTTATAATATTAGTTTAGATTATGTCGGGAATACTATCTAGTGTCTTTCCAAGAGATTTTTATTTATTTTCAACGCCATCTACATTGTGCGAAGGTATACATTTTTTAGACATAGGTTTCCTCACAATTTTCTGAGCAGCAGCTGCAAAGCATACTTAGGTACAAAAATGGTTTATTCAGTGCTAAACAGATGGCGTTGAAATAAAAATGGTTACAGCTATGACTTTCTTTAGAATATTCATTGAGATTTTTTTGGTGTTATTTGATTAATAAAAATAATAATTATCACGAATGCATTTACAAGTAAGAACTAAAGCAGAGCTTCAACGAACTGCCTCTGACCCACTCTATAACAGTTTTGGATCAACGGGATGCAGACCACCAACTGCCTATCTGCGGGCCTAAAGCAATTCATTTGCTGAATTTCCAGCTGTCATTAGCAATTCCTCTAATTTGACAAAAAAGCAATTCATAATTTGTGGACCATTTTGCGAATCTCAATAGAAAACTGTCAAACAGATGAATTATTTCGTAATACGAATCGCACGCAGATCATAATTATGAATTGTCAGTTTGTTACATTTTACGATGATTCATAATATTATCCTATTATGATTCTGCCAAAGTGACTGTTTTAAGTCCCCTGATCTCCACAACCCAGTTCTGGATAACCAATACCCTTTGGTAAGCCTGGTTTTCAGACTTCTGACTACCCGTTACGACCCTCATATATAAATGACTCAAACTCAAACTCAAACTCAAAGCATTTATTTCAAATAAACCAATTACAGGCACTTTTGAATTGTCAAGGGGTCGGTCAGTCAGAAAGATGAACCTAGTTGCCCATTCCAAAGCGTAGGTTCCTATGGAGAAGAACGGGCAAGAAACTCCACGGACACTCTTTTGAATCAGAATATTATTACAATATATTGGTTACATCATTCATGTTGAAATTATACATGTGAGAACAATGTCCGTCCGTAAAAAGATAAAAAAGAAACAAAACAATTCAAAAATTAAAATAAATTAAAATAAGCCGTGGCAGCTAAGAGATGACCAGTCCCTACTGATGGCGCCCGTTCACGAACATGACGCATGGATCAGCACCATTCAGCTCAACCATTTTGAAGGGAACTTAATGATCCAACACACACGCCACCACCAGCGAGACATTAAAGTGAGCATGACATACTCTCAGTCGCCAGGGCACATTCAAGTCAATGAAAGACGTACCTAGTAAATGGTAGCTTTAAAGTACTTAGGTAAGTACATAGTGCTCACACACATGTGCTATGCAGTTATACAATACTAGGAGATTGAATTTATACAATGTAAATATAGTTTTTACAATCTTCAGCAGCTCCAACAATTATTTCGAATGCTAATCAATTAGTTTATGCGCCCTGTGGAGCTGGACCAGCGCTGAGCCAAGCATTTTTATCCGTAATGTAATCCCCTAATTTATAATATGCTTGGCGGCATAGTGTGCGTTTTATACAAGATTTAAATTTTGTTTCATTCAGTTGGAGTATGTGGGGAGGTATTTTATTATAACATTTTAAACAGTACCCCATGAAAGATGAGTCTACTTTAGCCAGTCTGAAGCCCGGTTGAACTAATTGGTCCCTACTTCTAGTCCTATAATTGTGTCTTTCACCTCTTTTACTGAAAAGACTTAGATTTTTCCTTACGTACATGATGTTTTGAATGACATCCAGGACTGAGGTACGTAGGGGTCTTGGTATGAAATGTATGGTCATAAACCCACAAACCAACTGCGGGAAGAGTAGCTCTCTCTTGATCCATCGACCAGTGCAGCCGTTACTGAGCCACGAGCGACGAGGCCAATTGCAAATAGTGCCTATACTAATAAATTAGCAAGTTAACACCACTACCCATCAATTTCATCCTTAATAACCCTGTATCACTTCAAGCGACAAACAAAAAGGCCTAAATAAGCATCCCACGCATGCCTTACGAAACTTTTACAATAGTGTTACCTTTTTCGTCCAGTAGTGTATGTAAGGAACATATTTCACAAACGCCTACAGTGTAAGTACACGCATTTATCGTGATTTAACAAATTGGAGCCGTTCCCTTTTCAATGGCCTTAGTGGTAACTGGTATGTAGCTGTTTGGGAGCTAGAGTTGCAAAAATATACGCGATCTGTTTAATGGTGTCTCAGAACAAATAAAAAACCAAGTCAGAGCGCTGTCAACAGTGACGTGAGGCCGGTTTCGTAAACATGTGTGCACTTAGTTTGGTGTAGTTTGATTGTAGTGTCATTGTAAATGTGTGTGTGTGAGCGTGTATGCACAGAGCGGTGGTGCAGTTTTAGCATGCTTCACTGTATTGTTCGCAGCGCTCCGTCTTGGTTTTTTATTTGGTCTGAGAAAGGTGTAATGTTGTTATTATAGATTTATAAACCTACAATAGTCATCACATGATCTGACCATGATGTCTAGATTTTTAAAGAGACTGAAAAGAAACACCGAGCTCATCTTCTTAGTTTTTAAATATTATGACGTTTAAAAATGTTTAAAAAGACTAATGTTTCAAATAAATATAATTTAGATAGAAATTTTAATTGTCATTTAAAGGTGTTTTGAATCAGATGATAATGGGTATTTTGAAGAAATTACTCAAGTATCGAGTGAAATTATACGAGTATATAGGTATTGTGTGCAAAAAATTGCCATAAAATTATCATAATTCTTAATTTTCTGCATAAAATAAACATTATATTATTTTACTTTTGCGAACCTACTTCTGTTAGTATTTTTACGTAACGTCATACTTGTGTTTTTTTTTTCGTGCAGAATACCTAACTATACTTATTATTTTTTGGACGCAAGCTCCTCAACCATAACGACTAACAATCGCAAGATAATGCCCTCGTAAAATCCCATGGCTTTTGTTAAAAAGATATACGTTTGTATAGATTGCTTTGTTTTGCATGTACTTGCAAGTAAGTAAGCTCAATTGGAGAGTACTTATGAAGGTATTGCTAAAATTGGAGGCTTGATTTATTAGTGGTATCCGTTTTATTATTCCATGGCTTAAATGGTACAGATTAGAACCAAGATATTGAACCATGCTTTGCAAGTTAAAGTAACGTTGATGCAGCCAACTATGAATAACGATGAAGGATGTTCGAGGTAGACGAAAAACAGTTTTTCAGGGGTAAATCTTGTAAAAAAAAAAAAAAAAAAAGCCGTCCGATAAGGACCAGGCCCGGGTCGACGGCGCGTCGTGTTCCACGAACCTCAAAAAAAAAAGCACATGCGGGTCTAGGATCTCCAGTGGAACTATGATATCCCTCCTATGCTGTGCCAGATGAGCAGCAACTCTGTTGCTGCGGAGTTGCTGCATCCGGGAGCTCCTGGTTGCCGCTTATTTTGTATTGAATGGCGAAAGAATTAAGGCAAGGTTTTGGGTAGCGTCATCCAATAGTTAGCATAACAACAAAGGGGTTGGATAAATTGTTGGTACTGATAAAAAATAATGAAATGTTTGACGTTGTGTAAAATATCACTTTTATGAATTTTTATGAAAAATCAAAGTGTTGTAGCAATCTCAAATTCAGCCGTACAAATCCCATTTTTTTTTGTATAGATTACGCAAAATCTTTTTAAAAAAAAAAAACAGCCGACTTCCTAAAAAAAAAAACACAAAAAAATAGAAAACAAATTTTAATTTCGGAAGTCTCTGCTTTTCAATCTTCGTTATTTGCCACCGAAGTTGGATGTTTTTTTTTGTAAAAAGTTTTTATTTTTCCCTTTTCTGTTGTGGTGCCTACCTCACACAAATTCGAATATCACTACCTGCTATGTAAATAACAGTGACGGAGTCAAATCAGATGTCGTCTACATAGACTAAGTGGGAAAAATACGTAATTATGACTCAAAAACTACGCAAGCAAAGTTAATAAAATTTATATGGGACCAACAATGAAGCCTCACCTACCAAAAAAAAGGAATTATCAAAATCGATTCATAATTGGCGGAGCAATCGCGTAACCACAAAACAAGCAAATCTATTGGAAATAACCATGTATTTTATATACAGGAAGCGTTGTTCTTAATACGAACGTGATAAATTTTATAATTAAAGATGACTCATCATCATACTGTTACATTGGTGATATATTACGTCAATAATATATATTGTATGAACAAAATTGTAATATTGATTACAGTGACTTCTGCATATTGTGAAGGACATAGCAGAAATGAGTTTTATGTAGCGTATTAGTGTTTGTATGTACCTATATTCATTTTATTTTTCTTATCAATATTGTCGGGTGGCTAACAAGACGACTGCCCACCCGATGAAGATTCTTCTAACTGAACAGACAGCTGTGCTGCTGGGGAGTTTGTTGCACCACTTCTTCTTCCCAGCTAAAGCACTAGAAACTGGTGCAGGGCGGGCGTTTTGGGGACTGTCTTTATGGCTTACTAGCTGCACCCCGCGGTTTCACCCGCATAAGTCTCGATCCCATGGGAATATCGGGATAAAAAGTATCCTATGTCCGATTCGAGGTCATGGTCTACCCATGTGCCAAATTTCATCCAAATCCATTTAGCCGTTTTAGCTTGAAAGCGTAACAAACAAACAAATTCACTTTCGCATTATTAATATTAGTATAATTATTGTAATGCAATTTTAACGGTCGAAAAGTGCTGATTCTCAGCCTAGTTTGAATAAATGACTTGATTTTTATGATGCTAAGTTGTTACCACCGCCTAAGGATAGTTGCAATACCAGAGGCATAAAAGATGTATTACCATCACAGAGGCAAAGCTGAAACGCAGCAAAGCATGTTATGCTCGCAGTATATATAGGTTTGGTGCTATTTCAAGGCAGTTGCCCGTAGCAACATCAAAGTCAAAGTCAAAGTCAAATAATTTATTTCAAATAGGCACATGAAAGGCACTTTTGAACGTCAATGAAAAACAAAGAAATAGAATTGATTCTAGTTGCCCATTCCAAAAGGTAGCTTTCGTATGGAGAAGAATGAACAAGAAACTCCACCGTTACTCTTTTCAAAAAATTTTACAATATTTTGCATACATGAATTATATATATAATTATATGTGAAGACCATGCACCCACAATAAGATTACTGTCCCACAAAAGGCAAAAAAAAATTATAAATGGAGCAATGACAAATAAATCAGTTATGTGATAGGTACATGGTGCTCACATATTTACAAACATTGTAAAAGTGTACGATATTACAATATTCCTAACATCTTTACAAGTAATACTAATAAGTCTGTGACAACATTACTATGAGTTCTACTAATGCTCTTGAAACTGCAAGTGTGTAATAAATGTTGCGTTTGAGCATTCAACTCCGTTCTTAGTAAACAGTTGTAAGTCCTTTGAGCTACACGATGCGACAGCATAAGTGTAGTGGGCTATGAAGTGAGAACCGCCTTCCTAATTTTATTTTACATACAAAATAAAATTATGCGGCTAACAAGTCTCTAAAATTCTTAACTAGATGTTGCGCAGCGTAGGTGCTGTAGCTTTCATATCGCCAACTTAAACGTGGTCCTTAGAGCCGTATCGAGGTTCACTGCCAAAGGTCACATCGCAAAAATGCTTGCGCTTACATAACATCTAAATCCGGCATTCAAGGTACCCTGAAATCCGTTAAAAACTTAAGAAACGCGGATTCGTTTTTATGTAATGATGTCATAATATAATTGGCGTGCGAAGTAAAAAACAAGACAATCACATATTTGCGTGGCTAAGTATTTAGTAAAATTTTATATAAAAATTTTGTTCATGCTTTCCGAACGTTGTGTATATTATGTCGATAGGTATACTGGTATATTTATACATTTTGGAATTAATTTTTTTACAAAGTAGTGTGTGTTCCTTGAAAACATTATCATCTCTGCCTGAATGGAATGCTACTTTGCCACTTCACTACTTTTTTATTTTATGGTGTATATAATAAAGAGTATCATTCTATCTGTTTATCTACTGAACTTAGTAATAGGACCAAAATCACTTGTCAGATGAGGCCGTGCCAAGTACATACAGGCATATCATATCGCATCGGAAGAATATCAGTGGGCCTAAAACGGCCACATTAGCAATTCCTCTAAAAGCGATTCATTTCCTGAATTTCCAGCTGTCATTAACAATTCATCTAATTTGACACAAAAGGAATTCTATTCTTAAATATTTATTTTATTCTGTTTCTTAGTATTTGTTGTTATAGCGGCAAGAGAATTACATCATCTATGAAAATTTCAATTGTCTAACTATCACGGTTCATGAGATACAGCCTGGTAACAAACAGACAGACAGACAGACGGACGGACAGCGGAGTCTTAGTAATAAGATCCCGTTTTACCCTTTGGGTACGGTACCCTAAAAAAAAAGAATCAGAGTTTGGAGGGAATGAGTGAAAAACACAAACCGTGATGTAAAATCACGGTTTGTGTTTTTCAACGACAAAAGTTTAACTGTCATTTAATTCTTCAAGGACTTTCTAATTAACTACAATAGTTTTTAGTCCGCGCGCGGCCCGTCCACGGGCATACACGTTAAATGGTATCAATTCTATGAAACAGACTTAACGATATACCAAAAATATTGTCATCGTTTACTTACGAACAAAACAACTAGTACCTACATATTACATTCCACACGTTTGCATTCACGAGAGCAGTCTGTCTACAAAAGCAGTGTTCTTGATATTTATCCAAACTGTTTATTTTTATAAACTTGTCAATGAAGTACATACAACATTTAGTTAAATGTTAACCACTTGACAAAGCTATTATCGTGTTTAACCACACCTAGTTAAATTGTAGACCAGTCAGCCTCAAAAAAATGTATACATCGACAAGAATTCATTTGATTGTCAACAATATTTGTGTTCAATTCCATAGTCCTACTATCCCACTTCCTACTAAGATATATAATACAATAAATGTGAATTGTGGCTACACATTGATTCAATAATAAGGAACAAAGATTGTAGGTAATGAAATGAATTCTTATTTATTTATTTATTTACTAGCTGCGCCTCGCGGTTTCACCCGCGTAAGTCTCGATCCCGTGGAAATATCGGGATAAAAAGTATCCTATGTGTTAATCCAGGTCATAAACTATCTGTTTGCCAAATTTCATCCAAATCCATTCAGCCGTTTTTGCGTGATTGAGTAACAAACATCCAAACACACAAACACATAAACACACAAACACACAAACTTTCAGATTTATAATATTAGTAGGATAATAGAATATATATATATATATATATATATTTATTATATATATATATATATATTATATAGAAGGATAGTAGGATAAAAGGATTACCATCGAGATACATTACAATTATCTTTTACAATAATAAAACTAGTTTAATAAACATTATCCCGTAATGCAAACTCAATTACAGGTAACCACAGCTTACACAGTCTTGTCGATCTATAGGTACGAGTACATCTTTTTGAGGTTGCCTGTACCTGTGAATTCGACTTTGCACTGTTCAAATTACAGATCTAGCTAGATATCTAGCTTCTGCCAGCTACTTTGTCCTCGTGAAATTTCTTGTATATATTATCTATACATGATTATAAATTAAAGTCACTTTTCGTATTTGTCTGTATGTCCGCGTTGTTCTTCTAAACCACGCAACAGATTTTGATGGGGTTTTCACCATCGTTTAGAGAATTTATTCCGGAAGGTTTATGTGTATAACACGTTACTATTAAAGTTAAATGTAACTAAGAAATCTCGATGTTTTCACAAGTCATAAAAACCGTGGAAAGCAGGAGTATGTCGCTACTTTTAACACAAAGTATATCTTAGGACACTCGGCAATACTGTAGCTTCCCAATGGTGAAAGAGTTTTCGGAATCCAATCAGCAGTTCCGAAGATAACCCCCTACATACACACTCACAACTTTTAATTCTTTATAATATTAGTATAATATATCTCAAAGCCACAAAATAATATGAATCTATGCAGTAATTTATATTACTGAGAGATTTTTCCTCCTGTACGAGCGAGAGTTTTTATAAAGATGCAGTTTTGCGATTTGCTCGCAAAAAGGTCGTGATGACATGACAACACTGTTTGTCCACCGCACCGTGAACGGGACGTCAACGAGAAACGAGTACTTTCGCTACTTCGGCGTCGTCATCTCGTTCTCGTTGGCGTCCCGTTTCCGGTGAAAAAAAAGAAAAAAAAAAAGGTTTTTTTTAATTATATAAAAAATCAATTTGTTTGACCCAGGCCAAATAAAAACAAAAAGATTAAAACAGTAGGTATTTTGTGCCTCACGGCTCCGCCAAATACGCCCAGGCGGGCGGTGCAGTGGACAAACGGCCTATAGCTATGCAGTCGTTTCTCGTTTACCTTTGAACACTTTTAAGTACTCACGATTTAGTCTGATATCTGTCTGTCTGTCGTTTAAGTCACGAAGGCGATGTAATAATGAGACAGGATTGTAAAGAGATTGACTGGATAATAGTTTTGCCATTGAATATTCGAACGTAAAGTTCAGTCGATCATTCATTATAGATTATTTAAAAAAGGTAGTTTTAGGGTTCCGTACCCAAAGGGTAAAACGTGGCCCTATTACTAAGGCTCCACTGTCCGTTCGTCCGTTTGTCCGTCTGTTACCAGGCTGTTGTAACTCATGAACCGTGATAGTTAGACAGTTGAAATTTTCACAGATGATGTATTTCTGATGCCGCTATAACAACAAATACTAAAAAAACAGAAAAATATTTAAGGGGGCTCCCATACAATAAACGTGATTTTTTTACGTTTTTATAGATAATGGTACGGAACCCTTCGTGCGCAAGTCCGACTCGCACTTGGCCGGTTTTTATTATTTTATTTATAGCTTGTACTGTCTTCCTGTATTGCAAATTCTTGTCAGAGGCGTCTATGAGGCGTCAAGCTTGTCCGGCCATCTTTACTGGGCAACGTTTCATCGTTTCTGGAAGGACAAAGTATGAGCCATCGACAAGAGAAGCAGAACGATCGACTTTGTCTGACCTTTGGTTCCTGAGAATAGAGGTATATTTGAAGACTGGCTGCTGCCCGCGGCATCGCCCACGGGGAACCTATTTTACTACAGCAAAGAAAAAAGGAGGGTTATGATTTTGACCGGTATGTATGTATGTATGTATGTAAGTATGTATGTATCTTTGTATGTATGTATGTATGTAAGTATGGTCATCTGTTCCCTCCTATCTTCTAAACCACTAATCACAATTTGACAAATGAGGTATCGTTGGACGCGTCTTGATCTTCCGCTGGTTATAGGCTATGTGACGACACATTAAATGGCGCCCTATAGAGGACATAAAGTCAGGAACTAAAAAAAAAATTGTTTAATCGTACCATGTTGGGTATCAAATGAAAGGGCTTAATGAGCACATTGCAAATCTATATATATATAAAAGGTACAAACAAGACATCACTGACAGACAAATTAAAAATCTGGAGTCACACGTAATCTATTCGGTTTATGCCTTAACACGTGTGACTCCGGATTTTTAATTTGTCTGTCTGTGGTGTCTTGTTTGTACCTTTTTAGTCATAGTTGGGTTTTAGTTTTAATTACTTAATTTTGTTTTTAATTCTTTTGGTGTTATAATGTTTTTTTTTTTTTTTAAGTATCCTCTCTGTCTGTGAGGGTCCCTTCAATTTAGCAATAACTGTTATTTTGATATTACAAACAGACACTATATTATGTATGTATTTATTGTATAGATCACTTCAAATATTCCTAAAGAAGCAAGATTTTATGACATACATTAATTACTAATGAAACTTGTCAGACCTTTATTTATATGGGGTAATGCTCATTGATACACTCTGGGGAGAACGGAGTTATGTCGGACTCCTACTGACTAAATCAGGCTTTTCTATCTCGCGTTTCCAGTCAGATCGAAAATACCTCATCTAGGCAAGCAGAATTTCCGCCAGGGTTGCGAAAAAGTCCGAAAGGGATACCGGGGCCCTTGGCAACAGGAACTGAAGAAATACGGGTGGGTTTCTGTCAGTAAAAGTCTGAAACGCCCTCCCGCTCCGCCCAGAGCGGGAGAAGTCATATGATGATTTCCCAACCAAAAAAAAAAAAAATTGTTGAACTCACGACCTCTTGATCTTTGATTGAATTATTCAGCATATATTATGCATAATTATTGGCTCACAACAACCTTTATCACTACATCCTTTCCTTACATATTATAAAACAAAGTCCTTCGCCGCGTTTGTCTGTCGTACGCGATAAACTCAAAAATTGCTACACCGATTTTCATGCTGTTATCACCAATGGATAGAGTGGTTCTCGAGTAAGGTTTTAATATATAATAATCGACATCTACGCGGGCGAAGTCGCGAGCATCAGCTAGTATTATATAAAGTCCTCTGCCGCGACTGTCTGTCTGTCTGTTCGCGATAAACTCAAAAACTACTGCATCGATTTTCATGCTGTTTTCACCAATGGATAGAGTGGTTCTCGGGGAAGGTTTTAGTATATAATAACCGACATCCATGCGGGCGAAGCTGCGGGCATCAGCTAATATAATATATTTTTAATTATTGATATGAGTAGGATTTCAATTATGAAATATATAAATTAATTTCCAATATTAGGCCATAAATAAATGATTCTAGGACGAATCGATTAAAATTTTATAAATTGTGGTGCCTGGACATAAATCACGTCTTTAATTAAATATGTAGCCTTATCGGGCTTATTGCTTTGGTTGCTTTTGAGGTCTTCTGGTTTTAGCTAAAAGAGTAAATTAAGGCGGTACCCGAGCAAAATAAATTCGTAGACTGAATCCCGGTGAGTTACAGTAGTGAATGCGCTCAAATTTTAGGATAAAATCTTCTTAAAATCAAATATTGGTCAATTGAAAAAAATAATGTTACAAAATGTTCATTATTAAATTGTCTATCAATTAATGTCAGTAGCAATTAAATAATGTTTACTTTACGAGGAGATGCATGATATATATAAGATTATTTCTCATTTTTATGGCTTCGTTGGAAGGAAAGAAACATATACATACTTCTTTAAAAAAAAAAAGAAATGCACAATTTTGGAATTAAGATTATGTAGAAATTTAATGTATTTTTATTAATTGATATTTCTTTTTAAATAACAAGTAGTTAGCTCCTAAAAACTACCAAAAAAGCGGCTAGAGTGGCGTTTTGCTCAGGGTACCGCCTTAATGTATCGGAAGGAAGCCTATCTAATTTGTACATAACTGGCAAATTGTATGCGCTAAATACCCATAACAGTTTTTTGGGAAACACAAGCTATTCAGGTTCAAATTTTTTTGAAAAATCATCAAGAATTTTTTAAAATTATATACTAATATTCTAACTCGAACTTTTAAATTCTTTCAAATACATGTTTATTAATTACCTCCTTAATTCCATATATTATAATTCTTAGCATAATCAGCCCATAATGTTCCCACTGCTGGGACACAGGCCTCCTCTCTGTAAGAGGGAGAGGGCCGTAATCCACTAAGCGGGCCCAGTGCGGGTTGGTAGATGACACTTCGAATTTTTGGTTCTAGGACAATGCCAGTTTCCTCACGATCCGATGATTTCCTTCACCGTTTTGTTTTTTTTTTCTATCATTATTGATAACAAGACACATAGTTATTAAAGTTTTTATGACTTAGATGAGATAAAGTCTAAAGTTTACTAATGACTTTTTAAATGCCCTTGTAGAGGTCAAAATATTATGCAACACGCATTGTTATTTCATTCAATGTCGTGAAGAAAAAATCTTTGAATAAAAGTGTGAAAAGGATGTTGTAATTATTTGCAAATGTCGCCTCGTAGTAATAAAATGTTTTTGAGGTCGATTGTAACATACCTACTTGAAAAACTATTCGTTATATAAACTTCTTGACAATGATGCGATATTTAAAATAAAAAAAAATCAAAATATTTTATTTCACATAAGCCTACATGGGCACTTATGAAACGTCAGAAGCTAGGTGCACGGTTCCAATTGGTCGTTTCCTATGGAGAAGAGCCGGCAAGAAACTCCATGGTTACTCTTTTAAAAGATAATTGGCTTTTACAATAATTTCGAATTACAGTGTTAATAGTTATGGGAGGACAGTGTAGGCCATTCAAAAAGTATCAGATAAAAAAAAATATTAAAATTAAATTAAAACTAAAAATAAAAGTCTACAGTTCACTAAGCCTACGACGTTCTCACATTCACAAGATAGAAAGGAATCTATATACGATAAATAAGATACTACAGATAAAAACCTATTTAAAGCAAATGACATGATTGCCGTTACAACTGTAACAAATATATTTTTTTTTTAATTTTTATTTAAATGGTTCTACCAGCCATGTTATGAACTATTTAGGTAACCTAATATAATATCCCTGAAGGGTTATGCAGAGGTGTACCATAGTACACCCACATTTTGCCAGTTATGTTTAAGTCCCATGTCATAGGGGGCGAGCGTATTGCCATCAACCGAACACAGGTCCAGAGTCCGGGCTGCTACTGAGAAATTCCAGACGGACAAACTCAATAACACTTTGCCCGTTCTGGTAATAGAACCCAGGACCTCATTCTCAGCAATAGCGGTCGCAGCCACGAGACTAACGAGGAATGATTGAATTTTAGGTAAATATATAAAATATAAGGCTGATTCCGCATCGAATTTAATTTATCTGACTGTAATATCCTGTATATCATAAAAGATAAAAAGGTTGGAGAACGTATATTTTAAATAATCACCACCAGAAAATGATAATCATAATTATCTACAATTTTCCAAAGTCCGTCTCAAAGGACCAATTTGATCCTAAAAAGTTATGGAACCGTTAAAAAAACAAGTCATAAATAATAAAACATTTAATAACTTAATGACATACAATTATAATTAGCTAAAATAATATTCACAGTAATTATGCCTTTCGTAAAAACTGTGCAACATGGCGATTTAATTTATATGGTGTTAAATAAGACTTATACGAGTAAGTCATGGCTATAATTTACATTATTAAGCAAATTCAAATTTCGCGATTCACCTCATTAAGCCAATCATCTTTTCGTCATTATCGGTAGTATTGGAATTATAATTATGTTTCAAATTGACTTTGACATTATGAATATAAGAATTGATTTTGCGAAATTATTGAACCATAGTTTTGTTAACAAACATTGCAGTTATTTACATTTTAATTAATAATAACATGATAATGTTATGAAATATATTAATTTCATAATTAACGCAACACTGTAGCATTTCCGTACAAATGATTTAACAATGTTTTTTATTTATTTATATCGGTCACAATAATAAGGAAATTATTTTGTTTAATTAATGGATTGTTTGAAAATACAATTGTTGCGTAATGTAATGATAACAAGAATTACAAGGAAACAGATAAACAAGAAAAATAAACCTCTCGTCTCGAAACACCAATAATAAACAACTGGTTAGAAATCTGTTATTAATTTGGTATATAAAGTAGACTTTTGTTTCTAATTAAAATTAACGACCTGGAAAATTACAGTGTCTAGAAAATTTTGGTTGATAAATTGTTCAAAGAAGTGGCAAAAAATTCTTAGATATTGTAGCATCCACAACACGGGCCCGTGGTGGATTACAGTCCACTCCCTTTCACAGCGAGAAGGCCTGCGTCCCAGCAGTGGGAACATTATGTGCTGATTTTGTTATTCTTCTATGTGTTTAAACAGCATAAAATAATGATGATATTTAAGTATCAGTTGTTATGTCTCGGTGCTGTCTTTCGTGAAGGTCACTCTTCTACCATTGTTTATATTTTACATACAATTATTTCACTGCATTGTTTAACAAATTCCGCGTTTCCGATTTTTAAAACTGAATAATTTTAAAATTATTGTGTTTGATTTTTCGTCTTCACTACTATAGAAATTTTCATGTTTTTAACACCACGATTTTTGAACTGTAAATACTTATCACAATTTGGAAATCACTCAAGAAATCACACTACAGATGGCTCGCCATACACTCCAGCAAATAAAATCACATTGCAGCTTCTCTGCGTGATTAAAAATATGAATTCCTTATTTGCTTCAAACCTTTGACCCAGTATCCTGTCTTCTAAACCAACGACAGTTGCAGCTGCTGCTACAGTACCCTCTTCCGTCACTTCAATATCTACATTCTGGATAGATGAAGTCACGTATAAAGGATTATCAGCAATACCAGGCAGTTTCGCCTTTGTCCTGTCAAATATTGAGTGTATTCCCGAATACATCAGCGGTGGGATCAAATCCAATCTTGATGATAGTCTGAATCTAGGTATATAAGTGTCAATGGCTGGTGAACTGCCTTCTATTCTAAACTCTGTCATCCAATTCTGTGACTTAGTTGCTAGGTTTTTGAGTACAGTCTTGACTGATATGCCGTCGTACGGTAAAATAATCATCATTGAGAAATCCTCGTTTTTCCCGTATGTCATTTCTAGTACTTGGGCATTGATTTCGTCGGAGTCTCCAACGAAGTGAGGTGCTTTGTGGTACATCATGTTCACTGATCCAATTGTCTTCCCTTGTGAGTTGTAGAAGGCATCGACCTTCGTTTGTGTTGGGTCAAAAGGATGCGTCCAGTTTGCTTTGAAGTACAAGGCGTCGACCAACACCATGCGTAAGTTTTCCAAATCTTGTGGCTTCACTGCGTTCAGGATCCTTCCATCAGTAGCGTAGCAGATGAATAGATTAATATCATGAGCTAATTCAGTCGTGTTCTGAGTTTCAGATGAATATATCGACATGTCGTACCGTAAAGCCGACTCACAGAATTCATCGTGTACTTTAGTCGCACATTCTGTAAACATTGCCGACTGTCCTTTCACTATGACATCCTGGTACTGCGACTTCAACACATCGTTGGCAGCTGAATGCAAACACTGTGTTTTCCTCAAATCCTTTGGTAATCTCAACGCACTCACTAATTCAGAAAATGTTTCTCCGGAAGATCCTTCAGCTAGCAAGGAGAATATACTCCAAACAGAGAGTGGAGATAAAGCAATGTTCTTTGTTCCAAAATTCTCTTGAAACGCGTAAGTATTTTCTAGTAATTGTAAGGTAAATTCATTCACAGGTGTGAAATCTATTGGAGACGCGGACCGTGCGGCTGCGGCGCCTATGAAGGCTAGGAGCGTCCACGTTACGATCATCGTTCCGCGATCTTAAGCGAACACTGATCGTTCTCCGTTCTCACGTGCGGACTGCACAATGAATATAATTTAACTGGTTAGGTAACGTTTGTTTGTACCTTTATGTATAGTATAACATGAGACGTTTGGTAGAGGGATGGTTTAGCCGGAGACTAGCGGCACATGCGGTGTTACGTGGTAAATTGCTGGAGGGACCTTGAAAAGATTTATGGTCAATGAACGTCGTAAAATAGTGGAGTTTTAAGTTGTTTGGTCCTTACTTATTTCTATTACGTGTGTCTTATTTATAACTTTTAATGTGGAAACTAATCTATTTAAAAAAAATGTGAATTTTGATGTTTTCCTTGTATAAATGTCCTTTAAAACTGTTTACTACACTTAATAGGTAATTTTAATTACACAATTTATATGCCAGTAATTTTCCCTTCGACGTATATGTCCGTTCGACAAGGTCTCCCGTATATAATATCTTAGAGAAATTAGTTAACGGGATTTGCAATTTAGTCCAAGTCTTTTTTTTACAAGAGTCATTTTTGGGATCTTTCTTCAAATTACAATGCAGGCTATTATACATTCCATGTCTAGATTTTCCATAAATTAATGGTTGGACTATTACAAATCATAATAATCATGATGGAATGGGTCAATATTTGCTTATTGATATTGCTTATTGATTTTTATTGCATTAAGATTTGATATCGATTTAATTAAAGCGTCAGGACAAATATTTACGTATCCGACAGACTTATTTTTAAATCTAGACAAGTGTGCTTATGATTTGTTTATGCAGGGAATCTTTATACGTGGTAATATGAATGTGAGGATTGGAAATTATATCTTGATCTGTGATTAAATATCAATGTGGCACATTGTACGGACTTTGTTTCATTGACAATACTTATGTGACAGCCTCGTTTGTCTAGACTCTAGACGCAACTTTTTATTCTCATTATGTAAATCAACTGTGTCAAGTGAAATGAAAAACCACGCTAATTAAAAAAAGCGTTTTACGTAAACAATTGCTCCACGCATTTATAAAAAAAATATAAAAACATCTATGTAAGAGCAGTGGTGGCCTAGTGGTAACGGTCGCGACTTACGACTTGTTGTGGTTGATCGTAGGTTCGAACCCTGACAGGTGCTTTACTATTTGTAACTTATTTTATCACCACTGCTCTCAATCAAGACATGTGACACCTACCAACCCGCACTGGGCCCGCGTGGTCCCACTCCCATCCATTACGGCCCACTCCCTCTCACTGAGAGGAGGCCTGTGCCCAGCAGTGGGAACATTATAGGCTGATTATGTTGTATGGCAATTGACACGTGCCCTATAAGATAGGACCAAAATGTTGGTGTAGATAATTACATTAGGCATCTGCCTACCAGCCAAGTTATTCTGGTCAGCAAAGTGTTTATTTATTTTGAAATAGCGTGCAAATAATGATAAGTGATTCGAGTGACAAACCGGGTCAAATATGTTGACTTTTTTTTTGCTAAACAAACTATGTAGTGTGTGATAGCTTGATAAGGCTGTACGTCCTCGCATTTCATTGATAATTATGATGGCAAATACTCTGACTGGTTTATTTGTTTAATGATTCCAAATGCGTCTCTGAAGAAGGTTTTAGGATCAAATGTTCCCAGATAGAATAAAATGGAAGGTGACACATTTTATTGTATCATAATTAAATATAAATAGGCTGTGCTATTTCAATTAATTATAACAAATGTGTTTTAAAATATTCATATTATGTAGTAGAAGTATGGAAGAAAAAGACATGTTCGCCCGACCCCAAATAAATTGGGATATTAATGGTGGTGTTAAGTTATGAAATATTCAGTTAGTAACTTAAATTAAGTATATTTTAATTATGAACGTACTTATGACACTAAACCACAGAGTAAATAATTTCTTTCCTCATGTGACTAGCAACGAACCGAACCTTTACCTACTTATATTTTTTTCATAATTAATACTACACAATCAAACGAACAAAAATCACTTTATGACACATAATAGCGTCAAAGCGGATCCTATTAGTAACAATTGTTTAATTTAAGTTTTTGTTCCAAAATTACAAACGATTAAAATGTTTAGCAAAGTGTCGATGATCGGTTTTTGTGAAGCAAATTATATTCTTAAATCAAATTTTATGGGTGAATCGTGCGTCTATAATGTCAAGCTAATCGATCGAAAAAATTGAGGCGTGTCCATAAAGCTCTGTTGTTGTTGTGTTCCGTACATAGGATTTATTAGATAACAAGCGATCCGCTTCTGCTCCGCACGGTTTTTACGACTTGACAAAATATCGAGATTTTTTTGTTATATGTATGTAATTTTAACGTACATATTATACACATAAACCTTCCGGACTAAATTCTCTAAACGATAGCGAAAACCTCATCAAAATCTGTTGCGTGGTTTAGAAGAAGAAAGCGGACATATAGACGCACACGAAAAGCGACTTTATTTATAATATGTATAGATAGATTATGAGGAAGATAACTAATATTTTTATGGTAGTAAAATGTTCTTTGTTTGTGTCCGTCTCTTGCATTTATAGTCAAGCATCTCATGTTTAGCCAGTAAAAGTTGTAATAAAATTATTACCATTTATCAGGTGGTTTTATGCAGGCTTACTAGAAGCATATTTACATTTTCGTGCCAAAAAGAAAACAAAAAAAAACTTTTTTACAAAAAATTAAACCGGCGAAAAAAGAACTGAAAAGCGAAAAATAAATAACTTTAATTTCGGAAGTCGGTGTCTTCGCTTTTCAATTTACGTTTTTTGCCACCGACTTCCGAAATTAAAGTTATTTATTTTTCGCTTTTCAGTTCTTTTTTCGTCGGTTTAATTTTTTGTAAAAAAGTTTTTTATTTTTCGCTTTTCAGTTACCATCCACTCCAGGGTACTCCAGGGGGTTACTCGAGGTTAAAGACCTGGAGTTGATGATGAGTGGTTGTGTCATCAGAACTACGTATGTGTGCGAAATTTCAACAGAATCGGTTCACAGTTGAAAATTCAGTTGGTGAAAAATCAATCAACCCCATTTTTTCTACCTTTAGGGGTGGATTATAGTTTCAATGGGACCAACTTCGAGGTATACCCTTCCCAATAAAAAAATAATTTTTCAAATCGGACTACTCACTAAAAAGTTAAGCGTGGTTATACAAAAAAAAAAAAAAAAATATACTTATCGACTTGAGAACCTCCTCCTTTTTTTTTCGTCGGTTAAAAAACCCTGACACCTGGTTTTTTATTGATAAGGGAGGTTAGAATGCTTATTCCTTTCATAATAAAGCCTTAAACAATAAGGTCTGTGTCCGTCCACTACATAGGACTTATTTTACTTTAGTAAAATTGGCTTGCTATATTTAAGTATTTAAAAATAATGTTCCGCGGTACCCAAATAATTACGGAACTGAGCACACTGTTTTTGCAAAATGATGCCAATTTAGTTAATCAGCACTGAATGCGTTTAGTCACTTCAAAACATTTGAGTTTTAATATTTACATAACAGAAAAAGGTAGGTATCATTTTTTGTGCAAAAAACTCGTAATATAGTTCTTACGCTCATTATAAACAGAAATAATACGCAAGCAGAGAGACTCGATACATACCATCTAGAAAGAAGAGGGTTTGGACAGTGGACATCATGCAATAATAAGTGTGATAGTTCCAATTTTTTTGTATTTTTACCCGACTACGGCGAAGAAAAAAGGAGGGTTATGATTTTGACCGGTATGTATGTATGTATGTAAGTATGGTCATCTGTTCCCTCCTATCTTCTAAACCACACGGAGTCACACGTAATCTGTTCGATTTATTTAACACGTGACTCCGGATTTTTAATTTGTCTGTCTGTGGTGTCTTGTTTATACCTTTTTAGTCGTAGTTGGGTTTTAGTTTTTATCACTTTATTTTTAGGTACATCTTGATCTTCATGATGTCATCTTTAAACTTATTATTATTCTTTTCTTTTTTCATTTGAGAGTAAATCAAAAATGATTTTTTTGTTTTGGCATATCAATGGAAATGGGAGAAGGCGCTGACTCCTGCCATACATGTTTTTACCTAGTTTTGGATTCAGAGTCTTCATGATTTTGTAACCTCAAATTATGTCAGTAAAGGTTGTTAAAATCAATCTGCCTAGCCTTTTCACAACTATGTTGGGGTCGGCTCCAGTCTAACCGGATGCAGCTGAATACCAGTATTTTACATGGAGCGACTGCCTATCTGACCTCCACAACCCAGTAACTGGGTAATACGATACCCTTGGTAAGACTGCTTGTCAGACTTTCGGGACTTTCAGTAAAGGTTGTTAACTACAAGAATATCCCCAGTGATTTGCAATTTAAAAAAATCTGAATGTATTCTGTCGCAAAAGATTAATTCATAAAATCTAAACCTAGTTTAACACAGAAAATAATCGTCATTGCCTGTGGCTAAGTAAGTACTAAAAAGTTCAAAAATCTTTTAAATTCAACTCGATTTTTAAACTGACTAAAGAAGCAAATATAAAATAATTACACAGTATAAAAAAAAAAAACTGTCTGTGATTTGTCCCACTGCAGGCCTCTTCTCTTATAGAGAAGGAGCATTGATCACTACGCTTCCTCAAGATGGGTTGGCTGCGGGAAAGTCCGAAAGGGATACCGGGGCCCTTGGCAACAGAAAACTGAAGGAACACGGGTGGGTTTTAGTTAGTAAAAGACTGACGCGCCCTCCCGCTCCGCCTAGAGCGGGAGAAGTCATATGCTGATTTCCCACACTCAAAAAAAAAAGTCGGAATGGCGATTTCAGACTAATATTAACTATATACTTATTAAAATAAATTATTTGGACAAAAAAACACTTCTGGCTCAAAAATGCACAATAATATTGAACTAAGAATTTACTTCCGAAATCGAAAATAGCTCATACATAATAAGGAAGTTAGCTGGTATTCAGCTGCATCCGGTTAGACTGGAAGCTGACCCCAACAGGATTCCGAACAGGCTAAGCAGGTGTTGATGATAGTAAGGAAGTTCCGTTTACTTATATAACGTAGTCCATGACATACAAACTTTGTATTTGATGACATTATCGTTACCTTTCTACGCGCAACCTCGATCGAACTGACGTGATGTTACTCTACAGTCACTTTTAGATCTACAAACTTACTTTTATTATTGTGAAAAAATACAAAGGGCGTGTATAAAAATAATTTTATTTTTATAAAAGTGTAAAATGTCTGTTTTCTTTTCAATTTAAAAATGCCTGTGATCCAAATAAACATAATAATACGCATAAAAAAAATAAAAATTCCCTTGTTTAGGTATTCTTTTCTTCCTTATTTCATGCATTTTTTATAATACTATCACGCCTGTTTCCCTTGAAGGATATGGCAGACCATATCCTTCAAGGGAATTTTTAATTTTTTTATGCGTATTATTATGTTTATTTGGATTCAGGAAGAGAAGTGACTGAATTTACCTTTTTAAATAATCATAGAAAACTGGTTTCAAATTATTTATATAAAAAATAAAGTTGTATCTAAAGACATTGTGAAGATAACTGTCATCGTTTGCATCTATAGTATTAAAAGAAAAATAAAATAAAATAATTTTAATCAATTTGCCTAGCCTCTTCCCAATTATGTTGGGGTCGGCTTCCAGCCTAACCGGATGCAGCTGAATACCAGTATTTTACATGAAGCGACTGCCTATCTGACCTCCTCGACCCAATAACTGGGTAATACGATACCCCTTGGTAAGACTGGTTGTCAGACTTTCGGGCTTCTGACGTCCCTTAACGACTGTCAAAGATCCACAAATGACAGCCGGGACCAACGGCTTAACGCGCTTTCCGAGGCACGGAGGAGTCTCGGTATGTAAACATGGTCACCCATCCACGAACCAACCCCGGCAAGTATAGTTTAACCTGATGAATCGACCCGTGCGGCTGTTATTACATAGCCACGAGCTCCTAAAACTAAAATAAAAAATGTATAAGTGACAAACTTCGACAAACTTCTAATATCGAAACTTCTAATATAATTCGACAAACTTCTAATATTAAAAAAGCTAATGCAGAGAAACCTAAGCAAAAACCTTATTGAAGATTATAAATAAAATTGACTCATGATAGCTATATGCAACATTAGCAACATTAATGTTGAATTCAACGCAATCAATTCATGACATTTATTTACACAAAAGATTATTTTTAATTCGGATGTTTGTCAACATCTCTCTTTCAGTGCATGGCATGAAAAGCTTGTAAGCAACAATACCGTGAACTTTTTGACCCACCATCGTAATTGCCAAATTATACAATTTAAATACCTTCCAATTTTCATCATCATGGTCCTCTGCCTATTGCAGTCCACTGTTTGACATCATTATCATCATTATAATCTTCAGCCCGTCTTTACTACTACGATTTTCCAATCCTGCGCCATTTAAATCAATCTTTGGCTTCTTTCATCCAGCTACTACCAGCCATCCTGCGAGCAGCCTGTAGTTTTTTCAAACGATATTTTTAACTTCGTCATTATAAATAGTTTCTTCACCTGATCACTAAATCCTTACATATTATAAAAGAAAGTCATCCGCCGCGTCTGTTTGTCTGTTCGCGATAAACTTAAAAACTACTGCACCGATTTTCATGCTGTTTTCATTAATGGATAGAGTGGTTCTTGAGGAAGGTTTAAGTATATAATAACTGAAATCCATGCGGGTGAAGCCTTGGGCATCAGCTAGTAAATTATAAAACAAAGTCCTTCGCCGCGTCTGTCTTTCTGTGTTCGCGATAAACTTAAAAACTACTGCACCGATTTTCATGCTGTTTTCACCAATGTATAGAGTGGTTCTCGAGGAAGGATTGAGTATGTAATAACCGACATCCACGCCGGCGAAGCCGCGGGCATCAGCTAGTATAACATATAACTAGCCTATAATATTCCAACTGCTGGGACACAGGCCTACTCTCTTCGAGAGGGCGTGGGCTATAATCCACCACCCAGGCCCAGTGCGTGTTGGTAGATGTCACATGTCTTCGACTTTTTGGTTTCACGTAATATTAACGTATAACTGAAAAAACGAGATGCTACATAAATTGAAAATCATAATCATTTCCAAAACCTCATATCACATCATCTTTGACCCTCTTCTGAACATTGCCAGTTTTCGTGGCAAATTGCCATATTATGTTACTCGTATTTTTCCAGCCAATGCCGCAAGCAAGGTCCCTTCCTGCACTCATAATTTTCCTGTCCGATGAGTTATTATTCCAAACATGTCGCTAAGTGGAAACAGACTGATTCATGACTACTCGTGATGCTATAATTTAACAAACACTGTTCTGTCTGTCGGTTGATACCTAATTGTAGTCAAAATTGGAAAATGTCTAATTGTTTTCGAGACAATACCTAATCAACATACAAAACGCAACGACTAAAAAGCCGGCACATCTTCCTCAAAACGGTGGCATCTCTAATTCTCTACTAGTAACCCGGCCGACACCCGTTGCAAAATGTGGCACGATACTCTCCACCCTCTCAATACCTGCCACTAAGCGAGCTTATTCCAACCTTCCGTGGCCAACTTGGAAGTCTCTGAACTGCCTCCGAACCCAAGTGGGAAGATGAAATTACAACCTCGCAAAATGGGGCTGCCTCGACGCAAACTATATCCCACCTTCAATCCTGCCGTCTGTGCCCCAAAAAATGCAGCAATATCGATCTCGCCGACGACGTTGCCGTGGAAATGGGCCGACAAAATTCAATACACTGTCGTGCCATCTATACGACAAAGAAGAAGAACACACAACAGAATATCGGATCTTTTTGTTTCTTCATATCGGCATGAACAATAATCAATACTATTTTCATGTTTACCCATTACAGCTAAACTTGATGAGTGTTGAATATAATTACGAGTATTGTACCAATGTAATGTAATCATTGTATCAGTGTTATCATTAACTTTAAGTTGATTATTTTTTTAGACCTCTATGTTCATTGTTTATTCTGCACTTATTATGGTTGTATCTATTCTAACATCAATCAACCAACCTTAATGTTGTCCAACGGTTTTTTTAAGAGTATAATCTTTGAAGATTTTTGTTTCGGTTTATATAACTACATGAGAATAGTTTTGTAGTAGAATGTAGATAAAGATTTACCGAGATAAGTCACAGAAATGTCTTATAGTGACAAACTAAATACCGCCTGGAATTAAATACATTAGTTAACAATGTTAAGTGTTTTGTTGTTGTCTTTTTAAAAACCCAAGCAGACCACTGCAAGAATATTCTGGTCCATTTGACCATCATCAATTCACCCTACATCCACTGCGAGTGCGGTGCTCCTAAACAGACTATGTCCCATCAGCTAGAGTCTCCCAATTGTCCGTTCACCTGTACCCTTGACGTTCAGAACAATGCCTCTGACGCCGCATTAAATGTGACCACATATTGGGCCCTAACAGTATATGCAATATACATAGATGTACCGTCGATACGAAAAGAAGAACTCAATCTGCCTAGCCTTTTCCCAACTGTGTTGGGGTCGGCTTCCAGTCTAACCGGATGCAGCTGAATACCAGTATTTTACATAGAGCGACTGCCTATCTGACCTCCACAATCCAGTAACAGGGTAATACGATACCCCATGGTACTACTGGTTGTCAGATTTTCGGGCTTGTGACGACCCATATCGACTGTCAAAGATCCACAAATGACAGCCGGGACCAACGGCATAAACGTGCTTTCCGAGGTACGGAGGAGTCTCGGTATGTAAAGATGGTCACCCATCCACGGATAAACCCCGGCAAGCGTAGGTTAACCTGATGGATCGACCCGTGCAGCTGTTATTACTTAGCAACGAGCTCCTATTTTATTGAAAAGGTATTTACTTAATTTAAATAGATATTAATTTAAATTGTAAACATTTAGTTTCCGTTATTATCATTGACAATGATTTCCGGCCGCAAGGTTCAAAGCTGAAGTACTCACTTGTAGTATTACTGTGAGATCATCTTTGAAGGGTACCGAATGATTTAAAGTTATTTTTCCTTCAAGTTTCATTATCTCATTATCACACTATACTAACATAGGTACTGTGTTTTTGTGAGAGAATCGATTACATTGTCGACGTATACAAATAATATATGCAATCGTAAAAACACGAGAAATTCGATTATATATTATTACTAGCCGCGCCCCGCGGTTTTACCCGCGTAAGTCTCGATCCCGTGGGAATATCGGGATAAAAAGTATCCTATGTGTTAATCCAGGTTATAAACTTGATTGAATACCTGTCGGTCTTCCTGGTTTTCCTTAAGGGTCTTTTCTATCTATATAGGTTCATCATTAACCAAGTCGGACAGATTTATATGAAACGAACTTTTGACAGCTGCTTCGCCCGTGTAGATGTCTAAAATTAACCCATGGGAACCTACTACAGGGATAAAAAGTATCCTATGTGTTAATCCAGGTTATAAACTATCTGTTTGCCAAATTTCATCCAAATCCATTCAGCGGTTTTTGCGTGATTGAGTAACAAACATCCAAACACACAAACATACAAATACACAAACACACAAACTTTCACATTTATAATATTAGTAGCATAGTAGCATTAGTAGGATTGTACACTGAAAGGAAGAACATCTGGATACAACATACAATTAAAACGGTATAAACAACAGTCTTATCAGAGGTAAGACAACTCCAATTTCAGGGCAAGATTCCATACGAATATGAACTTTATCCTTATCTAGATAAAGTTCATAAATAAATTAAAGAATGTGAGCAAGCGTCATATACGAATATGAACGTTAACGTTGTACTAATAATGTTCATATTTGTATGCGACCCAAAGTAAAGTCAAAGTGCTATCTGTGGGTCTTGCCCTCACAGTATCTATCCTGTAATGAAGGCCCGTCTTTCCGTAACCATATAATATAATTATATTACTGTCCAATTACTAATTCGTTTACCAACAGTCGTGATTATAATATCGTTACCTACTCTTGTCCTCAGAGCAATAACAGTGATTATTTTGCTAACCATTTCGTAATGCCGGGGCTATATTGTCGCGTTATCACGAACTTTACTTCGCGCGCTCTCTGTTGCTCAGTGAGACGTCCGTCGAGCGGTGTGCGAGAGAGAGCGCGCGAAGTACAGTTCGCGATAACGCGACAATGTAGCCCCGGCATAAGAGGCAACAAGGGAACTGTAATCACACGGAATTCCCTAAGCAGGTATTTGTGAAATATAATGACGCAGAGCGAAAAGCCCACTTTTTGAAATCCGGGTCGCTGGTTCCCGCATCCGTTTCTGAAGGTTCAAAATGTATAAAAATGTACAACAACCACTTGAGTTATCCTATTAGGTTATGGAGGTGTAAGTTCGGTGCTGTGATCTAAGAATTGACTGCACGGGATTTCCTAGGATTAGAAAGAAAGAAAGAAAGAAAAATATTTTATTTGGGACACGCACAGGATAACAAGCAGTAATATAAAGCAAAAACTAAATTAAAATAAAATCATAATTAAAACTAACAAAATACATAGACGACCTGTGCGAGGCCAAAAATGCCTCCTACCTCAGCATAATGCTGCGATATTTAAATAAATAAATACCGCAGCGCTGGTATTCTGATAGGGCCCGCTGTGTGATTAGCTACTAATGGTTTTAATTTCAACATAAATGGAATGTTCGTTAGTCAGTAGAAGTCTCGCCATATCGTCGTTATACAATGCGGATCAATTAAAACTATGAGCTGCCTTGAAGTCTTTAAACAGAAACTCCGGACCCAGGTTGGACAAAGCTAGGACCGATGCCTGGCAGGGTTGCGGGAAAGTCCGAAAGGGATACCGGAAGCCTTGGCAACAGGCAACTAAAGGAACACGGGTGGGTTTTAGTCGGTAAAAGTCTGCCACGCCCTCCCGCTCTACCCAGAGCGGGAGAAGTCATACGATGATTTAACAACATCAAAAAAAAAAAAAATACGAAGCAAGGAGATTTCCACCTTCTCAGGTGGAGATTCGTAGATGACTCCGCGCGAATGCAAATGTGGTGTTCTTCACAAATGATGGGAAGCATGTCATGCGAGTCCTGTTGTTCGTTTCAGGAACTGGTGGATGCTACTGGAGGCGCCAAACTCGTAGCTAAATTCTAGGCTGACTCAATATTGGGTTTGCCTTAGCAGCCCGGAGTCTGGATTTGTGCCCATAATATCAGCCTATAATGTTCCCACTGCTGGGACACAGGCCTCCGCTCTGTGAGAGGATTTGTGCCCGATTGATGGCAATAGGCTCGCCCCCTATTACATGGGACTTAAACATAACTGGCGAAATGTGGGTATACTATAGGTACACCTCTGCCTAACCCTTCGGAGAAAACAGGCGTGATGTGGGTAATATTATATCAATTAGAAGGAGACTTTTCAAAGGTGTTTTTTTTTACAAATTGATATTTTGGTTTCCTGGTTTGGTCCTGGGTTCCGGTCCCAGACGCCTTATTTGGTCCTTTGTACATTTGAAGGTTCCATAATTCGTCCCATATTTTTTAAACGTTTTTAATGATAAATATTATTGCAAATTGACTTTTTATAACCGCTTTTTTTAACGATGCAGTTAATTTAAATATTGTAACCTAGGTTCTTGAATATTTGAGTATTTCTACAAAATGTTTATGGCCTTTGAATCGTTCTAATTTCAGCGACTCTCAGTATGGTCATTATCGACATTAATTCGATTTAAAAGAGTATCTCACTGACCGACTCCTTGACAATTCAAAAATAATTATAATTATTTGGTATAATCAAAATAAATTCATTGAATTTGAGTTTGGTCGAGTAACCTTCTTTAGGTTTTTCCATCTGATTCTGGGATATCCTGCCATTTTGCGAGGCTATTTCGTAAGGTAGCAAAGCCTCAAAATAATTGATTTAATGACTAAATAGGTACTTAGAATTTATTTTATTTGTATTAGTCATGTCATGATTATCAAAGTCAAAGTCAATTAATTTATT
Organism: Lithophane leautieri; assembly: GCA_949152455.1. NCBI lineage: Eukaryota > Metazoa > Arthropoda > Insecta > Lepidoptera > Noctuidae > Lithophane > Lithophane leautieri. The sequence goes on along the minus strand of OX424482.1, from coordinate 4,140,757 downwards.
TGAAATAGGCACATAAAAGGCACTTTTGAACGTCAATGAAAAACAAAGAAATAGAATTGATTCTAGTTGCCCATTCCAAAAGGTAGCTTTCGTATGGAGAAGAATGGGCAAGAAACTCCACCGTTACTCTTTTTTAAAATGTTTTACAATATTTTATATACATGAATTATTATAATTATATGTGAAGTCGATGCACCTATAATAAGATTCCTGTCCCACAAAAGGTAAAAAGAATTATAAATGGAGCAATGACAAATAAATCAGTTATGTGATAGGTACATGGTGCTCACATATTTACAAATATTGTAAAAGTATACGATATTACAATATTCCTAACATTTTTACAAGTAATACTAATAAGTCAGTGCGTGAGTTTAAGCAATCACCATTTCATTTATCACCATTTCAGTCGAAATACGTCCACTGTTGGTTGGACTTAGTCCACCCCAAGCGTGGTTTTTTTGTATTACTTACACATTTTTTTTTTGAGACTTTGCATACTATTTATTTAATAATTATTTTGACAAATCTTATATAAACTAAACAATCTAACACTAACATAATTTTTAGTTAGTTGACAAAATATGTTTTTTTTATTCTTTTGTTTTTTTTTTAATGGTAAAATTATAAATATTTGATGTTTATTGTGATGTAAGAAACCTTTACCAATAAATGACGAAGATTATGAGTAGGTATGACTATTGGCATGTCTTAATATGCCTATTGGTGCCTATGTCGCTATGTCGTAACGGTACCTAACCACAGCACATAAGTCACACTGCAGTAAATGTATTCGAGAGAAATGACGTCACTCTCTTTCAGAATGTTTGGAGAGGTGTGTCTTAATATAAATATAGTGAGGTTAAAGGTACAATTGTGATATATTTAACCATCCTATAAGAACAATTTCTTGAAGACCATGTTTAAGATTCTTCAAAGTTGTGTTAGTAGGAAAACTATTATGCATGGTCATGGAATAAGTCGTGGTTATACTTTATCTGGTTAGCGATCAAGCATTTATCAACTTGCTTTGAGGTAAACTCCTATGTACTTACCTTATTTATTACTAGCAGTTGCCCGTGACTTCGTCTGCAATTCAGGATGAAAAGTAGCTTATGTCCTTCTCTGGGTCATGTGCTAAATTTCATCCAAATCCATTTAGTCGTTTTAGCGTGAGAGCGTAACAAGCAAACTCACTTTCGCATTTATAATATTAGTTAGGACTAGCTTCCGCCCGCGGCTTCGCCCGTGTGGTATGTCGATAAAAAGCCTAAGTACTTCCCCGGGATGCCATCAATTTCCTTACCAAATTTTATCGAAATCCGTTCAGTAGTTTTGCGTGAAAGCGCGACAGACAGACAGACAGAGTTACTTTCGCATTCATAATATTAGTAAGGATATTAGTAAAGATATTAGTAAGGATATTAGTAAGGATATTAGTAAGGATATTAGTAAGGATAATAGTAAGGATATTAGTAAGGATATTACTAAGGATATTAGTAAGGATATTAGTAAGGATATTAGCAAGGATATTAGTAAGGATATTAGCAAGGATATTAGTAAGGATATTAGTAAGGATATTAGCAAGGATATTAGTAAGGATATTAGCAAGGATATTAGTAAGGATATTAGTAAAGATATTAGTAAGGATATTAGCAAGGATATTAGTAAGGATATTAGCAAGGATATTAGTAAGGATATTAGTAAGGATATTAGTAAAGATATTAGTAAAGATATTAGTAAGGATATTAGTAAGGATATTAGTAAAGATATTAGTAAGGATATTAGCAAGGATATTAGTAAGGATATTAGCAAGGATATTAGTAAGGATATTAGTAAGGATATTAGTAAAGATATTAGTAAAGATATTAGTAAGGATATTAGTAAGGATATTAGTAAAGATATTAGTAAGGATATTAGCAAGGATATTAGTAAGGATATTAGCAAGGATATTAGTAAGGATATTAGTAAGGATATTAGTAAGGATATTAGTTAGGAAGTTAGGATTACTTCATTCATAGTGTATATTATGTGGATGTACTATAGAGGTTTGCCTATTCGTTTTGGGAATACTAGTGTGATGTTATGTTATGTTACTTGATTAGTTTTACTTTGTTCGGCAAGTTTTTTTTGTGGATATGATAATTATTCAGATTTGTCACATTTGTAATAGCCATGTCATTTGGTTTAAACAGGTTTATATATTTTTATTATCTTATGTATCTTTTATATAGATTCTATCCTATCTTGTGAATGAGAGAACATTGTAGGCTTAGGCTTAGTACCTGGTACTTGTTGAAAGGCTCACATTGTCCTCCTATACCTATTAACACTGTAATTGGAAAATATTGTATAAGCCAATTATTTAAAAATAGTAATCGAGGTTTTTCTTACCGGCTCTTCTCCATAGGAATCGACCAATTGGAACCGTGCACCTACCTTATGACGTTTCATAAGTGCCCATGTAGGTTTATGTGAAATAAAATATTTTGATATTAACCTACCTACATATGTCCTTTAGGCCAAGAAATAATAGACAAGCTCAGAGGACCACATGATTAAAAGATTTATAAATTGCAAAAGGAGTCTACAGTAGCATCTAGTTAGTTTCACACCAAATTTTAGTATTGTGTGGGTTATAAATTCAATGACACATTCTACCATTTTCGTCGCGATTACATTATCACTTTAATAATTTATTTTTCTTAATAGAATTTGCCATAAATAAACTAATTCGACTCCTGTTATAGTGCTAATTAGGTAATAGATGTGAGATAACGTGTGGGTGATACAGTATAGTGCCTTTTATATTTATTACGGATTTTAGTTGAGGCTAGGAGATATTATTATTATTGTTACATAAATGATGGGCCACAAAAAGAGATCCAAAGAAAGTTTTTAGAAGCCTCTCTCCAAGGGCTTCCCGAAACACCCCCATGCATACACATTCTTCGATTATTTGTAGTTTAGGAGCTAGATAGCTTGTAATAATTTATTTGGGCGGTGTTTCGGGAAGCCCCTGGACATTAGGCTTCCAATGTTTTGCTTTGTCACAGCCACCGCGTATATAAATTATGCGGGCCATAACGTTCAAGTAATTTGATCATACAGGTTGGTTCAAACAGTTTGATCAATTAGAAATACGAAAAATCATATTCCCATCCCATTTGACAACTCATTTTGATAAAATTTTCCCACTCGCATTCATGCCAATTTGATCAAACTGTTGAAACTAGCCTGTTTGATCAAATTACTTGAACGTCTATGGCCCGCATTAGTTCGCGTCTATGAATTGATTTATTTTATTTTATGATCATGTTCAGTTGTGATGATGTAAAATTGTGTCATAATAAGGATCTTATTCAATAATGTAGGTTGACGTGGGATAAGTTATAATTTGATTTTTGTGCCAATTATATAATAATGTAGATTAATCCTAATATTATTAGTCCACACACTTCTAGAGCTTTTGCTTCTGTAGCATAATCAGTCTATAACGGTCCCACTGCTGGGCTGACACCTGGGACACAGGCCTCCTCTATGTGAAAAAGGAGTGGGCCGTAATCCACAACACGGCCCCAGGGCGGAGTGCTGGATGTCATAATATTATGACCTCGGCATGAGCTGGCCAAAATCAGAAAATAAAAAACCACATCTCACTTGATGCAAAGCGATAGATGAGCCTGAGGCCCTAGACAACGTGACATTCTATCAGCGATAACGATGATGGAAAAGGAAAAAATGTATAGGACTGACATAAGCTATCAAAAAGCCTATTTCAATCCTGTTGAAAGTCGTTGTAGAAATACGAAATGCTTTCGAAGAGATTGTCATTTGTCTAGGCCCTCTGTTCGCTCTTGCTTTGAATGCTGACATTTTAATATGTATAAAAAATGTAATTAATAAGATTTCGTTTACTTGTACACATCAAGCTATACATTTCCAGTTTATGCTGATCTCGCATTGTGTAGGATTTCCGTACAATGCGAGGTCAGCTTATATAGGAAATGTACAGCTTGAGGTGTAGCCGTTTGTACCTATCTATAACCCGTATCGAAGGACCAGAAAGCTGACAATTTATATGTCATAGAAAAAAAATTGTGAGCTGTTATTTTATATCCTTGACACATATTTTAAGTATGCATAACGCATTGTAAAATGACTCACCGATTGAAATATTTTTAGATTTACATGCATTAGCAATATCATTAATTAAATATCGGTGTTAAACAATAGAATAAGGCTGGTTATAAAACGAGCAACAATAATGTCTAGGTTACATTTTTTTTTTTAACTTGTTTATTCCTTCTTGGCGACTTCGTAATTGCCATCTTTACATCCCAAGACGAGGGGTCTTGGGATGTATAGATGTACCTTGAAAAGCACGCGAAGCCGTTGGTCCGGCTGTCATTTGTGGATCTTTGACAGTTGTTACGGGTCGTCAGAAGCCCGAAAGTCTGACAACCAAAGGGCGTCTGACTGGGTTATGGAGGTCAGATTGTTTAGCAATCCGACATTTAAAAATATTAATGCTCTTTTAATTAAAAAAACATCAGTCTTCGAGGTTCGAAATTCAACTTATGTTCGAAGCCATCTTGATGTGTAAATATTGAGCACTCAAGCAGGCATCTATTCAATACTTGACCGAGCCAATATTGCTCAACACAGACCCATCAATCAGTGTTGATCATTTAGCAATGAGCCCCTTTTGCACAGAGCACGGAATCGCCAAACCGGCAGTGCCTACTTATAGCATTACTATACTCGAGTCGCTTTAGCGTGACAATAGCGGTCATTGACCCGCCTACATATTCTAGCATTCTTTACTTAAAAACTGAAATAAAGTCCGGCAACGTCCTGGAGCAATATCTATCGTGATCTTCAACATATTTTATAACGAAAAATCATACATCGTTTTATTGTTTGGGTTCGTACGGAGAGGTATTAAGAAAAGGGCAATGATCGCTATATACGCTACAGCGATTTGGGTAGAATAAAATTATCGGCATCGAAAGTGAGAGAAGCTCACAACTTTGTCTCGAACGGTATTTAAAGCCGTCAGTTTCTTTACGTCATTTGTAGCGTAGTGTGAGTGAACGGTGACGTGCTTGGTTTGTATGGAAAGTGTTGACAGTGCCGCTTCCAGCACCCGCCGAAACGTCTCCATGCTCTGTGCCCTTTAGTACATCATTCACAAACTTATTTGCTAACACTTAACCTTTACTTTTGTTACCTAAGCGACAAAACAGCAACAATTTGTATCTGTCGCATTTGTAAAGCCGTCTCGTATCCATGGGAAACAAAAGTTTCACAAACATGTTTTATTATTATTATTTGCTATATGTTTATATATCTCGGGACCCTGGGGTCCCGGACCTTTGGAAGGCGTACGAGGGGCCAAAGCCAACTCGCAGAGGCCCCTTAGACAATTTTATATGGAATGAGGCACCAACCGACGATTATCCCTGTTCGCACTATGCAAGTGCAGCCAAGGACAACCCCCGGTTGGTGTAGGACTATTGCAGAACATGGAAACAAAGATATTGGGCTATGGGTTTGGGTGGATTAGTGAACTGGTAATTTTCAAATATGGAAGGACTATGGCCCCTGCCTGATCAATGTTATGGTATACACGGATTAAATGGCAGGGGGTGACTTGCACACTCAATAATGGGCCCCCGAAAACAGTCGCTAGCACATAGTGACATAGCAACAAGGGGGCAACATGTCCTAAGGTGCTTAAGAGGAGTGGAGAGGTATTCCACGGCTATCAGGACAATCCGGGAAGTACGGTCAAGATCCCTACCAGCATCTTACTGGAATACTTCCTTCCTCCGAGCACGTTTGCTCTTGCGAATCTCCACTCAAGCCGGCCAATCAAGGCAAGAATGAGGTGGGAGCTCTGTTCCTCGTCAGTGTTCACTCCAGCCGGCCAATAAAGGCAAGCTAGAGATGAGGAACAAGACTTCTCCCGGGAGGTAGGGTCCGTGGGGTCGCTACTGCCCAACAGCTCGCCACATGCTGCCCTGCAGGTTTTTGTATCTCTCTTGGTCTGGCTCCTCATCCTAGACCAGTTCCGGCAAAGTAAACTCTACCGGCACGGATCTAGAGTTCGGAGCACGCAAGCCCCACCACGACGTCAACGTAGAGATACGGCGGTGGGGTTATTATTATTATTATTTTTATATGTTTGTACATCTCGGGACCCTGGGGTCCCGGACCTTTGGAAGGCATGCGAGGGGCCGAAGCCAACTCGCAGAGGCCCTTTAGACAATTTTAAATGGAATGAGGCACCAACCGACGATTATCCCTGTTCGCACTATGCAAGTGCAGCCAAGGATAACCCCCGGTTGGTGTAGGACTATTGCAGAACATGGAAATAAAGATATTGGGCTATGGGTTTGGGTGGCTTGGTGAACTAGTTATCTTGAACTATGGAAAGACTATGGTCCCTGCCCGACCAATGTTTTTAAATACATAGATAAAATGGCAGGGGGTGACTTGCACACTCAATAATGGGCCCCCGAAAACGGTCGCTAGCACAAAGTGTCGTAGCGACAAGGGGGCAACATGTCCTGAGGTGCTTGAGAGGAGTGGAGAGGTATTCCACGGCTATCAGGACAATCCCGGAAGTACGGTCAAGATCCCTACCAGCATCTTACTGGAATACTTCCTTCCTCCGAGCACGTTTGCTCTTGCGAATCTCCACTCAAGCCGGCCAATCAAGGCAAGAATAAGATGGGAGCTCTGTTCCTCGTCAGTGTTCACTCCAGCCGGCCAATAAAGGCAAGCCAGAGATGAGGAACAAGACTTCTCCCGGGAGATAGGGTCCGTGGGGTCGCTACTGCCCAACAGGTCGCCACATGCAGCCCTGCGGGTTTTTATATCTCTCTTGGTCTGGCTCCTCACCCCAGACCCGTTCCGGCAAAGTAAACTCTACCGGCACAGACCTAGAGTTCGGAGCGCGCAAGCCCCACCACGACGTCAACGTAGAGATACGGCGGTGGGGTTATTATTATTATTATTATTTATTTTATTTCGGACCTTATAGTCCATTTGGTTAGTATACACACGACTTAGAACCTAGTGTTAGTACTTACATCTACCAGAAAAAACAATACAAACTTTGAATTATTACGCCTTAGCGGCATGTAGGCGTATCCAATGTCCCAGTATGGGACTGTCCCACCTATCAGCTATCGTTTTCAGGATGCTGTTGGGGCTGGCGCGTACCCTGCGCATAATGGAAGCGCAGCGCTTGCGCATGATGGCGTGAAAGCCATCTATCCTCGCCTCTGCGAACATGCCAGAAGCACTGCAGTAGCGCGGCAACCCCATCAACACCCTGAAAGCATTATTGTATTGAACGCGCAGGGCGCTGTATGCCCTCTGTGTGTAGCTGACCCACAGACTGCATGTATAGAACGACTGGCAGTACGCTGTAAATAGCGTAGCCTTTACTTCAGTCGTGCATTTTGCAAATCTGCGAGCCAACATATTGCAGCGGACAGCCAACGCCCTGCGCTCACGCTCAATATCCAGACTGTCTTTCAGGTCGTCAGAAACCCAGTGGCCCAGATACTTGAAAGAAGTGACTTGTTTTTAAGGAACTTCCGCAAAGTTTCAACTGCGGCTCAATCGGGTAACTTTTAGAGCCTGCCTTGAAGACTAGTACCTCACTTTTCTTAACATTGTATCTGAGCCCATGAGCTTCCGCGTACCTTTCACATATCGTAAGCAAGCGTATCATTGCGTTAATAGAAGGGCTCAGCAACACCATGTCATCAGCATAACTAATATTGTTGACGCATACTCCGTCCACATACTCGTAACAACCCTGACAGGTGTTGCTGAGCTCGTCGATCGACCGGTTTATGTACAGACTGAAGAGGCGAGGGGAGGTCAGACCACCCTGCCTTACCCCGCACCCCAGCCTATACACATCCGATAACGAGCCTGCCCACCTTACACAATTTGTCTGATTGCTATACCAAAATCGTAGAATTGATATAACTTCTCTATCCACTGAAGTATCATTCAATAGTTTCTGCCACAGCAATTCGTAAGACACCAGATCGAATGCTTTGGAAAGGTCCAGGAAACACGCACTAACAGGCGTTTTCCTAGACGTATAATACTGGACAGCATGTTTGAGAGACAGTATGGCACTTTCAGTAGAGAGACCAGGTCTGAAGCCAAACTGCGCATCATGTTGTTTTAGCCTTGCTAAAAACATGTTGTAAAATGTCATATTTTATTATTTACAACAAAAATATATTGTTGCGACTATGTTTCAAAATCAGTCTGTCTATAATGTTCCCACTGTTGGGCGTCAGGCTTTCTCTCAAAGAGAAGGATTGTGCCGTCACATATCTTCAATTTTTTGGGTTCTTGATGAATTATAAACTATCTTTATTAATGTCGTTTCCATTTTAGTAAATTTTAATTACTGAAAAATTGAATTACTGTTTGTTTCTCACACAATGTAAAGTTACTGTAAACTCGAGGAGCGGAACCACCTAACACAAGCAAATCTTTGCTTAAAAGGTGTCTCCAAATTTAAAAATTGTAATGTTTGCACGGTTGATGAAATAAACATTTTTATTTATTTTATATTTATTGATGTTCGACACAATGTTTTCCTTCACCGTCTTTATAGCAAAGATGATGAAATGGGCTCGAACCCACAACCTAACTTGTCAGTCGGAGATTATACAACTGGGCCACCAACTAATTAATTCCCAAATTAATTTAGGTAAGTAACTTCTTTGCTCGTCAGTCACCGTCTCCGCGTCGACTTGAGCACCTCCACCTTTTTATAGTCGGTCAAAAAATTGCATCGTTTGTAACCAGCTTAAAGAATTACCATACACACGCAAGTCCTAAATTCTTTACAATCAAGAATTACGTTAGTGACAGAAAAAAAAATATTTCCAATATAATTAGCATAAATATTTGTTTTATACGGGTGGAGGTTTAAAATGCAATGATTTGCATAGATAACTCAATTTTAAAATGATTGTGTTTTTTTTAAGCATTATGCCAGAGAATTGAATGTTGCATTCTTTAGTGGTTTCGTAATGTGTAAAAATGTTAGTGATTCAATGAAGATTTGACTTGTAGATGCAACCGGTTGTCAAGTACCTATCTATAAGTTTATTATTACGTCATCATTTAAAACTTTGAGATGATAATATTATTATGATAATATTCCTACGGTAAAATATACATTTTTAATTATTTATTTATTTGTCTCCTTTATAATCTAGTAGCTGATGCCCGCGACTTCGCCCGCATGGATGACGGTTATTATATACTAAAACCTTACTCGAGAACCACTCTATCCATTGGTGAAAACAGCATGAAAATCGGTGAAGTATTTTTTGAGTTTATCGCGTACAAGACGACAGACACACGCGGCGGAGGACTTTGCTCTATAATATGTATGGATCATTATAGATTTCATTACCTAATGCGATAATAATATGGAAATTCCTGTTTTAGGGGATGAAGCTTTAGGGCTCAGGCGCAGAAAGGCCAACAATTTGTATGAAAACATCGTGTAAATTGTTCTACCGAATCGTGTCGCGCCTGTCTCCGGGAGCCCTTAATGGAATACTGTAAAAAAGTGTTAGATGCACGAGTGGCATTATGCGCGCACTTAGAAAAACAGCACCACAATTGCGTAACTGTCTTACAAACACAACCCGAAGGATTTTAAAGGAAATTCCAAATATCCATTGCTTCATAAGTTTGAAAAATTCGTCTGCCCAACAACGTAAATAACGCCAAGAATGCTGTTGAACTGTCAAAATGAAAGGCATTGCCGTTGTAAGTATGTGACGTAATTACCCCGCAGGACTTCAGAAAGTCCTTTTCAAATTCAAATTCAAATTCAAAATTTCAAATTCAAATTTCAAATTCAAATTCAAAATTTCAAGAAATAATTAAATTCCTCCGGAATTTAATTATTTCTTGAAATGAATAGAATGTAATTATACAAATAAACGTTTCTGGAATGAATAATTTCTCGCTTATGATTAAAAATATTCAGTCTTGTTTATTAAGCTGAGCAATTGCAAGTTTTTAGTATAAATATGGGTGGCTATAAGATTAGGGGAAGACCAAAGAAACGATGGATGAACTGTCTAAAAGATTATAAGCTAGAAAGAGGATGACTAAAGAGATGACGACTAATGAGAAGTATGGAAGAAAAAGACATTAAAATTGGGATATGGGCAAGAAAATGATGAATAACGATGAAAGATTTAGCACCGTGGAATATAAAACTTTCCATCACGCTGACTAGATTAAATAAGCGCCATCTATGTATTTAACCAAATATTGCTGAGGAAGGTTGAAAGGCTGTTTTTTAAATAATGCCGTTAGTTGAGCATAGATGGCGCTGTTGTTAATTATTATCACAAGTTTTTAAATGAAGTATTTGTAGTACTATAATAGAGCACTGGTTGACGAACTTTTAAGTGGAGAAAAAGCCATCTTTTCTCTGCCTGGCGATGTCGTAAAAAATAATAAGAGAAATATTATATCTACTGGGACACCAAGCTCAAACTTAAATTCAAAGCATTTATTTCAAAATTAATCGTTAGGTACGTTACATTTTTATGTTACGGCCGACTCCCTCTCACTGAGACACAGGCCTGGCTCCCAGCAGTGGGAACATTATAGCGTGATTATGCTATGGTAAACGATGTATGATGTCAAGGAGTCGCTCCGTCAGACAGATCACGCTTGTTGGAGCAATCATTGTCGTGCAGTCAAAAAATCATGGTAGGATCCAGAACCAATCGGATGACCATGGTTGCGTTACCATGGATGAGTTTTCAGCGGCCATTAACGGGTTAATTCCGTACGATGACGAGATGGAAAATTAAAATAATTTGTACTCAATTGCATGCCTGTGCAATAACTTCGCAACCATTGCTTATTGCCAATGTATCGATTAGGTAAGTTAGTCGATCACAAATTCACCCATCATTCACCAATACGGGTAAGAGTAGACAAATAGAATACCTTTCACCTAGGTATGTCCCCAAACACCTTTTCTCAATATTTCATAAATGTCTGGACTTTAAAAGAGACCTCGATCTCTGAGTTTCAGGAGTAATCAGATAGATAAAGCCGACTCCCTCTTGGCTTTTATTTTAAACATGTAATGTAATTTAAGTGGTTCTAATATCATATTTACAGAATAAATATTTTCATTTCATTTAATGGAGTCAAAATTAGTCTACATGCATCAGCCATGCCATACCTATTATTCTGATAAAAAGTTGCAACAATTTGAAAAGGAGTGTTTTTGTTTATAAGGTTTATTAGCCATTCCCTAAGACGGTTATCAGCTATAAAGTTTTTATATAAAAAATTAAATTATTTTTGTAATCCATTTTATTTCGAAAATATATCTTGTGTAATTTAAAAGTAATTGCAATTTTAGAAGTGTGGCACTAAGTTTTGACGGCCAGTATAGTTTTAAAATCAGGGCCTCGCATCAAATTATGCGCGGGCACACACGTTTCTTGTTATCAATGCTTCATACTTACAATAACAGTGGCTGTTAATTAAACCTACTATACATGGTAAGGACAGGTAGTTAGATGGGACGACATACGGCGGGATGTTTGAGCGAGCTTGCTGCTGAACTTTTACGAAGTTATTATGTCTCGTATCAGCACCATCTTGATAAGTTAGCAATATGGTAGCACGGCCAACCGCCACGGTCCAGGAAGATCCAAAGATACCTAATTATGATCTCTTCCAACAGTATCAGAGGCCCTAAGTGTGAGTTTCTTTTAACCATCTCGACTTTACGCATCGACCGCGTTCGGCGCTCCGATTGGCCCTTCACCAGTGAAGGTCAGTGAAGCGCCAATCCGAGCCATGAACGCGGTCGATGCGTAAAGTCGAGATGGTTAAAAGAAACTCGCACTAAGCCCTCTGATGAACAAATTGATCTTAAAACGTATCCACCTGTGGATGCCAATTTGTACTTACTGCCACTTACAAATTGAGGTTTTTAATTTGATAATTTGAATACTTAAGCCCGAAATTCTTATTTTATATCACCACAATTTGCATCGAAGATTTTTCAATCAAAATATCAAACTATGATTGTTGGAAAAAGTTGTGCGATATACAAATTGAAACCTTCTAAATACAGATGAATGTGTTATCCTTTGGTGAGGCTAAGTAATAATAGCCGCACGGGTCGATCCATCAGGTTAAGCTACGCTTGCCGGGGTTGGTCCGTGGATGGCTGACCATCTTTACATACCGAGACTCCTCCGTGCCTCGGAAAGCACGTTAAGCCTTTGGTCCCGGCTGTCATTTGTGGATCGTTGACAGTCGTTACGGGTCGTCAAAAGCCCGAAAGTGACCACCAGTCTTACCAAGGGGTATCGTATGACCCAGTTACTGGGTTGTGGAGGTCAGATAGGCAGTCGCTCCATGTAAAATACTGGTATTCAGCTGCATCCGGTTAGACTGGAGGCCGACCACAACATAGTTGGGAAAAGACTAGGCATATGATGAGTGAGTGATTGTGTAAGAATTTAATCTGAACAGGGTTTGATTACACTTTCTTTAGATACTTTTGGAACAGACATTCGATTTGTGTATCGTGGCAATACAAAGAGGCTTAATTAAAATGCACAAGTAATTATAGCTTAAATTCTTCAAGGACATTCTAATTAACTACAATGGCTTTTGGTCCGCGCGCGGCCCGCGCGCGGTCATGCAGGTTGATGCAGACTTCGAAAGACGAATTACCGTTCAAGAACTTTCTAGATAAGTACTACAAAGAAAATGAGAACAATTCCAGCATCATCTGTTGCATTCCTTCCGTTTTTGGTTATGCCAATAGGTGAACAAGTGCATGAAAGCTTATTGTATAAAGATGGTAGGTATCCAGAAATAATAAAACCAAAAATAGCACCTATTGGAAGTGAAGAATCCAGACATCTGAATTGAGGAGCCACCTTAAATGCCCTGTAACTTTTTAAGGGTTTTACTACAAATTCCAGGATCGCGGCTACAAAATCGGACAATTTACTACTAAATATTGGCAGTACCCGCGTTTAAATATGAGACATGGCTCCTAATACGCCCACCACCACTGCATATAAGCTTTGTTTCAAAAACGGTGTCACGTAGTTTTTTGTTTTCCACATTCAAATTCGACTCTCTTCAGGTGGGGAAAAGTTATGATTATTACGAACATAGCCCCGTGTATTTCTCAACATAATAATATACATACATGTATCGACCGCCCGTGGACCACATATGGTCGTTAATTAAACCATAACAACGTTTGCAAGCACTTACAATAAAGACGCTGCGTCAATATTGTACTATTATGTCAATTTCCTTGCGTTCATCATGGATTTTACTATTAGTACTTTATTTCTTTAATTATTATTTAACTTTAACACCAAATAAACGTTTGATCTATCTATCTATCTATTATATGTTTATATTTCTCGGGACCATGGGGTCCCGGTCTTTTGAAAGGCGAACGAGGGGCCGAAGCCAACTCGCAGAGGCCCGTTAGACAATTTCAAAAGGAATGAGGCACCAACCGACGATTATCCCTGTATGCACTATGCAAGTGCACCCAAGGACAACCCCCGGTTGGTATAGGACTATTGCAAAACATGGATACAAAACATATTGGGCTATGCGTTTGGGTTGCTATAGTGGACTGGTTATCTAGAACTATGGAAAAGCTATGTCCCCTGCCTGATCAATGTTATGGTATACATGGATAAAATGGCAGGGGGTGACTTGCACACTCAATAATGGGCCCCCGAAAACAGTCGCTAGCACATAGTGACGTAGCGACAAGGGGGCAACATGTCCTGAGGTGCTTCTATCTATCTATTATTATTAGCAATCCAGTTATTATTATTACTAAACCAGTCTCCGTTTATCTATCTCCGCCGGTAGACGTCCGCTGCTGGTCTAGCACGCACGGCTACACATCAAGCTATACATTTCCAGTTTATGCTGATATCGTATTGTATAGGATTTCTGTACAAAGCGAGTTCAGTTTATACTGGAAATGTATAGCTTGATGTGAAACCGTGTGTACCATTTTGAAAAATGACACGATGTTGGGTCATTTTTTGGTAACTACTGAAATTTTCATCGTGCTTTGTCAGAAAAGTTATTCACCGAAACAGTGTTCATATTTCTGAAAATGCTTACTAACTAAAGATGAGGAGATTAAACACAGAGAAAGTTACCTGGAGGGCCTGAGGTATAAAGCCCAGTCGCACGTGACCTAATTCAAAATCCCTCTAAAAAAGGTAAAAAGACTTTTAGATATATTACTAAAGAAGGAAAAAGGAGTCCAGATTCATCGCCAAAAACTATCGCATTTGCGCATAACACTAAAAACCGGCGAAGTGCGAGCGGGACTGGCGCACGAAGGGTTCCGTATCATCTAAATATATGTAACTCAAAGGTGACTGACTGACTGACATAGTGATCTATCAACGCACAGCCCAAACCACTGGACGGATCGGGCTGAAATTTGGCATGCAGGTAGATGTTATGACGTAGGCATCCGCTAAGAAAGGATTTTGATTAATTCTACCCCCAAGGGGATAAAATAGGGGATGAAAGTTTGTATGAAACTTTGTCAATTTTAAACCGATCGGGCTGAGACTTTGCATATATATATAATTCTTTATATACAGAAATTCGTATATTTTAAACTGAAAAGTTACTAATCTTATATAGCCTGCATCACAAAAACATTTCTTAGGGGATGTCTACGTCATAGTAGCTTTATCCGCCGCGTCTGTCTGTTCGTAATAAACTCAAAAACTACTGCACCGATTTTCATGCTGTTTTTACCAATGGAAAGTGGTTCTCGAGGAAGGTTTTAGTGTATAATAACCAAACACCACGCAAGCGAAGCCGCGGGCATCAGCTAGTAATATTATAAATGCGAAAGTAACTCTGTCTGTCTGTCTGTCGCGCTTTCACGCCAAAACTACTGAACCGATTTAAATAAAATTTGGTACACAGATAGTGTAGACTCTGAGAAAGGACAAAGGCTACTTTTTATCGACATACCACGCGGGCAAAGCCGCGGGTGGAAGCTAGTTATCTATAAAAACGGCAAAAAAATCATGTCTGTTGTATGGGAGCTCCCGTTAAGTGAATATAATTTCTGTGAATATTTCAAGCGTCTACCTGTTGCCGTTATCAATATCGAGCAAAAACAAATAAAAAAATCACGTTTGTTGTATGGGAGCCCCCGTAAATATTGTTTTATTGTTATAGCGGCAACAGAAATACATCATCTGTGAAAATTTCAATTGCCTAACTATCACGGTTCATGAGATACAGCCTGGTGACAGACGGACAGACACCTGATGGTCCCGTTTTACCCTTTGGGTATGGAACCCTAAAAACAAACAAAAAATGGAAAAAATATGACAAAGAATGTGCATTAATCACTACAAGAAGTGCAATTGATGGCTACAAATGATAAAATCCAGGTTTCCAATACTTACATCTTTTCTTTCATACGAGTGTGTCTTCATTCTAGCTGCCGCTATTTTACTTGATGCTTGTAACATAACATCTCGCCTGTAATCCCCGAAGGGTTAGGCAGAGATGTACTTATAGTACACCCACATTTCGCCAGTTGTGTTTAAGTCCCTTGATAGGGGGCGAGCCTATTGACCTCAACCGGGCACAAATCCAGACTCCAAGCTGCTACTGAGAAATTCATGATGAAATATAACCCAATAATACTTTGCCCGACCTGGGGATCGAACAAATGAGCTTTATGTGCAAATTAAGGCATTTCATATTACGCAGGTTTTTTTTTTACGTCTTTCAAGGTAAGTCACTTTACGGAGGACATTGGAGGAGTCATATTATCACATGGTTTGCAGAAGTACTGCAAGGATTGCAACCTGAGGAGTAAAAATTGTTCTGCCAGGGGTGCGGGAGAGTCCGAAAGGGATACCGGGACCCTTGGCAACAAGCAACTGAAGGAATACGGGTGGGTTTTAGTCAGTAAAAGTCTGACACGCCCTCCCGCTCCGCCCAGAGCGGGACAAGTCATTTAATGAAAAAAAAAAAAAACAAAAAAGGAGTAAAAATGGTGTAATAAAAAATGGCAAACATTTTGACAGTTCAGATACGTACATTGCGTTGTTGAACTGAATTTTTTTTCAAACTTAAGAAACAATGTATTAAGAATTTCAAACCGTCGCCGTCGGATTGTGAGCAAAAGTGTGTCCCGCAAATAGTTGCTTACAATGCCTTTAGGCCACCATAACGAAAATTTATTAACTAAAATTTGTATAGCCCCCTCCAGCAACATTTGTCAATAAATCGACCCTATTACCCTCGTCATGTTACCTAATGGCAACACTGCCAGTGACACGATCAAATAGAGTTCGATCAGCAGTGCCAGTATGTCATTTAGAAGGCAGAAACTATGAAGAGCAGGCAGGTAATTAGATAGGATTACTTATTACAGGCATCATCAGACATAACCTAGAGAAGACGGAAGGGCGAAAGTCCAAAAAAATATTCTAAAATAAAACAATCGACTTCCAAAAGGAAAACATAACAAAGCGAAAAAAAACTTTATTTCGGAAGTCGGTGTCTTTGGTTTTGAATTTTCGTATTTGCCACTGACTTCCGAAATATAGGTATTTTTCACTTTGTAATGTTTTTTTTTGCGGGGTAATCAAAAGTTACGCCATATTTCAGGTTATTGTTTTGTCCCCGCCTGCAATACCTTACAAAAAACAAGGTTCAATGCTTGTTTTTCTCTTTTCAGTTATAGGTTTTTGCAGTCGGGTTTTTTGTATTTTAAATAATTTGTTTTATTTCAAGCTTTTTAGTATTATTAATTATTATTAATTATTAATTAATCATTTATTATTATTATTAATTATTTGGAATATAATCATTACTAGCTTTTATTTGATACTGTAACACCACAACAACAGCGCCACATCGGTACGACTCCTGCGCGGGCTGAATCACCGTACGCGTCCTCTCCGCCCCGCCGCATGCGCCGCCGAGTCCCTCGGCGCCTTTAAAAGCTCGACCCCCAGCCAGTTCAAGCAGACAAAGCCCATATGCGCTATTTACAGAGATCTGTAAAGAAACGTGTAGCGGAGCTGCGTGACGCGGGATGGGATAAGTTGTTGAGCGATCTAGAGCCGAATTATCTCGCCTTCTGGCAACTAACTAGGAAGCTGAAATCAGATCAGTGCGCGAGCATGCCCCCCCTAGTACGCCCCGATAAGTCCATCGCATTCGAGGACACCGATAAGGCTGAATGCCTAGCAGACAGCCTAGAGGCTCAATGCTCTCCCAGTACCCTACCAGTAGACAAAGCTCACCTCGATAAGGTCGACGCTGAAGTCGAACGTAGGTTTACTTTACCACCAGTAGAAGACCCTGATGATCCCTTGCCCCCCGTCACACCAGATGAGGTGCACGAGATCATCAAGGGTCTTAAGACTCGCAAAGCCCCCGGTTCAGATGGCATCACCAATAAGGTGATGCAACTGTTCCCAGCCCACCTTATAATGCTACTGACCACCATCTTCAATGGTGCTCTGAGCAATAACATCTTCCCACAGGCATGGAAAGAAGCCACGGTAATAGGTATCCCGAAGCCCGGCAAGCCAAAGTCGGCACCTTCGAGTTACCGCCCCATCAGTTTGCTCAAGGTCATAGGTAAAATCTATGAGAGACTTATTTATAAGCGACTCAGAGATTACGCCGAGACCAAAGGCCTCATCCCAAACGAACAGTTCGGCTTTCGAACTGAGCACTCTAGCGTGCATCAGGTCCACCGGATCATAGAGCACGTAAGCGCCGGCTTCCAGCGCGGCAATGTGACCGGTGCAATCTTCTTCGATATAGCGAAAGCATTCGACAAGGTCTGGCACAACGGTTTGATATACAAGTTATACCAACTCGGTGTGCCGGATCGTCTCGTACTCATAATACGGGACTTTTTGACGAATCGCACCTTCCGCTATCGCATCGAAGGAGCCGTCTCCTCCCCCCGACCCATCCGCGCGGGCGTCCCTCAGGGCTCCGTGCTATCTCCCCTCATTTTCACGCTGTTCACCAGCGATATCCCAAAACATGGTAAGGCACAGTTGGCTCTGTTCGCAGACGATACGGCCATCTACTACAAGGGTATTAGTAATGATAATATACGCATAACTCTCCAGAGAGCGGTCAACAATCTTGGCGCCTGGTTTCAAAAATGGCGTATAGAAGTCAATCCCGACAAAAGTCAAGCGGTATTCTTTCAGAAACCGCGGGGCGGTTGGCCCCTCCCCCCCCCTCCTCCAGTCACCATGTTCGGCAAGCAGATCCCTTGGGAGAAGCAAGCCAAATACTTAGGTGTAACTCTGGACCAACATCTCACGTTTCGAGAGCACATAAAGCAGGTTCGTTCGCGAGCTGCTCTCGCTCTAGGTAGACTCCACTCAGTTCTGAATGCACGCAGCAAATTGTCACTCAAGTGCAAAATGCGTACTTACATTACGTGCATTCGCCCCATCATGACCTATGCGGGTTCCGTCTTTGCTCATGCAAAACCCCATCATATACATTGTATGCAAACACTCCAAAATAGATTCCTTAGAAAGGCCACGGGAGCTCCCTTTTATGTTCGTAACGAGATCCATCTCGACTTAAAGATTCCCACAATCCGCCAGTTTCTCAAACGCCTCTCAAAGCGTTACTTCGAGTCAGCCGCCACACATCGCAACCCTCTGGTTGTCGAGGCCTCCCGATATCGCACATCTACTATTAGCGTCATTCGCCGTCCGCGGCATGTTCTCACTGAGCCAGACGACCCCATAACTCTCCTCCAGGAGAGCAGTAGGGAGACCAGTACAGTGCACAAATACAGACGCCTCCCGTCATTCCGACCTCGCCGACGAGGCAAAACACGTTCGCGTCCGTCCCGATTATTAAATTCACCCCCCCGTCCCTTGTCCGATGAAGTAGTGCCAGCCCGCGCCGTAGCTGAGCACGTAGCTTTAAATTCCCCGTTTAATAATAATGATGATCTAAACCTTTTGATCCAGCCTGTCCCAACAACTTGCTGTCCCCCCGCCAGTGATGTCGCCCTAAGCCGAGGTTCGTACCCCACAGGGGGTGCCCTTAGCGAGCGCACACTTAATTTTAATTTAGAATAGTTTATGCCCCTGGCTGGAGGCCCTGAGTGTAGAAAGCTTAAGGCAGCCACAGGAATGTCCGGTTAAGAAGTCATGATTTCCGAAATCAAACTTCAAGATGCCCTAGTTAAAAAAAAAAAAAAAAAAACAGTTCAAGCAGTCAGCGTTCGGTACGGTTCGGGTGCACTACTCCGCATCGACTTAGGTCGGTCACCTCCCCGCCCCCGCACCTTATCGGATACTGGCTGAGCACCGTGTACTATTTGTTGATTGTGTTGACTTCGTTAGCGAAACCGCATTATCAACTTATAGTATACGTCGCTATTAGGGATTTCGCTTAGGACCTTTTGTTGTATTTTAGAGTCAGTTAATATTTATAAATAAACCCTTGTTATTGTTTGGATTACGCGTTTAGATTATCTCCTCACACATTACCCCCTTACAATACCAATATTGTTGTAATTTAAAAAAAAACCTTCCCCTCTATTTTTTTGTATTTCTAGATGTTTTTTTTTTTATAGCCTATAACACTTCCCCAATTAAGAAGATAAATGATAAATGATTTTTATTTCTGTAAGTAGGTTTGTACAAACACTTTTACACGTCAATCACATTTTTAAAACTAGATGAGGTCGGCGTTTCCTATCTGACTACTCTGAGAAGAAAGGCCGAAACAAACTCAGAGGTCACAGTCTCTTTTAAAGTCCAGACATAATCTTGGTCAGATCATGTGAAGACCATGTAGATTGGTGTCTGAAATGGACTTTTGAGGAAAGAACCACACAGATTGAGTGGACCTGTCCAGTCAGTGCAAGCATTTGTCAATAATCGTGCAGCTCAACTCCAAGTTTAAGGAGCTCAACGATTTGACGAACAGTACCAAAGAAAGGACATTTGGTTAGGCCGCATAAATTGCTCAAACTGCCAGACCATGATTAATTAAAACTAAGGAAAAATTTATACTAAAAAAGAAAAGAAACAAAGATCCACATAGTCTTCACATTCACAATAATTAAAATAATATAATACTTTACAAAGTAAACATTCATGTCACTGTATAAGTTAATAATAAAATAAAAAGTCACTAAAAATAACAGAATTCAATAAGTTAAAAAATAACAAAATTGGAGAAATTGGAGCAGCTCAATCCCAAGCCTTTTTGTCCTCAATGTAATCTTTAATGGTATAATACGCTTTTTGGCACAACTTACGTTTAATAAATGTTTTAAATTTATTAAGGCTTAGATCTTGTACGTGGCTTGGAAGCTTATTGTAAAAGCGTATACATTGACATCTAAAGGAGCCACCTATTTTCTTGAGCCTTGTTGTAGGTATAACAAATTTGTGTTTGTTCCTAGTATTTATATTATGGATATCACTGTATTTTTTAAACAATTTAATATTTTTGTGGGCATATAAAAGATTTTCAAAAATATACTGAGAAGGCACAGTCATTACATTTATCTCCTTAAATTTCTCTCTGAGTGAGTATCTCGGACTTAATTTATAAATTGATCGAACAGCTCTTTTCTGCAAAACAAAGATAGTCTGAATGTCGACGGCATTTCCCCACAACAGAATACCGTACGACATTACACTATGAAAATAGCTAAAGTACACTAAACGGGCTGTCTCTATGTCAGTTAAATTACGAATTTTTCTAACAGCGTATGCTGCGGAGCTTAGTTTTTTTGACAATTTATCTATATGTGGGCCCCACTGAAGCTTAGCATCCAAAGTTAAGCCCAAGAAAACTGTGCTATCTTCGGGATTCAATTCTTCGCCCTTTATCAACACATTAGTTTTCACCTGCCTAACGTGAGGTAGCGTAAACTTAATGCATTTGGTTTTTTTTTCATTAAGAAGTAAATTGTTAACATTAAACCAGTAAACTACTTTTGAGATCGCGCTATTTACATCGTCAGTAACCAGCTGCTGACGTTTAAGTTTAAACAAAAGCGAAGTGTCATCTGCAAACAACACTATCTCATGATTATCCTTTATGAGGTAAGGCAAGTCATTAATATAAATAAGAAACAAGAAAGGACCAAGAATTGAGCCCTGTGGGACTCCCATTGTTACTATAGATCCGGGAGATCTTTTCCCATTAACTCAACGCTCTGAATCCTATTACTTAAGTATGAAGTAAGAAGATCCAGAGCGGTGTTCCGGATTCCGTAGTGGCGGAGTTTCCTGATTAACGTTTCATGAAGAACGCAATCGAATGCCTTAGACAAATCACAAAAGATGCCCAAGGCATCGCATTTATCTTCCCATGCATTATAAATATGTCCTAAAAGTTCAACACCGGCATCAGTAGTTGAACGACCCCTAGTGAAACCGAACTGTTTGCTATGTAACAATTTATGTCTATTAAAAAATCTTTGCAATTGCTCTAAAATTAACTTCTCAAAAATTTTACTAAAGGTAGGTAGTACTGAAATAGGTCTATAATTTGTGGGGTCTGATGTACTACCTGATTTAAATAAAGGTATTATTTTACTATTTTTCATAAGGTCAGGAAACTCCCCGCAGTGGATACAATTATTAAAAATAAGAGCTAAAGTAGGTGCTACAATGTCAATAATAGACTTGGCAACTTCTACAGAATTACCCCACAGATCTGCAGTCTTTTTTACATTTAAAGTGTGAAAGGTTTTAATTATGTCTCTACAGGTAATATGTTCAAAATGGAATTCCGAATCGCAAACATTAACATTTTCCTTAAGCAAAGACTCAGCAACAGAAGGTGATGAGTTTAGGGATTTAGTAGTTGAAACGGGAATATCTGAAAAGAAATTCTCAAAGGCCTCGGCGACTTGTGAGTCTGATTTTATTATGTTGTCATTAATAGACAGGCTGTAGTCAGTATTTCGGTTAGTAGACCTTCCCGTTTCACTATTAATAACCTAACAACATCTCGTATGTAAGCATCCATCAAGCCGTTTAGGCTACAGAGCATGCCAATGAAAAAGACATACATACATACAAACATACATACAAAAAAAATCTAGGCTCTTACCACAAAAACTTAGTCATCTGTTATACTCAGACCAAATAAAAAACCAAGACAGAGCGCTGTCAACATTGACGTGAGGCCGGTTTCGTAAATATGTGTGCACTTAGTTTGGTGTAGTTTGAGTAAAGTGTCATTGTAAATAGTTGTAAATGTGTGTGTGTGAGCGTGTATGCACAGAGCGGTGGTGTAATTTTAGCATGCTTCACTGTATTGTTCGCAGCACTTCGTCTTGGTTTTTTATTTGGTCTGAGCTGTTAAACGCGTGTCTACTGTCAGTTTTATGTCAAACTCCATACAGAAATTTCGTGTTTATACGGTGTTAAAGCTAAACAAATAAACACGGTTTTGTGGTATTATGGCAGATCTATAAATCCTCGGGCGTTAAGAAAACCTTGAATCAACTTTTCTAAAGGACATTTACTAATCTTAAACAATCCAGCTTAACAACTTCAAGTCTGTACTAAAAAACAGATGCGATGTTACGTAAACGTTTCCGTCACGTACAATTAATTATGCCGCCGCTTTAATAACTCGCGGCTCATTAAAACTGAAACGCAAACCCCGTAACACTGACACTTTAAAATTGCGAGCAATTATTTATTTTATGAGTGATGATTTGTTATGAAAATGTTGTAACAATCTATTTTAGCTGAATTTATGTAAAATTTTAAGACTCGTTGGTGTAGTGGTCGCCACCGCGACCGCTGACCATGAAGTCTTGGGTTTAATCCCCAGGTCAGGCAAATTTTTATTGGGATTTTCTACTATTATAGTCTCTTATGAAAGCTGGAGTGGTATAGTCTGAATTCGTGCCCAATTAATGGCCTATTTCATGGGTAAGATAATAGGTAAAGTGCCTATGTTTTAATACCTAACCTCTGCTAACACCTTCTGGGAATAGAGCCGTGATATTATGTTGTTTCCACTGCAGTATTGCCCTTGGGTATGAATTACTATCCCATTTTGACGCGTATCACGGTTTATTTCGTCATGGTCCTACTGTTATCCTTACTAATATCCTTACTAATATTATAAATGCGAAAGTAACTCTGTCTGTCTGTCAGTCGCGCTTACACGCCAAAACTACTGAACCGATTTAAATGAAATTTGGTACACAGATAGTCTAGAGCTTGAGAAAGGACATAGACTACTTTTTATCGACATACAACACGGGCGAAGCCGCGGGCGGAAGCTACTACAATAATAATTAAAATTATACTTTCTTCTTTTTTTTTCGTGTGGTTAGTGACTAACCTAGTGTCAGAGTTTTTATGCCGTCCGGCGGCCATGGGCCTCTGACTTGGCTTCCCATGCCGTTGAGAAATATTTCTCAGAAATGCTGGTTTGCTCACGATGTTTTTGAAGCAAGTGATGATTATACAATACGCTCATGAATCCGACGAAAACATCAGCTGTTCCTCATATATATTTACTTCGTGGTCACAGCGCTAGTCACGGCTCCAGTATTTCAATGGCGTTCTGTACACGGTACAGCCAATCACAAATTAGTTAGTAACGCGTAAGTAAGTTGCGTCGTATGGCCCAAAGATCGATCAAGAAATGTCAAAAACTCACACACGTCAAGATATTAATAATATTAAGTATATTTACGTCAAGTACAAAGGCTTTTCTTCCAAAATAAAATAGGTAACACCGTTGTTGTAGTAAGTTTAATACGTACCACACCTGAAAGGTTCGCACGGGTGATAAAGAATCGTACTATTTGTATGTGTGTGAGTTGAAAATGACATGTGAGTGAGTTGTGGATGAAATGTGAGTGAGTTGTGGTTGAAATGTGAGTGTGTTGTGGATTAAATGTGGTGAGTTTATGGGGCAAAGGGTAAGAGAATCTTATTCATTTGTATTCAGGATGGTATGATGGTATGATGGTAGATAGAGGAGCTCGTGGCTAAATAATAACAGCCGCACGGGTCGATCCATCAGGTTAAGCTACGCTTGCCAGGATTGGTCCGTGGATGGGTGACCATCTTTACATATCGAGACTCCTCCGTGCCTCGGAAAGCACGTTAAGCCGTTGGTCCCGGCTGTCATTCGTGGATCTTTGACAGTCGTTACGGGTCGTCAGAAGCCCTAAAGTCTGACAACCAGTATTACCATGGGGAATCGTATTACCCAGTTACTCGATTGTGCAGGTCAGATAGGCGGTCGCTTCATGTAAAATACTGGTATTCAGCTGCATCCGGTTAGACTGGAAGCCGACCCCAACATAATTGGGAAAAGGCTAGGCAGATTGATTGTATTCAGGATGGTGTTCTGGGGTAAGAAAGTGAAACAATTTCTTCTTGTTTGGTGAGTTGATGTGAGTTTAATAATTCGATAGCAAGGTTTTGGTTGAATGTAAGAGGATCAATAGAAGATGAGTGAACTTTACAATCTGTTCCTCATAAGTATTTAAGAAAATGGCTCTGGATATTTTGTCCGCAGAGTAAATTGAGTAACATTAGGCAAGCTCAGCGCTAATTATGACAACGATTCTTTTGTTTTGTTTTGTTTATCGCTTTTTCTCAAACATGCTTGGAAATTCGAGCATTATTTTGACAACGTTCTTCGAGATAAATCAAAATTGCTGTACTGGTAAAAAACAAGTGACGACGCGGCCAGCAAAGTTACTATGAAAACCCATATCTGGCGTGTTTAGCGGCCAAATAAATTACTATGAAAACTCATACCTGTCGTGTTATTTAAAAATGGAACGAACTTTTTACTTCAACACAGGGCAACCAAGGAGGTAACTTATCATAGATTTTATTTAAATTTCGAATTGGCTTGCAAATAGAACAAAGAAGAAACAAATGAACATATTGGCGCATGAAAAATGATAGTTGTTCGTCATTGATTCTGGAATTTATATTTAATTTACTCAGTTTGAATTTCCGCGCGTTGTTTGAGAAAAGTACTATACAAGCCTTGGCCGCAATCAGGAATTGATGGACTCACGCATGAGTGCCTCGGCTTCGCCTCGGCCCTCATTTTCACGATTGTCCATCAATCCCCTTATTGCAGGCCGCGACAGTAATGTACTATATATTATCACTTCTTTTAACTTTTAGTTAATTCGTTGACAATGGTGTGGGTTGCATGTTTGACAATTCCTAGCTTAAGCAATTTTCTGTATTTTTTAACATGTAACTGTTTTTTGTCCCTAATAAATAAATAAATAAACTCTATAAAATATTTGCTGTAAGATATTGTTGTCAATTGAGGCATATTAGAAAGGTATGTAGGGGAGACCGGGTCAAAATCGTATAGCTAAGGGTTAAGGGTTGTAGGTCTTTCATTTCAAAACACTAATTTATCTAATCAACAATTATAATTAGTCAGTCTCATAAGGAACATAACCACTTGGACATATTTGGAATAATTAAAATATTAAACAATAAAAACCAAAAATTATTAAACTTCTTCTAATTACGATTTTGCCCCGACACATGGGCAAAACCGTATAGCAGATACGATACATAGACTTTGTTCTTGAGAAGTAGAAAAATCGGTTTAAATCGTCCCAAGCCTTTGCGTGTGGAAAAGTTCAGATCATTGTTCTGTCTAAATCGGTTTGCTCGATCTTGTAATGTTGATTTTGGTACCTCAAAAGTTTTGGCAGCTTTCAAGTAACCCATGGTGCCATCAAACACGGCTTGAACGGCTCTATTCATGTTATCTGGACCCCATTCTTGTCTAGAAGTAGTCCTTTTATAATTACACGGCATTTTAACTGCACCTAATATAAAAAATAAAATAGTAAGTTTATATTCATTCATGCGGATCAAAATCGTATAGTGGCCAGTTTTGCCCCGTACGGTTTTGACCAAAGGCTCAATGTATAAATATATCACTCACTACTACATACGCAAACCAATTTTGCCTACTCAAATATTTGTTAATTACGAGTAAATACACACAATTTAACATAGTTGAATGGACACTTACCTATTATGTACGTAAATTTCACTATTATTGATTGAATTTTTACAAAAATAAGATCAAGTACACCAAAAAACAATAAAATCGAATATTTTGATAACGCGCGTTCCTGCAGCGACAAATGTTTGTTGACAAATAGCTCCCATTGGTCGACGCCGCTGTGCAGTTTGCGCGCAGGAACTTTGAATTATTGACAAGAATAGACATGCTGTACTGTTTTACCCCGGTATACGGTTTTGTACAGGTCTCCCCTATAATGATTTATTTTTAGATTTGTAAATCGACGGGATGGGCATCATTCGTTTATTTTAATGATTAGTTAAATACGAGACACGTTTATCTTAGTAAGCAATAGTAGAGGAGCTAGCGAGTTGCTACCTATAAAATGATAAGCGCAATTCTGAAAACAGAACGGTGAATCTTCTAATGCCTCCTACTTTGTTTACGTCTGAAAGTATTATAGGAATTATAATAATTTGTGTATTTCGTAACGTGATATTGTTTTTGCGTTCTTTTCGTTTCACTTTCGTTACAATAAATACCTAATTTAATTGTTGTTTTTCACCTTTTTTTAGTTACTTTATAGCTTTTAGAATGAAACTGAATATTGTGTAGTTTAGAGAGTACTATAAATGTCCCTAGGTATTATTATACTCAATCAGATAGTTAATTGATTCAGGCGTGACTTTGCGGAAATCCATTATAAAATACAATAGTCGTAGATATTTATATTTAGTAACTTATTCCGCTTAACTAGTACTTTTTAGTTAAGCGGAATAGGTTACTAAATATATCTACGTCTATTGTATTTTCAACCTGGAGGTTGAAACTATCTAACTGTCATATAGAAAAACAGAGCTTGTCGTTTCATGACGTGCTAGCAACCTTAGGATGGCAAAATAATTACGAGGTCGGCTATACAATTCTTAAAATTCTCAGTTTGTAAATATTTAGACTCAAAAATGCACACATAGTATTTATTACCTAGGCTACACCAAGTTACGGGAAATTCCGAAAGGGATACCGTCGGCAACAGGCAACTGAAGGAACACGGGTGGGTTTTAGTCAGTAATAGTCTAACATGCCCGAGCTTCGCCCAGAGCGGGAGAAGTCATTTGATGATTTCCCACGAATAAAAAGGCTACACCAAGTATTCATTGTACCTAGAATTATTTCTTACACTTAGCATATCTAACGTAAAACCTTGATTCTTCCGAATGGTTAGGCAGAGGTTTATGTGGCTCGCCCCCTTTTACATAGGACTTAAACATAACCGGTGTAACGTGTGTGTACTAAGGTACACCTGTGCCCAAATTTCTTTGTTCTTCAGTTATTTTGCGAATTCTAGTTCAAACACATGACCTTATTAAAGTCTTTAAAAACTCGAAGAAAGACACGAGGTCAACCAAATATGTTTATCGCAACATTATGTTCAACTCTGCTCAGATCAGACTGCCGTCATACCGTGGGAAGATAAACATCTGTATCTTTTTACTTTATCTTTTCATCCCCTTTTGCTCCATAATAGACTGAAGCTAAACAAAATGTTCATGATAAATATTTTGTCTGATTTTGACTAGCTCGTTGGTCTAGTGGTTGCAAGAGCTACTGCTGAGCTTGAGGTCCGGGGTTCGATTCCCGGGTCGGGTCGTGTTGGGTTTTTTAATATGGAATTTCTCAGTAGCAACCCGGAGTCTGAATTTGTGCCGGTAGAAGGCAATAGGCTCGCACCCTTTTTTCAAAACCCTAAAGCTTCTATCAAGTTTATTCGTTAGTGATAAAAGGTGAATAGTGAATTATGCCAAGAGTAGACTTGTCTTTTATTGTTTAAAAAAAAAATGATGTGTTTAATAAAAAGTTCAATACCCCGCATCAATTGCACTCTTATACAAGTTGCGATACTTGTTTTCGACAAATAAATGTTTTAAACACACATCTAATTAACTCACAACTTCTTCTCATGATAAGCAGAAACTACAGAACGTCACCTGCTTTACACACTCTTTTTGCTTCGTTTACGTGCATACGTCACGTTTTTTAAAAGATTGTCCAACACATGTCATGTTTCAAAAATTGTTTTACGTGGAAAATATGAACGAAAACGGAAGACAACTTGTGGAATACAAGTTTTATACCTTGGTGGAATTGCCCCGTAAAGGGTCCCCGAAACGATCAATTGCAATTGTAATAATATTGTCAAAGGCTTCAATTGAATTTGGTAGACGATCAATTTGCGCATCAATGTGTTGTGTATCAATCACATAAAAATTGACAATTGCAACGAATTGATCGCTTCGGTTTCCTTTACAAGTATGTACACTAATAAAAAAAACAGTTTGTACATTGACAAACTACATTGTTATGACCGATTATTAAAGCTCTTACCATACTGGCGCGAATTGTCGTGCGACGCGAGCCGCCGCATTGTATGCCGTGAAGTTTTCTCAGAAATTGTTTTGTTAAAATACGCGTCTTTATGCTCTATTTCTCCAGCTGTTAACCAGACGAACTTCCAGCTTACAACGCCCAGCCCATCCAAGGGAAATCGTGTGAAGATACTTACGCGTTCAAAGTGAGCCGAAGCATGGAGGTCCAGGATACGATTTGTGTTCACTACATTGGTTCCGTAGATCAATACGTACCTACCTACGGTGTACAGTCAACTGTGGCTTTTGTTAAAGAGTACAAGAATTATTTAGTTCTTTCTTTTTCGTGTGGTTAGTGACTAACCTGGGGGTCAAGTCTACTAATTTACAAATGTGTCAATGGTCTCACAATGATGAGTTTTGACAGATTTGCTATACAAAATCTGTCAAAAACTCATCATTGCGAGACCACTGACACGTTTGTAAATTAGTAGACTTGGCCCCTGGTCAGAGTTTTTATGCCGCCTATGGGTTTCTGACTAGGCTTCTCATGCCGTCGAGAAATATGTCTCAGGAAAACGTAACGGTATGTGTCAAGTGATAATTATAAAATACGCACATAAATCCGACTAAAAAATCAGCTGTTTCCCACATATAAGTTCGCATAGCTCGTCAAAATTTAGGGAACAGCTTTTTTTATTGCGATTTCACGGTTGGTCTCAAAGTAAAAGTTGTTCATAATTATGAGTACAATGATCCCTTAAGAGGACGCCCATGAATTCAATGACACCCTGTATAAAATAGACTCGGAGGTCTTTTTTCAACACAATTAATAATTCAACGGAAATTAAAACTAAATCTAAATTAATGGTAAGTATAGTCAATAAAACTTAAAATAATATTAACTTCTTAGTATAATCTTCTTCTAATGTTATGTTTAAATGTACAGACAGTTCGTAATCACACTCGGTGCGATCCGTACACGTTTTTTGTTAATTGGTGGTAAACAAAAAACCTGTTTAGCTATCGGCTTGCGTTCGCGCTGGCCGATATCGTGTCGCGTGTGCTGTTAGGCAATTATGAACTTTGTGCTTAATGGATAGCGATCCAAATCACGATGAGAATTATGATGTAAATAGAAACACTGATACATTAGATGACCAAACACAATTCAATAAGGAAATAGAAATGGAAACAATAACATCAGAGGGGAAACGACCAAGACCCGAGAATAATGAAGAATGTTGGCAAACTATAGCAAAGAATACTAAGAAGAAGGCAAAACACAACAAGGTTATGTCCGAAGAATCACCAATACAAGTTACCGTAACCTCTAAGGAAAAGATTCCTAAACAATTTGCACTTGCAAAATTATTAAAACAAAATGAGATGATGGACATTGATAAAATAAAATATATAAACCCATACAAATTGCTGGTTACGTTTAGTAACCAAAGCAGTGCAGATACATTTATTTATTGTCCGGTATTTAGTGAACTTGGTTGGCGAATACAAAAAACTTGGGAGGTTGGTATATCGTACGGCATTATTAGAGATATCGAATTGGACTTAGCTGAAGAAAAACTTATAGAACATATTTACTCGGAAAAGGAAGTTGTAACAGCTAAACGACTCAATAAAAAAGATGGAGGAGAATGGGTTAAAAGTGAAACTTTCAGAATTGGTTTTAAAGGTTCTTCCTTACCTACACACATATTGTTATTTGAACTGAGAATAAGAGTAGAACCCTATACGTTTCCCGTGACACAGTGTTCTAAGTGCTGGAGATTTGGACACATAGCTAAAATGTGCCCGGCAAGTAAAGCATTGTGCCCAAAGTGCTGCAACTACCATGATACTTGTGATGCAACAAAATTTAAATGTGTTAATTGCTCAGGCAATCACGAGGCTATGTCAAAACATTGTCCTGTGTATAAAAAAGAAAAGCGCATCAGGGAATTGATGTCAGAACACAATTGCACGTATCAAACCGGCCTTTCTAAATATTCTGATTCTCCCTCTCTCCTCACACAAGAAGTTCAACGAGCTCCAAGCCCAATCATTGAATGTAGAAGCATTCAAGTAGCTCAAAAAGGCAAGCAAGATTCGGTAGCTTCTTATCAAGAGGTTTATATTGAAACAGTCGATGGAAATATTCCGTTCGATGGAAATATAAGTTCTGGCAAATCAAAAAACAAAAAGAAAAGTAATAAAAAGAAGAAAGTACCTTATCAAATAGCAAGTAATGTGATGGCAGAAATTGAAACTTCGGAATCAGAAAAATCGGCAGAAGACCTACCTGGTCCGGCGTCGCAGACAGAAAATTTGGATCAGACAAATTGGAGATCATGGTCATTTAGCGAAGTTATACGGAAGATAAAGGACTTTATTAGGGAAAGGAAAGAAACCGTAGTCGCTAGTCTCAAAGCCATAATTAAGATAGGTACAGACTGGTTTACCTCGTTTTTTACTAATCTTATGCCAGACTTATCCAAGATTATTAAAATGATTTTGGGTGATAATGGTTAACAAAACGAAAACTCGTATTGATTTAAACGTGATGCAATGGAATGCTCGTAGTCTTAAGCCCAAATTAAAATTATTTGAGCAGTTATTAAACCGGGAACATATACATGTAGCTGCAATTTGTGAAACGTGGCTTGATCGGGATACACCCTTAAATATTAGTAACTATAATATTTTTCGTGAGGACAGGAACCTTTCTTATGGCGGTGTAGCTGTTGTGACACACAAATCGATTCAGGCAATACGCGTCCCTTTGACGGATAACAACTCGGGTCTAGAAATGGTTAAAGTAAAATTGTTTAACTGTGACGAAATTCAAAACATTATTGCTGTTTATTGCCCGCCAGAACTTCACACAAATCAAGGAGTCTGGGATTATTTATTTTTACTTGGTAGTGGAAAGACTATGATCCTGGGGGATTTTAATGGTCATCACACAAATTGGTCGCATAAGACAGACGCGAGGGGCAATCAGATTCTAGACTCTGTGATTGATTACGATTATGTTATCTTAAATGACGGTAGCCCAACGCGTCTACAAATAGTGAGTGGTAGCTTGAGACAATCTTCCCCCGACATAACTATGGTGACGTCAGACATATCATTAAGATTTGACTGGAGGGTGACTAGTGAAACATTAAATAGTGATCATGTTGTCATTAAAATTTCGACTACTTTTAGTTCTAATAGGTCGTTTTTCAGAAAGAAAAACTTCAAAAACGCCGACTGGAAGAAGTATACTGAGTATATACAAAATATTTTTAATTCATTTATTTTATCAGACGATCCCCAAGATACTTACAATAGATTTTTAGATATTTTAAAAATAGCATCAGATAAATTTATTCCCGATATTAAGATATGTTTAAATCCTAGCAGTAAGTTTAACCCAAAACCCTATTGGAATGTAGAACTTTCAAAGTCGGTGGCACTTCGACGTTTGGCTTTAGCGGTATTTAGGCGAAACCCTACTCCTACAAATTTTATATCACTTCAAAAAAAAATACAAGAATCTCAAAGAATTTTGAGATGTACTCACAATAATTCTTGGCGGGAACTTTGTTCTTCTTTGGATGAAAATAATTCTATTAATGACCTTTGGCGAAAAATGAAATGGATAAAAGGTTATAAAACTCCCAGGAATTTTATTGATTATGATAAAGCAAGTCTTCTGCTACATAGTTTGACTCCTGATTATGTCCCTGTTTGTCAACCATTGTTTAATTCTCAAAATTCAAAATTAAATTCGCATATAACTTTAGTAGAACTTGATAAAAGCATTAAATCCAAAGATACCTGTCCAGGAAATGATGAAATATCATTTTCTATGATTAAATATCTATCAGAGAATGCTAAATCAATATTATTATTCTTATACAATAAATTTCTTTCCGTAGGTCTAGTACCGAATCAATGGCGAGAAATTGGTGTTATTCCTATTCCTAAGCCCGGAAGAGACAATAATATGGTTTCATCGCTTAGACCTATTTCACTTATTTCGTGTATATGTAAGATCTTCCATTCAATTATTCAAAAGAGATTAGAGTGGCATTTTGAAAGTAAAGGTTTGTTTGCTGATACTACTTTGGGTTTCAGAAAGTGTAGATCTTGTTTCGATAATTTAAGTCTATTAGTTACTAGGATACAAAAAGGTTTTTGTACCAACTGTGTCACGGTAGGTTGTTTCATAGACATCGATAATGCGTACAATAATGTAGATATAACTCAGCTATTGCTAACATTGGATCGACTAGGCGTAGGTAATAAGATTTGTTTATACCTTTGGGAGTTTCTTCGTGAGAGACACTTGAATATTAAAGTTAATGATTTACGGATGGTAAGAACCACGGGAAGGGGTTTAGCACAAGGCGACCCTCTATCACCGTTATTGTTCAATGTAGCTACTATAGATTTATGTACAAAAATTAGTTCCGATCATGTTCATGTTTCACAATTTGCAGATGACTTTGTTGTTTACTCCGTTGAAGATAATGTAGCTCAAGCTAGTTATTATTTACAGAACTCACTGAATTTACTTGCCAAACTCCTTGCTGATATCGGTTTAGAGATTTCAACAACAAAAACCAAAACTTGTATATTTAAAAAAGGTAAAAATAATGAAACAGTCTATCTTAAAATTAACAACTCAAACTTACAGGTTAAAGAAAATGTAAAGTATTTGGGTCTTTGGCTGGACCGTTCACTAAGATGGGCCAAACATATAAATGAGACCTACCAAAAAACAGCAAGATTTCTCAATGTCCTTAAAGTTCTATCTGGAGCCAACTGGGGTGTTCACCCGAAACACTTGAGAATCGCTTATATTTCTCTAATACGAAGTCGTATGGACTATGCTAGCTTTCTATATGGAGATAGTTGTCACTCAAACTTATATAAACTCGACAAAGTACAAAATCAAGCGATGAGGGTCATTGGTAGCTTCATAAAATCTACACCAATTCATGTCATGAGTAGTGAATTAAGTCTCCAGCCCCTATTTATTCGTAGAAATTATTTAGCCGGTAAATTTTATTTAAAGTGTAAGTCATTGTTAAGTAGTCATACAGTTGTTAACATGCTGGACGATTTGTTACCTCAGATGCCTTTATGGAAAAGGAAGAATAAACCTTTGCTCATTTTAAGTCATGAATACCTTAAAGACTTACGAATACACTGCAGCCAGAATTTGGAGATGTTTGGGCATCGCTCTTGGGTCAGTTATATAGATTTATCTCAAAACATTAACTTTAGCATTAACGAAGTAAATCAAGCAAAAAAATTATTCCAGCCATTGATTTTAAATGATTTATGCTGTCAATATGTAAACACAGAATATCCAAATTTTTATCAAATATTTACAGATGGTTCCAAAGAAAATCATAATTCCGGAGCGGCTTTTTATGACCCTCAACAAAATATATCAATGGGTTTTAGTATTGACTCGAACGTGTCTATAATGAGCCTAGAATTGCTGGCAATTAGTGAAGCTTTATCATACACTCAATCAATAAATCATAGTAAGTTTCTAATACTAACTGACTCCAAGAGTTCCTTACAACATGTGGCTCGTTGTACCTCGACAATTCGAGGAACACCGATAGCTTACACAATAATTGATCAGATATTGGAACTTCAACAGAATTCTAAATTAGTAATACTGCAGTGGATTCCATCACATATCGGGATACATGGCAATGAGGTTGTGGATGTTTGTGCTAGGAGGGCCTGCGTAGAGGGTACTCCGTTAGATATAGTACCAATTTTCGCAGATAACTTCTATCTGGTTAAAAAACACTGTCATAAATTGTGGAAAGAATTTCATGATGTGAGATCAAGAGAAAAAGGTATCTGGTACAAAACTATTCAGCCTGAGCCTCTAATTATTCCCTGGATAGATAACTGTTCACTCAATAGAAAAGATATTGTTACTGCCATGAGGCTTCGTTCAGGGCACATCCCATCGAGGAAATTTACGTTCCTTATGGGCATCGCACCTTCACCTGATTGCGAGAAATGTGGAATTATCGAGGACGTACATCATATCTTGATCGAGTGTGAGCGGGGTGAACGCCTCAGGAGAAATCTATTTGTTTCCCAAAGTATGTTTGGAATTGGTACTTTGAATAGTGTTTTGGCTAAACCTATGTCGGACGAGGCTAGAACTCTGTACAAGATATATTACAATCATATAAAATAATTTGAAATTCAAAATTTGGCTATGATGGAGCGACATAGTCAGTATTGTGACAAAGCTCCTTAATAAACATTTAAAAAAAAAAAAAAAAAAAAGTACAGACATATTCGTAATTAAGTAAATTATTAATCATGATTTCATGAAACACAAAACAATTATTATTAACTTTTGATGTTGACTGTACGAACCAAACAGGCTAGAAAGATGGTATTGTATGGATTTCGGATCGAAGTTAATCGGTGAGAACGGATGGCGTAAAGATATATGTATTATGAATTTCATTTTAATTTAGAAATATGATATTCAGGCTTTTTCCAACATGGCACTTTAGAGAAGATTTCTCTTGTCAGTACAAGAAGGTAATTTTTATAACGTCATGTTTACATTTTTCCAATTCGGGTTTATTTACATTGATGTAAAACCAAATTGGACTTTTACCAAAAAAAAATTGGCGATAAAAGTTTCTATAGAACGAAAATTATTACCCAAAGCTGTGAAAACTTAAAGCCTTGCCAAGGGGAAACGAATGTTGAAAATCGGTAACTATTAGGAATCCAGCAAAAGAACAGCGTTTAAAAACATACAGACGAATTGAGAACCTCCTCTATTTTAAAGAAGTCGGTTAAAAATACAACCTAAGCACTAGAACCTAGAACACAAAGGTGGTCACAGATGCGATACAGTGAATTTTATTCGCTACATTAGTCTTTGTTGTAATATATTAGAGGTGCATACAACTTGGGTGTTACTAGAGGTGAGGGTTGGTCGACAAAGGCGGAAATTTTGTCGGAGGACGAATTTTAGGTACGTTTTTGGTAGATCGTATATAAATATAACCCAAAGCAAAGCAACCCTTGACTCGTGTTAACTTTAGAAGGCCTAGACAAGTGGCAATCGCTTTCAAAGCGTTTAATATTTCTACATTCTACAGCACTTTTCAATGGTATTCATATGTATAAGCTTTCTGGTAGTTTATGTTAGTCCCATAAATTTTTGACTTTTCGGTCATTTGTTATCGCTGATAGTAAGTTATTTCGTATTAGCCCGCAGGTATTTTAAACGTAATTGGGTCTTAAAACATTGAACAACACTGTGCTTGCTTACTTGCCTTCTAAAAGTCTAGTTGCAAAGTAGATTTTAATTACTACTACTACTAACTTTATCAAAAGCCAACACAAGTGCACATTTAATTCATATTCATTATATTTTATGAGTTGGTGAAGTTAATAATTCATGAAAACAAATATTAATGCCTTTTACGAGATTTTAAAAAACTTGTCGAATTAAAAAAAAGTATAGGTACCTGCTTTACATTGTCTACCTACCAAATAACAGGAAATTGTCTTGAGATGGTAAAACAGCTACCATAATTAATATTCTTGGAATAATTCGGCCTCGGCTCTAATACGCCTCAGATTCAACGGTTGCCAAGATTGAGGGACATCTCTAGTTACCGCCTTTTGTCCGCAAACTCATCCAACCGGTGCCATCGACTGGGTAATGTGTTTCAATTTATAATAAAATAGTTTATATTTGAAGATTTTAGTTTATATTTGGAGGAGCTCGTAGCTAAGTAATAACAGCCGTACGGGTCGATTCATCAGGTTAAGCTACGCTTTCCGGGGTTGCTCTGTGGATGGGTGACCATCTTTACATATCGAGACTCCTCCGTGCCTCGGAAAGCACGTTAAACCGTTGGTCCCGGCTGTCATTTGTGGATCTTTGACAGTCGTTACGGGTCGTCAGAAGCCCGAAAGTCTGACAACCAGTCTTGCCAAGGGGTATCGTATTACCCAGTTACTGGGTTGTGGAGGTCAGATAGGCAGTCGCTCCATGTAAAATACTGGTATTCAGCTGCATCCGGTTAGACTGGAAGCCGACCCCAACATGATTGGGAAAAGGCTAGGCAGATGATGATATTTGAAGATTTTAACTGCTTTTGAGACACTTAATGTTTTATTTGGTGCAAGCTGTGCCCGCATCCGAAAATTTTATATTGATTTTCTGTAGGTCTTTTTCAAGATAAATACTTCCGTCTTTTTACCATCCTGAGCGTGCTAAGCCACAAGGTGGATAGCCCCCCCTAGGGCATTGCGTTCAAGCACAAGTGCGTGTGCCCGGGGCCCCAGATGGCGGCAAATACTCGTACCTTAATTAATTGTGTCTTTTTTAATGTTCCAACGTAGTTCTTAAGTCGTTCTACTAACAATATTATGGGCCAAGTATGTCTGAAATAAAAGATTTTTTATAGAATTTGTTCTTATTTTAGTTCAATGTTGAATCATCGAATTAGTTATTGTAATTTGAACTTTATTCCGGGCAAAGTTAAGTTTTTAATACAAGGACCATCGGAATCTTTTTAATTATGAGTTCCAATGTTTCCCCACACACATTAATGTGCATTGTATTTTTTTGCACAACAGCACAAAATTTAATTATGAGGTTTAAGCGAAAAAAAAATCACGTGCTCCAATGAAAGCCAAGTCTTTTAAAATAAATTCTCGTATTTCTGAAGTATACCTCGCTAGGCTTAAATTAAAATACTGGAAAAAGTTTCTGCAATGAAAGAAACTTGCGATTTAAAAGTATTTTCCTGGCTAATTGTGAAATTTCTGATGGTTCTAATTAACTTCCTAAGAACGAAGTTTGGAATGAACGAGTTTAGTACTTTATTTACCATCGTGTCACGAAGTCTTAAACGTCCGCTTTTCAAACCTTGAATGTGCTAACTTGAATTATTTATAAAATAATTAAATATTATTTATGAAATATTTACTTTATTCTAAGGCCAAGATCTAAAAGCATGAACTAAGTAAAGTATACCGGTCTATTTTGAATTGGCTAGCTAAACTCCGGGGTCAGTGACAACTGGGCCCGTGTCAACTCAACCCGAATAATAATACCAGATACTACGTCGTCAGAAGGTCTAAAAAAGTGGTCTGTATCGTCGGCATGAAAAGTATCGACCTTTTAAAATATTGAAGATTTTTTAAATTTATTGATAGATTAGGTATTTATTTATTTTTATAAATAAATGCCATAAATATTATTATTTAAAATGAAATTGAATGCTAAAACTTGTGCAGTAAAATCTGTTTTTATTTATTTAAATAATTATTCATATAAGCAGAAATCAGAATCGCCGAAATCACCTTCTTGTCTTTTATGTTCTGCTAGACTATTGTAAATTTGATGTGTGTGAGTGAGATAGAAAACTTTTCTTTTGTCATTAGATCCGACGTGTGTCATTATTAGCAAAGGAACGCTTGTCTTTTAAAAAAAAACTAAAGAACTTAGGCTAGGTACTATATAGGTATCATAATTAAATAGGCGTTGTAGATAATTTTATTTAAAAACCAAAATCTTTGAAAACCAAATTCAATTCGTAATGACTTTTTTAAAATATCGATTTTCTGGCTGACTGTACAAATCACTGTAATCGGGAGTAAAATATCTATTATTCGGGTTGAGTTGACTAGGGCCCAGTTATCACTGACTCCGTAGATGCAAACATGATAAAACAAATAATGAATTAATTTGATGATTTTTTTGTGGGGTCATTAGACCGCAGTTATTGTACTCACTTGGAATATCACCTGAAAGTCAGTCTTATTTTGTGTAAACTTCACAATTGTGATGCGTATCGATATATAAACACGACAAAACATAAGAAAACAGTTTTTCTCAACTCATACTTCAAGTAACAATACTACCAGCGATCGTTGACCCAAAAGAACCCAAAAGAAAACATCAAATATTTTTATTAATTTTTATTTGATCGTGTTTACATATTAATACCACCACATGTGCGGTTTCACTAGCTAATTTAATTTGGCCCTGTATACGTTACTTAGCTCGTGCTTTAACTTAGACATGTTCCCGTTTCTAACTTGCACTTGTACTTTGACAGTTGTGCAACAGTAACAGAAATAACGCTTAGCCGAAATACTAGCGAAGTAACATTTATAGATCTCGGCCTAATAGAGTATTTACTTTAAAAAAATACAATATTCGTAGATATATTTAGTAACCTATTCCGCTATTGCCACACCGAGCGCTGGACGCAGAGCTCTGCGTCCAGCGCTCGGTGACCAATCAACGATGTTTGTATAGTTTATAATTTTTTGTGACTATACCTACTCCATTTGAAATAAGATTAGAAAAAACAAACCCTTTTACAGTCTGTTCAACCGATTTTGACTTCTATACCGTTGGCATAAGAATGGCATTAAAAACAAAAAACGTTACACAATACCAACTATCTACTGCACCTGCCATTTGTCATGCCACTAACGGAATAGATGTTAAAATCGGTTGAACGGACTGTAAAAAAGGCTTATTTAAATGTGTAATCTTATTTCAAATGGAGTATAGATATTTACTGTCTGGTTTTTTCACTTAGCTGGGAAAAGTGGTACAGAAATGGTGAGATCTGGATTTCGAATCTACAATCTACACCCACAAAATTCTGAATAAGTAATTCGGTACTATCTTCATTTCGAGTGGCTAAATTGTCTAATAAATAGCCAGACGTGGGTTCAGTTACTATCAGTAGGTACGAATAATTTCAACACTACTGCACCGCGTTATTTACGTAGATGAGCAGATTTTTTTAAATTTGATTTTCGAACATAATTAAGAAGCAATGGATTAGCAATATCCTTCAAAATGATTCAGATTACGATTGATCGTTTGTAACGCAATAAGGGTGCTGGTTTGCCCTTAAAAATCCCTTAAATGTATAACACTCGTTAAACCAGCAATGTGTTATGTATGTTTATGTAAATAACAAACATAAATAGTATCCCGTTTGGAAGCTGCACATTGTAACCGTTCGTTGCTCTTAATATTTCGTCATGTAAAATACGCGGCGAATTTGTTGCTGGTACAGATAAGCGCGCCTCTTCCTGTGTGTGCCATCGCTGGCGGGAATACAGAGCAGTCTGTGGCAACAGAGACTACAATTTTAATGAAGTAGTTGAAAGGAAAGTTGGAATTTGGAGTTCTAGCGATTGTTGATCAGTACACAATATGTACTGTGGGCCTAAAAAGGCAACATTATCAATTCCGCTAAAAGCAAATCATTTCCTGAATTCCGAGCTGTCATTAGCAATTCCTCTAATTTAACACAAAAGCAATTCATAATTTGCGGACCATTTTACGAATCTCCATAAAAACTGTCAAACAGATGAATTATTTCGTAATAGGAATTGCACGCAGATCATATTATGAATTGTCGGTTTGTGACATTTTACAATGATTCATTATATTTAACTAATATGATTCCAGCAAAGTGGCTGTTTTAAGCCTCCAGTTCTACTGTAGAGTAATGTGAGATTTCAGAGACTGCATAAGAAAGACATTGCACGCAGAACAGATGGCTGATGGGGCCGAAAGGTTCTGGAGTGGCGACGTACCGGAAGACGTAGCGTTGGAAGGTGCAAGGTGGACCGATGACCTGGTGAAGGCTGCAGGAATCCGCTGGATGCGAGAAGCACAGAACCAGTCGAAGTGGCGGTGCTTAGCCTATGCCCAGCAGTGGACGTATTTCGGCTGAAATGATGATGATAATGATGATAAGAAAGACAATCATTTTTGGTTTGATTTGGAATGACAGTGTGAATTTGTAGATTGCAGTTTGTATAGGTGGTTGTTGGTGAATTGGTCGCTGCTACAAATAAGCACGCCTCTTCTTGTGCATGCCATTGCTGCCGGTGGGTATACAGAGCAGTATGAAGGTACAGAGAATATTTTTTTTTATCGTGACAGGGAGAAAAAATTCTACTTCTGTTGAGAATATCAAAAACAACAACAGTTTAGACGTTACTGTTTAAAGAGTGCAGGCAACGAATGCTTGCAATACATAGAAATTTAAGAATTGTGTGCTCAGATCAAATAAAAAACCAAGACCAAGCGCTGTCCACATGTGACGTAAGGTTAGTTTCGTAAACATACCTTTATGCACTTAATTAGGTGTAGTTCGATTGTAAATCGTTATTGATGTGTACGTGTGAGCGTGTATACACAGAATGGAGGTGTAGTTATGGCATGCTTCTTTGTATTGTTCGCAGCGCTGTCTTTGTTTTTTATTTGGTCTGAGATTGTGAATGTAAAACTTTCTTTTACGGAAAATAAGGTGGCACGTGATGGAACTTTAGTTCAGTCAGCTGAGTTGGGTTAAAACAAACCAAGGATTGGTACTGCGATCCTTTTCGCATTTAATTTACCGATTCCGATTTTTGAATTATTGTCAGGTAAGAAAAACGCTGTTTATCTTGTAGAATAATGCTGCCTAACCGTGCGTTTGCACTGACGAAACATTCGACACAATACATGTTTAAATCTCTAGTTCCTGTCAAAAATTGTATGGAACATTGACAGAAAATAGAGATTTCAACATGTTTTGTTTTGAATGTTTCGCCAGTGCAAACGCACAGTAAGACCAATTACATACATGTTTCATTTAAAAAAAACTCCAGCATAAACGCAGTCTCTGCCAGTTCCTACTCTGTGCACGTTTACATTGTACGACTGTGTATCCAGCGTGATATATGTCGCATAAAACGCTCCGCGCTGATTATAACACTATTCGCTTTAAGAACATGTTGTGACATGACACTTTTGCTTTACTTTTGCAGGCATAATTCTGAGATAATGCTGTCAACTTTGATCCACAGAATATGTGAAAGTAAGTCTCTTTATCTAACTTGGAACCTAAAAAACAACAAGGAATATTTGAAATGTTTTTTTATTTCTTTAAAAAACATAACACGTTTACTGACAGATTTTTTTTAATAATAAGGTCTTGCCTTATGTACTAAAATACAATTATTTACTATATTATACATAGTTATTCTATTTCGCAAAGTATTCTTAATAAAAAACAATTATTCAAAATCGAATTCAAGTAAATCCACACACAAAACTTATACAGGCTGTTTTAAAAATAAGCCAATTTTTTTTCCCAAAAGCGGATAAACTTGTGAATGCCAACGCAACTTTTAGTGTTGCCCGGTAAAAAATTCCAAACCTTCATACAAAGTTGCCGCGTTTTTTTACAGAGCAACACCGCTTAGGGAGTAAGCGAGGCGTATGCTTGCTTATTAGAGCATTCATCCACACGCTGGCGTAGTCTCATAGCCTTTCGGAGTCCCATTTAAAATTCATTTGAATATGATTTTAAACAAAAAATTTTTTCCAAACTATTGAATGAGTTTGTTTTTTTGCAGTTGTAAAAGATCTTTATAAAAGAGCTGGACTTACGCTTAGAATATCGATTTCCGTATCCAAGTTGTTTTACTCTGTATTACTGTTTTGGTACCGGTGATTTTACTGGATATGAGACGTTATAATGTGTTCCGTAAGTCAGCAGCGCATGGGCATTTTTTGCGTATGCTCTTTCCATCAGTAACATGTAAATACTTTAGAGGGTGAAAACATACACAGAAAAGCATATTTCTAATCAAAATATTTCGATTCGATAGTTTTTAGTGAACATAAGTAAACATTACGAGTTCTTCAAAAAAAAAAAAAACATACCAACAACACAAAATGAACTTGCCAAACCAAACAACTGTAACAATGATTACTTAACATAAAACCAAAATCCACGGTCGTTTCACAACGAAACAGTCAGGTTCACAATTAGTGGGCCCAATCATTCGACCCGAAAACGTCAATCTTGTGAGAATTACACGCCAGCAGCAGACGGCTCTTTACTAGTTACATTATAGGACCCGGGGGATACTAACTATTTGTGTAGACCTATGTAGTTAAACTAAGGGTAAAGTCGACCGACCACTGCTACGTAGGATATGTGCACGGAGAGATTTGCCACAATAGCACGTGATTCATATGTTTGTCAGCCACGCATTCATGGGTAACGTGGCCGTTGGTCGAAGTGGGGGATCCCGCTTACATTTTTATACAAAGCGAAGCTAAGTACACTTGCGTAGCTTAGCCGTGGGCTGCAGTAGAGCAGCACATTTAAGCTCCCCATTAGTATTGAGCGAGGAAGATGCAGTTTGCGAAGGTAATCTAACCCTTTACAGAAACTATACAACTGATTATGATGTTAAGCAGATAGGTAGTTTTGGCGCCCAACTGGGTCAACAAGATACGACATAGAACTAGGTACTAGCTGTTCGCGACTTTGTCTGCGATCCATGATGAAAAGTAGCCTATTTCCTTCTCCGGGTCATGGTCTACCCATGTGCCAAATTTCGTCTAAATCCGTTCAGCCTATTTAGCGTGAAAGCATAAAAAACAAACAAACTCACATTCGCATTTATAATATTAGTTAGGATGTTGGGCGCCAAAAAACACCTTATGTTAAGTAAAAGGATATAAATGAATTACATGGAGAGTTAACATACTAATACTTCAATATTTATAAAACTAGTCTGAATTAGAAAGAAACCAAACTAAGATTGTCTATCACCGATCTATGTCGAACTAGTCGAGTTACAATTCAGTTGTAACAACTAGACCGCTGGGAAATGATCACTTATACCCTAGGAGTTCAGTTCAGACTCCAGTAATAATATCTTCCGAAACAAAGCTCAGCGGTAAAGAGATAAATACAACTATTGAAGTTGTAGCACTTTGCAGAACATTTAAGTGCCAATCATGATGTTTAGCAGAAAGGTAGTTTGATACATTAAGAAGGCCCAGTTGGGCGCCAAAAAATCATTCTATGATAATAAGATTTAATTTGTC
The DNA here is from genome assembly GCA_949152455.1 of Lithophane leautieri. NCBI lineage: Eukaryota > Metazoa > Arthropoda > Insecta > Lepidoptera > Noctuidae > Lithophane > Lithophane leautieri. Next base: position 4,097,287 of record OX424482.1, on the reverse strand, counting down.
ATAGTTATACACAAAATATTTAATTACAACACTTTATATAAGAACACTATTCAACTTGATTGTGATATTAAACAGAGGTATATTTTTTGGCGCCCAACTGGGCTTACTCAAATAAACATAGACCCAGTTGGGCATGAAAAATATCTGTTTTGAATAATATTTGTAATTTTTCTTTTTAAAATTATTATAAGAACCGGTCATATATCGAATCGTCGATAAAAACCTCTGCGTGTGACGATACTTAAGTAGGTAGGTACGTCTGTCGCACTCTGGGCAAGCAGGCAACTAAACTCGTTTTCATTTCTCAGTGTTTCATTTTCCTCATTAGATTAGCATTCATTGTCTTGTTTTAGTCGCCAGTGAACATTCAAGCTTACTATATATACACATACCAGTTTAGGGGTATGAGGAACAGGGTGTAAAGTTCACTCATCCACCATAGAAAAGGGAGGATCCTCCGACCAGACGGGTGTTGTGTCTGGCGGGCAACTGCCCAACGATTGATGTCGGGTTGTTGTATATATGTCCATTGCACGGTAAACTTTAATTGACGGATTTATGTGACGTCAGGATTTTTGTGTGACGTCAAGTTTTTGATGCGTAGTTCGAATGTGGCGATGTAGGTACCGCCACACCAGAATCAATATAGTTTCAATGAATTAGTGCATCGGGCAGAAAAGAACAGAGTGTCAAAAAGTAGTTCGAAAAGTAAACTCGTATTGACCTGAAAAGCGAAGAGCCAAGTATCTATTACCATGACAATAGATGCGCCATTAAAACCGATACAGAAATCAAATAACTTTCACAAAACAAGACTAAAGTTAAACACGCCATCTGCCCGTCACGTTGGCGTCACGTCCCCGAAACACAAACACTTTAAAAATACTATCGTTGTATCGCAAAATAGGAAATTGAATATCGAGTCCCGCAGTCACGTTCGAGATATTTAGGGGGACTATGAGTTTGAATTACGAAATACTTAGGAGGATCTTTTAGTTATAGGATAAAGCAGTGCTAAGAATATTATTATTTACGTGAAAATATTGTATAAAGAAAAATGTAACCGTAGTGTAAATGTAGTGTTAGTGATACAGATAAGATGTTTAACAAGTACTTATTTTAATGTATTTTTAAAGATACCAATAAAACTATTTGTATGTTTGAGTACTATGTAAGAAATTAGAGGAAAACGAAAACAGTATTATTTGCATACTAATGAAAGAAAATTCATTTAATTTGAATAAGACCGTCAGTATTGATTTGTCAAATTATATTATTGTGTATTATTTTATATTAGAATAAGAAAACTAAACAGATGTCTTGAAACGGAATGGAATATTCGTGTGTAGGTATATAATTTTCTCTAATATTTGTTGGTGGAAACCACACACATTCCTGATTGAAAAAGTTGATAAATTTTGTATTGGTACCCGAAAGAGACCTTCAATACGAACTTTTTTGATGTAGTAACATTTCTATTTAGTTACCTTTATTTTTTCTTTGACTACCTGTACTGTACTCATCTATCTCTAAGATCCTCAACTAAATCTTATGGCCTAATTACGTATAATGTAATTAGTAAGCAAATGGCTTACATTTCGATATTGTCACATTAATTACCTAAGTAGTGTTCCCAGGTGGACACGGGAGATAATAATATATACAGATCAGAGATTTGATTGTAGGACAGTATCACGACTGCTTTCCCTTATGGGTTATGTAGAGGTGTATCTAAGTAGTATTTATACACCCGCATTACACCAGTTATGATCAATTCCCATGTGATAGGAGGCGAGCTTATTGCCATCTGCCGGGCACAAGCTGCTACTGAGAAATTATTAATGCCGGGACTATATTGTCGCGTTATCGCGAACTTTATTTAGCGCGCTCTCTGTTGCTCAGTGAGACGTCGAGCGGTGTGCGAGAGAGAGCGCGTGAAGTAAAGTTCGCGATAACGCGACAATGTAGCCCCAGCATAATGAAAAAGCCTTTGCTTTGCTCGGAAAGAGAATCGAAACTATCACCTCTTGCTAAGGAGTACCAGTTGCGATGACTAGACTATCTAGACAGACTTGAGCACTTATTAGAAGCCGAGGTTTTCTGTGTGGGTACTTTCAAAATGTCCCACATTAAAATAGCTTCACATAAACCCTACAAATACTGAAAATTGGTTGTTCTGCGCTGCGAGTCGACATAACCGCTCGTGTGGTTTTAAAGTAAAGATATTGAGACTTACGCCACACTTTGAGATTCGATCATGTGCCCGTGCCTTTGAATATAAAAGAACATAATGAGCTCTCGTCACTGCTGCTTTTTGCCCAACGTCTTTTAAACTGTTTTTCTTTAACCTGGCGAGGATGTGGTGAAAATAGTTACCTACATGGAGGTTATGGAGGGTATATTTGACTCTGTATTTCTATTGCATTTTTACCCGACTACGGCGAAGAAAAAAGGAGGGTTAGGATTTTGACCGGTATGTATGTAAGTATGTATGTATGTATGTATGTAAGTATGTTCATCTGTTTCCTTCTATCTTCTAAACCACTCATCACAATTTGACAAATGAGGTATCGTTAGAAGCATCTTAATCGTCCGCTGGTTATAGGCTATGTTGCGTCACATTAAATTAAAAATGGCGCCCTCTAGAGGACATAAAGTCAGGAACTTAAAAACAAATATTGTCTAATCGTACCATGTTGGGTATCAAATGAAAGGGCTTAATGAGCACATTTCAAAAATATTTAAATTATAACCCCAAAAGAATTTAAAAAAATATTAAGTAATTAAAACTATAACCCAACTACGACTAAAAAGGTAAAAACAAGACACCACAGACAGACAAATTAAAAATCCGGAGTCACACGTAATCTGTTCGATTTATGCCCTAACACGTGTGACACCGGGTTTTTAATTTGTGTCTGTGGTGTCTTGTTTATACCATTTTAGTCGTAGTTGGGTTATAGTTTCTATTACTTATTTTTTTTTAATTAAAGGATAAATTTATATTTTTTGTCAAACCATTGAATAACAGCAGATTAGTTAGATATTATTTTATGGATTTTGATTGTATAAAAACAAGTGATAATACAAAATATTTTATTTTTTCTAATTTTAGCTATGGCCTAAAAACAATCAACTTTTACAAAGCCTTCCGTTCCAAATATAAAAAAAATAATAAGTAAAGATTCTCTTAGGAATTAGGATAATTTGGTATACATATATATTTAGAGATCAATCAGTTTCACTAAATAAGTCAGTCTTATATACTATACAAACGTTACTGTCTGTTGTTGTAGCACATTCTTGGCAGTATGAAACACTATGTTCTGGACAAATATATTTATGGCATTCTTTGCAAAGGTTGCCAGTCTTCCGATGTCGGGCATAAGTACACACTTGGCACCTTTTTCGTACACCTGGCACTCTGACAGGCGGTTTTTGTTACGATTCTCCACTGAATTCTCTGATTCTCTTACGCATCCGATTCCCCTTCCTCTGGCAGGAGTTGATTCCGAGTTGACAAGTTAGATAGCGGTACTTCATCCTGGCTGTCATATTCACTGCTTACATTCTGCTCAGTGTCACTATCTTGACTGCGTGCACTCATATGATCTTCACATTCGCTACCGCCGGACATCAAGTCGTCTTTACTGTCTTGTTGTAACAAAGCATGACGTATGAACTCATCCTGACGCTCCCGGTTATTCATTTCGTCCAAAAATACCTGAAAACACAATTACAATAAATAAAAAAATCTTCTGAAATATTGCACAAAAATGCTACGTAGCGGTTGTGGCAGGGTCATATTTACCCTTTTTGACTTCGCGCACGTGTAGCTCCCGTCGCAGGTGGTGACCGACTTTGTACCGATGTGCAGCGTGCAGGCGGGTCCCTTAGCATCAGCTACTGACACGTACAAGCTACTACAACTGCGGAAAATAAAACTACACTCGATAAAAAATTTACAGGGTCAAATAGACCCCTCCACATTCTCGCCGGGACGTATTGGTACTAGCAACATTGTTACTGATAAGCTATTTTATGTTTAGCTATTGGTTGGTTTCAGTTCAGACCAAATGAGCGAATCCACACTCTAAATAAATAATAATAAAAAAGCCTTTTAATTTTATATCCACACGGTATTTACATTTTACTTCTTAAATACTTATCACCTAGATTTACAAGTTATGTCTTTTTAGTTAAGCTTTTTCTGTTGGTTTTGTTTTGAATAACTCGTTATAAGTATTCTTTTCATATAAGTATCTACATCTTAGGTATAGGTACCCATTCTCAGGTATAGGCCTCCTCTAACTTATTCCAGTTACCTCTGTCTGCAGCTTCCTTTGTCCATTGCTTTCCTGTTGTTGCTACTTTAGAGGTATCAGGAACAAGTGTAAGGTTCACTCATCCACCATTGAAAAGGGAGGATCCTCCGACCATACGGGTGTTGTGTCTGGCGGGCAACTGCCCAATAATTGATGTCGGGTTCTTGTATATATGTCCATTGCACGGTAAACTTTAATTGCGCGATGTAGGATTCATATGACGTCAGGATTTTTGTGTGATGTCAGGTGTTGGATGCGTAGTTCGCATGTGGCAACGTAGATACCGCCACACTACTATGTCATCTATTCAGCGCTTCTTAGGTCGCCCTTGCCGTCTCTTACCTCTCGGTCCTGTCTACTGGGTGGCCTCTATGGTCCTTCGGATGTCCGTATAACGGGCCAGGTGTCCGGCATACTTCCACTTGAGTTAAAGGGCATAATGCAGAGCATCAGTTAGTTTCATTTTCTGTCTTGTGTATTCACTTCAGATTTTTTGTATTTTCTTTCTTTAGCTTTTTGGCATAAAACTATATTTGTTTGTATTTTTGTGGTATTATGTCCAAGTTCACACTCTACAGGGTCAAATTAAATTAGCTAGCAAAACTCCGCAGATGTGATGGTATCGGTATCTAAACACGAAACTCATCATTTCAAACTGTACAGCTGATTTGGGGTTTAACGGCCGCCGGTAGAGTACTTACTTGAAATTATCAAATCAAATCTATGTTCGTTTGTTTTAAACCCACCCTAAGAAGAATACTAATCAGAGATGTACCTATAGTACACACACATTTCTAATACAGGGTACTATATCATCTGCCGGGGTTGCGGGAAAGTCCGAAAGGTATACCGTGGCCTTTACTTACAGGCAACTGAAGCAACACGGGTGGGTTTTAGTCAGTAAGAGTCTGACATGCCCTCCCGCTCCGCGCAGAGCGGGAGAAGTCATTTAATAATTTCCCAACCAAAAAATAAGAAGAAAAATACTATGTATGTCATTATATTATGCTGTGGATAACGGTGTGAGTTTCACATTTATATAATATCTTTGTTTAAGTATATTATTTGCGCAGATATAATGTGTTACTGTTTTTTTGTCCCAAATAAATAAATAAATATTGTGATTCTTCTTTTCTTATCTATACCTCATTATGGGCGAGGGGCTAACCAAGACACACATGACCTTTATTTAAGTATTCGTGGAAACCAGTTTAAAGCTTACCTATTTTGCTTCTGCCTCTTAACACTCCTGGCAACAGTTCAGTGTAAAACATTGCATGTTGAAAGTGTATTAAATTCTTCGTAAATTGGGTATTATAAAGATTAGGTGATGCGCCCGTGCTTCTGAATACAAACCGAGTTAATGAACTAGCGCCCTTGGCTGTGTTTTGCACAAAATTCTGGATGCTTTTTAGTGAGTATATTAGGAATAGCGATGGTTTGGACATATTGCAAGACAAAAAGAAGACTGCTAGACTTCAAGAGTAACGTGATGGCCGAGCCCATCAGGGCTAAGAAAGTGAGGAAGGCCCATAGCTCGCTGGGTCTATGACAGCGTGAAAGTCACTGGCACAGCAGAAGATAGAGACCGCTAGTCATCTTTGGTGGCCTTCCCCGTCTAATAAGAGGGGTTCTTGTTACAAAAAAAAAAAAAAATTCGTGTTATAATTATTAGGTAAAAAAATGTATGTTATATTATTAATTGGAATGTAAATTATGATTGCATGCAGTATTTATTTATAGTATTTTTTGTACTTCAAATAGGAAGAAATAAAAGGCTATTATTAGTTTTATGTATAGGAAAATGCAGGGCTGAGGCTCTGGCATAATAAGCCCCGGTTATCTCACGATGTTTCCTTGCACCGAGCCGCAGCATGCTGGTTTCAAGGAATTGAAAAAGCCACTTTGGCATTTATCACGTTTGGAACAGGCAACTTTGTACCAGTGAGGCGGTTCCCTAGCCTTTGGGCCATCTCTTAATTATTTTTTTATCAAATAAAAGGGCTTAATGAGCACATTTTAAAAATATATATACCTATTATAACCACAAAAGAATTAAAAAAAAAAAACTAAGACCCAGGTACGACTAAAAAGGTATAAACAAGACACCACAGACAGACAAATTAAAAATCCGGAGTCACACGTAATCTGTTCGATTTATGCCCTAACACGTGTGACTCCGGATTTTAAATTTGTCCGTCTGTGGTGTCTTGTTTTTACCTTTTTAGTCGTAGTTGGGTTTTAGTTTTTATTACTTTAATTTTTTATAACATGAACAGATTAATCTACCACAGTCTACCTGGCAACTATGTATGTTCATCAAGTAGAACAAGACAGCATTGTACTACTGACCCGTTTTCAGGTAATCTGTGCCATACAGTGAAGCCAACGGACGGATCTCCCTCGAGAAATTATATGCGACCCACTCGACGTGTGTAATGTACTACATATACGTACATTTATCTAGTTAAACAATATACAGAGTGAGGTTAAGAGAAGGAGCTACTTCAAAATGAAAATTATGAGGAATAAAAGGATTGTTGTTACAGCTGGTTCTAATTCAAAAGAGTGTCCGTGGAGATTCTTGCCCGTTCTTCTCCATAGGAACCTACGCTTTGGAATGGGCAACTGGCTTCATCTTTCTGACTGACCGTCCCCTTGACAATTCAAAAGTGCCTGTAATTGGTTTATTTGAAATAAATGCTTTGAGTTTGAGTTTTGAGTTTGAGCTAGAGAAAAAATAATTGAAAAATCTCATCACAATGAAACCGGTATGTCCTAGAACCAAAAATTCGGACACGTGTGAGATTCACCAACCCACATTTGGGGCCGCGTGGTGGATAACGGCCCACAACTCTGACAGGGCCTTTGCAAAAGTCCCAGCAGTGGGAACGTTATTGGATGATTATGTGCCTTTATAATTTACTAGCTTTAGCCCGCGGCTTCGCTCGCGTAGTTGTCGGGAATTATTCCACAGGAACGTACTACCAGGATAAAAGTATCCTATGTCAGATTTCAGGTCATGGTCTACCCACGTGCCAAATTTCATCCAAAGCTATTCAGCCGTTTTAGCGTAAAAGCGTACCTAACAAACAAACATACTCACTTTCGCAGTTAGGATAAGGATTAATTTCCCACATAAAATTCCTTCACAAGATTTCGATAAGACCTCGTTATCATCTTAGTCAACTTATATCTTATTTTCAGTTTTGACCCTTCAAAAACCCACCCTGTAAGTATATTTCTGTGAGTAGTCGTAAGGAGTTAGTCTGATTCGTTTTTAGTTTTTACGAGGTCCTACGGGAGAAGAGAAAGTTCTTCGTTGGATAAGTATGAAATTGAAGACAAATGTGAAAATAGACATGAGGGGTCCGCTAGGACCGATGCCTGCCAGGGCTGCGGGAAAGTCCGAAAGGGATACCGGCAACAGGCAACTGAAGGAACACGGGTGGGTTTTAGTCAGCAAAGTCTGACACACCCTCCCGCTCCGCCCAGAGCGGGAGAAGTTAAATGATGATTTCCAAAATACAAAAAAAAAAAGGTTACATTTTGATGAAAATTGACATGAAAGCCTTATTTCAGAGAGATATTTCAAATTATAAATAGAGGATAGAAAATACCGCTGAAAAATTTATGTAATAACTTTTTCATTAGCTCCGTCCATTGATTTACCTGCACGCGTAGCATGATCACCATAAAAACGGGTTTTGTCGACGGAAGAATAGACAAAATGACAAATTGTGATTGTTTATCTGTCATTTTGTTTATTCTTCCGTCGACTAAACCCGTTTTATTATGTTGGTCATGCTACGCGTGCAGAGGGTTTAACCTGTATGACCGCGCGCGGGCCACGCGCGGACCAAAAACCATTGTAGTTCATTAGAATGTCCTTGAAGAATTTAACAAGTGGCAATCTCTTTCAAAGCGTTTTGTATTTTCACGACTTTCAATAAGATTCACATTAGCTTTCTGGTAGCTTGTGTCAATACCTACATTTTTGATTTCTCTATCATCGTTATCGCTAATAAAATGTCTCTTTGTCTAGGCCCACAGATTATACTCAATATTATATTTATTGCATTCCACAATGTGAACACAAGCCCACAAGTTTTTAGGGGTATGAGGAACAGGGTGTAAAGTTCACTCACCCACCATAGAAAAGGGAGGATCCTCCGACCAGAGGGTGTTGTGCCTGGCGGGCAACTGCCCAATGATTGATATTGGATTTTTGTATATATGTTCACTGCACGGTAAACTCTAATAGCGTGATGCAGGATTTTTTGTGACGTCAGGATTTTTGTGTGACGTCAGGTCTTTGATGCGTAGTTCGAATGTGGCGATGTAGGTACCGCCACAAGTTCGCAGGCAAATTATCAATACTAACCAATTAAAGTTCTTGGAAGAATTCTTCAAGAGTGCGAAAGCACAAATAAATAAATCAGTCAATCTGCATAGCCTTTTCCCAACTATGTTGGGGTCGGCTTCCAATCTAACCAGATGCAGCTGAATATCAGTATTTTATATGGAGCGACTGGCTATCTGACCTCCACAACCCAGTAACTGGGTAATGCGATACCCCTTGGTAAGACTTGTTTGTCAGACTTTCGGGAAAGCCCAAATAAATAAATAGAGTTCGTCTATGAATCTGCGTATACATCCAAAAAGCACAATACATAACAAATTAGATTTATAACACAACCCCACACCCGAAATGGTAAATAAACTTGGGGTCACCCGTTCGATTCCCATGCGGTGCACGTGATCTGAATATTATTGACGCCTCACGATTATTGTGACACTGTGACGTAATATGAAGCGTATGTGACGTGGAAATAAATAGTAGAAAATGATTGCTTTGTTATTGTTTAGGGTGATGAACAGAAAAATCGAAAAAGACCGTAGGGATTTAAAAAGTTCGTACGTTATAACGATTTAAGACTTTGAAAAATTAAGTCTCAATAGCATTAATTTGGTTACAGCAGGGCGGTATGCAAGGAAACAGTCAGAGAAAAAAATGTGTGCGGTCAGGAGAACCAAGTCAGGAATGAAGTGCCCTCCCACGTATGATTTAAAACAAAAACTTATAAGTACCTACTATGGGTCAGAATTAAAAACGCGTATTAACACTTTCTCTCTCGTTATAATAGAAAGAGACAGAGAGAGAGAGAAAGTCGCATGTAGGGCATAACGCCTTTTCCTTACGTGACGATTTCTACTAGACAACTCCTACCGCAAGCCGCGTTAAAGAACTTCGTTCCAAAAAAACAAGTATTGATAATTTATCTGCTTGCTTGCGGCTTGTTGGTATAATTTTAGAAAAATGTAATCTACTATTTGTCACGATACAGATATTATAATTCTGATGTTGTTCTTCGAGAGACTGGTGGCACTTTTTAGGCGTTTTTTTTAGGTCTACACCAGACAGCTCCCTCCATTTTCACAGAACTCCTTTAAGGTACCTATGTAAATGAATATAGGTAACTAAACACAGCGCAAGTTTAATTCTCAGTGTTTGAGATTAAATCGTTTAACTTATGAATTATGAATCAAGTTCAGTAATGTGCTTGAACACGGCGGTACATGCGGGCTATTGTTTAAACTTTCGTGTATAATAAGTACAACAGGGATGGCAAACCTTTTAAGATAAAGGCGGAACTAGATTAACAATATTTTTCGTTTTTATGTGCGGCTGAAGCCGAGAGAGTAATGATCGCTGTGATTGGTTAGCATTGTGATGCAACTTCACTTGGGTTGCATCACTGGCTGTTGTCAGATAAGCAAACGTCAGGATTTTTTATATCCGATACTATGATGAATACCTTGATGCCTTACCTGATAACGAGATGTTGCACTATGCGTAGCGGAAAATAGCTAGCTAGCTACTTTGTATTTTGTGCGTTCATTATAATATTAATGTTTAAGATTTCTGCACCCTTTGCTTTCGATTGCACAGTGAGGCCTCATAGTAATGTGGCGGCATCTACATCGTTACATGTGAACTACCCATCATACTGACGTCACGCAAAACTTCATCGCGCAAGCAGTGTTCACCACGACTAGCATTTATATACAACGTCCCGACATCAATCGTCGAGCCACCAGACACAACACTCTTTTGTTCGGAGAATCCTCCTTTTTCTATGGAATACGGTTACAGTACAGGAGAGGCGTGGGTTAAATCTGGCCTAAGGCAAAATGGAAACATTATTATTTGAAATGTAATGTAATTTATGGCCGTGCATAGAATTTTCTGTCTTGCCTTAGGTTTGCCATCCCTGGTTATACCTACAATATACTACCTAGTTGTTTTGATGAATGTTGAAGTGCTTTCTTTGTTGTAGTTGCTTAGAAAGAGTTTGTGTGTGGAAGTTGGTCTAGCATACTTATTACTACCTAGGTTTAAAGGATATGGGTGCCTTACAGGACAAGATTTTTAGGGTTCCGTACCCAAAGGGTAAAACAGGACCCTATTACTAAGGCTCTGCTGTCTGTCTGTCCGTCTGTCACCAGGCTGTATCTCATGAACCGTGATAGTTTGACAGTTGAAATTTTCACAGTTAATGTATTACTGTTGCCGCTATAACAAAAAATACTAAAAAACAGAATTAAATAAATATTTAAGGGGGCTCCCATACAACAAACATGTTTTTTTTTTCTTCGTTTTATAGATGGTACGGAACCCTTCGTGCGCGAGTCCGACTTGCACTTGGCCGGTTTTTTTGAGATGACACTACAAGAATAAGAGTAATTTATTTGTGAAACATAGGTAAATTACATACAAAGATCTTAAAAATTTGATAGTGCGCTATGTTTTGCCAATGGTGACATACAAATGATCGGTTTTTTTATTTTTTTAAACGATTAATTGACTAGGTCCTATTGAATTAAAATGATACATTTATTACAATATAAATAAGTGTTTGAGTAGGTACCCAGTTATAACGTATATTAATTAGCGCATGCATGCAAATTATATTTTATTACAATTCAGAGTCAATTTCATTTCATGTCAAAAAAAACTGTTTCGGTAGTCTAGTGGTCGTAAAAGTGACTACTGGGAGTAAGGTCTAGGTTCGATCCCCAGGATCGGGACGAGCATTAAGTATGGGGTTCTTCCAATAAAAATGGTTAACTCCGCGTCCTATTTAAAAGCAATCACCGCGCAAATACGCAACCGTCACGTGCTTTTTACACTTTTTGTTCGAAAAACCGAAAAAAGCCCTCAGTCGGCGCGACCAAGTATTCAATAAAAGTTCATTGAAAAAAAAATGACTTAAGGTGGATGCGCCAAATGTCATGATTTCATAAAATAGTCATTCAATGCACTTATATGGACTTAGAAAGTTGTATTGCTGATTCTAATGTTTATAATTCTGTAAACCCATATTTGTTACGGCCGCTACTAATATTTAGATCAACATACAACCTGACACTGACTTGCAATTTGCAAAAAACGTAAGAAAATTTGAATTTCGCGGGCTACCTTGGCGCATTCACCTTAAGAACGCAACGATTGGGAGTTCGCCCGACCATCTCTTTTAAATAGGACGCAGACCTAAAAGACTTATTAGGTACCAACATGAGACTTCATTAAACATAACTTTCAAAGTGTGGGTGTACTATAATTCTAGGAATGACATTGAAATGGTTTAATTACTATTATTATACTCATAATTTCGCCTTCATGGAAACCGTGTAGTTTGCACTCGTGCACTACTTGCCAATCACATTATTTAAAGATGAAAGCCTTCATCATAGATAAAATTTAAAAAATGTTATCTGTGGTCCGTTCGCTGGCGCGTCATCCTGTCATCTGTCAATTCATTGTACTTTTTTGTGCCGGGCGCTGATCACGCTTCCGATAAAAAGTTCAGATATATTTATCGAAATGGGAAAATATCGAAGAAAACGAGACCAGGAAATGGAGGACCTGAATGAATATCTGCGAGAACTGGTAAATCGAGTGTATACCTACATGAAAGCGGAGTCGTCATCGACACCGGTAAGTTTCTCGATATACCTACCAATTTGTCGTTACCTGAGATCATTTTACTAAAATTACCTTGAGTGCCGTAATATGTTTCCACGTGAGGTTAACATTAGAGCACTAACTGTGCCGTATACTTACGAAAGGACACCACACGAGTTTTCAGTAGGAGGTCAACCATTGGTGTATCGTTCAGTGTTACAAACACATCCTTGCTAGATCCCTAGCAGTCTCTAAGAGTTTTCACGAGAGGTTAACCAGGAGACCACTAACTATGCCGTATACTTACAAAAGAACAACATCATACGAGTTTACACTGGGAGGTCAACCATTGGTGTATCGTTCAGTGTTACAAACACATCCCTGCTAGATCCCTAGCAGTCTCTAAGAGTTTTCACGTGAGGTTAACCTTGAGAACACTAACTGTGCCGTATACTTACGAAAATACAACACCACACGAGTTTTCACTGGGAGGTCAACCATTGGTGTATCGTTCAGTGTTACAAACACATCCTTGTTAGATCCCTAGCAGTCTCTAAGAGTTTTCACGAGAGGTTAACCAGGAGACCACTAACTAGGCCGTATACTTACAAAAGGACAGCACCACACGAGTTTTCACTGGGAGGTCAACCATTGGTGTATCGTTCAGTGTTACAAACACATCCCTGCTAGATCCCTAGCAGTCTCTAAGAGTTTTCACGAGAGGTTAACCAGGAGACCACTAACTATGCTGCCGCATAACTACAAAAGAACCACACCACACGAGCTTTCACGAGAGGTCAGCCATGGTATATCGTTCAGTTATAAAAACATCCCTGCACCATCACCTGATGTAAGCCGTGGAATTGATTAGTCTGGAACCTAACTCTTATTATGAGTGCGAAGCCTGCTTCCGTGGAAGACACTATAGTCAAACTTGCACCAGGAGAACACGTTTGAGAGGCTGTGAGTCACGTGACCAAAGCCAACGAATCTGGACACCAAATAGCCTACTCAATGCCACCTATTAAAATTTATTTACTTAACAGACAACACCTAGTGGTCTTCATAAATTTCAAAATACTTACCATAATTCTAGATACCTATTGGTATACAATTTAACTTAAATATGCTATGTTAGTATTTACGTGAATTCCACTACAGTCCAACCGGAAGAAGACTGAGAGTGAAATGGTATCCTACCCCAACCTGAAGCATTGCCTTCAAATGTTGAGAATCTGCTCTGAGGGTGCAGTTGGCTACATCACTTTGGTGGTCAAAAATTATGATAAATGAACTAAATGTGCCGGCGAAGCAACATTTATGAGAGGTATGAAGCACCCACAATCTGTGGCCTGTTGAACCCACCAAAGATTGACAAGGGGGTGGCGGCTGCAGTAAATGAAGGTGGAATCAAATGACACCAAAGGATCAGGGGGCGGCAGAATAAAGTGGCTGCTGCCATTGGGTCCATTGACAAGGGCCTTAACAGTTTAATAGCTTCCCAAGGGAGTGCATTTCTAATCTAAACATTAAACATTGACCCAGGTAGACTACTGTGTGTAATTTATTATGAATGCATCACATGAAGATCATTGTTTTTGACCCAGCCTTAATAAGGAAATGAAAGAACTGATGGAGCGGGCACCAATATCTAAATATTTGTTCGGCTATAAGCCTCAAAGATAAATTCAATGCCATCAAACGTTGCTAAAGTCGGGATTGTCACTAGCTCAGGTACGGACTGGTGGATTGCAGTATTTCCCTGAAGTTTGGAGGATATTACTACTAATCCAACCATACATGGTGGATCAAGGGTTATAAGTTACCCTTTATTGAACTTCCAGTTCAAACTTCTGAATAAGAACTTCAGTTGGAGAGAAAGCAACCCTATTTCCATAGAAATTAATAATCTCTTACAGTTAGGTGCATGTTTCCCTGTCAAAAAACAATTTTTATTTAGTATATTCTTACCAAAATCAGATGACAATTGGAGATACTTAAATATGTTGTTACATCCCACTTTAACTTTGGTTAAAGGACAGATAAAATAATGATTTTTGCCTACAATAGAATTAATAAATACATGTTAAATGGTACCCATAACAAAATACGTTAGAAGATATCCCCAGTTTCTGTTTAACATAATTATATTGTAAGAGTTTACATGCCTCCAGGCTTGACACAGCACCATGTGTGCTGGCAGGGATCATGAAGCCAGTTGTCTGTCACCTGAGGTCATAAAGGTTGCTTTCTGTCATATACTCTCACAATATTCTATGCTTTGCCGATTCATATGCAAAGTGTATAGAAAATGTGTCTACTATTCAAACTATGATATGAGAAATATAGGATTTATTATAAATATTCAAAACTGAAAAGAGCCCCCTAGAATCCAGACGATGCAATTTTTTGTTAGATCCAGTCCAGTTGGCCATTTCACTTAGACAGGAAAAGATAGTTTATCCAGTTCATAAAGAATTTTAAGTCTAATAAGGAAATGCAAATAGTAGAGTTTGCCTAATTACTAGGTATTCTTGTTGCAACATCCCAGCTGTACAATATGGTTTGCTTTACACCAAGATGATGAAAGATCACAGAACAGTAGCCTTAAAGAATAACAATGAAAATAACAAGGCCATAACTAGTTTATAATTCAAATCCATAATAACATAACGCCTGTATTCCCCGAAGGGCTAGGCAGAGGTATAACTATTTCAAATTCAAAATCATTTAATTGCAAATACAACAAAACTGGAATCAAATTCAAAATCATTTACTTGCAAAGGTTGCTCACATTTCAATAAATCACAATGGATTTAAACAATTTGACCTTGTTCTTGAAATATTATCTGTTGCTTCTCAAACTGATTGGTATGTAATTATAAAAAGTTCCATATATATTACCTTGAACTATTAACAGCATTTATAGGGCTCAAAACATTTGCAAGCTTTTCCAGATTGGTACTGTGAGGTGTTACCTACTAAGAATAGATATTATCACAATAGCCATTGCCTATATCAATAAGATGGTTGGTACTCAGTTCTGTCACGGCACTCGTGTAGATCGCTCGCACGCGACTATCGATTACGGTGTAGAAATAGCTAATTAATTATATTGACGCGCGCATCGGTGATGCAGGATTATACCTAATAATGGCCACAGATGATCGTGGACAAGAAGGAATAAACTTGGATCAGATTGATGCGGAAGAAGTGAGTCAGTTAGCAGGATGGATATCACAAATAGAGGAAGAAGAAAAAAAAAGCGATTCGTTGGATAATATTAATGAAGTGGAATGTTCTGAAGTACAAATTATGGAGGAAGATGTAGTAGTGGATAAACCAACCAAACGAGAAAGAGAAGAGGATGAACAAAGCTGGACTAAAGTTGAGAGAAATAGAGGAAAGAAACAGAAACAAGTCAAGAAAGAGGTTTTTATTTGGAGCAAAGAGAAATTACCTAAACAGTTTGCTATCGCAAAACTGTTTAGTAGCATGGGATTGACCGACATAAATCATATTAAGTATATTAATCCATATAAATTAAAAATTGAGGTTTCGACTGAGGAATGTGCGGGCAAGTTGTTGGACTGTCAGGAATTCCAAACTAAAGAGTGGAAGGTTTATAGCGCAATGGATGTAAACATTTCCTATGGTATTATACGAGACGTGGACCTTGAGCTGTCAGACGAGGAGGCATTAAAAGCGATCAAGTGTCCAAATGATATTCAAATCATAACATTAAAAAGGTTACAAAGACGAGATGATGAAGGCGGCTGGGTGTCTAGTGAGGTAGCCAAGGTGGGCTTCAGGGGTTCATACCTGCCAGCATTTGTATATGTGGGCTGTCTTCGTGCCAAAGTTGAACCTTATGTTTTCCCGGTAACTCAGTGTTCAAAGTGTTGGAAATTTGGCCACGTAAAAGCAAGATGCACGTCCAAAAAAACTATATGCCCTAAGTGCACAGAAGAACACAATAACTGTGAAGTTATAATATTTAAATGCGTGAACTGTCGGGGTGACCACATGGCGTTGAATAGGAGTTGTCCGGTATACGCTCGGGAGAAACGCGTGAGGGAGCTTATGGCAGAATACAACTGTACGTATCACGTAGCCTGCAATATGTACGTTAAACCCAAGTCACTAATTAGTTTAGGAACAGTGAGAGATATCGATAAGCCGAAGATTGACAACAACAACAGCTTCAGTGGTTTACTATTAGAAGAATCAGAAAACGTAAATACTCCTAGTCAATTCCCACCTTTGTTTACGCAGAATCGACCAAAATCACCGCCAGCAAGTAATAAAAATAAACAATCACATTCGCAAAACATAGGTAAAACGGAGTGGTGGGGACAGTGGGAGTCACCGGACCGCATTCCAGAGCAACCAGCTGCTACTGATAACGATCTCGGTGACAACGTAAACAATAAGCGGCAGGTACATTTTGACGAGTTAATTACACGATTGAAAGATATTATTTATATGCGAGATCTGAGTATAAAGGAAAAGTTTAATAATGTTATTAAGTGTAGTATTGAATGGTTAGTACTAGTTGTGGTAGATCATATGTCTGATTGGCCTATTTTGAATAAGTGTTTAGAGTATTTTTTCGGACTTAGTAAGTAATGGACCCTAAAAATAAGATTGTTAAGTTAAAGTTATTGCAGTGGAACGCACAAAGTTTAAGACCTAAAATTAAAGCCTTTGAGAATCTTTTACTGATAAGTAAAATTCACATATGTATTATATCTGAGACCTGGCTTGAACCAGACAGTCATTTGAAAATACGTAACTATGATATTTTTAGACAGGACAGGGACGATTCATATGGCGGGATTGCAATTGTAGTTCATAATTCTATCAAAACACAGATCACTAATTTTAACTTACGTAATCGAAACATTCAAGTTCTCCATATTAAAATATTTAACTGTAACTTCTTGGAGAATGTTGTTGCGGTGTACTGTCCTCCTAGTATTCACACTACAGATGAAGATTGGAAAATGCTATTTTCTAAATGGTCAAATAAAACTTTTATAGGGGGTGATTTCAACGGGCATCATACAAATTGGTCCTACAAAAGCGATCGCAGGGGTTTACAAATTCACGATGCAGCTGATGATTGGCAGTATGTTTCCCTCAATACTGGAGACCCTACCAGACTCAAGTTAGTAATAAATCAGCAGCAAAAAAGTTCGCCTGACGTCACGTTTTTGTCATCAGATATTGCACTTCGGTTTAAATGGAGTGTTTTACATGAAAATTTAGGTAGTGATCACTTAATGGTTCTTATAACCACAGAAATAACATGTAATAGCTTAATAAAATCGAAACGTAATTTTAAAAAGGCAGATTGGCAAAAATATAAGGAAATAATTTCAAGTAAAATTAGTAGTATTAGTTTAACAGGTGACACCCAACAAATGTATGATGACATTATGGATTTAATTAATTTCTCGTCACAAGTATCAATTCCAGACATTAAGTTTTGTGAAGACCCCACCAGTAAGTTTATTCCAAGATCGTATTGGTCCCCCGAGTTATCTAGGGCTGTTGCGGAGCGTAGATTGGCATTAGCACAGGTAAGGAAGAACCCCATTCCCACAAATTATGTCATTCTTAAACAGAAGGTTGCTACAGCACAGAGACTAATACGGAAAGCTAGTGCAGAATCTTTTCATCAGTTCTGTGACAGTGTGAGTGAGATGGTGTCTAGTAGCGATCTGTGGAACAAAATGCGATGGCTCAAAGGATATCGTACTAGTAGAATTTGTATGGATGCAGAGAGGGCTGGTGAGTTCTTACGACAATTAACGCCAGATTACGTTCTGCCACTATGTCCTGTCTTTACTTCAACTAATGTACAGTTAGAGGCACATATTTCGGAGCAGGAGCTCTCTAATGTACTGAAGATGAAAGATACCGCTCCAGGGGAGGACGATATTTCTTATTCAATGATTTATAATTTTCCCAGCAAACAATTGATAGTTGATTTATTTAACAAATGCTTGTCTGAAAGTGAGGTTCCACGACAGTGGCGGAATGTTAAGGTAGTGCCTGTACCGAAACCTGGGCGCGATCCAAGCAACGTAACATCTTTGAGACCAATTTCACTCATATCTTGTCTTTGCAAAACCTTACACAACATTATAACGCGACGTCTTGAATGGTTTTTTGAAAGTAAAGGTCTTTTTTCCAAGAATACAGTGGGTTTTAGAAGATCTCAGTCATGCCTGGACAATCTTGTACGACTAGTTTCACAAATTCAAATAGGTTTTACCAATAATCAAAAGACATTGGGATGTTTCGTTGACATAGACAACGCATATAATAATGTCAATATACTGAAGGTAGTATCTAAGCTGGATGAGATGGGGGTGGGGTCTTCTTTATGTAGATATATATGGGAATACTTGAGGGAGAGACATTTATCTTTGTCACAAATTGGAAGTAATGTTTCGATCACAAGATGGACATGTAAGGGATTGGCCCAAGGAGACCCTATGTCTCCAATATTATTTAACATAGTTACTAGTGATATTTGCAAAGAGATTATGAGTGTGTGTATATCCCAATACGCCGATGATTTTGTCTTGTATATTTCTGGTCAGGACATTAGATTTATGACCACAACTCTTCAGGAAGTCATAGATAGTTTGACAGATATGTTGGGAGTATTAAGTTTGGAGCTATCTCCCACGAAAAGTAAAATTTGTTTATTTTCTAGAGGAAAGACCTTACAGTCGCCAAATGTCAATATTAACAATGTCTTTTTGGAAAATGTTCCCGTTGTTAAATATTTAGGATTATGGCTAGATTCATCTTTGAGATGGCGCAAACAAATCAATGAAACCTGTGAAAGAAGTATGAAATTTTTAAATGTTTTTAAGGTGCTAGCAGGTTCGTCATGGGGAGTCCATCCATTGCATTTAAGACGACTTTATATTGCAATAATTCGCAGTCGGTTAGATTATGCAAGTTTTTTATTCGATAACAGCGCTAAGACCAATATTTCTAGATTGGACAAAATTCAAAACCAAGCCATGAGAGTAGTTGGCGGTTTTTTAAAAAGTTGCCCAATCCACGCGATGGAATCGGAGTTATGTCTGCCACCATTGTTTGTTCGACGGAAATATTTAGCTGCAAAATTTTGCTTGAAAGCTATGTCTATTGACGGTGACACCATTTTAATTATATCAAAATTAACATCCATATGCGAGCAGGAATCATATTGGCGCAATAAGAAAAAACCGTTGCTAACTATCGTATACAGTGAGATGTCCAATCAAACTTTACATCGTTCTAAAGTTCTAGAGATGTTCTCACTGTCGACATGGATGGCAAATATTGATATTAAGTCACATATTAATCTAAATATTAATGATATGACAGGCCCTAAAAAATCTCATACTTCTGTAGTACTTTTAAGGAGGTCTGTAGAAACTATTGCACGGAATTATGACGGATTCTATCAGATTTACAGTGATGGGTCCAAGGACGATAATGGAACAGGAGCAGCCTTTTTTGATCCTCAATCTAACACAGGAGCTAGTTTCTTGTTGAACTGCAAAGTATCCATAATGGCGGCGTAATTGTATTTCGGAATGTCTGTCGTACTTGATGTCATGCAATTGTACTGAGATAGTGATACTTTGTGATTCAAGAAGTGCTTTGCAGCATATAGCTCGGTGCACCTCGGGCATACGAGGTCTGCCCGTAGCTTATTCTATACTAGATTTATATTTAAGATTGAGGGAAAGTGGCAAAACTGTTAAATTCCAATGGATTCCATCACATATTAGTCTTTTGGGAAACGAACAAGTAGATCAGTTGGCAAAAGCAGGAACCTATGAAGGAATATCTGTCAGTTACCTACCCTTCTTCACAGATATATTAAGAGATGTTAAAGTAATTTGCAAAAACATGTGGAAAATATACTTTGACAAAAGATCTGAAGAAAAGGGTATATGGTACAGGACAATTCAGTCTGAACCACCAAAGATTCCTTGGTTCTCTGAAGTACAGATGAATAGACGATTGTTAGTAACAAGCATGCGTCTACGATCCGGGCACATTCCATTGAATGCGTTCGGGCATCTTATGAAGGTGGTTGATACTCCAAACTGTCTGATTTGTAATAAGAGGGAGGACACCTACCACGCTTTGGTGGAGTGCGCTCGGGTGGGGACAGAACGGAAAGTTTTGGAATCAGAAGAGGGAATTAGATTAAGGGATGTAGGCATGTGTAATTTGATCTTGTCTAAACCTACATCCAAACTAGCTATTAAGTTATATTACTTGGTTGATAAATTAATTAAGTTAAGATCTTAGTTATTACCTACGGTCTATGTATTTTGTAAACCTACGAGGCTGGCATAATCGCCTCGCGATTAAAGCCTTTTTCAAAATAAAGATTAAAAAAAAAAAATGGTTGGTACTCGCTCTACTCACCTGAAGATTAACGAAACAGTGATGACAATAGTGCGAGGAAAGACAAATATGGGCTATGCATCTTATTTTAGTTTTAAAGGAAACATTATGACTGGTCTAGACGCCCAAATATAGAAACTGAATGGAAGTGAGGTGGATATACCTTCAAATCAATTGCTGTTAAGCTGGGCGAGCCCCCGATTAACCAGTTTACAAACAGGCCCAATTCTAAGTGTCAGAATGACATCATGGCTCCCTGATCTAGGTGCATGCTCTGTAAATGCAATCACTGTCAAATGGGATCTCCACACCCATTGTGCAGGAGTCTCACACTGATTACCGCAAGATTATCAGGGATGCTTTCTTGAGGAGAGGAACACCAATCCCTTCAATTAATATAGTACTAACTTCCTTGTATAGCAAAGCAAGAAAGCGATATGAATCTGCTCTGGATCAATGGATCCCCTTCTGACAGAGTCAAGATATTGGCCCCTCCTAGGGTCAGTCACCATGGTAATATTATTAATGACCACTAAGTTTAATGAAGGATTGCTGTATAGCTCATTCAATACCGTAATGATATTGAATGAGTTATAATTATATAAATGAAAAAAAAAAAAAAAAAAAAAGCTAATAAGAGCGCAGAACCCCAAACATGAAATAATTTTGGGACCCCAGGAACGTTCCGGATTATCTCATGTCTTTCATAAATAACCAATGGTTTAAAATGACTTTTTTTATGTATACCTAACCATATTAACTCTTGTGATTGCACACAGAATTCAAACCGTGTCAGTCATTACACGTAGATAACATTTCTTAAAATGAGGTTAATATTAAATAAAGATACCAGAAATATGTGAAATTTCTACACCTGGTTGTACTAAACCCCACTTGATATTACCATTTTCTTAGATTTTACTGAGAGTAAAAGACAAGATTGTAAATCATACAATATAACTTTATAAGAAAATCTTATCATGCCGCCTCTACTGTAACTATAGTGGATGGACAAACCAAAATTTTAATGCATAATAATGGAATAGATTTTTCTAAATTCACATACAGACATGCCTCTACTTCAAAGGCCTTTGAGGGGGGGGAGGTATCAATGTTGAGGTCATAGGAAATGCTGTTGGTTGGACCATTTCTCAACCTTTTGTAGGTGACCAATAGTGATCCTAATGCTTTTGCACAGGCTGTATGCTCTATAGAGAGTGGCTGTTCATAAAACTCATTATATTTCTATGTCAATTTTAATTGTCTGCTTATAAGTAATTGATGTGTGCCATATTAGATTACTAATGACACTGGTTGATTCAAGACTGAATAAGAATTCCAGGAATTAATAGTCTGTCTTTACCTTAATGTATGCTTACTGATTCATATAGAATACTTATATATTTTATAATGTGTAACTAACAAACTCAGAATAACATGGTTAGCTACAATGTTCAGTTGTTAAATAATGATGAAATGATTACCAACACAACTTTGTTCTTTGAACATCTACACGGTTTCCATGAAGGCGAAATTATGAGTATAATTATACAGATCGGACTAACTTACCTAGTGACGTCCGATCCTTAATTATATGAAATAATTTCGCCTTCATGGTGTCCCAACCCTTCCCAAATAATCAACCTACTTATGTGTACTGGATTATCTAAACCCCTTCTAAAAGTTGTGTTTAGCTGTATGCACTATGACCGGGACTAAACGATGCTCATACAGGTCATCGTTAAGTCCCGTTCATATGCTTTGAAAGAATGAATTGACAGATGACAGGATGACGCGCCAGCGAACGGACCACAGATAACATTTTTTAAATTTTATCTATGATGAAGGCTTTCATCTTTAAATAATGTGATTGGCAAGTAGTGCACGAGTGCAAACTACACGGTTTCCATGAAGGCGAAATTATTTCATATAATTAAGGATCGGACGTCACTAGGTAAGTTAGTCCGATCTGTATAATTATTTAATGAAAAAATTATTCTGAATTAATTTGACTTTTTGAAGGACATTCCAATAATTTTAATATCTCAGAATATTTTTATCTAATTTTATATGTCTCAATGTCAATTTAGATTCTGATAAATCATGATTGTATACATTTTGCATGCCTTACGGTAGAATCACTTGAAACATGTACTTTTAGTAACACCATTGTAACAGTGTTTTCTGCAAAAATTAATTTGATTTGATTTGATTTGACTACTTAGATACACCTTTCTCTACCCCTTTAGGGGACACAGTCGTGTTGCTATGTTATATTATGTATCTTCGTAGAACGAGAACTTACTCTAGTCACTAACTAAATTACTCAATACTCAACGCTGTAAGGATACAGTAGACCGCACTTTAGTGGTAACACTTTGACCTTGAGCTAGCCTAGCGTAGTACGCAGTTTCAACAGAATACGAGGTCAGCATATTATACTGGTTTTGTTACAGTCGCATCGAACCACAGCGCAACGCATTCCAATACAAAAAAATGCGGTGCAGCCCGCCTAAATATTCGTCAGTACTTTATAGATATAGTTTGACCGAGACCGCTGTGGAGGGTGCGGGGAGGCGGAGGGGAGCGTTGACGAATGAGCGTCAAAGTGACATTCTATCAGCGATAACGATGATGGAAAAGGCAAAAATTTATGGGACTGCCATAAGCTATCGAAAAACTTATGTCAATTCTATTGAAAGTCGTTGTAGAAATACGAAACGCTTTCGAAGCGATTGTCACTTATCTAGGCCCTCTGAACTGCCCCCCCGTCTCAATGCGCGCGCGCGGTACTGTGGTTTTGGTCAAACTATAACTAAAACACGAATGAAAAACTCCCCCACAAAATCCCGTTCTAGAACAAACAGAATCATTATAACATTGATTAATACCGAGTCTGAGGCATCGTTAAAATTAATGATATTCAAAAAGTCTGTCCGTACCTCCCCAAGTTGGTAATTTATTGGGAAACAGTGAAAACTTAATAATATCCTGGAATAAGCTTGTTCTCTCTTGTTGGGATACAATTTGTAGCTTCTTATTACCTGCTACGGGGAGTGAGTGTTAGGGATGTAGATAAACAGAAACTGAAATTTGTTTTTCAAAATCCTAGTCTCGACTGATAAAATGAAGCGCTTCGGCTTAAAAAGGTGAGGAGTGAATTTTGGTGTTGCTTAGGTTTCGTGAACCGTTCGAATTCTCTCTCTTGGGAGTGAGTAGAGACTCTTCGGAGAACCGAACCTATCTGTGCATCCACCCTTTATGGTCAAATGTATTGCTAGGCTTTGGAGATTACAACTTTGATTCTAAAGAGACCGCCTTCTTCTCTACGGTGCGTACGTATACATCATTTGGGCCCGTTCTACGGATACCGTAAATCCTGATGTTGTTTTAGAAAGTAGAAGTCGAAACTCGTACTTGAACAAAATTTAGAACATCATTACCTTAAAAAAAAAAACATAAAATAAAAGAAAAAAATTTAAACACGCAAAGCCGAAATTCGGAGTTTTCGATATTTAAATCGGATCTTCATCACATCTCAAGTAGGAGTTAGATATCTTGAAAGTTTTCGGGATGAAGTTTTTTTCGGGGGGGATTTGGATAACAGGAATAATGGTAGATATTGTTTCAAATTAAAATAAATCTTCTTATTTAGCCATTTCTGCTACTGTTGAGGAATATCCCTTAGTGTCTTGACACGACTTTTCAATCAACTATCCAGGTTGGTGCTTCCAAGAATTACTTGAAATTAAATGGATACTTGATGCGAAAAAAATTAACAACATCTACTATGTAAAGAGAAATAAAATAATTTATAGTTTTTTCCCCGCTCATGTCCGATTGTTTGATTAGTACAAAAAATTAAAGCTATTATTATCAATAATGACACAACTTGATACAGCACTGAAAAGAAAATGAAAGGAATTAAAAGAATCGGAGAATGAGGGATTTGTCCCAAATCGCCCACTCTCCTTTTCTTTTCATTTTGTAAATATCTATTTATTTTTTAGAGTGTGTAAGTGGCACTCCAAATTGTACCGTGAGACTGACTTAAACCCAAAACATTACACAGAAACAGACATATTTCATTTATGTAACTGTAAACGGACTGGGTGAACAGTTGGCAAGTTCTAACTTAACCGCGAAACTCCAACACTTGACAATAACTTAATACTAATAAGTTTGAGATGTTACGTCGGTGTACCCTTCGCACTATGTGAGTAACAAATGCGAGGCTATAATGTGGTGCTATGTAACATTTTGTCTTCTGAAAATCCGGGTCGAATAAATTGATGCACTTTGATACAGAGGCGCTTCCTGTAAATATTCTAACTTAATAACTTAGGTGTTACTTGGATATACGTGCGCTCCAGCCGGTTGTTTACCGGCCTATATGACTAACTTTGAAAGAAATGTCTAACTTTGAATAATTCTTTCTTATGTTTACACGATTCATTAGTCTATACGTAGGTTATTTACGAGTAAAAATATAAATGTACTGTGCGAGAAGAGCGTAGATGCCAATTGCTTAGCCACGGCACCAACTGTGCCGTCGTATTGTGTTTACGTTCAAAAGTGCCTTCATAAGTAAGGATGATTCTAAAGTGAATATCCTATTGCAAGTACAGCAATAGGATATTCATTTTAGAATCATCTACGTATTCATATAAAAAGAATCATTTATTGGTATATCATCACACTCGATGGAAATAAAGACAGAGAGATGGAGAGCAGTGGTGGCCCAGTGTTAATGGCCGTGACTTACGAGTTGTAGATCGTAGGTTCGAAACCAGACAAGCGCTTTACTTTTGTGTTAATTATTTCAACACCTCTGCTCTCAAAACGGTGAAGAAAAATATCGTGAAGAAACCGGCATTTCCTAGAACAAAAAATTCGAAGACATGTGACATCTACCAACTTGCAATGGGCCCGCGTGGTGGATTACAGTCCCCTCCCTCTCACCGAGAACAACTTAGCCCTATGTCCCAGCAGTGGGAACGTTTATAGGCTGATTATGATGGAAATAAACACCGTCGCATTTCTGGTCTATATTTTCGCATTGTTATGGCATTCTAAGCACCACCAGGACACTAGGTAGCAACAAGATAACCTTTTAGGAGTTTCGTGTTGAAAATATTGTACCTACAACTAATTTCTATTATACACGTGACAAGGAAACTAGGTATTCTGTTAACGTTTAGTTGGATACTTGAAGATTCAACTAGGTAAGTTTACTAATAAGTCGCGAGATTATTAGTCTGGAGTCTGGATTTGTGCTCCGTTGATGGCAATAGGCTTGTCTTTTATAACATTGGACTGTTAACTAGAACACTCGCAGGAAAATCAAGGCACCCGACATTTTATTTATGTTAGCCTACATTGGACTGGTCATCTCTTAGCTGAAATGGCTTATTTTAATTTTTGAATTTTTTCTGTTATAATTGCGGACGCTTTTAACGTGCTTTCTACATTGTTCGCACATGTATAATTTCAACATGAATGATGTAACCCATATATTGTAACAATATTTTGATTTTAAAAAAGAGTGTCCGTGGAGTTTTTTGCCCGTTCTTCTCCATAGGTACCTACTACGCTTTAGAATGGGCAACTAGCTTCATATTTCTGACTGACCGACTCCTTGACAATTCAAAAGTGCCTGTAAATGATTAAATTAAAATAAATGCTTTGAGTTTTGAATTTGTCCCACTGCTGAGCAAAAGCCTCCCTCCCTCAAATGTTTCCAAACATCCTTTTCCAGGGCCACCTCGATCCAACCCTTGCGGTAGGCGTCTAGATCGTCTCGCTATCTCTTCCTGGGCCGGCCTCGGCGGCGCCGTCCATCCTCAGGCACCCACCGTGTGGAGACTGTTGCCCAGCGGTCGCTATGCATGAGGCTGACATGACGACGAGAGGCGACTGACGGTGCAGCGTGAGCACGCCCCCACAAGGGCCCTATACCTTAGTGAAGGTCGTGGGAATCCGCTAGTTGAGAATCATATGGCTGCGACAGACGGATGCGGACGGCGGAGAACAGAGTATTGTGGCGTAGCCTGGGCTCTCGCAGAGGCTTAGGTCCAGAAGCGGACTGCGATTGGCTGAGTTGATTGACTGATTGATCTGTCGTGAGAAGTCTACCTCCAGAAATGGACGTCTTTCGACTGATGATATCTAATTTACCAATAAAAATATGACAAATAGCAATGATTGATTACCTTATTCTTAAATAAGACAGTATTCATCTTTACAAAAATCAATGTGGATTACCCCCTTAGAAAGCTGGTGTCATTATGAATGTCTTCTTTACAAAAAAACTCGATACTATCAATCTCAAAGGGTTGCGGCAGGGGGAGGGGCAGGGGGGTAGACGTCATTAGTGACACCAATACAGCTCTCCAATTAACCTTTCTGTCATTAATGTGAAGAATTTTAGAGTTCCGTACCGTAGTGAGAGGAGATTTATTTAGAATCAGAAGTGCCAATGTCTAAACAGGATTTTTCTCTTCAAATTACGAAGTTTTCAAATACATATTTTGATATAATTTTCAAATAGTTTAATTGATCTTTTGGTTCACTTTGGTTTTACGTTTTTCTTAAGTTTTTCATTAAAAATAATAATAGGTGCAGCAAATTGTATTCGATTTAAAATTTTGTGATTTAAATAAATTGATTAGAGTTATTTTACCTACTAAATTACAAGCAAGCAACTTAGTACATTACATAATCTTCAAAATTAAATTCCTGCCGTATCGGTTATTAATATAGGTATTATGACTTCTGTCTTATTTAGTGGTGACCTTTTACTCCTCGTATTCTGAGTTTAACTACTTGGAAAGTTTAAATGCATACAGAACCTTTCTTTATCTGAAGTCCGACACGCTCTTGATAGATTTTTCCATCAAAGTCTGTTCAATTTGTCTGCTTAGTTGTCTGATGTTTTGAGATTACGACTTGGAATTGATAATGATTGATTTTGAAATACTTAATTGAAGTGACAATTAAGAAAATAATTAAAGAGATGAAGATTAATCTTGAAATAATTGGAGCGATGCTTAAGTAAAGGCTCTTACATACTGGCGCCACTGGTCGCGCGACGCGACGCTGCCGGTATTGTTCTGCCGTGAAGTTTCTCAGAAATTGTTTTGTTATTAAACTTTTTTACAAAAAATTAAACCGACGAAAACAGAACTGAAAAGCGAAAAATAAATAACAATAATTTCGGAAGTCGGTGTCTTCGCTTTTCAATTTTCGTTTTTTGCCACCGACTTCCGAAATTAAAGTTTTTTATTTTTCGCTTTTGAGTTACCATCCACTCCAGGGTACTCCAGGGGATTACTCCAGGTTAAAGACCTGGAGTTGATGATGAGTGGTTGTGTCATAAGAACTATGTATGTGTGTGAAATTTCAACGGAATCGGTTCACAGTTGATAATTCAGTTGGTGAAAAATCAATCAACCCCATTTTTTCTACCTTTAGGGGTGAATTATAGTTTCCAATTTTAAATGGGACCAACTTCGAGGTATACCCTTCCCAATAAAAAAAGAATTTTTCAAATCGGACAACTTACTAAAAAGTTATGCGTGGTCATACATAAAATAAAAAAAATAAAAAAAAATATATACGTGTCGACTTGAGAACCTCCTCCTATTTTTTTCGTCGGTTAAAAAGTCGGGTCGCGCGACATGTCGCGGCAGTAAATAAGAGCCTTAATGCAAAGTTTTATAACAAATTATGGAGTTAATGAATAATTTTCCTTTGGTTTCAATTAATGACTAAAGATTGCTTGCTATCTATCAAGGATCTTTATCTATACGCGGTATCCCCAGAGCCTTCGCGTTTTTTTACAAGCTTTATTTATTAGCTTGCTCTGTTCGTATGTGTTTCCGGTTACTTCAATTGTCATCTATTTTTCAAGCACTTCCTGGCATCCGATTGAGCTGAAACTTGGCATACTTATATAACTACCGAGACATTTTGAAAAAATGATACCATGGAGCTGGTCTGATGATGGAGCCGGAAGTTGGCCATAGGAACTCCTTAATCAAATAAGATAGCACCATCGTGTTTGGACTCATTGGCTATGTATTAACAATTAGTGCTTTGATAATAGGTGGTGTGGGAGTCGGATGATGGAGCCGGAAGGTGGCTATAGGAAAATCGTTTTTAGTTCATTAATAGCTTGTTTTAAAAAAGATTTTAACTTATATTTTATTTAATACCTAATGATATTTACATTACGTGTATGACAACACTTCTTGATCAAAACCTATAAAGTACATTTTAATTCCATGTTAAAAACTTAGTGAGCGGTTTTTTTTAAGCTGTTATCCAAGAGGCCATATTGAAATCAATTTATAGACTACATGTCTCAAATAGTTTACGTTTACCAGGAACATAGTGTATGAGGCTGACCATTACAAAAGCGGGTTTAATTAACGACCGGGCCGCGTTTGACATGTTCACACTTTCAACCACACTGAATTTGCTTACACTATCCGACGCCCCGACGCGCGACGGTTCACCTCAATAGAGTCACGGAACGGAAGGTAACACAAATTCATTCATGTTTATCCTGGTTTTAGCGGGCCTATTGTAATTCTGGTGACAATATTTAGCCTTTTGGTTGACTTTTGATAAAATTACATCCTACTAATATTATAAATGTGAAAGTTTGTGTGTTTGTGTGTTTGGATGTTTGTTACTCAATCACGCAAAAACGGCTGAATGGATTTGGATGAAATTTGGCAAACAG
The DNA here is from genome assembly GCA_949152455.1 of Lithophane leautieri. NCBI lineage: Eukaryota > Metazoa > Arthropoda > Insecta > Lepidoptera > Noctuidae > Lithophane > Lithophane leautieri. Next base: position 4,067,811 of record OX424482.1, on the reverse strand, counting down.
ATAGTTTATAACCTGGATTAACACATAGGATACTTTTTATCCCGATATTCCCATGGGATCGAGACTTACGCGGGTGAAACCGCGGGGCGCAGCTAGTAGTTTTAATAAATAGTAATAGAAAGATGTTAGATTAAAACTTTTATAATAGAAATAATTATTTAAAAAACAAAAAACCCGATTGCAAAAACCAAGAATAGAGAAAAACAAACACTGAACTTGGTTTTTTGTAAGGTATTGCAGTCGGGGACAAACCAATAACCTGAAATATGGTGTAACTTTAGATTTATAAGTGTAATTTTTTTCCGTTATAGGTTTTTGCCGTCCGGTTTTTTGTTTTTTTAATAATTTGTTTTATTTCAAGCTTTTTAGTTTTATTAATCTAGGTTCTCATAACTAGCTTTTATTTTAACGAATAATGTAGTAATAAAAAAAAAACCTTCCCCTCCTTTTTTTTGTATTTGCAGATGTTTTTTTTTTAATGGCCTATGTCACTCTTACATTTAAGACGAACCTAACGACATCTCGTATGTTGAAATCCATCAAGCCGTTTAGGCTACAGAGCGAGTCAAAGAAATAGACATACATACATACACACATACATACAAACATACATACATACTTTCGAAAAAGATTACCCTCCTTCTGTCGTCGTCGGGTAAAAAGCATTGATTCGACAATAATATTCATCATCATCTGCCTAGCCTTTTCCCAACTATGTTGGGGTCGTCTTCCAGTCTAAGAGGATGCAGCTGAATACCAGTATTTTACATGGAGCGACTGCCTATCTGACCTCCACAACCCAGTAACTGGGTAATACGATACCCCTTGGTAAGACTGGTTGTCAGACTTTCGGGCTTCTGACGACTCGTAACGACTGTCAAAGATCCACAAATGACAGCCGGGACCAACGGTTTAACGTGCTTTCCGAGGCACGGAGGAATCTCGATATGTAAAGATGGTCACCCATCCATGGACCAACCCCGGCAAGCGTAGCTTAACCTGATGTATCGACCCATGCGGCTGTTATTACTTAGCCACGAGCTCGACAGTAATATTGATAGCTAAAAAGTTGGTTTAGCGTAAGTAAGTAAGTGCCCCGATTTACAAATTAAATACGTTTGTGGGTTCGAGCCCAGCCAAGCATTGTTGTTCATGCTGTCATTTATTCACCAACAACGCTCTAACTGTAAAGGAGAAAACGGCGAAAAAACCAGCGTGTACACACGGCTATACATCAAGCTATAAATTTCCAGTTTATGCTGATCTCACATTGTATAAGATTACCGTACAATGCGAGGTCAGCTTATACTGGAAATGTATAGCTTGATGTGTAGCCGTGTGTACTATTGAAAATTCATTCACCAACCCACACTGGGCCCGTTTGGTTAACGGCCCGCTGCGTCTCAAACAGTGTAGGTCTGGAACCCAGAGTGGGCACATTATGGGCTGATTATGAAGCCACAAAATTTCATTAAAAACAAATTGTGTATGTAAAGTTCGGGTTTTTAATTTATTAACAAATTATCTACCAACTGAAATTGTAGGTACGTATATTCACATCACAACTGTAATTCTTTGACAGTTGTATAAAATGGCTATAGTACGGCGAATTGATGTTGCATGTCAATTAATTTATCGGAGTGTACAATGTTTCGGGAACCAACACAAAAGAACATTGTAGTACATACAATTTCCATACAAAGTATAGACACATTGTCACTTGCACAGGGATCTTCCTGACCTATTTCCCGGCATTAATTGTCATCTACAGCTCGGATGTATCGCGCTGTGGCCAGAAATAATTATGTGTGGAATTCAACCCGACACAATATGTACTATACGTAGGGGCGGATGGATGCGGTGGTTTGGCAGCGCGGGTTATATTAATTAAAATTTCCATCGTTGAGAAATTGTGGAGAACCGAACAGCCTTGTAAAATGTTAGTATCAAGTGTTTGTCTGATACATATTTCAGGCGTCAATAAATCCGGCAGGACCGATGCCTGCCAGGGTTGCGGGAAAGTCCGAAAGAGATACCGGGACCTTGGCAACAGGCAACTGAAGGAACACGGGTGGGTTTTAGTCAGTAAAAGTCTGACACGCCCTTCCGCTCCGCCCAGAGCGGGAAAGTCAATGGATGATTTCCCACCTTCAAAAAAAAAAAGGCGTCAATAAATATGTGAAGGCTTTCCTCTCCCTCCGTATTAAAACGTCCTAAAAGCAATGGTCCTATTAGCAAAGCGACCCATAATCAAAACGACACTTTAGCAAAATGTCTTTAGCAAATCGTCCTATGATCTCTGAGGTGTGCTTTTATATATTAAATCCTAACTATTTTTTATAATATTACTAGCTGATGCCCGCGACTTCGCCCGCGTGGTTATACAGGGTTACTGGTAACTCGACGTATTCCTTGCAGGACGTCATAGTAGGGTTAAAATGCAACAAATTAAGCCACCAAATGTTCTACCGAAATTCAGTAGTTTTTGAATTAGTTAAGAGTTTTAGTTTTTTTATGAAAAATCCCAGATTAAATCATTTGAAACCAATTTAAAAATGATTTACGGCGCGACTATACTGAAATTTAAGTTATTATCATAGTTGACGCCGTAGCAGACCTTTGTTAATAATTAAAAGTTCAATAATGCCTAAAACTTTGGCAAATATCACTAACCAAACATTTAATTTTTTGTAATTTTTGCTATTACTTCATAAAAAATGTAGTCTGGTGCAAAAAAAAAATACTGAATTTCGGTAGAACATTTGGTGGCTTAATTTGTTGCATTTTAACCCTACTTTGACGTCCTGCAAGGAATACGTCGAGTTACCAGTAACCCTGTATACTAAAACCTTACTCGAGAATCACGCTATCCATTGGTGAAAACAGCACGAAAATCGGTGCAGTAGTTTTTGAGTTTATCGCGTACAGGACGACAGACAGACGCGGCGGAGGACTTTGTTTTATAATATGTAAGGATAAATGCGAAAGTGAGTTTGTTTGTTTGTTACGCTTTCACGCTAAAACGGCTGAACGGATTTAAATGAAATTTGGCACCCAGGTAGACCATGACCTGAGTCCTGTTTATCAAAAGTTAAAATTCTACACGTTCTCAAGTTACCTTGAATGTAAATTTTCGTTAAATTCATAGCTCATCTCCATATTCATAATCAGCCTTAATTTTCCCACTGCTGGGACACGGGCATCAGGCCATCTCTCTCTTTAGACCACATTTAAAAAAAGAAAATCGAATTTAAACATTTATTGCGGTACTAAGCACGACACTTGTAAACTTGTAAGACGGAATAGAGAGTCGCCGGACACTCTCAGGATTTACTATGATTTTCTACAAGTTGTAACTTACAAAGAATTTTTTGATAAACAAAATCACGAATAAAAGTGTCAAAATATAAGTACTTGTGAACTAAATAATGACATTTGGTAATACAAGACTTGTATGTTTTCATAAACAGGGCACTGGAATAGGAAATAGGGTACTTTTTATCGGTAGTACGTTCCCGTGGGATAATTTCCGACATCCACGCGGGCGAAGGCGCTGGCAAAAGCAAGTATTCAATAATTATCGGAATATTTACGTACAGTTAGTTCCCTCTAGGAAACAGAAAATTGCTGATAACAGGAATCGATAACTTCGTAGGAAACTGTTCCTATATACCGGTGCACTTCACAAGAAATTTAGACCAAGACCAAGCTTCTAGTTCTAGGTATTTCTAATTAACACAGTTAAGATTTCCGTGAACTGAATTCACAGTTCTCGATCAGAGTAACCAGGATGCACGAATCGATTGACGTGGGCAGTAAGCTCCGCTATCAGTCTCACTGACCGACCTCATTAATAATTACAACAGTCCGGCCGTCGAGACAATGTGTTCTTGACACCTGTCAGTTTCATACTAACGATTACGGGCCTTACCACAAAAACTTAGACACTTGATTAGTGTCAGTTTTATGTTAAACTCCATAGAGAAATGTCATGTTTAAAAGGTGTTTAGGGTAAACAACTGATAAACACGGTTTTGTGGTAATAGGGCTAGTGTTCTGCGAATTTGATCCTGTCAGAAACGCATTATCTGGACGGCCGGACTGTAATTAATTTCCGGGTTTACTTAGCACGAATTTCACCAGTTCCAATACGCTCAATCTTTCGACGGAAAGTTTTTGAAAATTACGCAACGTGCTTCGGCCTAATGTGTTGTAAGTAATTTAAGGAAAGAAAGTTAAAATCTATACTCAACTACGACAAAAACGTCTACATAAAAGATATAAACAAAACATAGCATCACTAATTATTATTTCAGAATCAATCATGTGGCTAGGCACGCCACGTTTTATGTCTTTAATGACCCCAAACCCACACCAATACTTCGCTATCTCTCACATAACTCATCTCAAATTCCAACGCTGTATAATGCCGCTGCCACACATCTCGGCTCCATGTTACGAAAATGTCTGCATGTGACATCACAAATTGTCCCCTATTCAGTTTCGAGATTACAGGCGAGGACGCATGCCGAACTAATTTTCAGCAAAATTTTCAACCGAACGATGCCTGTTGTAGTTATTTGATAGGAGATGAATTTTGAGGTTAGAGAAAGTAGTTTCTCATATCGAGATGAGATTTTCAAGGATAGCTTAGGTATATCTTTGTGTTAATGCCAGTCTGCAGCAGTAATGACGAATACATTCCAGAGCAGTGTTTTATTTTTCTCTCGTGAAGGAATCAGCGGTACTATATCTAGGAATCGTCACTCGAAAGAGGCTGATAAAGCTGCAGTATTCTACATGCAGAGCAAATGCGTCTTCTCACACAGAAACAAAAAAACAACCGACTTCCAAAAAAAAACACAAAAAAGTGAAAAATAACTTTAAGTTCGGAAGTCAGTGTCTTTGGTTATACATTTTTGGTTTCCTCCACCGACTTCCGAAATTAAAGTCGTTGTCACTTTTTAGTTGTGGTACTACTACCCCATACAAATTCGAATACCACTTCCTGCTATGTAAATAACAGTGACGGAGTAGCTTAAAACATCGTTCATAAAAACTAGGTGGGAAATGACTTCCCAAACAAAAAATAATCATCAAAATCAAGGCATAATAGGCGGAATTATCGCGTAACACAAAGAAAAAGACGTATTGAGAATCTCCTCCTTTTTGAAATCGGTGAAAAATAAATGAACAATGATCACTCGATTGCGCATTGCATGATGATCATAAAGACCAGCACCCTAATTACGTAACACACGTTCAAACACAATCTTTATTCAAATATTTTAAAGGGAAATCCCAATCCATTTCTGCAATATATTTGAAAAATTCGTCTGCTCGACATCCTAAACTTATTTAGGATGTCGAGCAGACGAATTTAAAAAATTATTATTATTATTTTTAAAATTTAATAGCTTACTATTAATATTTCTGAACTGTCAACATTGCTTTGGCATTGCAATTACCCTGCAGGTTTTTTCATTACATTATAAATAAACATTATTTGAAATTGAAAAGTCACAGTGCCCTCTTAGGTTTTGAATACGTAGGTAATTCCGACTTTTACAAACATTAGTGTTTTCGTGAATTTTGAAACCCAATTTATTACCAATTGCATTACATTCCTATATTTTCGTACTGAAAGCACCTGAACGTCCGAAACATGGTAGCTTCTCGCCACGAACCGTTTTCAAGTAGCCGACTATAAAACTCAATACGTCAAACTGCATGTCCCGATATTAGATAAGGACTGGCCGCTATTTGCTGCGACTGTGACGCTTCGGCCGCCATTTTGAAGTTAGTTTTGTATTTCGAATAGAATAGGTATCAGTAATAAATGAATGAATGAATGAAATGCACCGACCCCAGCCTGGCTTGAACAGACTTGATAAATCAAATGAACCCCGGGATTAGCACTAGTACCTGGAGCCTCATGGTTCATGGGGCTACAGGGATTACAATTATACTTTGATAGATTTTCAATGACTGACTAACATTGAGGAAAAGGGTGTAAAGCAAAGTTCACTAATCCTCTATAGAAAAGGGAGGATCCGACCAGACGGGTGTAGTGTCTGGCGGGCAACTGCCCAACGATTGATATCGGAATCTTGTATATATGTCCATCGCGCGATAAACTCTAATTGCGCGATGCAGGATATTTGTGTAACGTCAGGTCTTTGATGTGTTCGCATGTGGCGATGTAGATGCCGCCACATTAGTGTTGACATTGTCGAAGCAGAGCTAATTTCATAGGCTAAATTATTCATTACATTATTTTCTAGCTGTTTAAAAGGTAACAACAAGTCACCTACGGAATTAAGTGTGACAAAGGCCCGATTCATTGAATATGATGCAACTTTGAAAGATGCAATGTGGATATATTTAACTTTCAACAGAGAACTAACTTAAATTGATTGATTAAACGAGCAATGAAATGAACATTTAGATAAAAAAGCACTAGGTATCCATCAGTATACCAGTCCCGCCAAAACTAAATTAATATTCTTTTTCAAGTATTCTGTATTAACAACAAACTGTGGGCCTAAAACGGCCACATTAGGAATTCCTCTAAAAGCAATTCATTTCCTGAATTTCCAGCTGTCATTAGCAATTCCTCTAATTTGACACAAAAGCAATTCATAACGTATGGACCATTTTACGAATCTCCATAGAAAACCGTCAAACAGATGAATTATTTTGTAATATAAATCGCACGCAGATCATAATAATATGAATTGTCAGTTTGTGACATTTTACGATGATTCATAATATTTTCCTATTATGATTCTGCCAAAGTGGCTGTTGTAAGCCCCCTGTATTAAATACCGATTAGAAGAACAAGTATCAACAAAATACCAGAAACAACTACACAGAGACTAAAATAACAGTTTTATTCTTACTAACACAATATTTACAAAAACTTCGCCATCGCGGCAGCCATTTTCCCGCGGCAACCATTTTGTAGTTGGTTATAAAACACAATACGTCATACCGGCGCTTCGGACGCCAGATAAGAGAGGAACACTATTTTTCTGTGACATTTCACTGAATAACTTGAGCTAAACTGTGGTTGTTTGTTGCACGATTATGGGTCGTTTAGGTGTCGGTAAACTAGAAATATAGTATAGGCTTTTCGTTATTGTAGGTACTTCAATTATAAGTGAGATTAAAAGAAGAAAATAATCAAATTATACAGGGTTACTGGTAACTCGACGTATTCCTTGCAGGACGTCATAGTAGGGTTAAAATGCAACAAATTAAGCCACCAAATGTTCTACCGAAAATCAGTAGTTTTTGAATTAGTTAAGAGTTTTAGAGCTAAAAATTACAAAAAATTAAATGTTTTGTTAGTGATATTTGCCAAAGTTTTAGGCATTATTGAACTTTTAATTATTAACAAAGGTCTGCTACGGCGTCAACTATGATAATAACTTAAATTTCAGTACAGTCGCGCCGTAAATCATTTTTAAATTGGTTTCAAATGGTTTAATCTGGGATTTTCATTAAAAAACTAAAACTCTTAACTAATTCAAAAACTACTGAATTTCGGTAGAACATTTGGTGGCTTAATTTGTTGCATTTTAACCCTACTATGACGTCCTGCAAGGAATACGTCGAGTTACCAGTAACCCTGTATAATAGGCGTATGCACAGCGATCTCTGTTAGACAACCATAATTATTATGCAGATAGTCAGATAACAGGCATGTCTTAACACTGTGTCATTAAATAATGTACTTATACTAACCATTGTTTTAAATGTTAGCAAATAAATAATAATATCATAAATATTAATCCTTACATATTATAAAACAAAGTCCTCCACCGCGTCTGTCTGTCGTCCTGTACGCGATAAACTCAAAAACTACTGCACCGATTTTCATGCTGTTTTCACCAATGGATAGAGTGGTTCTCCGTAAGGCTTTATTATATAATAACCGACATCCACGCGAGCGAAGTCGCAGGCATCAGCTAGTATAGGTATTATAAAACAAAGTTCTCCGCCGCGTCTGTCTGTCGTCCTGTACGCGATAAACTCAAAAACTATTGCACCGATTTTCATGCTGTTTTCACCAATGGATATAGTGGTTTCGAGTAAGGTTTTAGTATGTAATAACCGACATCCACGCGGGCCAAGTCACGGGCATCAACTAGTATTATAATATAATAATGAAGAATAAATGGCGGTTTGACATATGCAAAAACTGTCAAATCATCATACTTAATAATCCTCAGATAAATATTACTGGCAATCGAAATATCTGCCCTAAGGCAATGCAATTTAAAACTCGAATAAGAAAATTTAAATGAACTGAATTCCATTCTATTAAGAAAAATTGATCACGACTCCTGAAAAATACGTCAGATTTTTTAAGAACTTTAGTTTCTTTGTTCACTTTAACTTTAACTTTTACTCCCTTTTCTTATTGCTTTTTTCCATTCTACTGTAACTGTTGGCGTTTTCCTAATTTTATTAGATTTCAGTGTTACTTAACGTAGCCGATGATAAGAGAAACAGGTCCATATTTTATACATTCTAATATTGAATTCAACCTGATAAACTAAACTAAACTTTACCCTTTCAAACCTAAAAATACCCACCGCCGTTATTTCATAACATTCAAATAGAATCTACAAATATAGTTCGTGGCGTATCAAAAGGAATCGTTCACCAACTGGGACGGGAATCGTTCATTCGTTCGTTCGATCCGACAAGACAAGCAGACGTCTAATCTACATAATGCCGACGTTGGAGATGCATGGTGGACAGTGTGGTGAACGGAGCGGGGAAGAGGAAATAAATGAAGATAGTACAGGGGGCATAATCATTGATTCAATAATAATAATTAATTTACCTAAGATATTTGCACGCCATGAGAAATGGCAGACATGTCGTGAGCCACCCTTATTTAAGATCTTGCATGTATATATTATTTTAATTCTGTATACACATGTTCGAGCAAATAAAATTTCTTTCTTTCTTTCATAAAACGGTCACTTTAGTAGAATCATAATATGAAAATATTATGAATCATCGTAAAATGTCACAAACTGACAATTCATAATATGATCTGCGTGTAATTCATATTACGAAATAATTCATCTGTTTGACAGTTTTATATGGAGATTCGTAAAATAGTCCACAAATTATGAATTGCTTTTATGTCAAATTAGAGGAATTGCTAGTGACAGCTGGGATTCAGGAAATTAACTGCTTTTAGAGGAATTGCTAATGTGACCGGTTTAAGCCCCAGACTATTCAATTATTACAAGCAAATAAAATTTATCGTCCAACAGTGGATGGCTATAAAAGTGATGACGATCATAGCCGCAGAGAATTTAAAATGAACAAGTCAAAAATAATAGTTTTGTTTTGTCCTGGGTGTAAATTTGGCGGTGTAGAATCAGGGTGATAAGATTTAAGACAAAAGTAACAGGATAACAAAATTCCTATAGATTTTTTTTTATAGAGGATGGTTTTGAAACATGAAATGGCAAAGAAGATAATAAAGATTACTCCTGATGGGGACTGATAAAGAATTGGGTCTAAGAATATAAGGAGAGACAATCGAAGCAATGATAACCTACTGGTATGACCGTCAGACTGCCAAGTAACAGGTTTCGAGTTCGAACCCAAGACACGCACCTCTGACTTTTCGGATTCATGTGCGTATTGTATAATTAACACTCGCTTCAAAAACGGTGAAGGAAAACATCGTGAGGAAACCGGCACGCCTGAGATATATTTGTTGACGGTATGTGAAGCCAAGTCAGAGACCCATGGGCGGGTTAAAACAGTCACCAGATTTGTCACTAACCACACGAAAAAGAAAGAAGAGAGACAATTTTATAAACAAGTTTATGTTTGATAAACAATTTAATACATAAAATGTTACATACATAATAGATTCCTAAAATTATACATCCATTCACTCGGGTACTTTCCCAACTTCCCAACCTTCATATGCCACCATTTTTCCAATATTGCGTATTCACAATTCCGTCTTCACACCCTTCAAATCCCTTAATACTTTAACCCGCTTCCTCCCATCAATACATCCACATCCAAATCCACACAGACATCCCTAATCCTCATAATGGATGAAGATTCGAACATCTTCAGTTAAATTGTAAAAGATTTTTGTTCAATTATCAATTGATTTGATTTGTTGACAGCGCGGCTTAGGGTGTTCCAATTTATTTGCAATCATTCGTTGCTTCATCTTTGTGAGAAATTGGTGTTTTATCCAATTGTGTATTGATTATTAATATTATTGGGAAAAATTGTGGTGGGTATTGATGTTTTGTTTAGACAAGGAATTGTCGGATGAAGATAGTATTTTTATACTACAAATTAAAGCTTTTTTACTACTAAATCCTACCTTTTCAAAAAGATTTGTCGGCTAGTTTTCGAGTTCTAAGGTGGCTCCTCAATCCAGACGGTCTAAATACAATATTGTACGTAGCTACTAAAGTAGTTCATCAAATCGGATAACAATAGCATCAATATTTAGTAGAAATTTCCACAAAATATTGACGTATTTCCAACATCTTACACATTCAGTATTTCAAAAGATATTAATAAAATAAACATTCCAGACGTCTGAATTGAGGAGCCACCATAAATGCCCTGTAACTTTTTAAGGGTTTTACTACAAATTCCAGGATCGAGGCTACAAAATCTGATAATTTCTTACTAAATATTGGCAGTACTCGCGTTTAAATATGAGACAAAGCTCCTCAATCCATACGCACACGTTTTTGGCTGGCATTGGTATTTATATCTACATAGTACATACAATACATACAACACATAGTATTAAAAAGGCGCTTTTCGTATCTGTCATTATCATTATATGGATTTTGATGCGGTTTTCACCATCATTAAATTTTTGAGAATTTATTCAGGATGGTTTATGTGCATTAAGATCTTATCTTTTTATACACAAAATCTCTTAAGGGGTCATCGTACTCATCATTATGAACAACTTTCACTATGGGACCAAACCTGAATTATATTACTTATGTTCGCATAGCTCGTCAAAATGTAGGGAACAGCTGATTCTTTTCTAACCGAATCTTGTGCTAACTGAATAAGTAGATATACGACCAAACCAAATACTACGGTATAAAAATTACATATAAGAGCAGAAGCAGTACAGAATTCCTTAATATTCTCAACCCAGCGTGTAAATTTAATAAGAATTTAAAATCCGATGTCGAAGCAACCGTTTTGGTATTCAGAATGTTGCGATTGCAGAAGTGGGACACGAATATCGATGAGCTTGAGTTTTTGTCGTAATATTTCAACTAGTACATGAACTCCTTGATTTGAAGTTGTGTTCGGTGCGATCGCTTTTTGTTTACGTTAATTGTTGAATTACTTTGAGTAAAATGGTAGGTAATTGAGCTCTAAATATAAAAGTTTTTCACAGGGTATTTTTAATACTTAAAAAAACAGGCCAAGTGCAAGCCTGACTCGCGCACGAAGTGCGGAAAAAAATTGTGTTTGTTGTATGAGAGCTCCCTTAATATTTATTTTATTATCTTTTTAAGTATTTGTTGTTATAGCGGCAACAGGAATACATCATCTGTGAAAATGTCAACTGTCTAACTATCACGGTTCATGAGATACAGCCTGGTGACAGACGGACGGAGGGACGGACAGCGGAGTCTTACTAATAGGGCCCTGTTTTATTTACCCTTTGGGTACGGAACCCTAAAAAAATGTGTTGTGTTTGACCTATGATGTTGATCGATGAGCAGTGTTGTCGTAGGTTCGAGGCCACTTTATTTAAATTATTTCATCACTACTGCTCACAAAATGGAGAAAGAAAACATCGATAGAAAACCGGCATGTCCTACAATCAAAAATTCTAAGACATGATATCCACCAACTCGCACTGGGCCCGCGTGGATTACGGCCCACTCCCTCTCACAGAGAGGAGGCTTGCGGGCTGTTTCCCAGCATTGGGAATATTATAGGTTGATTCTGTTCGATGACACGGTTGATAGTAGTGCAATAAACGCTAATCACTCGTGATTTGAGGACTCCCGACATTTACGATTTTTTTAAATTTATTATTCACAAAATCCACAGCTCTTTGGAGAATTATCTTAGAATATAAACTAGTCTTACAGCCAATTACGGATTTACAATTTAATAACTATACATGCAGCAGAAACACATACAGAGTGAGTAGTGACCTGCTAGTACCATCTAAGCATTGCTAGGTGTACAGTGTGGGCGAGTGTAGGAGTGTGCATGAAGAGTTTTGAATGGGAGTGTGACTATGTCATAGTGGTAGTGGTATGCGGCGATTCTATTTAATGTGAACTTACTTTAATTTTTATTTAGATTTACTTGTCAATTCGTCACATACTGACGTTATTAATTGTTTCTTGAATGTACCTTTTTTGGTATTAAAAATATCAAGAATAAAATATCAAGTTGAAAGTTCATTCCCCTGAAACCGGAATTATATTAGGAATAGTGATGCTTCTTATTTGAAGGAGCTCGAGGCTTAGTAATACAGCCGCACGGGGTTGCCGGGTAGATCCGTGGATGGGTGACCATCTTTACATATCGAAACTCGTCCGTGCCTCGAAAAGCATGTTAAACCGTTGGTCCCGGCTGTCATTTGTGGATCTTTGACAGTCGTTACGGGTCGTCAGAAGCTCGAAAGTCGGATTTCTGCTAGATTACTCTTACCGGAAGCCGCGTTAAAGACTACGTTCCAAAAAAGTCGTTGGTTTAAGGAGGTCACAAGCACAATGCTGAATTCCTGGATTCTAACACTGAATCGGACATTGTTATTTGGTTTTCCTTTGGGGCATTCTCAGTATAAACCAGGAGTCTTATGTTTTCCAGTAAATTGCAGGTGGCACGCCGCGCCGTTTCGTATGACGTCACTTTGGAAACAACGATGCAGTATACACACCTGCCTACTAGTAAATTGCAGATGCCAAAATTCCCCAAGTTTGAACGTCAAACAGTTTGACAGTAAACTGCCTGTGACAAGTGATTGCAGTACGCTCCCAAATTCACTTCTAGTGAATACGACATCAAAATACGTGCTAATTTTCATTTTGATGATGTTTCGCTAGTTTAATTTATTTCTAAACTAGCACTCTGCCCTTGCTTTGCACGGGTGCAATGTATTGATGTCGACGACATATGTCAAAACGTCTACATTTCTGTGCTGTTTCTGTGTGTGTTATACATATAAACCTTTGGGAATCACTTCTCTAAGGCCAGGGTCACAACTTATGGCGGTGAACTCTCTCTGTATCGATTTTCATATTGATAATACAACGTGCGTGCGACCCGTTTGACAGTAAAAACAACACTGACTGTCCAGGTTCGCCACACGCACATGGGCGGCACGCGAGCCACCCGTGATCCGCCCGTGTGGCGCGCATGACAATAAAAACATGTATGATACGATAGGTTGCGGGCAGCACGCATGCGTGCCAGGCCCGCACGTGGGCGCAAACACGCATAGCAGTAAAAATGCCCCGGTGCATTGTAACGGCTAGGGCTTTGCAGGCAGACTGCGCAGGCCGCTAATGATTTAATAGGTAGTGTGTAGAGGTGAGTAATTGAAACTAGCTGTTAAGTTAATACATTTAATTAGGATTCTAAGACCACAGCTAGGTCGCGGGTAAGGTCGCACTGTTCAGTTCAGAGCACTATCACGAATAAGATGAGTAATGTACTTCCTTGCACTAGGTTGTAGATGGAGGTGCCTGTTCATACAGGCTCCGGGGAGAGGTCGGCAAAGCCCACGTTAGAGAGGCCGGTAGGGCCTTCGTGAGACACCGGCAGCACGTGTCTATGACACGTGGCTGGAGCGGAGGCCTGTCTGCACAGGTCCGCAGGTAGCTCGCGGCGGTAGGCCGCAGTTTTAATAGACCTCGCAAGGCCTCGGTAGCGCACGTTGGCAGCACACCAACGCGTCCTGTTCTCAGCCGGAACGTAGAACCCTGGAAGCGCATTAGGGAGCGCATGTCAGAAGCGGTGCAATTAGCAGCAGCCCGCATGCGATGTGCCAGCCTCTTCTCTTCTTCTAGCCACCAAGGAACAGCGTGGGAAGCACCGTAAATGAAAGCTCAACACATCGCAGCGGTTTACAGGCAGAGGGTTTGCAAACACAGCGTAGCACAATGACAGATGAAAATAAGAGGTTATGTATGCGAACACGTGAGCATAAATCACAAAGTAACAATGATCATAGCAGATTGCTCACTTAATCGCTTATAATACACTGTGAGGCACTACACAACCTTGATGCAGTAGCAATACATACATATTGCAGTCTTCCGTGCACTGGATATTCCCCTGACGCGCGGTCCGCCATTGACACTCGCGAAATCAGATAATACATATGTGATGAAATCAATATAGATTATCCAGTGCAGAGGGTCTGGTACGATTACCATATTAATGTGGAACTCACCCTAGGTCGGGGTACGTAGAATCTTGAGGATCAGGGAATCGCTTCCATCAGCTAGTCGAGCGGATGTCGAAATGGCAGAGCGTCCTTAGGAAATTAGTGTTGTGCCACATTTTTAGTGATGTGGTTAGGAACTTACTAATAGTGATATATTTAGTACCACTCGACTATTTTCCGCTGAGACCCCTCACAATGCTACAGTACCCCGGCTGCAGAGAGAGGATTTTACCTATGTAAAATCCGCTAGAACTAAATATACCTTCCTGCTGTTCTATCCTTACATTGGTTCAGAAGCCAGCCAGTGACACCTTTGGCTGGATTCCTACCAGATATGAAAGAGTTTAATGTTAGTTCTGGTGACTCTTACCGTAGAAGTACACAATTAGCGATTGGCCGTGTACCTCAATTGGTGTGTTCTTCCCTAGGGTTAGTGTACTATGTGTGTAGGTAGGTGATTGCTTTGTATGTACCTGCTTCTGTGCCCGCTGCTAATTGTTAAGTGTACGTTAGTAGTGTGGGTTAGTATGATAGTGGGGTTGATTAGGTTAGTGGTGGTAAATTAGGGTGTTAGTGTGTTAGATGGGTAGGTTTAGTTAGTGGTGTTTGGTTTGGTTAGTGATGGTTGGTTTGGGAGTTAGTGTGTTAGTAGGATGGTTTTGGTTAGACTAGTAGTGGTAGTAGTGGTAGGTTAAGTGTTGTTGATGTAATTTAGTTTCCGACGGCGTTTGGTGTAATGATTTAGTTTTAGTTTTTTTTTTTTTTTTTTTTTTTTTTTTTTTTTTTTTTTTTGTGGTATTATTTAGTTTTAGCTTTTATTTAGTGGCTGTTTTTCACAGTTTGGGTGCGGTCACCTAACTTGTAGGTGGCGTCTTTAAGATGTTTGTTTAAACATAACATTAACTACACGAACGCTAAGGGTAGTTACCATAGAGACTTACTCTGCCATCAAAAAAAATAAACACCCCTTAGGGTCCTCAGTATTCTCTATGGCAACGCCATTTTAATGTAATAGATTGGTTAATAATTATACACCTGCGCAGTCTTGGTGCGGTCACCGTATTAGATGGAGCCGACTTGAAGATGTTCTGGTTAGAACATGACATAAACAACACAACGGTTAAGGGTAGTTACCATGGAGACGTACTCTGCCATCAAAAATAAACACCCCTTAGGGTCTCCAGCATTCTCCATGGCAACGCCGTTTCAACGTACTAGATGGATTTTTGATTAGACCACTTTCACTATTGAACCCCCCTCACACGCGACAAAGCACCTGCACCTTAGTTTCTCTAAGTAGTAATTTTGAAATTGTAGACACTAACTGACCAGTAGTTAGGTATTGGTCCTAATAGGAGTTTAGGACCCCTGCAGCCAAGGCAATTAATAGACAATCCCTTGTAGGTAGGTGGGTTACCCACGAGATGTGGTGGTCGTAGTCCCTTGGCATCGTTTGACCTGGTGTGGGTCAAACACTAGCTAGCTAGGCCTACGGGACTACTGTGGATTCTTCCACTTTAAATCCTTGATATGCCAGGTACCTAGTGGTTTTCCGTGTGTATCTACCAAGTCATACACTAGCGGAGATTGTTTTTTCGATACTTTACATTTCACGAATTTAGGTGCTAGTTTTTTGCTGAAATACTTGTCCTTATCGCTTTGGTAATACGTTCGTTTCCAGACTACATCTCCCACATTGAATTCTACCTCTTTCCTACGTAGGTTGTAGTTGCATGTGTTCCTAGAATATGCTTTTAGCAAGGCTGATTGTACCTTGTCGAATATGCTTGATAAGACACCCAAGTTCTCTGCGTAATGGTCCCTTGGTTGGTAAACTATTTCCTTTATATCAGCATCCTGATAGTGAGAACCGTCAGCGATTAACTCCCTACCGTAGGCCAGAAACGCTGGTGTGTAGCCTGTGACCTCACTGGTTGAGCTGTTTAGTGCAAACTGAACCTTTGGTATATGTAAGTCCCAGGAGCGCTGGTCATCATTAATGAATGTGGATAATGCTGTGATTATTGTTTTATTATAGCGTTCCACTGTATTTACTTGTGGTGTATATCTTGGAGTATAGTGTACATTTGGTATATTGTATTTTTTAAATAAGTTTTTCATTTCATTTGATGTGAACTGTGTTCCATTATCCAAAATTACACATTGTGGTATACCATGGACCAAGAATATATTGTCTTCTAGCAACCGTACTATAGTAACAGCATTAGCATTTCTTATGGGAAATAATAGACAGTACTTAGAGAAACAGCAAGTAGCAACAAATAGATATGAGTTTTGACGTCTAGAAAACGGTAGTGGTCCCACTATATCTATACTTAGCATTTGGAAGGGACGTGAACACTCCTTAGGCTTCCCCATTAGTCCTAGGGGAGCATGATTTGCTTGTTTGTAAGCTATACAAGTTTCACATGCCGTTACAAACCTTACCACGTCACCATGCATCCCTGGCCAGTAGTAGCGTAGTGATAGTCGCTTGTATGTTTTATGGATACCTAAATGTGCTGCGGTTGGTTCAGCATGGTTGTTAGTTATTACTTGGAGCCTATTGTCCTTCGGTATGACTTCCTTCCAGTCGAACTCGCATAGTATCGCGAATTTACTTTTTTCATAGCGATATAATTTGTTATTTTTTACTATATAGTTTGGGTATGCCGTAGGGTTCTGTTGGCAACCAGTGTAGATGTTTTGGTACCAAGTGTCATCTATTTGTTTAGGTGGCCCTGACTGTGTGGTGTTTTCTTGAGAGAGTGCTGCGATCGGACACGCTCGCGACAACGCGTCTGGCAAGGTGTTATCTGTACCACGACGGTGTTGTATGTCAAAATTAAAGGCCGACAAACGTATTCCCCAGCGCGCCAATCGACCTGATGGGTTTTGTAGTTTTAGAAACCACTTTAGTGCGGAATGGTCTGTGAACACCGTGAACTTGATGCCATTCTCGAGGTAACAGCGCCAATGTTCCAGAGCCAGTAGTACCGCCAGAGCTTCTCTCTCTGTGATACTGTAGTTCTGCTCTTGTTTAGACAATGATTTACTCATGTACGCTATGGGATGTTCAATCCCGTCCCTAATCTGTGTTAGCAAACCGCCAATGCCATAGTTACTGGCATCGGTATGTACTTCAAAGGGGAGACTATAGTCTGGACACGATAGTACTGGGGCTGATATAAGTATTTCCTTTAGTATAGTAAAGGCCTCCTGACATTCCTGCGACCAGTCAAAGGGGGGAGCCTTCCTACTCGAGCTTGTTAGTCTATTTAGTGGAGTTGCTAGCGCGCTGAAGTTTGGTACAAAACGTCTGTACCATGATGCAGTTCCTAGGAATCGTTTAACTTCCTTTGGGTTAGTGGGAATTGGAAAATTCTGTATTGCTTCTACTTTTTCTGGGTCTGGATGTAATCCCCTTTGATTTACTATGTAGCCCAGATATTTCAATTCATCCCGGAAAAATTGGCACTTATCCATGTTTATTGTTAAGTTAGCGTTGGATAGTTTATTGTATACTTTGGTTAATAAGGCTATATGGTTTTCAAAATCTGACGAAACTAGTACTATATCGTCCAAGAATGCAAACACCCTATTCTCAAACTCTGGTCCGTAAAACAATTTATCTACCATTCTTTGCTGCGTAGCAGGCGCATTAGTTAGGCCGAACGGTGTAGTTTTAAATCTGTATGTTCCGCGGCCGGGTATGTAAAATGCTGTTTTATTTTTGTCAGTTTCCCTTAGTGGTAACTGCCAGAAACTTTTGTATAGGTCGATACTAGTTAGGTATTTTGCGTCCCTCAGGTTGTCTAGTATTTCCGAGATGTATGGCAAATTGTACGCATCTTTTTTTGTTACCGCGTTTAGTTTCCTACTATCCAAGCAAAACCGCAACTTGCCATCCTTTTTTGGTGTTAGTAAGACTGGAGAGGACCACGGACTTTCGCACGGTTCTACCACATCCAGGTCCAGCATCTCGTCCAGTTCCTTGCTGAGGATACTTTGTTTTTCTGGAGACATCCTATAATAGCGTTGTCGTATAGGGAGTGCATCGCCAGTGTCGATGCTGTGTGTTATTAGGTTAGTCCGGCCTAAGCCTTTATTTCCTGAAGATATGATCTCAAATTGTTTTCTAATCTTTTCCGCCGTTATTTTTTGTTCGTCGGTTAGCTGTGCAAATGTATGCAAATGTATGTTTTGTTTAGTGTTTGCACTTGTTTCAGTTGTGTTTACAAGGAATACTGATTTTATATTTTTAGGAAATATATGAAAGGTGTTCCAGAAATCCATTCCCAGCAAGATAGGAGTATCAATAGATGGCACCACATGTGCCTTGATCATGTGTAACTTTCCTTCAAATGTTATAGGTAAGTTTAGAGTACCTATAGGATGAAGCACTTGTCCCCCAGCGGCAACAAATGACTCTAAGTGGTCCCTAGGCTGCAGGGTTAGCCCTTGGTCCTTGATTAGTAGTTTATGATAGTCTTTCCCAACGATGGTGACTGCCGAACCCGAATCCAGCAAACCACAAACGGGCATGTTGTTTATTTGTATAGAAGCGTAAGGCCTTATGTCGTTGTGAGGTTTGTTCCGTTTCGTTGATACAGAGTAGCAAGTTCTGAATTTTGTGACTACAGCTAGCCAATCTTCCCACTCCGCTTTACTTAGCCTGGCGTTAAATTTACTATCAGAACAAACCTCTCTAGCTAGTTTTTTGGCGGGTGACACTTTGAACAATCGGGGTATTTCACTCCTTTTTCTCCGCATTTAAAACAAACAAGGATACGGTCTGCCGTACACCGTCGTAATGAATGTGTGTTTACTCTACATCTAGGGCAATATGGTTGACCTCTAGTTGGTGTACCTGTGCTTTTATTATCAACTAATGCGACCGGTTGAGCAGAGTGTGAGTCATCCCCGGATGTTTCAGTTTTTTTGTAATAGTCACCGCGGCCGTACCTAAAACGGCTGTAATATGGTTTCGAGTTCGAATTGGTAGGTTTAATAGTTGGTTTGACGTAAGCAAATTCTGGTGCTAGTGTGGCGAGGTTAGTTTTAGCTGGTTCTTGATAGTGTGCTGCTCGCATCTTGTACTTTTCGTAGTTTTTACAGATAGACTCTAGTTGCTCCAGATTTTGCACGTTGCTGATAGCTAGTACTTCCGCATACATTGGTTTTATATTGTGAGTGATGATATCAAACATCTCTGATTTTGTTGGTTTTGAATTTAATCTATTGAATAAACCGCTCATTATGGATATGTAAATAGTTATGTTTTCCGTGTCACCTTGTGAGCGCGTTCTGATCTCGGTAAGTAATCTATAATCATAGTCATCACAGTCAAAAGCAGCCTTCAAGTGTTGTATTAGTTCTTCCCATGAAGTAACATTGGGTTTGACATGCCTATACCAATGGAGCGCGTTATCCGTAAAGATATCAAATGCGAAATTAAACATATCATCTCCTTTTATTTGTTTGCTTTGTTTAAACTCCTCGATTTTTTGTATGAAAGAACGCACACAAGTTTTTCCGTCATACTTTGGTTTATTTGGTACGTGACTAGTGCATGTTACGGTTATGTTAGTGTTTGGAGTGGTTGTGTCTGTTCGTTGTGAAATACCAGAACTGAACTTAGTCTCTAGTTTGGCTAATTGTGAATCCAGTGTGTTGTATTTCTCTTCTAGTTTTTGCTTTTGCAATACATTTTCTGGGTTGGTAGGTTTAATACGGGCTAATCGGTATTTAATATGATTTTTGTAAGATATACCCTTTGCTAGTCCCGCTTCATTGTTAATTTCAGTTAGAATTAATTGAAATTCACCTATGGTTGCCTTTGCTGCACATAAATCCTCACTTTCATCAATGCCTGATTCATGTACATCCTCACTTGTGTATTTTTTACTTAAGTGGTTAATTTGTTTCCTTAAGTTAAGGCAAGTACCAATTTCACCGCCCCGTATCAAGACTTCATACTCTAGTTCAGCCTTCCTTAAGTGTATGTAGTTAATAGGGTGAGATCCCATTATTACAAAAGTAGTTCACTATTAGTTAGGCTAGGTACGACACACAATATAACAGTAACACAGTATCAACACAAACTTAAAACTAGACCGCAACGATGTAATACGAGCACATGCTAGGGCTCAGTCCAGAACAGTGCGACAAAGATATATAAAGCCTGGGCGCCACTGTAACGGCTAGGGCTTTGCAGGCAGACTGCGCAGGCCGCTAATGATTTAATAGGTAGTGTGTAGAGGTGAGTAATTGAAACTAGCTGTTAAGTTAATACATTTAATTAGGATTCTAAGACCACAGCTAGGTCGCGGGTAAGGTCGCACTGTTCAGTTCAGAGCACTATCACGAATAAGATGAGTAATGTACTTCCTTGCACTAGGTTGTAGATGGAGGTGCCTGTTCATACAGGCTCCGGGGAGAGGTCGGCAAAGCCCACGTTAGAGAGGCCGGTAGGGCCTTCGTGAGACACCGGCAGCACGTGTCTATGACACGTGGCTGGAGCGGAGGCCTGTCTGCACAGGTCCGCAGGTAGCTCGCGGCGGTAGGCCGCAGTTTTAATAGACCTCGCAAGGCCTCGGTAGCGCACGTTGGCAGCACACCAACGCGTCCTGTTCTCAGCCGGAACGTAGAACCCTGGAAGCGCATTAGGGAGCGCATGTCAGAAGCGGTGCAATTAGCAGCAGCCCGCATGCGATGTGCCAGCCTCTTCTCTTCTTCTAGCCACCAAGGAACAGCGTGGGAAGCACCGTAAATGAAAGCTCAACACATCGCAGCGGTTTACAGGCAGAGGGTTTGCAAACACAGCGTAGCACAATGACAGATGAAAATAAGAGGTTATGTATGCGAACACGTGAGCATAAATCACAAAGTAACAATGATCATAGCAGATTGCTCACTTAATCGCTTATAATACACTGTGAGGCACTACACAACCTTGATGCAGTAGCAATACATACATATTGCAGTCTTCCGTGCACTGGATATTCCCCTGACGCGCGGTCCGCCATTGACACTCGCGAAATCAGATAATACATATGTGATGAAATCAATATAGATTATCCAGTGCAGAGGGTCTGGTACGATTACCATATTAATGTGGAACTCACCCTAGGTCGGGGTACGTAGAATCTTGAGGATCAGGGAATCGCTTCCATCAGCTAGTCGAGCGGATGTCGAAATGGCAGAGCGTCCTTAGGAAATTAGTGTTGTGCCACATTTTTAGTGATGTGGTTAGGAACTTACTAATAGTGATATATTTAGTACCACTCGACTATTTTCCGCTGAGACCCCTCACAATGCTACAGCATCTTGCGGAGCGGTGTCGAGTGTTCCCGCGCTGCTCTTCTCTCCGCAAGTCGCACGGCGGCGACTTATGGCATGCTCTAAATAACTTCTTACATTATTTTGTTCTCGTCACGGTCGCAAACGCAAGACGCAGTGACGCAAGTCGAGCGATTGGTGATGTCGTGGTCAAGGGGTAAACGATGGTGAAAACCGTATCAATCCATTGTCTAGTTTAGAAGGACTAAGCAGTCACTCAGACAGACATCAGAAGCGAGCTTGTTTTATACTATTTCTATATTTAGGTACGTTATTAACAGTTTAGTTATTATTTCTGTTAATTACTAGTGCGAAAGCTGTGTTTGTTCGTGGTTTCATATGTATTTTGGCGAATTTAATTTTAGGTTGCAATTTGTGGAATAACGGTGATGTTAATTGGTACCTATGGGAATAATTGTCAATGTGAATCGTAAAAAAAAAAGTATATAATATAATGTTAATCTCTGGTGATTGATGAAAATAATACTGAAGTTATAAGGAGGCATCTTCACCTAGTTAAAACATCAATTTGAAAAAGCAGTTTCTTAGGTATGTTTGTTTCAGCATAATACACTGCATTCACTATCATTTAGAGAATAAATTCGGGAAAGTTTCTGAATAAAATACATAAATATTTAATATTAGATTCGACATTAGGTAGATTGCACCCGTACGGAGCAAGGACGAGTCACTAGTAGAATACAAATAACTTTGAAGATATAGAGAAGCTTGGCATACTCATAATCATTACAGTTTCCATATGGTTCAATTTGTCAAAGAACATTGAATACAGTCTGGCCAACGAAAAACTGAGATGAAAAAATGCGCGAAATTTAAAAAAAAACAAGACTGTTTGTCCCTAAACATAGTGCGATAATTCGTATTTATTATTCAAATTTAATTTCATTTAAATAAAATAGAATTTCAAGTATCAACACGTGTTATCGCACTATGTACAGGGATAAACAGTCTTGTTTTTTTAAATTTCGCGCGTGTTTTCAGGTCAGGCTTTCGTTGGCCAGACTCTAGCTGTAAAACATTCTTCTTAGCGTGTCGATGGTAAACAAGAAAGTTGTGTAAATTAAAATGATTCCACAATTCAGCCACGTGAACGATGTTCGCTGACACAGTCATAAGATCCTCAAGTGCAAAGGTGACAGGGCATGTGGCGCAGGATGAAAGATGGGCGCCGCATACACTCTTGAGGTCCGAGTCGTCCATAAACCCCCCATCTGTGGAGATTCTCTTTGCTACGGCCGATTTGGGTTCGTAGTCTATCTATTAAGGAGCTCCAAGTCGACCACGGTAACGTAAAGGCTGAAGAAGAATCCCTGCAAACCGATTCCACGATCCCAATACCGATTTCCACGCAAACGGATTCTTCTAAAAATCCGGTCTAACTTTATAACTTCTTCGTAATATTCCACACATTACATTAACAACACATCACAAAGCCATCTCTTTGTGTAATGGCACATCAGAAGCAACAATTTGCGTTCATCCCTCAAGGTTATGCCACAGCTAACAGAATGCGAGCATAAACAGCAATAAAGTAAGAGCATTCCGTTATTACTTGTAAGTGAACACGTAACATGGATAGGGTGACCAAAGTTTTAGGGATTCATACATTCATAAACTCATACCTTTCCATGGGGGTAGGCAGAAACGACACAACATCCTTACATACTCGCCTTTTCCTTCGTACTACGTAGGTACCAGACCTTTTTGGCGAACATCAGAAATAAGGTCAGCATATGTCCTTCTAGGACAATAGTTCTAGTTAAATTTCGATTCAAACTTAATGACGACTCGGAATATGAGGCGAGTGCGCAGCGCAGTAACAATTTCATGTGTCAGCGGGGGTGAGGTGGGGAACTGCGCAGTGAGTAGCTAACTTCTGAACCGCCATTAAGTTTGAATCAAACTCAAACTCAAAGCATTTATTTCAATTAAACCATTTACAGGCACTTTTGAATTGTCAAAGAGTCGGTCAGTTATTCAAAAAGTTGAAGCTAGTTGTCGAACTGTAAACAATAATAACTCGATATACACGGTGACGATCCCGTTATACTAAAAATCTTTCGCTAAAGTCAAAGACAAATAATTTATTTTGGAGTACATAAAATAATAATGTTGTTGTTGTTGATGCTCATATTATAATTATGTTGTATTTCTATGTATTTTACGGTGTACATAAATAATAAAATAAAAAAATAAAGGTACTTTTGAATGTAAAATTTTACAAATGCTATAAAATTCATACCGAAGTTGTAAAAAAAAAACTTTTCTTTGCATCGAAATTGACTGTCTACCGTTGTTTTAGAGTTTGATTTATTTCACCATATCTAATTACCGTGTAGAAAGCCATGTATAAATCTAGACACAGATAATTTAGTCCTAAGTACTAATAAAAATGCAAAAGTGAGTTTGTTTAATTCATTGTTACGCTTGCACGCTAAAACGGCTGATCGCATTTGGATGAAATTTGGCACATAGATATACCATGAGCTGGAAAAGGACAAAGGCTACTTTTCAAACTGGATGGCATAAGCAGTCGCGGGCGCATAGCTTATATAAATAAATTGTTATGTAACAGCAGTTATCAATAAATTGTTATTGCAGTTCAATACAGGATTCAAATGCAATAACAATTTATTGATAGTCAAATAGTCTCTGTTTAGACATATTATTCTTAAAGAATAATATTTTATGATGCGCGATCAAGAAAAACAAAATTATTAAATTCTAATATTTAAGTTGAATTTAATACACTTTATCTCGTGTAGCCATCTCTCTTCAGGAGATTGGTTTGAAAGTTTTTTTGCGCTTCTTCTGGCCTCTACATTTTGCATGAAGAGCATACCTAGTGTAACGGAAACAAGATTAACTAATAGTAAAATGAAGAAATTTCTTAAGAAATAAGCAGTACCTTTGTACTCATATTAAAATTATGTTGTATCTCTATGTATTTTACTGTGTGTACATAAATAATAAAATAAATAAATAAGAAAACCCTGTGGAAAATAAAAAAAAGAACAGTCTTCTTCCACATATTCACTTAATACAACCTCTACGAGTTGGTACCCTAGAAGTGATTGCACTACTACCTACTTTGGGTAATCTTTCAACCAATCAAAAGATCGTGTGTCAACACGACATAGCAGTAAAACAAGATAACAGAAACTTAATAAAAAAGCTGTCAAAATCTAAAAGACGTACGACGACGTCTTCGAAGGAGAAAAAAAGGTTGTTCTTATACTAAAATCCCATGAGAAATTGAGACATTAAAGGCACACACAAAAGAAACAGCAAATACACAAACATAAATACTTACAAACAAAAAGAAAACCGCAAATAAATATGTACATTCTGACAAATGAACAACAAATTCTGATTCAGCTCGTAAATGAAAATTTAAATTAATCTGCCTAGCCTTTTTCCAGCTATATTCGGATCGGCTTCCAGTCTAACCAGATGCAGCTGAATACCAGTATTTTACAGGGAGCGACTGCCTATCTGACCTCCGCAACTCAGTAACTGGGTAATATGATACCCCTTGGTAAGACTGGTTGTCAGACTTTCGGGCTTCTGACGACTCGTAACGACTGTCAAAGATCCATTAATGATAGCCGGGACCAATTGTTTAACGTGCTTTCCGAGGCACGCAGGAGTCTGTATGTAACGATGGTCACCCATCCACCGACCAACCCCGGCAAGCGTAGCTTAACCTCATGGATCGACCCGTGCGGCTGTTATTACTTAGCCACGAACTCCTAAATGAGATTTAAATGGGCTTCAGAAATGATTTAAATATCCTTCTAAACATCTTCACAGGGTGTTCCTACACCTTTGAAGGCAGTGCACTTCGCCACATGAAGCGAATGACCCAGAAACTGCACTCTCGATATAAAACCACGTATGTGTTGGGAATATATTTTACTTTTAAACTAATGTTGACTGGACCGCCACGGAATGTTATCAATTTTGTAAGTGTTTGAGAGTTTTATTTATGGTAAGAATTTTTGACAGCGTTTAGGTTTATTTAATACTTTTGGTGTTTGAACTGGATTATTTTTTGGAAAAGCTATAAGATGTGTTTGAAATGAATCATTTATGGAAATGCTAGTAAGATGTTAAAGTGGGCATTTTTGGTTTTATAACCTAAGAAAGTTTCATGGTTCTTGGTTGGCAAACGGGCATGTTCACCTGGTGCTAAGATCGCCACTGCCTGTTGTCATTCGAATTACGACTGTTCGATGTCTGTTTTACTTGTGATTTCATTACAATCATCTATATCTTTTAAATCAGAAAAGCGGAACGCTGCTTTGCGAC
The DNA here is from genome assembly GCA_949152455.1 of Lithophane leautieri. Taxonomy (NCBI): domain Eukaryota; kingdom Metazoa; phylum Arthropoda; class Insecta; order Lepidoptera; family Noctuidae; genus Lithophane; species Lithophane leautieri. The sequence continues at coordinate 4,041,683 of OX424482.1, read as the reverse complement.
AGAAATGTGCCGTTCAGAAGGAATGAGTTTTGAATTGGATTTCTTATGAAAATTACAACTTCATAATATCAAGCGACCATCTTACGTCATAGGTAATCTTTTTCTTTTAATGAAAAAAGTATAACAATTCGAAAATTAAAAACCAGTCAGTGTTCTACATAACTATTCATTATCAAAAGATTAAAAGTTATGTAAACAGATTACCAATAACATATAACGGTGATAGATAAGATAACATGGCAATTTTGTTCAGTATCATTTAAATCATTAATAGTGATAGACACAAAATGGGTAAAAAAGCCAAAAAGAAAGAGTTGAAAAAGATAGACCATGGTAAAAAGAAAGAAGTTAAAGAAAGTAGCAATTTGAATGTAAGTAATCATTATTAGTATTCAGCGTATGATTTGATTACAAATAATTATACATTTTGAGAAACAAAACGGTAATTAAAAACAAATGAAGCAGTAAAATGTTGATTTTAACACCAAGGAAGAGGTATTCACAATATTGTAACCTGTTATTACATATTTGTTGGAACATAACATGTTGTGTGAGCATTTTCGAAATATTTCTTCCCGTAATCGCGATATATTATGAAGTTCTTGGATCATGGATGTGGTTATCAATTAATGTGATGAGCAATTTGGAAGGCGCTGAATATTTTTGCTATTTCTATAAAACGTAGGCTGCAAAGCTAGGGTCTTCCCACAAAAACTTAGACACTTTTTCAACGCGTGTCTTATGTCAGTTTTATTTCAAACTCCTTACAGAAATGTCGTGTTTGGTAGGTGTTTAGGCTAAACAACCGATAAACACGGTTTTGTGGTATTAAGGTTAGTGTTTAAGACTTATAGAAAATAAATATTTTAATTAATAAATACATTAAATTTTTATTTTGTTTTAATGAATATACATTAATTTTCATTATCATATTATTTTCCATTCCTACCAAAACGATAAGACAGTCCTATCAAGTAACATGTATAATTATCTAAATATTGCACTTTCCTTGTCAATTTCAAGACCAAGTAATTAAACTTTATAGGCCTGATTTACACAGTACGATTGAATTGTCTGTGGCATACCATTAAGTTGAAGCAACAATAAAAGTTGCATCGTCCGCGCAAAAAACTTGCTTTGTGTAAATGGACTTATATCCACTATCACTTATACCATACAATTATAACTTTTACTTATACATTTTTCAGGTAGCATCACTCATTTCAATTCTAGCATTAATAGGCATATCGTTAATTGCTTATAATGTGTACCAAGATGTCATGACTGTACCTGAAATGCCTGAACTAGATTTGAATAAATGGTGGGGACCGAATACTACTAAACCTCAAGATACATCTATTAGACCGTATCGGATTGTGTTTACAGAATCCGTGAGTACCTACCGCATAATTAGATACACAGCGTGTAACAAAACAAACTCCGTCCGATCCGTGAGGGTGTTGTTAAGAATCATACTGAGAGTCTATTTATGTGGTTTTATTTTGCAAAACAGAAAAAAAATTCGCCGCAATTTTTTTCTATAGTGAATATTACATGGGGAATCAGAATCAGAATCAGAATCAATGATTCCGATTCTGATTCTTATTACATGGGGCGCGGGCTGTCGTCATCTAGCGGGTGTCTACAAGTTATAACATAATATGGCCTCTGTAGAAAATTTGCTAATTTATAATGAAATTGGGGTAATTTTGGTACAAAAAATGTGAATTTCAAATTGCAATAACTTTTTTATTTTCAATGATAATAATTTTTTTTTTTTCTGGTTTTGTTATTGCAGTACCTATGTGCCCCTATCGGATTGGACTGAGTATTTGTTGCATGATGTATTAACCTCGTTAAAAATGCATAATTTGCAATTCATCGAAAAGCAGTCTATACTTAGAGTCTTCCTGCCCTTACCCCATTTTTTTAAAGATCGGCACCATTTTTTTTTCCACTCATCTCATCACTCATCTCCTTTATAACGATAAACAAGTTGTGATCAGTAATATATATGTCAATGGTTGTGATACTTTTTTCTGACTTGTCAAATACATGTCCCTTTATTTTGTCGAACTATGCGAACATAAACGTATGGAGCAGCTGGTGTTTGTTTCACGATTTCTTTGTTGGTTCCATATCAAATGATCATACTGATGAGTTCCTAAAATGACCTCTTTTCAGGTTTTCAGTCATTTCAATTAATCATATGTATACTTCTGACAGACCATGATTGATCCCCTTGTCATTATCTTCTAGATGATGTCTGAAATCCGATGGCTCTTCGAGATGTACAGACGGGCTCCCAACAAGAAGAAAAGTTTCGAAGACACAGCCTGGACTTACGGCGTACATTCAGATGCCTTCTCCAAAATCTTCAGCTATTGGATCTTCAAGTACAGCTTTCCAGAAAGAGAGAGGTTCTTTAATCAGTTTGAACAATACAGGACTAATATTCAAGGATTAGATATTCATTATATCCATGTGAAGCCGAAAGTTGATGTAAATGTGATGGTAAGTTACAATCGAATATTTAGAAATCAGCCGACCTATTCTGAAAAATCTCATCGTGAAAACTAAGGTGAAGTCAGCTGTCGATGGATTGACACTATTGACTCACTTCAACCAAGTTTTTACGGTGAGATTTTTCAGAATACATAGATCGGCAGTTTTTGCAATTTGCAATTTGTAAAATAGCAATTTAAAAGAGTAATTATGGAGTTGCTTGTCCATTCTTCTCCATAAAAAACAACGAAAGATTTTGAAAGGGGCAAGTATATAGAATCAATTCTATTTTCGTGTCAATTGCGACGTTCAAAAGTGCTTTTTAATTAGTTTTAATTGCCAAATATAGTCAAATTCATCACCATCTATTTCATAAATGATTTGACTATGATTTCGACATTAAAGAAGCAATAAATTTTTGCCGCAAATAAACGTACTTTCTTTCCTTTTTTTCTTCTTTCTTTCAATAAGATATATCATCTCGTCTTCTATTTATTTACTTTTAGAAACTTTCAATTCAATTTCAAATCTAGATTTACGTTTTGATCCGGTTTCTCGATCAGAATTTTTAAAGATAGTTTCCACATATCTACCTTCGTTGAATGAGAGATAGTAGATGGCTAACGATTTTAGTCGGTTCAATCGCACGCTATACGGGATCCAGTTGGATTGGAACCAGGTAAAACTGATTACATGTGTCGCTCAGTTACTGAAAAATATTGGTATTTTGAGATTGCCAAAGGGATATACAGATCTACCTATATTTCTCAATAGAAGTTCAAAATTGGTTGTTGTATAAAATGGAAAGGCGAATTGCTGTGACGGTTTTAATTTTGTTTGGATTAAACGTCCTGTTTTTTAATTGAGAAAATGAATCTGAGAACTTAAGATAGTTAATTGATTCAGGCGTGACTTTGCGGAAATCCATTATAAAATACAATAGACGTAGATATATTTAGTAACCTATTCCGCTTAACTATTCTTCAAGAGTCATAAAAAACCCTGTAAGAAATCGACACGTGTTTCACCTCTCAACGAGGCATCCAGCTCTCGGTGTGGCAACACGTCGTGTTATGATTTGCAATTGGTCAATCGTTATCCTGAGGATGCCTCGTTGAGAGGTGAAACACGTGTCGATATAAGAAGCGAAGCGGAATAGGTTACTAAATATATCTATGTCTATTGTATTTTATCTGAGAACTTGTCAAATTATACATTACTTAAGGTGGAGCCCGCGAAATTCAAAATTTCTTACGGCTTTTACAAAGTTTCGTGGCATCAAAAATCCAAAATAGAGTATAACTAGTTCTCAAATTCAAATTCTTAATGCAGAAACCACGTTTTTGTTGCTTCATATATAATTTGCTAAAATCATTCAGCCAAAATACATCTACTGGTTGGAAATAGCTCTCACGAAGCATTGACATAAGGATCAATCAGTATGGCAGTAATCAATGTAGCAGATCTTTTCGCATTCAGCGGATTCTCGCGACCGTCATCTGAAAAAATATCGTACCTACTTTGTTAAAATAATAGTTATTTATGCAACTGTTATTTATAATAAGGGGTATTGATAATAGTATCACATGAGTGTTTTAATACCTAATTATTAACAGTTGCATACAAGACTTGATCTACACCCATGATATGAATCCTCTATGAAAGGTTTGCAATACTAACATCGAACAAAAATGGAGGGACATGACGCACATGAATTCGAATTTTTCGAATTCGAATAAACAAAAAGTTTTTTTAAATTACTTTACTTTGTTAGTAAAACGCGCCTGCATGACATTGTTCTTTCTTTTAAATTTAGTACAACATTATAACACCCGTTTGGATGATATTATGGTTACTATGACACTGGTTGTTTTAATGTTGGCAATAAGCTAACTGTTTCAGAAGCTTTTATAGAGGATTTATAGAGCATGGGTGTAGATAAAATATTTTAATTCATTTGTTTGTTAATTAGATTATAGTGTTATCTTCATCGTCATTAACACGGTCGTTTAAGTAGATTGCGTACTTCATTGAACCCCTACTGTCCTTAATAGTAGCAAGTCCTATACTAGAAATAGGTAATTATCCATGTTCGTTGGGTCAGTGACAACTGGGCCCGTGTCAACTCAACCCGAATAATAATACCAGCCCTATTACGGTAATTTGGACAGTCAGCCAGACAATCGATATTTTAAAATAAGTCATTACGAATTTAATTTTGTTTTCCAAAGATTTTGGGTTTTTAAACATAATTATCTACAACGCCTATTTCAATTATGATACCTATATAAGTAGCTAGCCTAAGTTCATTAGTTTTTTAAATTGTCTAGACTAAAAAAGACAAGCGTTCCTTTGCTAATAATTACACACGTCGGATCTAATGACAAAAGAAAAGTTTTCTATCTCACTTACACCTCAAATTTACAATAGTCTAGTAGAATATAAAAGACAAGGTGATTTCGGCGATTCTGATTTCTGTTTATATAAATAATACTGTTTATAAAAATACTGCAGAACAATTACTACCATTAAATTTCATTTAAAATAATAATGTTTATTACATTTATTTATAAAAAATAAATAAATACCTAAGCTATCAATAAATTAAAAAAATCTTCAATATTTTAAGAGGTCGATGCTTTTCATGCCGATGGTACACACCACTTTTTTAGGCGTTTTGACGACGTAAAATAATAACTGGTATTTTTATTCGGGTTGAGTTGACACGGGCGCAGTTGTCACTGACCCGTTGCGTTCCGACGCGCGTTTTATCTGCATCCACAGTTCAGTGCATTCCCGCTAAGTGTCTTTCAGAATATGGGCAGCATTCTTTGAATTTTAATTTTTTTATTTTTACTCTATCTTTCACCCGAAGAACATTGGTTCTGTGGTAAATCACTACAGTCAACATTCTACAGTTACAGGGCGTTTAAGCAATTACAAGGTCGACTATAAATAAATCCTACCTAATATTATAAAAGCGAAAGTGAGTTTCTTTGTTTGTAACGCTTTCACGCTAAAACGGCTGAACGGATTTGGATGAAATTTCGCACAGGGATAGACCATGACCCGGAATAGATATGGATATTTTTTATCCCGATATTCCCACGGGATCGAGACTTACGCGGCAAAACCGCGGAGGCAGCTAGTATTTATTTCAATGTTTGTGGTTTGATTGAATAAACAAGGAGGTTATCAATTGTTTTTCTTTTTTCATCACAGGTTCTGCCTTTAATACTTCTGCATGGCTGGCCAGGATCTGTCAGAGAGTTTTATGAAGTTATACCGTTATTGACTACAGAAAGACCAGGATACAACTTTGTGTTCGAGGTTATTGTACCAAGTTTACCCGGATTTGGGTTTTCTGACGTAAGTATTAATGAATACCTGTATTTTGATTAGATTTATTTTACTGTAAAATCCAGCATAGTAGTTATCGTACTGAACATTAGTGGAAACAGTTTGATTTTTTAAGTGTCTTTATTTCACCGCAGTTTTTTTTTTGGAAATTAAATGCTTATTTTCGGTAGACCGTACCTTCAGTAAGGTGAGTGAGTTAATAAGTAGATCAACACTTCATCTGAGACGAAACGCTCAAGATTTATGATAATAAGAAATTAATTTTCTTATTATAATATCACATTAAAATGTTCTATAAAAAGTAAAGTTACTGTTTGGATTGGATAAGACAGCTTAGCGCCGTTGGCTGAAATGTGAAACTTTGACCAAAATATATCAATGTTTGGAGATATCATAGCTCCTTGAACCTTTTAATAAATCCCTTCCTATTTATTTATTTATTTATTTATTTATATATACTTTATTGTACACCAGAAAATACATAGCGAAAATAAATATATTTAAATTTATAATAATTTTTATTTTTTTATTTTTTATATTTATTTTCCTTTTATTTTTATTATAACCTTTCAAGTTTTCCAAGTTTATTATAATAACTTTGTAAGATGAAACAGTCCGCCATTTTTCGGGTCAAAGATCTTACAAGAACCTTTATTTTCAGGCACCAGTTCGTCCAGGATTGTCTCCGCACCAAATAGCAATAATAATGAGGAATTTGATGCAAAAGCTTGGCCACAAACACTATTACGTCCAAGGTGGCAACTTTGGCCATATCATTGGCTCTCATATGGCTACTATATTCCCTGATGAGGTTGTTGGCTTCCATACCAACTTCCCTGTGAACTTGTCCAAGTATTCACAATTGACTTGGCTGTTGGGATCGATTTGGCCAACGTTTGTGGCGAATGGTTACGAAGATCGGATGTATCCAGTGGTTGATAAGATTAAGTTTTATTTGGAGGAGTTTGGATTTATGCATCTGCAGGGGACTAAGCCGGATTCTATTGGTGAGGGTTTTAATTAATTGCTTGATTTAGACATTCTCTTCCATATCATTCCCTACATGAAAAAGTTACCTTTTGCCAAATTGTATAGTGGATGTCGTATTATGCAACTTAAGGCATGTTTCAATACCTTCCAAAAAACGGCCTAACGTATCAGGCAAATATTTTCTGCTGGATAGTGCCTATCCGGAGACAGTAAAACGGATCCTATGGGTCCTGCAACACAAAATGCATACAGATTATTATCTAAATATTTGTACCGAAACTACAACCTACTAGGTACTATAACTATAAACATATTATCAATCTAGGCATACGGTTCTGTAACCATCCCTTTTTTTGTGAGGGTGGTAATTTATCAAATTACTTCTCCCGCTCTGAGCGGAGCGGGAAGGCGTGTCAGACTCTTACAGACTAAAACCCACCCGTGTTCCTTGAGTTGCCTGTTGCCAAGGGCCCGGTATTCCTTTCGGACTTTCCCGCAACCCTCAGGCATCGGTTCTAGCGGACCCCGCTAACTGTGCTGACATCTCTTTGAGGCGCGCGTCTGACACGACGCGCCGTCGACCTAGGCCTGGTCCTTATCGGACAGCGACTTACCCATTGCTCGCCTCTGTAACCACCCCTGTAATCGTCATCATTTTGAGGTCTAACCACGGATTTTGAATCTCTAATGTGCAAAACAATACGAAGAATATAAATAATAATTCACACCTTTTTTTTTGGGTGGGAATCTATCAAATAACTTCTCCCGCTCTGGGCGGAGCGGGAGGGCGTGTCAGACACTTACCGACTAAAACCCACCCGTGTTCCTTCAGTTGCCTGTAAATTGTCAGAGGCCATGGTATCCCTTTCAGACCTTCCCGCGAACCCGGCAGAATAATTCACGCCTAATTTAATAATTCTGCAAAGCTGACAACTCACAGTTTCAGCACCGCAATACTAAAGCAGCCAGGACAAAGAATACTAAACTTTGAGGGTGGAAAATGAAAAGAATGGAAAGGCAAACAATGCTAAATGAAACAGAATTAAATTGACTATTGTTCTCAGTTTTTTAAGTGGGTGCTATAAATTCATCGGCAGTGGGTTTTGGGAGTATGTTGTGCTGGTATTAGATTCTATTATTTATAGTGAGATAGATTATTGCGTTACTATTTGGATTCTAGTTTAGATTCCGTATTTTTAAGGAATTCTAAGAATTAAAATACAATAGACGTAGATATATTTAGTAACCTATTCCGCTTAACTATTCTTCAAGAATCATAAAAAAACCTGTAAGAAATCGACACGTGTTTCAGCTCTCAACGAGGCATCCTCAGGATGAAGATTGACCAATTGCAAACCAGAACACGACGTGTTACCACACCGAGCGTTGGCGCGCACACGTGTCGATTTGTTACAGGCTTTTTTATGACTCTTGAAGAATAGTTAAGCGGAATAGGTTACTAAATACATCTACGTCTACTGTATTTTATAATGGATTTCCGCAAAGTCACGCTTGAATCAATTAACTATTCTAAGAATTATTTGGGAAATTTTAAATACATTTATCCAGAAGTCATGAAACAGGGCTTAAATTTTACGAAGTAAAAACTGTAATTTCGTATTATAACAACCTTTTTTAATTATTTTCTGCTCCTAATTTCCATTTTACCAATTCATAATTTGATTTCAGGAATTGCTCTCGAAGATTCACCCGTAGGCCTGGCAAGCTATATTCTGGATAGATTTATGATCTTCACCGATCCTGCCAACAAATTTGACCCAGAAGGAGGTCTCGACAAATACTACTCCTATGACAAACTCCTGGACAACATAATGCTGTACTGGATCAGTGGAAGTATTACTAGTTCTATGAGGATTTATAAGGAGTCTTTTGGCGACGGGGATGTTGAGAGGAATTTTGCTCTGTAAGTACCTCCTTCTCTCGTATTGTCCCATTGAGAATAAGTCATGCCGTGGTGAAAATAATATCAACCAAGGTGGTAGAGGGGCCGAATGCCCAATACCGCCCCGCTTATAGGCTGTTTTAACGCATCCCAAGAACATTATCCTTACTTATATAATATTATAAATGCGAAAGTAACTCTGTGTGTCTGTCTGTCTGTCGCGATTTCACGCTAAAACTACTAAACTGATTTCAATGAAATTTGGTACACAGATAGTCTAGAGGCTGAGAAAGGATATAGGCTACTTTTTATCGACATACCACGCGGGCGAAGCCGCGAGCGAAAGCTAGTTTATCATAGTACTGTCTATTTTATGCAAAAGTTCTGATAAATAAAAACTTTTGCGTAGTTAGGTCGCTCAACGAGCTATGAAATAGGCTATGCCTGGAGTCTCTCTTAGGTATCAAATCCGGAACGAGGTGATCCGGCAGAGAACCAAAGTTGTCGACATAGCTCACAGAATAAGCAAGCTGAAGTGGCAATGGGCCGGCTGTATTAGCCGTAGACCCAATGACTGTTGGGGTAGACGTGTTCTTGAGTGGAGACCGCGAATCGGCAAACGTAAGGTAGGACGCCCTCAGGCTAGGTGGAGCGACGATCTTCGCAGGGTGGCTGGTAGCAGCTGGATGAGAGTTGCCGAGAATCGAGCTAAATGGCGTGCAATTAGAGAGGCCTATGTCCAGCAGTGGATTGCTATAGGCTGATGATGCTGAGTTATCTATTTGTATTCTACAGGGTGAAATTGAATTCATGGGCATCCTCATACGGGGTCATTGTACTCATCATTATGAACTCTGAAATCGCGAAAACAAAATCTGCTGTTCCCTACATTTTGATGAGCTATGCGAACAATAAATGAAGGGAACAGTTAATTTTTTTTCGCGATTTCAGCGTTATCCCCATAGTGAAAGTTGTTCATAATGATTAGTATAATGACCCTTTAAAAGGATGCCCATGAATTCAATTTCACCCTGTATAAATAGTCGTTTTACGTCTCCATCTGTGTGATCGCGTTGTTCTTCTAACTACGCAATGGATTTTGAAGCGGTTTTCGCCAACATTTAGAGAATTTATCCCAGAAGGTTTATGTGTTTACTAGCTTCCGCCCGCGTCTTCACCCGCGTGGTATGTCGATAAAAAGTAGCCTATGTCCTTTCTCAGGCTCTAGACTATCCGTGTATGTAATGTAATTTCATTTAAATCTGTTCAGTAGTTTTGGCGTGAAAGCGCGACAGACACACAGACAGACAGGCAGATATTAGTAAGGAAGTAAGGATAGTAAGGATTACATTAATATTAAACTTCCATTATTTTAATAAAGAAGTGTCGATATTTTGTCAAGTCGTTATTATCGTGCGGAGCAGGGACGGGGCGTTAGTAATTTTATAGCAAAACTAACCGCGCCCCATGATTTTGTGGCGGCATCTACATCGTCACATGTGAACTACGCATTAAAGACCTGATGTCACACAAAAATCACGAAGTCATACAAAATCCAGCGCAATTAGAATTTACTGCGCGATCTACATACAGGAAAAGTTTTTATCCACTGCGGAAATTTTGACATATTAACCTTAAACCAGTTTTATTAAACATAATTTTTTTATTTTAATGCGTCTTCATACAAAAAAATAAAAAAATCGTTAACGAAAGATGTTTATTTTAAAAGTGGTTGTATGGCTAACCGGCGCCGGCGGCGCGCGGCGAAGCGGAACGCGCGAAAGTACCTACCTATCAGCTGTGCGCTCGCTCGATTCGCCGGCGTAGGTATTTACGTGGGTTACTGGCCCTTGGATCTCGCTCAAAGAAATAAAAAATGCTTTCTTCGATTTCGATCGCCAGTCGGGGTCTGCCAGACCCTCGTGCATGATTCGGGGTTCTGAACTGTCCGTGATCAAGCAGCCTTTGAGTGGCCGCTAAAATGGTCCTTTCATTAGGGACCGCGGGGTTAAGGAGGTATGCTCTCCGTCGCATACATTCTGCGAGCTGCTCGCAAACTTTCACCACTCAGTACATACACTCGCACCATCTCGTAAAACTCGCGGTTACTGAAGTCCGACATCGTGACCGGTAGGTACAAGCACGACACACGTGCGGCGCGGCGCTTGCGCGGGAAAGCGATTAGACGCGACGTCACACGACAGCGCGTGCGATGAGCGAACTGTCGGCCACAGCGCTCGGCGCCGCCCGGGAGGGGGTTGCACCCCCGCGCAACACCGCCGCTAGTGCGCCGGCCGCCGCACGCGCCCATTGATATTAATACGAATAGTTTGTGTCCATATTTTGCTGATTTTAAGTAGGATAAAAAAACAAAAAAAAGTATTTAATAAATAATGGAAATGTGTTCTATTACTGATATTGAACCACCAAAAAAAATTTGCGCACTGGTCAAAAACTTTTCCTGTATATACAAGATTCCAACATCAATCGTTGGGCAGTTGCCCGCCAGTCATAACACCCGTCTAGTCGGAGGATTCTCTCTTTTCCGTAAACGATAAGTGAACTTTACACCCTGTTCCGCATACCTCTAAAGTTTCGCCGGGATAAGTCTCGATCCCGTGGGAATATCGGGATAAAAAGTATCCCATGTGCCAAATTTTATCTAAATCTGTTCAGCCGTTTTAACGTGAAAGCGTAACAAACAAACAAACTCACTTTCGCATTTATAATATTGGCACAAATCAAATATAGATTTATAGAACGAAATATCGTTCGTGCCGATACAATAGAGGAAGAAGATTATTAGTTTTAATGAGCATTCTCTGTGTTTTCGGTATTGACAATATTATTATGTATAATATAACTACATACGAGTATAAACTGTAGATTATACGCAGTAGCGCCTGCCTCATTGCCTGAATACATACACGACAGTGATGTGGGTTAAGACACTTGTGTTATTTCGTGTCATATTGTTACACAAGATCAAACTAGTGTCTCTCATAACTCCGAACCGACTTCTCAATGTCAACGTTTAAAGATTACTTTGTAATGCCAGCAATTATTTCCGTTTCTGAAGGTTTCAACAAGGTTGAAGGGGGAACCTCAAAGGTTTTGGACGTCGGGCATTCGAGGGGATGTTTTGGGTTATTTATTTATTTATTACTTACTAGCTTTTGCCCGTGGCTTCGCCCGCGTGGATGTCGGAAAATATCCCACGGGAACTTACCACCGTGCACCGCCCGGGATTGAAAGCACCCTATGTGTTAATCTAGTTATCTAATTGCGTAACTTAATTTCGTAACCGATTAAGACTAATCTTTCATTTTGACAGTTCAACAACATGCATTGCGTTATTTACGTTGTGGAGCAGATTTTTTTTTCAAACTTATGAGGCAATTGATTTGAAATTTGTTTCAAACTGATTCAGATTGTGGATCGTGTATTACGCAATTAGGGTACAGATTGTAAACTATCTGTGTGCCTTTCATCCATATCCGTTGGGCCGTTTTTGCGTGATTGAGGAACAAACATCCAAACACACAAACCCACAAACACACAAACTTTCATATTTATAATATTAGTAGGACTAGCTTCTGCCCACGGCTTCGGCTGCGTGAAGTTTCTTGTTTTATTCTATGGCACTCGGTATGTGGAATCGCACGATCGACAATATTGCAGACGAACACGCACGGCAGACGACCACAGACCGCCACGCACCGCGCACTCGCGCTTCCGATGTCTGCGATACCCCGCACGTACACCTTCCCAAGGTCCGTAGTCCGGACTCGTCGGTGTCCGTCCGAAAATCGTCGACCGTCGGATCTCGGCAAAATAGTAAAGTTTTCTACCAGTGAAAGAGTTTTTGTAATCGGATCAGTACTTCCAGGGACTCTACTTGCTCCTACAGACAGGCGCGATGCGACTCTGGTGGAATAATTTCTACGAAAACTTTACGGAAATCATTCTACAGGTGTCGCGTCACGCCTGTTTGCGGGAGCCTTAAACCAATGACCGTTTAGCATGTGTACCTATAACGATTGATAGTTCTTAGGTATTATATGAACGGCTCTAAACATTTTGTAAATATCTGCTTTTTCAAAGACTTTCGAATTTAAAACATAATCCCATTTTCTATTCCAGAATACCGACATCAGTACCAACGTGGGGTCTCCGGTTCAAGCACGATTTAGCTCACAGTCCCGACTTCCTTCTCCGTTGGAAGTACCCTAACTTACTGGGCACGTCAAATTATGACGTAGGCGGTCATTTTGCCGCTTTTGAGAGACCAAAAGAATTTTGTACAACTGTTTTTAAAGCCGTGAAGGCGTTTTTGGCATTCCGGGAATAAAATAATGTTTTTAGAAGTGTTTTTTTTTCTTTGACATCATTTTTTGTCCGGGTTAAAGTTTTTGATTTCGAGAATAATGTTACGCTTAAGGATTATATTATTTTAATTACGTAAATATTAATTGTGTTAAGGGGGTACTAGACGTGCGATCAAGTACGCGTACTTATGGCTCGGCGAGCTTACTCGCCCGTCTGTCATCGCAACGAGCCGCGAGCCAATTTGACAATGAAATTTTAAGCAAGCTTCACGTGTGTCACCGACGGCGAGCCGAGTAAGGTCGCGAACTAAAAGATCGCGTTCTTTAAGTACGCACGTCTATCACCCACTTTAGAAGCCAAGACGGCAAGGATGGCGCTTAAGGGCAAGATTAACAGACTTTTTTGTATTAAATTAATGTTTATATTCGTTAGAAACGCTTGTTCAAATTTGTTTATACGAATATAAACATTAGACGAATATTTTCATGAGTTTAATGTTCTTACTTTACTTAGCAAAGTAAAGTCAAAAGTGCGATCTGTGAATCTCGCCCTAAGGATTGACGTAATGATTGAGCGATTGGTTTATGCCCATAAAATATTTGGTTCAAATATTTGTAGGAGCTAGACATCGTTGTTTTAGGTGTCTCTCGAAGTGAGTTTGTGATTGTAAACGCAGACAATTCTACCCGAAATAATACCTACCGCTGTGGGAAAACGTTTGAAAACAGAAAACAGTGTTTGAAATGAGAATCTAAGCCACAAACATAACTAAAACATAATGTCTGTCATTGATTTCATAATACCTAGGTTTCAAAGCCACGAGAGTCAAAAAAAATCTCTCCTTTCAAATCAAAAAGGATTGACAACAAAAGAAGACAGTTGAAAACTGCAGTTCTGATAAGAATTGACGAAGAAGGCAGAATCAAATTGCATTCCACGCTAAAAAACAAACCAGCCAGCCAATAAGACAGTCGAAATTTAAAATTCGCGCGCTCGCTACACCATGTTTTCTAAAAGGAGCAGAGAGTAAAAAAGTTTTCTGAAAAAAAAAAAATACAGGCACAGGCGAAGTTGCGGACGGACGGCGGGCGGGACGCGAATAATTCGATTTAGCGACGCTGACTCGATTGAAAACGATTACAGCGAGCATCGAGTTGAAGTTGTTTATTATTTTGTTTTGCGTTGTACCGAATTCGATGATTGAAGTGTAATGAGGTTATATTCCGAGACGCGTTTTTGTTTGTGTTTTGATATAAAGCTTTAGATTCTGTTGTAGACAGTTTACTTTGTGTTTGGAAATTAACAATTTATGAAATTTGATAATGAAGCAATAAAATCATAAACTTAACGTCACGCTGGTATTGAGAAGGGCAGTAAACAGAGGTGTATTTTATGGTAAAGTCACATATTGTCAGTTTAGTTTTAGGTGCCGTGAATTGGGGAGTGCCATTCAGATCCCTGACACCTACTCGGAATTTCATAATGGAAAAAAACCAATTACACTTCTCGAGGATCGAACCTTGGACCCCACCTACGCTCAGTAGTCGTGACTAGACTAACGAGGAACCATTTTATAGGAATTATGATCATAGCTGGATAAAAACGTAGTACGTAAAATTAAAACATTACAGGCGTTCTTTTCGACGACTTCATTTTATTGAATGACGTTCTAAATACGGTCAACCACATGCACTAGTAAAATTGTAACTACAAAATCTACCTTTACTGCAACGAATCAAAGTAGCTGTTAATGTCAAATTGTTACCATGAACGTGCGTTTAACTGTACCTAGTACCTACTAAAAAGTAGAAACCGCTGAAACACGTCCGTTAAACTAGATTCCACCGCACTGACTACTTCGTTGTGGTTTCATAGGAATAATTTCTTTTTTTACGAAACTTCTTGATTCCTTAGAATATTTCTTTTAAGGGGGATGCGCTAAGGTAGCCCGCGAAATTCAAATTCAAAAGAGTTGTGTTGCTGATTCTAATGTTTATAATTCTGTAAATCCATATTTGTTCCGGGCGCAAATAATATTTAGATCAACATACAACCTGACACCGACCTGCAAATTGCAAAAAACGTAAGAAAATTTGAATTTCGCGGGCTACCTTGGCGCATCCACCTTAAGTTGGTAGGTTCTTTGTTTTTTGTTCTTACTTGCGTTGTCCTGGAGTAGTACCGTTGTCGTTAGTGTTAGACCTATACTTATTAGAGACCATGGTAGCGGGGTACTTGCGCAACACATTAACAATGCCAATGCCTGTCATTTTGACCATTCAATAACATTAATTGCGTGGTTTCCGTTGTCGAGCAGACGAATTCTTTAAACATATGAAGATTGATGGATTATTAATTTGTTAGTTAATTGATTCAGGCGTGACTTTGCGGAAATCCATTATAAAATACAATAGACGTAGATATATTTAGTAACGGAATGCGCGGGTGATTGTTGTGTCGGAATAGGTTACTAAATATATCTACGTCTATTGTATTTTATAATGGATTTCCGTATTTTATAATGGACTAGCTTCCGCACGCCGCTTCGCCCAAGTGGTATTTCGATAGAAAGTAGCCTATGTCCTTTCTTAGACTATCTATGTACCATATTTCTTTAAATCGGTTCAGTAGTTTTAGACAGACAGACAGAGTAACTTTCGCATTTAAAATATTAGTGAGGATTTGCAATTTTCTTCAAAATTCATCGGTTTGTGATTCAAAGTGTTTTACGCAATTGGGTGTAAATCCTTCCTATCTTTTATATGTTATATCGTCAAGAAAAGAAATGAAAATTGCCACCTTTCATTGTGGCCTATCAACAAAATCGTCTTGAGGTATGTCAATCGTTTATGATTGTGAAATAAAAAAATGGCGTGGGTAACGCCAATTTTTGTTTTTTGTTTGTAAATTCACGTTTCAATGCTTTATGCAACAAAAATAGAAGCTACAATGTGTCATCAAGATCCAGTTGTAGCATCTCCAACTCGTTATTCAAACCGATGTTATTTATCAAAACTTGCATCAAAAACAAGCCTCTACCGCACTCAACACCTAAAGCTACAAACATCAATCTCGAATCATCACAAACAATGATTACACTGTGGACTATGCAGAAACACATTTACAATTCAAAAGTAGCCCTGTCCCCGCGCCCCTCTGTGGATGCAAAACAATACATGCAGGGTTGGCACAAAGGGAATTAATGTGTGTGTGTACTTGAATAGTGCGGAGTTTTGAGGTTATAATGGCTGTTACATAGTGATTAATATTGTTGATTGTAGAAGTGTGGGAGTTTAAATTATACATTGGTGTTTTGAGCAAGAGATACCAAAATTTTATTACAGAATGGTCATTGTGAAATGTCAGACTCAAGGCGTACAAACTATTGTTTTCTATGGAGAAGATCTGGCACCTACGAGTGAATCTTTTTATGTTGAAAAGATGTTTTCACTTGATTTACAATTTTAGTTATTTATTCTAATGTAAGAATTTTATATCAAGCTGGTATCCACGTCCAATCGCATATTTTGCTAACGGTTTTATAAGAGATACGTATTACCTAACCATTTAGGTAAATACAGATATTGTTTATTCTTTAATCCAAACAAAACCGATTTTAAACACCAACAGCTGTCCTTGAGTACTCAAGACCTATTCCAAATAACGACAGTCATCATCTGCCTAACCTTTTCCCAACCATGTTGGGGTCGGCTTCCAGTCTAACCGGAAGCAGCTGAATACCAGTGTTTTACATGGAGCGACTGCCTATCTAACCTCCACAACCCAGTAACTGGGTAATACAATACCCCTTGGCAAGACTGGTTGTCAGACTTTCGGGCTTCTGACGACCCGTAACGATTGTCAAAGATACACAAATGACAGCCGGGACCAACGGTTTAACGGGCTTTCCGAGGCACGGAGGAGTCTCGTAAAGATGGTCACCCATCCACGGACCAACCCCGGCAAGCGTAGCTTAACCTGATGATTCGACCCGTGCGGCTGTTATTACTTAGCCACGAGCTCCAAATAACGACAGTCATCTTACAATATTGTTTGTCCTTTTATAATTTGAGCTCTCCATTAAAATTCTAAGTCGCGCCAGCCCTAAGCATGCCTCATTTGTTTAACAAATACTCCGGGACAAGACTTGCAAGTTCTTGTTGAAATAACAAGAAGTTTTTGCCGATTGATCGCTTGTAAATTTCTTTTTTTTTTTTGCTTGAATTTTTTAGTGTTTCTCAAGATTGGATCCTGGTATTCCTGGTCCTGGGGGCCTACCACCATCGCTTACAGCAGTATTATTTTAATATTACTTCAGTGTAGGAAAGAGATGAAGCTCTACAGGACGCACAGCTCCATCTCTTTTCTCCACTAACCGGTGGTGGTAGGCCCCCTGGTCTGGTCACGAATTTTTTTATTTTTTTTATTCTCTGTTAGGAACGATTATGTCCTATTCGGCACCATTAAATATGTCTTGAGTTTAAATCATCTATTGTGAGTTTCTTGTCTAAAATATTGTAATATTAGTCCTAACTTTTATTTATTTATTATTCATAATATTATAAATGCGAAAGTGAGTTTATTTGTCACGCTTTCATGCTAAAATGGCTGAACGGATTTGGATGAAATTTGGCACATGGGTAGAAAATAATTTTTATCCCGGTAGTAAGTTCCCGTGGGATAATTTCCGACTATTTATCAATTAAATTAGCATACAACTAACTATTTGCACTAGGTACTTAATAAAATAAAATACAAAAACAAAATGGCTTAGGTTTCAAAGTACTGTACCTTATCTAAAAAATTATAGACCGTAATAAATTATAATGACGTAGACGAACAGCCATAAAATAAAGATCGTTTGTGCCTTTATTACTTAATTCAGTTTCTATATTCACTTCATTAAAAATTACCTAATCCTACAAATCTGGATTGGTTGGTGCCTGGTTGACGGCAATAAGATTGCCACAAATTAACAAAAAAAAAAAAAGTTGACGTAGGTATATTTAGCAAACTATTCCGCTTAACTATTCCTCAATAGTCACAGGAGCTCTGCGTCCAGCACTCGGCGTGGCAACACATCGTGTTCTGTTTCGCGATTGGTCACTCGTCATCCTGAGGATGCCGCGTTGAGAGGTGAGACACGTGTCGATTGCTTACAGGGTTTTGTATGACTCTTGAGGATTAGTTCTACGTCTATTGTATTTCATAATGGATTTCCGCAAAGTCAGGTCTGAATCAATAAACTGCCTTGCCTATTACATGTGACTTAAACATAACTGGTGAAACGTGGGTGTACTATACACCCACTTCTGCCTTACCCTTCGGGGAAGACAGTTAACTATCCAGAAAAATTCTATCCAGTTCTTAAAACTTTCTAGTATCTACTTTAGAGAGAGATTCTTTTAAATTAGAGCAAGTTTCTATAATGAAAAAAAATGATGAATAAAAATCCACAATTTAAAATTCAAATATCTTCTTCGACACTTTCTTGAAGAAAGAGGAAAGAAAGTACACAGCAATCAATGGAATAAAATTCAAGGTACATAAGACTCGGGGTTCGGTTACGGAAACGCTGGGAGCTACATAAATTTAAAACAAACCTAGTCTGTATAAAAATGGTACTGTAATCCGTCTGCGCGGAGTTCTGTAGCGGTTATAATTTAACTAGGATTGTGTTGTAGTGGATAAGAAGTAGATTAAAGAAAGAGTTACTGCAGTGGAACTAGATTCCTTTAACTAAAAATTTAGTCCCTTTACCAGAAAATTTCGCCCTTAGAATATTTTTCTTTACATCTTATTAATTTCCCAGACATGTTACTAAATATTGGGGCCCCACCTATGAAATTAGCGTTTTTTTCTCACACATAGAGAACCTCGCCACTTCTATGATTTAAAATATTCATTGCTTGGTATTATATCGAATAATGACCATCGTAGACAACTACCAATACTAAGAAAACCTTATTACTTATAGTTTTCTAAACATAAAAAATACCTTAAAAATGACTTCTCATTTTGTTAGCAGAAATGACCACAATTTTTTTTTAACTTAGCCAAAACTTGTTTTTGTCCCTTAATCTAAGTGGCATATTACGTTATCTTAGTTTTTAAACATCAGTGTATAAAATTTTTAAAACATTAGTGTTCATGGTTGTTATAAAAAATTAAAGTGATAAAAACTAAAACCCAACTACGTCTAAAAGGTCCTTGCTTTATGTCCTCTAGAGGGCGCCATTTTTTATTCAATGTGACGTCACATAGCCTATAACCAGCGGACGATCAAGACGCTTCCAAGATACCTCATTTGTCAAATTGTGATGAGTGGTTTAGAAGATAGGAGGGAACAGATGAACATACTTACATACATACCGGTCAAAATCATAACCCTCCTTTTTACTTCGCCGTAGCCGGGTAAAAATAAGAAAATGTTAGTATGAAAAATATAACTTCTTTAAAATTCCCCATACAAAACGCTGATTTCATAAGTGGTAACCTAATAATATGGACGATATGGACAGCAAAAGAGTATTATGATAGAGCATGATGTGTGGTCTATAACTATGTAGTACAAAAAAAATTCTAAATTATTACACTAGCGTAGATAGATCATACAAAAATCCATCACGTAGTAAGAAGTTTTATGTGTATTTTCTATTCACGTAGTTACAAGTTTTATGTGTATTTGCTATTCACGTAGTTAGAAGTTTTATGTGTATTTTCTATCCAGAACAACAGCATATCACTGTACCTTTCTACTCAACACAAAACTTTGCAAACTGTCTCGCCTTATCCTGTTCTGTCATGTTCCGCGGCAAGTCCTCCTTCTCCCAAGCCCTCGTTGAAAAATGAATAAGAATTAATTCGGGAAAATTAAAATTCTTTAACAGTCCCCCACTTTTTGGGGGATTGGGGGATTATGCTTCGCCTTAATAGGAGCGCGGATTCTATTTAAATACAAGTTGGGCGATTGGGGGCTTTTGTTGTTGTCACCCTGTGTTTTGGTGAAAATTTTGAGTGCTTCAAGAGGGTTGAGAATTTAGAATTAATGTGTAAGAACGAGGTCAGAGAGGTGTGCGGAATATTCTGTGGGTCACAAAAGATGATTTTCGTACTTAATGTTGCCAAATGCATTGTGGAATTGTCATTCGTGTGTTATGGTAGAATAGTTATGTGTGTCGTTTAGTGGCCATAGGCTCGCCAGCTATTGCATGATGAAAGATTAGAGAAAACATGAAAAAAAAAGAAAATATAAGGTGTTGACTATTGAGTTTAAAATAATGGCGTATAATTACGTTTTGCCATTAGATAACATCCTTACATATTATAAAACAAATCCCCCGCCGCGTCTGTCTGTCGTCCTGTACGCGATAAACTCAAAAACTACTTCACCGATTTTCATGCTGTTTTCACCAATGGATAGAGTGGTCTTCGAGTAAGGTTTAAGTATATAATAACCGACATCTACGCGGGCGAAGTCGCGGGCATCAGCTAGTATACAATAAATAACAAAGTATTTGCATTGATGAAGTAGATAATCTTCCAAAGGGTTTTAATTTTGTGCGAAACACATCTGGTATCCGGCTAAGTATACGAAGCACCTATAAATACTACACTTCAAAGTACGAAATTACGCCTTTAGATTTTCGAAAAAATCACTCATTTATCTATGTGTGTTATCCTTGTACATCAATTTCATCCGCTAGTTCAGGTAAATGTCAAATTAGACTGTTTTAGTTTACTAGACATTAAGTCTCGCTCATAGCAGCCTCATGAATATACGTATAATTCGCATCGCTTAATGACGAGCCGTCGTAATTCACCGAGATATAGTCGGGCTGCAGTAACGGTAGAGATGATGTGTTAGGTGCTTGTAGATTGTTTTTGAAAGCGACGCAACAGAGACTGCAACATTACAACACAAAATGCTGCAACATTTTTAACCGACTCCTTCAAAAAGGAGCAGGGTCTCAATTCGTCTGTATGTTTTTTTTTTGTATGTATTTTACGCGATTGCTCCGCCAATTATGATTCCATTTTGATGATTCTTTTTTGTTTGGTAGGTCATGCTTCAGGTGGTCCCATATAAATTTAATTAACTTTGCTTGCGTAGTTTGTGAGTTAGCTTCAATAATTACGTACTTTTCCCACTTATTCTATGTAGAAGATATCTTATTTGACTCCATCACTGTTATTACCAGCTAAAAAGTGAAAAATAAAAACATTTTACAAAAAAAAAAAAACCGAATTCCAAAAAAAATACAAAAAAAGTTAAAAAAAACTTCAATTTCGGAAGTCGGTGGCAAAAAACTGAAAAGCAAACGCACCGATTTCCGAAATTGAAGTAATTTTTTTACTTCTTAAGTGCTTTTTTTGGAAGTTGGTTGTTTTTTTTTTTTTCCAGTACGTAACATCTGGTCGTTCAATGTTGGTAGACTGACTAGCGACCATGATAAATATAGCTTTAGGTCCCAGGGCAGCATTTTAACGAATACTTATAAATGAATGAACGCATATAAACGGGGTTGATTGCCGAGAATGTTAACTGAAAGCAAAAGAAAAGGCGACATGCAGCGACTATGTTAAAATTTTACTCCAAGGCTTCTTACTGCAAGATATAAAACTGTCAACTGTCGGTGTCAAACTTTTAGTGGTTGAAATACGAGGCTTTTGGCTGATTTGATTCTGTACTTATTGTCTTTTTTTTTAAATTTTATTGTTGTAATGTGCGTTTTGTTTGTGCAGAATAAACAATTTTTCTTTCTTTCTTTTTCTTTCCTATATAGATTTCGGGAAATAAAACATGCCATCGAGATACTACTCAATCAATCTGCCTAGCCTTTTCCCAACTATGTTGGTAACTGGGTAATACGATACCCCTTGGCAAGACTGGTTGTCAGACTTTCGGGCTTCTGACGACCCGTAACGACTGTCAAAGATCCACGAATGACAGCTGGGACCAACGGCTTAACGTGCTTCCAGAGGCATGGAGGAATCTCGGCATATAAAGATGGTCACCCATCCAAGGACCAAACCCGGTTAGCGTAGCTTAACTTGATGGATCGACCCGCGCGGCTGTTATTACTTAGCCACGAGCTCCTCCATCAAAATACTCCTCACTGTCTACTTTATTATGACAACTGTGGTCCTTCTACTGGGGACTTAGTTTATATCATAAGACTATTTATTGGTTTTACGTCGAGTTGCTCATAGGCGCATCAAAGCTCTTCTCAACCCCTATTATCTATGCAATACACTGCGCAAACCAGCTAGAACGAACTCATCAGTAATACGCCAAGAAAACTCCAAAACTTTTCATCCAATTTAAATTCAAGCATCGAACTCCCCCACCTGAGCGGGAACTGATCTCCAGCCATGACACCATCGCATTACATATTCGATGTCGTTCAATATTAATGTCGATGCTTCAATATGTAAATTGATTGATAAACGGATATTACAAGTGTACATACCGTAAGCAGAACTGACTTACAATGCCGGGATCAATTTTAAATTATTCAGGGAAAAATGTTGTGGGCGTTTCGGTATTTATAACGTGGAAATGCGACGGTGATGTTGTAACGCATACATTGTTAAGTCATATGTAAGTATTTTTATTACTAGCTTTATATTAGCTTGCTCTGTTCGTATGTGTTTTCGGTTACTCGAATTGTCATCCATTTTTCAAGCACTTCCTGGCATCCGATTGAGCTGAAACTTGGCATACTTGTATAAATACCGAGACATTTTGAAAAAATGATACCATGGAACTGGTCCGGTGATGGAGCCGGAAGTTGGCCATAGGAACTCGTCAATCAAACTAGATAGCACGATCGTGTTAGGACTCATTAGCTTTGTATTAATAAGTGCTATAACACTAGCTGGTGTTCAGGGTCTGATGATAAAGCCGGAAGATGGCCCTGGGCAAAACCCTGTTTAGTTAATTAAAAGCTTGTTTAAAAAAAAAAATGTTCTTGATGTTGAACCTATAGGTAGTATTTATGCATACAGCTAAGGTTATTCGTCTTCATACATGAAGGCAGGCGGCAGGAGCTTTTTGATAGCACTTCATATCGTGACATGAAGATTAGTCATCCAGATTGGTAGCCTGGAATATTAATGAAAGGTGAGAAAGAGGAAGACCAATGAAAAGATGGGTGGATTGTGTGAAGAAAAGCAGAAGTAAAGGAAGATGATGACGTATGCAAAAAATGCCACCATACAGATATATAGAAAGAAATAAAAATATGTTTATTTGTTTCATTCTGGGGCCGCACCTGCGTCTATCGTGACGAAGCTTCGCACAGTGATACGATACAAGCAGATATGACTAACCATTATCGGCTATCGTCGCAATAGTTCGGGCTGCATAGCACTTATCGCTCGGGCGGCGGTACATCAAGGGAGTTAAGCGCGCTAATTAGCGTGACGTGCGGTCGGACTAGCGATGGTAGTTGGGAGCGGACTGCGTAGACGCTCTG
Organism: Lithophane leautieri; assembly: GCA_949152455.1. NCBI lineage: Eukaryota > Metazoa > Arthropoda > Insecta > Lepidoptera > Noctuidae > Lithophane > Lithophane leautieri. The sequence continues at coordinate 4,018,115 of OX424482.1, read as the reverse complement.
TCAGAATAATGGAAAGCCATCTTGAAATGCACGATAATTCGTTAAAATTATAAAACTGTTAACGTGACCACCGCTTTAGCGCGATAATTTTTTAGCGAGCAAAAAATACGAAGCACTACCTTTACCCAACACATATAAGCCAAAAAGCGTGACAATTAATACTTAAACCTTAAACCAACCTCACAAGTCTAATGTTGACATACAAGTGAGTTTCACTAATCAAGGACGGTTCACACTCTTGAGGTGAACTAATTAGCGCCGGGTTTAGACACGTATTGCATACATATTTAGTTTAAACTAGGTGAAAGTTTTGGATTTACATGGATCGATTGTCTGACTACAGTCAGTTACGGGAGTTGTAGGAAGGTTATTGTTGTCTTATTCTCAAGTGGTTAAGGCAAAAACAAGCTGATTCACACTGAAGGCAGCGAGAGATGGCCGGGATTCTGCCCATGGTATAATCTTGGATAGGATAAAAGTACCATCACCTTGATTTATCTAGCCCTTTCTAAACTATGTTGGGGTCGGCTTGTAGTTATAACCAGTTATAGCTAAAATACCAGTATTCGAAATAATCATAGTATGCTTTTTTTAGGCCCTAAAAAAACATACTGGGTGCTCAGGGCAAATAAAAAACCAAGACGGAGCGCTACGAACAATACAGTGTAGCATGCTAAAACTACATCACCGCTCTGTGCATACACGCTCACACACACATTTACAATGACACTATACCAAACTAAGTGCACACATGTTTACGAAACCGGCCTCACGTCACTGTTGACAGCACTCTGTCTTGGTTTTTTATTTGGTCTGAGACTAGGTACTTGGGTTTTGTATTTGTCTGTCTAACAGACAACCCGCTGGGCCTAGTGTGTTAATTTACAAATTGAGCATTCATACTTTGATTTAAGGCACTCCTCTTTAGCAGCACCCAGCTAAGCTACGCACCTGTATTTGGTTTCGCTTTGTATAAAATGTAGGTGGGATCATCCACTGTGACCCACGGCCACGTTACGCTTGGCTGGAAAACAAATGAAGCGCGCAGTTAGCCTCTCCGCACATACTGGGTAGCAGAGGAAGGTCAACTGTGTCAAGTGAGCCCAAAGCGGTTAGCTCCGCAATCAACCTTGCTGGCTGTCTCTTTCATCACGTTATCTTTTCACTGCATCATTAACAATACTGGTATAGCTTGTATTACCTCGGAAAATGGAAAAAAAATCCTTCAATTAGTTTAGTTTCGAATTTTCAAACGAAATTGGTACACGCGGCTACACATCAAGCTAAACATTTCCAGTTTATGCTGATCTCGCATTGTATATATTTCTGTACAATGCGACGGCAGTTTATACTGGAAATGTATAGCTATACATTTTGATGTGCAGCCGTATAAACTAAAACACTCGACGATATGTATACTCAAAATCTCAGGATATTATAGCATTATCTTGAAAACCTTCTTCCCATCGTTAAATTCTATCTTCTATCAACAAATACGTAGAAAAGCTCCAGACATTCATACGTAGTATTGAGAATAGATGCAGACATCTGGATCGGAAACCTTTTATCTGGATTGAATAGCCGACTCTTTATTTGATAACTCTTTTCACTGTCCCCGTTCCAATCCTTGCTGGTACCTATACTTAGATAGATTTGTTTGTTTTTCTTGGTATTTTTCTACTTTACTGTCTCGTACAGTAGTAGTACCAAACATAAAACGGGAAGTTTTTAAAGATGTTTGTATATGTACCAGACGTTCATGTATGCTCTTTTTACCCGACTACGGCGAAGAAAAAAGGAGGGTTATGATTTTGAGCGGTATGTACGTATGTATGTATGCATGTTTGTATGTAAGTATGTTCATCTGTTCCCTCCTATCTTCTAAACCACTCATCATAATTTGACAAATGAGGTATCTATGTAAGCGTCTTGATCGTCCGCTGGTTATAAGCTATGTGACGTCACATTAAAAATGGCGCTCTCTAGAAAACATAAAGTCAGGAACTAAAAAAAAGTTGTTTAATCGTACCATGTTGAGTATCAAATGAAAGGGCTTAATGAGCACATTTCAAAAATATATATATCATAATCCCAAAAGAATTAAAAAAAAATTAAAGTAATAAAAACTAAAAACCCAACTACGACTAAAAAGGTATAAACAAATTAGGTTTTAGTTTTTATTACTTAATTTTTTTTTTATTACATGCATGAACGTCTGAACTGATTTACGTGAAACTGGAACGCAGATAGACTGTGTACTGGATTGACACAAAACAGTCCTTACTAATATTATAAATGCGAAAGTAAATCTGTCTGTCTGTCTGTCCGTCTGTCTATCAGTCGCGCTTTCACGCCAAAACTACGGAACCGATTTAAATGAAATTTGGTACACAGATAGTTTAGAGCCTGAAAAAGGACATAGGCTACTTTTTATCGACATACCACGCGGGCGAAGCGGCGGGCGGAAACTAGATACTTCTAATTTCATTTACTTATTTAAAAAAAAACGAAGGGTGCGTTTCCATTATCTGCTGGTTATTTATATAAAAGTTTGTTGTTATGTTCAAAATGCAATATTTCTAAGCTCAATTTGAATACGATGAGATTTTGAGCCTGAAATGCAACACTAAAAACTGCCAAAAAACTACTTGGGACCAGTTTAATATACCTGATTATTGAAAAAAATATTTCAAATATATATATAATTTTTAAAGGACGATAAGTTTTCTTAAACCTGGGATCTCTCCGATTAAAATCTCTACACGGCTGGTTAAAGGCGCATTGTTCTACTAGAATCGCGTCGCACTGTCGTGCCTGTCTGCGGGAGGCTTTACATTTTCCATAACTGGACTGGCTTTTACCTTGGCCAGAGGCTTAGCACTGCCATAAAACGTGGCAACGCCGCCAGTCTCTTGTTAACATTACCAGTCGACAGCGATGCGGAGGAATTTTTCGACGCCATATTTTAGTTTATTTATAGTTTATTATAAATTGTTATGTTTATTTATTCATTAAGTATAAGTTGTTTATATGTACATTTCATTTTAATTCAGAATAAATAATTATTTAAATTAAAAGATAATTATAAACTTTTCACTGAATAGATCTTAGCTAAAGATAACTCAAAAATTTCAACAAACTAGACAGCTGATTACTTCTTAGAAAACGCTATTTCCAAGAACTAAAATCTCTTGGTAATCAAAGATCCAGAACAAAGCACAAAATCCTTTGCAACTACCCTCCAAAATAATTAGAACTTCTAAGTTTCCAAGCCAACTGATTGGCCCCATCGAATCTCAAGGAACGAACACGGAACAGTGTTCAACACAAGTCTTGCTGCTAACTATTTCACTTGGTGAACTGTATTATCGATACTTGTGTTCGGAAGGGTACTGTTGCATCCAGTTAAGTTTTCGAGCTGATCCGGGATAGGATTTTGGAGTTTATCTGAATTTCCTTGCTTAATACTCGTACAATAGTTCATAAACATACTGCTTTGCCAGTCTGTTTGCCAAGTCTGATTATTACTGTGCAGATAAATGCATGTCCATGGTAACAATATGATGTAGACAGCGGCTTTTTTACCCAACTACGGCGAAGAAAAAAGGAGGGTTATGATTTTGACCGGTATGTATGTATGTATGTTCATCTGTTCCCTCCTGTCTTCTAAACCACTCATCACAATTTGACAAATGAGGTATCGTTGGAAGCGTCTTGATCGTCCTTTGGTTATAGGCTATGTGACGTCACATTGCCATAAAAATGGCGACCACTCGAGGACATAAAGTCAGGAACTGAAAAAAAATATTGTTTAATAGTACCGTGTTGGGTATCAAATGAAAGGGCTTAATGAGCATATTTCAAAAATATATATACGAGTATTATAACCCCAAAAGAATATAAACCCTAAGACAAAATCTGGAGGCACACGTGCTAGGACATAAATCGAACAGATTACGTGTGACTCCAGATTTTTAATTTGTCCGTCTGTGGTGTCTTGTTTATACCTTTTTAGTCGCAGTTGGGTTTTAGTTTTAATTACTTTAATTTTTTTTCATAATATTCGTATTTCAAGAGTTACTCTTGACGTGTGCTTAACTGTACACAATGCCAACGTGACATGATCGTGTTAGCAACTGTGGTAATTTTCTACCTATGAGGTAAAAATATAATTTAAACGGGATCCGTCAAGGTAGCCCGTGAAATTCAAAATTACTTTCATTTTGTATAAATGGTTTGCTGTTTTCGTTGATAAAAAATTTAATTTGTAGCAATTATGATAAAATTATTAAATACAAAGTTAAAAACATTTTAAACATCCGTAGTTATAATTTCAAGAGGTTTTCTCAACATTATAATTGCTGGAAATGTTTTGATCTATTACATTCAAAACGACCTCATTCTATTTTGAAAAAACCACGGACTATTTTTTTTCATAGACAGTATAAATTAAGCTGGCAGTGTCTATGCAGTTATAAATATAATATGTCTTAACACACATATTTTTTAAACACAGAACTCTCCGAAAATAACAAAAGAACACCCAACACACATGCAACAAAGCTTATAAAATAATAACGAAAAAAAAAAACGAAAAGGCTCAAAGAATAATAACGAACTTTTAAAAGGGTAAATAAAGAGATAGACATAAAACTTCTCCTTGTATATTTGTAGCGTACTACACTTGAATCTCTAATAAACTGTCTAATTAACGAGGTGCATTCATACTGCCGGGATAGGGTGGCAGTAGTGAAGATAAAACCCAGGATAAGTCTTGCAAAAATTTAAGTAAAAAAACTTTTAATAAAAAAAAAAAACCGACTTCCAAAAAAAAAACACTAGAAACGTGAAAAATAACTTTAGTTTCGGAAGTCGGTGTCTTTGCTTTTCAATTTTCGTTTTTTGCCACCGACTTCCGAAATCAAAGTTATTTTTCATTTTTTTAATGTATTTTTTTTGGAAGTCTGTTGTTTTTTTTTTTTGTTTAGTTTTTCTCTTTTTTGTTGTGGTACCTACCCTACACAAATTCGAATACTACTACCTGCTATGTAAATATCAGTGACGGAGTCAAATAAGATGTCGTCTACATAGACTAAATCAAAACCTGCACAAGCAAAATTAATAATATTTAAGTATATGGGACCACCTCGGGAGTATACCCTTTCGAACAAAAAAAGAGAAAGAAATTTGTAAATCGGTTCACAATTGGCGAAAATATCGATGAACGTACACAAATAAAAAGAATAAAAAAATACGTACTGACGAACATAGAACCTCCTTCTTTTAGAAGAAGTCGGTAAAAAAATGAAGTAATCCCGTCTCATTATCATCTGCCTAGCCTTTTCCCAACCTTGTTGGGGTCGGCTTCCAGTATAACCGGATGCAGCTGAATACCAGTATTTTACATGGAGCGATTGCCTATCTGACCTCCACAACCCAGTAACTGGGTAATACGATACCCCTTGGTAAGACTGGTTGTCAGACTTTCGGGCTTCTGACGACCCGTAACGACTGTCAAAGATCCACAAATGACAGCCGGGACCAACGGTTTAACGTGCTTTCCGAGGCACGGAGGAGTCTCGATATGTATAGATGGTCACCCATCCACGGACCAACCCCGGCAAGCGTAGCTTAACCTGATGAATCGACCAGTGCGGCTGTTATTACTTAGCCACGAGCTCCTCCCGAAGTAATCCCGTCTAACCTATATAAATGGTTTTGTTTATGTTGATGGCTATACGCACGTTTGTTTGTTTTCGGTTTCATTTAACTTTTACACAACTAGCGAATTCTAGGTGAATAGACATGCAATGGTTTAAAATACGCAACAATTTTTTAGCTATTTAAACACAAAAGTCTTCGCCTTTTTGGCAGAAAAATATATACTGCAATTACATGCAAACTTATAAAAACTGACCTCCAAACTGTTACTTGTGAACCATTCTGATTTAGCTAAGCTACCGGCCGGGCCGCGCGCGTATCCAAAAAGCACCGAAGCTAATTAAAATGTCCTTGAGTTCAAAAAAAATTCGATTGTGACCATCTTTAAGCCCTTAAAGATGGTTACAATCGAAAAAATTGTTAATTATACATCAGTGGATGTTCCAGTATTTACTGCAAAAACATCCCAGATTTATTTTACTCAATTAAAAACAGTTTGTTCTTCTTGAATGCAACTTGTTATATATTCCAACCTGACTTAAAACAAACTTGCAACGAGTTTTCCATAGACATGCATACCCACTAACTTTTATTACTCGTGGGCAAACTCTTGCTATGAAGTTCCTTCAAAGTTATTAGTATGCAAAAGAGATGAAATTCTATGTTTTCTTTATTTTGTGCCAAGAAAATTAAATCCCATCAACACATAAACCAATTTATTCGGGTCCGATGCAACATATTTTCTACCAAGCATCAGTATTAGCAGTCATTTCAGTAGGCAGTGTAAGCATCCTCTTCGTAGCCATATAATTTTTACCATCGTTGTTTTGTTTTATACTTTTTATCTATCGTTATTTTGATTGGTCCGCATTCATACTCAAAATTTTTCTCATATCTCGTCTCGCATTATATATGCCCATACTATGACAACCAAATTCCAAACAAATAGAAAATATATGAACTGTCCGGATTTATTCAGAAGTCATTTTCACCCGACGTACCAACCCGAGTGTGCAATTAGCGTGTACTTGTTGACAGATTATGAACGTGCTCCGTCTCTTTCTCTCGCACGTCCGTCGTACGTCAGAGGGAGACAGAAGTATTGTTAAAGGATGCGTCATTGCATGTCTATACATTTCCCAACTCATGCGGTATGAAATTAGAGGAGTTTTCTTTTGATTATGCTTTCAAAAATAAATGGTGTTTTTGTGGCTGTACCAACAACTTTTGACACAAAATAAAGTTTCAAAGAATTACTACAATATAGTCCTCTAATGACCGTTACAATCAAAGACATTTCAATAGTTTAAATAAAGACCATTTGTCGGGCCCTATCAGAATACCAGCGCTACGGTATTTATTTTTTAAATATCGCAGCATTATGCTGTGATTAAGAGCCTTTTTGGCCTCACACAGGTCTTTTTTATTTTTAATGCTAATTTTGTTAGTTTTCAATGCTCGTTTTTACTGTTTGCATTTCCTGTGCGTGTTTTAAATAAAATAGTTTTCATTATTTATTATTATGAAAAATATTTTACATAAGTGGTCATTGCAGACATTTTTTAAATAACCATGAATGCTAAAATAATTAAAAATAATGTTAACATCTACATGAACTATGATAACGTATTGTGATCATATCACCACAACTCTATCGTCCAACACTATTTGTGTAGCGTCTATAAGTAATTCAATTTGTTAAGGTTTTTCCATTTTCATTCATTTTGTCTTTATGAGGAGAGGGGCTTGTGGCTAAGAAATAACAGCCGCATGGGTCGATCAGTAAGGTTAAGCTACGCTTGCCGCGGTTGGTCCGTGGATGGGTGACCATATTTATATACCAAGACCCGTCCGTGCCTCGGAAAGCACGTTAAGCTGTTGGTCCCGGCTGTCATTTGTAGATCTTTGTCAGTTGTTACGGATCGACAGAAGCCCGAAAGTCTGTCAACCAGTCTTACCAACGGGTATCGTGTTACCCAGTAACTGGGTTGTGGAGGTCAGATAGGCAGTTGCTCCATGTAAAATACTGGTATTCAGCTGCATTCGGTTAGACTGGAAGCCGACCCCAGCAAAGTTGGGAAAAGGCTAGGCAGATGATGATTCATTTTTCTTTATCATAATCGTCTCCTACACTAACAGAATCGCAATCAGATGCATCGATTTATAAATTATCAATTAATACAGTTGTTTCCAAGTTCACTTTCGTTCGTACAGCTAGTTGAAAGTCGCTTCTATACAATGGTTCCCCCGGGAGAGGATTTTGTTCAAAACACTTCAGTTAAGAAGATTTCAGTTGAATATTTTGTTTTTGATGCGGTATTTTAGTCATATGAAAGTTTATAATTAAGAGACTTATAGAAGACTGTAAGGCCCTCTGTAGGTTCAGAAAAAGTTTAATTAATATGGTTGGCTTGCTTACTCTGTATGTCCGTTTATATAACTTCGTCATAAAGAAACAAGAAAAGAAAGAAAACATGACGCAAAGAAAGAACACAAACACAAAAAAGAACAAGTTGGGGGAAAATATGCGTCATATCCATGCAAAACGGCCATCGCTCAGCATAATGCTGTGACCCTATGTGAGACACAGCCCCAGCGCTGGTTACATGTAACTTGGCTAACGTGGAAATTGTAATAATATTTATGGACCTCACTAGTAGGTATATTCCAAGTTTGAATCCTAAAATCCGAAACTGACACAGTGTACAGATGGTTAACTTATTGCAATGTCGTGATGATTCAATATAATGTAAATTTTAACCGAGGAAGACCGATGACCAGAGGGGGTAGACGACTATAACAGACAAACTGACGATTACGATGATGGAAACGTCAAAAACGTATTGGACTGACATAATACCGAAAAGCATACAATTCTGTGGAAAACCATTTTAGAAATACGAAACGTTTAGATAGTGATTGCTGATACTCGTAAGATTGATTGCCAAAACAGAACGACGTAGTAGTGGACAATGATGACAAACCTATCTTCAGAGTAACGATAATTTATAATTATATATTAACATAACAAGACGCCTGTTATAATTCCTGAAGGGCTAGGCAGAGTGTACGTATAGTTCACCCATATTTCGCCATAAATCTCTGAGGGCCTAGACAAGTGACAATCGCTTCGAAAGCGTTTCGTATTTCTACAACGACTTTCAACAGGATTAACACATTAAGCTTTTCGATAGCTTATGTCAGTCCTATACATTTTTGCCTAGTCCATCATCGTTATCACTGATAGAATGTCGCTTTGTCTAGGGCCTCTGGGCTGCTACTGAGCAGGAAAACTCAATTACACTTTGCCCGACCTGGGAATCGTACCAAGAACCCTCCCCCAGCAGTTGCACTTGCAACCACTAGACCAATTCAAATAGACAGTGTATAATTATTAGTCCAAAAACATGCTGCCACATCCATCCATCCCACATTATAATCCACAAAGTCTTACAAACTCAAATCTCGTACTAGCAACAAATCGAATAAGCGGCAGACGCCTCACCCGAATACAGAGAGACGCTCCAATGCGAATTCAATTCCGATTTAAAAGCGAACTATCCAGTATCTAGCTTTTACTGCTCAGGTTAGTGGTTATTAAGGAGCGAGTTTAGGTTTATGCATATGAGTTTGAATGGATTGAGTGGGTTGGATATTGTTTCTTTGGTTGTTAAGAGGAAATAGGGCCGACCTTTTCTCCATACAAACGCTCTCGCCTGTTTTCTCTCTGGTTTATGACATTAAAGCAATGATTTTTTACAGTAAAATAAATGTCAACTAGTTCATGCCCCTATGTTTTCCTTTTTGATGACACATTATCTGTCGAAGCACTAGTACCCTACGAAAATGCTCAAAATTGCTTGTATAGAGCGCTGACAACAGAAGCCTATTGTACGACAACTATTAATGAAAAAAGAAAAACATATAAACACATTATATATCCTTCTTATTCAGTTTATGAAATATCTTTTAAATTGGTCCAATATTGGAGGAGGACATAGGCGAGAGCCGAACCTCGAATTTTTTAGCTAGGCTATTCAGTTGGATCTGCAGCTGTCCTTATCGCACGAATAGTGACCGAACGCGAGCGCTCGCGACAGCGATAGTTTCTTCAAATACCTAATTTTCATAAGGCTCTCTGCACATTTTTCCTCTTAATTTAATTTTGTTTCATTATCAAGTTACTCGTAATACGTCGTTTGTCGTGGCCATGGGTCCTGCAAGGCTAATTTGTCAATAGTGTTCTGGGTCTTTGTCGTAACACAAAATGGCCTGAAACTAGGGTTCCATTAATGCTGAAGCAACCTTAGAGCTGTCAAAACGTATAAGCAAAAACACTTTTGCTGGAAATGTTTCTGTATAACTGTTTGTTTCCTTGAGTATTGAAAAAAATAATTTTATTTTGAGTATATTGTTTGACTTGTCTAAAGTCCTTTGGTCTGCATTGAGGAAATAATTCAGCTCAAAGCACTATGCAAAAGCATCTAGTTTTATAAAAAAAAAACAAACATACCTTTTTACTCAAAATTATAATTTATGCCTTATCCGTATGTATTTTACTTTGTGTATTTAAATAATAAAACAAATAAAAATAAAGAAATTTATATTTATATCTTCTATAGGTACATAATTATTATAATTTAAAGTCGCTTTTTGTGTTTGTCTGTGTGTCCGCGTAGTTCTTCTAAACCACACCACAGATTTTGATGAGGTTTTCGCCATCGTTTAGAGAATTTATTACGGAAGATTTATGTGTATCAATCTGCCTAGCCTTTTCCCAACTATGTTGGGCTCGGCTTCCAGTCTAACCGGATGCAGCTGAATACAAGTATTTTACATGGAGAGACTGCCTATCTGACCTTCACAACCCAGTAACTGAATAATACGATACCCCTTGGTAAGACTGGTTGTCAGACTTTCGGGCCTCTGACGACACCTGTCAAAGATCCACGAATGACAGCCGGGACCAACGGCTTAACGTGCTTTCAGAGACACGGAAGAGTCTCGGTATGTAAAGATGGTCACCCATCCACTGACCAACCCCGGCAAGCGTAGTTTAACCTGATGCATCGACCCGGTGTGGCTGTTATTACTTAGTCACGAGCTCCTCTTCCTCCTCCTCGAGGTTTATGTGTATAATACGTTAATATTAAAGTAACATGTAACTAAGAAATCTCGATGTTTCTTCGTTTTTTCGTTTCTTCGTCGTAAAAACCGTGGGAAGCAGGAGCAAGTTGCTAGTAATAAAAAATAAAAAAAGTCAAGTAAACAGTGAATCGTTAAATAATAAGTTACCAAAGCAGGTTCACGTGTTCAATTTAGTTCCGTAACTGTTTAAAGTTGTGGAGTGGTGTGGGGAGGAGCTCGTGGCTAAGTAATAACAGCCGCATGGGTCGATTCATCAGGTTAAGCTATGCTTGCCGGGGTTGGTCAGTGGATGGGTGACCATCTTTACATACCGAGACTGCTCCGTGCCTCGGAAAGCACGTTAAAGCGTTGGTCCCGGCTGTCATTTGTGGATCTTTGACAGTCGTTACGGGTCGTCAGAAGCCCGAAAGTCTGACAACCAGTCTTGCCAAGGGGTATCGTATTACCCAGTTACTGGGTTGTGGAGGTCAGATAGGCAGTTGCTCCATGTAAAATACTGGTATTCAGCTGCATCCGGTTGGACTGGAAGCCGACCCCAACATGGTTGGGAAAAGGCTAGGCAGATGATGAACTGTTTAAAGTTGTGGGGGGAAGTTTAAGCGGCGTTTTAGTTTGTTGGCAGTAAATTAACAGTCACTAGTGTATTCAATGATGGGGAAGGTTACGTAGAGAAAATTGTTTAGCAACAGGAAAAATCAAATCAAATCAAATCATTTATTGGTTTGCAAACATGGGTAATACCTATATGCGCCCATTTCAGTTAAAATCATATACTAGATAGCTAAACTAAATACTTAGAAGAAAAGTAAACCCACAAGCGTTTGAAATTTAAAGGACGCATCTAGCCATTTACGTCTATTCAATTAAGTATATAATATTTTTCTTAATTTTGTATGCTAAGTTGAAACGGTTTTTTTATTATTTTTATTATAATAATTAATAAATTCATATTATTATTAAAACAAGTTAAAGCCCAGCGTAGTGGGCATTATTTTCAAATTTTTGTATGTAAATATTTTAATTTACTCGAAGACAGCAAACGATTTCCCGTTTCATTCATTAACACATTTTTTTCTCCGTTTTTACTTTTTGTCAGATACGTCTTTTTTTCTATCGGGGCAGAAATGGAATAATAACATGTCAATCAGTCAGTGATTCATCATTAAGGAAGTCATCAATTGTATAATAACTTTTTTCAATTAATATTTCATTAGTGCCCTTTTAAATTTAAACACAGTCATAGTTTTAATCATATTAGGTACTTTATTACAAATGTGTGGGGAAATACCAAAAAAACTTTTTTTGCATTAATGCAGTTTTACAGGAAGAGTAGTATTAGTGTCGACTGCCCGATGATTACATCTTTTGTATAGAATTTCACGCACATTCCCTCTGTCTCTGGAGAGGTGGTCGGATTTTTACTAAATCAAAGTAAAAAACCGCGAGTGCGAGTCGGAGTCGCGCACGAAGGGTTCCGTACCATTATCTATAAAAACAGCAAAAAAAGTCACGTTTTTTTGGATGAGAGTCCCTTAAATATTTTTTATTTTATTATTTATTTAAACTTTTCGCACTCAAAAAAGAGGTACAAAGGCGGACTTAATGGACAAAGGTGGACTTAATTTAATTCGGTTTTTTAGTACCTGTTGTTATAGCGGCAACAGAAATACATCATCTGTGAACAACTGTCTAACTATCACGGTTCATGAGATACAGCCTGGTGACAGACGGATAGACAGGCAGACAGACAAACGGATGGACAGCGGAGTCTTAGTTATAGGGTCCCGTTTTACCCTATGGGTACGGAACCCTAAAAAAATACGTAAAGTGTAGCTCCAGGACATACAAGGTGAGAGCATCCTATTAAGTGGTCATTGTACTCATCATTATGAACAACTTTCATTAGGAACAACGCTGAAATCGCGAAAAAAAAAACACCTGTTCCCTTTTGACGAGCTATGCGAACATAAATTGAGGGAACCGAAAATTTTTTTTTCGCTGATCCAATACCTTTCTGTAGATATTTAGGTTTTAGTCTTGTAGAAAACAAAATGTATGATGAGTAACAATAACATTATTAGCCTACGTTCGTAAGACCACCTCTAATCTCCGTTGGCGAACTCAAGACGTTTGGTTTCATATTCTTGTCTTTTATTTCTATTATTATGTTTATTTAATTTGTGTCAAAGCACACACCATGGAAATTCAACTCATGGATTTACCACATAGTTGGAACAACATACGCTTTTATGGCATTATGATGTGTTCCCATAAGCCCGTGAACTTCTGTCCCTTGAGTGTCGTGCTTGCTTCTAATGGTCTTAACTCTAATGGACAACCAACATTCTATGTTCAGTCACGGACTTTAATTGATGAGCCAATTGGCACTGTTCGTATTTTAGCCGTGTAATTCAAATCGGGCTTAGTCGGTTATACTCGTACATCCAGACACGAAAAGTCATGTCTTCGTATTATAGAAGAAGAAAATTATATTTAATATCTTTGCCTATTGGCTAACCAGAGAGCCAGAACTACAAATTTGACAGCAGAGTGACTACTCAAAGTTAACCAATTGCAGGTCTAGCAACCTTAACCTAGCGACGATTGTTTTAGCGTAACCATAATAACGTTAGCGTACGGAGAAATTTAAATTATTCATTTCTACAAATTCGAAAATAACGTCTCTGACATCGACATTTCAACTGTCACTGTCTTGGATAGTTTTCAGAATTATCGAGTTAATGAGCTCTGATTCAAAGGTTCAGTTTGAAAGTGGCTCATCAATTAAAGCCCGTGACTGTACCAGTGTACCTACCTACTTGTGTTTTCAACTTGAAATGCGGTGAAACACACACTGTCTATTCGGATCTATTATCATTATTTCATCATCGTTAGCAGTCTTGTTCTATCCATTGCTCGGTATGAGCTTCGCTATTGTGCCATGCTTCCCTGGTTTGTCCAGGACTAGTCGCAAGGGTGCTAGTCTTTACTTACGTACACCATACAATCAGAAATATTTCTTTTTTGTCATACCTACATCATCATCTGCCTAGCATCATCAAATATGCTGGGGTCGGCTTCGAGTCTAATCGTATGCAGCTGATTACCAGTATTTTACATGGAGCGACTGCCTACTTGACCTCCACAACCCATTATCTGGGTAATACGATACCCCTTGGCAAAACTGGTTGTCAGACTTTCGGGCCTCTGACGACACCTGTCAAAGATCCACAAATGACAGCCAGGACCAACTGACAGGTTAACGTGCTTTCCAAGGCACGGAGGAGTCTCGGTATGTAAAGATGGTCACCCATCCACGGACCAACCCCGGAAAGCGTAGCTTAACCCGATGGATCGACCCGTGCGGCTGTTATTACTTAGCCACGAGTTACTTTTGTCATACCTAAATAATTTGCGTAACTGTCATCATGAACCCATGATTATTGTATGTTACGTTTTTAACAGTAAGTTATAAAAATATCTCATAAAAGCTTTGAAAGACGAATCGCTAGCCTCATTAAGTGTCTGAATTATAATGAGTTATTGTATCTTAAGATAAGTGTATTTTGTTCATTTTACCAATGTTTTACTAAAGATATTTGAAAATGAATGAAACGAATCCGTGGTTTGTGCGAGTCTCATCCAAGTCAATCAACTCCAAGTCGCATCATCGGGAGAAGTAATTGGATGATTCCAAACCCTCAAAAAAAAAAAAAAAGTCGCATCACTAATTGATACTATATTGAAATGTTTACTTCTTTAATTTTTTTGAGAGTGCCAAGCTTTTTCATAATACTTGGCACGGGAGTTGGTGCTCGCAGATGGTAAGTTGTTATGAGGGCAAGTAAACGCTGCTGCACATAATTCTAGGGGTTTCCGTACCCGAAGGGTATTAAACGGAACCTTATTCCAAAGCCTCCGCTGTCCGTCCGTCTGTCTGACAGAAGGCAGTATCTCATGAACCGTAATAAGTAGACAGTTGACATTTTCACAGATTGTATATTTCTATTGCCGCTATAACAAAAAATAATAAAAATGAAATAAAGTTAATAATTAAACAAGAAACATATTTTCTTCGGCGTTTTTGGCGGAATCCTTCGAGTTCGAGTCCGACTCGCACTTGTCCTTTTTTATAATCTACGATTTATCAAAAATCCTTTAAAATTTTTTGATTGTGAGCCAAGCAAAACTTTTCGTAAATCTTTTGACAAAACTGTTTCTTAGAATAGTACATAAATTATTTTTTAAAGGCCGAGATTATTAAATGCTTTCTTGATACCAGGCTTTTAGAAAAAGGAGTAGATACTATCTCTCCTTCACAAAAATCTTAATCGCATAGAAATATCTCAAAAGAAAAGCTACAGACTACATACAAATACATTTCTTTCATCTCCCAAACTTTAGCTTTCAACGGCAGCATTTGTATGGTGACGGCGTCATCTTCCATCTCGTTTTAACCAAAGAATCTTCTATATTTCATTCTCACCTCACGTTTCGTTTGTTCCACGTGACTTTTACCTTAAATCTACTGATTCGCAACTACTTTTTCTAAGGGTACTTTGGAAGGGTCGTGTTGATTTTTACATTTTTCCTTTCGTGAAGTAAATTGTTAACAGTTAGTAAAATATTCGTGCGTAAAGTTTTCTGAATTTTCCTAAGAAAAACTTTTTCGATTTAATTGTTTACATAGGTTTACGACGACGGGCTACTTGATAGAAAGTTGGTAAAGGCCGTTTGGTTTTTGACGCACTTATCAGTGTGCGTTTTCATACTCATTCATTTTAAGACGACCCTAATGCGCAAAAGTTTATACTGTATGGCTCCAGTCGTTTATAATAAAGTAACAAAAAGTTGGAGAGAACTACCTCAATCTATGTTTAAAAATAAACTTTGTACTTTTTTGACTGCCAGAGCCATTATAGCGTTACTGAGTTTCTAAATGAAAATGAATTTGTCTTGACATTAGTAATTAGATTAATTTGGAGCTACTTATTACTCTATAATTTTAATAACGCACTTGTTGAATAACTATAATTATAATTTCAATAACCCATTAATTAAGGATGATAACTTCTAATATTTTGTATTTTTTATTTATTTTTCTTTTTATTATCATTTTAATTTGTATAAATTAATTATTTTGCACGTCACGTAGTGGCAAACATGTTTGAACTTAATTTAATTTATCATCTTGTATGCACTTTCTGGGTATGTATACACACATGTTTATGCAAATGAATAATCTTATCTTATCTTATCTTATCTTTAATTCTGCAAATGTTACTTGGGGTAGTGAAAGTCAAAGTCAAATAATTTATTTCAATTAGGCACATAAAAGGCACTTTTAAACGTCAAAAACAAAGAAACAGAACTGATTCTAGTCGCCCCTTCCAAAAGATAGTTTTCGTATGTAAAGAAAGTGCAAGAAACTCCACCGTTACTCTTTTAAAAATGTTTTACAATATTTTGTATACATCAATTATATAATTATATATAAATAACAGTGACGTAGTCAAATAAGATATTATCTACATAGACATAGTGAGAAAAATACGTAATTATTGAAGCTAACTAAAAAACTACGCAAGCAAAGTTAATGAAATTTATATGGAACCATTTCTAAAGCATGACCTACCAAACAAAAAAAGAATCATCAAAATCGATTCACAATTGGCGGAGAAATCGCGTAAAATACAAACAAAAAAAAAAAAAAACATGCAGACGTATTGAGAACCTTCTCCTTTTTGAAGAAGTCGGTTAAAAAAAAGAATTATGCAGTATTTAGTAATTCTGCATACCTAATTCTTTTTTTTTTTCTTTAATTTTTTTCTTCTGGGTTAGTACCCACAAGAAGCATATTTAGACGAATTAAATCCAAGCCCACCTGCGTTATTCCAGGTACCTAAATCTTAATTAAGAAAAGCCGAATTAAGGCACGGCTTAAATGTCAACAACATTCTCACAAGTTGCGGCACCGAAAGTTCGTGCAACATAAGTTTGGGATGAGCCCAACTTCATAAGACAGTGTCAATTTAAGCAAAGCTTAATTTACGCTAATGAACTTGCTGTGTGTTCCAATCTTCAGATAGGAACTATCCAACAAAGTAACATTCTAAAATGGATAACAACAGAATTTGTCTAAAATTATGACCAATCAATAGTCCTCCAGACCGTATTACGTCCACGGCCGCCAATCTAAACGGAGACTTGCCTTCAGTGTGGGAGATATTATAGTGCACAAGACGTTTGTGCGTAGACACAGGTGCACTTTCACTTCCCTTACTCTCATAGTCCGATAGGACGGCAATCTGACACGACCGGAGAGAGATAAGGCGCAGGATCAACGGATAAACGTGCTTTCCGAGGTACCGGGGTATCACACCGCCAACTTCCAAATTCCGGGTTGTTACTAAGTAATTCCTAATGGAAAAACCTACTGACACTTTGCCCGTCCCGGGAATCGAACTAAGAACCCCACGCTCAGCAGTCGCGTGACCACGAGACCAACGGGGCAGCTACCATGGCCAATCAAAAATTAACCGCAATATACCTACCAGCAGGCGTAGCATGAGCACCGTTTTGTCGACGGAAGAGTAGACAAAAATTACGTTCCGTGTAGACAGTACGACGGCAGCTAAGTAAAAAGAGTCATCTGCACTTTTAACGAAATTCTCTCTTTTACATAATTCGACTCAGAATTCTTTGTTTTGTTTCAAATTGTCTTCACTTCCTTAGACAACTTCCAGTTGTCAGTGTGATTTTGACAGAAAGGATAAAAAACTTTCTTCCGAAATAGTCTACATATTAATAGACCTAGACAAAGATCGATATAAATTAAAGACAAAATGACAGATTGTAGAAGGATTTCTACGATGAGATGTCAAAAATGAAGAAACGAAATATCACTTTGTATAGAAAAAGTTATGTCTATTCTTCGTAGAAATAAAAAGCGCCATGCTACGCCTGCTAATGTGGTGAAACAGGCTCTGTATTTTAAAAACCGGCCAAGTGTGATTCGGACTCGCGCACAAAGGGTTCCGTACCATTATCTATAAAAACGGCAAAAAAATTATACATGTTGTATGGGACCCCATAAATAATTCAATCAAAATAGAACAAATGTTTGTTCTATTTTGATTTAATTATTTATTTTTAAAGTGAATATATAACTAGATATTCTGTGAATATTTCAAGCGTCTACCTGTTGCCGTTATCAATATTTAGCAAAAACGAGCAAAAAATCACGTTTGTTGTATGGGAGCCCTCTTAAATATTTATTTTTATTCTATTTTTAGTATTTGTTGTTATAGCGGCAACAGAAATACATCATCTGTGAAAATTTAAACTGTCTAACTATCACGGTTCATGAGGTACAGCCTGGTGACAGACGGACAGACAGACAGCGGAGTCTTAGTAATAGGGTCCCGGTTACCTTTTGGGTACGGAACCCTAAAAACTAGAAAAAGTAATGTCTTGATTTCGAAATGTAATCACTCCAAATCGTTTCCGACCACCATCTGTTCTGCCTACCCTCTCAAAGCGAGTGATCCAATATAAGATAACCACAGCAACAACAAAAGCCATTGTCTCATCTCTGATAGCTCTTAATGCATCTACATTGATAGTGCATACGGCTGTAGATTATGCAGTATTTTTTTACCCGACTACGACGAAGAAAAAAGGGGGGTTATGATTTTGACCGGTATGTACGTATGTTCATCTGTTCCCTCCTATCTTCTAAACCACTCATCACAATTTGACTAATGACGTATCGTTGGAAGCTTCTTGATCGTACGCTGGTTATAGGCTATCTGACGTCACATTGAATTAAAAATGGCGCCATCTAGAGGACATAAAGTACGGACCTAAAAAAAATGTTTCATCGTACCATGTTGGGTATCAAATGAAAGGGCTGAATGGAGCACTTTTCAAAAATATGTATACCCTAAAAGAATTAAAAAAAGAATTAAAGTAATAAAAACTAAAACCCAACTACGGCTAAAAAGGTATAAACAAGACACCACAGACAGACAAATAAAAAATCCGGAGTCACACGTAATCTGTTCGATTTATACACCGACTACTGCATCACTACTACTGCACCGTTTTTATCCTGTTTACACCAATGGATAGAGTGGTTCTCGAGTAATGGTTTAGTATGTAATAACTGACATCCATGCGGCCGAAGTTGCGGGCATCAGCTAGTAAGAAATATAAAAAACTTTTTTACAAAAAAATAAACCGACGAAAAAAGAACTGAAAAGCGAAAATAAATAACTTTAATTTCGGAAGTCGGTGTCTTCGCTTTTCAATTTTCGTTTTTCGCCACCGACTTCCGAAATTAAAGTTATTTATTTTTCGCTATTCAGTTCTTTTTTCGTCGGTTTAATTTTTTGTAAAATAGTTTTTTATTTTTCGCTTTTGAGTTATCATTTTCTCCAGGGTACTCCAGGGAGTTACTCCAGGTCAAAGACCTGGAGTTGATGATGAGTGGTTGTGTCATCAGAACTATGTATGTGTGCGAAATTTCAACAGAATCGGTTCACAGATGAGAATTTTTCAAATCGGACAACTCACTAAAAAGTTGTGCGTGGTCATACATAAAAAAAAAATATATATATATATACGGGTCGACTTGAGAACCTCCTCCTTTTTTTTTCGTCGGTTAAAGATGAATTATATGCACACGGAGAATAAATGAAGTATGCACACAGTCGAAAATGACGGATAGGATACCATTTCGGCAATGATTGTGCCGTTATTTGCTATGGGAATAGGTTTAATGTTTAAGCCAAGAACTATTCTGTCTAATTGCCATTGCTAAAAACAAATAACCTTACATCCTGCTAGATATTGGCCTTTTATTAACTACCACATAGATACTCGGACCGATGCTTCGTAAATAGTAGCAATCGCGGATCGGAGTCATTCGAATATTCGGCTTTTGGCTTATTTCAAATATAGTAATATTACCGTGCTTGTATATTTTTTTGTGTTTAATTTGTACAGAATAAAGTATTTTCCTTTCTTTTCTTTCTTTCTTTCTTTCTTTCTAGGTTTTCTGTAACTAGCAAGAAGGAAAATTCGAAGACGCTCAAAACTTCCCGTACTCCTGGTCTTAACGTCAAATAAAAGGACATAGAATGTTAGCTTAATACGTTTAAAGTATAAAAGCTGAACTTTCAGAAACAAACGATGAACCTAACACAAATTTTAATTATGAAAAACTAACAACGCGCAACTACATAATTACAAATGAGAAACAAAAAATGAAAAACAATTCACTCTCATTTCGCGAACGAACAATAAAGCTTACCGCTAAGGGGGTTGAATGAATGAGTGAACGAACGAACGAACGAAGTAAGAGCTATATTGTGTAAGGGATGAAACTTGGGCCCCGCAAACAAATAACTATTGTTTTTCAACCCCCTTGTACAGCTAATAGCAGAGTGCTAAGGAAAATAGTTTGAAAATGACCGCGTTTAAAAAAAAGGTTTTATGTTCTAGGATTAAAAAGAAATGCAGCGTTTGAGGGTTATTCTTTTGTTTTGCTGAGTACATTTAAGGCAAAAGTTAGTGATGAATGTTGAAAGTTTTAAGTGATTTATTACAGACTAGCTGATGCCCGCGACTTTGCCCGCGTGGATGTCGGTTATATACTAAAACCTTACTCGAGAACCACTCTATCCATTGGTGAAAACAGCATGAAAATCGGTGCATTCGTTTTTGAGTTTATCGCGTACAGGACGATAGACAGACGCAGCGGAGGACTTGGTTTTATAATATGTAAGGAAGAAAGAATATACGTTTATTTGCCGTATAAACAATAAAATAAATACACAATACTTAACTACTTAATGGGAACTAGCTTATATTATAATTTTGTACATCAGTGAATAAAAATATGATGCAATCTAAAGATTTATCGATTAATAGAGAAGTCTTTTAAGCACCAATAAAAAAAAAAATTAATTCTTTTCTTTTAGCGATTAACACACGGCACCGCGCACCGCCGAAGTACGCGGTGAAGCGGATCTCATGTCGCATTGGTTTCTAATAAATCCGTTGATACCTAACAAACAGCGCGGTCAAGCGGTGCTCACACCGCCAAATCGAAAACCGCTTTACCACCACCGCCCTCCGCGGCGGTGCGCAGTGCCGTGTGTTAAAAGCCTAACACGCAAAAAATACCGAAGTACACACGGCTACACATCATGCTATACATTTCCAGTATAAGCTGACCTCGCATTGTACGGGAATCCAATATAATGCGAGATCAGCATAAACTGGAAATGTATAGCTTGATGTATAGCCGTGTGTACCTACTAATTAAAACTATGAAATTAAATTAAAACGAAGCTGAAGCTGAAATAGAGACAAAAATTTATTACAGCCAACCACAAACAAACTAGAATTAATAACAGGATTAGATGAAACCAGTAGCAGAAAAAGAATTTTAAAAGTTAGAGACATCCATCTATACTATGTGCCTTTTAGAGCTGTTCAAAAAGTGTTCAACCGTGTTTAGACGTATTCGTCCTACGACAAAGAACTAAACCGCTTTTCTAAATAGTTTGAGTAACAATGACAACCAATAGAATCACTTCTATAATCTTTTATAACCTAACAAAGTTATACCAAAACATTTACAAACGCCTGAAACATGAGAAAACATTCTATTCCGAGACTCAAACGACACGATATTCCTCTTAAACGCAAAGCCTCAGTTAGACTACGGGAAGCCACACCATCTTGTATCTAAACCTATTCAAATAGGCACATTATCACATTAAAACAGAGTTGAAATTCCTGTACAGCATCGTCATGCCATCATAACTGAGGAAACCAGACTATCTTGTTCCCCAGCTCGTTGAAATTTCAACCCTATATCTTTAAAAAGAGAGATGAAATTTCCTTTCAATGTTGTCACACCATCATGTAGAAACCACAGTATCTTCTCTCCCAACCCATTCAAATTTCAACCCTAGACTATTTCCATACAGGGTTGAATTTCTTTTGCAGTGTCTTCATGCCATCATAAACGGTTACATTCGGCCTGTGAATGCGTCCAGTCCGTCCTACTTAGTGCAAATCGCACGCAATTTAGGTAAAAAGGATCTACGCTTTTGTCTTTGGGCTCTCCCTTTAAATTGTTGGTTTATGGCACCTTGGTAGGAATGTACTGTAATACGAATTTATAGGAGTATGTGGTATTATGGAGGTTTTAGTTGTATTTTGTGGAAGGACACGAATCGGTATTATTACAAGGTAAACTTTTTTATCCATAACTAGCTGATGCCTGCGACTTTGCCCGCGTGGATGTCGGTTATTATATACTAAAACCTTACTCGAGAACCACTCTACTCATTGGTGAAAACAGCATAAAAATCGGTGGCGTAGTTTTTGAGTTTATCGCGTACAGGACGACAGACAGACGCAGCGGAGGACTTTGTTTTATAATATGTAAGGTTAAAGGATCAATTTTCAAATAATCCGAAATAATTTTCTGAGTAATGCTCTATTTCTCGCACACAGTTCACAAAAACGATGTAAGTATTCAGTTCGCATTTTTGAACTTCAAAACCATGTTATGGTATTTAGAAAAAAACCATTAGGTACTGCAAAAGCTTTGGAATGTCTCATATGGACATTTTCTCCTAACACTCTGGACCCCTCTGACCCCCCATTTTCACTCTAGACTAGATATTTATTTATTAAAACTTTATGCACAAGTAAAAACTACTGTACAAAGGCGGACTTAATGCCTGAGGCATTTTCTACCAGTCAAACGTAGGGTGATGCAGAGACAGACATGGCAGGTGCAACAAAAGACAATACATATAACTTGAGAAATAACGAATACTAATTAATACATACATAGATAGATACATATATTATAAACAAAATAAACTTAGTCAGGAGAAATAACGACAGGTAGAGGAGACAACGAATCCATCTAATTAATGCTGGGATGATTCAGCCAACTTCTTACGAATGTGATCACGTGCCTTTACTTTAAATGATATGCGACTAGTTGCCGTCCTGATGTCCAGGGGGTGCGCATTCCAAAGAAAGACCGCCTGGATGAAGAAAGAAGAGTAGATATTCTTCCATTATAATGCATGTCGAAGCCTGTGATAAGGCTTTGATACTTACAGTAAATCATAATGTACAAAATACCAACTCGCTCATCAAATAAACACGTACAAACAAAACTAGTCGATAAACATTTTCCAATAGTGGTGGACATCGAGTAACTTTAGACAGTTGAAAACGTACAGATAAGTCGGGCGACAGGCTTCACAGCTAGGCTTTATCTTTCTATTCTGTGAGACCTACTGTACTGTACTGTATTGAGAACTCAAATCATTATTCAATCGTCTGGAATGTCCGTGTTAGTATGATCGTTTGGGGCAGCAATAAAAAACCCATCATGCATCAGGATACTGCAGCGTGTATCATAGAGTATCCTGCGTATTCCTGCCTTTCAATCTCATCATTTCAGCCGAAATACGTCCATTATTGGACATAGCACCCCCTTCGACCGGTTCTGTGCTTCTTGCATTGAGCGGATTCCTGCTGCCTTCACAAGGTCATCAGTCCACCTTGTAGTCTGGAGGCCTCCCAACGCTACGTCTTCCGATACGTGATGTCCACTCCAGAACCTTCGAATCTAATATTACTGGTCTTTATTTTCATTAGGAATATGTTATTGTGTAATTACTAAATATTTTGGCTTAAAATTCTATGAGGTTTTGCATGACCAAGTCCATCCGTATTTTTAGTACATATTTTGATTTTCTGCCTGCGTAAAGATTAAAGCTATTTTGTAGGTTCGTTTTAGTATGTTAGTGGTAATATTTACAGCAAATTATCACACGGCCCAATTATTACCAAAACATTCAATTCTGTTTTATTCAAACACATAATATTGGAACACGGAACAATTGAAATTATTGCACCAGAACCTACAAAATGGCGAACCATTAATTTTCAATTTGCACTTCACTGGAACACGGATGTATTATTATCGGAAGTGACACATTCCGAAATTTTGCAGCTCTCATTTGTTGGGATTGGCCATTTGTTCCATTGGACTTTCCACGTTAATTGGTTGTTTTGGGGTATGAAGAACAGGGTGTAAAGTTCACTCATCCACCATAAAAAAGGGAGGATCCTCCGACCAGACGGGTGTTGTGTCTGGCGAGCAACTGCCCAACGATTGATGTAGGGTTCTTGTATATATGTCCATTGCATGGTAAACTTTAATTGCGCGATGCAGGATTTATGTGACGTCAGGTTTTTGTGTGACGTCAGGTCTTTGACGCGTAGTTCATATGTGGCGATGCAGGTACCGCCACAGTTGAAAGGGTCGCTTTGCTTACTCGCTTTACCTGGATTTAAAGTAAGTAAGGTACTTATAGTTACAATTTTCTGGAAGACAAAGGACCCATTGCACTTTTCCAGATACTTCATCTTTAAATACCCTTACGAGTATTTCTACATACGTTCCTAATAATATAATAATCAGGCTCGGTAATTTTATTCTTATTTTGATGTACTAATCATTGACACTGACTTGATATTGGACAGCCAATTTTCCAATTTATACTTCATGTGTTCCTGGTTAAGGCCGCGGGAATCCGCTGAATACGAGAAGCACAGAACCGGTCGAAGTGGCGGTGCTTGGGGAGGCCTATGTCCAGCAGTGGACGTCTTTCGGACGCTGAAATGATGACGATGATGAAGCCTTCATAAACTAGGATTTGTTTCCTGAAGAAAACCATTCAAAATTTAACTTACACCAAAATAAACGAGCAAAATACTGCTTCCATTCTAACATTTTAAAGTTAGTACCAAGGCGCCGTAACCAAGCAATTTATATTTTGTACGTCAAGCTAATTGTTATGCTCCTCATGATTCAGTTTTCTCTCTAACTTGCCGCAACCAAGGTAAACTTAGAGCTAAACCACAAGCTACTGGGTGTACCAGTGATAAACGACTTGTATGAGCTGAATTTTTAGTTACTGTCTTTGCGACAGGCGGATTTGAACCTTAAGGCGGTGGTGTAAGGTTTGACGATGATGGAGAAGGGATAACAGAAAATAATTAAAGAGGTGAAGATTTTTGAGTATATGAGATGTTTTGTTTTTGAAGAAGGTAAAATGAAATGCGAAAGCAAATGTAGGTAGGTACTGTAAGGTTTTATGCAGTAAGCAACCTACAATTGTACTGGCTGTTGAGAAAGGCTTGATTCAAGGGTTCGAACAGTTTGTAAATAGAATAGGAAGGTATATAGAGACGGCCCAAGGCTGGGTCGCAGGCTAGATAATATAAAATGTATCTTTGATTTCTCTAATTAATATAATTAGTTAAACTATCTAGAAGTGTTTTACTCAATCCGGTACTGTAGACTCCCTCGGAGTCTACAGTACTTACATATACGTTCAAATGAAAAAAAAAAAACAGATTTTGTATGTAAGAAATCAAATCAAATGTCTTCGGGATCATTTTAAATCATAATTCCAGTCCTTGTAGTACGAAATACCAGGATCTTAATTACTACTAATTGCTCAAAACATAATTAGAAACACATTAATTTTACCATTTTTGCATGCTTTAGCATAGAACGAATATCCAAAACTCTCAATTTCTTCAAAACTTACATACATACTTATATAAAACATGGATAGGCATTGGTTTACAAAAAAAAAAATATAGGGTGCTTATGACCACACGGTAGAGGTGGCTATCTAAACCTCCAACCGACCGAGCGTGATGAGCACCGATCCGAGCGTAATGGCTCCGTTTCGTTCACTGTTCAGAAAGACCGCAAAGTGCGCCTAAGAAGTTTTCACTTCAAAAAGTCACTTCCAGTAATCACCACCTCCTACACAATCGAAATAACTGTAATCGTCATAATTTGCGCCGCGAATCGAAATTTCGGGTAAATAGGCGACTGCACAACATCCAGTAATTCGACGGTAAATCGCGACAATTTATCGCGACGAGTATTAGCTCGGTATTGAAATTGGTGATTTATTCCATCATCGTGTTCTGTGGTGCGCCCTGTCCTAATTTAGATTTTTGGATGGTCATCTATGTAATTGTGGGCGTACTCAACTGTGAAGTGTTAAGTCTGTTAATGTTGAACCCAGGCTCACTTTACTGCATAATATGTGAAGGGAAACTGGCTTATCCCTTTATACAGGGTGAAATTGAATTCGTGGGAATCCTTTAATGAGTCATTGTACTCATCATTATGAACAACTTTCACTATGAGACGAACCCTGAAATCGCACAAGAAAAAAACACACAAGAACAACAAAAACACATCAAGATAAACAACTCCAGTTTATGCTGATCACGCAATTTAAAGGATTTCCGTACAATGCGAGGTCAGCTTATACTGGAGATGTATAGCTTGATGTGTAGCCGTGTGTACGCATAACTCGTCAAAGTCAGCAGATTTTATTTAGCGTTTTTTTTAAACAGTGATTATACAATCATTGTTTTACTTTAGTAATACTAACAAGAAAATAAAAAATTCACTGAAGACCTCATGGCACTTTGCTATCAGTGTGTGATTCTGTAAGACCTCATTCTAAACTTCGAATCTGAATCCGCTGTGAGTTTCTAGATTGGCATTCTAAAAACTCGGTTGTTACACTAGCGCTCCCCTTGCGAGCGTGTCAGCGAGTTGAACTAAATTGACCATGAGATTTTAACAGATAAAGTATGAGATGACGTAAGAAGTGGCATTCAGTAAGGTAATACCCCCGTCACTTCGACGCTCAGTTCGCACTCGAACCCGAACACATTTTGAACCTTATGCGAAGTGAGAGTGAATACCGATGTGAGATGCGACTTGTGGTTTGAATTTTACAGAATCGACGTACAGTACATAATAATATTTTATATTAAAAATACAAATAATTATCATAAATGCAATTGCATAGCACTGCTTGTGTAAATGGCATTAAAATTATGTATTATTATTGTCACAATGAACATCCAGCGCACAATGCAAAATAATTCGTTCTACCTGTATTAAACTGCACTATTTTCAGTAATCCCGGATTTTCCAATAACTTCCTGATTTGTATTTATGTGTCAATTATTTTCGCATTCATTATCAATAGCAGATAGACAATTTTGGTTACTGTACTACGAACGGAATTAATCCAGGCAATCTCTGCCGTCGGTACCTGTAAATATTTCACATCGAGTTTCATCAAGGAGTACAAAGTGGTAAGAAAATCAATTACTTAAAATATAATTACCAGAAAATCACGCCAAAACATCCAAAAGTATTGCTTTTATATACTTAAACACTTGACCACAATACTGACGTTAAAATATTGCCTCAAAATACGGTCTGGTTTGAAAAACGCATGAACGCGCCCGAGTTCAAAATGAGGGCAAATTGGGAACAAATTAGAACGTTGTAATAATATCACTATAATATTATAAACATCACGCCTTGTTTTCCCAAAAGGGTTGGGCAGAGGTGTATCTCACTTACATTTCGCCAGTTATGTTTAAGAGCCATGTAATAATGAGCAAGCCTATTGCCAAAAACCCAATAGTAATAATATTATCACTTTGCCCAACCTCATGCTTAACCCAGGTCCTCATGCTCAGCAGTAGCGTTTGCGACCTACTTTTCGCAAGCGCCTCTCACGACCAACTAGTGACCAACGAGGCAGTCGTGGGAGGTATTATATTATCTTCTTCTTCTTCTTTTTCGCTTCGCTCTTGACAGAGCGGTCGTGATCACGATGAATTTTGTCCAATCGCAGGTGTAGTCGTTGCCCACCTCACGATCTCTCTCCATCTGGTTCTGTTACATGACAGTCTGGCGCATTCATTTACAGGGCCTCCAACCACGGATTTTATTTGATCGGTCCACCTCATCGGTGACCTCCCGCGTGGCCTATTACCTTCCACTCTGCCCTGCACCACTAGACGCTCTATGGAGTCATTATTCCGCCTAGAGACATGACCAAAGAACTTCAGTATTCGAGACTGTACTTGTACTGTTAGATGCTGTTTGATGCCGAGTTCTTGGAGTATGGAGACGTTTGTGCGGAATTCTGTCCATGATACCCCAAGCATTCTTCTCCAACACCACATTTCTAGAGCGTCAACTTTTTTCTTTTCCAGTTCTCGTAATGTCCACGTCTCAGCTGCGTACAGAAATATGGGAAACACAAGTGTACGGACGAGCCTGATCTTAGTGACCTTAGTTATGTTGCGATTCCTCCATATTTTTTTAAGCTTATCCATTGCCAAGCATTATAATATTATAATAACTACCTAATTAATAAAATTTATTAGATTAGGCAGATGATGCAATCTTAAACAACGTGTTTTTTTTAAAGCCCATGACTCTAGGGACAACAAAAGAATCAACTAGCATAGGTTTTTTTATTTTTCATTTTTCATGTAAAAATACTTCGACAAAGTCACGATTACTTACGTGAAAAAAGGAAAAAATAAAAATTGAATTCTAACTATTTTTGTCCCT
Organism: Lithophane leautieri; assembly: GCA_949152455.1. NCBI lineage: Eukaryota > Metazoa > Arthropoda > Insecta > Lepidoptera > Noctuidae > Lithophane > Lithophane leautieri. The sequence continues at coordinate 3,989,776 of OX424482.1, read as the reverse complement.
TAAAAAGAATTATGGCGACGTCGCATTTTCTTATCTTTAATTTTAAATGATTGATTTGAATGACTGTGATTTACTTATACTGATCAATTACATGTAGATAAATACATCGAGAGTTTAATGCTACGATAACTTTAAAAAAAAAACAAATATTTTTTTTATTTTTATGCCAGTTGATTCGTTGACATCGTCTTATTAATACCCTAAAGTTATGGTAAATTTAAAAAAAATACGGTGTATAGACAATGACATTACAATGGCATCAAAAGAACTTCCAGGAGAGATAATTTAACTTATAATTTAAAATATAATAAATTGATAGTCTTATAATAATAATACGCACATTGTATAAAAAAGGTTTTATGCTACGTTTTGACAATGAGAACATTTCTGCAGAAAGTGTCTATGCGAGAACAGTTTTATTTATCGGAGCGAATTGGAATCGTTTAACAATGAGTGTTCGCGCTATGGATTCCGTTCTCATAAATGCACTTAAAATATTGACAAGAAATTATGTATTGTAATTACTTAAAGTTTCTGCAACAGTTGTTTCTAACCGTGCGTTTGCACTGGCGAAACATTCACAACAAAACTTGTTGAAATCTCTATTTTCTGTCAATGTTCCATACAATTTTTGACAGGAACTAGAGACTTCAACATGTTTTGTTGTGAATTTTTCGTCAGTGCAAACGCACAGTTAGGTAACGTCGTCCGTCCGCCCGAGTCATCATCAGCTGCCTAGCCTTTTCCCAACTATCTTGGGATAGGCTTGGATAGTCTAACAAGATGCAGCTGAATACCAGTATTTTACATGGAGCGACTGCCTATTTAATCTTACCTCTACAGCCCAGTTACTGGGTAACACGATCCCCTTGGTGAGACTGGTCGTCAGAAGATACCCTTATTGCATTCAAGGGAATGCAATAATGTAGCTACCACCTGATGTTATGCAAGCTTACATCAGGTGGTTTATCTGCTTGTTTACACTCAATATTGTAAAAAATACAGTTGAGAGAAATGAGACTAATAAATTGACACATTAAAGTCTTTGTAATCCATTGCATACCCTATCAATTGCAGAAAATTTGACAGATTGTGTTTGCAGCGCTACCTCCGCTGGAAACACAATCTGTCAAAGTAGTGTGGTGTTTCTGATCAGACCATGTCCTCGTAGTTGGGTTTTAGTTTTATTGCTTTTTTTATTTTATTATAGATGGCAGGATAAAGCTGGTTATTCAATTTATTATTCAATATCGTTCTTTCACTTAATATTATGCCTCAGATCCAAAATAAACCGTTAGCATGTCATATCGATCTTTATAAAATGAACAGTGTTTAAACGAAAAAAAGAAGCAAACAAAATTAAAAATACGTCAAAACGTTTTTATAATTCATATCTCATTCAATGTCATGGCTTTCGCGCACTTGCGTTATGTTCTTACTTTTAATTTAATTTCTTGGTTTATCATTTGGGTTCAGTAGGTATTTTATATTTAATGTGATCAATGAAAGATCCATTACTAATATTATAAATTCGAAAGTAACTCTGTCTGTCTGTCTATCTGTATGTTACCTTTTCACGCCTAAACCACTGAAAGGTTTTCGATACAATTTGGCATGGAGATAGATGGCATCTCGGGAAAAGACATAGGCTAGTTTTATCGACATACCACGCGGGCCGCGGGTGGAAGTTAGTAATATATATTTTATTTCTGTATTTCAACAAACACTTTTACCCATCACAAGATGAGGTCGGAGTCGCCAACTACTCTGAGAACATACCAAAACATACTCGGAGGTCACAGTCTCTTTTAAAGTTCAGACATTATCTTGGTCAGATCATCAAGACCATGAAGATCATCATCTGCCTAGCCTTTTCCCAACTATGTTGGGGTCGGCTTCCAGTCTAACCGGATGCAGCTGAATACCAGTATTTTACATGGAGCGACTGCCTATCTGACCTCCAAAACCCAGTATCTAGGTAATACGATACCCCTTGGTAAGACTGGTTGTCAGACTTTCGGGCTTCTGACAACCCGTAACGACTGTCAAAGATCCACAAATGACAGCCGGGACCAACGGCTTAACGTGCTTTCCGAGGCACGGAGGAGTCTCGGTATGTAAATATGGTCACCCATCCACGGACCAACCCCGGCAAGCGTAGCTTAACCTGATGGATCGACCCGTGCGGCTGTTATTACTTAGCCACGAGCTCCTCCTTATGAAGATAAGAATAATTTATAGCAAAAAGTAGAATTATAATGCATGTTACGTTATTATATTATTACATTATTACATTTGTGCTAAATGTATGTGAATAATGACTCCGATGCTAGGAAGATCCTGTGTTAAGTATATAAGTGTCTTGTAAACAAGATTATGGGATCTCATTTCCTCTTTCTGAAGTTGGTCTGTCACAGCTGAGGATTTGGATCGTCCTGGTACAGCGTTACGATTCTTTCAGGGTTTGCGGCTATCCTGTTGCGGTCCCAAGCCGTAAACAGTAGATATCTGACAGATACCATCAGACCCCATCTTTTTCTGTTGGTTTGATTATCTGTTTGGAAATATGTCATGGGATCTTTTTTCTTCAACATTTTAAAATATTGCCAAGTCTTCCGATGATGTGGCAAAGTAAAACATAACTTGCAATATGTGGGTTTACCTACTTTACTAGGTACTCTACAGTTCTGCCTAACCATTGGAGAAAACAGGCGCGAAATTACGATGTCACCAAAGTATTGATATATTATGTGGTTCTTGACATCATCATCAACTCCCTAGCCTTTTCCCAACCATGTTGGGGTCGTCTTCCAGTCTAACCAGATGCAGCTGAATACCAGTATTTTACATGGAACAACTGCCTATCTGACCTCCACAACCCAGTAACTGGGTGATATGATACCCCTTGGCAAGACTGGTTGTCTGGTTGTGGTGGTTGGTGGTGGTTCTTGACATATACACACTTAATTTACAATCGGAGAGACGATGCGTTTTATAAAATTACAAGGAAGGACGTTTTAGACAGAGGTTTAAGGATCCCCAAAAAGAACCAATTTACTTGTTATAAAGCGTTGACATTCAACTGTAAGTATTCATTATTTAATTTGTTAAAACGAGGAGCACTGGAAACCTTAAGCGTTTTAGACTATTAATCAACAGAATAATACAGATATTCAAGTGTGTACATAAAATGTAGAACAATTGGTCTATAAAAGTATTAATTGTGAGAAATCTACCAACATACGCAAATCTTTGTTTTTTGGGTGAATTTTGACCTCTTTGTGTTCACTCTATTTTAAATTTTCTCAGTTACAACATTGACCTTATCTTTGTTTTACTGAACGTATTTTAACATGTACAGTACACTTTGAGAATAATATAGACGTCACGGGTGACAGGTTTTTTTTTTTTTCAAAAATGAAACCATTTGGTTGATTGGAAAACATACGTAAAAAATAAATACTATTTGTCACAATTCCGTGAATCTGCGTTATAAATTCAGACGGATTTATTGAAGGTGCAACCATGAACTTTTCACCTTTTGTCAAACAGGTAAGTGCTGAACATTTTTATTAACAGAAAATAATATTTATTATTTGTATAGTTGTGTATAATTTATCGTCCACCCACATGTGATTATACATTACAAAAGGAAAAATTTATAAAATCCTTACATATTATAAAACAAAGGCCTCCGCCGCGTCTGTCTGTCGTCCCGTACGCGATAAACTCAAAAACTACTACACCGATTTTCATGCTGTTTTCACCAATGGATAGAGTGGTTCTCAATGTAGGTTTTTAGTACATAATAACCGTCATCCACGCGGGCGAAGTCACGGGCATCAGCTAGTATAAAATAAAAACAAACAAACTAAATATTATATACTAAAAAATACTAATATTATTATATACTATATTATTTATATTATATACTAATATTATTGCATTTTCTGGTATACAATAAAGTATATATAAATATATATAAATAAATAAATGATAAATAGTAGCTAACAAACAATTAACCTATGTACCTAGTATTAGCTACTTATTATTAACACAATAAAATTTAGTAACTTATAGTTGTGTACCTTGCTAAATATAATAATTATAATGTGTACATTGTACTCTAAGTACAGGTTTGTACTTTGAATGTCAATTCAAAGTACACAACTGTACTTAAAGAATTTCTTATAAATAAACTATTATAAATAGACACTTATTGCCATAGTTTAAAAACTTACAGACATAAAATAATAATAATAATATAAACAAATATATATTAAAGGGGGGGAAATAACCATAGTGCATCAAAATATTCCTTATAAATATAATTAATATCATTGATTTCAGTCCTAGGGAATACAATTTAGGCTTTTCTATACCCAGTAAAAAACTTGGCAAATTGACATTTAATCTAAAAATGCAACTATTTACACAAGAGTCGAATTATTGTAGAAAACACAAAAATATTTTTGTGACTGTATAAAATTAAATTATCTTCATAATTCTCGGCTATAAGAGAATTAAAGTATAGAGTACATTGAAATACCAAATCAAACAGAATACAACCAAAATCAGGATATTTGACAAGTTTCCGCAGAGAATAGTATTTAATGTATCAGTTTGAACTGTGTGGTTAATGCTGACTCAACAAAACACTGCACTGCCCTACAAATCCTCGATTTTGTTGATGTCTATGCCCATTAATCCCCCGCAGTAAAAATCGAATATACACATAGCCTCGAACGTGATTTAATTTTGTGCAAAATTGACTTTAACCCACTTACAAATTCTGCTGACGGAAAATCATTATGTGTTTAACCAAGTTATAAAGTGCAAGTAATAATTTTACGTAAACTAAATAAGAAATTACGTATTTAAAACTATTTTTGTTATTTTTAGCCGACCCCAACGTAGTTGAGAAAAGGCTAGGCAGATGATGATCTTCAAGGTAAATGGTGTTTAAGTAAACTAGGTACAAAATAATGAATAAGATAATTAAATTTTGTCATTATTTCAAGACCTCTAATATTAAATATTGTTATGAATTTTATTGTCCTAATCTACGATAAAGTGTGAGCTCATATCGCCTGTGATACAGGTTTATCCTGGTACAGTCATCTAACATTATAATACTTTTGTAAAATATTTATATTTTAATACTGAATATATATATATTTTTTATTTTTTATTGTAGACTATGCATATTGCATATCTTTGACCGGAACTATCGGATATTCATGAATACATTAGAGTAATAGGCTGGCATTGGAGATGATTAGGCAACGTTATTTTGAGCTAATTTGCATTTGAAAGCAGAGCAGTAAATCGATATATCGATATCTTATCTATCTATAATCTATCTATTTTTGAACCCATGCGAACAAAGCATGGGTTGGTTGGTTCGCACGGGTTATAAATCTTTTGGAATTAATTCAAATTGGTGAAAATCGTAACAAAATCCATCACGTAGTTTAGAAGGACAACGCAAGATCTCAAGGTTTAGAACCCGTGCGAACCAACCAACCCATGGTTGGTTCGCACGGGTTCAAAACCATGCGTTCTTTATTATCTGCCTAATATTATTATTCATTTATCATAAATCAATCATTCATTATTTATTATTTATTTTTCATAAGTCTATAACGATGAATAATAACGTTTTTTTTTAAATATACTTTAGAAAGGACTTAAATACTTATGGGTATTGTTTTAAAACAAATATTATTTTATGGGCTGGAAGTTATATGAAAACGCTTGAAAGAAATTACGAAAAAATTTCGGTCCGAAAATGCACCCTTAAGGTATCCCTTTGTGGCGGTATCTACATCGCCACATGCGAACTACCAAAGACCTCGTGTCACACAAAAATCCTGACGTCACATAAATCCTGCTTCGCGCAATTAAAGTTTACCGTACAATGGACATATATACAAGAACCCGACATCAATCGTTGGATAGTTGCTCGCCAGACATAATACCCGTCTGGTCGGAGGATCCTCCCTTTTCTATGGTGGATGAGTGAACTTTACACCCTGTTCCTCATACCTCTAAACTAAACATTTCTATCTACTCCCGAAATGCTAATAGCTTGAAGATACAAAAGAAATATTCTCATTAACTGAATAGATTGTTCCTAATGTAAACAGTTGTCTACACAATACCAAAATGATTATAGCAGAACACTTGATTACGAGATAAGTATTTACTGTGCAAATGTTATTTTGAGGCACAGTTAACCACTCAGTCGTAACTCAGACTTGACATTGACAGCGCCTCTATGTTGTTGCACTAAGGGCCAGTTTCATAGTGCAAGTGATACTACTGATGTACAGTTGATTGTACCTACTACTAACAGTAGATGAGTACAACTTAACACAAGTGTACGAGATAACAATGTTAATGCTTAATGAGAATATGCAGACTTGCGGAGATCTAGACAAGATTGGCAGATTAGATAAAATATTCTATAGCTTATTGTACACTAAAATTTGCGGACATCTTAATTATTCAGATTTGTTACAGTTGTAATGGCAATCATGTCATTTGGTTTAAATAGGTTTTTATCTGTAGTATCTTATTTATCTTATATAGATTCTTTTCTACATTGTGAATGTGAGAACGTGGTAGGCTTAGTGACTTTTATTTTTATTTTTTTTTAATGAACTTTACATGAAACTTTTTGAAAGGCCTACACTACTGTCCTCCCATAACTATTAACACTGTAATTCGAAAATATTGTAAAAGCCAATTATCTTTTAAAAGAGTAACCATGGAGTTTCTTGCCGGCTCTTCTCCATAGGAAACGACCAATTGGAACCGTGCACCTAGCTTCTGACGTTTCATAAGTGCCCATGTAGGCTTATGTGAAATAAAATATTTTGATTTTGATTTTGATTTTTTGACTGAGATGAAGCTGGTACATTATGAAATTTCCGTGAATAAGAATGGAATAATCGGTGTTCTCGCTAAAAGACAGTTCCCGTGACCCAAGGGCTGGCTTTTATCTTGGCTAGAGGCTAAGACTTGCCATACAATGTGGCAATGCCGCCAGTCTCTTGGGTACATTACCAGTCGACAGCGATGTGGGTGAAGTTTTCAACGTCATATTTTAGTTTGCGAATAGTTTTAGTTAATTTAGAATACAATTTTGTTATTTTATATTAAGTAACTAGCGACCTGCTTCTGCTTTGTTCCGTTTTTACGACTTGTAAAAACATCGAGATTTCTTAGCTATATATTATTTAACTTTAATATTAACGTACTAAACACATAAACTTTCCGGAATAAATTCTCAAAACGATGGTGAAAACCTCATCAAAATTTTATTGCGTGGTTTAGAAGAACAACGTGGATATATAGACAAACACGAAAAGTGACTTTTATAATAAGTATAGATTAGGTATAAGTTTTTAATGTTATACAACGATATTTATTCACATCGAAACAATATTGTTTTTAATATTGATAGAGTTTGCCAAGTTACCCTACAATCTAAACCAATGGAATTTTGGGTCCCCATAAAGAAAGGAAGATCATTGGTGTAGTTATTGCAATAAAATAATGTACAATCAGCCTCTAAAAATCACAATGCAATCACAGGCCTCTTCTCTGTGAGAGCGGGCGGCCCGTAATCCACCACACTGGCGCAGTGCTCAGACCATATAATAAACCAAGACATAGCGCTGTCAACAGTGACGTTAGGCCGGTTTTATTCGTGATTATGTGTCCATTTCGTGAGGTGTAGTTTGATTGTAATTTTAACATGCTTCACTATATTGTTCGCAGCGCTATGTCTAGTTTTTTATGTGGTCTAAGGTGCAGTGTGGGTTGGTGGATTTCACATGGCAGTTTACTCACAATGCTTTCCTTCGCTGTTTTGAGAGCAGTGGGTAGTGCAATAAATTATGTGAATAAGGTTGCCCGAGTTCATGACCTACTGATTTACTATTGCAATAATTAAAACCAATTTTTATTTTCTGCAGATGTTCGTGGCAACAGCACCGCAACTAGCTGCGGTATCGATGGGTGGTTCCTTAGGATACCCATGCGTTTTACTACAGCAGTTCCAATCGCATGACACCACTATACACACAGACTTGGATACACTCACTTGGATCGGTAAGCTATGAAGCATTTCAACCATGTTTCCTTTTAAACTCAGAGCGTTTTTGAGAGACCCCAGCACATACAAATAATATAACGTTACATTCATACACAGTTTGAAAGTAATCGTACTATCTGACATTATGTCATAATATAATATTATGTCAAATAGTACATTATTTTATTACTGTCAAACTGTCTTCCACTGCCACCGCCTCTGTCTTTACAACGCATAACTCCTTACACTGTAGCTCTATAACTACTGACTCAACCATTAAAATAAGCTTTTCTTCTGTTTCAGCATCAATGCATGGTGTCGCTGGAATAGGTGCAACACTAATGCCAACCATAATGCAATTAAAAGGAAGAAAATACACCTTCATAGGCAGTTCCCTTCTCCTCCTAATCGGATGGATCCTAGCATTTGCAGCAACGAATGTATTGACAGTCCTTTTTTCAGCAATATTCCACGGTTTATCCAGTAACTGTATAACAATAATCAACCTCGTTACAGTCAGTGAAATGTTAGCTCCAAAATATAGATCTGCATCGATGGTACTGCTAATTATAAATCAAACTTTAGGGCAAGTACTAGTCACTACCTTAGGCACTGTTTTAAATTGGCAAGTTGTTGCTATGGTCATGTGTGGTCCTGTAATCACAGCATTATTAATGGCAATAGTTTGGCCTGATTCACCGTCCTGGTTGGCTTATAAGGGAAAATTTGATGCTGCTGAAAAAGCTTTTGTATGGTTAAGAGGCACAGATGATGGTGAAGCTATAAAAGAACTAAATGCGTTGATAGCAGCCCAAAAAGAGACGAGAAGAAGCATTTCTAAGAAAACGAAAATTCAGGAAACTTGGCAGAAAATGAAAAGGAGGGATTTTTATTTGCCGAGCTTGTACATGCTACTGATACTAGTGAACTTTTATATTAGTGGAGCTTTGCCCCTGTTTATTTATAGCAAAGATGTATTAGAGACAGCTATTGGAGATCCCAAAATAGCGGTTATTGGTTATGTTGTAACCGTTTGTACTTTACTAACTGGATCTTTAATTTCGTTAGTTCTGATAAGATATTTTAAAACTAAAACTGTATTGTCTACTTCTTTAGGATGTATTTTTTCTTTGTTAGGTTGTTCTTTAGTTTCGTACTTGCAAAGTATTGGATTTATAGCTAAGGATTCAATTATGTTTCTCTATTTCTTCTTAGGTTACATGGTGTTTTGCAATTCTGGTTTTAATCCTATAACATATGCATTAGCTATTGATTTGATGCCTGTAAAGAACAGAGGTATTGGCGGTGCATTATTTAATATTTTAACCTGCTTGTTCTATGTAGTTACAGTTAAATCTCTACCATACATAATAATTAGTATTAACATTTCATGGACCTTCTTTTTATTAGGTATTTCTTGCTTGATTTGTACAATATTAATTTGGATTTATGTGCCAGAAACTAAAAACAGGACATTGCAAGAAATTGAGGATTATTATAATTATGGTAGTTTTCTTAGGATTAGAGACTTGGAAGACGCTGAAGTTAATATGCCTATTGTTAAGGGACAAGAATACGTAAACATGAAATGTCTTTAGACTCAATAACCTTACTCAATCTTACGAAATAATGATAATAATAATTGATGTCTGTTTATTTCATAAAGTCACTTATAAATTACATTTTTAAATATTAGAATATAAAAACATTTAAAAATATAAAAAATATAAAATTCGGCGGTGTCGGGAGCAGGGTCCAAGCTACCGGTGGTTAGGGCTGCAGAGACAGGAACCTCCTCACAATGCGAGCCGTGTCAAGGAGTACTGCTTTCTGAATCAGGCCCTTGATCTAACCGCCTAACGAGAGCCTCGAGAGATGTTGGTCGAGGCTTTTGGCCATCAGGCCATTGGCCGTAACGACAATTGGCACAATGATAGCCGAGCTCACATTCCACATGTCGACAACCTCGTGTGCTAAGTCGAAATATTTTATTTGTTTCTCTTTCTCAGCTTTCACGAGGTTCTCATCATGTGGGATGGTAACATCGATTATCATTGCGCGTCGAGTTAATTGGTCTGTCGTAATTTTTATGTTGTACATAAGAAATATTCTTTTTTATTCTATTCTAATGAAAGTCAGTAGTTAAATGATATTCCTGTTTTCCGTTTTTTAACACTAAGGTGTTTTCAGTTAATATAAACCTGTACTACAAGCTAGCTGTTTTCTTTGGTGTTATTTTCGTGATTACTGGGGTAAATATTGATACAGTACGACACAAATTAGATGTAGCATAAATTTGAAAATTTGCATTCTCTCATTTCAATTTTACGAATGTATTTGGTTATAATTATAACCTTGATGATTTTGAAGGCGCATGCCTTTCGGATGGTGATTGGTTTTACGAATTTTGCCGATTCTACATCTAAGTTGTGTCGTACTGTAGTAGTGTCCGCCTGAGTAGGAGTGAGTACCAAACTACTCTGTTCCATTTTTAAGTGTTGAAAAAATGTTGATGATTCAGGACTAGCCTGGTCATTCGAGCGGTTCCGAGGAGTTTTCAGCAATAGATATGGATAAAAACGTTTATTTGTAACTAAAAATAAAAATATGAAAGACATCTTAAAATGTATGTATTCCAAGGATACATATTATGTACATCATCATCTGCCTAGCCTTTTCCCAACTATGTTGGGGTCGGCTTCCAGTCTAACCGGATGCAGCTGAATACCAGTATTTTACATGGAGCGACTGCCTATCTCACCTCCACAACCCAGTAACTGCATACATATACATACAGCATACCTACATGCAGTACTGATACATATTATGTTCATAAATGTAATAAAATCCTTAATCGAACATGAAACAACAGAAAATCTGGACAAAATCAAACTGGTTGCTAATTTAGTTGTATATTTTATTATTTGTATGTCATAGATTTTTACACTCTGTGATTGCATGGAATCACGCACTGACTTATTAGTATTACTTGTAAAGATGTTAGGAATATTGTAATATCGTATACTTTTACAATGTTTGTAAATATGTGAGCACCATGTACCTATCACATAACTGATTTATTTGTCATTGCTCCATTTAAAAATTTTATTTTTGCCTTTTGTGGGACAGTAATCTTATTGTGGGTGCATGGTCTTCACATATAATTATATAATTCATGTATACAAAATATTGTAAACATTTTTGAAAAGAGTAACGGTGGAGTTTCTTGCCCATTCTTCTCCATACGAAATCTACCTTTTGGAATGGGCAACTAGAATCAATTCTATTTCTTTGTTTGTTTTTCATTGACGTTCAAAAGTGCCTTTTATGTGCCTATTTGAAATAAATTATTTGACTTTGACTTTGACTTTGAAACATATTGAAAAAAGAAGAAAATGTAAGACGAATAAAGTAACTATAATATAAAGAAATTCAAAACATGAAGGAAGTGTTCTCTTTTGTGATTCTAAATATTATTAGAAGCTTTGATATTTCGACGTAGAACTTTGAAAGCGTTATCTAGGCTACGTTCATCTTCGATCGTAGTTTGGTACAGTTTTGAAAGAGGAGGTATTAATTAATTGTCAGCACATTATTCATTATGTTTATTACTACGGATTCTACTTCATTTGGCTCGTTGGACAAGTATATTGTTTCTAAAAAACCGTGAAAACTTTGTAACAATTATAGGTATCTTGTATATATAAATAAAAATGAATGATTTCTTTATTTTTGTTTTAAAATGTTCCTAATAGTACGAATAATGTTTTTATCAAAAGAAAATTTTTATAAAAAATCCTGGAAAATTTTCAAATTCGGCACCAACTGAACAAACTCTTTCTATGGGATTTTGTATGAACTTACGGACAGGACAATGTCTGTCGAGTCAGTGAATTATAAATACAAACGAAAAACTTAAGTGAAGTTCAAATTATAAATTCAAAATTTTATGAATGAAAAAAATTTAATTAACGTCGAAATTATTAAATAAAAGATACGGTTTTATGCAAATAAGATCTTCTAACTTCTTAAGTAATTCATCAGTTTGCTTTATTTCGTCAGCTGCTTGGTTATGGTTACTTGCAATGATCCTTGCACGTCTTCAAAGCTGTGTCACAAGTCCTGATTCATCTTCTATTGATAAAAGATGAATATCTTAACTAACCCAACTGATTTCCTCAAAATTTTTATCACTACAAAAGAAATAGGTACCATAATATCATTTTTTTATTACTGCTTGATGCCACATCTCCCTAACTTCCAACATCTTAGTTTAAGAAGGAGCCGACGATAGGCGAGATAATCTGGAAGCGTTTGCTTAATACCTTCTGATAACGTTTGAGAAATCGGAATTATTCTAAGATTTGCTCCCAAATCTCCTCTAGCATTATCGATATGTATGTCTGATTGTTTAATAGCACTTTAAATAATGATTATGTTGTATTTATTTGGCATCTCACAATATTAACTTAAATAAATTTTATTTCGATTCTGGATTATTAGTAATTAGAATATCTATTTCAAGTGGCACTAATTAGAGAGTCAGTTTTTTTTTAGAATTTGAAATTATAATTTATAGCATTTATTTCAATTAAATCTTAAAAACGGAGTAGATTTTTACGGAGCAGAACGGGTAATAAACAACACAGTCATTTTTTAAACAAAGTTATTCCAAAATCAAAGGTTATTTAGGCAAACCATGACATGTAACTTCTATCATGAAAAGTGTCTTAGAAATATAAATGAAATGAACTACTTATGCATACTTATTTCTTTAACAAAACCTTCTCAACAGCTCGTGAATTTCAACAAAAGAATACAAATTTTACAAAAGGACGTTATTGGAAAATTGTATTATAAATATAACTTACCGCAACCGCACATATAGAGGATTCATTACGGCTTGAAACTCCGCCTCATTGCTCCATTGTTGGGTACAAATGTGGCTTACGTTATTGAAATAAGAATAATAATTTCCAATTATTATTACCAGAGTTCAGCCTATGAGAGGAATGCTATGAGACAAAAACCGTATTCGGTAAACTTTGAATGTTCAAAAACAATATCAAAACCCACAATAAGCACAATTTTTTTTAAATTTTATTTGCTGGCTTCTTAAAGTAGGATTTTTTCAATTCGGATGTATAGTATAAATTTATAATGTGTCTTCGGGCATAACTCCATCATAATAGACGGATTTGCAAAATTTAATTTTTTGTTTGAAAGGGTATACTTCCGAGATAGTCCCATTGTCATCAGGTCAGGACTTGTTGATCGAATCCTGGAGAAATCGAGGGAATTCTTCAAATATTAAAGGCACACCTATAGCGCTTTGGGTATTTTTTATAATAACTCGTGCAGTTGCTCTCGATAAGCAACAATTGGTGAAGTGGAACTGATGATGAAGACAACAGATGGCCACCGGAACTATTCAATAATAAGTATTTCACGGGTTGTGATTCGCTTACTTTAATATGGATGCCAAGAAAATGCTCGTCACAATGCAATTCATGAAATGAAGCTGATGGTGAAGTACCAGGTGAACTCTTCAATGATTACCGTCCCTGCATCGAGAAAAGCAATATTTTGTAAAAGGTGATGAGCAGTTGACATTAGGCTATTGTAAATTATAAACTGACCTACTAAAAAGCGAGAAATGAAAACTGTTTTTGCAAAAAGAAAAACGATATGATACTGGTGTCGGTGAACTCTCGGTTGCCAGAAGATTTGCTACCAAACTTACTCGGCTACAAAATGATTATGAACCCAGCAATTGCAAACCAGCAGTCTGTTAGTCAAAAATCTCACTGTGGAAACTTAGGTAAAGTGAGCTTGAAGTGAAGTATCATTCCACCTGTAGTGGTATTCTGTAAAAATATTACCGTGAAAACTTAAGTAAAGTGAGCTGCCTGACGCTAGGGATTGACAGCTTACTTCACTTAAGTTTTCACGGTGAGGTGTTTACAGAATAGACCGGCTGATGCTAGGTTACTATTGACAGCCCACTCCACTTAAGTTTCCGCGGTGAAATTTTTCCAGAATAAACCGGCAGATCTCTAAACCTTTCGATATGAAAGCATTTTATATTCTGGTTATTATTCAAGACAATCCTAGCAAAAAATAACAATCTATTGAGAAACATAATTTTTCCGAAACAAAATCAAGCCATCTATTTGCAAAATACTCTACCAAAGAAAATAGTAATGTCATAGTCACTGATAATTATCACAATAAATGGAAATTTTTAAGTTTTTTTTTTTTTTTTTAATAAAAAGCTTTTCAAATTGATTATTAGCATGGATTGTTTTTAATTAAAAGATTATAAGAAATCGCGCCATCTTTCACAAACTTAACTAAATCTTGAATAATATTAATTATTGATTTCTTTTTTTTTTACAATATTATAAAAGACTTGGGGCTTTATTTATAAACGTTGCATAAAGTTAAGTAACGTTCAAACGTCAAAAATGTAAGGGTATACAGTCGCTAATCATTACTTAACTTTAATTCTTCAAGGACGTTCTAATTAACTACAGGGGTTTTTGGTCCGCGCGCGGTCATACAGGTTAAGCAACGTTTATAAATACACCACTTAATGACCAGTAAATAAAATAAAAAAAAGTAAAGTTCAAATCAGTAGTTAAATCGAGTTAAAACAATAAAATAAATAATAATTTGCTTGCACTTTTTACTTACCCACATGATAAAAAAGACCAATGAAACAATATTTCTTACATTGCGCATAAGGAAATGCAAAGTGTTCGTAGAATCCATGTTTAATATCCATGTAACCTACAACCAAGGTACGTTTTTATTTGTACCCTTTCCATCATTTTTTGTTGAAAGGTTGATTACTTGATTTTTACTGAATTATTGAACTTATAACCCGTTTAATAATATTCTTAGTAACAAAGAAGTCTTTTTGTATTATATTATAAGCTTGTAATTGTTGCCTGTTTTGCACACAAAGAGGGATCGTGTATACTCACTGTAGTGTATTATATGTAATAGATTCTATGTAAACACGATCTCATGCACATCACTATTGAGGCAGCTGTCACTAATGTCAACTGTCAGTTCACCAAGAATGGCGGGAAACAGTTGAAGGTGGAGCGTGTCTGCACTAGAGGCTCCGTGTGATGATATAATCGACATAAATACGGGTTCAACATGATTCTACACTTACTAAGGCACTGTTCTGTCAATATCTGTCTGTCAAATAGGGTCAATTAAAAAAAAGTATTGATAATAATTCGTAGAGTGCGTCGCGGCGTTACATAGATAATCCATAATGGCAACTTTACACAGTTCAACCAAAAAATATTTAGGGTATTCAGAGATATTTACACGAAACCTCTTATGGCGAATATCGTTAGTAAAACCTGAACGCGATCAGCACGTAAACCACGTTTGAGAATTGTCAGTGTCATTATTTTCTTTGGAATATTGACACTCACGGCTCTTAAACTCGGTTTTGGTGTGCTGATCGCGTTCAGTTTCATTGGTGAAATTCGCACTTAGTTGTTGTTGAACAACTAAGAACTTGAGGCAACTGACACGTCGTTCATGGTCACAATATTTACAAAGGTAGTGCTAAGAACTCGTGATGGTTTTTGACCCTATTTATTGCAAAAAGTACCTACATTAATGTCTCATCCCGAAAGTCGGACGGACTTAAATTCGTACGATTTCCGGGAATCCGCGACCTAATGCCGAGTAGGCACTTATTTTTTATCTCGCCAACGAAACAAACTTTGATTTGTAATTCATGAATTTTATTAACGAGATCATGGCAAAGTTAAATTGAGTTTTCTTCAGCTTATTACTAGATGTCCGGTACGGGATCTTTTGCATTTGTGCCGCTTCCATAACTCTGGGTCCGGCTGTTTTTTTAGCTGCGGAATGGAAGGAAAAAGATATGCTTGTGCAAGGATTTATGCTGTAACTAATTAAGACTTTTACTTTGGTATTCTTAATTAAAATATGTTCTACTTTTGATGTTGTAAGAGGATTGGTATTCTATTGTCATTATGGAGACTTCGGTATCCCACGTCTGCCAGCCAGTACAATGTGTTGGCAGACGTGGGAAACCGAAGTCTCTGTAAGTTTTGCCAAAGGATAGGAAATTACAATTACAAAAATATTAATACATCTATGTGTGGTGTAGTGTGTATAATACTCGTGCGCACACACTTGTGCACTATATCTCCCGCGCCGAAGGCTAATCTCCGTTGAGATTGGCTGCCGTGGCTGAAATACGATCTGTAGGACTATAATGGTTTCTAAGTATGGGATCCGGGGTATGACCCAGGGTAAGGTGTTAGTGGGCTTCTCCATCAAGAATTTCTCAAAGACAGCCTGGACGTCGGAACTATGTAAGCTTGGATAATGTTAAAAGTCGCCCCCTTCCTTATAAGGCTTTAGTACTTTAGTCGTTTAGTATTTAGTACCATCAGATACACCTCAACCCTTCACAGAATACAGGCTTGCATTTACGAGTATGTAGGTATTGTTAATAATTCCAAAAGATTTTCAGAATTCATCAGGATCTTCTTTTTTTTATGTATTAGGGCCTGACCTGGTGTCAGAGTTTTAAAGCCGCCCATGGGCCTCTGACTTGGCTTCACATGCCATCGAGAAATTCTCTCAGGCATGCTGGTTTCCTCACGATGTTTTCCTGCACCGTTTTTGAAGCAAGTGATAATTATACAATACGCATTTTAATCCGAAAAGTCAGAGATGCGTGGCTTAGGTTCGAACTCGAGACCTATGACTTCGCAGTCTGACGGTCACACCACTAGGCTATCACTGCTAAAACGGCATCTGGATACAACATTTCCATCATAATTCTTGAAAGATTTCCTCACAATTTTCGCCTTCAAAATATTGCAATATCCCGTATATAAATTGCAAACATGTATTTAATAACGTGTATCGTGTAAATTAACCAGTCGTAAGCAAATCAAACTAAAATCTGTCATCTCGATCTGCTAAAATTGGAAATGTAATAATGTAACGTCTACACTCTCAGAGGTTATGAAGACTGCAGATCAGTATGAAAAGGTATAACTATTAAAGTTGTAACTGAACGGCCACGTAGGAGATGGCGGGATCGACTGGATAGATTCCACCAAAACTGGAAGGAGGACACGCGGTCTTGTGAACAATGTGAGGAGTGAAAGGCCTTTGCCCAGGCGTGGGAAAACGTAGGCTAAAATCAATCTGCATAGCCTTTTCCCAACTCATTCCGACCTCGCCGACAAGGCAATCCGCGTCCGCGACCCCTTGTAAATTCGTCCCCCCGTCCCTTGTCCGATGAAGTAGTGCCAGCCCGCGTCGCAGCTGAGCACGTAGCTTTAAATTCCCCTGATAATATATTAATAATGGAGTATCAAATATTTTGATCCAGCCTGTCCCGTCTTGCTGTCCTCCCGTCAGTGACGCCCTAAGCCGAGGTTCGTACCCCACAGGGGGTGCCCTTAGCGAGCGATCAATTAGCTTTAATTTAGAATAGTTTATGCCCCTGGCTGGAGGCCCTGAGTGTAGTAGCTTAAGGCAGCCAGATTTCAACATATTTTGTTGTGCATGTTTCGCCAGTGCAAACGCACAGTTAAAGAACAAATTCAACGAAACCGTATTCATGCAATTTCGTTTAATTATATGCCAGTCTTATCGGAAAGTCAGAAGCTCTTAAATTTTACTGATCCATACCACTAGTCTTCTTCTGGAAGAAATCGATAACGGTGACTGGCAGTCTTCGCTCTGGCTAGACTCAATTAAGTGAAGAAAATGTTTGAAAGATCACAAACATATGAATTATAAGGACGTGGATGTCGGATACCGTCGCACGGGAACGTACTACCGGGGGTACATAAAAAATGCTGGGTTTCCTATACAAACTTTCATCCCCTATATAGGATTATTTTTCAAACAAAAAGTCTGTGCCTATGTCCTTCCCCAGGATGCCATCTATCTCCTTGCCAAATGTCGAAATCCGTTCAGTGCTTTAGGCGTGAAAAGGTTACAAACAGACAGATTGACAGAGTTACTTTCGAATTTATAATATTAGTATAGATGACACATTTATTATAGTGACCATACAACGATTTATAAAACCTAGTATGTCATTGAAACTAACATGCAAATCTCAAAAATATTAATTGCACTTTAACCTGTAAGCCTCTTTATTTCACCCACATGGTGTGTACCAGACTCTAATAATTCGAGAGCGAGTTAAATCTCATCTCGACGCAAATCAAATATTAAGCTAAGACGGATCTCGACGTACAGACATACAAACAGACATAGTTCGGTGAAAATTGAAGGTTGATGGTAGATGGAAATAATACATGATTTTAAAGTCTGTAAATTATTAAAAAAAAAACACTTTTACACGTCAAAAATTTAATTAAATTTTAAACCATTTGAAATAAGATTAGATATATAAATAAGCCTTTTTTACAGTCCGTTCAACCGATTTTGACTTCTATTGCGTTGGTGGCATAACAAATGGCAGCTGCGGTAAACAGTTGGTATTGTGTAACGTTTTTAATTCCATTCTTATGCCTACGGTATAGAAGTCAAAATCGGTTGAACGGACTGTAAAAAGGTTTGTTTAAATGTCTAATCTTATTTCATGTCTGATGTTTTCGGTGTTCCATATCCGACTACTCTGATAAGAAAGACCGAAACAAAGTCAAAGGTCACAGTCTCTTTTTAAGTCCAGTCCAGTCTTTGGTCAGGCCATATTCCTCGTATGGCCTGACCTGGACTGGACTGGACTATGCAGAGTAGTGACCGAGATGTTATTTTGATAAAAGAATTACACAGATTTGATTGGACCCGTCCAGTCAGTGCACGCATTTGTGCCACAGAACCGTGTCACTCAATTCAGAAATTAAGGAACTCAATGACACTCAGTCATTGGGTTCTTTAATTTCTGAATTGAAAAGTGAGTTTTTACAAAAATAAATAATTAAAAACGATTTAACTGGAGTATGTTTCGATGCTCCATTTAAAGATTAACACGTATCAGGGTAACAGTAACAGACTAAAGAGTCGAACCTTCGGGAAAACCGGTCGAACCTCGGTTTATAGAGTTTTCTCATATGGATACTATCCTGGCTACGTCAGTGGGTCAACTTGAACAAAAAATGTATTGTCATTGGAGATATACCAAGAAAAGAAAGAATTTAAAAAGTGTAAAAATGCAATCATCCAATGTGGTATCAGACCGATCAAAGTAGAATTCAATAGGCAAGGTTTAGAAGCCGAATCACTAATGTAGGGCTGTAGTTTATTTATTTGCATAATGTACACTCAGTTACAGACTAGGCTAAAACTTATGAGTACATGACCCTGTTAGGGCGCAGCAAGTATTATTACATTTATTTTAAATCTAGGTTAAATACAGAAGTTAACATTATATTGCATAGGTAACTAACTACTAGATATCAATATCACAACATTCACAGTTTGCTCGCCACGCAATCATCGATTCGACGCTCGGCTAGAGTGACTGTAACTAGCCAGTATCACTCATATCCAACCTTTTCGGTGATTCTAGTAACTGCATAACAAAACTAGACGACAATACATGCTTTTTTTTTTGTTTGTTGGAAATTATCAATTGACTTCTCCCACTCTGGGCGGAGCGGAAGGGTGTGTCAGACTTTCACTGACTAAAACCTACCCGTGTTCCTTCAGTTGCCTGTTGTCAACGTCCCGGTATCCCTTTCGGACTTTCTCGCTACCCTGGCAGGCGCTACTACATGCCGCCGACACTACATGCTACGCCGTCAATTATATTGAATATTGAACATTTTTCATAGCCAGTACGAATAGGATACGATACTTTAACAAAGATTGCGCGGCTGCAGTCTTCTGATGACAGATTATGTCAAGGGAACCGCTGTCGAGCCACGTCCACGACGAACTGCTATATTCTGGCACAATCCTGATGACATTGATGCTGCTGAACCAGTAACACGATGGCCACTTCTGTTAAAGGCTATCCTACGCCGTTATATTTTTATTATGACTTTTTTGTGACTGTCACAATTAATTTTCTGCCATATGTGCATGAAAATTTATGATTGTACAACAGTCTTCGTATCACGGTTATTTCTGACATAACTGCCGACACGTGTACTTCTGCCAACACTGTCTAAGCGTGTATCGATCAGAAAGATCACAAAAACACCGAATGTCAAAGTGTACAAGCAAAAGAAACTCGCTATAAATTTCAAGCTAGCTCCAGAGACATGTCAGCGAAACGTTGCGCCCTCAACTTTGATTTGTAATTCATGAAATCATTATGAACTTCCCGCCAAACTTAAATCGACTTCCCTTGTAGTTTCGCACAAACTTCCATTTACAGCTCGACAACTATCTACACACTGGATTTTGAATTCTATGTCTTCGTCGATAAAGTCTATCTCATTTATAATTGACGCTTAATTAAGTGCAGCGTTAATTTTGTTTGTAATCTGACATCTACCAAGTTTGGGCCCAATGACAATTTGTTAAACGTCTTTTAAGTTATTTTTTGTCTGTTTTTAAGTGAGGAGATTTATTGGCCACAATGTGGAAAGAGAATTCTTTTTCTTTTGAGAGGTACATAAAAGTCTATCAGTTTTTTTTTGGAAAAGTTTTTTCACCAAAGATTTTTGTATCTATTTTCAGTGATATTGTTACAATCAAAATACTATCTCGCTCTAACACATTTTGGAATGTGTCCATAAGGGAGCTGTGTTCTAAAAATGCTCTGTCATCGCTTCTTCATCAATCTTCTTGGTGTGATATGGATATACCTATAGCAACATTGTTTTGCGGAATCCAAGGTCATGATACTTACACTGTGGTTCATAATTAATTAATAGCGTCAAGCTGTACCAAGAGGAAATTCTAGTCACACCAATCAATCCTTTAGATTAAGATGGATATTATGACTTCCGAAGTTGTTATTGATGATTAGAAATAATGTTATTTACGTAAGTTATAGAAATAAAAGTTTTAATTTTTTATTGATTTTTCTGGAACTACATATGTAGATTGTCGTTGTGTTAGGTAGATAATACGTCTATTTGGTGCAAAATTGGTATTTAGTTGTGCAATTTTGCACCTGCTCTAGTTTAGTCAAAATTCTACAAGAGGAAAAAAAACTGGAGAAGTTATAATTAGTTATCATAGAAATATTATTCGATGAGAAACAGCACATAAAACATGAGGTACATTATTTATATTAGAAGATAAACTACCAACCCGTCAATATTATACTGAATTGTTATTGTACCACCATCCACGTTATCTCAACGTATAGCCCGGAGCCCGGAGCACGTCAGTTCATACATATGCAACTTGTGATAATGCCGCAAGGAGATCCGCTTCGTAAGACGAAAAGTCTTCAACGTTTCGATGATCCAGATAATACTCGTATGCTTCAGACCCTTTATCGTTTAGAGATTCGGTGTGGTAACAGTTTAATTCCTTCTTTTGTTTTGAATTTGGAACTCTTGATGGGTTTAGGGACATAGTCTGTGTTATTTCTTCTTTTGTTTTTTTATTATATCAAGTCCTGTTTTGTTCGGATTTTGGTGTGTTAGGGACATAGTATTATTTCTTTTTCCGTTTCCTTTATATAAAGTTTTGAATTTTGAATTCTGGAATTGTGATTACATCTCGACAGCTGCAAGAAGTTTATCTTTGTAATAATGCCATCATTATTCCACTGCGAAAACGGGATGGTGCTATGGGCCTTGTCTAGCTCCGTCTCTCTCTCACACTGGAAAAATGGTGGCATTAATACTTCATAATACGGCACCAGGATGCTGTTAGGATTTTCGCGGTGTTATAGTGCCTCGAATAGGTTTGCTGAGGCGCGTACTGATGATTTTTTGCGCGATCATAAGGAAACGGAGCGCTTCGCTACTAAGTCGTCTACAACTAAAACAGCTCGAACAGCTTTCTGGAGGTATTGTCTGAGCAGTGAAATCTACCCCTGTTGCAGAGATGGATGCAGCTTCATAGTAGCGCATCTCCTCGTATTATGTAATAATTTTGTGTTGTGTTTTGTTTGTATTGTATTCGTTTTAGTTAACTTGTGTAAGTATTTCAATTTTTAATGTTTTGTGTATTTTTTTATGGTTTATTGTGGATGTGTATATTTATAATTAGCAATTGTTATATTTTTTATCATAATTGAAATGTAATGTAATGGACCTTGTCTGAAAAATAAATCAAATAATAATAATTTAATATATTTTGGAGATACTCCACTTTGTTTTAGCTCGAAATACTCGTATAAACTTTTGTAATTACTAATTATCACACTCATTACAGCATAGATAGTATAGGACTCAAGCCACAAAAATCCCTTCAGTATCTAGTTAAACCTCGGTACGCAACAAACAGCTCGGCTGCCCCATTTCAAAACATAGTCATCATCTGCCTAGCCTTTTCCCAATCATGTTGGAGTCGGCTTCCAGTCTAACCGGATACAGCTGAATACCAGTATTTTACATGGAGCGACGGCCTATCTGACCTCCACAACCCAGTAACTGGGTAATACGATACCCCTTGGCAAGACTGGTTGTCAGACTTTCGGGCTTCTGACGACCCGTAACGACTGTCAAAGATCCACAAATGACAGCCGGGACCAACGGTTTAACGTGCTTTCCGAGGCACGGAGGAGTCTCGATATGTAAAGATGGTCACCCATCCACAGACCAACCCCGGCAAGCGTAGCTTAACCTGATGAATCGACCCGTGCGGCCGTTATTACTTAGCCACGAGCTCCTCAAAACCTAGTAAGGACGTAAAACGAAATTTTACAGGTGAGCGCAAAAACGTAAATCGGGTCAGCCTTTGAAAAGTATTTAGTATAAAGTATCTTAAAGCAACTTATTAGGTTATAAAGTGGTCACGGGGCATCGAATGGGGCACTTACTAGTTTTCGATGTTTAAATATTATCTGCTTTTATGTGAGTTTTCAACGCTGGTATTTTTGTATTTGGTGGGGACTTATTAGATTAGCAAGATTATGCAATAAAACGCTTTATGTAACAAGCAACCACAGACAGACAAATTAAAAATCCGGAGTCACACGGGCATAAATCAAACAGATTACGTGTGACTCCAGATTTTTAATTTGTTTGTCTGTGGTGTCTTGTTTATACCTTTTTAGTCGTAGTTGGGTTTTAATTTTTATTACTTTTTTTTTTTTAATTCTTTTGGGGTTGTGGCGGTACCTACATCGCCACATTCGAACTACGCATCAAAGACCTGACGTCACACAAAAATCCTGACGTCACAAAAATCCTGCATCGCGCAATTAGAGTTTACCGTGCAGTGAACATATATACAAAAATCCAATATCAATCATTGGGCAGTTGCCCGCCAGACACAACACCCGTCTGGTTGGAGGATCCTCCCTTTTCTATGGTGGATGAGTGAACTTTACACCCTGTTCCTCATACCCCTAAAGGGTTATAATATTCATATTTTTTAAATGTGCTCATTAAATCCTTTCATTTGATACCCAACATGGTACGATTAAACAATGTCTTTTTAAGTTCCATACTTTATGTCCTCTAGAGGGCGCCATTTTTAATTTAATGTAACGTCATATAACCAGCGGACGATCAAGACGCTTCCAACGATACCTCATTTGTCAAATTGTGATGAGTGGTTTAGAAGATAGGAGGGAACAGATGAACATACTTACATACATACATACATACCGGTCAAAATCATAACCCTCCTTTTTTCTTCGCCGTAGTCGGGTAAAAAGTGACCCTTACTAGGTTTCGAAATGGGGCAGCCGAGCCACCTACATACATACAGCTTCCAACTCCATCTTCAAGTTTGCCCGCATGAAACTTGCATTTCTAACTCCACTGATATAATTATCACAGCTTTGATAACTAAGTTACTTCTGCTGTTCGTGTTTAGTTATATTTTCAACTAGCTTCTGTCCGTGACTTCACCCGCGTGGACAATAATTATTTTTCTAAAATAAAAATTGCCTACGCTACTCCTTATATTATCACATATC
Source organism: Lithophane leautieri (assembly GCA_949152455.1). NCBI lineage: Eukaryota > Metazoa > Arthropoda > Insecta > Lepidoptera > Noctuidae > Lithophane > Lithophane leautieri. Next base: position 3,965,618 of record OX424482.1, on the reverse strand, counting down.
TGCCAGCAAAAGTCCCGTCAAATCGGTCCAGCCGTTTCGGAGATTAGCTAGAACAAACAGACAGACAGAGAGAGAGACAGACAGAGAGACAGACAGACACACAGACAGAGAGACAGACAGAAAGACCGAACATATTTATTTTTATTTATTTACCTATTTAACATGCCTTGAAAATGATAATGGTTTGGGCCCCTTTGGTGAAGGATGAAAAGCAAAAGTTACTAATATAAATGCGAAAGTGAGTTTGTTTATTTGTTTCTTACGCTTTCACGCTAAACGGGCTGAACGGATTTGAATGAAACTTGGCACATGGGTAGACCCTAACCTGGAGAAGGATATACTTACGCTACTTTTCATCCTGCATTGCAGACGAAGCCGCGGGCAACGACTAGTTGAATAATAAATGTGTTCTGATTTGATTTTGTTTATATTATTGTCTGGTCTACTTTTCCAACTTCATTGGTTCTAATGGTAACAAAACTTATTGGAATACGAGTATAAATAGATCTAGTTATACAATTCTGTGAATTTTGGTTCTCAGTAATTTGAAAGGAGCTGGAAAGATATAAATAAATGTTCTAGACATAAATAGTCAAAGCTGTAAACTCGTCGAAACAAATAGCGTCCAATTGTTAGCCGCTAAACGCACGCACACTAGTGAAAAGTTTAATGACAGCACAATGACGTTTTAAGAGTGTAAGACGTAGCTGTCACGCACACTAGCATAACAAAGTTGGCCTGTTTGTGTTAGTTCTTTTGCAGCGCGACACTACGAGTTGATTTGACAGTTGGCATCTTGTGAATTCATTATGTTTAGAGATCTTTCGAAGAATTGTCATCACTGTGTCTAGTTTAGTTTTCTTTTATTGTTTCTATTTTATTTTTATTTTTTTGTAATTTGGCACCTGTTTATTAATCTAATTAGTTATTATTTAACCGCTGTTTGTGCTGTCTTTTGTGTGCACCAAATAAACGTTTTATCTATTTATCTAAACTACTTTAGGATGTAATAAACTCAAAATAGGTACCTAAATAATCAGCATATAATGTTCCCATTGCTCGGACACAGCCCTCGTCTCTGCGAGAGTGACCGGGCCGAAAACGACCACGCGGGCCCAGGGGGGGTTGGTGGATGACACATGTCTTCGGATTATAAGTTCTGGAAAATGCTGGTTTCCTCATTGATGCATTAATGGTTGAATGAATGAATGAAATGCACCGACCCCAGCGTGGCTTAACCAGACTCGATAAATCGAATGAACCCCAGGATTTGCACTAGCCCCTGGAGCCTCATGGTTCATGGGGTTACAGAAGCCATTGCATATCAAAGAGTAGACCGGGGGGCGCGGGTAATGGTAGGGAATAGACCGTGCCCGTCGGGATATGGAAGGATTTGCGAGCCTACCGGATATGCATCCTTGAGTAAGCAATGGACTAGTGGAGAGACGGGTAATATTTATCTAAGGATGGGCATCTTTTTACGACGTCGCCGCCAGTTGGCTCCGTTCCATCTTCACCGTTGAATCCATTGGCGGAGATATGCTTCGTTCTCGGCTCTTTTCTATCTCCCTGCTGTGCTGTGTTACACTTTGCTGTTTTCTGAGTCTTTGTCCAAGGACTCGCTGCTGTCCGTTTCAGGTTTCTTGTATATCTCGCTGGCTGCTTTCGTGATCTTGTATCGGTCTTCAGCCATGTCCATCCAGAAGTTGATTTCCTTGTTGAAGCACGCCATGTCCTGTCTTAGGTTGTCGTTCCATGCGTAAATCGGTCAGCCTACTCTCTTGGATTTGGCCTAGTACTGCATTGCTGCATATAAAAGGTGTGGTTTGCCGCGTCTGTGAACATGTGCGAGATAGCACGTCCTGTGTTTCTTGATGTGTTTCGTAACAGTTTTTACTTCTAAGATTTCGTGCATTTACTTTTGTCTTGGTTTATTCCTAGCGTGGTTAATCAAGTCTCTCATGATGACTCTCTCTGTCAGGATGGTTCAAGTCCAGCTTCACCGGTGAATCTTTTGGCGGGGTTAAACTGCTTTCTCGATTCTTTTCTTCTTAGTTCTGATGCGTTTTCAGCAGCGCTGTTCAGATCGCGATCGGCCCGATCCTCGTTGTTTATGTCCAGCTCCGTCGCCGTACAAGTTCAATCTGTAGCTCGCTGCTGCTCACCTCGGGTTGATGCGATTGCAAATAATATAGTTCTGAGTTAAAAGCGCACTATTCGGCTCAAGTAATTAATAAGACCCCGACAAAAATCCCGACCCGCGTCACCCGAATTCTTCTTTTCTGTTCATAGTTACATCGCCGACACTCATAACCAACTACTTTTAAAACAAAATCCCGCGCACAAGATGACCACCTCTGTTACCGCCCAGGTTCTATAATAGCGTCCATGCTCCTTTTATGGCTTTCCGCGATAGTACATAGTATGGCGGGCGCGCACCGCAAGGTCTATTCCCGCTTGCAGCGTTCGGCCACTATGTAACGCTTACCCATGCTGATCAACCAATTACATTGCAGCATCAGCCTTTTGTTGCGACCCCTTTCTTGTAAATGAAAATAGCGCCCAGGATAGAGTAAATTTAAAAAGCGTTATAACTTGATAGCCATCCGTCATATTTGTTTTAAATTAGCTCGAGTAATAAGCCCTTTTCAAGGATTGCACCTGCAGACAGCAGTTTGAGTGAATGAAAATCAAAGTAGGTATGTCATATTCTACACGATCTACAGTTTACACTTTCACTGTCAGCTGTGTTGAAATGCTGCGTTGTGGCATTCTATAATATACCCAAATAGTGAGTATCTTAAAAGTTAAAATACCAATTGCTGAGCGGCCTAAGGGTCGGCGCGGGCGCCCACATCTGGCGAAGGATATAGGGGCTGCGGAATTTTGTTTCCAAAGCCGTTAGATATGCGTGCCCAAGACAATAAGAGCATCACTGACCACTCACAAAAAAAAAGGTCACTTGGACTTGAATAACGATTTTGGAACACAATCACCTACGCATTATATCTTAAAGTTGGGTACGTTATTTAGCCAATTAAACCTCTAGTGACTTAAAATGACGGAATTATGGCGTGTATCTTGCAGAGAGGAGCAAGTCACTGTAATATGGAAAGATCTCACCAGATTAGCCTGCAGATACACTTGGCGACCACCACCACCACCAAAAGAAAACACCAACATCACTTTAAAAACTCACTATCATTAAAAATATACCATGAAACTACACATTACACAACACGCACCACCCGATAAAATACCGATTTTGCAGAGTTCGAATTCGCTGGCAAGCGAGCTTGCCACATGCCACTATCATAAAAAATAACAAAGAGCGTCCCCGACACAACCGTCTCCGTTGACGGCCAAAGACCCAATCTTCTTCCTCATTGATGCATTAATGGTTTGATTAAAATAGGTGCCCACAGAGTATCCCAGAATCTACTATCAACAACTAAATTTTCGCGGAACAGATCATTTCCTATTTCGAGAACTGTGAAAACAATTTGTTTTTTTTTCAATATCAATTTGCATATCGTCACCGTGCAGTGAAAACCTCGTAATGAAAAACATCATTGTTTTTTGTTTTTATTTACTTGATGGGTACAAAACCTCGTAATGTATATTTAGAACACAGGTGCACAGCTCTAAGATAATTCTATGATGATTCTCGGGAAATGTCATGACGGCCATTTTGTTCAGATAGTTTTTATCTTACCCGGTAAAATAACTTTTATTGCAATCATGAGGTTTTCACTGCACGGCGACGATATTCTAATTTGAACACTGACTACCGACATTGAACATACTGAATCTTCTGAATACGAATTCAATGACCTCTGATTTCAGGTGGTCACGCTTTAGAATTCACTTTTGTTGTTTGTATTAAAATGTGCAACGCGATCAGGAATAAATTGTGTCCCAAATTCGTAACTCAATGAGCGATTGCGCGCGTGAAAATGTGGTCACGGGGTGATAGGGTCATGACACTATGGTAGGAGCGGAGCGGGATGAAATATTCTAGAACAATTTATTCAAATTTTCGAAGTACCTAATTACCTAATACCTTCTGGTCAAGTAGGTATTTTAAAATAAATGTTTTAGATTAAGGACAATTTTCTTGGTCGTGCTAGTTTGGTTCTAGGTGTAAAAAGTTGGAAGTTTTGTGTACGTTTAATTTTGGGTACATTATATTAGCAGCCGCATACCTATTGTTCGGGTAAGATTTATAGATTTTTAAAATAAGTAAATTGGGAAAATACTTGCACTGTTTTTTTATGTGTTGGCACACGCTAGGTTTTACAAGATTTTCCTACCAGGGGCTTATGTATCTGACTTCTATCGACACATGAAGTAAACAAAAAATGTTCAAAGCACAGATTGAAACTGCCGTCTTCAAAACTTCAATGACAGTCAATCATTTTCACAATATTCTGGTCAATTTATGCAACAGATACCATCAGATATGAATTGATTGAACTTACGGGAACATAAACCATTCATGATTCATATCAAAAAAATATGAATATAAATATGTCATCTTGGGTTTCATATCTGACTTTTTACAAAACAGTCTTATAAAGATCTCTTTGAACGACGCTTTGATCTTGATAAGTGACAAAAAATATAGCCTGAATTTCGCTAAATCACCCTCAACCCTCAACACAGAGGACCTACCCTAACTTTTCAAACTCCGAACATCATTTGCAGCGCCCAACCACACAGCCAGTAGCTCTCAAACGACGGAAGGGGGAGGTCGCGTACTTCCCTTATCTTGGCGGGAAAATTGTGACACTTCTCTTTTCGAACGCCCGAAAAAAGTATTTTATTTCCGGAGTGTTTTTTTTTTATTTACGGATATTTTTGTGTTTCGGCCTCATTGTTGATGATGAGACAGGCGTAAAACCTTTTTGGTAAGTATTAAAGGGATAATTTAAGTTTGTTGAGTAGCAATCTAAGTTTCTTGACGGCTTCCTGAGTTCTTAGTGTTTGTTGTCAACTTTTGTTTGTCGGTATTAATTACTTGATAACAATCTGTATTGAATTTTAAATAGGGCTTGGTTTTGACGTGGTTTCATCCCTTAATTATTAAACTTGGTTTATTTTTGGGAACTGTCAACATTTAAGGCCAGTTTGATCCAGGTTAGTATTCTGATTGGCATTATACCAACGTAATTTAGGATTGAATAAAATTAATGAATTTTGAGGTTCTTTGAAAATGTCGGAACTGAATTTGTGAGAAATTATCTGCTAGATAAATTAATTAGAACTTATCTGGAAGTGGTTCTAGTATTGCTTTTGTTAAGTGGTGTACTTGACTTAGACTCATAGCCAAATAACTTAGACTCCTGACTTCCAAGAGTTGCTAACATCGATAATATAGTTGTAAGTTTGCTATACATTTTATAAGTACTCATGTTCAAAGTTACCGTAAAAATATTGCATGTTGAATCTGCTATTATATATTTTCCCGCATAAAGGCTTTTACATACTGGCGCGACTTTTAACAAAACAGTTTCTGAGAAAACTTCACGGCAAACAATTTGGCGGCGTCGCGTCGCGCGACAATTCGCGCTAGTATGTAAGAGCCTTAACTAAAGAATGGAGGATGGATCTTATGAATACTTTAAGCAAATCAACTTGACTTTTCAATAGATCCGATTGGCGGGCAAACATTTGGTAGGCTTACCATCAAAAAGCTTAATTAAGGGCCTACTCAACCTCAAACTGCTTAGCAGGATCCTCCGTTATGCCGAAAATACTGCAGCATTAATTTTGAAAGAAATATAAGTTAGGGATTGATGCTAGGTCATATGTTTGACGCAAAAACGAATACATAAAACTTTCTCTATAGAAAAAAAATCTAAGGTTACCTCTAAACCGAACTATAAACCGCTGGTATTAAAAAATATTTCAAATTAGGTCATGAAACTTTGCATAATAACTGAACTAACTAACTATAAAGCAGGTCTTATGTCTTTTTTTTTATCTCCATTATTTTCACCGTAAAAAGCAATAACATAAACTATTCGAGGCTTGGCACCGCCAGCACCCCTCTCCGTCTCGCTCTCACTCAGGCCGCAAGTGGTTTGGTGCGAGCAAGATAAAAAGTGAATTTGAGCTGAGGTAGTAGGTATAGGCCCTTAACATAATTCTTCTGCCCTTTCGGCGCAACAAGTATTTTTCTTCGATACTTCTCTATTAGTCGTCATCTCAGTAGTCACCCACTCAGCAGTCATCTTTCTAGCCATATCATCTTTCCACAGGCCATTCATCGTTTTTTTGGTCTTCCCACACTCTTATAGCCGGATGGCTATGAGGATGAGGATATGCCCTTAATTAATTCCGCATAACACGCCCTATGCGAAAGTGAGTTTGTTTGTTTGTTACGCTTTCAAGTTAAAACGGCTGAACAGATTTCGATGGAATTCGGCACATGGGAAGACTATGACCCCCTATAGGAAAAAGATCCCGATATTGCCACGGGCTCGAGACGTTATTAGCTTTCGCCAGCGCGGTATGTCGATAAGAAGTAGCCTATGTCCTTCCCCGGGATGCCATCTATCTCCTTGTCAAATTTTATCAAAATCCGTTCACTGGTTTAGGCTTGAAAACGTAACATACAGACAGACAGAGTTACTTTCGAATTTATCATATTAGTATGGATTATAAAAAAAAATCATCAAGCACTTGCTCGCTGCAACCGAGTAAAAACCATTCCGGGAAACGATCAAAACAAAAATACATCATTGTTTTAAGTAAATTCGCAGAAATCTGTATAAAATTGCATAATTATCCATAATGAAATACTGTTAAGTACAGAGATTATGAAATGAAATATAAATTTTCGAGTTTTTTTATCCATGGAAAGGAATTTGCATGAAATAATAATGATTTTTATGTTTTGTTATTGCATTTTTTCTGTCACTTGAAACAAGATTATGCACTTGAAAAAAAAATTGAGGTCATTAAGTACAATTAAAATGATTACAACAGACTGTCGTTATCAAAAATAATATTTGACTTGAGGCGCTGCGCTGCTACACACACGTTCGGGTCGGCACATTCGATTCGGCGAAGCAATTACTACACGTCATATTCGACTTTCATTCGACTCGTGCCGTTCGGCACTTGCCGTCCTCACTTATACCGAGCCGAATAAATGTGCAGCATCCCTTAAGTAGTAAAACTTGAGTTATCCCTGAAACACGTGAAAAAAAAAGGCAAAATGTCCTGAAAATTGTCTAAGAAACTAAATACTTGTCTTATACCTACTTCATTTTAACACTTATTTAATTTTAGCAAAAAATTTAAACATAATAATTATATAAATCGGTACAAGTTTCTAATGGCGGAATCACACGATCGGCAATATTGCAGACGGACACGCACGACAGACGACCACAGACCGCCACGCACCGCGCACTGAGGCGCTTCCGATGTCTGCGATACCCCGCACGTATATCTTCCCACGGTCCGTCGTTCGGGGTCGTCGGTGTCTGTCCGCAAAATCGCCGATCGTCGGATCTCTGCAAAACAGTCATGATATTATTATTGAAAAATGTGTAATTTTCAATGATTAAATCTTATTGTCTTTTTTAGTATTTGACTTATTGCTGATTTATCAGTAGTCAGGTAACTTTTTTCTGAAAAATAAATATGACGTTTGACATATTTTCAGTGCAAAAGCTGTCAAACCGCCATATTTATTTTTCTCATAAAGGTTGTGTGACTATTGAAAAATCAGCCGTTATCATTTTATCTGCAGGATAATTGTGTAAACAACTTGCAATGGCAAAGGAAGTTCAACAATATTCATTGATAATATTTACGTCGTTGAGCAAACCCTGGTACCTCATTAACGGCATAATTTTGTAAGTCTATTAACTGCTCCCAAATTACCATGTTTATTTTTTACATTCATAATCATAATATTATTTGACATTATATACCTACAATTTAATTTCAACTCTATAGTAGTGGCTTTTGCGGACATGTTAATTATTCAGATTTGTGACAGTTGTAATGGCAACCATGTCATTTGGTTTAAATAGGTTTTTATTTGTAGTATCTTATTTATCTTATATAGATTCTTTTCTGCGTTGTGAATGTGAGAACGTTGTAGGCTTAGTGGACTGTAGACTCTTTTTTTTATCAATTTCTATTTTTTTTAACTACCTACATGACTTTTTGAAAGGCCTACATTGTCATCCCATAACTATTAACACTGTCATTCGAAAATATTGTAAAAGCCAATTATCTTTTAAAAGAGTAACCATGGAGTTTCTTGCCGGCTCTTCTCCATAGGAAACGATCAATTGGAACCGTGCACCTAGCTTCTGACGTTTCATAAGTGCCCATGTAGGCTTATGTGAAATAAGCAATTGATTAGTTACACAATTAGGGTGCTGCACAAACTGATTTTACTAGCAGTTTTTTTCTTGTTTCCCTTTGGATTCCCAAACAAGCAACACATGCTAAAATACTTTCATGAAGTAAATATTTTAATAAACATGCCAAAAATTTCCAAGAAAAATGGCGTTTACACAATTTATACGAAATTAATTTTTAAGCAAAAATTTTAACAAGCTCCTAAAAGTTTTATTTTATTTTTCTACTAAATCATTATTTTCAAGTAAAGTTTGTTTCCCGGAATATTAGATTAACTGAAAACAGACAGATATCTATAGAATTACATTATGCTCACAATAGGTTGGAGTTCAAAGGACAAATGAAATCTAAATTTTTGTAACTAAGTTTATCTATATTTTAACTAATTTCAGACTTAATAAACTGCCTCGTTGGTTTAGAGGTCGCAAGCTCTACTGTTGAGCATGATGTCCTGGGTTCAATACCCGGGTCGGAAAAAAGTGCTATTGGATTTTTCCATCTGGAATTTTTCAGTAGCAGCCCGGAGTCTGGATATCTGCCCGGTTGATGGCAATAGGCTCGTCCCCTATTACATGGGACTTAAACATAACTGGAGAAATGTGGGTGAACTATAGGTACACCTCTGTCTGAATCTTTGGGGCATACAGGCGTGATGTTATGTTATGTAGGTTGGAGTTGAAAGGACAAAATGAAAACAAAATTTTTGTAACTTAGTTTATCTATATTTTAAATAATTTCAGACTTAATAAAAGGCATATTAGCAGCTTCATCTTTATCAACATCTCTAAAGTAACCATAATTATAATACTCCTCAATTTCTTGCAACGTCCTGTTCCTTGTTTCTGGCACATACTTCCAAATGAATAAAATCGACAACGCTGCATAGACCGCGTAAAGTAAAAATACACCCCACATGTTTATATACACGCTCAGATAAGGGTACGCTTTCAACGACGAAGAATGGAGCACACACGTATAAATAACATACAAACAGCCGCCTACACCTCTGTGTTTCACTGGCATTATCTCGCTTGATATAGAAAAGCCTATACAACTCGAACCCAAACTCAAGAACGCCATGAAACCTACTAAACAATACACTCCTAAGTCCTTTGGCACGGTCCCTACACTTTGTAAATACGTTATTATGGCAGTAGCTGTCATAAAAACAGCTGACCCGGACATGCTGAATAACATTACCTTTTTGCTACTGCAGTACTGGACCAAGACTGTTGCTATGTTGTAGCCGGTGAAGAGTAAAACGTCCATGGCTAGCTTTGCATGTTCGTTAAATTTGCCAGATATTTTGAATATCATATCGGTAGAGTAAATTATGACGGGCATGCCTCCTCCCCAATACAGAACATTGATTAAAACAAAAGTATGCAACATTGGCAAATAGAAGTCTCTACTAGTTATGGTCTTCCTGAAATCTTGCAACGTTGATGTTGATTTTATCTTCAAATTCTCTTTCTGTGTGTTGACAACCGCTTTCAATTCTTTTTTCGATTCGTCATCAGTTCCTCTCAGTCTAACAAAATTCTGTTCACATTCAGTAAATCTGCCTTTACAAGCCAACCATGAAGGTGACTCAGGCCAAGCAAACCCTAAAGGTAATGCTATAAAAACTGGACAGCACATGATTAATCCAACCGTCTTCCAATGCAGATAGCGGCCTATAATTCCTACCGAAGAAATGCCTAAAGCTTGGACTGTCCCATACATTAGTAAGCAAGTATTTCGATATTTCGGTCGTACCATTTCGGAGACGCTTAAGAAACTGACAGTTACGAGACTGTTTGTACCGAGACCATGGAAGCACTCCCCGATAATTAACGTCGTAATGTTCTGTGCTAAGTACGTTAACATCCAACCGGTGATTAGGAAGATACAGCTTAGAATGAAAGCAAATTTCCTGCCTCTGTACTGCATGATGAAAGGCAGAAGAATGCTTGGTATACCAGCTATGCCGTGAACGGAACCTGGAAAAGACAGAGATTTTATATAGCTTGTTTAATCGTTGTGGAGGGCAGACAGGCAGTCGAGTCACTCCGAATAAAATACTGGTATTCACCTGCATTCGGTTAGAATGGAAGCCAACCCCAAAATAGTTGGGAAAAAGCTAGGTAGATGATAAGTTTTATTAAATTGCTAACCGATTTTCAGTGGCGGTAATTTACCGAGCAGATATAAACACCCCTTGAGAAATATTCGTAACCGTAACCATAAAGGTCATGGCTATTTTTCAAGGGGCGTTTAATGTATTTAACTATACTCCCGGACTCGTAAATCGAGACACCTTGTATTTTTATATCTATGGGACTAAAACATCATAATAATTGACGGAGGACGACAGACAGACGCGGCGGAGGACTTTGTTTAATAATATGTAGGGATTCGTTAGGAATAGTTCAGCCATTTTATTTTAATAATCAGACTACAACGCACCAATCCATCATCATCTGTCCAGCCTTTTCCCAATTATGTTATGGTCGACATCCAGTCTAACCAGATGCAGCTGAATACCAGTAGGCATTTTACATGGAGCGACTGCCTATCTGACCTCCACAACCCAGTTACTGGGTAACACGATACCCCTTTGTATGAAAAACTGGTAACTTACCGATCCATGATCCTTTATGTAAGTCTATTTGTATGATGGTATCATTTGATTTGAGCTGTTCTAGCAACACGCTCGGGTATGCTATGACTCCACCTGCTGATAGTGCTGCCAAGTGTGTTGAACCGGCCACCAGAAACTGGAAACAGTGTCAGACTATCTGTAAAAGAGTGTGGCCATCTATTTTCGAAGCTTCTGTTTTTTTTGGGTGCCATACCCGAAGGGTGCCAGACAGAACCCTATTACCAACCCTTCGTTGTCCGTCCGTCTGTCTATAATGGGTAAATGGGTCACATTGCTACGTCCTGGGAGCCTACCGCCACCGCTTACAGCAGTATTTTTTTAATCTTACTCATTGGGGGAAAGTGGTAGAGCTATACGTCCTTTAGAGCTTCATCTCTTTCCTACACTGAAGTTATATTAAAATAATACTGCTTTAAGAGCTGGTGGTAAGGGCCCTGGAAGGAATACGTCAAATTACAAGTCAGTAAGGTAAAAGTAACGCTGCATAAGGAAATCCAATAACAAAGAGCAGTGATACAATAAAAAGAAATGGTCTTGGTAAAGTACAGTTATCTAGATAACAATAGAATTGTTGTTAATCTAAGTGGAAGAATTCCTGATTCAAGATACAATCTATAACGACGTTCTTATGAAACAGTTGCCTTATTTAGAGAGCAATAGATAGGAAAGACCTCTTTGTATAATTTTGAAATTGGAACAAAAGAACGTTATTTAATAACAGTGACACTTATAGAAAAAAAACAAGAGAAAAACATTTGACGAGGGAAAAGTTCAAAGATGTTGTAGGAGTGCGTTTCATCAAATAGTTCCTTTGCCATGATGTTGGCTCCACTATTAAATTTAAAAAACGGACCTTTGTTAGGTATCGCAGTAGTGGCATAGCATATTCGTGATGTTCCTACAACTGCCGTGGAGTCAACATTACGGCATAAAAACTATTTGATGAAACGCACTCTAGTGTGCGTCACAAGATAAGTCTGCGCGCGGCTGAAATCGGAACTAATAAGTATGTCTTGTCAGTTAAGGTCTTTAGTATTAAATTAGTAATAATGTAATACTAACTTTATTAGTATTTAATTAATTAATATTAATACAAGATTAATTATTAATATATTGAAATTATTTTAAAACAAAAATAGCTGACGTGGCTCAAAAGGTTGCCCAACTTAAATGGGACTGGGCAGGACACGTCTGCCGCATGCCGGACAAACTGTGGGCCCAATTAGCACAGTGAGACGGGGTCGCGGCAGACCACCTAGGAGATGGTGGGACGAGCTGGATAGGTTCCATCAAAACTGAAAAGAGGACGCGCGGGCTCGCGAAAGATGGAAGGCGTGGAGGGAGGCCTTTACCAAGGAGTGCGACAGCGTAGGATAGAAAAAAAAAAAGTACTTTATAGAATTAGCACGCCATCGCCACCAGTCGCGCGCAAACTTATCTTGCGTGAACTCTAGGTAATTATGACAAAAACATAGATACAATAATAAAAGTTTTAAAAAAAAATTGACCGACTTCAAAAAAAACAAAACAAAAAAGGACTACTGTACTAAAAACCAAAAGACAAAAGTACTTCTTTAATAATAAGAGAAAAATAAAAAAATAACTTTAATTTCGGAAGTCGGTGTCTTTGCTTTTAATTTTAGTTTTTGGCCACCGACTTCCGAAATTAAAGTTATTTTTTTATTTTTCTCTTATTATTAAAGAAGTACTTTTGTCTTTTGGTTTTTAGTACAGTAGTCCTTTTTTGTTTTGTTTTTTTTGAAGTCGGTCAATTTTTTTTTAAAAGTTTTATTATTTTTCCATTTTTTGTGTAATTTTATTTTTGTAATCATGGTAGACCAACTATAGGAGCCACCCGCATGAAGAAAAACAGAATTAAAGAGACTAATACTGCTGAAAAAGAACGCCTATCTAAGAATCGCAAACGGAGTGCTATGTCCGGTTCCCAAGAATCACCGTTAGCTTGTCATGCTAGGTTATCTCAGATGAGAAATTACATGCATTCTCATTTGTCACAGGAGTCGCCAAATGATAAGATCTGGCGACTCAATCTTATTCAAAAACGATTAAGTGGCGAGTCGTCTGAACAGCGCAAGTATCGTTTAGATGTTATACGAAACCGGCTGGCTAATGAGACTCCCGTGCCTTCTCAAGAATATAAGGGTGAACACTATACATTTGCTTACACTGTATAGTTCCCCTCATCATCATATTATAAGGTGACCATAATCAGATCTGTAATGTCACTTACAACCTATATGGTTGCAAAGTTCTTATCAATATAAATGAATTAAGTCCAAACACAAGGTAATTACTGTGAACCGTTGAGGAGTTCCGTTAATCGTCCTTCGTCTTCATCATCAGACCTTTAACGATAGTCACAACCCATCCAAGTGTAAGGTTCTTATCAATACAAATTAATCAAGCCCAAACACAAGATATCTGCTGTAAACCACTGAGGAGTTCCCTCGACTGTCTTTCGTCTTCATCATCAGACCCCTAACGACAGTCAGAACCCATCAAAGTGTAAAGTTTTTATCAATAAAAATTAATCAAGCCCAAACACGAGGTATCTGCTGTAAACCATTGAGGAGTTCCCTTGACTGTCTTTCGGCTCCATCATCAGATCGACTCCAGGCCTTCATAAAATTGTAGTGCTGTAAAATACTTAATGAATAAATTAAGGAATGCACTAGTTGCCCTTACGATTTTTGAAAGTTCCCCTCGATTTCTCTAGGATCCCATCATCAGATCCTGACTTGGTGACAATGGGACCACCTCAGAAGTATAAGCTCAAGAACAAAAAAAGAATTTTTTAAATCGGTTCACAAACGGCGGAGTAATCGGTGAACATAAATAAAAAAAAAAAAAAAAAAAAAAAAAAAACAATCATCCCGAACATAGTACCTCCTCCTTTTTTGAAGTCGGTAAAAATAGGTCCTAAATGACATGAAAATTAATCAAGAGACAGAAAATAGAGCCACAATCAGCCATTTTGAATTTCGAGTGTCTTCATATAACTCAGGAGACATTGTGGGAAACGACAAAGCCATTTCCCCATTCAAGAAAACTATTCAATACCGCGGCTATGTACAGGGTACCAAAATGCCTCTCAAATATTACTTAGTGCGTGGGATAACTCTTCCTTTTAATAACTTGTCATAGTACGTTAAGCCGTTGGTCCTGCGCCTGATCTCTGTCCGGTCGTGTCGTATTGCCGTCCCATCGGACTATGAGAGTAAGGGAAGAGAGAGTGCATTTGTATCTGCGCACACATGTCTTGTGCACTATAAAGTGGGTGATAGACGTGCGTACTTAAAGTACGCGGTCATTAAGTTCCCGACCTTACTCGGTTCGCCGTCGGTGACACACGTGAAGCTTGCTCAAAATTTAATTGTTAAATTGGCTCGCGGCTCGCGGCGATGACAGACGGGCGAGTACGCTCGCCGAGCCATAAGTACGCGTAGTTGCTCGCACGTCTATCACCCCTCTAATATCTCCCACGCCGAAGGCTATTCTCCGTTGGGATTGGCCGCCGTGGCCGAAATACGGTTGTATATAGTAGGTTAAAATAACTGATCAGCACTTACTTGTCTCGCAAGTGGTGACAGAGTCATAATGACTGTCTAATTCTTCAACTATAACAACGATATCCTTTTCATTATCCTTGACGTTGTCTAGTTTACAATCCTCTGTGTCTATGCTGTAGCCCGCGTTATAATAGCGATTACCTGTACGTAAATAATTATCATGTTATTGTTTTCATAATAGAGAGGGGTTCAGGTCGCCCCGGACTTGCCCTAATTTTGAATCAAAAGGCGTCCGGGTGTATCCTTTGTTGTTTGGAACAAGGACGTTACTGGATATATTGATGATTAATTAAATCTTTCAACTTGATATTATTGTGTTCTTTGGTTTTGTGTTTAAGTTATATATATTATGTAAGTTCAGTATTTCAATTTCGGAAAGTTTTGGGGCATCTTTTGTTTTTTAATTAAGATTATTTTGATGTGTCAGTGGAAATGGGTCCGTAATTAATTACCAAAATATTATTAAGTACCAGTACCCCTTCATTAATAAACCAAGAGTAAAGTTACACCAGTATAAATTCTTAGACAGGCGCAACGCGACTCCGGAAGAACATTTCCATGAAGTTTTTATAAAAATGGTTCCACAAGAGTCGCGTTGGGCCATCGCTTATTAGTATTACTTGTAACAATGTTAGGAATATTGTGGTATCGTATACTTTTACACTGTTTGTAAATATGTGAGCACCATATATCTATCACATTTTTTTTTTGTCATTGCTCCATTTGTAATCCTTTTTACCTTTTGTGGTACTGTAATCTTATTGTAGGTGCATCGTATTCATATAATTATAATTATATAACTGATGTATACAAAATATTGAAAAATATTTTTAAAAGAGTAACGGTGGAGTTTCTTGTCCATATTCTTCTCCATACGAAAACTACCTTTTGGAAGGGGCAACTAGAATCAGTTCTATTTCTTGTTTTGACGTTCAAAATTGCCTTTTATGTGCATATTTGAAATTAATTATTTTGACATTTTGGCGTCTCACTTGTCTGTGCCGCCTTAACTTCAGTTTAGGTAAACATTATTATGTTTTTTGAGGTTTAAGTTTGGCATAACTTTTCTCGAGGTTTATTAGAAGGGTTCATGTATATGTGAAGATTTTTAAGTAAGTATTTGCTTTTTTAATTAAAAGGATTTTATCAGGCATTCTTGAATAGACTAATAATGTGTCAAAGTCAAACCATAGAAGCCTTCGAAAAACAAAAAAACAAAATTGTACTTAAATCTTGTTGTAAATTTATATTCCCGGGTTTTTAATTGGTTAAACTGCAGCTCTACCAACTACCTTCTAGAACAAGTGGTATTAATTTTACAAATAATAATTATCAAAAATTATTGACACAGTTGTTGTAAACGATTAAGTATTAAGTAAACAGGTTCAACTTACGAAACACCTTAGTTAACACAGTTTCTTTTTTCAAGATCACCACTTTTTATAGTCAACGTAGACACTTACGTCAAGCATTGCCATTGACTAACAAATGATCCCGTCAAAGAATGCATCTCTTTATATGTATAAACTTATTACCCGCTTACATAAAGGCTCTTACATACTGGGGCGATTCGTCGCGCGACACGACGCCGTCGCATTGTTGTTTTGTTAAAATTCGCGTCGCGCGACGAATCGCCCCAGTATGTAAGAGCCTTAAAGTTGTAAGACTGAAACGGTACACTAAAACTTAATGAAACCTCAATTAGTATTACAATTATCTTAATATCATAATAATTGAGTTAAATTAAATTATTTTTTAATTTTTATTTATTATATTCGTTAATTTATTTTCATTTTTATGTTATTATATTTTTAAATACTTCATTTTTTTTTAACATTTAAAAATAGAAGTCCAACGGTGTCGGGAGCAAGGTCCAAGCTACCGGTGGTTAGGGCTGCATCAGGCCCTTGATCCAACCGCCTAACGAGAGCCTCGAGAGATGTTGGTCGAGGCTTTCGGCCATCAGGCCATTGGCCGTTACGACAATCGGCACAAGATAGCCGAGCTCACATTCCACATGTCAACAACCTCGTGTGCTAAGTCAAGATATTTTATTTGTTTCTCTTTCTCAGCTTTCACGAGGTTCTCGTCATGTGGGATGGTAACATCGATTATCATTGCGCGGCGCGCTAATCGGTCTATCACTACTATATCAGGCTTATTGGCAGCAATATCCTGTCAGTAATGAATAATGATAGACCGATCCCAGTACAACATGACATGGTCATTTTCGAGAACTGGGTCGGGCACATACTTGTAATACAGTACCTCAGAGTCCACAAGTTTATATTTCAAGGCAAGTTGTTGGTGAATAATCCTGGCCACTTGGTTATGCCTGTGCAAGTACTCGCCGTTAACCAGACGAGAACAACCAGAGATAATATGTCTGATGGACTCACCCGGACGGTGGCATGCCCGACACACGTCAACCGTCCCGTCCCTCATATTATGCCTCCGGTAGTTATTCGTCAAGATAACTTCGTCCATGATTGCACAGACGAAACCTTCAGTTTCTCCAAAAGGTCACCGAAACGTAGCCAGGATACGGACGCTAAGAAATCTACACCGGGCTCTTGAAGAGCCCGATAGAAGCGCCCGTGAAGCTCCTTGCTTTCCATACCTCCTTGCGGTCTTCTATAGTAAGTACTACAGGTTTGTGCCAGTTCTCTTTAGCCATGGAGAGCGGGGTGAGTCTCTTGTCCACTATTTATTTTTATTATTATTATTTATTTAGTTAGGTTAATTAAATTATTAAATTGAAACTGGTAGGTTGGAAAACAATTTGTATCACGCTGTGCGGTTGCCACCAACGCAATAGAAGTCAAAATCGGTTGAACGGACCGTAAAAAAGGCTTATTTATACACTAATGACGTATAGAAACTGATAGCTTTTAAGGCGATCAGTGATAAACGTGGAGTTGCACCACGAGTTTTATTAGTCCTACCGTCTAGTGAGTCTGCTGCGCCGGCGCGCGCGGTGGTTGCATTGATGAGTTTCACAAAGTCTTCACGGCAAGAGCTTGTGGGATTCTTGTGCATATTATCTTTCGTCCCAAAACAAGAGACTATCGTTTTTAAATCACCATACAGAACCACTCATATTCAAATTCAACACTAGCTTGCTTGTTCTAAAACAATCTGATTTATGTAGGTTTGTAAATAACATAATAGAATAAGATTTTATCAGAATCCATTTTCGTAGTTTGAGTTATTTTGTTTCGTACATAGATAAAAAAACAATGGTCAATTTTTTTTCTGAAAAGCAGAATTAAATAGCTTCATGACGTCATAAATGTGCAAATTATTACTATGTTGTTTCTACCGTAAGTAAGCCCTATTGTTTGTTATAATTGTTTTATTGAATAAAATAAGATTTTTATTTTTCTCAAAGTTGTGAAAGAGAACGTCTTGTGGAAACCGGCATGTCCTACGAGCAAAAATTCGAAGACATGTGACAACCCGCTTTGGGCCCTCGAGGTAGATTATAGCCTACTCTCTCTCGAAGACTGGAGGCCTGTGTCCCAGCAGTGGGAACATTATAGGCTGATTATATGCATATGCTTGTATACAAAAGTCAACGAGTAACAAGCTATTCACAACCACAAACATTACATTTATTATTACGAATTCCTGTTATTATTTTAAATTGATTCATCGGCCTGTGGCTCCATATAAATGCTTCTTGGTGGTCAGAGAACGTATCATTTATTCAATCAGATTGGTCATCTGTAATAAATGAATATGAATTAATTATAATAATGGCTGACCGACGGCTTGTCAACAGTTGGTTACAAGGTAATTTATTTTTAATTGATAAGCAGTTTTTTGTTGGGGGCTCATAGTTAAATAATAAAAACCGCACGGGTCGATCAAAGTGTAACTATGCTTGTCGAGATTGGTCCATGGATGGGTGACCATCCACTTCTCCATGACTCGGAAAGCACGTCAAGCCGTTGGTCTCGGCTGTCATTTGTAGATCTTTGACGGTCGCTACGAGTAGTCAGAATCCCGAAAGTCTGACAACCAGTCTTACCAAGGGGTATCGTATTACCTCGTCATGGGTTGTGGAGGTCACATAGGCAGTCGCTCCATGCAAAATACTGGGAAAAGGCTAGGGAGATGATGATGACTTATACGCTTCACGTACAACGAGTGTGTACCCATTCGCGACTAGCATTCTGTTGAGAAAGGCTGAAAATGCAACAGACGTAGATATATTCAGTAACCTATTCTGCTTCCTAAAGAGTCGTATAAAAAAACCCTGTAAGAAATCGACACGTGTTTCATCTTTCAAAGAGGCATCCTCAGGATGACGATTGACTTGTCGCGAACTCGAACTCGACGTGTTGCCGCGCAGAGCATCCGAACACGACGTGTTGCCACGCCGAGATGGAGAGTGGTGGATGGAGAGGGCTATGTAGGCGGAATAGGTTACTAAATATATCTACGTCTATTGCATTTTATAATGGATTTCCGCAAAGTCACACCTGAATCAATTAACTATTGTTTCAGGCCGTCTATGTGTGATTACGCCAATTTTTAACCCCCGACATAAACAGGAGATAAGTTTGACGCCTATAATGTCACTTTGTCTGTGTGTTTGTCTGTGGCTCGGTAGCTCCATAACGGCTCGTCCAATTTGAATGCGGTTTTTTTTATTAGAAGGCTGATTAAATCCCGTTGGATGTCATGAAAATCTATTCATTTGAAAATAATCAGATCTTTTCTGATTGACGGATCTCTGCCATACAATGGATTACCATTGTGTGGCAGGACAACTATGGTTATGTGCTAAGAAATGTTACTACTTAGTCACAATCGGCACGTGTGTATGATAAAATGTTTATACGTTGTCAAAGCAAAACGATTATGTACAGTCACGGACTTTAATTGATGAGCCACTTGGCACTGTTCGTATTGTAGCCGGGTAATGCAAATCGGGCTTAGTCGGTTATACTCGTACATCTAGACACGGAAAGTCATGTCCTCGTATTATAAAAAAGAAAATTATATTTAATATCTTTACCGGTTGGCTAACCTGAGAGCCAGGACTACAAACTTGACAGCAGAGTGACTACCCAAAGTCAACCCATTGCAGTTCTAGCAACCGTAATCTAGCGACGATTGTTTAAGCGTAGCCATAGTAACGTTAGCGTACGGAGAAATTTTAATTACTCATTTCAACAAATTCGAAAATAACGTCTCTGACGTCGACATTTCAACTGTCACTGTCTGCGGAAAGGTTTTCAGAATTATCGAGTTAATGAGCTCTGATTCAAAGGAGGTCAGTATCAAATAGATTGGATATACATTGTATTTATTTATCATTGGGAACTTATAAGTCAATCTAGTTATCTATATATACGCACCTTTAAAACGACAATGACGTAAGTGCGAAAACATAATTTTAGAGAAAAACGCTTTTGAATATTTTTTTTTACTTAATCAGTTTTTTTTTTATAATGATGTTTATTATTGTATTTTTTACAAAAAGACATAAAAATAAGGATATAGGCTTATTTGTAAAATATTTTTGATTATTCTAACTCTGATATTTTAGTTGCTATTTATATTATTTTCGGGGGGTGCCTACATTTGCGTCGTTGTTCCAAATAAAATGTTTATTAACTTCAGGAATCCTCAAAGAACAATGACGTAAATGCAGAACATTAGCCTTAATTAACATGTTTTTTTTGGCATGAGGGTATGGGATTACCCATACCCTCATGCCAAAAAAAACATGTTGTATGTTCATTTCTGCCACTGGTGACCTAAAATAATAAATTGTAAAGTTAGTGATAATAATTTCGATCTACCTATTAAAAACAATATTGGCATACTTACAGTGAAATTGACACAATTCAGTCGTGTTTTATAAAAAAAAGCAGAAGAGTCTCCAACGGGACATGGCAAAACTGCTTGGAGATCGTAAGTAGCAATAATCAAATTGTCATCATTCTGACTTCTGTCCATGTCTTGTTGTTTTTCTAATCTGCTTAAGCTTTTCTCTTCTAAATGTAATTTATATTCAGTGGCTAGACTTGATTTAACGTCATCAGGTGCATTTTTGTAACCAACACATTGGTCGCATTGGTCTTTCTTCGGCACAAAGAAGCCAATATTGAACTCGGTGTTTAAAATATACAGATATGTAAAATAACTGGCAGCAGGCAAGTAACTTTCTCTCCTTAAAATCTCGTAATTCCTGTGCATTTCGGCTACCGACAATCCACCATCAACAAAGGTTCTACTTGTACTGGCCCTCAAATAATTGCTTTCTATTTTGGGTATTGAATTGATATGATCAATTACAGATTACCTAACTTCTTCAGGAAGAGTAGAATGATTATCATGAAGACCTCTTTTATCTAAGGGGGCAGCACCCATATTGTCATTTTTGGCTTTTATAACCGTGCGAAGTGTTCTTTCGGCTATATTAAGTGTATTTAACAGAAAAAGTTTGCATACCCTCTTTTCTGCGCCTTGATGTGTAATGTAGTATGCGGTGTTAGGGTTTCTAGGTTCTTTTTTTTCACCATCAACTTTGATTCGTCGATACATAATTTTCAATGGCTTAACACATGAACTCAAAAAATCCCTTTGTCGCTGTAAATTACCCAATTCCCAATAGTGTTTAAAAATAGTCTGTCTCTCCTCTTTAATAAATTTTTTTGAACATGAAAGCCTACATTTTTCAGTACACGTAGGCCCCATAGACTTTCCACTTACAGTTTTTCCTGTCCTTGATACGTATTCTTGTCCAGATTTTTTTTGCAGTTTTGAACGATTTTTTTTCCCATTATTTGGGTTTCTAGTGCGTTTTTTTAGATTTCTTCGGGTCAGGTTGTATATCGATACTACTTAAAGATTCTTCAGATAAACAATGTGCCAAAACTAAAGCTTGGGAAGCAGAAACTGTAGTTTCATTCTCATTTTCATCCTCCGAACTTGAGGAAGAAGAACTGCTACTAGAGCTACTGCTACTACTAGAAGACGACGGTTTAAATTCGTCAGAGCTCTCAGCCGGCGAAAAATCTCCTGTCTCAACAAATGGTGTAACATTCTGACTTGGACTCGCGGACTCAAATCTATCCGGTAACACTGTCTGATTTACTGAACAATGATCGTTGTTTTGATTGCACTGATCTTCTGGACAGTGATTATCACTCTCCAAATTGTTAATTTCACACTTTTGTTTGGCTAATTTTACTAATTTTGCCGCACGAGACTCCATATTGTCGAATGTAAAATGACCTAAAACATGTTATAACAAGAACATGAACACACTTTGGAAACTACAATGACTTCATTGTGATTAGTGTCGTTGTTGCTCTAAATGAAGCAAAGTATTTCACCAAAGTTTGTGATAAAATGACTGAAAACACAGTTAGGTCAATGTAGTTTTAAAAATAAGAAAAATAAATGGCGCAATTACCTGAGCGTCGTTGTAGCACTATGAAACAACTGGTACTCTCCACTCCCCGCGGGCAACTGACCAATGGGTCGTTTTCGATTTAAATTCCTTTTCCAATTACACAACGACGCAACTTCCCTCTAGCGGCAAATATTGCTATTACTTAAAAGTCGATGTCGCACACAAAACTTTAATAGTATTTAAATCGTTTCCCATTAAAAGGTCAGTTTTTGAAATTTTTGCACTTACGTCATTGTCGTTTTAAAGGTGCGATATAAGACTATTTCCGATCACTAGTAATTTGTCATCTTGTTTACGAGCATGCGATTTGTGATCGTGTTTAATCGTGTAATCTCATGAATATATGAAACTGCAAAATCGAAAAGTTTGGAAGTGGCTCATCAATTAAAGTCCGTGACTGTACCTAAGAATCGCACGTGCGTTCCATAGTTTCTTTCTGCTCCCTAGGGATTCGGGGTAGTGTTTATGTATGTATTTTTGATCCGGATTTTCTTATGGATAGATAAAGATGATAATTATTATTTTTGTCGCGGATTCACGCACAAAAACAACAATACTGTAGGTTCTATAAATATTATAGCGTGTTTATATCCCCGGACAAGTTCCCGTTAACTTATTGGGTGGATAATTTCATTCTGTTATATTAGTTTATTTATCTAGTAGATAACTACTTAATGCAGTTTATCTCCGGAAATTGTGGAACAGCAGGCCCATAATTTTCATGTGGGAGTTAGTCACGCAACCGAAGCGAAGTGTAGTGACCTAATATTGCTAATCATTACCTCATGGATATCTACTGGTAACCCATCTACTAAATTGGTAAGAATAAGCATATTAGACTTAAAAGGCGAAAAACACACGGAATATACACTGTATACCAATTTAAATGTATGATAACTTTATAATTTATGGAATGCCAAGCTATTCTAATCCTAAATAATACGAAATTGAGTTTGTTTGTTTTTCACGCTATCACGCTAAAACGGCTGAAGTAGACCATGACCTGGATCAGGACATAGCTTTTTATACCGATATTCCCACGGGTCGAGACTTATGTGGGTGAAACCGCGGGGCGCAGCTAGTATTTTTATAATTGGCAAACTGTCGAAGTGCGACTGGTTTGAGAACTCGTAAAGGAGGCAGGAAATAGTGTTGAAGGCTTATAAAGTCGTTATTTAACACAATCTGTTCTTAGAAAAGGCTGCACGAGAACAGACAAAATAAAATTAATCATTTTATTCCGGGTTGAAAGGTACACACGGCTACACATCAAGCTATACGGAAAACCCTATACAATGCGAGATCAGCATAAACTGGAAATGTATAGCTTGATGTGTAGCCGCGTGTACAGTCGCTGTTGGTAAAATAACAGGTACATGTGACATTTCAAGTTTATTTCCAAGATATAAAATACATGGTAGGGTTGCGGGAAAGTCCGAAAGGGATACCAGGGCCCTTGGTAACAGGCAACTGAAGCAACACGGGTGGGTTTTAGTCAGTAAAAGCCTGACACGCCCTCCCGCTCCGCCCAGAGCGGGAGTACTCATAATAATAAATGATGAATTCCCACCGTCAAATAAAAAATTAAACAAAATAAAAAGGTATATAATAACATCGGTGGATTTAAGGCGAAAACGAGTGCCCCCGAAATACAAATATTTTTAAAAATTTTGTTATTTTCCTGTATATTTTAGATAGTATGTTGTATCGCGACTGTAACTAAACATGTATTCACAGAATTACAATCATTAAAAACATCGATACAACTCTCTTTAACACCTTATTAAATTATTAAATGACTATTTCATGCAATCATGGTATTTGAGGTTAAAAATAAAAGAGTTGTACTAATGATTCCAATGATAATAATTCCGTAAACACATATTTGTTACGATCACGAATTATATTATGTTGATCAACAAAAAACCTAATACTTTTTTTTTTCTTTCAGTTTCAGATTCTTTTATTTGCGAAAACATGTGTAGATAATAATAATATACGAGTACATGGTATGATGCTTATTATAGGTTTTACAAGGTTACTGACCTGTAATTTCAAAAATCGTTAGTTTTGAATTTTGTGGGCTACGTTACCGCATCCCCTTTGGCTAAGCAGGCAGGTTAAGCTACGCTTGCCGGGGTTGGTCCGTGGATGGGTGACCATCTTTACATACTGAGACTCCTCCGTGCCTCGGAAAGCACGTTAAGCCGTTGGTCCCGGCTGTCATTTATGGATCTTTGACAGTCGTTACGGGTCGTCAGAAGCCCGAAAGTCTGACAACCAGTCTTACCAAGGGGTATCGTATTACCCAGTTACTGGGTTGTGGAGGTCAGATAGGCAGTCGCTCCATGTAAAATACTGGTATTCAGCTGCATCCGGTTAGACTGGAAGGCGACCCCAACATAGTTGGGAAAAGGCTAGGCAGATGATGTTAGCGCATCCCCCTTAAACCCCCTTCATTCAAGAGGGCCTTGGCCTCTAGGTGCATGTTTGCTCACGAGGTTTATCCTTCAACGTTTCCGCAATAAAAAAACAAATAGGTAAAGAAAGAAAGAAAGAAAACCGTTTATTTGGACACTTCAAGTACAGGGATAGGTAACTGTGTAGACTGCCCCGTAAGTTGGTCTAGTGGTCCCAAGTGCTACTGCTGAGCATGAGGTCCCAGGTTCGAATCCCGGGTCGGGTAAAAGTGTAATTGGTTTTTCCATCTGGAATTTCTCAGTAGCAGCCTGGAGTCTGGATGTGTGTCCGATTGAGGGGAATAGGCTCTTACATGGGACTTAAAAATAACTGGTAAAATGTGCTTGTACTATAGGACTATAGGTACACCTCTGCCTAACCCTTCAAGGTAATAAAGGCGTGATGTTATGTTAAAAGATGTGTTGTGAATGAAAGTCTAGTATATTAAAAAAAAATTGACCGACTTCAAAAAAAAACAAAACAAAAAAGGACTACTGTACTAAAAACCAAAAGACAAAAGTACTTCTTTAATAATAAGAGAAAAATAAAAAAATAACTTTAATTTCGGAAGTCGGTGTCTTTGCTTTTAATTTTAGTTTTTGGCCACCGACTTCCGAAATTAAAGTTATTTTTTTATTTTTCTCTTATTATTAAAGAAGTACTTTTGTCTTTTGGTTTTTAGTACAGTAGTCCTTTTTTGTTTTGTTTTTTTTTGAAGTCGGTCAATTTTTTTTTTAAAGTTTTATTATTTTTCCATTTTTTGTGTAATTTGATTTTTGTAATCATGGGTAGACCAACTAAAGGAGCCACCCGCATGAAGAAAAACAGAATTAAAGAGACTAATACTGCTGAAAAAGAACGCCTATCTAAGAATCGCAAACGGAGTGCTATGTCCGGTTCCCAAGAATCACCGTTAGCTTGTCATGCTAGGTTATCTCAGATGAGAAATTACATGCATTCTCATTTGTCACAGGAGTCGCCAAAATATGATAAGATCTGCCGACTCAATCTTATTCAAAAACGATTAAGTGGCGAGTCGTCTGAACAGCGCAAGTATCGTTTAGATGTTATACGAAACCGGCTGGCTAATGACACTCCCGTGCCTTCTCAAGAATATAAGGGTGAACACTATACATTTGCTTACACTGTATAGTTCCCCTCATCATCATATTATAAGGTGACCATAATCAGATCTGTAATGTCACTTACAACCTATATGGTTGAAAAGTTCTTATCAATATAAATGAATTAAGTCCAAACACAAGGTAATTACTGAGAACCGTTGAGGAGTTCCGTTAATCGTCCTTCGTCTTCATCATCAGACCCTTAACGACAGTCACAACCCATCCAAGTGTAAAGTTCTTATCAATACAAATTAATCAAGCCCAAACACAAGATATCTGCTGTAAACCACTGAGGAGTTCCCTCGACTGTCTTTCGTCTTCATCATCAGACCCCTAACGACAGTCAGAACCCATCAAAGTGTAAAGTTTTTATCAATACAAATTAATCAAGCCCAAACACGAGGTATCTGCTGTAAACCATTGAGGAGTTCCCTTGACTGTCTTTCGGCTCCATCATCAGATCGACTCCAGGCCTTCATAAAATTGTAGTGCTGTAAAATACTTAATGAATAAATTAAGGAATGCACTAATTGCCCTTACGATTTTTGAAAGTTCCCCTCGATTTCTGTAGGATCCCATCATCAGATCCTGACTTGGTGATAATGGGACCACCTCAGGGGTATAAGCTTTTGAACAAAAAAAGAATTTTTTAAATCGGTTCACAAACGGCGGAGTAATCGGTGAACATACATAAAAAAAAAAAAATAAAAAAAAAAAACAATCATCCCGAACATAGTACCTCCTCCTTTTTTGAAGTCGGTAAAAATAAAGAATAATACGTGGCAAACCGTGCGCCTGGTGGGATTACCCGTCGGCAAAAATGACGTACTTCCATACAAACTTTCATCTTCTTTTTAACTGAAATTAAATTGATTTTAAATTGGTTCCTTCCGAAAAGTTGGAACTTTGACCTTCAATATCTCCGTAACCAGAATGTTCCCAGGTATGGTCCAGAACAAAAAAAAAATATCACAATGTCGGGAATAACAAGTCACTTTCGGCTTCGTTAAGCGTCTTTTTACACCTGTTACATGAAACTCCAGTGCAGAATTTCATGCTTCTTGACCCAGTAGTTTACTAATATATCTACAGAAATGCCCTATAACCAAATAATCCAATATCTTTCAAACTAAGTAGTATTTACATTAATGTTGCTGACAGGAGTTGATTGCTGTTCTGATAACAATAATTAAAAATAAAACGTGAGATATTTCTGTAAAATAATTCAATTCAATCTGTTGATAAATATCACGGCAACAACTTTAGTAATTGGTTAATGTTATTTATTTTTGTCAACAAATAAAATAAGATCTTATTGCAGATTAAGGCCAGTATACGTAATTAAAAATAAAATGTGAGATATTTCTGTAAAATAATTCAATTTAATCTGTTGATAAATATCACGGCAACAACTTTAGTAATTGGTTAATGTTATTTATTTTTGTTAACAAATAAAATAAGATTTTATTGCTGATTAAGGTTTTTGCAGTTTCAACATACATACGGTAAACTTCACGATTAATTTTGTTCTCGTTTTCATCATAATATACATAGAATTTATTACGTGTATAATTTTTTTTTTCCTAGCCTTCGCTGTCCCACTCCCGGACAAAGGCCTCCCTCCACTTCTTCCATCTTTGTATAAATATTTAACTTACGTAAAACATAGAAATGTCGACGTCTTGACTTGTCGTTACATAAGTAGATTGCACTCGTGCGAAGCAGTAGGCTTAAAATAGCCACTTTGGCAGAATCATAATAGAAAAATATTATGAATTATCGTAAAATGTCACAAACTGACAATTCATAACATGATCTGCGTGCGATTCATATTACGAAATAATTCATCTGGTTGACAGTTTTCTATGGAGATTCGTAAAATGGTCCACATATTAATTGCTTTTGTGTCAAATAAGATGAATTGCTAATGACAGCTGGAAATTCAGGAAATGAATTGCTTTCAGAGGAATTGCTAATGTGGCCGTTTTAGGTCCCCAGATCGCTAGTGGTACCTACATATTAATAATAAGATACTTACTTAAAGTCGGTTGTTTTGACATTCTGATGAAGAGAAAAGATAACTCGAGTAGTAATCGAGCCAGCTCAATTTCATATATGCTAACTCACTAATTAGTGGCCATAAAGCCATATCAAACCACAGCGTAGCCACTACAAATCTCCATGGAATTCCTTCTACAATATGACAATGTTGATAAGATTCCTCTATCGAGATTATACCGGCGTCACTTGTTTTGACAGACGGGATGTGAGGTTCTAAGATGTAATACAAATATTATATTAGACTTTATTTTGGTCTGAGTGATTTATTAAAACTGATAATGAGTCGTGGTGCTCGTTTGGGACTCGTTTCATAAGGGGATTTGTAAGTAGCCAGCGAAATTCAAAATTTTCGTTCACGTTATTTTTACGCAAAATTAAAATCGTTCCTAATATTATAAATTCGAAAGTAACTCTGTCTGTCTGTCCGTCGCGCTTTCACGTCAAAACTACAAAACCAATTTAAATAAAATTTGATACACAGATAGTCTAGAGCCTGAGAAAGGACATAGGCTACTTTTGATCGACATAACTCGCGGGCGAAGCCGCGGGCGGAAGCTAGTTGTTTTATATATTTAATAATTTAATTCTTCAAGGACTTTCTAATTAACTACAATAGTTTTTAGTCCGCGCGCGGCCCGTCCGCTGTCATACAGGTTAAGCACACAAACGTACTTATCGTTTTACGTTGTATGTTGATCGAAATTATATTATCTGCTGCAAATAAGACTATTTCGTGAAAATATGACGATTTGCCTACCACTGCGTTAGAAAATAATAACTTAAATAATAACGTAGGTAGATACGGTAACTTCGAAAAGCTGCACCGAAAAATTCATCACCTCGAAAAAATTAAAATGAAAGGCATTGGCATGACAATTGTGTTACGCACTTACTTCACAAGTCTTTATTAATTATATTCTGGAAGTCACATAGACGCAGTTAGCAAAATATGAACTCAATCAACACGATTTTGTCCTTGACAATAAATATCTGAATAATCCTACTGTCCTACTAATATTATAAATGGGAAAGTTTGTGTGTTTGTGTTTGGATGTTTACTCAATCACGCAAAGACGGCTTAATGGATTTGGATGAAATTTGGCAAACAGATAGTTTATAACCTGGATACTAAACACATAGGAACACATATTTACACACAGGATACACATTTTTCAGAGTACATATTTACACATGTTTAACACATAGGATACTTTTTATCCGGATATTCCCACGGAATTGAGACTCACGCGGGTGAAACAGCGGGGCGCAGCTAGTTATTTAAATATATCTGTCAACACAATTACTGATAAATAAATCTAGTCATAAAATAATCTCACAAAAACTCGCAGATAAAAAGTACAGAATAAAAAGATCAATACTACGTGAGCAACCCTCAAAACACAAAAGGTTACAAAACTTTTCACTGGATTTGTTGACCGACTTCTTTTGACCCCAAAACGGAAGTCAATTTCCCCTATGAATATGTAAAAAGAGGGGCCTATGGACTTGGGCCCTTTAGGATGTAATTATAGAATTCGGACCCTGGACTTCGACCCTTCCGGCGGGGTCTATAAAAGTGCTGAATAAAATACGAAGGGGCAAATAGAATTTTTGGGATTTTTTCTTTTGGTTACATTATAGGGTACGGTACGGAATTTGTAGGGTTGTGCGGTGGCGAAGTTTTGGTTTCAATATTTTTGAGTAATTATTTAAAGACAAATAAAATAATACGGCAATGTACACGCAAAAGACAGTATAGTTGACCAATTGCCCTATCACCTTTGTCAACAATTTCCACGAAATTGAAACTTCACTAAGGTTGAAACTATCTATCTAAAGGCTACGCGACGCCGCCGCATTGTTCGCCGTGAGAAATTGTTTTGTTAAAATTCGCGTCGCGCGACGAATCGCCTCAGTTGACGAGTTACGCGAACATACAAGTTGGGAACAGCAGATTTTTTTTTTCTCGATTTTTGGTTTTGTCCCATAATAAATTATGCGTACAATGACCCCTTAAGAGGTTGTTGATGTTTTACAAATAACCCTGTATAGTAATTAATAAGTTTAAGTTTAATAAGATATTGTATTTATTAAATTTTAGTTTACTTTCATAATTCATGTTTTGTGGAATAATAATAATTACTTAATTCATGTTAAATAATTAATGTAATTAACATAATGTAAGTAATTAATATTATTAATTAATAATAATAATTACATAATTAATTAAAATGATTAATTATATTATTATTAATCATAATTATAATCATTAATGAATTCATGTTTTGTTTTTGATTGTGGAATAAACGCTACGTAGCGACTTTATTTAATGGTCATGAAAACGCTGGATTACTGAGTGAGCTCACTTTTCTCAGTTTTGAACTCTGAAATAACTAAAAGTAATATAGTCATTTCAACACCCACGGGCAAACTTATATAAAATTTATCCCTTATCTTTACCGACAATTATAATATCAAATCAGTAGGTATTATTCCGACCTTGAAATATAACCTTTACCTCGAATAATTCCCGAAAGAGCGATATAATTTTATGGCAGACAGTAAACAGATATCTTTACCAAATTGAAGCTCACTTTACATTGAACGAATTAACTTGTAATAGTAAACTTTTGTCTAGTTAATAACATTAAAGGTAGACGAGGCTCTGTTTATACTAGAAGTTTTACGAAGAGTACCTAGACCCGCGAGCACAAACTTTTTTGGAACAATTAATGAATGTTTTTTGGAAAAATAAAAAATTTGAGATTCCCGTTTTTACCAAAATTCCCCCAATTTCATTAAAAATTAGCAAATTTTCTGCAAAGGTTGTATGTTATGACTTGTAGACACCCGCTAGATGACTGCCGCCCCCGCCCCATGTAATAACGCGGTAAAAATCCCCATTGAAAAAAAATGCAACGGTTATTTTTTCTTTAAAAAAATAAACACCTATTGAATATACTGTAAGTATGATTCTTAACAACACCCTCACGGATCGGACAGGGTTTTTGTTACACGCTGTATACTTTTTTTGTGCACAGTAGCGCCATCTGTGACCATATCGTAAAACTAATATTAATATTGGTTTTAAAGCCTCGTTTTAGCGGAATAAATTCTCAAAATGGTGTTAAAAACCGCATCAAAATCCGTTGAGTAGTTTAGAAGAACAACGCGGTCATACAGACAGACAGGAAAAGTTACTTTTAATTTTATAATAATAATATGTATGATTTATGAATATAGAAGTCTATATGTTTAATTTCCAGAGTAGCATCCCTAAATATCGTCGTAAAAACAGAGGCTTCGATGGCCCATTTATAACGATTTCAGCGACCAAACCATAATGTGCTCCCCAAAATATTCGCATCAATGAAATTTAAACAGAATTAAGGCTAGCACATACTATAAATCATGTGCCATATTTAGTACGCAGCTAATAATTTCCCAAGGGTTGGCTTCCAATACCAGTCTAGTGTGATCCTTTGTGTTACTGGCTTTATCTGTGTATGAGCGTAAGTTCGCCAATGGGAAAGCAGGGAATCTAGATTATCTTCATTATATGAGCTTCCATTTTGCCGGAACGTTTCATGATGAAAATATGTAAGCCAGAAGACAATAACTACTAAAATTTCTTGAAATTAGTTGTTAGACTAAACTAATTTGAAGACATGACATCCATCAACCAGCACTGGTCCTAGTGGATTACGGCCCGCTTCCTTTTATAGAGAGGAGGCCTGTGTTCTAGTAGTAGAAATATTATATGCTGTTGTCACGGCGTTTCGTGATAAAAATATTATAGTATCGTTTTAATTCATCCATCTTTACATACCGAGACTCCTCCGTGCCTCGGCAAGCACGTCAAGCCGTTGGTCCCGGCTGTCATTTGTGGATCTTTGACAGTCGTTATGGGTCGTCAGAAGCCCGAAAGTCTGACAACCAGTCTTGCCAAGGGGTATCGCATTACCAAGTTACTGGGTTGTGAAAGTGAGATAGGCAGTCGCTCCATGTAGAATACTGGTCAGCTGCATCCGGTTAGACTGGAAGCCGACCCCAACATAGTTGGGAAAAGGCTAGGCAGATTGTTTTTTTTATCGTTTTAATTATTGCGTGAATGTCAACAGGTCTCTGTAACTTTGAACCATGATGTTAATAAAGTGGAATTGCATTAAAAGAGTCTTTATGAGTTAGTTATTTGTCTTGAGTTTCGATATTTTAAAATAGAGGTGTGCAGCTTTGAAGGCCAAATCCCGTAATAAAAAAACCGGCCCAGTGCGATTCGGACTCGCACACTAAGGGATCCGTAACTATCGTTACGGATCGAGAAAAACCGCAAAAAAACACGTATCTTATATGGGAACCCCCTTCAAATATTAGCATTATTTAATTATTATTATTTGTTGTCAATAATGGCGATAGAAATACATACTTAATCCGTGAAAATTTCAACTGTCTACCTATTACGGTTAATGAGAAACAGCCCGCTGACACAGCCAGACGGACAGATGGTCGGACGGACGCACGGACGGACGGACGACGGACGGACAGCAGAGGCTTAGTAATAGGGTTCGTTTGGCACCCTTCGTGTACGGAACTCTAAAAACGTTCAAAATCTAGTCGCAATATCATGTCAGCGACAATCAATGTCAAAACCTTGTAGAAGATCTATCTTTCTCTAAATCTCAGTTTCTTGATATTGTTTTTCTGATATTAGAATGCAAATGTTGTTAGAAATTTTATGAATTTTAATGTATTTTATTTTTAATTATAATAGTTATGAATTGTATGAAAAACCGGCCAAATGCGATTCGGACTCGCACACCAAGGGATCTGTAAATGTATTTGTAAATTGGACTTGATGCCTTAATAAATAAATAAAAATACGCAATCTGGTGGTTGCCCAATGCCCAGCATCGAACCTTGCTGACTGATTAATATTTTTACCACGGAGTTCGCGTGCACGCCTCTGGCATGGTCTGAAATCACTAACGTGCAATAAGCAATGTTTTTCTGTACCTATGTGAAAAGATATTTTGCCCTACAATGGGGCTAATGTCAGTACTGTTAATATTATGAATGTATAGGATATCATACAGCAGCTTTATTTCCCGTTGTTATTACAACAAAAGTTCTTAAAAAAATTGCTGAACCTAATAAAACAGGACGATAATATCTTGACGTTTTGAGAATAATAAAACAAGTAATATTTATGACAGTTAATTATTTTGTTAGATTGTCAGCTGTCGAGATTTCTAAGTACGTTCAACATTTTAGGGATTCGTATTATCATTGCATCTACCTACATTTGTGTAACAGTGTACCCTTGTCATTTCGTGATGTCAGTCTGTCTGTCACAGGAATGTTGTGTGAACGAAGGCTAGGTCGTGTGTTTTGCTTATTTGTGCCAGGGTAAGGCTCTGTGCAAACCTGAAGGCCAATTCTCGTATTTAAAAACGTTCGAAATTTAGTCGTAATCTCATCTCGGCAACAATAAATTCCCATATTCAACCGAATAAATTATTTGATTTGAAAAACCTCATACATTATTTTTTACAGATTGATACAGATTTGTGAACGTTTTGAAAAATAAGGGATTGCCGGAAAACAGACTAAGCTCTATGAAATGAATGATGGCGCGCACACTCGCAACAAAACTATTATGGATTTTTTTTTTGTAATGTGACCATCGGACTATTAAGTCATTAGGTCTCGAGTTAGGACCCAATACACGCACCTCTGACTTTTCGGATTCATGTGTGTGTATTGTATAATGATCACTTGCTTCAAAATCTTATTTAAATGATAGACAACAGCAAGTTCAAATAAATGGTGTCAATTCACTCGGTTTAAAAGTAAAAATGGGTGTTCCACAAGGCTCGATATTGGGTCCTTTCCTCTTTTTAGTATATATTAATGATCTACCCCATTTATTAAAAAACCAACCACAAATGGTGTTATTTGCTGACGATACTTCTTTAATTTTTAAGATAAATAGACGTGCATTAAATCTTGACGACGTAAATAACGCCCTACTGCAGGTCCAAAATTGGTTCACTGCTAATAATTTAGTATTAAATGGGAAAAAAACGAAATGCATAAGATTTTCTTTACCGAATGTTAAAAGTAGTGATTGTGACATAGTATTGAATGGGGAGAAACTAGAATTCGTCGATAAAACTGTTTTCCTGGGGATCACACTCGACTCAAGGCTGCAATGGGGTCCTCATTTAACATCTCTTGCAGGACGGCTAAGTTCAGCAGCATACGCTGTGAGGAAAATCCGTCAATTCACTGATGTAGATACCGCGAGGCTAGTCTATTTTAGTTACTTTCATAGTATCATGTCTTACGGTATTTTACTATGGGGACGGGCTGCTGATATCGATTCTATTTTTATTCTGCAGAAAAGAGCGATCAGAGCAATATATGGCCTCCGCAGGCGCGATTCTCTACGGGAACTGTTTAAAGATATTAACATCATGACGGTACCTTGTCAATATATCTATGAAAACATCATGTACGTAAGGAAAAATCTAAGTCTTTTCAGTAAAAGAGGTGAAAGACACAATTATAGGACTAGAAGTAGGGACCAATTAGTTCAACCGGGCTTCAGACTGGCTAAAGTAGACTCAACTTTCATGGGGTACTGTTTAAAATGTTATAATAAAATACCTCCCCACATACTCCAACTGAATGAAACAAAATTTAAATCTTGTATAAAACGCACACTATGCCGCCAAGCATATTATAAATTAGGGGATTACATTACGGATAAAAATGCTTGGCTCAGCGCTGGTCCAGCTCCACAGGGCGCATAAACTAATTGATTAGCATTCGAAATAATTGTTGGAGCTGCTGAAGATTGTAAAAACTATATTTACATTGTATAAATTCAATCTCCTAGTATTGTATAACTGCATAGCACATGTGTGTGAGCACTATGTACTTACCTAAGTACTTTAAAGCTACCATTTACTAGGTACGTCTTTCATTGACTTGAATGTGCCCTGGCGACTGAGAGTATGTCATGCTCACTTTAATGTCTCGCTGGTGGTGGCGTGTGTGTTGGATCATTAAGTTCCCTTCAAAATGGTTGAGCTGAATGGTGCTGATCCATGCGTCATGTTCGTGAACGGGCGCCATCAGTAGGGACTGGTCATCTCTTAGCTGCCACGGCTTATTTTAATTTATTTTAATTTTTGAATTGTTTTGTTTCTTTTTTATCTTTTTACGGACGGACATTGTTCTCACATGTATAATTTCAACATGAATGATGTAACCAATATATTGTAATAATATTCTGATTCAAAAGAGTGTCCGTGGAGTTTCTTGCCCGTTCTTCTCCATAGGAACCTACGCTTTGGAATGGGCAACTAGCTTCATCTTTCTGACTGACCGACCCCTTGACAATTCAAAAGTGCCTGTAATTGGTTTATTTGAAATAAATGCTTTGAGTTTGAGTTTGAGTTTGAGTTTGAGTTTGAGTTTGAATCATTGAAGTAAAACATCATGAGGAAACCAGCATGCCTGAGAGATATTTCTTGAGGGCATGTAAAGCCAAGTCTCTAAAGTTAAATCTCTGACACCAGCATTGCTATTCTGTAACCGTATCGTCGTGAAAACTTAGGTGAAGTGAGCGTGGAGTGAGCTGTCATTGTCATCGATTCCTACTGATACTAAGGCAGTGACAATTCAATTCAAGCTCACTTCGCCTAAGTTTTCACGGTGAGATGGTTACAGAATTGCAATACAGGTTACTCACTACATAACCATACGAAGAAGAAATAAAAAATAAAACTAACGCTTTTACTGTGTTTTGCGCAATGACTTGTGGAATTGGAATAGAATGTACATTTGCTACCTATCGGAATACAGTCAAGATAAATTGCTTTTTTCTTTCCCTAACATCGTTAAAATGATGAAGCTCCAATCCTCAAATAAAAGACATAGCAAAAACATTTCTAAGAGAAACGCGTTGCTATGATTTTTTTGTCAGGCGCCGGACGTATCATTACAGTGACAAGATACAAATAATAAGGACTGTGACAGACTATTATTTTGCAGAACGTCAGTTGTCATCATTTTTGACGTGGGTGAAGTCGGTTGTTATACGAATAAGTCCGTAGCGAAGCTTTCTTGCTTCTTGTTTTATGAATAGAGAACGAATATTGCGTTTTTGGAGTGAATTTGTTAGAGTCCCCAGAGTGAAGTTTATACTAGTTCTTGGCATTATTCTGGTATCAATATTTCAGTGGAGTCTTATGTTCATTTAGTTGCAAGTGACTTTTCTCTGTAGGAAATTAAATATCATTAAGTAGAATATATCAATTAAGGTGAATGATGACAGAATTATTTTTGTTTTGAATCTCATGTGGCTTGTGTTGTTGTCTAATGTCTAGCTTTGTAATATTATAATATTGTAATATTATAACTATACTTTGTTATTTTGATAAATGCATTGCCTTCTATCAGTGACTGAGTACCAACAAATACATATACAAGCCCGTAGCTTGCAGAATAGTTAGATGAGAATTACTGGCATGTGTATTCTCGGCTTAACTATTGATCTGTCAGTTCAATAATTGCACGATAGCGGCGCAAATGCTAATCACATTGATAATAAAGTCAGGGATATTAATTGTTTAGCTAATTGACAACTACAGTATTTTTATCTCAAAAAACGACGTGCGCCCTTCTTATGGTAACCAATTACTGTACAAACACGCTGTAAATGTGTGCGCTTACAGACACATTCACAGCGCTTTTGTACACTTGATTATCACAAGTAAAGCGCGCGTCGCTTCGTGAGATGAAAATAATATAACTTAAATTGTCCGAATATTCAAATGAAAGCTGTCATCTTTTGTACATTTTATAAAAAGGCACGCCAAATTGCCCAAATTAGTTTCCCTGACTTTGTAGATATTACTTGCTAAACTAATTTTTTCAGTCAAAGCTTTGTCGATGTTTTTTGTTTTGGATATCCATACATATTATAAAACGAATTCCTCCACGGCGTCTGTCTGTCGTCCTGTACGCGATAAACTCAAAAACTACTACACCGATTTTCATGCTGTTTTCACCAATGGATAGAGTGGTTCTCGAGTAAGGTTTAAGTATAATAATAACCGACATCCACGCGGCCGAAGTCGCGGGCATCAGCTAGTTATTTAATAAGAATGGTACTATTTAGAACACAAAAACCGTATTCCCTATCATCTCTCTCCAAAACAATCGATGATCTCAATGAAATTAATCTCCCTGCCATTAGGATAGCAGTAATTAATGCTGGAAGGCAGTAAATCGAATTATCCACTCGATAATTAGATATAGTACCCGTATAACGTAAATTAACTTCGTTACAGTCCATTTGAATAGGTACAATTATGGCGTCTTGTAGGATATTAAGTTATAATAAAGGCAGAAGGTTAGCATTGTTTTATAAAGGACTAGCTGCCCGCCCCGGCTGCACTCGGGTAGCACTAAGTACTTATCTGCGGCGCACCTACCTACCCTACCCTTCCCTACCTACCCTACCTACCTACCGCACCTACCTACCATACCTACGCTACCTACCTACCGCACCTACCTACCATACCTACCCTACCTACCTACCCTACCTGCCTACCTACCCTAGGGTAGGTAGGTAGGTAGGTAGGGTAGGTAGGTAGGCTAGGCAGGTAGGGTAAGTAGGTAGGTGCGCCGTAGATAAGTACTTAGTGCTACCCGTGTGAAGTCGGGGCGGGCAGCTAGTGTATGTATAAGTTTAATATTCATATATGAGAGAGAAGGGAAGGTACGTCTCTCTCGTTATCATCAATCATATTAAAATTTAAACTACTGTGGGCAAACTATGGGTTGTGTTGGTTATTGCGTAATAGAAAAACCGTTTGCAGTTCAGATCAAATTATAGTGTACGATCAAATTGATTACACTAGCAATTCACATACTGTAGGTACACAACACAACTATACGGAACGCGCGACAGTTCCTAAACGTGTTCACTGCTTGACCGCCACCGACAAACTCTACTCCGGTCGAACGTTATTGTTGTTGACTCAGTAGAGCGCCGCTCGGTGGCGCCCCGATTCGTCAAATCAGTGACGTATTTCCGACATGTAGGTAGATTTTATTGGAATTCTTTAACTGGTAGTCAAAACTGTATCAAATTCTTTTGCGACTTTAATTTGTAATATGACAGAAGTTGCGCTATTTGGGATTTTTGGATGTTGTAAATGCCGTGTTGATCTAATGGTTGCAAATATGACTGCTGAACAAGGGTTCTTGGGTTCGATCCCAGAATGAGTAAAAAACGTAATTGAGGTTTTCCGTCAGAAACTTTGTAGTAGCAGCTTGTATTTAGATTTGACCAAATATGGGCCAACGCTGATAGTCCCACATTTAGTCACAATTTGTTTTCTCCTCCTGTCTCTCTCTCTCTCTATCTATACTCTCTTCTGCCTATCATTTCGAGAAATACAAGTCATCATCGTCGTCATTTACCTAGCCTTTTCCAACCTATGTAGTCTAGGTCGGCTACAAGTCTAACCAGATGCAGCTGAATACCAGTATTTTACATGGAGCGACTGCCTATCTGACCTCCAAAACCCAGTAACTGGGTAATACGATACCCCTTGGTATGACTGGAATAAAACTGTGATGTACAAATTCCATTTTGACAAAATCTCTTCAACACCTTTTCGAGATAAGACCACCAATTTATCCTTTACCGTACCATAAACACGCATATCTCGACATTAAAAACCTCACCCACCTAATGACATAAAAAACGAGCGCCTCCACCAACCTATTACTACAGTATGTCTTAAAAAAACTGGCATAAATTTATTCATGAGTCGCTGATCGCGTTCCAGATAGGTCCCTTGTGGTTTTATTACAGTGTTTACTGCGGTTACGCGCCCACAACGCTGCTGTGGGCACTAAAATGGTAGCCTGAAGTGTAATTGTAGATTTTGTGTAGTACTTGGACGTTTTTGGTTGATTTAAGAGTTGGTTTGAGTTGAAGAGTCCTTATACTAGGCGATAGTGACTTTGTGGTAACTAATTTGTCTTATAAATTGTGTTGATTTTGGCAATTTGTTGACTGTTTGTTGATTGAAAGTTTAAGTTATAGGAAACTAGCTGGTGCCCGCGACTTTATTTGCGATCCAGGATGAAAAAGTAGCCATGTCTTTCTCCTGGTCATGTTCTACCCATGTGCCAAATTTCATCCAAACTCGTTCAGCCGTCAAACAAACAAACTCACATTGTTCACCCAACTAATTAGTTCCATTTTTGTTTGCGTATGGTTCTACATAACTTAATCTTTAATAGTTGTCATCATCTGCCTAGCCTTTTCCCAACCATGTTGGGGTCGGCTTCCAGTCTAACCGGATGCAGCTGAATACCAGTATTTTACATGGAGCGACTGCCTATCTGACCTCCACAACCCAGTAACTGGGAAATATGATACCCCTTGGCAAGACTGGTTGTCAGACTTTCGGGCTTCTGACGACCCGTAACGACTGTCAAAGATCCACAAATGACAGCCGGGACCAACGGTTTAACGTGCTTTCCGAGGCACGGAGGAGTCTCGATATGTAAAGATGGTGACCCATCCACGGACCAACCCCGGCAAGCGTAGCTTAACCTGATGAATCGACCCGTGCGGCTGTTATTACTTAGCCACGAGCTTCTCCTCGAGTTGTGTAGGTAAACAATATGTTTTAACTCTATTATTAGGTATTTTTAATCAATGGCTTTTATGGACGTGCTGCTAAAACAGTGCCAGTACATCT
Source organism: Lithophane leautieri (assembly GCA_949152455.1). Classification (NCBI taxonomy): domain Eukaryota; kingdom Metazoa; phylum Arthropoda; class Insecta; order Lepidoptera; family Noctuidae; genus Lithophane; species Lithophane leautieri. The sequence goes on along the minus strand of OX424482.1, from coordinate 3,926,121 downwards.
TAGTCAGTTCTAGAGGCTAGACTTCTAGGGGGTATTATTTATTTACTTGATACTAACAATATGTGTCTATCGCTTACATAAACGATGCCATCGATTCAGCTTCGTCTTCTATACATCTATACAAATAAAAAAAATTGAAGTGTCTGATTGTAATATCAAAATAAATAACAGCTTTTTACTTAATGCATGAGAAAGTACACTTAAAAGGTAGATGTAAAAAATAACGGTTTTGTCTGTCTATCTGTTTGTTCCGGCTTATTTTTATCCGAAACGGCTGGACCGATTTTGAAATGACTTTCATTGACAGATAGCTGATGTTACAAGGAGTTAAAATAATTAGTGTCCACGCGAGCGAAGCCCCGATTTACTAAAACTATATAAAATCTTCACAATACCACAGATTACTGAATAATTAATACATATAACTGAGGAATCTAAAGAACCACTCTGTTAAACAACATGTTGATAGGAAACCCTAAAAAATCTTAATACAAAACGTAATTCTAAAAAACGATTTCAAAATAAATTCAAGCAATGTGAAAATAAACGAGTCACATCCCGAAATCCTGTTTAACTTCAACACAATGATAATTTCATATACGCCGCAAAATCGTACCACAAATAAATTGCTCGATTTTATGTTTTTTCAAGCAATAAAATCGATAAAAGGTTTGCCATCAATGTAGCAATGTTATTACCCGAAATATCATTTGTATACGAATTGCCTTTTCAAAAGTTTGCAAATATTATGTGCCGTAATGTATGTTAAATAATGTATGAAGTTCACAACGAAACGCGAAAGCATATTAACTAAAGTTGCCCAAATATTGTGAATGATGCGTGACTATGTCAACGCATCGTTGATTTAAATTTTGTGGCGGCGCCAAACAAATAAACAAACAAATTAATTACATAATTAAAGCGTGTATTTGGCGCCGCCTCAAAATGTGTTACTTAAATTAGTTTAGGAGCTTAGTTACACTAAAAGATTATTTCATTTTATTTTTCGCTTTTCAGTTATTTTTTTTCGTCGGTTTAATCTTTTGTAAAAAACGTTTTTATTTATCGCTTTTGAGTTACCATTTATTGTTGTGGCTTAAATCTAATTTGTGTGCAAAATTTCAGCAAAATCGGTTCACAGTTGAAAATTCAGTAGGTGACAAATCAATCAACTCCGATTTTCTACCCTTAGGGGTGGATTTTAGTTTTCAATTTTATATGGCACCAACTTCGAGGTATACCAGTAAAAAAAAATCGATCAAATCGGACCAATCGGAAAAAAGTTATGCATGGTCAAACATGAAAAAAAAAAATACATGTCGACTTGAGAACCTCCTCCTTTTTTTTTGTCGGTTAAAAATCCATTGCATACAGATTAATTTAAATATACAACGTGATGCTACAATGGAGACATTAATTTATCACACGGGTAGTCTAAGTGGCCAGTAATTATAAAAATTATAATAAGGGTCAATTTACCCCGAGACGCGAAGCAACACGCAGTTTTTTATGATCTGATACAATATCGAATTTATTTACTAAACAATAAGGTACTCGCGCTGCGCAGCACCGCGCATCTCAGCGTACTTTCACACGTGTCAACCCTCGCACTGAAATTATACCTTTTCATGAAGAAAATAAGTTCGATAATTGTTAAAAAGTGCTCGCAGTATCGCGTCGCTTCACGTTGCGGTATGAGCTGACCCTAAGATAAAATAATTTAAATAAAATCCAAGCAAACTAAATAATAAAGCTCGCTCTTTCCTTCAATTTGCCTACTCTTTGCATGTTATTTGTTTTAATTTCCTTGATACAATGTTATGGTCCGTGATTCCGGCTAATGACCTCTGCGCTTCAGTACTTAAAGTACAGGTTGCTCCAAGAAGCTACTTTAGAAAGTTTAAATAAATCAATAAATAATAACGTTTAATAAAATTAAAATATCTTCATAAAACGAAAACGTAAAGCCGCATATGTGTGTTAAATTAATTTCGCCACTAAAGCGGTACGCTGTATTGCTAAAATACAATTTTATTAAAATACTTTATAAAATCATATTACTAACATTTTGCTATGCAATCCTACCGTTTATCCTAAACTAGATGATACCAGTAAACAATGAGTGATTTTAATTATAATACTTCCGACCTACCGAATTGATCATTAAGCTATCAAATGAATTATTATTATAAGATCGAGTATCAAAGTTTCAAATGTATACATCCAGAGGATATCGTAGTAAATTAGCTTGCAAAAAAAACATCAAATTCATAGGCAGGAACTACGAAATGAAACTAAATAAAAGCATATAAAATACCTTTGACTCAAAGAGAAACGCATTCACTGAAAAGAAAATTCCAAAAATTAGTCAAAAAGACTAAAACTTTCAGCTGCAAAGAAATCATACCATACATTGAATTAAAACACAAAAACGAAACGAACACGCGAGAATTCCACGAAAAAACCCGAATATTTTTCATAAAGCAGTTTTGAAATAATCTAGGAAGCTGCCTTGAACCATTCGAGTTCAAACAAAACATACGGTTCGTTCAAAAAAATCTCTTCGTCCAAAGCATTTTGATTGAAAACTCCACAAAGTTCAGAGTTCCGATTCAAATTGATTCCTGAATAAAAAAAGTCATTGTTATTTTGTGTTGAGACGCAACAAAGCCATGCATACTCATTGGAGCTGGAATTGTTGGTTGAAGATATAGTACTGTTATTAAAACGATATTGATATAATGGTTACGTTTTTGCTTCGATACAAGAGACATTGAATGAAAAGTCTATTAATAGATTATGATACACTTTCTTGGCTTCATAAATGTTATACATAATTTGTCTTTGTTTTCTGTTCATGTCAATACTTTTTCGATCATTTTAATTGTCTTCATAATCACCATGCCTACAAATCGCTTATTTAAACGATCATGATGCCAGCAACTGCGCTCTATGGCTTCTGGACCCAGCATTGCTATTCTGTAACCATAACATCGTGAAAACTTAAGTGAAGTGAGCGTGGAGTGAGCTGTCATTGTCATCGATACCTACTGATGCTAAGGCAGTGACAGTTCACTCCAAGCTCACTTCACCTAAATTTTCACGGTGAAAGTTACAAGTCTACCTAGAATGTTAATTTTTATTAAATTCGTAGCTCATCTCCATATTCAACATTGTGACACTAAATTGTTTTTGTATGTAATATGGGTCAAGGACCTGAAATAAATGAATTTAATTTAATTTTATTTTATATTCATAATCAGCCTTAATGTTCGGAACTGCTGGAACACGGACATCAAGTCATCTCTCTCTTTTTACCACATTTAAAAAAAGAAAATCGAATTTAAACATTTATTACGGTACTAAGCACGACACTTGTAAACTTCTAGGACGGAATAGAGAGTCGCCAGACATTCTCAGGATTTGTTATGATTTTGTACAAGTTGTAACTTACAAATAATGTTTTGATAAATAAAATCACGTCGGCTTCCAGTCTAGCCGGATGCAGCTGAATACCAGTATTTTACATGGAGCGACTGCCTATCTGACCTCCACAACCCAGTAACTGGGTAATACGATAACCCTTGGTAAGACTTGTTGTCAGACTTTCAAGCTTCTGACGACCCGTAACGACTGTAAAAGATCTACAAATGACAGCCGGGACCAACGGCTTAGTGTTCTTTCCGAGGCACGGAGGAGTCTCAGTATGTAAAATCAAAAACAGCTAATGATACAATATGAATTTCTTCTACATTATCATCATCTCACAGAGTTTCCTCTTCAAATAACCCCATTATTTCTGACATCGTAAACAAAACGCTTTTAAAAATGTAAGTTAATTGTTGGCAACCTGTTAGGAGCAGCTCTTTGATCAGTGAACGGAACGGATATTCGATGTTATATTTAGCTTCCCTTTTCAACAGGGATATTTAATTAATAATTTTTAATGTCCCCTTTTAGTGAAAATTCAAAGTATTGGAGTTAAAAGGATACGTCTATGTTCGTGTATTTTTTACTCAACTAAATAAGGCTTGAAGAAGGAGCTATAGGTAATTTTTATTTCGTTATTTTTTAAAGTTTGTCATAGACAATATTGTCATCACTGTGTCTAGTTTAGTTTTCTTTTATTGTTTTTTTTTTTTTTTTGTTTTTTTTTTTTTTTTTTTGTAAATATGCACCCTGTTGCTATTTATTAATGTAATTAGTTATTATTTAACCTTGTCTTTGTATGTTGTACTGTCTTTTGTGTGCATCAAATAAACGTTTTATCTATCTATCTATCTTTTATGAATTACAGGCTGTATGTGAGATATTTTGTTGAACGAATTTCAACAAATTGTGGCTGTCATTCGTGGACTTAAGAGACTGATGACTTCAAATATCAAATATTCTGGGGCTTAATATAATATTCAATTTTATTCTGGGGCATTAAACTTATTTATTTATTTAATACTTTAAGCACACAAATGCACAGACGCGGAATGCCATAGGCATTTCCTACGAGTCAACCTTTGAGTGATGCAGAGACAAACAGTGGTAGGTGCAATAACAAAAGTTGTGGAATAAATGTTTATTTAAATACGTAAACCTATTAAAACTATAATGTACCTATTATATATATATAATATAATAAACCTAAATACTTAATTACTTGATACTTATGTATAAACGTTGCTTATACATAGTTAAGTAATATTTTAACGCCTGTTTACACGTTTAAGCGTCTCTTAAGTTTAAGCAAAGTTTCTAAATAGAATGTTTACACTTTAGCAATTAAATATTCCTAATACTATGCAAAATGTTACTCATTCCAGTCCGGAAAACAGTGTAGCCATGTAAGTAATTTTGAACAGCCCGAAATCCTGAAAAAGCCACGTTGCAGTGCAGAGGATTCTACAAAATATACTATGCTTTTCAATTCTTGGAAAAACGCTATTGCAGGAACTGTTTTAACATATATTTAACGTATATATTTTAAGCTAACTGAGCTCCACTGTTTTAGCCGGTTTTTTGAGAGAATATATCGTTTGTTTTTAAAGGATTTTATTTTGTTTCACATCCATTTATCTTCTAAACTTGCAGTAGAAACTTATGATAGATAGTTTACTGCTATTATTGGGTTTTTCCATCTGAAATTTTTCGTTTGATCGCAATAGGCTTGCCCCCTATTAAATGGGACTTATACATAACTGGAAAAATGTGGGTGTACTGTAAGTACACATCTGCCCAACCCTTCAGGGACACAAAGCGTGATGTTATGTTATGTGAAGATAATAAGGATGGTGGGTATCAATAAATGCATTAGGATAGTATAGGGGATTGTGTGTGATCAGTAGTATAAGCCGCGATTTACGAGTTGTAAGTCGTTGGTTTGAACTCAGGCAGGTACTTTAATTTGTATAAATTACTCCGCCACTATTGCATTGTCCTTGAACAAAAAATTCGAAGATTTGTGGCATTCATCAACTCGCACTAGGCTCGTGTACCAATAATGGGAACATTATAGGCTAATTTTACAGGGAGCTGGTAGCTACCTATTTGAATCTATTTAGAAAATAATTATGACTTTGTAAAGTCCCCAAAGTTACATGGTATTAGACTTGCATACATAAATAAAATGCTGCAATTAATTACGTTAAGTTTTTTGCTCAGTTTCGTTGGTGGTAGGACTTATTTAAAGTTCGTCAGGCTAGCTACCACCATCTTATTCAAGTCTGTCGCCTTAACAAGATAGCCAGTTCCTCTTTGGTTGAGGATTTCAGGTGAAGCTCGCTTCCACCTTTGGCCTGATAATCACTTACCATCAGGTGAGATGCAGGCCTAGAGCTTACCAGTAGTGGATAAAAATTTAAGTTTTTATAAAACACTTTCCCTTTGTTTCAGGTCCCTAAAGATGTACATCTTATGGATTTACTTCACTGCTGCAGTCTTAATTAATTCTTGTAAGTACTTTGCTTTGATCAATATTGTTTATATTAAGAGGCCAGCGGAGCATCGGTTGCAACTACAAATCGAATGATACAAATGTTGCGTTAGTGTGCCTGTCGTAGCGATACACACAGCTACCTTGCAGTGTACGACCACGCACACATTGACATTGACATGATATTTGCTTGACGCGATAGCACTACTGTGATAAAATTTGGATATGTTCCGTAATACCTTGAAATGATGAATGAAAACTGAAGTTTTTTCAATTTTTTTTCCATAATTTGTAACTTGTTAATATAAGCTATGTATCTGCTGAAACAATATTACAAATATTGTTTATAATACAGAAAAAACAATATGAAAACAGGTCATTTACGCTGTAAAAATGTGCAAAATTCAATTCGCTTAAACTTCATTTTAGGTAAGTTTTTTGGGAAAAAAAAAAGATAGGAACTTAGATAAATACTGCCTAAATCCAAATACCAACATAATATGCTGGAAATATGCTCAAATTGCAAATGATTTAGGTATTGCGTCTGTATGGAAAGTTCATCGGTCGCCGCATTCTTAACCTCGTATTTAATTGTTTACTCATGTGTCTCTTGCTTCTGTTTCATTAGTTTTCAGGTCGTTCGATGTTTACCAAGGGTTTTGTCCTTTGGTACGAAACCTTTGATATGAAATTGAGTACCCTAAAAATCGATATAGAAATTCGATGAATTTATCAAAATAATGACGTAGTTATTCCATTTTTATTCTGTTAAAACATATAATACAAATATCACAAATTATAACTTTATCACTTATTTTTGTTTGCTATTGTATTTAAACTTTAGAGGTATGAGGAACAGGGTGTAAAGTTCACTCATCCATCATAGAAAAGGGAGGATCCTCCGACCAGACGTGTTTGTGTCTGGCGGGCAACTGCACAACGATTGATGTCGGGTTCTTGTATATATCTCCATTACACAGTAAACTTTAATTGCGCGATGCAGGATTTATGTGACGTAAGGATTTTTGTCTGGCGTCAGGTCAGGGACCGCTACAAAACTGTCATAAGTTTTTTTAAAGTAAATTAAGATTATGTTTTGTGGTGAATGCGGTGTGTTATACCTATAATAGACATATATACCAGTACTTTTATTATGTTATTGTTCTGTTTTAATTTTTGTATGTAGGTACTGCTGTTTTTATAGGTATCAAATAAATAAATAATTCACTCAACACAAGAGTAAGCCCGTCACTGTCAATAAAATAGCAAAATGGTTTTGCGATAAACTCATTTACAAACATTCGCTAGTTCACCGTCACTTTAAAACAATTGTCGCTGCACCCGACATACGTCACTAAACTACACACAAACAGAATTTCCGAACACCAAAACAAAGCCGGCAATTGTTTTATTTTTTCTACATACAACTCCGCGAAATAATCACGGACTCACGGACACGCTCAGTTACTTCCATTCATTTGTGCACTCATTCACTCGGTCTTTCATTCACTCTTTGACTTCAGTTCGCATAAAAATGTTGTAATGAGAACGAAATTTTTGTTACATAGCACGGTGTTTAAGTATTTGTGCTATGTTTGGGATTTGGGTGACCCTAAAAGGGTAGGGCTGTAACGTACATATTTTATAGGGTTTTGGTATTTTGATGCACAAGTACCTGTGATTTATAAGGTGATATCTAAGTATTATTCGATGAACAAAATTGTACGCAATTTTACACATAAACCAGGTATTGAAACTCGAGAGCTCTGCGATCGACTATGGAGAAATATTTTCACAAATATATTTTTATTTTGACGTAAGTACTTATACAAAATTATCACCAGTAATTGGATTTATCTTAAGAAACAGCTCACAATTTTTTTTCCTGTACTTAAAAATGTTGCTCATTTATTTAGATAGACTCTAGAGTAGGTACTCTAATAGTGAACATGGATTTTATTATAATGTTACTAATTACCTACTTATGCTAATAACTTCATCGAGGCTACGCAGACTTTCTGTTAAATTACAAAAGGTTTTAAAAATGGTAATCAATTATTTAGGTAGGCTTTAGAGTAGGTACTCTAGTGAGTAGTGAACATAGATTTTATTATTATTATATCGATGAAGTTATTATAACACTAATAACTTCATCGATAGTACGCAGACTTCCTATTAAATTACTGTTAGGTTTTTTTAGTTACTAAGTAGCCAACCCTAATTTCAGAAAGGAATTGAAACTAGTAAAGAAATTCCGGTCCTTATACTGATCATCTGGAATAGACATCCAATTAAGAGAAAACGCTTTTATTTTGGTAAAATATCATATAGACTAGTTATTTGATATTTTAATTTGGTCCTTTGATGAAAACCTAGGACCAATTTTCTTGTGGGAGTTATGTTTTATGGAAAAGATAAGTATTATGTTGACAGAAATTGTTGCTGAAATATACTTTTTTTGTGGTATGGTGGGTGGATGTTTTCTCATTAGTTGGTAATTTAGTCCTAAGACTAAATAATGATAACTGTAAATTACTAGATGGACTAAATGAGCAACGTAGAACAGCAAACCAATTCGGAAAATCTTCAGATAAGTACATTATGTTAAAAGCAAGACGCACACTATACAATATTTAAAAAAACCCGAAAGGAGCACATAGGTATTGAAATAACAATAATAGAAAAAAAAAATAAGTATTTAAAAAAAAAAGTTATTGCAATTTGAAATTCGCATTTTTTGTACCAAAATTACTCATTTTCATTATAAATTAGCAAATTTCCTACAGAGGTCATAAGCTATGACTTGTAAGTATGACCCTCGAAACAAAAGTCGCCCGCGCCTCATGCATTAACGCGGTAAAATAAATTATTGATAAATAAAACGCTCTTTTTTCCAAAAATATACCACATAAATAGCCTCTCAGTATGATTCCTAACAGCAACCTCACGGATCGGACAGAGTTTTTGTAACACGCTGTATAAAATCAAAACAAGCAGGTCTATATAATTCTAACAATAAACACTTCCAAACAAGAAGCTCACCCTTATCCAGAATAAGCAACAAAATGATTTGGTTATGAAGTGATACGTACACGATAATTGAGTTCCGACTTGAAGGGATACAAACAATTCAAAATGTACCAACAGCGGATACAGTAAGCTCATAAAATGATTGACTGGAGCAGAATTGAAAATAGCTATATGTTTGTAAATTATTGAAATTCGAAATGTTTTATTTCACATAACATGTGTATGAAACATCAGAAGCTAGGTGCACGGTGTAAGATCAGCATTGCTATTCTGTAACCATCTCACTGTGAAAACTTAGGCGAAGTGAGCGTGGAGTGAGCTGTCATTGTCATCGATACTAAAGGCAGTGACAGTTCACTCCAAGCTCACTTCACCTAAGTTTTCACAGTGAGATGGTTACAGAATAGCACAACTGGTTAAATTTCTTAAAAATTAGCTGAAGAAGTAGTTCCAAGTTTTTAGGCGCCCGTTTGAAGTGTGTATCCCAGGAGTAGAAATTTTTCGTCGGTTATCAAGTAAAATCATCTGTTTCATAGAAAAGTGCAATGCATAATCGGTCAAAATGTATGTAACAACAATTATTTTTAATATGCGACGTAAATTTTCAAAGCAGGTTCCAGAATCATGTACTGAATCCATGATAATAGGTTGCGCGAGAATGTCCCTGTATAATATTTTTATGACTTGCTACAAAATACATTCCGTGGCCGAAGTAATTTTCTGTAATAGAAATATCGAGAATTTATATTCCGTGATTTCTATCGCTGCTTCGTTTATGTCCACAACCTTATAGGAATTGAAATGTCAATTCTCGAACAAATTACTTTGAAATTTAAAATAAGAATTGAACTCTTACATTGATTGCAAGACTCATTAATTCCATTCGTTTCTTCCATTCAGTCATTCGTTCTTTCGAAGTTAATTTAGTTCAGCTAATATTGTCTGTGCAGTCTTTTTTTAATTAATACCGTTCTTTTTTGTTTTATATTGTTTCTTTTTATTCATAAAGACTGTATTGGAAAAATTCTTCTTTCAATTTTCTTGGAATCGAATGTGAAATTACTTTACTGGATAATGAAAACTTGTCAATTGTTACAGAAGGAAATCAGTTCTGATTTGGACAAGAATTTCATTTTGAATTTCTCATAGAAATGAGTTATTGGTTTTGCTATTTCGTTCTTAGAATCAATATTGACTAACATTTATGTACCTACGAGAACATTGAGGTTTGGGGGAGATGCGGTATACACGCTTCAGAGTCAAACCACATTATGTACATAATTATGCATAGGTGTATGTATAGATATACATCTTGTACTCATGTTCTGTAACCACATACATAAGGCCCAACGTAAGGCATTTACGAGAGTTAGCAGTAGGTATTAAATATAAACAGTAATGTCTGGAAATGCGTTTTGATTATCAAACGAATTTATGCCAACAATTAATGAGTTCTCAACTATTTATTAAGTGAATTATCTTTACGTTCATTCGATTTATTCGTCTTTATTTACCGACTTGCATTTTCATTGGTCAAGGAAATGCAAAGAAGGTTTTAATACAGAAATATGAAGATTTGATTTTCTATTTTTGAATATCACGCGTGTTCTTGTGCATTGTTGATTTGGGATGATTTCCTTCACCTACCAAGCCGTTACCTGCATTGCTATTTTGTAATCATCTCATCGTGAAAATTCAGGTGAAGTGAGCTTCAAGTGATCTGTCACTGCCTTAGCATCAGTAGCTATCGATGACAAAGACAGCTCACTCCACGCTCACTTCACCTAAGTTTTCACGGTGAGATGGTTACAGAATAGCAATGCTGTCTGTCCTTTTGACAGATCAACTCCTTTACCGCAAATGTTAAATCCGATCCTCCTGCCGTTATAAAATTAACAAGAATACTTGAAAGACTTGTCTTCAAGGAAACAGGTTGCGTCCTTATCCTGGCCAAGGGCGAAACACATAAACTATAACCCCACACTACTCACTAAACTTACGTCATTAAGGCACTAGAATGAAAGACCGTGTCTCGCCCGAAGCGATGTCCTGATATGGAACATGATGCTCTCTATACTGTACATTATATTCGTGACTCGCTTTTGCCCGCAGCTTTGCCTATGTGGAGGTCAGATATTATACCACGACAATGTACTACCTACCGAAAAAAAGTATTTAATGTCCTAATCCAGCTGGGTTTCAATCCACGAACAGTAGTAAAGGCTGTGGCGGTACCTAAATTGCCACATTCGAACTACGCATCAAAGACCTGACGTCACACAAAAATCCTGACGTCACAAAAATCCTGTATCGCGCAATTAGAGTTTACCGTGCAGTGAACATATATACAAAAATCCAATATCAATCATTGGGCAGTTGCCCGCCAAACACAACACTCGTCTGGTCGGAGGATCCTCCCTTTTCTATGGTGGATGAGTAAACTTTACACCCTGTTCCTCGTACTCCTAAAAGGCTTTCATTTTGACAGTTTAATTCAATTCAATGCGTTATTTACGTTGTTGAGCAGAACAATTTTTCTAACAATTATGAATCAATTGATTAGCATTATCTTTCAAAAAGATTCAGATTGTGATGGGAAGTGTATTACACAATTACGGTGCTGATCATGGTCTACCTGTGTGCCAAATTTCATATATTTCAGCAGTTCAGGCGTGAAAAGGTAACATACAGACAGACAGAGTTATTTATTATTAGGTATAGCATGATTAAACAGGCTGGTTGCGATGTCAATGTAAAGGAGGATAAAGTTGAAGGTAAGATGAGGTTTGGATTGATCAAAGTCAGCTCGGATTTTTTAAACTATGACGATAAATTGAAAGGATTGTGAAAATAAATAGTGCCAAAAAAATCGACATTTGATTTTGCGCTTCTCTAGACGGTTGTAGTGCGTACAATTTATTATGAAAACACTTACTGTGAAAGTTGGTTTTCCACAAACTTTTTTTCAGCCGAAGCCAGTTTAAAAAATAAACAATTAAAAATATTTTTAACGTGAAAAAGGAATGTTTAAAAATTATATTATTCAGAAAAACAATTATTATTATTGTAAACAAATCCAATATTATTTTTTTCCCGAAGCTCCATATATGTCAAAATATCCCCCTACTCCCCAATTTAATAAAACATACTATACATTACAATAGTACATTATTAAAAGTCTTGTTATTATTTTTCCTTGGAAATATAAGGCCTGATGTCATATTGAAATTCAGAGGCGAGTTATTTGGAAATTATGCACGAGTATATCTGGTTCAAGCAAAGAAAGTAAAAGAGATGAAGCTGTAACGACCCGTATTTACATTTTTTTTCGGGACTAGGATCGAGATTTCTTTATTCAGAACTAGCTGATGCCCGCGGCTTCGCTCGCGTTGATGTCGGTTATACTAAAACCTTCCTCGAAAACCACTCTATCCATTGGTGAAAACAGCATGCAAATCGGTGTAGTAGTTTTTGAGTTTATCGCGTACAGGACAACAGACAGACGCGGCGGAGGACTTCATTTTATAATATGTATGGATGTTTGGTGTTCGGTGAAAGAAAGTATGCAATAGCCCACTAATTCATCTTAGTTTTAAATCAAATTATATTATTGGCAACGTAATAGCTAAGAGAACTGGCGCAAGCCTGTAGTGCTTGACACTAACGATCGCAAAGAGGTATGGCAGAGTAAGGAGCTTCACGGACGCTTTTTCCGGGCCCTGCATGGACCCGATGTAGATTTACTAGCGTCCGTAGCCTGGCTGCGTTTCGGTGACCTCTTTGGGGAAACCGAAGGTTTTGTCTGTGCAATTATGGACGAAGTTATCATGACGAACAATTACCGGAGGTTTATTGTGAAGGACGGCACGGTTGACATCTGCCGGGCATGCCACCGACCGGGAGAATCAATCCGTCACATTATCTCCGGATGTTCTCATCTAGCTAACGGAGAGTACTTGCATAGACACAACCTTGTAGCCAGGATTATCCATCTGCAACTTGCTCTGAAATATAGCCTTGTGGAATCGGAAGTGCCGTACTACAGGTAAGAGTACGTGCCCGACCCAGTTCTCGAAAATGAAAATATCGCATTGTACTGGGATCGATCCATCATCACTGACAGGGCTATTGTTGCCAATAAGCCTGATATAGTGGTGGTGGATCGAACAGAGCGGCGCACAATGATCATTGACATAACGGTCCCGCATGACGGGAACCTCGTGAAGGCCGAGAAAGATAAACAAATCAAGTATCTTGACTTGGCTCACGAGGTTGTCGACATGTGGGATGTAGACTCTGCGATAATTGTGCCGTAAGTCATATCAGCCAAGGCAACACCTAAGGAGGCTCTCGTTGGGCAGCTGGATTAAGGGCTTGATTCAGAAAGCGGTACTCCTGGACACGGCTCGTATTGTGAGGAGGTGCAGCCCTAACCACCGGTAGCTTGGACCCTGCTCCCGACACTGGCGGTCTTTTTTATATTTTTAAATGTTCTTTTATATCATCATTTTAATTTAAGAAATATTTAAAAATATAATTACATAAGAAAGAAATTAATTAAGCGAATAATGATTGTTTTTATGTTAATTCATATAATTGGTGTTGCTCCATTTTAATTAACTACAAATTAATTAAAAGCCCGTGTAATTACACGACATCTATGAGCTTTATGCTTTAAAGCAAATGTTATCGATAGTTGACGTTTTACTGTTTCTTATCGTATTTTTTTAAGGTTGTTTCTTTGTTAGTAAAGTGTGAAACTTTATTTTTAGAGCTGTCATGCAAACCATCGTAAAATGAACAGAGTACAATGATGTTACTTCATAATTATACTTAGTCGTGCTCAAAGTTTTCACCATAATAACAAAACAAAACTGTTTGGTCCTTTGTGGTGGGATACTAGTTTTATTAAAAGTTACTGTAGTTTAAATTAGTTATAAAACGCTCCGGGGAAGAGAATAGGAATTTACGTATGATAAACGTGTGAAGGCTCCCGCAGACAGCCGACGCGACACTGGTAGAACAATTTCCGTCTAGTTATCATAGAAATTATTCCATCATAGTCGCGCCTGTCTGTAGGAAGGCTCTGCGGGAAAAAAATGCAAAAAACATTTTTTTCCTATAAAAATATGAGTATAATGTTGTAATCCTTACATATTATAAAACAAAGTCGTCCGCCGCGTCTGTCTGTCGTCCTGTACGCAATAAACTCAAAAACTACTGCATCGATTTTCATGCTGTTTTCACCAATGGATTGAGTGGTTTCCGAGTAAGGTTTTACTATATATTAACCGACATCCACGCGGGCGAAGTCGCGGCCATCAGCTAGTAATAATATAAAATTAAAAATATTAAATCTCTATGTGTGGTGCCTTCCAAGGTCTACAAATATATTATTGCCTACACTGTAATAGGTGTACGGGTAGCCTATAAATATGTAAAATAATCAAAAATACTGCTAAGTAATTGTCTCAATTCGAATTTAAATGAAATATGACTATAATAATAATTATAAATAATAAACCACCCAAATGTTTGCATGTCACATTATTATGACTAAGTATTATGGATCTGGAATTTTTATGTTAAGACCGAAATTGTACGAATACTTTGTAGCAAATAAAATGATTTCATTTAAATCTTTAGCATATACACATTAAAAAAATATACAAATTAAGGTGACTTATCAAGGCTTTATCTTGTTTTAAGAAATATGTGTATTGTGTAGGCGAGACCAAATCAATGGCATTTCGTTTACATTTCTAGCTGTACCAACTATCTTATTTAAAGACACATGCCTCATACTGTAGACAACCAAAAAAACCTATCCAAAAATGTCTGAAAAACCGCACTGAGTAACCGACGTAGCAACGATTAATGTTTAAATTTATATTTTAATGTATGTATGTACATAAAACTGTCTTGACTACCTCGTTGGTTTAGTGGTCATCAGCGCTACTGCTGAGCATGAGGTCCTGGGTTCGATTCCCAGGTTGGGCAAAGTGTTATTGCGAGGAATTTTTCGGTAGTAGCCCGAAGTCTTGATTTGTAGCCGGTTCATGGCAATAGGCTCGCCCCATATCACATAGACCTTAAACATAACTGGCGAAATGTGGGTGTATCAGGGTACACCTCTGCCTAACCCTTTGGTGAAACAAGACGTGATGTCATGTCATGTAAGTACATCATCATCTGCCTAGCCTTTTCCCAACCATGTTGGGGTCGGCTTCCAGTCCAACCGGATGCAGCTGAATACCAGTATTTTATATGGAGCGACTGCCTATCTGACCTCCACAACCCAGTAACTGGGTAATACGATACCCCTTGGCAAGACTGGTTGTCTGACTTTCGGGCTTCTGACGACCCGTAACGACTGCCAAAGATCCACAAATGACAGCCGGGACCAACGCTTTAATGTGCTTTCCGAGGCACGGAGGAGTCTCGATATGTAAAGATGGTCACCCATCCACGGACCAACCCCGGCAAGCGTAGCTTTACCTGATGAATCGACCCATGCGGCTGTTATTACTTAGCCACGAGCTCCTGTTATGTAAGTATATCTTCAACAAATAAATAACTGGAATAGGTATTATTTATATTTCTTCCTCTACAAGCTTGAACCAACGCTTTAAAAATCCGTCCCCAACTTTTCGCATCTTATCAAAGTAAATACAATCAATGCTCTCATCAAACTTGAATTTGACAAATTCAATATAAAACCGCGTCAAAGAGTAACAAGTTACGAACTAAGTTAGGGCGACAAAGGCCAGCTGATCAATATGTATGTTCGTGTTGTGGTTCAGACTGTAAACCGACTTCGATAACTTTGTTGCGTAAGAGAATACTTGAAGCAATGGTTTAATTTGTTCTAACTATGTGATTTGTCTGAGATGACTTAATGTTTATTATCACTAGAACCTACCTCTCCTTTAATCTGAGTGTCCTTAAAGTTTAAAGATTGCTGACAGATTAAAGACAATCAGATTTTCCAATTTTGTCTTTAGAGCGAGACACTGATAATTTGTCAGCGTGTTTGCAACGAGGCGATTTGTGAACTTACTCTCCGCGGTTGCGAAGCGACTACGCGACGTATTTTCCGCGTTTTAACTATTTGATACACTCGTTTTTCTCACTCTCTCTTGTACACTCACGTCAATCGCTCTCGTTCCGCAAACACAGCGAATTCGTTGCGCACACGTGGGGTGCTGACTACGCTCACGCAGCGAGCGCCTCGCAGATAGCATGCTGGCAAATCGCCAGTATGATATGGCCCTTAAGTTCCACATTTTTCAACAATTCTTGAGATTCATAGATGGCGAGTGCCCGTTTTCGCTAACACTAGGCGATACTTACTTTAATATATTGCTTTATATTATTGTACTGTCGGATTTTCATCACTTGGTGTTGAAAATCTAATAATACGTTTTTATTTAGGCATTATAGTTAGATGTCACTTAGTGTAAGTGTAAACACTACCCTCTTACCATCGGTGTGGCGATAGATAGAAAGCGCTTCATAAAAATAAATTTTATTCTATAGTTACGAGTTTTCTGTAGATACAATTCAATTTCCAGACCTCTAATTAATTTCTCGAAATCTTACTCGGACAAAATCATTGTGTTCAGATGATTAAATCATACATCAATTTAAACTTATGCATCCTACTCCGAAACACAATAGACAGCTTCGTGTTTGACAAATCTATATATTATATAAAACAAAGTCGGGTTTGTTCAAGCACTTATAACTCGAGAACTGCTGGACCGATTTTGATGATCTTTGATTTGTTGGTATATATAAATATCTATATATATATAAAACAAAGTCGGGTTTGTTTAAGCACTTATAACTCGGGAATTGCTGGACCGATTTAGATGATCCTTGAATTGTTGGATTTTTCTCCGCCCTGAATAGCAGAATAACTATTAAAACATCGGAAAACTTTATGAAAAAAAAAAGTAAAGGAAATTCATTTTCTCATACATTCTGTATGAAATGGCTTTTTTGATAACATCTCGATAGATATGTAGGTAGGTAGGTAGGGTAGGCAGGTTGGCAGGTCGGTAGGAAGGTAGGGTAGGCAGGTAGGTAGGTCGGTACGTAGGTATGTAGGGTAGGTAGGTAGGGTAGGTAGGTAGGGTACGTATGTAGAGTAAGTATGTAGGTAGGGTAGGTACTCGTAGGTAGGTGCGCCGTAGATAAGTACTTAGTGCTACCCGTGCGAAGCCGGGGCGGGCAGCTAGTTCAGTATAAAACCACATCAAAATGTAACAAGTTACAGAACTTTCTCGAACAGACTAATGAAGTGTTCCAGTAACTAGGTAATTATCGCTGTTGGCCAAGTTGGCGCAGAATATATTAGTACAAGGAACCGACTGAGTTCACACCGCAAACGGATTGGAACAGTTTCTTGGACGAAGGAGTTTGATGGTTTGTCCAAGATTTGGATAAGACGGTTAATAAAGGAAATCAGATCTAATGTAGAACCAAGCCCCTAACTTTAAAAACCTTACATCTTAGTCAAAATGTAAGGCTTGGCCGTTTCATTTAACTATTGCATGACACAACATAAAGACCAGTGACTTAATTTCTTACAATAATAGCCCCTAAAAGGGTCTGTGTGTGACAGCCGCGAAATGGCCAAGCCGTACATTTTAACTAAGATGTAAGGTTTTGTAGAGATAGGGGCTTGGCTGTACATTCGATCTGACAACTTTTTAACAGTGACGAAACCTACTTTACATTAAATGTTTTTGGTGGGTACTATTTAAATGAAATTTTGATAATAAGAAGCCACACAATAATGAGCAGGTCACGTCCAGGACTGATGAACCTCTGTACAAAACCGTAATAATAAATGACTCCCCGAATAAATGAACCCCAGAAAAGCAAATTCACCACCGAATACTAATACGGGTATCATGATGATTGCTTAACCCTCCACACGTCGATGTTACGTGTATAGAACTGCAATTTGTCGAAACCACGCGGCAAGCGACGTTTGGATAACAAAGGGCCTAACGAATCTGGCGCCATCTATGACGCGCTTTCACAAATTGTACGTGGTTAAGAATTTGTCTGTGATTTGATCGTGTATTTTATGTTTCCTTTTGAATGGTCATTAATTGTATTGATGCCAAGTAAAGCTTATACTTTGTTCTCTAATGGCCGATTCCTATGATTTACGGAACGTTATTGGTTTAATTAAGATTCTTGTTTACCAATAATAGGGCCAAGGCCACATAGTTTTGCATAGTGTCCCATATGGCAAGGCGATATGGAAATAGCTATCACAGGTAAAAATAGTAGCTTACGAATCCATTTATATCCGCAGTTTAGCAATTATAAAAACCTACTATATCATCATCTGCCTAGCCTTTTCCCAACTATGTTGGGGTCGGCTTCCAGTCTAACCAGATGCAGCTGAATACCAGTATTTTACATGGGGCGACTACCTATTTGACCTCCACAACCCAGTAACTGGGTAATCTTGGTAAGACTGGTTGTCAGACTTTCGGGCTTCTGACGACCCGTAACGACTGTCAAAGATCCACAAATGATAGCTGGGTCCAACGGCTTAACGTGCTTTCCGAGGCACGGAGGAGTCTCGGTATGTAAAGATGGTCACCTATCCATGGACCAACCCCGGCAGGAGTAACTTAACCTGATGGATCGACCCGAGCGGCTGTTATTACGTAGCCACGAGCTCCTCCATAATGATAAAAACCTACCATAATGGTAATTAAATCGATTCGTTTTTTTTAATGCAACCTAGCACTAATAAGCGTGGTATTTCGTCCTACTTTGTTTGCCAAGAAAGTTATTTTTTTATAACCTATAATGTGTCCCACTGCTGGGCAAAGGCCTCCCCTTTTTCCTTGCAAATCTCTCCATTTTGTGCGATTTCTGGCCATGTTGGCCCCGCAAACATGATTAGATCGTCACACCACCTTCGCCGCGGTCTACCTCGACGGCGATGTCTTCCTTCAGGCATCTAGTGAGTGACGACCCTTGCCTATCTCTCCGAGTGCAATAAAGTATTTTATTTATTTTAGTTAATACATATAATATAATTTAGGTATTTATTATATAAATAAACAGCCCTAAAATAAGTACGTAAATATCAAATGCCTTTAATTATTTAGGTGGGTAGCACCGTGGGGCAAGCCCGGGTATTTTAAAATGAAGTCCATGACAGTTTGAAGTCTGTCTGCCGTAAAAGCTTTGTATCAATCATGATTAGTTGATTTCCGAACATTTTAAACAACAAACGGCTTTGCTTTTGTTTATTAATAAGTCTTAACACGTTAATATTGTTTGAAAAGGTTTAAAATTAACAAATTATATTAAGTTGTATGTAGGTACATCGTATAATTATGAATAAAAAAATAAAAATACATAGGTAATGCTAAAAAATGCTATTTTTTTTGTCAGCCGACTCTCTTCCTCTGATTGTGGGAGAGAATCAAAGGATAAAACTCCCTCAAATTCTTCCCGGCATCCTTTTCCTATGCCACGGTCCATTGCTCTTTGTCAAACCCCGAGGTGGAAGTTTTGCGACTCGGTGAGCGACTGGCCGGTCTATAGGTCGGTCTATAAACTTAGGTAAAGGGATTGACAGCTCACTTCACCTAAGTTTTCACGGTGAGGTATTTACAGAATGGACCGGCAGGACTGAGCACCTGGGGTACACTTGCTCTATCAAAAATTGTCCTCAATATCATCAAAAGCAGAGCTCAAACAACAATAATATATTTTCGATCTACCATAAAACGCCTCATTTTTTTTTTTAAGAATAATTCCTACATGAGCAAGATGAATCTGCTAGTCTGATTCGATCCTAATTATTTTGTCTTCAACAAAACTACTGGAGAAACTCCGAATCATAACAGGTAATAGGATTATAATTACTATGGGCTACCCGTGGAAAATAAACCACGCGCAAGTATCTAAATAATAAATACTGCTTTGTGGATTTCTGTTCATTTCTCAGACGCCTGGAATACATGGAACAATGAGGGCTAACGATGTCGAAACTGTAGTCGTGTTGTACATTGAGGGCGATTACAGCGCTATTGAGAACTTTAGCCAGGCAAGACGTTTTCTAGTTTTATAATAGACTGACTTTTATTGTCACATAATGTCTACAATATTAAATAGATGGCGCTAGCAGTTACATTTGTTATTATATACTAACACCTCCGCTTAACAAAAATAATACTGAAAACATCTATGAAACAGGTAAAATACCAAGCTTTTTCATGAAATAATTGTGTTTAATAGACCCTAAACTTTTGGTTAAAATGTCTGCTGGCATTTCAGCAGTCTCCAAATAAGCTATTTTAACAAAATTATTAGTTACTGCCTCTCTGACAAAATGATATCTAATATCTATATGTTTAGATCTGCGATGAAAAATTGGGTTTGAAACCAATTTCTGCGCACTCTGACTATCATTATATAGGACAATTGGTTCTGAATTTCCTACAATCTCATACAGTATATTTTTTAAATATATTGCCTCTTTACTTGCTTCTGACATAGAAATGTATTCTGCTTCCGTTGAGGATAAAGCTACATGTCTTTGCTTTCTACATTCAAATGAAATCACCGTATTTGACAACTTAAAACAAAATCCCGAAAACGATTTTCTATCATTTACATCTGAACCCCAGTCTGCGTCTACAAAACCTTCAATACAAGAATTATCTTTAGAAAACACAAGACCATAGTTTTTGGTTTTTTTTAAATACCTTAACACCCTTTTAGCATGCTTCCAGTGAATCTCGTCATAAGAGTTATTAAACTGACTAAGAAAACTTACACTATAAGCAATATCAGGTCTAGTTAAAACTGCTAAATACATTAAACTTCCTATTAGTTGTCTAAATGGATAATCTTGACAAACATTCTGAGACTTTTCTAATTTTAAATTAATCTCCATAGGAGTTTCTGCAGTTTTACAGCTTGTCATATTAAACTTCCTTAGTAAATTGTCTACATATTGAGCTTGATCAACTGTTATTACATTCTCCTTAATGTTGACCCTTAAGCCTAAACATTGTTTCAACTGACCTAAGTTTTTGATCTTGAATTTACAGCTCAGTTCATTTACTAATTGCTCAGTTGCTGTCACACAGTTAGAAAACACAAAAAAGTCGTCAACAAAAAGTGCTATAATAATCTTAACTTTTCCTTCATATTTTGTGAACAAACAAGGTTCATATTTTGACTTTTTATAACCTAAACTTATCAAGTAATCATTTACTCTCTTATACCAAGCCCTGGAAGACTGTTTAAGACCGTAGATAGCGCGTTTTAACTTTAACACTTTGTTATCATCCATACTAGATTCATAAGTAACCGGCTTCTTCATATACACAGTTTCATTCAAAAAACCGTTTAGAAAAGCAGTGGTAACATCGAGATGACTTATATCTAAATTCAACTTGGCTGCCAGAGCAAATAGCAACCTCAAGGTAGAATATCTGACAACTGGCGAAAAAGTTTCATGGAAATCTACACCAGCTTTCTGAGTAAACCCTTTTGCCACTAATCTTGCCCTGTACCGCACATTATTAGAACTGTCGAACTTCTTTTTAAATACCCACTTACATTGCACCACCGTACTATCTTGAGGATGATCGACTAGCTCCCACGCATCATTCTCATCAAACGCGTCTAACTCCTCCTTCATGCTTGCTCGCCAAAACTTACTTTCCGGTCCATTTAAGGCCTCTTGAAGAGTGATCTCTTTGTCATTATCATCACACTCTGTGATACACAAATTATTATAACCAAAGCGATCAGGCTTCTTTCTCTCTCGTTTTGGTAAAGTTTCTGGCGCACTTATCTCCACCAGTGTCACTTCTGGGTCTGAAGTAGCATTTAAGAAACTGTCATCTGAGGTACTTACTGAAGAAGTTTCCGTATCCATGACATACGTACTGTCCACTTTCTCTTCGACCGACTCTACACTTGCTGAGTCTGAAATTTCCATGTCAGTACTCTCAGAACCTTTGGTGCATACTTCCTCCGCTGAAGACTTGCGTTCCACGGATATGTCCACTGTATTCTCAACTGACTTCTCCATGATAACTATGTCTCTACTTGTAGTGACAGTGTTATTTTCTGGGTTATACACCCTATAGCCCTTCACATGGTCAGAATAGCCGAGAAAAATAAGCTTATTAGCTTTTTTATCCCACTTCAAACGCTTCTCCTTTGGCACATGCACCATGACTGCACTTCCAAATATACGCAAATGACTTAAATTTGGCTTCGACCCTGTCCAGACTTCATAAGGAGTCTTGTTATTCAGTCCTGTCACAACAGATCTATTTCGCAAGTAAACTGAAGTATGAACCGCCTCTGCCCAGAATTTCTTATCTAAGCCAGCATCAAAGATCAAACATCTGGCCTTTTCAACTACTGACCTGTTCATCCGTTCACACAAACCGTTCTGCTGCGGCGTATAAGCATTAGTCCTTTGATGGACTATCCCTTGCTCCTTCAGATACTTTTCAAATTCTCGACTACAGAACTCACCTCCGTTATCTGTCCTTAGAATTTTGATCTTTCTGTCTTTCTGTTTTTCTGCTATGGACTTAAAATCTTTAAAATTGGTAAACACTTCATTCTTTGTTTTCATAAAATAAACAAACGCCATCTTGCTGTAATCATCCACGAACAAAACATAGTACCTGGATCCTCCAATTGATAGAGTTTCCATAGGACCGCATACATCTGTGTGAATCACCTCTAGAACATTCCCTGTTCTAGACAAACTCTGCTGGAACGGCAGTCTAGCTTGCTTGCCTTCACAGCAAATACTACACGATGCCTTATCTATGTTTGCCATTTCTGGGTACGAAATTCCCTCTACAGCACCATTTTTCATTTTCGTTAAACTAGTACTGTTTATGTGCCCCAAGCGTCGGTGCCAAATCTCACTCGATGCTACTGCAGTTGCTGCTAATAACTGTTCTGTTTTCGTGTATAATCTATACACACCTTCTACTAATTCTGCCTCACCGACGAGTTCTTTCTGTTGATTATAGATGTGGCAAACATTTTCTTTGAAAATTACACTGTTGCCATTCTCGATCAACTGACTCACCGAAAGCAAGTTCGTTGTTAACTTCGGTATGCATAATACGTCCGAAACTGTGACATCATACTCCACACCCTTCACAACTGTGACGATGTTGACATCACCAGAACACAGAACTGAAACACTTGTCTGGTTTGCAATAATAATTTCTTTCGTATCGTGTTGATAGGTCGGACTGAGAATATTTTCTTGTCTCGCCGTCATGTGTTTGCTAGCCCCACTGTCAATATACCAGTTATTGTGACTGAATTTTCCACTCAGAAAAATAGCACTGAATGCATTTGTTTGTTTTCTTTTGCTTATTTCTGAGTTGGGGCACTGATTTTTGTAGTGTCCAGTTTGTTTACATTTATAACATTTTATAACTTTGACAGGTTTTGACATTTCCTGCAGTTGTTTAGGGTCGCTCCTATGGTTACCATTTTTTACACGCTGCTTCCCTTTTGCTACAAATGCACTTTCGGAACCGGAAACTGAACCAACCTCAGCACACATGTCCATCAACTTGGTTTTAATGACATCGGCACTTATCTCGATTCCCGAGTGTTCAATGGCCATTATCATAGGCGCATATCTTTCGGGCAATCCTGCTAACATTAATGCACCAATCCATTCGTCTGTTAATTCGAAACCTGTTCCTTGAAGTCGCTGCCCTGTTTCTATTATCTGGGTCACATACTGCGTCATCGAATCGCAGTTTTCTAGACGAATATTGATGAGATTTCTGAGCAAACTTATTTTTCTCGTATAGCCAGAATCATCAAACATGGTTTTCAATTTTCCCCATAAATCATAAGCTGTCACCGCTTGCTTTATGTGAGCATATAGCGATGGATCGATTGTCAACACGAGCTTTGCCTTCGCTTTGGCGTCTTCTGCTTTCTCGGCTGCACTTGCCGTCGTTGGTAATTTTTCTTCAATGGCCGACGCCATGCCTTCCAGCACCAAAACATTTTGAGCCGCAAAACACCAATCCTCGTAATTCTCACGCCCGCGCAACTTAGGAACGTTAGCTATATAATTGGCCGTCATTTTTATTATAAAACCGAACAGTACTTAACGCTTCGTCTATTAAATTTTTTAATTATAGTGTCTGAGCCCAAAACCTAATAAAAGACGTTTTCTAGTTTTATAATAGACTGACTTTTATTGTCACATAATGTCTACAATATTAAATAGATGGCGCTAGCAGTTACATTTGTTATTATATACTAACATGCTAAACGTAGAATTTGGTATCCTGTACTGAAGGACCAACATTTTCTAGTATGTACATAATTTTGATCTATAGTGTAAATAAATTATTGCGTGCGTAAATGCTTATAGAAATGTAAAAAAAATTCGTCGAAGTGGTTGGATTAAGAAAGAAAGAAAATAGAATACAATAGACGTAAATATATTTAGTAAACTATTCTTCAAGAGTTATAAAAGGTCTCTGCGTCCAGCGCTCGGTGTGGCAACACCTCGTGCTCTGGTTTGCAATAGGTCAATCGTCATCCTGAGGATGCCTCGTTGAGGTGAAACATGTGTCGATTTCTTACAAGGTTTTTTATAACTCTTGAAGAATAGTTAAGCGGAATAGGTTACTAAATTTATCTACATCTATTGTATTTTATAATGGATTTCTGCAAAGTCACGCCTGAATCATTTAACTAAAGAAAATACATTTATTTAGCACAGACTATACGGCACACAACACAACGTAACTACAAGTAAAAAAGGAAACAAATGAAACTGTACTTAAATTAAGAAATTAACAGGAAAGTGTACCTCAGGCCCAGTTAAGCTAAAATGACTGACAACTAGTGCCTGAAGCTGGTTTTCAACTGGACCTGTAGTGTGAGGTTCGTGGTTTAATCGAATCTATTGATATGGGGTACTCAATTCATAGCATTGTTCTGATGATTGCCTTTAACAGTTAACGTCATACAGCAGGCATTAAGTCCGCCTTTGTACCTCTTTTTTGAGTGCGAAAAGTTTAAATAAATAAATAAATAAATAGTTAATAACATACTCAAAGCAAAACCACACAATCCCTTCAATCGAACGGTAACCAAGTTCGTAATACTAGTCAATAATGCAATTTCCGATACCTACTATGTGTAAGCAATTTTCCTAGAAATCAGCTGTTACGTAACAAGAGTACCTACAAGGAGTACAGTAACGAAGCTGGACTTCTATGTAGCTTTGGTACGTTTAGGTGATTACTGGTCCATGAACGAGTTTGTTGCAGCAATATTTCAAATTTCGTATTGAAGGACCAATGAGGAGCTCGTGGCTAAGTAATAACAGCCGCAAGGGTCGATCCATCAGGTTAAGCTACGCTTACCCGGGGTTGGTCCGTGGATGGGCGACCATCTTTACATACTCCTCCGTGCCTCGGAAAGCACGTTAATCCGTTGGTCCTGGGTGTCATTTGTGGATCTTTAACAGTCGTTACGGGTCGTCAGAAGCCCGAAAGTCTGACAATCAGTCTTACCAAAGGGGTATCGTATTATCCAGTTACTGGGTTGTGGAGGTCAGATAGGCAGTCGCTCTATGTAAAATACTGGTATTTAGCTGCATCCGGTTAGACTCGAAGCCGACCACAACATTGTTAGGAAAAGGCTAGGCAGATTGATTTTGTCTTGAAGGACCAAATAATAATAATATATTCGCTTTGATTAGGTGTGTACCTAATCAAAGCACAACTTTATAAAAAGTAAAGACCATTTGATATATTTTGGTCCTTGTGTATTTAAGTAATTATAATATTTATACGTGGATGATGCTAATAAAATGTACCATAAAGCAAAGTAAAAGTAAAAATAAACGTTATCTAATACGATCTTTTTTTTACTTTTTGAAGGAAAATTATGTGTGGGCTGCTTCTAGGCCTTTCAAAGGATGAAAAAGCTAAAACCATCCATTAATAAGCAATTAGGTAATGAAAGATGAATAAGGTCCTGATTATTAACACCAACTGGGAAACTTTCTCTTTTATTATACAATACCTAAATGTTCTTGGAGAATCGTTCGTTCTAGAATCGTTTTATTAAAATTAAAACCAAAATACTATCAACCCACTTCTTGTTACCAAAAAAGCTTCATAATAAAACCAGGTGAAGGAACGTAAGAAAACTATACCCGACCTCGTGTCGTATTTCCCGTAGCTCTGGTAACTCAATATCGTGGTGCAGAATATGAGTCTAATGAACGGTGCCGTAACTAGCCGTATTCAGAACTCTCGTATGTGTGGAATATAGAACGTGATATTGTGTTTTAGTTTAGTTGTAGTTTAGCTTTAGTTTTTTGTCGTAAATTGGGTGTGAAAGACACTGTATTATATATTTTTTATTTTTTTTTATTTATAAATTGAGTTAAAAACTTTGATTTTTACTATGTTGAATACTCATTTTGTCTTCTTTTAAATAATGACCTATAGGTTTCCAGATTTAATATCGTAGTGTACAGTTGTCTAATGAAGAGTAGCTGTATTCAGAACTCTGTTATGTGTGGAATATAAAGCGTGATGTGTTTTAGTTTAGCTTCCGTTTTTTGTCGTAAATTGGGTGTGATAGACACGTTTGTTTTTTTTGTTTTATTTATAAATTGAGTTAAAAACTTTTATTTTTACGATGTTGAATACTCTTTTTGTCTTCTTTTAAATAATGACCTATTGGTTTCCAGATGTAATATCGTAGTGTACAGTTGTCTAATGAACAGAACGGTAACTAGCAGTATTCAGAACTCTATTATATATAGAATATAGACTGTGATGTGTTGTAAAAATTAAGACTTTAATTACTTAACCGAATCTCAAGAACAAAACAATAAACAAAGTACTTACAACATTATTCTTTAACAGTCCAGCTACAAATTTTTGTTTGATAAGTAAACCAAGTTATAAGTTGAAACCCCTTTTAAATCCTCTTTGAATTCCAGCCTATAGACAAAATAACTAAGGAGGCTGTATACATCTTCGTTTGTTTTATAAATAAAAACTTTTTGAACGTAAACATCTGGGAGTTAAGGAATGCGGGCCGCAGTTGCGTAACATTATCATAACACGACAAGGCTGAATAAGATGTGGCCTTTGCATATTTTGTGGCTCAGAGGTTTAAGTTTTTGTTGTTATTTCATTTTGAAATTGTTTTCTTTTTTTTTCTTTCGACATCGTTTTTCTTTGGGTAGAATTCATTTGAAAAATTATTCGTGAGTCGAGTATTTTAGATACTATGTAGATTAGTATCTTATTTCTGTTTCACATTATTTACTTGAATTTTAAAATAGTTTCAGTTTGATATACAACCTAATAGCAGCTACTGTCTACTATATAGTCCTCCAGACCGTATTTCGGCCACGACGGGCGGCCAATCTCAACGGAGACTAGCCTTTGGCGCGGGAGATATTATAGTGCACAAGTGTGTGCGTAGACACAGATGCACTCTCTCTTCCCTCACTCTCTTAGCTAACAGGATCAACGGCTTAACATGCTTTCCGAGGCACGGGGGCATCACACCGCCAACTTCCAAACTCCGGGCTGTTACTTACTAATTCCTTATGGAAAAAACCCAATAAGATTTTGCTGAGCAGTAGTAAGACCACGAGACCGACGGGGCAGTTACTCGGGGCTCTACCAATAAGTCGCTTTTAAAGCCATCCATAGAAAAGTGAAAAAGCCTTTTCGTACCAAAGAACCAAAACACACTACACTTTTGCTTCCAAAAATACACATTTCCGAATACCCCAATACACATATATATTATATCGAAATTTCGGACATAATTTGTGTGCACAGCTGCTCTTAATCATGGGGCTATCACAATATATTATCGCTCGAGCCACAATAATGACGATCAGACGAAAACTATTCAATTATAGAGGGTTTGTAGCATCCCTGTATTGTATTTCTACGATATTGTCGATACTAATAAATTATGTTGTTCGATGAAATTGTAGCAATTCTGTCGATGCAGTTTGATTCGATTTGGTAGCAAATTTTCGGGTTATTTCGTTTTATGTGTTAGGTTTCAGATTTACATGATATTGCATGTTATCACTGTGGAAGTACTTCTATCTATAATTATTATAATATTAGTTTATCTCTGCTATGTCTTGATTCTGGTCCTTATATCCAGATAATTTGACAATGTTCCTATCAAAATACAATTCTAATTACCTAATAAAGGCATTCGCTAACCCATACTGGGCCCACGGAGTGGTTTTTGGTCCACTTCCTCTCATAGAGAGGTGGGTCCCAGCAGTGGGAACGTCAGAGGCTGGTAACGCTATGCTTATATCTCTTATTTTCAAATATTTATCAATTATCCAGTTCTCTAATATAAATATAAATATATTTGTAGGCAGCGAGATTGACATCATATTGTAATGCAAAGATATTATAGTAACTACCTTTGAATTCAGCGGTATGGCAAAAATTGTGACACATGTTCCGTTTCTCTGTCGAATATAATAGGTATTCCAAACATTTTATTTATGTTCTGTAAAAAATTCATACCGAAATCGGTCATCAATCCAAGAAACGTTCAGTGACTTTACCTAATCGACTTTCTATGTATAATACCAATTGTATTACAAGATGTAAGTAAAAATATCTTTCCTAACGACTACAATAAAAATCCATGCTATAACAAGTTTTAAAAACTAAACAACAGCTTAAAGTATGATAATGAAAAGCAGTTTACAAAGTACTTGAGGCGCCCGCGACGTCTGGGTGTCGGGTGTTGCCAGATCTCATAAATATTTATCAGGCGACAACACTTGCATATCAAATTGCACGGAAAATGTTTAGCAGTTTGGAGGAAATTTTGAAAGATTTTTCGCGGTTAAAAATATGGGATGTTTTCGGTTGGTTTAGTTTTGGGTTTCTTTGGTTTTGGAAAATAAATTGTACGTAACATTGGGGAGTGCTGAAGGCTACTTTAGACCGACGCACAATACAATTGGTTGCTAGCTTTTCTTTACACCTGATGCATATACAACGTGCCTCTACAACGGCGACATTAATTTAACACACGGGTAGGGCTAGAGGCCAGTAAACATAAAAACTTATAACAAAATAAAATAACTCGTAAATTGAAAAATTTTAATTTTCAAACAAACCAAATAATAAAAACATAAAAAAAATTGAGATCACTCTGTGTAAAAGATTCATTCATGAAGTTACCTACCTGCTGGCTGACGTTCTATCGGTAAGTTCCTATGTTGGCATAATTTCTTAGAAATTGCGCGGCTTTATTTTTATTCGCCTACATTTATGATCCATGCACCCCGGCACATGACCTCTTCGCTACAGTTCTTTAAGTACAGGGTGCTCAAGGATGGTAATTTAGAAAATTGAAAATAAATCAATAAATAATACCGTTTAATAAAATTCAAATATTTTCATAAAATGAATACGCGAAATCCTATACATAACATAACGCAATCAGCCTATAATGTTCCCACTGCTGGGACACAGGCCTCCTCTCATTGAGAGAGAGCAATCCTATGTGTGTGTGTTAAATTAATGTCGCCATTGTAGCGGCACGTTGTATAGTTCTACTATTCCTATGACTCGTTCAGTTAAATATAGTCCTCCAGTCCTTATTTCGGCCACGCCTGCCAATCTCAACGGAGACTAGCCTTTGGCGCGGGAGATATTATAGTGCACAAGTGTGTGCGCAGACACAGATGCACTCTCTCTTCCCTCACTCTCATAGCCCGATGGGACGGCAATCCGACACGACCGGAGAGAGATCAGGTGCAGGACCAACGGCTTAACGTGCTTTCTGAGGCACAGGGGCTCGTCGACAAAGAAAGAAAAGGAGTGTGACGTAATTATTATTATATCTGAAGAAGTTTAGAGTAAAAAGTGAATTTCTTTTGACAATTCTGACTTCGCGGGACTAGCTTACTGAGCGTTAACATAGTTACAATTCCTTTAATAACAAGATGATATTCCTAACTAATAATACAAAAGTGAAAGTGAGTTTGTTTTTTGTTACGCTTTCACTCTAAAACGGCTGAAAGGATTTGGATGAAAATTCGCACATGGGTAGACCATGACCTGGAAAAGGACATAGGCTACTTTTCATCCTGGATTGCAGACAAACTCGCGGGCAACAGCTAATTATAATGAATCTTAGGATGTAATGTGATGTAACTAATATTTTAGTATAAAAGAGTGTCCATGGAGTTTCTTGCCCGTTCTTTACCATATGAGCCTACTTTGGTATGGGCACTTAATTTCATCTTTCTGACTGACCATCTAAGACCGACTCAAAAGTGCCTGTAATTGGTTTGTTTAATTAAAATAAATGCTTATGAATTCGATTTTGAACAGCTCTCATCGATAATTTCCTAGAAATTGCTTGGAAGGCACCTTTTACAAGCATTCATGATTGCTCTGTGTCCAAATCCGTATACCTAAATTTGTAATAGCTATCTTGCATAGCTACCAAACTAGTAGTGTGGGTATTTGTTCACATAATACCAAGTTTGTGTACACACGGCTACACATCAAGCTATACATTTCCAGTTTATGCTGATCTCGTATTGTATAAGATTTCCGTACAATGCGTGGTCAGCTTATACTGGAAATGTATACTTGATGTGTAGCCGTGTGTACTTACGTATGTTACTGGGAATTCTGGTTAACTGTATCATTGACGCCTCTACTCTCTGGGGCCTGTTCCCACTTTGGTTGGTATATAACACAAAGGTACGACAAGGTATACTTGCAAAATACGATTGCCAGGTTTAGACGATGTTACTGACTTTTAGATTACAAAGTTAAGTCCGCCTTAATTATATAGTATTATTTTACTTGTGTGTAAAATTTCTCAATATGGCATCCTTGCACGAGACTTTTAACATAACTGAAAGAAAAATTGTTTATTCTGCACAAACTAAACGCACAATACAAAAATATAGAATGACATAAACTAAAAGTACAAATTAGCCAAAAGTCTCGTATTTAATAATAATAAATTATAAAAGTTTGAAAAATTTTGTCTATTGCTTGATGAGAGCCTATTATACTTATCTGTGGATGAGAGGCCAAAGACAATTTAGTTACATAATTTGTTGCGACATTATGTAACTAAATTGTCTTTGGCCTCTCATCCAGAGGAGCTCGTGGCTAAGTAATACCAGCCGCATGGGTCGATTCATCAGGTTAAGCTACGCTTGCTGGGGTTGGTCCGTGGATGGGTGACCATCTTTACATATCGAAACTCCTCCGTGCCTCGGAAAGCACGTTAAAGCGTTGGTCCCGGCTGTCATTTGTGGATCTTTGACAGTCGTTACGGGTCGTCAGAAGCCCGAAAGTCTGACAACCAGTCTTGCCAAGAGGTATCGTATTACCCAGTTACTGGGTTGTGGAGGTCAGATAGGCAGTCGCTCCATGTAAAATACTGGTATTCAGCTGCATCCGGTTGGACTGAAAGCCGACCTCAGCATGGTTGGGAAAAGGCTAGGCAGATGATGAATGTGTTGCGACATTACCAAATGAAAACAATCAACGACTGGAGGTATGGGGGTGTACCAATTCACCTCTGTATATGTAAAGGCGTGTAATTTCATTATTTCACATACTAGCTTCGGCCCGCCACTTGCATCCGCATGAAAGTTAACTATACCGTAAATCACGTCTTTATATTTTTAAGACGCCTTTGTGGAAGAGAAATAAAATGTTTATTTATTTATTTTTTACCCGACTACGGCGAAAAAAAAGGAGGGTTATGATTTTGCCGGTATGTATGTATGTATGTAAGTATGTTCATCTGTTCCCTCCTATCTTCTAAACCACTTATCACAATTTGACAAATGAGGTATCGTTGGAAGCGTCTTGATCGTCTGCTGGTTAAAGACTATGTGACGTCACATTCAATTAAAAATGGTGCCCTCTAGAGGACATAAAGTCAGGAACTTAAAAAAAAAATATTGTTTAATGTACCATGTTGGATATCAAATGAAAGGGCTTAATGAGCAAATTTCAAAAATATGTATATACCCCAAGAGAACAAAGACAAATTAAAAATCCGGAGTCACACGTAATCTGTTCGATTGCCCTAACACGTGTGACTCCGGATTTTCAATTTCTCTGTCTGTGGTGTCTTGTTTATACCTTTTAAGTCGTAGTTGGGTTTTAGTTTTTATAACTTTAATTTTTTTAACATTTCCTATGACCCTCGTCAATATAGCTTTCTTTAAGTGAAAGATTTTTTATAATCGGATTAGTACTTCTACTATCACTTACAAACAAAAAAATAACCTCTATATAACATTAGTTTAGACTAAACCTAACATTCTCCACAAGAATCTGACGAAATTAAATATCTACGCTGGAAAAACTCTAAAAATCTTTTTGCCATAGCATTCTTTTTTTCGATAGCCTTCAGTAGTAACCTACCTTCCCATCTCGTATCTTCCACAATCAATCAATCTGCCTGCCTTTTCCCAACTATGTTGGGTTCGGCTTCCAGTCTAACCGGATGCAGCTGAACACCAGTATTTTTTAAATGAAGCGACTGCCTATCTGACCTCCACAACCTAGTAACTAGGCAATACCATACCCTGTAGTAAGACTGGTTGTCAGACTTTCGGGCTTCTAACGACCCGTAACGACTGTCAAAGATCCACAAATGACAGCTGGGACCAACGGCTTAACGTGATTTTCGAGGCACGGAGGAATCTCGGTATGTAAAGGTGGTCAGCCATCCACGCATTAACCCCGGCAAGCGTAGCTTAACCTGATGGATTGACCCGTGCGGCTGTTATTACTTAGCCACGAGCTCCTTCATCTCGAATCTTCCACAAAACCCACAATTTCTAATTTCACCCCCTTCCTTCCTTGTACAATCACTCACTCTTATCTCTCCAGCCATTTATTCCGTACAACAGTCGATAAAGCCTTCCCTTCCTTCTTTCACTTAGAACCCGAAACATTGTTTTGGCGCTATCAAAAAAACATGAACACGATACATGGTAAAGTGACCATGAATTGCTAGCTACAAAGCGATTTGCCGGGAGCTATTTACGTCATTACACGATAGGAGAGGGCTCATACATTTTGCAATGCCTACGAAGACGGGTGGCCTTTCGTGCGCTGTTTTTAGGATATTCTAGGAACTATTTTCTGTTTAGTGTAGTGTAAATAGTTACTGCTGGTTTGAAGTGGTTTTCAATGTGTTCAATGGTTATAGGTTCTCTCTTATGTTTATTGAATACGGACTCATTGTAGGTAAGTACAGTTAACTAGTTGTAATAGAGGAATTCTCGAGCGTTCTTCGAAGTCTTTTCTTTTAAAGCAAGCTGTTTGAAATTAATGTCCCACTACTTAAGTAGTAAGCGGTGATGTGTTTCACGGTGATTCAGAATAATGGTGCTGACTCTGTTGTTCATAAACTAAACTTTAAGAAAAGGACAAAAGATAAATTTTAGTTAAGTCCTGTCAAATTAATCAGTGCCTGTCACTACTCCATACAAGTTCAGACGTGATTAAAAACTTGCCCACTAAAATTACGTCAATTTACGTCAGGCGCTGATTACTTTGACAGGATTAAACTAAAATTGATCTTCTGTCCTTTTTATAATGAAATAGAAAGAAAAAGATGCACTGAACTTAAATTTAGTTTAGTTTGTGAACAACAGAATTGGCACCAATGTCTTATTCATTGTGATGACCCCAAGTTGTTTTGGTGCGAAAATTAAGACAAGGAGAAGGAATAGTTTTGCACAGTTCTGACACACACATGCATGCTTTATGAGTCATGCTCATGAACGGTTTCAATGCACCCCTTAAACTTCTCATGTTATTTTATGCCGGCATCAAGAATATTAAGAAGAAATAGGGTCGGTTTTTTTCTCCATACAAAAAGTCATAATTCGAGGTTAGGCTCTCGTCTATTTCCTCCTCCAATATTGGATTAATTTTGAAAGATATTTTATAAATTGAATAAAAAGGATATGTACTGTGCCCCTATGTTCTCCGTTTTGATAATACATTATCTGTAGAAGCACTAGAACCTCAGAAAATGCTCAAAATTGCCTGTTTAGACCGCTGTCATCAGAGGCCTATTGTATAGATTTGACAATTAAAAATGGAAAAAAAAGCTTTGGGGCACAGTAAGTATCCTTCTTATTCAATTTGTAAAATATCTTTCAAATTGGTCCAATATTGGAGGAGGAAATAGACGAGACCCGAACCTCGAATTATGACTTTTTGTATGGAGAAAAAGACCGACCCTATTTCCCCTTAATAGTCGCCTCTTCATTCCTAGCTAGTTCTAGCAGACTACTTTTCCACACGAGACCGGTACAGTATGTACAGTCACGGACTTTAATCGATGAGTCACTTTCAAACTTTTAAATTTTGCAGTTTCATACATTCACGAGATTACACGATTAAACACGAACTTAAATCGCATGCTCGTAAACAAGATGTAATTGGAAATAGTCTTGTCCATAGAGGTTGACTAATAAGTTCTCAATGATAAATAAATACAATGTTTATCCAATCTATTTGATACTGACCTCCTTAGAATCAGAGTTCATTAGCTCGATAATTCTGAAAACCTATTCGAAGACAGTGACAGTTGAAATGTCAATGTCAGAGACGTTATTTTCGAATTTGTCGAAATGATTAATTAAAATTTCTTTGTACGCTAACGATACTATGGCTACGCGAAAACAATCGTCACTAGGTTACGGTTGCTAGTCCTGCAATTGGTTGACTTTAGTTAGTCACTCTGCTGTCAAGTTTGTAGTTCTGGCTCTAAGGTTAGCCAACCCGTAAATATATTAAATATAATTTTCTTCTATAATATGAAGACATGACTTTCCGTATCTGGATGTGCGAGTATAACCGACTAAGCCCGATATGCATTACACGGCTAAAATACGAACAGTGCCAAGTGGCTCATCAATTAAAGTCCGTGACTATACAACTGTGACCCTGTTGATATTGATAGTAGTGTGAATCAATTATTGTGGCTGGCGGTTGCTGTGCCTTGCCCTAGATACTGTGTAGTAGGGTATTGGTGCATTTAATGTGTGGTATTTGGGTACGGGTACGATATTGTTGGAGGAAGGATGTGGGGGGGATAAAATTTATTTATTTATATTATTTCAATATCCTTTGTTTTACACCACAAAAACATATAAAAAAAATAACAAATACAAAACATACAATGGGTATTTATCGCTTTCCGCGATCTCTTCCAGGCAACCTTGCAATAGACAGTGAATTCGCTGGAAATAAAATCACTGTCTGTCTGTTCGCGATAAACTCAAAAACGACTTCACCGATTATCATGCTGTTTTCACCAATGGATAGAACGGTTCTCGAGGAAGGTTTTAGTATATAATAACCGACATCCAAGCGGCGAAGCCGCGGGCATCAGCTAGTTCTAAATAAAATTTGTTCTTCAAGATACACCGTTATACTGACAAAAACATGTTTTGAGTTTGAATTATTATGATAGTTCAGCTTTTTGTGAAGACGTTCATTCGTGGAAATTCTATTTAATTCTGACCCCAAACAAGTGTTCCAATATGAAGAGTAGATAAAGGTACCAAAATGTAATTACAGGTAAATTAAATCGTCCGTTGTTGCGCCTATAAAACAAGTTTTCTTTTTGTGTTTGATGCAATTTTAATCCTTATTTCAATGCACGCAATTTGTAAAAACCGTTTGCGATTACAGTATTCTAGTACGCACATTATGTTTGTGTGCAGAAGCGGTTTTTTAATGCCTTAATCGATTTCTGCCTTAAAAATGTTCAGCCTGTTGACCTTGGGGGGTGACCCAATTGGGTTAATTTGGAGGTAAATCTTTTGGCTTTAATAATAATAAATAATAAATTCTTTATTAAGAGTAACAACGAGACTCATAGTGTTAGTAACAATAAAATAAACTTACAACTATGTTAGTGATACAGTTACAACAATTACACAAAACATACACAACATAACAATCACTGCTTCAGTAATCCAGCTGAAATACTGAAGCAGTGACTCACAACACAGCAATCCAGCCTGTCAGCAATCATTCCCAGGATGCTGTTGGAACTGGCTCGCACCCTGCGCACCAAGGACGCACATCTTTTACACATTAATGCATAAAAGCAGTCAACACGCAACTCCGCTTTGCTATGTCATAATCAGTGATCGGAGTAGGTAGATTGAACTGGGGCCATTGATCCGAAACGTATATATTAATATGGACGTTCCTCCGGAATTGGTGCATTATTAAAAAAAAACCGGAACTTATGTAGGAATTGTATTCTGCCAGAGTGGAAGGAGTCATTTGATGATTTGCCATCCTCAAAAAAATCGGAAATCGAAAATCGGAATTCGATTGTTTTTATTATTCAACAGATAAATAATGAATTAATTTAGTTTTGATACCTTCCTTTAAATTTTGAATTGAGTAGTAATAATATCACTACCAACATTAACAATATTTAATTGAATCCGGAAATACCGGAATTACTTTCCGGAAAAATGGCTTATCCATGTTATTCTTTCTGTGTGCATTTATGATACAAGTACCAAAAATCAATCTACCTACTCCGATTACTGGTCATAATCGAATGAAAATAAGAACAATCCCCAAACTATCCACCAATACCATGGTCACAGTATACCCATTGGCCGTCACTCACCCTTTATCAGGCGAAGCTCACAGACCCGAACATTCATTCCCTTTTTGTTCCAAGACTTTAGGATTTCCGCGAAACTCTGGGAATCGACGGAAAAGATATAAAAGTTTCGGTTATATATCTCTTTTCTAGTCGTAAAGCTCTGGCCAAACTGAAGCAAGCGAGCGAGCGAGTGGAATGCGGGACGAAATTTTTGGGCTGATGGTGTCAACTAACTTGTATGTATGTGTTCAAACTGGTGCGAATAGTAGCGTGACATCCTTGTGATTAAAACAACAGACGCACGGAGTCCAAATTCAAATTCAAATAATTTACTTTTCTCAAACATGATTGGAAATTCGAGCATTATTTTGACAACCTTCTTCGAGATAAATCAAAATTGCTGTACTGGTAAAAAACAAGTGACGATGCGGCCAGCAAAGTTACTATGAAAATCCATATCTGGCGTGTTTAGCGGCCAAATAAAATACTATGAAAACTCATATCTGTCGTGTTATTTAAAAATGGAACGAACTTTTTACTTTAACACACGGCAACCAAAGAGTTAAATTACCAAAGATTTTATTTAAATTTCGAATTGGCTTGCAAATAGAACAAAGAAGAAACAAATGAACATATTGGCGCATGAAAAATGATAGTTGTTCGTCATTGATTCTGGAATTTCTATTTAATTTACTCAGTTTGAATTTCCGCGCGTTGTTTGAGAAAATTACTATACAAGCCTTGGCCGCAATCAGGAATTGATGTACTCACGCATGAGTGCCTCGGCTTCGGCTCGGCCCTCATTTTCACGATCGTCCATCAATCCCCTTATTGCTGGTCGCGATAGTAATGTACTATTCTCAACATAAACAATGACATTATAATAATAGTTATTAAGCAGTAGTTTCCCGCATCCCGCTCTCTCGCTCGCTTCTGTTTGTCTGGTCAGAGCTTTCAAGGTAAATAATTATAATTATTTTCCTCTTCTATTCAGACTACACGCTACGTTTACGCTTACGCCACCCTTACGCTAAGGCTACGCTTACGCTATGCTTACGCTACGCTTACGCTTATGCCACGCTTACGCCACGCTTACGCTACGCTTAAATTAGGCGCAAATTAGGTATTTCTACATTGGTCCCAAGCTTCGTAAATGTGACAGATGTCACTATCGAGCAAACAATATTTTAATATTAAAATACTCTCACAATAAATAATCTAACACGTGCATATAATTAAAAATTAATATTAATTGGATGACTATGAATGCAATAAATATGGAGATGAAAACAAACCTGACCTGACCTAAATGTTCGATGTTTTATACGTACGAAGTATAATTCTGTTCAAAACGTTTTGGACTTTATACGTAGACCGTTTTGGTGTGACAAATAAAGTTAGTAGAAAACATTCACCTCAAGGTACTTGAGTGTTTTATTTGAAAGGGAACCGTTCTTATGTTCATATATCAATAATTATAATATATTTATGAGCTTACAAGCCGTGATTTCCCATCGGCAAAAATTACGAACTTCCATAAAAACTTTCATTTCATATTTGAACCCTCTAGGAGATGAATTTTCAAAGATCCTTTCTTTGTGGACATTTTCGTTTTATATGGAACTGTTCTGCATTTCATACTAATTCTTCACTTGCTTCTTCACTAACTTCACTAGATTGTGCGTTGTCTGTCCGTGAGTGTTTTTTTTTTTTGTTAAGTAAAAATGTAAATTTATTTGTAGTAAGTATTAAAAAATGTTTATTTTGCACAGCTAACGACTTATTGAACACAGTATTGAAGGATTGCGGCATTACGGAACAAACATTTCAGATATCCGATAAATTGTTTATCCCAGTTCGGATCAACAGTTTGTATCGATACGAACGAGAACAATCTTCTCTGTGGAACTTTTCGTTCGCATAACATGCCTTGTATGCATGTTTAAAAGGTATGCCAAAAAATTTAGGGCCATTACAGATTAGGCGTTTTTTCAGGATCCATAAGCCCGGTTAGTATGATCTTTTGTAATGCGCTTACATTCCAAAAGTACGAGCAAGCACGCATTTTTCAAGCATATTTTGTTAATCTAAAATTAGACTTTAAGCCTTCCAGTGTAATAAAGCTAACTTAGTTCTAGTATTTCAAGGACAAACCCCAATGAAGGTGAATAGGGATAATGTTCTTAATTCAGGACCCCAAACACCTAGATCAAAATAAACCTATCCCATAAAAAACGGCTAAGTGCGTGCCAAACCACGCACAATGACGAACGTATGGGAGAACATGTTTTTGCAACTACATATGTAAGTTGGTCGATTATTACTCGGTAACTTGTAGAGCCTTCTTAGCCGTGATAGTTTTCCCTTTAATTTCTTATAGGTATACAACTACCGTGAATTTTTTCACATATCCAAAACCAACCATTTAGCTGGCAGGGGGTACACTTGACTCTAACAAAAATGAGTACTTTAAAGCTTAATATTTCGCAAACGGATCCCTGAACAAAAAATCGTTTGTTTATTTAAAAAAAAATATAATGATTTTATTTTACCACTTTGTCGGCGTGATTTATATGTATACCCATACCAAATTACAGCTTTCTAGTACTAAGAGTCTCTGAGCTAAGCCGCAGACGGAGAGACAGACATGGCGAAACTAGTTCTTTGTTGACTACGCAACCCTAAAAAACCCAGCGGGGTAATTGCACAACTCACTTCAATTATATTGACAGTTCAACAACATTAATTGCGTAATTTACGTTGTTAAGCAGACCAATTCTTCTGTGATTGAAAATGTGTTACACAAAAAGGGTGCAGGTTAAACTCACACTCTTAACCAATTCCATAACCAGTCCATATCTCCTACATCAACTATTAAAACTACCCATAACAGAAAAGAGCTTACAAGAAAAATGCAGCTCTCACCGATCGAGCCTCTAAAATATGCACGGGCAATAAGCGAGGGATCCAATATGAATGGAATGAACACTGGACTAGTGCACCATACAGTGTTCTATAAATATTTTATAGAAGTTCAACAAGTGGGTCAGAAGGTGGGCGGTTATTGATGCTGGGTCTATTGGTTTCTGTTTTTCAATTATTTTGTGTATAGACTAGCCACCAATTACATGGGACTTAAATATATTTAACTGGTAAAATATGGGACTACTATTAGGTACCCCTCTGCTTAACCCTTCGAAAATTACAGGCGTGATGTTATGTTGTGTACCGTAAGTCTTTTTCAGCAAATGAGATCCTTTGTTTTTCGGCAATGTTCGTGAATTTCGGCCAGGATCGTACGATTATAGGTAATGAATTTAAGTTTTTCGTACCGCTCCACAGTCGATTTGACTTTATAAATCGATAACAATAAAACATATATTGTTTCTCGTTAGTGACTTAAGCTCATAATATACAAAATTAGTTGCCCTAATAATCCAACACTGTGGGATTGTGGCACTCAAACTCAAACTGAAATGACAAAAGCAGATGAACGTTCATTTCTATGTAATACTAGCTTTTGCCCGCGGCTTCGCCTGCGTGGATGTCGGAAAAAATCCCACGGGAACTTACTACCGCCCGGTATTGAAAGCACCCTATGTGTTAATCCAGTTATCTAATTGCGTAACTTATGTTCGTAACCGATTAAGACTAATCTTTAATTTTGACAGTTCAACAACATTCATTGCGTTATTTACGTTGCGGAGCAGATTTATTTTCAAGCTTATGAAGCAATGGATTAGAAATTTGTTTCAAACTGATTCAGATTGTGGATCGTGTATTACGCAATTAGGGTGCAGGTTATACTCGTAAACTATCTGTGTGCCTTTCATCCATATCCGTTGGGCAGTTTTTCGCCAATCCGGAACACACATCCAAACAAACAGACAAACGGACAAAAATTCTTAAAAACATATTTTCGGCATCAGACTCGTTCCCACACCTCGTAGCAATTACACGGGCAATATTTCCTTTTCTTTACTGATGAAAAACATATCTGCGGGCTGTAACAACATATGATAATAATTATGTAGTAGGTGGTTTAAATATTATTGTATCACTAGCTTTTGCCCGCGGCTTCGCCTGCGTGGATGTCGGAAAAAATCCCACGGGAACTTACTACCGCCCGGTATTGAAAGCACCCTATGTGTTAATCCAGTTATCTAATTGCGTAACTTATGTTCGTAACCGATTAAGACTAATCTTTAATTTTGACAGTTCAACAACATTCATTGCGTTATTTACGTTGCGGAGCAGATTTATTTTCAAGCTTATGAAGCAATGGATTAGAAATTTGTTTCAAACTGATTCAGATTGTGGATCGTGTATTACGCAATTAGGGTGCAGGTTATACTCGTAAACTATCTGTGTGCCTTTCATCCATATCCGTTGGGCAGTTTTTCGCCAATCCGGAACACACATCCAAACAAACAGACAAACGGACAAAAATTCTTAAAAACATATTTTCGGCATCAGACTCGTTCCCACACCTCGTAGCAATTACACGGGCAATATTTCCTTTTCTTTACTGATGAAAAACATATCTGCGGGCTGTAACAACATATGATAATAATTATGTAGTAGGTGGTTTAAATATTATTGTATCATTACATATCGAAGGTATTATTGAAGTTAAGTCAGATAAAAACTTACAAAACCCCGAAACACGTACTTTTAATTTTTTTGTTTTTGTATTAGTACTTACCGTACCGAGTTTCGAGTTATTCCGACAGCACGTTAAAATGTTTACTTACTTTGCCACCCTGTTATTCGTCTATGTGACGGATTGGTTACAAAACTAAAAGTGACAATCTTTATTATTTGCTATAGCAAGTATTGCCAAGTTTCAAGTTTAATAACTAAAGGAATAAGGGCGAATTTCCAAAAACCCTTTCTTAGTGGATTCCTACGTCCTAATAACTATCTGTGTGCCAAATTTCAGTCCAATCCGTTCAGTGGTTTGAGCTGTGACGTGGACTACCCATTTACACCCCGTTAGGGGTAGATTTGAAAAACTTCGATACACATTATTCTTTATTTTTCGTTTTAAGTTTATGTACTGAGTTTCGAGTTAATTGGACAGTGCGTTAAAATTCTTCTATACAAACTTTGACACCCCCCAATCCTCGTTTAGGCGGTAGTTTATAAAAACTAAAAATGACAAAATTTATAATTTACTTAGATAAGTATTCGTGCCAATTTTCAAGTCTATTAACTCAAGGAATAAGATTTATCACACAAACGAAATCCACCCTTTTCACCCCTTTAAAGGTCAAATTTCCAAAAACCCTTCTTAGTGCACGCCTGCACGCCTAGGTCGTAATAACTATCTGTGTGCCAAATTTCAGTCCAAATCATTTAGTGGTTTGACGTAGACTACCCATTTTCGCCCCATAAGGGGTAGATTTTTGAAAAACCCTACTGCACATTATTATAAAAACTAAAAATTGCAAACTTTATAATTTACTTAGAAAAGTATTCTTGACAAAATTTCAAGTCTATTAACTCAAGGAATAAAAAAATTAATACAAACGAAATCCCCCCTTTTCATCCCTTTAAAGGTCGAATTTTCCAAAAGCCCTTTCTTAGTGCACGCCTAGGTCCTAATAACTATCTGTGTGCCAAATTTCAGCCCAATCCATTTAGTGGTTTGAGCTGTCACGTAGACTACCCAATTTCACCCCGT
This sequence comes from Lithophane leautieri, assembly GCA_949152455.1. NCBI lineage: Eukaryota > Metazoa > Arthropoda > Insecta > Lepidoptera > Noctuidae > Lithophane > Lithophane leautieri. The sequence continues at coordinate 3,883,738 of OX424482.1, read as the reverse complement.
TAGTGGTAGATTTTTGAAAAACCCTAATACACATCATTCTTTATTTCTGGTTTTAAATATAAACACTGAGTTTTGAGTTAATCGGACATCACGTTAAAATTCTTCTATACAAACTTTGGCACCCCCCAATCCTCGTTTAGGGGGTAGTTTATAAACATTAAAAATGACAAACTTTATAATATACTTAGATAAGTATTCGTGCCAAAATTTCAAGTCTATTAGCTCAAGGAATAAAAATTTTCATACAAACGAAATCCCCCGGTTTCACCGTCTTAGCGGTGGAATTTCGAAAAATCGTTTCTTAGTGGAAACTTACTCTTCATAAAGAACACACCCTCCAAATTTCATGTCTCTCGAACCAGCGGTTTAGGCTGTGCGTTGGTATCTCAGTCACCCTTGCCTTGTATATAGATTCATTAAAATAAAATAAACTTTGACTTTGTAATGTCAATTCTAATGACTCGACTTTGTGTATAGGTATGTTTTGTTTGAAGTTCTAATTCATATTACTGAGGCATAGTATGTAAGACTATTATGTGTGTTTGAAGTACTGAAAATAAATCTTATAGTATTCGAAGTAAGAAGACCGGGGAAATATGACTTGATTGAATACCTATCGGTCTTCCTGGTTTCCTTAAGGGTCTTTTCTATCTATAAAGGTACTGAATCATTAACCAAGTTGGACAGATTTATATGAAACGAACTTTTGCCAGGCCAGCGGCTTCGCCCGTGTAGATGTCGAAAATTTACCCATGGGAACCAACTACCGGGATAAAAAGTATCCTATGTGTTAATCCAGGTTATAAACTATCTGTTTGCCAAATTTCATCCAAATCCGTTCAGCCGTTTTTGCGTGATTGAGTAACAAACATCCAAACACACAAACACACAAACTCACAAACACACAAACACACAAACTTTCACATTTATAATATTAGTAGGATTTCGGTGTCATGTGACAGTGGAATAAAACAAAAAATGAAAATTCACTCGTGTGAACTATTCACTCGTATAAGTAATAAAAGTACCGGTCATTTCGAAAGATTTTTCGTAGACCCAATTTTTTTTTTTTTTTTAGTTTGGGAAATCATCCAATGACTTCTCCCGCTCTGGGCGGAGCGGAAGGGCGTGTCAGACTTTTACTGACTAAAACCCACCCGTGTTCCTTCATTTGCCTGTTGCCAAGGTCCCGGTATCCCTTTCGGACTTTCCCGCATTTTTGGTAAACGAATAATCAAGAAGAAGAATCCAGAAGATGTCCTTGACAATTCTTCTTTAAAAGTCAATGTATTTCGCGTGCTTCATAAAAAGGCCGTAACTGGTACCAGAAAAGCAGATAATTCATTGAAAAAATATTTGTAGACATATAGCTACATAGCTTTCTCTAGAGGCCATTTAGAGGTTTCTAAATGGCCTCTAGAGAAAGCTATCAAACTCGATATTTTTTTATCAGTCCTCATACAACCTTATGGGATTAATAAAACCAACTGTACTCCACATACATACTTACGTAAGAACTAAAATTTCCATATCAGCCAGAAAATTAAAATTTAAGCCAATCTTGTCCATAAAAGCTCGGATAGTTCTCTAGAGACAGAAAATTATCTAACTTACACGGAGTAAAATCATAAATGTATGTACATTTAAAATTCTAGCGTAGTTCCACCCGCGATAAGGAAAACGTGGGTTAATTTTTTCCTCGTACTTGTTAACGTTTTCCACTAAACTACTGAAATTATTGCAGTTTAATTTTACGTTTTAAATTATGGCGGACTTCAGTTTAGATTGTGTGTTTTCGGCAATCATGATCCTTTGTTTTTCAGCAAAGTTCGTGAGCTAAATATGAATATCGTATGTTTTTCGATAATTGGAACTCATGGCTAAAACAACAGCCGCAAGGGTCGATCCATCAGGTTACGCTACGTTTGCTGGAATTGCTCCGTGGATGGGTGACCATCTTTACATGCGGAGACTCCACCGTGCCTCGGAAAGCACGTTAAGCAGTTGGTCCCGGGTGTCATTCGTGGATCTTTGACAGTCGTTACGGGTCATCAGAAGCCCGAAACTCTGACAATCAGTCTTACCAAAGGGTATCGTATTACCCAGATATTGGGTTGTGAAGGTTAGACAAGCAGTCGCTCCATGTAAAATACTGGTATTCAGCTGCATCCGTTTAGACTGGAAGCCGACCCCAACATAGTTGGGAAAAGGCTAGGCAGATTGATTTTTGTCTGAAATAGACAGGTCAGAACAGTAGACAGGTCTAAAAAAAGGGCGAGTCGGACACGAAGGGTCGGTGATGGAAACATCGTGAGTAAACCGGCATGTCCTAGAATCAAAAATTCAAAGACATGTGACATCTATTAACCCTCACTAGACTCGCGTTGTGGGTTAATGCCTACTCCGTCTAAAAGTCTCTTTTAAAAATGTATATAGATATTACAAAATCCTGGGTACAGTATTCTTGGTGCTTCTATATGTGAGACAATGTCAAACGAAAAATAATCAAAAATAATTTAAAATATAAGATTAAAAATAAGCCCTGGCAGATAAGAGATGACCAGTCTCAACTGACGGCGCCTGTTCACGAACATGACACGTGTATCAGCACCATCCAGCTCAACCATTTTGTAGGGAACCGAATGATCCAACACACGCGCCACCATCAGCGAGACATTTAAGTGAGTATGATATACTCTCATCTGCCATGCTCTTTCAAGTCAACATACAACATGATACCATATGAAACGGCTCCATGGTACTCACATTTACAAAATTGAAAAAATGCTTCTAAATTATACAAAACTATAGTTCGCAATGTACTTGAGAGATTAATACAATAGAATTTAAATAAAAATAAACATTAAGCTACTAAAGTCAGAAAAAAAAGGGGAAGCAACTCTTCCAAATATAAACATTTTAACTAGTGAGCCCAAGTGCCTGTGGAGCAGGACCAGCATTAAGCCAAGCATTTTTATCTACGATATAATCATCCAACTTATAATATGCTTGTCTACATAGTGTGCGTTTAATGCATGTTTTAAATTTCTTCTCATTTAGTTGAAGAATATCGGGTGGTATTTTATTATAACAGTCCTCACACAATCTTATGGGATAATCTACGTGTAACCCTGATTTTGGACGCCGTGTCTATGTTTTTCAAACAAAACTATACAAATAAATGTGTCCCAATAGCGACAAGTAATCACAAAGAATGAAATATCTTTTGAATAGAAACACGAATGCTTTATCTAAAACAAAGAACAATTATCCTCTAGCTCTCTTACTAAAGCTCTAATGAATTCTGAAAATATATCTCTAAATGACCGCCTCTTTTGTGTAGCCATAAATTCTGTACAAAATAGTGCCACAAAGTAGATAGGTACAGAAATTCGATTCCATACCACGAGCAAAAATGCACGCTTATAATACAGGGTGTAAGGGACAGCCCTCAGAATTTCGTTATTCGTCAGTTTTTTTTTATGTTTGTTACCTCAGAACTTTCGACTGGGTGAACCGATTTTGATGATACATTTTTTATTAACTTTGCTTGGGTAGTTTTTGAGTTAGCTTCAATAATTACGTATTTTTCTCACTTAGTCTCAGATCAACAAAATAAGAAAGACGGACCATTACGAACATCAAAAGTGAAGTCACCTTTTTATCTATGTGTGTGTAAAAAGGGTTGTCATTTCTTTAAGTTTTTCCCTATAATTTGGGGAATAATATTTTGGGTTGGATAATATTGTACGAGTAAGATATTGTTGAGTATGGTATTGTACCTCAATTGTTAAGAAGGATTCCGAAACAAAACCATTTTTTTTTACATCGCAAAATAATATAAAATAACAATTAAGTACAAAGTGCATTTACATACAGCCCCATCGTCAATGGTTACATGAGGCAAGAATGGTAAGTCCTACAAAAAAAATCACACGAGTAATGGCAGCTTTTGATAAAAACCTTAGGAAAATAAATGAAGAATTAGGACATACTTGAACAAACGTACAGCCAGAACTTTGTGAAACTGAGTTTTCAGCAATTACGTAGGACGATGATAATAACATCTAAAAAATAAAATTTGGTACAGTAGTATTTAAATTAGCTAGAATAAGCTGAGAAACTAACTAAAATAAAATAAAAAATACAGTGTCGTCTTTAATTACTGTTTTGATAAAATCTCATTTTTGTTTTTACAAACTTTATATACCTTTCTAGTATATCCGCTTTTGATCACACGGCGGAGTCCACGATTAGTTGAATTAAGGTCATTATTATCAAAATGATCGGAACAAACCACGCTGGTTTTCGATGGCAGCCATTCTGGATCATTCCGACTATTTCTTATAGCTACTATCCATTGACTTTTATTTTCAATATTACTTAGAAATCTAAAATATTAAATACATAAAAAAAACAGGCATATAATTACTTGAACTAATAAATATCGAACGGGAAAATTTCAAATCATATTATGGCAACCCTCGCACTTTAAATGTCACTGTTTTCGTTCGTTCATTCGTTCAGGTTTTTGTTCCAAGTAACCTAAAATTCATAGTTAACTAAATTAAGAAACGATGTTATTTGGAGTACTTCCATGTGAAAAGTGATTCCGTGAGACTTTTTATGTGATTTGCTATTGTTTTTACAAGATTTCACTACACAAGAAGACATAATTCTATTTTTTTTATTGAAGTTTACTAGACGACGACTCGTGGCGTACTAGGAACGATGAGCATAGTTTTTGCGTGAGCCTGTGTGTTTACTTGCAGGAGCATAGTTTTGTGGCTACACGTTTGATGTATGTAGTGCTCCGTCTTTCTTTTTTTGTTGGTCTGAGCACTTAGTACTATAGACGACATCTTATTTGATACAGTCACTGTTATTTACATAGCAGGTAGTGGTATTAAAATTTGTGTGGGGTAGGTACCACAAATAAAAAGTGAAAAATAAAAACTTTTTACAAAAAAAAACAACCGTCTTCCAAAAAAAACACTAAAAAAGTGAAAAATTACTTTAATTTCGGAAGTCGGTGGCAAAAAACGAAAATTGAAAAGCAAAGACACCGACTTGCGAAATTAAAGTAATTTTTCACTTTTTTAGTGTTTTTTTTTGGAAGACGGTTGTTGTTTTTTTGTCACTTTCGGAACAGACCAGACAAGCGTCTATGTGTGTACTTACACACATAGACGCCTGTTTTCGCTCGTTATATGGAACTTACCTTCTGTACCTATCTATTTTATGATAGTGCTTTGTAGATGTTATTTTATATTGGCACGCATACGATGCTTTTTTTGTTGCATTTGATTTGTTAAGTGAGTTCGAATGTATTGATTAGAAAATGCTGTTAAAATTTTGCGTTCCTTTGTTTTATTTCCGTTGGCTCTGATTATGTTTTAAGCTAGGTTCACGTCTTTTTGATGTAGTGTGTGTATCGTAATGGCGTTATCTAATTCGTATACAGATCAGAGAAAAGTATGAATCTACCATTGGTAAAAGCCTTTACTAATGGCAGACTCGCATTATTCTCATGAGTTGTGTCGTTAATGTCTCGTCAAATATATGAGACATCTGCGACATGACACACCACATCACCATAATATTTGCCAAGCTTAAGTTTTTCAGATAAGCAGTTTAGTTTAGCATCAGTTCTACCTGTTTATGATTCAAAATCAAAAGTCATTTATTAACCGACGAAAAAAAAAGGAGGAGGTTTTCAAGTCGACTCGTATATTTTTTATTTTTTTTATTTTTTATTTATGACCACTCATATATTTTTAGTGAGTAGTCTGATTTCAAAAATTCTTTTTTTATTGGGAAGGGTATACCTCGAAGTTGGTTCCATTTAAAATTGGAAACTATAATCCACCCCTAAAGGTAGAAAAAATGGGGTTGATTGATTTTTCACCAACTGAATTATCAACTGTGAACCGATTCTGTTGAAATTTCGCACACATACATAGTTCTGATGACACAACCAGTCATCATCAACTCCAGGTCTTTAACCTGGAGTAACCCCCTGGAGTACCCTGGAGTGGATGGTAACTCAAAAGCGAAAAATAAAAAACTTTTTTTATAAAAAATTAAACCGACGAAAATCTATGCTGAGAATCAGCACTTTTCGAAAGTCAAAATTACATAAGACAGTCTCCCAAAACGCCAAAACTCCACCACTTCTCAGTGCTTTAGCTGAGAGGAAGAAGTGGCGCAACAAACTTCCCAGCAGCACAGCTGTCTGCACAGTTAGAAAAAAAATATTCATATATAGTATGCAAAATAATTTACATGATATAACGCAACAGAAAACATAAATCAAATTATTAGCCATATATCAGCTAGCACATGCCAATATAGCAACAAAATAAAAAAAAAATTGTCCTATTTTTGCGCATGTGCGTGCTATAAACGACCCGCCACCAGTGACTATAGTTAATTACGTCCTCCGTGCCCCGAGTAGTTAGCTTTGCTATTAACCTTGAATTGCTAATCTTTTAATCATGAGGGAGATAGCTCTCTCAGATAGCTGAAAATGGTCTGTTTTATAGCAGCAATCCTCCTACCTGAAATACAAATATAACAGTAAAGTTGAAAAGACTTTTGCCCACATTCAATTTTACCAGCACATTACCTTCCAAATCAGATACAATAACAGAAAAAAGAATAATTGAGTTAGAACTTTTCAGGACAAGCTGTTTCAAAACAAGATCTATTGAAAGAAATATTGTTTCTAAAACCCTTCAAAAACAGTTATAAATAAACGTCACACTCATTCAACTTTCAAACCTGTCACCGTTTGAAACTTTTCTGACGAATTCCAAACATTGCCTGAAGCTCAACTCATTTTGCAGACTGACAGACCAAAATTATGGCCAGACGCAGTCATAAATAAAAAATAAACCGATATTATGCAATATAATAGCAATTCACGAAAAACAATTGCCGGCGGGCCTCGCATTGTTGAATAATTAACGCTCGGTTCCTGCTGAGCTTCGTAGTAATTAAAATTTTGGAAACTGCCTGTCACAGAATAGCTAGGTTCAGAAGGTTGCCTCATAGCAGACGCACGCACACATAGACGCATACCCTATTGGATTACTATTTCATGAAATTATACTTGAGGCCAATTCTAACTAAGTTAAGACCTATTCAGACTTACGCGATATCGCTGTCACACTCGGTAGCGATACTGAGGGCCTAGACTATCGCTTCGAAAGCGTTTTGTATTTCTACAACGACTTTCAACAGGATTGACATAAGCTTTTCGATAGCTTATGTCAGTCCTATACGTTTTTGCCTTTTCAATCATCGTTATCGCTGATAGTCATGTCACTTTGTCTAGGGCCTCTGTTCCGCCTTCTGGTTAGTCACTTTGGACCAGTATCGCTACCGAAAAAATATCTGAAATAGAACTTTATATATAATATTTGAGAGAGATATTTCTCTAATGATTATTATAATTCTGTAAATACTTCTTGTATATTACGATCGCCAATCATAATTATTATGATCAACATACAACTTGACACAGACCTGTAAATTGTAAAAAACGTTAAAAAAAAATAATTGCGCTGGATACCTAACGCGTCAACGAACGCATAAACGAATGACAGTTGCGAGTGCACTTGCACTGGCGTGTCTATGTGTGCGTGCGTTTTCGCTCATTGTATGGAGCTCTCCTTCTGTAGCTATATTTTTAGCTGGCTCTATGGTGCATAATTAAGTATTGTTGCTATGTGGAAGTGTGTTGATCGTTGTGCCAAAAATTGGTCACGATGTAAATTTTTGGGGACATAATTTTGTGCAAACCATTTATTTATTGGTTGTAGATAAATCAAGTTTGTGAAGTTGTTAAAGCTTGTTATTTTCCGGTATATAAAAGAGATAGACTACATTTTTAACCAAATTCTTCAAAAAGGGTTCTCAATTCGACTGCATGTTTTTTTTTTGTGTCTATGTTACGCGATATTACTCCGCCATTTATGAATCGATTTTGATGATTCTTTTTTTGTGTGGCAAAGAACGAAAATTGAAAAGCAATGACACCGACTTCCAAAGTTAAAATTATTTTTCACTTTTTAGTGATTTTTTTGGAAGTCGGTTGTTTTTTTTTTAAATATTTTTTTTATGGGATCCGCTGTTGTCATTAAATAAAGGAGTTTTATGCGCTACGTCTTCATCCGCTTATGCTTATTTTAAAACCGATAAGATTTTTTTAAAGTGAGAGGAGCTATATGTAAAAGTTTTCATTCGGACAGTCAATGGCACGTCTATCCTAAACATTTACTTAATAATAATATAGCCTTTTCCCAACTATGTTGGGGTTGGCTTCCAGTCTACCCGGATGCAGCTGAATAGCAGTATTTTACATGGAGCGACTGCCTATCTGATCTTCACAACCCAGTAACTGGGCAAGACGATAAGATTTGACCCTTGGAAAGACTGGAAGATTGTCAGACTTTCGGGCTTCGGACGACCCGTAACGACTGTCAAAGATCCGGGAATGACAGCTGAGACCAACGGCTTGACGTGCTTTCCGAGACACGGAGGACTCTCATTAAGTAAAGATGGTCACCCATTCAAGGACCAACCCCAGCAAGCGTAGCTTAACCTGACGGATCGACCCGTGCGTCTGTTATTACTTAGCCACGAGCTATGAGCTTTGAGCATACATTGAAAATAAAACACGTAAGAGTTTCTGAAGTAGGCATTTGAAAATCTAGAATGTCCAAGCCTCGGCAGGCAGCGGTTACTACTTTCCAATATCATGACAGTAGTTGCCACTTTGCTAGTTATTTTAACATAAAAAATAAATTAACGCAAGCTTTGCCAAAACCAAAAGAAAATATACCTATAATACAGTCTTCCTAAATCTTATATTCAACATAAAACAGCCATTAAAGCACTCACTCACAAACAGTTACAACGCAGCGTTTTCCATACAAAAATATGTTTCCTTTCTATTCGTTGTGGGTATCATTACGCTATCTGCTACATCGGAAGCGGGCATACGGCTTCCCGTCATTACAACATGTCGTTTGTGCGAACCCTTCTCTATAAAATTTAGGGGGGTTTCACACTGGCTGAGTTCCGCGGTTTTAGCGACTAGTTAAAATGGCTGTTTTATGCTGTAGTTTTTGCATGCTTAAATATGGTTCTCGTCACCATTACTTTGATCCACTGCTTGGTTTTTGGAAGGGAGGAAACTAATTGCATTTTTTGTCAGCTATTTGCAGCTTTTGTATCTCTTCAGACAAAATAATGGCACAAGAGAATTGCTGAAAGCAACATAAAATTTCTTATGTATTGGATCGGAGTTATGTACAGGCTATAAGCTTTTGTAAAGCCTACAGCTACACCTATTCTATAGCTTGGTCAAATCAAACATTAGATTAGGATCTTAATCGTTCCGAGAACACTGGCTTGAGTTAGTCGTGAGTAAACAGTAGTTAGCAACAGTAAGGTCGAGATCTATAAACGGTACACGTACTATGACTAAGCGTTATTCCTGTCAATGTCACACCACTGTCAAACTGCAGATAAATGAGAATATGTCTGAAATTTCTCATTCATTCGGAATTTTGTCTTTCATTCGGAATCTTTCACTCGAAGTGAATAATCTGAACAAAAAATGAATCGAAAGTGAAAACTGTTTTCATTAGCGAACCGATCTAATGATTTTGGATTTCGGCTATGAGTGAAAGATACCGTTTCAATCGCCTACCAAAAATTCGATGAAAAGAGCAGATGAACATTCAATCCTGTCTAATTTTGTCGATGTTGTGTGAACGTTGAATGAAACGAACATGAACAGGTTCTTGAGTGGACCATTCGAGCATCTGATATTAGCTTATGCCAAAGCAAAGGCTAAGTAGCGTTAATAGATATCAGCATAAAAAATAAACTGTTGCGATACAAGAACGCTTATTTATATATACTTAACTGTACACCAGAAAATACATAGCGAAAATAAATATATTTAACAAAATCAAAAATCAAAATCAAAATATTTTATTTCACATAAGCCTACATGGGCACTTATGAAACGTCAGAAGCTAGGTGCACGGTTCCAATTGGTCGTTTCCTATGGAGAAGAGCCGGCAAGAAACTCCATGGTTACTCTTTTAAAAGATAATTGGCTTTTACAATAATTTCGAATTACAGTGTTAATAGTTATGGGAGGACAGTGTAGGCCTTTCAAAAAGTTTCAGATAAAGTTCATAGAAAAAAAAAAAATATTAAAATTAAATTAAAATTAAAAATAAAAGTCTACAGTTCACTAAGCCTACGACGTTCTCACATTCACAAGATAGAAAGGAATCTATATACGATAAATAAGATACTACAAATAAAAACCTATTTAAAGCAAATGACATGATTGCCATTACAACTGTAACACTACAAAACATACAATGGGCGGCCTTATCGCTTTCTGCGATCTCTTCCAGGCAACCTTAGAACGGACAGTGATTGCGTGGACATAAAAAATGGGCTTGTCATTCTTGAGTAAACGCTCGCCATGACAGATCTTTTGACAGCCGTTCCGTATCGCCCGTCAAGTCTAAATGCTCTCTTACCCCACAAAATACGGGTTCTGTCTTTGGCGCACGTCATAATTGCGCGTTATTTCGTTCTATAGGGAGGGTAGGTACAGTTAGTGCCGACGTCAAATGAAACGGTTTGGGCGCTTATTACAATGTAATGTTACGAATAATTGCGAGCGGAGAATGAGAATTTTGGCCAGATTTTAATGGGAATGAGGTGGTATTGTTTAAGTTTGTAAATTACTGTGACAATGAAAGTCATTTCGGCTCAAATTTTTGGTGCTAAGTAATTTTATTTCGTGGCACGCGTTTCGTTCTTAAATAATATTTAACAAACCATTAAAACAACTGAACTTTAAAAACATAAATACGTTACTCTCATTCTCTCTCAAATACACACACCCCGTTTTTTCTACTGAAATGCGATGCGCTGTGGCCCAATGCGACTATACCTAATATTCAGGCCTTTAAGAGGCAACTTCTTATTTATTTAGAGAGTAATATTTTTCACCAATCAATCTGCCTAATCTTTTCCCAACTATGTTGGGAACGGCTTCCATTCTAACCGGATACTGCTGAATACCAGTATTTAATATGGAACTACTGCCCATCTGACCTCCACAACACAACCCAATTACTGGGTAAGGCGATACTCTTTGGTAAGACTGGTTGCTGGGCTTCTGAATAACCGTAATGACTGTCAAACATCTATGCAATGCTTTCCGAGGGACGGAGGGGTCTCGAAGTGTAATGGATGGTCACCCATCTACGAACTCACCGCGGCAAGCGTAGCTTAACCTTCGATCGACCAGTGTGGCTGTTATTATTTAGCCACGAGTCCCTTAGTAATGTTTGACGCCAGTATCCTTCGTAAAGATATACAATTATTATACAATCCTATATAGTACGACACAACTTAGATGTAGCATCGGCAAAATTCGTAAAACCGATCACCATCCGAACTGAGTGCGCCTTCATCATCATCTGCCTAGCCTTTTCCCAACCATGTTGGGGTCGGCTTCCAGTCCAACCGGATGCAGCTGAATACCAGTATTTTACATGGAGCGACTGCCTATCTGACCTCCACAACCCAATAACTGGGTAATACGATACCCCTTGGCAAGACTGGTTGTCAGAGTTTCGGGCTTCTGACGACCTGTAACGACTATCAAAGATCCACAAATGACAGCCGGGACCAACGCTTTACCGTGCTTTCCGAGGCACGGAGGAGTCTCGATATGTAAAGATGGTCACCCATCCACGGACCAACCCCGGCAAGCGTAGCTTAACCTGATGAATCGACCCATGCGGCTGTTATTACTTAGCCACGAGCTCCTTGAGTGCGCCTTCAAAATCACAAATCTTCTTTACTGCTTTAGGTGAAAATGACCTAACGCAAACGCAATATCTTGTAAAGTCATACAACCACTTTTTTTTTTATTAGCCTATGGTATGTCCCACTGCTGGGCAAAGGCCTCCCCTTTTTCCTTCCAAATCTCTCTATTTTGTACTATTTCTGGCCATGTTGGCCCCGCAAACATGATTAGATCACCATTCCACCTTCGCCGCGGTCTACCTCGACGGCGATGTCCTCCTTCAGACGCCCAGTTAGTGACGATCCTTGCCCATCTCTCCGGGTGCATTCGAGTGACGTGGCCGGCCCAGTCCCACTTCAGTCTGGCTGTTTTTCTCCAACATCCGCTACATGAGTTGTGGAGCGCAGGGTGGAGTTTCTAACCAAATACATTCGTAAAATTGAAATGAACTAATGCAAATTTTTAAAATGCTACATGTAAGTTGAGTGGTACTGTACCAATCCTAATCACCAAAATCAAGCATTACTATTTAGACCTACGCAGATAGCCTAAATCCAGCAAATTGACGATTACCGACCAATATATTAGACAGTTATATATGGCTATTAATTTGCTATCTTACGCTAGCACTCAATCTCCAAGTCAGATATTATAAATTATGGTCATGTTTGATGTCATGTGTCTAATTATCTAATCTTGTTGTTTCTAGAGCAATCAGACAGGTTATAATTGATTCGATGTGTAGTGTGAATATGTATATAAGCAATTAATGTCTAGGTAATTGCCTGCTAGTCAACTTGCCATGTTAATGGTTTATACTCAAAGCAATTGTTTCAATTAAACCATCAACCATTACTTCACAAGTGCTTTTGAACTGCCAATGAGTCAGAAATTTGAATTTATATTTTGCCCGTCCCAAAGTAAAGATTCCTAAGAACTTATGGTCGGTTTCTTGTTACTATAGTTTTGACATCTGGAAACATTCGGCCTTACTGCAAAAAGAGTTTTAACAGTATACCGGGGTTTGAACTATCGAGCTATTTTGAATTTCGAACTTTACTCTGACAAAGTTAACTTAAAAACCAACTCTAAGGCCCACTTATAACACTAATCACTAAATGCATTTAACGCTTAACATATTTCGAACAACATTCCAAGATTGTCATCTTCAAACAATTGACTGAAATAGAACGATGTTTTAATTTCGTTTAGGTGATGATTTATGGTGCCAGTTGGCCAAAGACATCAATTTTATATTAAGTACTTTACGTCAGTTGAAATAAAGTTCGAAATTAAAAAATGGTTCGATGGTTTAAAAGGTCTGATGGATTTAAGTTTCTGAATAGTCAGTTATGCAAAAAGTTATCTAAAAATAGGTAGCATTTTCAACTCGATAGTTATTGTTTTTCAGAGTTTTTCTGAAGATCTGAGGAACCAGGCATTCAAAAAGTTACAAAATTTAAATTTAAAAAGTCAGAATTACCTATAAATAGGTTTATTTGTCACAGATTTGTCCTCCGCCACGTGTGACTGTCGTCCTGTTCGCGATATACTCAAAAACTACTGCACCGATTTTCATGCTGTTTTCATGGATAGAGTGGTTCTCGAGGAAGGTTTTAGTATATAATAACCGACATCCACGCGGGCGAAGCCGCGGGCATCAGATAGTAATAATTATATATAAGGATATTTGTCTAGTATGTGACGTGATACTGTCAATCAATTGAGTTTCTCTGTAATAAAAGAAACTACATTTAATGCTATTAATTAGGATATCAATTCCTCCCAACAAACAAGTACCGAACTTCATATTTTTCGTTTCACAACGCTTCTCGACCACAGATTAAATAAAGGCTGACGACATTGCAGTCTGCCGCTGTAATGATATTATTATAAAAGAAAATGTATTTTCTTTACATATATATAAATCATAAAAATATGAGATGAGGAGTACATAAAAAAATTAAATAAAACTTGCTTCTCCTCTCCCTTGTTCGATAATCACCTTTGCTAGAAATCTGCAATGAAATTTTAATCCTTTTTCTTGGTGCCCGTTGTGCAAATAAACGATCATTATTTCAGACTCAAAAGACTTTCTTTTTTGCCTAGACTTGAAGATAAAACACGAAAATGTAGCAAAAATGAATCAACTTTGCAAAGCTGTAATGATGGCTACGATTTCGGTAGAAGAAACGGACAAAATTACTCCTGCAACTCTATCCAACCTTATCTTAAAGCGATAGAGTTGAAATTACAATACCGCAGCTTCAGAAATAAATTGGTGTTTTAGTGACTGACAGTTGTAAATTGGACTTTATTTTAAGAAAGCTAAGGTTGAAAGTTAAATGACGGGCTGCGTAGCTACAGCCATATTTTGAAGTATAACAAAATGATGGCAACATTAACGGTGGACCTTTATTGTAAGGAGGTTTCGTTGGAAACAGCTTGTTAACTCTGTCACTATTAGGCTGAATAGGGATACCTTTGCCAACCCCAGATGGAGGTTTGATGAAGGTTTGAAAAGGTATTGCAGAGATGTTTACATAAACATATTTCAAAAATTGTTTTTTTGTGAATTTACGCTGTTGTTTCGAAAGAAATTGGGTGACCACTATCAAAAATAAATAATGTTCTATTTTTAAACTATGTTAATAATACGTAATCCTAATCCTAACTCATATTATAAATGCGCATGTGAGTTTGTTTGCTTATTTGTTACGCTTTCACACTAGAACGGCTAAACGGATTTAGATAAAATTTGGCACAGGGGTAGACCATGACCTAGAATAGGACATAGGATACCTTTTATCCCGATATTCCCACGGGATCGAGACTTATGCGGGTGAACCCGCGGGGCGCAGCTAGTAATATTATACTGGTTCGTGAAAATGATTCAGGATGACAATACAACCTATTTTAGTTTGGAAGACCGAGATATTTATATTTAACTTAACCTGTCCCAGCCGGGGTGTTCCAAGTCCTAAGCTTGCTTAACTCGCTCTTGCATCCAAAGTTCTCATTGCCTTTTTACTAAGTCGAGGTGTGTTATCTATCTATCTTCTATCTCTAAATATATATAACTCAAAGGTGACTGACTGACTGACATAGTGATCTATCAACGCACAGCCCAAACCACTGGACGGATCGGTCTGAAATTTGGCATGCAGGTAGATGTTATGACGTTGGCATCCGCTAAGAAAGGATTTTGATTAATTCTACCCCCAAGGGGATAAAATAGGGGATGAAAGTTTGTATGAAACTTTGTCAATTTTAAACCGATCGGGCTGAGACTTTGCATGCATAAAGCTACTATGACGTAGGCATCCCCTAAGAAAGGATTTTTAGATGCAGGCTATATAAGATCACTAACTTTTCAGTTTAAAATATACGAATTTCTGTATGCTAGCGCCATCTACATTGAGTTATTTTGGAGAGAACTTTGAATTAACCATTTTTGTGCATAGTGCTTTTACGCCAAAACTACTGAACCGATTTAAATGAAATTTGGTACACAGATAGTCTAGAGCTTGAGAAAGCACATAGGCCTTTTTATCGACATACCATGCGGCCGAAGCCGCGGGCGGAAGCTAGTTTTTATATATTATGTTGGTTTAGTGTGTAGTGCACTGTTTAATAGGTTAACATAAAAAGAGATACACAAAAATAATTTATTGTAAGTATTTTTAATGTAGTTAATATCTGGGTTTTTGGAACAAAGTTCCTTATCGCAAGATAATATGCGCACTTGGCGAATGAGAGTTAGAACAAAAAAAGTGTAACATTTTGATCGTCACGACACTTTTTCTATAATAGTATGTGTATAGACGTGCGGAAAGCACGTCAGCTGTATTCGGAACTTAGTGGACCGTGTAAATCAAACTAATTAACAAGGCAAGTTAAATAAAAGCTTTTAAAAAACTGACAGTTTGCTCTCTGCTGTCACTCACAGACAAAAGGCGTACAAAACAATCAAACATCCGATCTATCGGTCGACAGTTGCCGCTAATTCCAAGCAACCTGTATATGACAGTGAAAATATGTGACTGAAATTCAATTACCAAACAGTAATTACCGTCATAAGGCATTGTTTCAGCTACGTATAGAATCGTAATGGATTTTAAACGGGTGTTCTGAAAATTAAGACTATAATATAGGCTAGCTATAGCCCGTGGTTTCACTTGAATCCTATAGAATCCGATTACCTTACGAAAACGTTGATCACTTTTGGACTTGGTCACATTAAATTCTTTCTTTTTTTGGTTGACAATTGATAGAATACGTCACATTTTTGACTTCGCACATTTGCATGGACAACGTTCTAAGTATGGTTTGCGTGACACTGTACCCGGAGAAAAAAATTATCATCGTCATTGTTATGACTTATGGCTATGATAACTTTGAGTACAGTTGCCTATAAGTATGCTAAATGTCATAAATATATTCAGCCGTGAAAGCGTGATGGAATAACGAACATACAAACTTTCACATTTGATTATTTTAGTAGGATTTTGTGTCGATTAAATTAATGTTATTTGAACGATAATTAGGTTTTAATAGAATGTTGTTAACAAAGTCTGTTAACTGAGCCGAAAGTAAGTGTTTTGTTTACTTAATTTGTCATTAAGGCAGTCATATTCATTAAGGGCAGACTTTACCAGCAACATACATCCTTTATCCTAAGAATAAAATTGAAAATGTATTTTATTCCGGTTTTTTTTCCAATGCTTCTAATGCGACCATAAACTACTACTAAAACTAAATAAACTACTAAGTACATAAACTACTACCATAAACTACTACCCACTTGCTGGAGTGTCCTAAGAGCCTTTTAATCTGCCCCTGGGATGACCTAAAGAATGGCACTGATGCCGCAAACAACGTCGCCACCTCGGAATCAGCCTATAATGTTCCCACTGCTGGGACACAGTGAGAGGGTTTGGGCCGTAATTCACCACGCGGGCCCAGTGCGGGTTTGTGGATGTCACATGTCATTGAAATTTTTGGTTTTCGGACATGCCGGTTTCCTCACGGTGTGTTCCTTCATCGTTTTGAGAGCAGCCACCGTAGCCAGCTACTGAGCTCAATCAATATAAAAACAAAGAAGATAAGATATATTAGTCAAGTTCCAAGTCACATTTTAACTGTTACTAAACCTAAGATGTAACTCATTAATTATGGAAATAACAAGTCCTTTATTTACTCCCGAAACTACCTGCACGAAAAATCAGATTACTCAGAAAAGAAATGACTCACATCCAAAAACAAACACTTTCATTGCAAACGGTGAATCTCAGGTAAATACAATGAAAACGGGTATTTTATTCGTTTGTTTATTCGGGCGTTTTGTGAAAACAAGTTTTCAAATGGACGTAAGACTAATCCTGGCATTGTCTGTTATCCTGATGAAGAGTGCAATATTAAAAAAATAAAAACTATAACCCAACTACGACTAAAAAGGTACAAACAAGACACCACAGACAGACAAATTAAAAATCCGGAGTCACACGTGTTAGGCCATAAATCGAACAGATTACGTGTGACTCCGGATTTTTAATTTGTCTGTCTGTGGTGTCTTGTTTATACCTTTTTATTCGGAAACAAATAATTCAGAAAACACAATAATTCGGAAACAAAGACATACATCACATCTGTGAAAATTTCAACAGTCTAACTGTCACGGTTCATGAAATACAGCCTGGTGACAGACGGACGGATGGAAAAACGAACGGACGGACGAACAGCAGAGTCTTAGTAATAGGGTCCCGTTTTACCCTTTGTGTACGGAACCCTGAAACTGTATGCGAAAATGGGTTTAGCATCCAGTTTTCCTAGATAATATATGTTATTGCTAACACGGTGTTTCCTACGCTTTTCAGTAAGATTCGATAGTGAATTTTTAATGTAAAAGCAAGGAGCACTATCTACCAAGAATTAAAACGGTTCAGTTGTAAGAATCTTCTACAATTTGCGGGGTTACTATTTTTAGGGTTTTTTTTTTTACATATTTTTATTTCACGACGAGGTAACTGGTAAATAAAGTAAACATTTTATATTATGCTGGTAAAGAATTGGAGAGAAAGGGGTTATGTGCCTTATAAATATTTTTAAAATATAATTTGAGGACTTTTTTTCCATTTGTCAGTATTATGAACAATTCGATTTAATGGTTTTATGTCAGACTTACACAACAGTAGTACCTACTGTATATAATTTAGTTTCATGTATTTTGTTTTAAAAACCAAGCCAAATTGCTTACAAGACACCAAAACCTCAGTAAGCCAATGTAGCTTTTCGTCTCTTAACACTAATAACAACATTTTATACGTAATTTCAAGAATATTCTGGCAGAACATAATACCTCTCTCTAAAAAAAATATTTAAGTAATAAAAACTAAAACCCAACTACGACTAAAAAGGTATAAACAAGACACCACAGACAGACAAATTAAAAATCCGGAGTCACACGTGTTAGGGCATAAATCGAACAGATTACGTGTGGTTTAATGTGTCGTCACATAGCCTATAACCAGCGGACGATCAAGACGCTTCCAATGATAGCTCATTTGTCAAATTGTAATTAGTGGTTTAGAAGATAGGAGGGAACAGATGAACATACTTACATACATACATACTGGTCAAAATCATAACCCTCCTTTTTTCTTCGCCGTAGTCGGGTAAAAACAAGTTACATGTGCGATAAAAGCTTCATTTAATAACTCAGCTCGCTTTTGAATCTTGCACCAAAAGAAAACATTGAACAACGCATAAAATGCACGATACTTTTGCACATTTTCTGTCTAAAATTTTTTTTGCCCAAATATTTTTCACGAGCTGAAAATGTAAGCCTCCTGTCATTTGTGTGTATGTCATTTGTGATACTGTGCTGTTTGAGTTTGTATTTTTATTATTAGTTTTGTTATGTGGAACATGGAGCTTGCTATGTGAGTCACGTTGTGCGTAAATGTAGATACATTTTGTTTCTGCAACATTTTTGTGAGACTGTATTCAAAAAAAAATACACATAAAATCAGCATACTTGTTACAATCAGCTTCGAATATCGTAGATAAACTTTTGTTACCTAGGAATACACACAGACAGATTCAGATGAAGAGTACCTAACTAAGATATCTCTAAAACTCGAATTGCAAACCAGAAACCCGAAACAGCAAGTTCTTGGTACAAACACATAAATACAAGGTTTCTTAAGCGTCGCAATAAATCGGAAAGTGTAGACCAAACTTTACCGCGTAGCATCCCTGCTACGGCGAAGCACTACTACGGCGTAGCTACTACTTCGTCGCTACGAGATCCGTAGCAAAATATTTTGATGAACAAACTGCTCTAAGTTTTTTTTTGTTGCAATGTAAATTAAGTGTTCAAAGAAAACATCTTTGAGCAATTTTCTTCAATAAAAATTCTGATTGTTTCCTAAGAATATTAGTAGTAGTAGTATTGTTGTGATTGAGTGGAATTTTTATTGTATTCTATGTTAAGGGGAAGTTTTATTGTTATGGCTGATTTAATAAAATCATTAGTGTATTCAATAATATTATTTATTTTATTATTATTTATTTATAAGCTATGGTTGATTTTTTTTCCTAGGAGCTCATAGCTAAATAATAACAGCCGCACGGGTCGATCCATCAGATTAAGCTACACTTGCCGGGGTTGGTCCATGGATGGGTGACCATTTTTACATACCGAAACTCCCCCATACCTCGAAAAGTATCTTAAGCAGTTGGTCCCAGCTGTCATTTGTGGATCTTTGACAGTCGTTACGGGTCATCAGAAGCCCGAAAGTCTGACAACCAGTCTTACCAAGGGGTATCGTATTACCCAGTTATTGAGTTGTGGAGGTTAGATAGGCAGTCGCTCCATGTAAAATACTGCTACTCAGCTGCATCCGGTAAGAGTGGAAGCCGACCCCAACATAGTTGGGAAAAAGCTAGGCAGATTGGCTGTTATTTTTTCCGATAACGATAAGATAACTATGCGTTTTTAATGAAGATAAACTGAGTGTAAGGCGGAGCTAAACATGCTTCTTAGTAATTAAATATAACTTACCAAATGTATAGCATCTGTACAACGTTATTTTATGTATAGTCGCGTTCGTAATTTCTTTACCAGCCTAGGGTGTATTTGGGTCAAGACCAATCAGCTAGAAGATAGTTTCAATTTCACCCTAATGCCCGGGATACACGAGGCTAGTTAGTTAGGATAGTAAGCTAAGTATTAGCAAGCTAGCAAGCTAGTAACTCTGGATTTATTTATTTAAACTTTTCGCACTCAAAAAAGAGGTACAAAGGCGGATCCGTGTATAAAGAACTAGGTTCATTCCTAGGCCATTATGCTAGTAAGAAACCTAGTAAGTTAGCATCTCAAGACAGGATAGTTTAATCGGATGAGGTTCTATTTTTGAACTGGTATCCCCCATCCCCATCTCACCAATTTTACTCTCCTGGCCTGTGTACTAGCCTCGTGTGCGAAGATAGTAGTCAACTCAACTCAACGGACTAATTCATAAAAAACTAGTATCGTGTAACCAGCACTAGCTCGTGCCAAGCCAGGATAAAATTCGGAGGTTTTAGCTTACTATCCTAGCTTTGAAAAACTAGCCTCATGTAGTATCGGGGAACTTTCAATTTTTGGTAGTTTTTGACAAAAGTGGTAAATCAATTACGAGATCGATTAAAAAATGTTAAGATTGTTGTTTATTGATTGTTGTTTGATTGTTTGTATATGTTTCTGCAGTTGTATAAAACTTAACCATATTTTTTTGCGTAAAATATCTTCCTGGTTATCCAAACTGTTTCCGATTCGAGAAAAAAATATCTCACCACGGGCAGAGCAGCGGGTAAAACTAGTGAATATTAATGTAATACTCATGTTTGGTTGCGTCATTTAAAATTAACGCTACATTAATTAATGAATTAGCAATGCAAAGTGCATTCGCTTCATTAACATGCTTAATTATTATTAATCATTTTATGCTTACGTAAACTTCACTAACATATATGCTATTTTATTTTAGTTCAGTGTTATTGTTTTATGCATTATTACCATCACCAGCGGGGTCAGAGCGTAACACGCTAACAATGGCTTTCATTTTGACAGTTCAACAACATTCATTGCGTTATTTACGATTAGCAATATCATTCAAAATCATTCAGATTGTGATTAAAATTGTGTTGGGCAAGTAGAGAGCTGATTAGATAATCAAGTATCTCTTGATAAATTGACATATTTATCATCATGCGTAGAAAGGCGTAAGTAGGTAAGTAATAACAGCCGCTCGGGTCGATCCATCAGGTTAAGTTACGCTTGCCGGGGTTGGTCCGTGGATGGGTGACCATCTTTACATATCGAGACTCCTCCGTGCCTCGGAAAGCACGTTAAACCGTTGGTCCCGGGTGTCATTTGTGGATCTTTGACAGTCGTTACGGGTCGTCAGAAGACCGAAAGTCTGACAATCAGTCTTGCCAAGGGGTATCGTATTACCCAGTTACTGGGTTGTGGAGGTCAGATAGGCAGTTGCTCCATGTAAAATACTGGTATTCAGATGCATCCGGTTAGACTGGAAGCCGACTCCAACATGGTTTGGAAAAGGCTAGGCAGATGATGTATGTAGGGGGTAATCTTCGGAACTACTGATGGAAATGGGATTTCACTAATGGGAATTTACAGTATTACCGAGTGTCATAGGATATTTAATGTTAATAAAAGAACGATGTCATGTGCAGAAACTAGTTGTTTATAAAATACGTACGAAATAAAATAAATAGATGGGTAAGAAACACCAAGAAAAGCCAATAAACAAAATAAAAATTATTTCAATCTTATAAAAAATGATCAGCGGGCTTAAAACGATCATTTTAGCAGAATCATATTATGAATCATCGTAAAATGTCACAAACTGACAATTCATAATATGATCTGCGTGTAATTCATATTACGAAATAATTCATCTGTTTGACAGTTTTCTATGGAGATTCGTAAAATGGTCCACAAATTTTGAATTGCTTTTATGTCAAATTAGAGGAATTGCTACTGACAGCTGGGAAAGCAGCTCATTTCCTGATGTGGCCGGTTTAGGCCCCCTGATCTGATATAAAGAATGATTATTTTGAACATTTTGTATAGATATCTCCGTCGATTAACACCAATTTTGTGTCACCGAATCTAAAGCCGGCGCCAGACAGTCACATATTAGAACACTCATTTGAACACTTGTGAGGTACGGTAATAAATATGTGATCAAACTTTGAACAAAATACTCAAATACCCATGCCTCACAAGTGTTCAAATGTGTGTTTGCTGAGTCTGGCGCCGGCATTAAACGAACTTTGTCTCTGTCACATCGTTCGTCTCATTGTCCCTACTCCAGGAAAACAATACCTCCTTATCATAATTAAACAACCACAACTGAGCAACGTTATCACGGAAATCCATTAACTTAATACAACGAATAAATGATCCAACCCCCCTTCCCCCATACCCCACTTTCCCCCTTTTAAGGAGATAGCAATAGGGTAATAGTCTTTTTTGTTGCCAAAACCACTTTGCAAAGGAATTCGAGGCATTAAGGAGCATAACGGTGGTCTTCTATTAAGTGTAATGAGTTCTTTTTTCTTAATAAATGCTGTAAATTAAAGTTGAGACGCTATTCTTTTAAAGTATGTTTGTTTTGATTTTGTTACGTTCTGAAGAAGTTAAGTCCATAATTTGTGAGTTGAGCTCCACTATTACTGACAAATGCGTGTACTGACTTGTCAGGTCCACTCAAATCGTTGTGGTTCTTTCCTCAAAAGACCATTTCAGACACTAATCTACATAGTCCTCATAAGGCCTGACCAAGATCATGTCTGGACTTTAAAAGAGACTGCGACCTCTGAGTTTGTTTCGGCCTTTCTTCTCAGAGTAGTCAGATAGGAAACGCCGACCTCATCTAGCTTATTTTTATATTTTTTTAAATATGACCTGTAAACGTGATTCCAATGTCCTATTTACAGAACAATTTCATTTCGTTAGTAAAAGTATCTCACTATTTTTAGTACAAAAATACGCTTTATAGATACAGTAAATTAAAGTTGAGACTTCATTCCTTTAAAGTTTGTTTTGTTTTGTTTTGAATTTGTTAGTAAACGGTTGGTCAGTATCCTCAGAAGCTGGTCCAGGTACCGTATTATAAAGTGTTAATGCCACCATTTTTCCAGTGTGAGAAAGAGACGGACCTAGACAAGGCCGCTAGCACCATCCCGTTTTCGCAATGGAATAATGATGGCATTAATACATCATATACTACCCCAGTAATCATCATTGAACAGTTTTTTAACTGTTATGCCAAAATGCTTCACTTATTATTGTTTCCTCACGATGTTTTATACAAAGATCTTAAATACAGTTAGTTATTTCCCAGGCAAGTCAAATGATTTTGATTATTATCTATTGATGAAATTAATCAATGATTATTCAATTGTCTGTTGAAGACATTGGATATGTATTGGTGAGCTGTTTTTGAAAAATTGTAATTTGTCACATTTGCGTCAGTTTGGCGTGAGTAACTTGAATATTGTGTTTTGATATATTTTGATATTACTGGGTCAAATAACATTGAAGTTAGCTTACCTTTAAACAGTATACAGAAAATTATTTATTTACATAATTGCACCAAATTATCCGTAAGTATATCAAATTCATGGTTATACCGTCGAGAAATTAAAACACCACAGACAGACAAACCTACAAACTAACTTCAACAGATTTTATTTTTGGGTTCAGTGCACAAAGTGTTCTAATTGCTTTAAGCCGTATACGGATACAAACTTCCGAGTCCTAGATTCAATTTCTAGGTCAAGCTAAAGTTTAATTGAAACGTTTCAGTATCGGAATAGTGCCCGATAAATTGGGACATCTCTAGCACAAGACCTGATACCGGCGCTGGTAAACGATATGTTCATTCTCGTACATTTTGTAGTGTTATGTTCAAAACTCAATCGTGTAACTCACTTATCACTCACACGGCACTCGCTTACTCACTTACACGTGGGTTGTAATAAAATAGCCATCTCGACTAAGGAATTTCAGACGCTCGCACACGTCATCATTATCTGCCTAGCCTTTTTCCAACTAAATTGCGGTCAGCCTCCAGTCTAACCGGATGGTTAGAGTGGAGGCAATTGAATACCAGTACTTTACGTGGAGGTCAGATAGGCATCTGACCTCCTGCCACAACCCCATAAACTAGAATAACCTTTGCTCGAGTATTGTCAGACGCACCGATTGCTAAATAACAGAACCGCTTTCAGTACTATTTACATTCACGTAAATAATATGTATTAAGATTAATTCGCAGAGATAAAATAAACGAAAATTAATCATGATGCTTTTGCTTTATTAAGGTCTAGGTTTCTTCGTGATATTTTATGTATATTAAACTAACTTATTTGGTGTTTCATCGTTTCCGAAAAAGTGAAACTCATCCTTCTGTGCCAATGCAACATTTTCTATTATTGTTTATTACTAGCTTTTTGATGGCTAAAACATTATATTATATAGCCTTACAACTCCCTACTGCACGCGTAGCATGACAACCATGAAACGGGTTTCCTACGAGTTTTGTCGACGGAAGAATAGACAAAATGACAGATTGTGATGGTTTATCTGTCATTTTGTATATTCTTACGTCGACAAAAGCCGTTTCTATTGTGGTCATGCTAAGCATGTTGGTGGTTAATATTTAGATCTATTTACCTTCAGATCACAATTTTTTTGCAAATAAAGTACCTACCTACTTGAAAATCTTAGATTTATGTTTCCGAGCAACTAATTCAGAGGGCTTAAAGCGGTCACTTTAGCAGAATCATAATATGAAAATATTATTATGAATCATCGTAAAATGTCACAAACTGACAATTCATAATTCATTCAGGCGTGTAATTCATATTACAAAATAATTAATCTGTTTGACAGTTGAACTATGAATTGCTTTTATGTCAAATTAGAGGAATTGCTAATGAAAGCTGGGATTCAGGAAATTAATTGCTTTTAGAGGATTTGCTAATGTAGCCGGTTTAGGCCCCCTGAAGAGTTGTTTCATAAATTATTTGTATTTCACACACAGATAAAAAGCAATTAGCAGCTCCTAACGTAAATTTAATTATCGCAAAAGGCTTCACACGAGATCTGTACCAAAGACTAGATACAGAATAGAGAATTATTATAAACGTATTAAGTTTAAATTTCCATTTCGACTGCATACCCGCCGCTCTGGGGGCTTTTGTCTGAGGCCGTCTGTTATACCGTAGTGGGTATGACTAATATTAATCAGTGTTGTAAAAATGCATGGTTGGAGGTGTGTAATAGTACATTACTATCGCGGCCAGGAATAAGGGGATTGATGGACGATCCTGAAAATGTGGGCCGAGGTGAAGCCGAGGCACACATACGTGAGTCCATGAATTCCTGATTGCGGCCAAGGCTTGTATAGTACTTTTCTCAAATAATGCGTGGAAATTCAAACTGAGTAAATTAAATAAAAATTCCAGAATCAATGATGAATTCATGCGCCAATATATTTATTTGTTTCTTCTTTACTTTAAACAGTTCTATTTGCAAGCCAAATCGAAATTTAAATAAAATCTTTGATAAGTTACCTCCTTCCTCCTTTCTCCTTTCTCCTTCTTCGTCCTTTGTTTGCCATGTGTTAAAGTAAAAAGTTCGTTCCATTTTTAAATAACACGAGAGATATGAGTTTTCATAATAATTTATTTGGTCGCTAAACACGCCAGGTATGGATTTTCATAATAACTTTGCTGGCCGCATCGTCACTAGTTTTTGACCAATACAGCAATTTCGATTTATCTCGAAGAGGGTTGTCAAAATATGCTCGAATTTCTAAGTATGTTTGAGAAAAAGTTTTATAAAGAGTAGGTAGTTACAAAAAGCAGATATTTTTTATCATACTTATAGCGTTCATTTGGTTCAAGCCTTTGCTTGCTGTTTGCCCTAAATCCATAATTCCTTTCATATTATAAATTCGAAAGTAACTCTGAAACTTAACTAACCACTGAACGGATTTCGAATAAAATTGGCAAGGAGATAAATGGCATCCTGGGGAAGGACATAGGCTTATTGATTCAAAAATAATCCTATAGGGGATATTGATATAGGGGATGAAAGTTTGTATAGTAAACCCAGCATTTCCTAGGTATCTCGGTTATACGTTCCCGTTGGACGATATCCAACATCCACGCGGGAGAAGCCGCGGGAAAAAGCTAGTAATTATTAATTCGAACTTACATAACTGTAAGCAAAAGACACGATTAACTGACTGATTAATAACCGTGTCTCTTTTTTTTTGAGTTTGGGAAATCATCACGTCACTTCTCCCGCTCTGGGTGGAGTGGGAGGGCATGTCAGACTTTTACTGACTAAAGCCCACCCGTGTTCCTTCAGTTGCCTGTTGCCAAGGTCCTGGTATCCCTTTCGGACTTTCCCGCAAATAATCGTGTCTTATGCTTACAATTAAGTTCATGAATCCCATGGCTAGGCAGCCCTTCCTATGAGTCCATAGGAAGGGCTGACTAGCCATGGGATTCGTTTAGGATTGAAGGTTATCGTTATCATCTGCTTTAAGGACTGCGATGCCAAAGTGAATGCACAACAGTGGTGCTATTCTGTAAAAATCTCACCGTGAAAATGTGTGTGAAGTAAGCTTGAAGTGAACTGTCATCCCACCTGGCTCTAGGGATTGAAAGCAGCAGCAGTGTTTTACAGAATAGCACGACTGATCTGTTGTGATTGATTGTTCAGCAAAAAATTAAATATTTCAATATCTAATTTGATCAAAACACACTGATCACAATTTCGGGAAGATAGCCCCTTTTGCTTAGTCACCTACAGTTTGATATTATAGACAATTTTTAAGTTGTCAGAATATCTTGTTACATAATGGTGTAAGAGACGCCCCACTTCGCACGTGAGCTCAGTATATCGTGAGACCTGACCGACGCGTCGTGGTAATGGGAAACATGGACAAGGCTTATCTTCACGCCCTGCCTCTTAGATGTGCGGGTTGTCAGAAATATAGGGGCTTGGAGACGAGTGATTGTTAGAAAAGATAACGAGTTTATGAGGGTTTGTTAGAAGTTTTGGTATAATAATACCTTTTGTGTTGGTTGTATAGTGTAAAACGTTAGATGACCGGTTAGAATGTAAATAATAATAAATAAAGTGTTTTTTTTTTAATTCATATTTTGTGTTATTTATTAGTAGGATTTTAGGTTTATTATAGAGTGATTGCAAAAAAACATGTTTGTTTTTTGGAGCAACATTAATAAACAATATCCCTGCCCCTTGTTGATCACGGTGATTATATTGTTTAATTATTGTGTGCTTTGCGGTCAGTTCAGTTAAAATTATACAAGGCTATAGATTTTTAGCAGAAAATGTCTGGGGGCTTAAAACAGTCACTTTGGCAGAATCATAATTGGAAAATATTATGAAGCATCGTTAAATGTCACAAACTGACAATTCATAATTTGATCTGCGTGCGATTCATATTACAAAATAATTCATCTGTTTGACAGTTTTCTAACGAGATTCTTAAAATGGTACACATAGTATGAATTGCTTTTGTGTCAAATTAGAGGAATTGTGACAGCTGTGAAATTCAGGAAATGAAATGCTTTTAGAGGAATTGCTAATGTGGCCGTTTTAGGCCCCCTGAAGACTGACAATGATCATACCAAACTCTTTCACTGAGACAACTTCGTGAAGTAAATAGGACACTTAACTACTAGCCTTCGACGACGTAGCTTGGCTCTGCTACGCTGGCTATGCGGTCGTAGCAGCCCACTGGACCGCTACGGCGCAGCTACGCGCGTAGCTGCAATTAATCAACACATCGGTATCGCGTCAGAGTGAGATGAACGTGTTTCTCGCTCCAATAATTAATTAGTATACAATTGAGTATTATGTAGGTTGTGATTTTATTAACTTCTACTATTACTATTTCGTTGGTCTAGTGGGGCAAGCGCTACTGCTAATCATAAGGTCTGCGGTTCGATTCCCAGGTCGTGTTTTGGGGCATTTCCACATTTCACTCGTTTTGTGCTAAGTTCCATTTAATAGGGGGCGAGCCTACTGCCATCAACCTGACACAAATCCAGAGTTCAGGCTACCACTGAAAAATAAAAAGAAAGTAAACGTACCACTATTTAAAGTTTATGTATGACTAATACGTTGACGGACATTTTTATCAGAACGTCCCTACTAGATCACCATTTTCTACTAACTACCAATTTTCTTACCCCCAAACAGATGAACACCCTACCATCTCTTTCCACACTAGTGACCACTAACAATAGTGTAATCCAAATGCCACATTTGGTGACCGTACTTGCTCTTTGTCAAACGTGTAATTTTGTTGCTAACCGTACTTGGTTCTGTGGAATGAATAGTTGTAGCGTTTGGTTCAGTTGTTATTTTCTATTTATTGATCAGGGAGCCTAAAACGGTCACATTAGCAATTCCTCTAAAAGCAATTAATTTCCAGAATCATTAGCAATTCCTTTATTTTGACACATAAACGGTGACACATATTAGCTGAATCATATTATGTACTCAATTCAATTAATATTAGAATCACATTTGGTGTAAATATTGCTGCATGAAACTGGCTTAATTATTAATAAAATAACCGGAATTTAAATTAATTAATTTTAATTTAACATTAAACTTCAATAAAGCAATTCATAATTTGCGGACCATTTTACGAATCTCCATACAAAACTATCAAACAGATGAATTGCGTGATATGAATTGCACGCAGATCATTTATGAATTGTAAGTTTGAAACATTTTAGGAAGATTCATAGTATTTTCCTATTATGATTCTGCTAAAGTGGCCGTTTTAGAGAGATATCAAAATTAAAACAGGTTGAATAAACTCCACCCAAATAACACGTTAGGCCCACTTCCAGGCAAACACTATCTAAAAATGGGGTTGTAATTTGCAATATGGATCTAACCTTGTAAGTCAAAGTAATGTACTTGTCAGAAACATGGTTCACAGTATGATCATATTTGAAATGGCGAAAGCTTTTCGGAGATTTGTAGTTCCTCAATATCTCATATTTGTATTTAAGTAGATCTATTCTGTTTAATATTGCTGATCAGTTATCTATTTTGTATGCACGTGTTTCTGTGACAAATAAACCAATTTTTCATTCTTTCTTTCAATACTTTGTATATAATACTTTAAACCCACATCGTAGTTTAACCTACTGGGGTCTAATCTAAAAAGTAACATGGGCTTAAAAGAAGAAAAAATACACGAATAAGACTAAATTAGACCTAGAATACTTTTATGGCCATTTTCACCAACGTCCCTTAAGTTTAAGGGATCCCCTAACCATGGTAAGCTGGCAGGTGGCTTACTGTTGGTGAAACAGAAACCACCTTCTAACAGCCCCTAATCATGATTAGAGGATCGCTAAAGTTAGGGGATGAGTAGACAAAATAATAATTTTGTACAAAAAATAGAACGTGTTTTAATTTCTGTAAATCATCTCTTTCAACAACCATAAAAATATATACGTACACACAATTCTTAACTTGACACAATACCCGATAAAACATTTCATCCAATCACGTGAACGGAAACACCTCCATTCTCGACAATCCAGCAGTTTCCAGAAAGCCAAGTAATAAATGTAACAAATTGAAGTAAGCTGATATCACTGAACCCTTTGTTAGTGCGGAACCCGACACGTTATGCTCTAATGGGGTACTCTTTTACATCGGATTCTGTTACCGGGACAAGAAGTATGTGTGTTGAGTGTGAAGAAAGGAATCAACTCCATTCATGGATGAGCTAGCTCGGTATTATCCTTACATATTATAAAATAAAATCCTCCGCCGCGTCTGTCTGTCGTCCTGTACGCGATAAACTCAAAAACTACTGCACCGATTTTCATACTATTTTCACCAATAGATAGAGTGGTTCTCGAGTACGGTTTTAGTATGTAATAACCGACATCTACGCGGGCGAAGCCGCGAACATCAGCTAGCTATAAATACATATTATAAAACAAAGTCCTTCGCCGCGTCTGTCTGTCGTCCTATACGCGATAAACTCAAAAATTACTGCACCGATTTTCAAGCTGTTTTCACCAATAGATAGAGTGGTTCTCGAATAAGGTTTTAGTATATAATAACCGACATCCACGCGGGCGAAGCCGCGGGCATCAGCTAGTTATAAATAATAATGTTTAAATTATTTTCTGAAGCACGAATTTATTTATTATTCTTATGATTCCTTCACTCATATTTATAGCAGATGTGTGTAATCATCCTTTTTCGAACTATGTTGGGGTCGGCTTCCAGTCTAACCGGATGCAGCTGAATACCAGTATTTTACATGGAGCGACTGCCTATTTGACCTCCACAACTCAGGAACTGGGATGATACTTGGTAAGACTGATTGTCTTACTGTTCGCGATAAACTCAAAAACAACTGCACCGTTTTTCATGCATTGGTGAAAACAACCAATGGATAGAGTAGTTCTCGAGGAAGGTTTTAGTGTATAATAACCGACATTCACGTGGGCAAAGCCATGGGCATCAGCAAGTTATAAAACAAAGTTTTCCGTCGCGTCGGTCTGTCTGTTCGCGATAAACTCTAAAACTACTGCACCGATTTTCATGCTGTTTTCACCAATGGATAGAGTGGTTCTCGAGGAAGGTTTTAGTATATAACTTGTCAAGCTGGCAAAGCCTATAAAACGATAGCCATAAAACTGATGATGCTTTCAGTAACTTTATTTAGTACCAAACTTCACTTGTCCGAAGGAACGGCAGAAAACTTTAATTAAAAGTTTCATATTTCATTTTAACTAGCTTCTGCGACTTTTGTACAGTCCGTCTCAAAAACATGTATAATATCACAAAAATTTCAATACCTAGGCGACCCAAATGTATGGGACGATTGATGAATTTTTCGCGATTACGATGTTGGTCCGATGGAGAAAGTGGTTCAGTTTGATGGGCTGTACCACAATTGTCTGATACGCCCTGTAAATCAACAGAATTCAACTAGTGCTGATCCATGCGTCATGTTCGTGAACGGGCGCCATCAGTAGGGACTGGTCATCTCTTAGCTGCCACGGCTTATTTTAATTTTGGAATTGTTTTATGTCATAATTGCGGACGCTATTAACGTGCACGTTTTTTTACATTGTACTCACACATGTATAATTTCAACAAGAATGATGTAACCAATATATTGTAACAATATTCTGATTTAAAAGAGTGTCCGTGGAGTTTCATCCCAGTTCTTCTCTATAGGAATCTACTACGCTTTGGTTGGGCAACTGGCTTCATTTTTCTGACTGACCGACCCCTTGACAGTCCCTCAGTGAAGGACTTGATTTCACTTTAATTTCTGTTTTCCTTTGTTGACATTATTTTGTTTATATTAATTTTTGTAATAATTTGCACGCCGTAAGGTCTACCTTCCTACCTGTAGCCGATCACATTAATTTATGTACAACATCTTATACCTGTACCTACATTCATAGCAAATAAATTTCTGATTCTGATTCTGTTTCTGACAATTCAAAAGTGCCTGTAATTGGTTTACTTGAAATAAATGCTTTGAGTTGGGTTGAGTTGAGAATTGACTGTCTATTTTTGTTCCTTTAATACTGTACCAATGTGTAGCTACAATCTTCGTTCTTTTTTTGTATGAATGTGTAATATATTTATTAATTTTATTATTTATGTATACACAGTAAAATACATAGAGATAAAACATAATTATAATATGAGTACAAAGGCACAAGACTCCTCCGTGCCTCGGAAAGCACGTTAAGCCGTTGGTCCCGGCTGTCATTTGTGGATCTTTGACAGTCGTTTCGGTTCGTCAGAAGCCCGAAACTCTGACAACCAGTCTTACCAAGGGGTATCGTATTACCCAGTTACTGGGTTGTGGAGGTCAGATAGGCAGTCGCTCCATGTAAAATACTGGTATTCAGCTGCATACGGTTAGACTGGAAGCCGACCCCAACATAGTTGGGAAAAGGCTAGGCAGATGATGATGAGTACAAAGTATACATTGATACAAATGAAGAACGAAGATTGAAAATACGAAGATTATAAAAAAATATTTTATTAATGTTACTACTTACATTTTTACATAACTTCTGAATATTTAACCTAGATTTAAGATACATGTAATAATACTTGCTGAGCCCTAGCAGGGTCATGTACTCATAAGTTTTAGCCTAGTCTGTAACTAAGTGTACATTATGCAATAAATAATTAAATAAATTGTAAAGAATTAAATAAATTCTTGTCGATGTCAGCCTCATCTTTTTGTGGCCGACTGTACCAACTTTTCAATACTCTTAATTAAATAGTTTGACAATTTCGTAGAAGTTTCTTTAATGGAACTACTTTTATTTTTCTTAACGAAGCGAATGTTTGATCACTTTTATATTAAGGACTTTTCAAAGTTCGACGACTTTCTGTTCACGATACTTGAAACTCATGAAGAAAGTTTGTGATACTATCTGGATGTTTCTTGTACATTGAACTTCTAAATAATTAACTGATTAGAAGCCACGGTGGTCTGGTGGTCACGGTACTGCTGGTTATGGGGTCCGAGGTACAGGCACAGTGTTTGTGAGTTTATAAGGATTTCTCAGTAGCAGTCCGGCTGTTTGTTGTACCTAACAAACACCGGGGTGTACTATAGGTACAATCAACAAACTTTAAGCATGCTCACTTAAGAAAATATTTCTGTGGCAGCGCAGCTAATGACAAACCACACCCTTCCTGGTTTTGCCCAATTAGAGAAAATATGATTTGTGTGAGTGTATTCACACAAATCCATATTGTCTTGTTGAGTTTGTTACAAGCCGTTCTTTTTTTTTTGAGTGTGGGAAATCGTCCAATGACTGCTCCCGCTCTGGGCGGAGCGGAAGGGCGTGTCAGACTTTTACTGACTAAAACCCACCCGTGTTCCTTCATTTGCCTGTTGCCAAGGTCCCGGTATCCCTTTCGGACTTTCCCGTAACCCTGGCAGGCATCGGTCCTAGCAGACCCCGCTATTGTTACACGCCCTGCAGGTGTAATAAAAACATTTAGCCATTGGTTAAAACGCATGCATTGAGCGAGCGAGTCGTGAGCCGTGTCGCGATTAACGCTTTAAAGGTGAGCATGCGAAAGATTTATCGACTGTACAAACGGCATAAGTGTAAACTCACACGGTGAACCCCTTCCACCCACTTTTCACCCGTTTGTTTCTCAATGTGTGCACCTCTGTATACCCTCTTCGGAGAATACAGGCGTGTTGTTACCTCATAATTCTAATTATACTAGCTGTTGCCCCCGACTTCGCTTGTAATCCAGTATGAAAAATAGCTTATGTCCTTCTCGGTGTCATGGTCTACTCATGTGCCAAATTTCATCCAAATTCGTTCAGCCGTTTTTGCGTGAAAGGATAACAAACAAACAAAAAACTTATTTCACATTTATAATATTACTAGCTGCACCCCGCGGTTTCAACCGCGTGAGTCTCGATCCCGTAAGAATGATAAAGTCTTGAATACAACTGTAAATAATTAGGTATTAAAACACTCATGTGATAAACCCACATTCCTGTTGTAATACCCCTTATTATATAACAGTTGTAGAAATAACTATTTATCAACTTTACTCAGGGCTCATCTAAGTTGTGTGCTCAAAACTCAGCTCTCTAAGCATAAGTATAAACAGCCTATAATAATATGGATAAAAGGTAAAATGGATAAAAAGGTATCCTATGTCCTATTTCAGGTCATGGTCTACCCATGTGCCAAATTTCATCCAAATTCGTTTAGCCGTTTTAGCGTGAAAGCGTAACAAAAAAACAAACTAACTTTCGCATTTATAAAATTTGTTAGGATTGGGATTACTAGCTAGGATTCATTCCCAAAAAAGCCCTTTTCTTTATCAAAACACCTAAACGTAAACAAAACACATTAAACCAGGTGTAACATAGTATACAAAATTACAAAATTCTCTTTTATAAAGCTATGAAGGAAAAGGGAAGGTTTTGGGAGAAAATACGTTGGCTCTACCGACTTTATGACTTACAACGTTATCGTGAATTTTTAATTTTCTTGTTACAAAATAATAATATGTTGTGTATAGAAAGAGTGGGCTCTTGGTGTTTTTTTTGAAAGATGTTCTTGTTGATCAAATATATAACACTAGCCGTTGCTCGCGACTTCATCTGCGATCCAGAGTGAAAAGTATAACCTATGTCCTTCTCCAGGTCAAGGTTTACCCTCGTACGAAATTTCATCCAAATCCATTTAGCCGTTTTAGCGTGAAGGCGTAACAAGCAAACTCACTTTCGCATTTATAATATTAGTTAGGATAGTGTATAGTCGACCTCGTAATTGGTTTGCCACCGTAACCAAGAGTTATGCTCTGCGGTGTCACTCCGACTCAATCACAGAAAACTCCCCGTGAACTATGCGGCACTAAGTTTCGACTCACTGGAACGTCAACTGGCCCTGGCAAGGATCGCAAGGTATACGACTCCGCTCACTATTGACCTCGGTCTCTGGAGTGTGTGGCGGCACGTACATGGCCACATGCGAACTACGCATCACTCTGATGTCACGCAAAATCCTGCATCGCGCAAGCGTCAATTGTTGGGCAGTAGCCCACCAGATACAACACCCGTCTGGTCGAAGGATCCTCTCTTTTCTATGGAGGAATGAAACTTACACCCTGTTCTTCATATCATTTGCTCGTCATAAAACGACAAGGCTATGTTTGTCTATGTGACAGTTACGAGTAGATAGTTCTTATCTTAGTAACGGGTCAATTTACTGAGACTTGTTATCAAAAGTAGTAAACCAATTACGAGGTCAACTATACTATTAGCTGCTTTTGTCTAGTCTGTTAAAAAAAAAAAATCTTTTTACATACATTGAGTTAGGAAGAAGGCTGTAAACGTTCTAAATCTCAGCATTAAAGATTGCTTAAACCTGTAAAAAAGTCCTTAAAATAAGGAACTTCCCAATTAATTTAAATAGCCTGGAAAATCAACATTATCGTCTACCTGTGTAGGTGTACTAACAATAGAAGTCGATCAATCAACGGATAAACCTGTCAAATATGGTGATTAAAGCAATATCGCTTCAGCATTGTTTGTTGTGGTGTACAGAACCTTATTGAGCCCAACGGACATACTATGATTAATTTGCTAATATTTTTCATGTAATTAACAATACTACGTAATAACAGCCGCACGGGTCGATCCATCAGGTTAAGCTACGCTTGCCGGGGTTGGTCGGTGGATGGGTGACCATCTTTACATATCGAGACACCTCCGTGCCTCAGAAAGCACGTCATGCCGTTGGTCCCGGCTGTCATTTGTGGATCTTTGACAGTCGTTGCGGGTCGTCAGAAGCCCGAAAGTCTGACAACCAGTCTTTCCAAGGGGTATCGTATTACCCAGTTACTGTGTTGTGGAGGTCAGATAGGCAGGCGCTCTATGTAAAGTACTGGTATTCAGCTGCATCCAGTTAGACTGGAAGCTGACCCCAAAATAAACGCGAACTATGAACCGAAGTATGAAAAAGACACGGTTGCTACACATGAGAGAAACTAAACGAACTTAGATTCGTTCCTAGTAAGGCTTGCACTTTGTTATACAGCACCTGTTTTAAAATGTGACAATGTCAGTTTTTGACAAAAAATCTCGCATTGTCAGTTAGGTATATTAAATAGGGCGCCGGTCATTTAAACACCCCGTATCCCGGGCCTTAGTTATAGCAGTTTGTAATCCGATGACTGTGGTTGACTGCCTCGTTGACGTATTTGCAAACCTGACCTCTGAGCGTTACGAGGATTGATCCTAAAGTTGGGCCAGACTCGAGTCAGACACCTCTGCCTTTCCTTTCAGGCAAATGATATGGGCGTGATGTTAGATTTGTATTTTATACTTTTTGGGCAAAAATATACATTTTTAGTCACAGCCACGGGCAGGTACGGCTATTAATATGAGACGAAAAAAATCTAATTACGTTGAAAATATGAAAGATCCAAGTAAAAACGAATTTCGTCGCCTTATACTAAGAAGAGCCGAGATAATTGAAATGTAAGAAGAAAACAAACGCCAGTTATTCCTGCTTACTTATCGAGGTATATGAAAATGTGGATGAGGTATAAGGAATTCCCGGAATTTCGTTGAAAGAAAATGATACATGACGAAATAATCTGGGAAAGAACAGGAGTGTTTTCTTGCAAAGCTGGTCCCATTGAGTTTGTCATGTCTGGCAAAGAAACAATGGCGGCTGCAGCAGATGAGTTCATAGCTTGTACGCGGACTTAGTTCGAATGAAAATTATCCGAATCCAGCTGAAGAGGAACGAAAGACTGATGCTCGCTTTAGCAAACGAATTTTCTGGTAGGAAAAATAAAAATCGGTAAAATTTGCGTACATTAACCAATGACAGGACGAAAGCTAGGAGAGGAAACATATTTTTAATGTCTTCCTATGCTCTCAGTATGCGAAAAGATTAAAATTTTCATTCATATGTAGAAGCGAGTTTGGAATAATGTATAGTATACAGATTGATATCAAGAAATATTAATTAAAATCTTTATCTTTCGATTAGGAATTATTTAAGAAATACGATACCATATCCAAAACAACATTCCAAGCACCCCCACCGGCTAAGATTGCGGCCAAATCCAGGCCGGCTATATTGCTCACAATCTGGTTTTATCCAGTTAATTCCGGTTAATACCAGTTCATGCCGGTTCACTGGTAGCTCATAATTACACGGACGAGCTAAGCTATGCAATGTCAGTTTGTTCTATCCTGTTGGCTTAATCCTGGCCTTAATTCGGTTTTAGTTCTAATCGAGATTTTCTTGTTGAAGTTTTGTTAGTAGTTTTCTTTAATTAAAGTGGAGTTAATTGTTCGTGTTTAAGTAGGTATATTTTTTTAAATGTGTAAGTAGTTTAGTTTTTTTTTTATCTTTAGGAATTTTTATGTTTTCTTACTTTTTGCATTCGTACTGTGTCTTTCATTGACTTAATTGAAATAGCATTGGAATTTGCAGAACCATAGGTAGCTTGAACTTTTACAGTTGGTCTTATTTGTGGGTGCTTGGACCCCTATGAAAGATGACATCATAATTATGAAATAAATTAATTATGAAATAAATTAATGGTGGGAAAATGGTTTTAGAACATTTATGATTTGAGCGGTAATAAGGGTCAAAATATTCTATTTTCCCAACAGTATTTAAACTTCCAAT
This sequence comes from Lithophane leautieri, assembly GCA_949152455.1. Lineage (NCBI taxonomy): Eukaryota > Metazoa > Arthropoda > Insecta > Lepidoptera > Noctuidae > Lithophane > Lithophane leautieri. The sequence continues at coordinate 3,846,552 of OX424482.1, read as the reverse complement.
TTCTTTCACAAAAATCAATACCATTAAGTTATTGTCACTCGCCAAACATCTTCAATTTGCAAACAAAATCATGAAATATTCATGTTTCTTCTCATTTTCGCCGCTTCGTGTAAAAAAATACTTATTTTTTTTTAGAATTTTCATAAACAAATGCAAATTCCTTTGACAACACTTAACTTGTAATTCCGGAAATTAATAATATTTTTTGTATTAAAATGGAGATTTATTTTAAAAGGTCACGGCTGTTTTTGACCAGTTTTAGCCAAAATTTTGAGAATTTTCTAATCTGACCTGACACTGAGCTTTCTTCTCTATTATTGGTAAAAATCGCGGGAATCTGCTGGATTTGGGAAGTATTTTTATTGGTTGTGCTGAAACTTGGACTATGTCGAGCAGTGGACGTCTTTCGGCTGAAATTTCATTGACTTGAATGTGCCCTGGTGACTGGGAATGTCATGCTCACTGAAATGTCTCGCTGGTGGTGGCGCGTGTGTTGGATCATTTAGCTCCCTTCAAAATGGTTGAGTTGAATGGTGCTGATCCATGCGTCATGTTCGTGAACGGGCGCCGTCAGTTGTGATTGGTCATCTCTTAGCTGCCATGGCTTATTTTAATTTTTGAATTGTTTTATGTAATAATTGCGGACGCTTTTAACGGGCTTTCTACATTGTTCTCACATGTATAATTTCAACATAAATGATGTAACCCACATATTGTAACAATATTTTGATTTAAAAGAGTGTCCATGGAGTTTCTTGCCCGTTCTTCTCCATAGGTACCTACTACGCTTTGGAATGGGCAACTAGCTTCATATTTCTGACTGACCGACTCCTTGACAATTCAAAACTGCCTGTGAATGGTTTAATTGAAATAAATGCTTTGAGTTTGAGTTATTAATTTAAAACAAGAACATCAAAGATCATTATTTTATCCTTTCCCGACTAAGTTACTGCCTACTACCAGTCTAACCTCATGTATTTAGATCAAGAATCTTGATGGAAGCATAATATACGTAGCTGAATATTAATATTTTATATGGAACATCTGACATCTGACGACCACAGTATCAATATTTTCACCCATACTGTCAATTCAATAGTAATTCTCAAATGTAGGTTAAAACATAACGTTCCATTTTTTAAATTGCCCGGGTAATATCGAGAGTGGCTTGTAATGTGACAGGTGAAACGACGCCATATTGACTTGCTTCACGTGAGCCGTTATTTTGCAATGACGTGTACACTGGGTGGTGTATTTTTGGACTCAAGTGGGCGTCTGTAAATTGAAACTGACGTATCGGATCGGTTCAGGTGTTGCATAATCAAATGGATTAACCGGTATGTTGGGTTTGCAAGTTTAAAAAAAAATTCAAGTGATACTCCAACGTTTAATGATATCGATCTCTGAATCTCTGTATGACCAGTTTCTAATAAACACAATTATAGTATTGACGAAATGACCAGACATTCATATTTTTACACTGCAGGGGGCCTAAAACGCCTCAAAGAGATGTCAGTACAATTGACGGGGTCCGGTAGGACCGATGCCTGCCAGGGTTGCGGGAAAGTCCGAAAGGGATACCGGGACCTTGGCAACAGGCAACTGAAGGAACACTGGTGGGTTTTAGTCAGTAAAAGTCTGACACGCCCTTCCGCTCCGCCCAGAGCGGGAGAACACATTCGATGATTTCCCAACCCAAAAAAAAAAGGGGGCCTAAAACGGCCACATTAGCAATTCCTCTAAAAGCAATTCATTTCCTGAATTTCCAGCTGTCATTAGCAATTCCTCTAATTTAACACAAAAGCAATTCATATTGTGTGGACCATTTTACGAATCTCCATAGAAAACTGTCAATCAGATAAACTATTTCGTAATATATGAATCGCACGCTGATCATATTATGAATTGTCAGTTTGTGAAATTTTACGATGATTCATATTATGATTCTGCCAAAGTGGCTGTTTTAAGCCCCTGGTCTTTTAAAAGTTCGTTTTTATAAAGAAAATCCAACTATTTTATTATTTTTCAACTGGTTCAGAAGAAAAATTATCGTCATCCTATCGCTATGAACACTACTTCATAGTAGCGAAATTCCCGCAGCGAATGCATTCAACATCTTGCTTAACATTATAGGTACTTCTATCCTAGCTAGATGGAATTAATTATTCTTTCAATGCGATGTTCGACAATTACGTAACAAACTTTCAGACACAGAAGTCAGGAATGAAATTACTAATTCATATAATTGAAAAATGCGTCTACTCGACAACGTAAATCACGCGATGAATGTTGTTGAAATATCACAATGAAAGGACATTGCCATTGTAGCGTGTTATGCAATACCCCGCAGACCCTAATCCTAACTGCTTGAAAGTATTATAACATCATCTGCCAAGCCTGTTCCCAACAATGTTGGGGTCGGCTTCCATTCTAACCGGATGCAACTGAATACCAGTATTTTACATGGAGCGACTGCCTATCTGACCTCCACAACCCACTTACTGGGTAACACGATACTCCTTGATAAGACTGGTTGTCAGACATTCGGGCTTCTGACGACCCGTAACAACTGTCAAAGACCTACAAATAGCAGCCGGGACCAACGGCTTAACGTGCTTTCAGAAGCACGGAGGAGTCTCGATATGTAAATATGGTCACCTATCCGCGGACCAACCTCGGCAAGCGTAGCTTAACCTGATGGATCGAAGTTTCAGATTCAGGGCTTATGTTAAGCAAACTTTTGCTTTTGTACGAAATAATAAACCTTTTTCAATCCTATCACCAATGAAATCCCAATCAGATTCAACACCACCTGTTCCAAACGCAATTTTAATTAGAGTTGTAGCACTAAGTACTTTATTATTGAATACATAAGCTCTATTTAATGTATGTGATCACAAGTAGATTACATAGCGCTCCTGTGTTTGAGATGGGTTTGGCAGAGGTGTCCTGAGTTCTTTGTCACCTACATTTCTCGTAATAGGGGTAGATCCCATTGTTATTACGTGAACCCAATTGTGGAATTTCGAGTAGCAATCGAAATATTGTAAGAAAAAAAAATTAAAGTAATAAAAACTAAAACCCAACTACGACTAAAAAGGTATAAACAAGACACCACAGACAGACAAATAAAAAATCCGGAGTCACACGTGTTAGGGCATAAATCGAACAGATTACGTGTGACTCCGGATTTTTAATTTGTCTGTCTGTGGTGTCTTGTTTATACCTTTTTAGTCTTAGTTGGGTTTTAGTATTTATTACTTTTTCATTTAAATTCTTTTCTTTTTATAATATATATATTTTTGAAATGTGCTCAATAAGCCCTTTAATTTGATACCCAAAATGGTACGATAAACCAACAATTTTTTTTAGTTCCTGACTTTATGTCCTCTACAGGGCGCCATTTTTATGCGAGAGGGCGCCAAATCCGGAGTCACACGTAATCTGTTTAATTTATGCCCTAACACGTGTGACACCGGATTTTTAATTTGTCTGTCTGTGGTGTCTTGTTTATACCTTTTTAGTCGTAGTTGGGTTTTAGTTTTTATTACTTTATTTTTTGTGTAAACAGAGTCAGAGCATTATTTCGTCTTTCGTCTATCCTTACTAAAATTTTAAGAATATCACCAAAATAAAGCTCATTTTCTTGTTCTGATTCCATATTAATTTTTGTCTAAGCCCTTTTTCTAGACTGCTTTTTCTTAAAGACATTAATTTATGTACTAAACAACTAATATTTTATGTATGTCTACTTAGTACAATAATATAATACAACGTTGACATTAATACTAAAACCTCACAAACTCGCACCTAGAGAATTCTCTACCTTTATCTTGAACGAGAAATCAAAACGTCTTATAGCCAAACATTGGGTACATTCTTGCCCTGTATAGTACAATTAGCGGTCGGAGTACAAGTTATGGGCCAGATACACAGGCCATAAGGCTAATGGAGCAGAAACGCCCATTACGTGGTACAACATTCGGGAGAGAGGAATGACGTACACTGAGCGAAATACGCGTTGCAGTGAAAGTTTTTATAGATATTGAAAACTAAGAAAGAAACAAAAAATTGCCACATAAACACGTTCACGTTCGTTTGTTATGTTATAAACACGTGAACATACAAATATAATTATACAATACTAGCTGATGCCCGCGGCTTGGCCCGCTTCGATGTCGGTTATTATATACTAAAACCTTCCTCGAGAACAACTCTATTCATTGGTGAAAACAGCATGAAAATCGGTGCAGAAGTTTTTTAGTTTATCGCGAACAGGGCGACAGGCAGACGCGGCGGAGGACTTTGTTTTATAATATGTAAGGATGATTTACTATAGAGCTAGCAACCTGCAACTGATTCGCACGGGTGCGATCTACTAATGTGTCGATATTTCAAAACATTGAGATTTCTTTGCTTAGTACATAATATACGTATCAACCCGTCTGTCATCCCCGAAGGGTTGGGCAGAAGTTTACTCAAAGTACACCCATATTTCGCCAGTTAAGTACCATTTAATAAGGGGCGAGCTTATTGCCAATGAAGTCAGAAGGCCATGATGCAAAAATTCGAAGATATATGACTTCACCAAACCACTTACTTCACTTAGCCCGCGTTGTGGCCTGTTCCTTCACATAGAGAAGAGACCCGTGTCCCAGCAGTGTGAACATTATAGGCTGTTTATACTTATGCTTAGAGAGCTGAGTTTTGAGCACACAACTTAGATGAGCCCTGAGTAAAGTTGATAAATAGTTATTTATACAACTGTTATATAATAGCTCGTGGCTACGTAATAACAGCCGCACGGGTCGATCCATCAGGTTAAGTTACGCTTGCCGGGGTTGGTCCGTGGATGGGTGACCATCTTTACATACCGAGACTCCTCCGTGCCTCGGAAAGCACGTTAAGCCGTTGGTCCCGGCTGTCATTTGTGGATCTTTGACAGTCGTTACGGGTCGTCAGAAGCCCGAAAGTCTGACAACCAGTCTTACCAAGGGGTATCGTATTACCCAGTTACTGGGTTGTGGAGGTCAGATAGGCAGTCGCTCCATGTAAAATATTGGTATTCAGCTGCATCCGGTTAGACTGGAAGCCGACCCCAACATAGTTGGGAAAAGGCTAGGCAGATGATGACAACTGTTATATAATAAGGGGTATTACAACACGAATGTGGGGTTATCACATGAGTGTTTTAATACCTAATTATTTACAGTTGCATACAAGACTTTATCTACACCCATGATATGAATCTTCTATAAAAGTTTCTTTGCAATACCAATATTGAACAAAAATGGCGTGATACGACGTGAATTCAAAATTTTCGAATTCGAATGTGTTTTGTTTTTAAATTACGGTGCTTTGCTAGTGAAATGCTCGTGAATGACAATGTTCTTTTTTTTAAATGAGTTGCAGTACAACATTATAACACCCGTTTGGATGATATTATGGTTACTATGACACTGGTTGTTTTAATGTTGGCAATAAGCTAACTCTTTCAGAAACTTTTAGAGAGGATTTATAGCATGGATTTATAAAGGAATAAAGTACACAAGACTAGAAGGTTTTAAAGTGTTACATAACGTAGCCTTGACTTTTTCGATATTCTAGATTGTCTTTTGTTTTAAGCTTTCTACTTCAATTTTAGTCACGTAATGGCTTCTTAAAAACATTAGCGTTGTCTTGGCTACCACTTTAAGTTGTTTTTAAAACTTCTTTCCAACAATAGATTGGTGGACTTAGAGTTTATAATAAAGAATAACAGACTTTTTACTAAGAATAAAAAGGAACGCTTAAAAAGTTCCAAAAATTATTTTAATTTAGGCAGCGGCGAGTGTTTCATTACATCAGTATTATTTTTCATAATTAGATTTTAGGTTCATATTTTTTTATGAAATATACTTTTTTTTGTGCCACTATTATCCAGAGGCCCTTGTGTCAGCAATAACGATGATGGAAAAGGCTAAAATGTATAGGACTGACATAAGCTATCGAAAAGCTTAATATGTGAATCCTATTGAAAGTCTTTGTAGAAATATGAAACGCTTTCGAAGCGATTGTCACTTGTCTATGCCCTCAGGTTTAATATCTCCAATTTATCTTGTTCTACGACGTATACGAGTCCTTGAATCCTTTAAATTACACAGACACATCACCTCGGACCTGGCGATGGTTGACCATGGCGCAAGGGCATCATGTTCCGAGTGCCTTTTAGATAGAACTGTGGCAGCAGGGTAATGGCCGCAGAAGGTGACACTGCCCATCTGAGCATAAGGGTACCCGATATTATGGCTTAGGAGCGGGTAACACTCAGATCATTTGTCAGTGTCTTTGCTTTTCAATTATCGTGTTTGCCACCGACTTCCGAAATTAAAGTTATTCTTCACTTTTTAGTGTTTTTTTTTTGGAAGTCAGTTGTTGTTTTTTATTTAAAAAAAAATATTTTTCACTTTTTAGCTGTGGTACCTACCCCACACAAATTCGAATACCTCTACCTGCTATGTAAATATCAGTGATGGAGTCACTTAAAACGTCGTCTAGATAATATTAAGTGGGAAAAATACGTAATATTGAAGCTAACTCAAAAACTACGCAAGCTAGGTTAATAAAATTTATGTAGGACCACCTCTGAAGCATGATACCAAACAAAAGAAGAATCATCAAAATCGATTCATAATTGCCGGAGCAACAGCGTAACATACAAAAAAAAAAAAGAAAACCTACAGACGAATTGAGAATCTCCTCCTTTTTGAAGAAGTCGGTTAAAAAGGACGTCTTATACTGTAATATTTCAGCCCCAAAAACAACTGAAACCGCGTCACAAATTCAGTAGGTCCACAATAGATAACAGGCTTAAATCTGTACGTAATCAGTAGACAAAGTTTTGCGCAATATTTGGGACGGAAGCGAGAGACAATCAGCTTGTTATGAATTCTATTTGCGAGCCACTCTACGTCTGGTTTAGGTATTTGATTGGTGGGTAGTAGTTTACAGTTTGTGTTAAATCTGTTTTCACTGTGACAATCATGTTTTTTATTTCATTTTCGATACATAAAAATAATATTTTTAAATATTAGAATTAAAAAATATATAAAAATAGTTGACAATCGTTATAATTAGCAATTTTTTTTATTTTTTTTTATCAAAATTTAAAAGGTGGATGTTCTCAATTATACGTAATTTTTTTTGTATTTATGTTTGTTACGCGATTACTCCAACAATTATGCATTGATTTTGATGATTCTTTTTTGTTGGGTACCTAGGCCATGCTTCAGAGGTGGTCCCTTATAAATTTTATTAACTTTGCTTGCGGAGTTTTTGAGTAAAATTCAATAATACGTATTTTACCCACTTAGCATAATATGGATGATGTTTTAAGTTCCCGTCCCTGTTATTTACATAGCAGGTAGTGGTATTCGAATTTGCGTTGGGCAGGTACCACAACTAAAAAGAGAAAAAAAAAATACAAAAAAAAAAACGACAGACTTCTTTTTTTTTTTGTAAAAAGTTTTGTGTTAACATAATCTGTTTTCACTGTGACAACCATTATTATTGGCAATGATTTGATGATTTTCTTTTAAAATAAATCTTAATTCAACTGGATTGGAAGTTTCCGTAGCTTAAGAGGTTATATGACCACTTTTGTGTCCGTCTGTCTCTCACTGGCGTTTTTTAGGGTTCCATATTTAAAGAGTGCCACGGGACCCTATTATTAAGGCTCCACTGTCCGTTCGTCTGTCACAAGGCTGTAACTTTTGAACCGTTATAGGTAGACACTTGAAATTTTCACAGAGTATGTACTATTGACCTATATAAATTAACAAATAGCTACTAAAAATGAAAATAAAGTTGATAAATAAAGGGGATCCCAATCCCCATACAAGAAACGTGTAGTGTTAAATATTGTACAGCCGGCGCTACGGAACCCTTTGCGTGCGAGATCGACTCGCACTTGGCCCTTTTTTTTAAATTAGATGTCTTTCCGTTCTTTCGTTTAAAAGTGACCTTTGACCTTCAGTATCTCGATTATTATAGGCTCTTTATAGTTTGATAAAGTCAATCTGCCTAGCCTTTTCCGAACTATATTGGGGTTGGCTTCCAGTCTAACCGGATGCAGCTGAATACCAGTATTTTACATGGAGCAACTGCCTATCTGACCTCCATAACCCAGTTACTGGATAATACGATAACCCTTAGTAAGACTGGTTAACAGACTTTCGGGCTTCTAACGACCCGTAACGACTGTCAAAGATCAACGAATGACAGCCAGGACCAACGGCTTAACGTGCTTTCCGAGGCACGGAGGAGTCTCGATATTTAAAGATGGTCACCCATCCACGGACCAACCCCGGTAAGCGTAGCTTAACCTGACGGATCGACCCGTGCGGCTGTTATTACTTAGCCACGAGCTCCTCCTATAGTTTGATAAAGTAACTACATAAATATGACTATTACGATTAATTTATTAGCTTAATATCTGGCTATCCAAAGCTATCAAGGAAGCCATTCCATAAATAATGAAAAGCTAAAGTAGCTCATTACTGATTCCCATTACATTACCAATCCAATCCAATTACCATTATCACTACATACATATTTAAATACCAACTCGTACAGTGTACGTTCAATGGAAAAAAGTAAATGAAAAAGTATTCAAACAAAAGAGATTATAAATGAAAACTTGCTATTTAAAAAAAAAAAAATTAAGTTATTGGAGAGTAGATTTTTTTTGAATTTGTAGCATTATGCTAATTTAATAAGGTTTCTGCAGAATTCTGTTGATCCCCTATTTAAGCTAATTATATCGTAGAGGCGTGAGGAACAGAGGTTCATTCATCTTCTATAGAAAAGGGAGGATCTCTGGTGGGAAATGCCCGACGATTGTTTTTGTTACGTTGTATATATGCCGGTCGCGCGGTAAACACTGCTTGCGCGATACAGGATTTTGCGTGACGTCAGTGTGATGTGTAGTTTGCACGTGGTGATGTAGATGCCGTCACAATATTACTACATTGGCTCATCACCACACCAAGCCTCTCGTGCAGCTTTACTTTCAACTGTTTCCCGCCATTCGTGGTGAACTGACAGTTGACATTGGTGAGGGCTACCTCACTAGTGATGTGCATGAGATCGTGTTTACAAGTCTGTTGAAAAGATACCTTACAGTTACTATAGAGCTTTTATAAAACAGCTCATCTGGAGAAGCACTGCCACCATACCTATAAATCCGCCATATTTCTGCCGCAAAGTAGTGTGGCGGTATCTACATCACCACATGCGAACTATGCAACAAAGACCTGACGTCACACAAAAATCCTGACGTCACGTAAAATCCTGCATCGCGCAATTAAAGTTTACCGTGCAATGAACAAGAACCCGGCATCAATCGTTGGGCAGTTGCCCGCCAGCCATATCACCCGTCTGGGCGGGGGATCCTCCCTTTGTAAGTAACTTGATATCATCATCTTTTTTATTATTTATCTGCTTCTTTTTCTTCGTGTCCAAGATTCCACTCTCATATTTTATATTTATTTCGCCCAGAATTCATCCACGTCGACAGCGTTATTCTCGCATTCTAGCATTGGTCTCGCAAAGGTCTTTCATGGTGCAGATATTATTGCACAGATGGCAAGACAAGCGAGGAATCGTTTGTTATGTGGCTCCATTCATCTGCTTTTTCATGTTGGTGTCCTTCACACTATGTTCCGTTTTTGTGTCCAGCTCCTGTTTGTATGTTTCCCTTTCTTTTAATGTCAAACTCTTCTATAGAGGATGAGTGAACTTTACACCCTGTTCCTCATACCCCTAAAGTAGCATTGCTGTTTCAGTTTCAAGGGAATTTGTGCCGGTGTAATCACATGCCAGGCACATGAAGCATTTCAACTGCGATGCCTTCTGGTATTGCAGATATCTAGAGGCGAAGATATAGCCCAAAACCAGTCGAAGTGGTGGTACGTCGGGGCTTATGTCCAGCAGTAGACAGCAGCAGTAGTACAGTAGTCTGTCGGCTGAAATGATGCTGATGATAGGCGAAGGTGATTACTTATCATAGAGAGCGCTGTTATTCTGTTTTTTTTATTTTTTATTTGACAGCGCATACCTATCTGTCATAAATCAAATAATGTTATATTTTATTTATAAACATTCACAATTATTAGGTATTTTATTTATTGTATTTCTTCTATATTATAGATTAGTTTTTAATTTATTATAATAATATTCTAGCGTGTAACACTCGTGGGTTGCAGCTGAAAATCAGCGTCAGGTCACTGTGTTTCCATCTGACATTATGCTGAGCTGAGGCCCGTTTGGCATTGTAATGATTGTTTTCTGTTAAGTATATAGTTTTAAGGTGTATTTTTCTGCTACTATGCCAATAAACGCATTTTTCTTTCTTTCTTTCAAATATTCAGTTCACTTCATTTTAGTCTCGGTAATCAATCAACTCATCCTATCGTAGTACACTGCTGAACATAGGGCTTTCCAGGCTGACCCACACCACCTTGTTCTCCATTCTGAAATGCTGAACAACTTTTGTAATCAGCTGTACGTCAGTCCTACAACAACATTTGCTTCTAACGATGTTCCTTACATTAGTAATATTATTGTTGCTGCAGTACCTCTGTTTTATATAGTTAATTAACTATTTGTTTATGCATGTTAGGTTTGTTTTGGTACGCGAGGGCAGGGGTGGTGAACCTTCGTTGGAATGGGAGATATACAGCTGAAGTTTGGATCTAGGTTTGTTTTATACTAAGTTGGAAATGATTAGATTCACAATAATATTATGAGCCTAAATTAAATTACCTACGTAGCTATTTAGTTTTAAAAACCGGCCAAGTGCATGTCGAGCCACGTACAATGAAGGGTTCCGTAGTTGGGATGAATTTATCTAACAAACTTAACATTGTACTGCAAATTAAAGTTGGTCGATTATTACTCGGTAACTGGTGGAGCCTTCGTAGCGGTGATAGTTTTCCTTTTAATTTCGTTATATATACTACTGCCGTGAATTTTTTCACATTTCCAAACCCAACCATTTAGCTGGCAGGGGGGGGGACATTTGACTCTAACAAAAATTTGCACTTTAAAGCTTAATATTCCGCAAACGGATCCCTGAAGCCAAAAATGGTTTTCACAAACTCCCATTATTTTTAAACGACCTTTCCAACGATATCCCACACCATGGGATTGACGAGAAAAAGAAAACAATCCCCACTATAAATGAAGGGGAGGCATCTTAATTTTTTTTTTTTTTTTTACAGTGTTTTTACCACTTTTTCGGCGTTGACATCAATATTAATTCTGTGTGTAGGCAATTAAATTCAATTTAAATAATTTTCGTGTTCACATTTTTAATACACGTGCTAAAAGTTCGCCATACCTGCACTAGTACGCAAGTACTTTCGTTTTGGTAACAGGAGATTGTCTGCTGTAAATTGGATTATATTTTTCCTGTTAGTGGCCGTTTTCTTTTATATTAAAGCTGACCTAGAAACGTCTTAATTTAATTAAGCGTTAAACACAATGAACTACTGTTTAGATTCAGTCCTAATGTTAAGTTATGGGTTTGAAGTTCAAGATTCAAATTGGGTGATTTGTAAAAACGGTGTCGTGATGGCTTGGAGGTTAGCGAGCTCGCTTTTCAAGCACGAAGAAACGATATGAAACTAACATGTACCAATGTGACTTTTTAGATTCACAGTCATGTTCTTTCATATAACTTGGATATCAATTAAATACGCCAAAGATAAACCTTCGTTTTTTGCCACCGACTTCCAAAATTAAAGTTATTTATCAAAAAAAATTGTGTTTTTTTGGAAGTCTTTTTTTTTTTGTAAAAAGTTTTTTTTTTTCCCTTTTTAATTGTGGTACCTACCCAACACAAATTCGAATACCACTATCTGCTATGTAAATAACAGTGACGGAGTCAAATAAGATATCATCTACATAGACTAAGTAGGAAAAATACGTAATTATTGAAGCTAACTCAAAAACTACGCAAGCAAAGTTAATATTTTTACTAGACCACCTCTGAAGCATGACCTACCAAACAAAAGAATCGATTCATAATTGGCGGAGTAATAGCGTAACAAGCACAAATAAAAATAAAAATAAACATACAGACGAATTGAGAACCTCCTCCTTTTTGAAGAAGTCGGCTAAAAAGTAGCTGAAATCGCCAATACGCTTTAATACAGGCAGGGGCCATAGTCCTTCCATAGTTCCAGGTTACCAGTCCACTTTAGCCACCCAAACCCATAGTTCAATATCATTGTTTTGTTTCCATATCCTGCAATAGTCCTACACCACCCGGGGGTTATCCTTGGGTGCCCTTGCATAGTGCAAACAGGGATAATCGTCGGTTGGTGCCCCATTTCATTATGGATATCTAACGGGCCTCTGCGAGTTGGCTTCGGCCCCTCGTACGCCTTCCAAAGGTCCGGGACCCCAGGGTCCTGAGATATATTAAAGACATTTTAAAAATAATAATAATACCATTTATTTCAGGCGACACAGGCCCATAGAAAAATACCTTAACCTAGACATAAGATATTTTTATGATCCAAAAACTTGTGTTAATAAATAAGGCTTAAGACTATGTTAGTAGCACTTCACTTTGCACTAGCTGGTCTTTGTGCTGTCCTGTGGCACTTGTCCGCGGAAGCGACATACGGCTTTGAAGAAACATATTGATCAATGCTCATACCTTCTGTATAATAATGAGGAAAGGCTTTTGCTTTGTTCCGTAGAGGAAAATAATATAATGGTATCATTGTAGTATGTTATAGTCATTAAAAAGCGGCCAACTGCTGATCAGACTCGCCCAGACGAAGTTCTCCGCTTCCGTATCACCGTACAATATGTAACTACATTTACAAAATTACTTTGGCAAAAAAAACGGTTCTTGTATAGGGAACCTCAGACCAAATAAAAAACCAAGACGGAGCGCTGCGAATTATACAGTGAAGCATGCTAAAACTTCACCACCGCTCTATGCATACACGCTCACACACACACATTTACAACTATTTAAAATGACATTAAAATCAAACTACACCAAACTACATGCCCACATATTTATGAAACTGGCCTTACGTCACTGTTGACAGCGCTCTGTCTTGGTTTTTTAATTTTAAAATATTTGTTTTATTATTTTTTGTTATAGCGGTCATAGTAGTAAACACTCTGTGCAAATTTCAAGTGTATAGGTACTTATTACGGTTCAAAAGATACAACCCTGTGACAGACAGACGGACAGCGCAGGCTTAGTAATTGGGTCATTGGCACCTTTTGAAACTGGTACGTGACCCTATTAAGTACTGTTTACGGGGTGGGTCAAATAAAGCTGCTATGGTTTTGTTTACTTGAAGGGACTTTCCAGACGTTACCTTACATTGTTGTACTCACACAAATCTGTTTAATTTTGTATGGAATTTAAAACGGACCTTGACCTTTGACTGTGATTTCGTTTTGAGGCAACTAATGTCAACTTTACCTACCGAGGTATTTTAATGAAGGTAGGTATGGTCATCATACGAAGACCAAACAATAATATTGGTCACCTATTCAAACTAAATATAGTTTGATGATAATAATAAAATAGAATCATGTACTTCTAGAATTAAATCCAACATAAGATAATATTTCATAAAAGTATGGTAAAAACTGAACTCTGCAAGTTTTTGAAGGCCAATGATCCGTTTTTATTTTTTAGCTTGTTTATTTTAGATTATACCTAAAATTTCATTCATGCATTTCAAAATCATGGGATTCCCTTATTTATAAAGAACTTTCGTACTAAGACCGCATATTGTGTCAATCAATGTTAAATTTCTACATTTATATCTGTACTAGCTGCGCCCCGCGGTTTCACCCGCGTAAGTCTCGTTCCCGTGGGAATATCGGGATAAAAATATCCTATGTGTTAATCCAGGTTATAAACTATCTATTTGCCAAATTTCATTCAAATCCATTCAGTCGTTTTTGCGTGATAACATCCAAACACACAAACACACAAACTTTCATATTTATAATATTAGTAGGATTAGTAGGATATATTATATAGTAGGATAATATTAGTAGGATTTTATATGGTGTACATAATAAAGAGTATTCTATTCCATTCTATTCTTATCGGTCTGAATCTGTCAAAAATACCACAAATTTTCCTATATTTTTGACAAAGTTTTGACATTGATTGTCGCTGAGATGAGATTGCGATCTTCGATTTTAATTACGAGAATCGGCATTCAAAATTTCACAAAAAAAAAAAAAACTTTTTATAAGCATAGCATAGCTGCTATAAAAAAAAATATCATCCAATAATAAAGCATCATTATTCTGTACAAGTCAAAAACCTATTACCAACATAACATTATTTTCGATAAAAAAGCGCTGTACGTAGACAAAGTCGCGTAATTGTTACTATTGTGTTTCGTGTACTGTACTGACATAATTACAGTTCAGTAATCAGCTGAAAAAAGCCTTCATACTGCTAACTAGCTGCCGAAGTATAAAACTGTGGGTAGGTAGGCATTGAGTATTGTGAATAAGTATCGTGTGGTTCCGTACATATTTATTTTTTAAATTTTTATATTTATTTGAAATGAAATGTAATGAAATTGTTCATTATGTAAATAGGATATTGGAATCACTTTTACACGTCATATTATAAAATATTCAAAATAAGCTAGATGAGGTCGGCGTTTCCTATCTGACTACTCTGAGAAGAAAGGCCGAAACAAACTCAGAGGTCGCAGTCTCTTTTAAAGGCCAGACATAATCTTGGTCAGACCATATGAGGACCATGTAGATTGGCGTCTAAAATGGTATTTTGAGGAAAGAACCACAACGATTTGAGTGGACCTGTCCAGTCAGTGCAAGCATTTGTATTTGATTACCTATTTATTTTGTATTATTTGTGTTTTTGTAGTGTATTGCAAAAGATTAGTACCTACCTAGGTAATTGAAAAACCTCTAAGCTTACCTAAACCGATATAAAAAAAAGATAAAAAAAATAAAAAATACAATAAAGTTGTGAATCAATAAAAACTTTATTTTTATTCATTAAACATTGTGTAATTGCTATTAATAAACGAATCACGTTTTGTTGGACCAAGATTCAGTTTCCGAGAATCGACAAGATAATTATTATAGAAGTAATAAAAGTAAATAATTTATTAGAGGAAATTATACCACTACATTTCTGCCACCACAAAGTCAAGCTTTGTTCCGGTTTGAAGGACGTTTTATGACTGCCTGTAAAATTAAAGACACGTGAAACATTTTATAGTGTCTATAAGGTAGGTAATTATTATTAAAATATCAGAAATCCTTTTTATGCAGCAAATATCGACGGGCCAACTTTTCTCAGATGGACCGCCACACTGTTTTACAAACAAAAAAAAAAACAAAAACAAAACACAACAATACCTCTCCCGATTTAAATAAAGAATGTCTCTAAAAGGTTTTGAACATAGACCCATTTAAAAACAATTCTTTATTTATATATACCTAGCGTTTCAATATCTTTATGTACTTTGTAGTTTATTTAATGGCGATGGCGCTGGCAGTATCGTCACAGCGGTAATATTTTCCCATTGTTTGTCTTATTTGGTTTAGTATGTTCGTGTAGTTATGTGTATTTATTTGTTCTTATATTTATACAACGTGTAACAGAATAAGCGCAAGACCTGAAAAGTAGTTTACTCAGAATCGGCTTCTGAATCGATTTCCGTCATTATTTATATATGTATATGTTAATTTTTCATGAAAAAATCTTTTATTTGACTGAAATTAGAACCTCTGCGTCATAACAAGGTAATCAGATATTTTATTTAAGGAAATTGAATCCATATCTAAAAGGAATAAAGCCTATTTAAATAATAAACGAATTTGTAATACGCTCATAGCTATCCTATGTGTAGTGCGCGTTAAATTAAATAGTTAATTTAAGGTGTGGTTTAATTAAATTAAATTACAGATATTATTTTAGTCTTATAATTTAATTTTCTAATTGGGGTGTATGAGCTCTTGCGTTTATTCCGTTACGCGTTGTATATATTTAGATATTTAGGTTTACATTTATATTTTTTTTTTTAAATAGGTTTACGTATTTAAATAATATTTATTCCACAATTTTCGCAATTGCACCTACCACTGTTTGTCTCTGCATCACCCAAAGGTTGACTGGTAGAAAATACCTATGGCAATAAGTCCGCCTCTGTACATTTTTGTGCTTAAAGTATTAAATAAATAAGCAATATGCCTTTAGTGGTTGTTTATTGAATATTTTTGATGCAAATTTTTTGAAATACTGTCCACAGCTATGAGGCAAATGGTATATTTTTTTGGGAATATAGTTGTGAGGTTCCTTGTAGTAATTTGCAGGCTTCATAATAAAAAGCGAGCTCTTTATGGGCATTTTGTTCATGTATAAGATAGGTAGAAAATTAATTTTAAAGTTCGGTTTAAAAAAAAAAAAATTATTAAAAATTATATTCATAATATCTAATATCTAATTTAAAAATTATATTTTTTATTATATCATGACCTGTACATAATGTAGGTATTGTGGTAATCAATCTACCTAGCCCACTTTGCCCCATTATATTAGGGTCGGCTTCCAGTCTAACCAGATGCAGCTGAATACCAGAGCGGCGCTTTACATGGAGCTACCTATCTGACCTCCACAACCCAAAACTGGGTAATATAATATTACCCCTTGGTAAGACTGGTTGTCAGACTTTCGGGCTTCTGACGGCCCGTAACGACTGTCACAGATCCAGATCCTCGAATGATAGCCGGGAGCAACGGCTTAGCGTACTTTCCGAGGCACGGAGGAGTCTCGGTATGTAAAGGTGGTTATCCATACACGGACCAACCCCGACAAGCGTAGCTTAACTTGATGGATCGACCTCCTCTCAATATATGTATTGTGGCATTAGACTGAATTTAAAGTTACCTATACTCCATTTGAAATAAGATTAGACATTTAAATAAGCCTTTTTGACAGTCCGTTCAACCGATTTTGACTTCTATTGCGTTGGTGGCATGACAAATGGCAGCTGCAGTAAACAGTTGGTATTGTGTAACGTTTTTTGCTTTTAATGCCATTCTATGCCTACGGTATAGAAGTCAAAATCGGTTGAACGGACTGTAAAAAGGTTTGCTTTTTCTAATCTTATTTCAAATGGAGTATAGTTCATCAAATTGGCCCAGTCGGCAAAACATACTTGATTTAATGGACGAATTACCTACCACTTTGTGTTCGATTTTTTGCTGTAGGTATGACGGAGGAATTTAAGATTTTTCTTGGAAGGCACCAAGAAAAAACTAACCTAACCTACATAACTTTTCTCATGGTCAGAGGCCCTAGTGTGAGTTTCTTTTAATTATCTCAACTTTACGCATCGACCGCGTTCTACGCTCCGATTGGCCCATCACTGGCCTTCACTGGTGAAGGGCCAATCGGAGTGCCGAACGCGTCGATGCGTAAAGTCGAGATGGTTAAAACATACTCACACTAGGGCCTCAGAAGGAAAAAGCATTCATCAATGTTGCCAATTTCAAAACAGAATTCTCCAATGTTAAAAGTTAGTCCGACCATTTAGCTGTAAAAACGTCACAAACAAACGGACAAACTTACTTTCACATTACATTTAGGGATACGCAACGAAGGTTCAACTTGCTACGGAACCCTCTTCACGCTGCTACCGCAAAAAGGAACATTACGGGTACAAGAATGTTACATCGACCGTGCTAATAAGTACGCGTCATTACTCTAATGGTGAAGAGACTATACTTGGTGTTCGTTAGATTTTCATGATTGAAGAGTATTGGGGAAGACTGGTTCCTACAGACAAAATTACCTACGGGTATTTATAACTTACCCATTTTAGGAATCAAAATTTTGGGTCCGTTTTAAGACTTGATAGACACTTGGAATCGAATTATAGGGTGTTAAATAAATTGCGTGCCATAGCTTAGGGGTAGGTTCATACCGCTTAAGGAAATAAGGAAAAAAAAAGAAATTAAAAAAATCAACAAAAAAAAAATTATGTTTTTTTTTTGCAAGATCAACCTGCTAACTTAAAATAGCAATCGTTTACAATTAAAATGATTTTATTAGATCCATTGCCACCTCAACCACTCATGAGACAAAAACCTCACGGAACCCTAAAAAAACTGCGAACTGTCTACCACAAAAACTTTGTAGATACGCCCGCGCCACATCGAGCGTGCTAATAAGCACGGATCATTAGCTTAATGGCAAGACATGATCAGTTTGAGGCTTTTTCCATTCACTTTTACACATTCGTTCATTTAGTTGTTCATTCAGCCGTTCATTCGCGTTGAGTGGAAAGTTGCATGACGCATAAAGGGTTCAAAATTTATAGGGTTCGTGAAAGTATTGCTAAAACGATGATTATGTATGGGCTTTACCTAAAATATCAAGAATTTAAATTTGAAAATATTCCCACGAAAATAAGAGAGCTAGACGAGAAAGAAAATACATACACACATAATCTTTCTAAAAAAGATTAAGCGTTATTGTAGTGTAAAAAATATGAACCTTTGTACTCATATTATAATTGGGAATCAAACGAGCTTACCTGTTAAGCGAAGTCTTGATTCTAATTTTACGAACGGCGATCTGAAATATAATTAAGTTTAACACAGTAGTATTTCTTACACACACGTGGTAACATCGCGATTTTTAGAGATAAAGATATTAAAAATATATTTTTAAATAGAATTGTTTCACCTCATCGTTGGCAACACAGGAATGTCACTTATTTTAGAGATCCTTAAGGTATGGAACAATCTCTGTTTTCTGTACAGAGTGGTTCCACATACTTAAATTCACTAGATTTTCCTGAAAGTATATGTGAGTTAAGTAGGCTAATTATTGCAGCTTTGGGGCTGTAAGCCAGTGGCGGGCGGGTAATTATATTTCAGATCGCCGTTCGTAAAATTAGAATCAAGACTTCGCTTAACAGGTAAGCTCGTTTGATTCCCAATTTTACTTCACGGCGATCTGAAATATAATTAAGTTTAACACAGTAGATGTTTAGAGCTAACTGCAATAATTCAGTTATATAATAAATTATCTGGTTATAAATGTTCTAGTTTATAATTAGGTGCTCTACTATTCTCCTTCATTAGCATTGCTTGTTAAGGGATAATAAACTATTGTGTATCATCAAAAATAAACATGATTGACAACCAGTAACCCCACATTGTATCTGAATCAATTGATGTCATCTCTTTGTTGGGCTGCTGTATGGGTTGTACTGTGAGAGGAAGAATTAATGTCCTTCTCACTTATTGGTACTTACCTAGTTATAAAACTTTAAAACAGTCTCAGTATTTGATTCATTGGTCCACAGAGTCGACATTAGAGTCGAAAGGACAGGCAACGGAGCAGAATACTTATACCATTGCATTGCATTGCAGGCCATTATTTAAAGAATTAAAAATTCTTCCACTCCCGTGACTTAATTTTTTTTTTTTTTTTTTTTTTTTTTTTTTTTTTTTTTTTTTTTTTTTTTTTTTTTTTTTTTTTTTGCTTGTTTATTTGTTAAAAAATACCCACATTTATTCCTATTAAATGAGCAAGTCTCCCAAAGACGGAAGAAAATAATGCCGGGGAATTGCTAGTACCTCCTCAGAGATTGCAACTATACAGTAAAAATGCCAGTTGTATGACAGTAAAAATGTATAATAAATTACCACCTGGCTTGAGAATGTTACCAATTAATAAATTCAAATGTAAAATGTTTACTTGGCTCTTAGACATGTTTCTACTCTGTTAATGAATTTTTAAGTCATACTTTTTGACATTTTAATTAATATTCTATGATTTCTGACATAATAATTAATATTTTGGCATTACAAATAATACTATTCAAATAATCTGAATCAATATTATTGTATCAAATTAAAAATATAAGTTAAGATCAATTTTATTAATTTAATGTAACTTTTGTTGTAATGTCTACGATTTGCATGCACTTAGCTTATTTAATTTTTCTACGTCAGCAATGGTAGTATATGTGAATCAGTGTATAATTTTTTAGATCTCAACTTCTTTGTAGGTTTCCCATAAGTTTGTAATGTGGTTGTTTTGTACTTAAAATCAGATCAGGAAGATATTTGTTAGATTGAATGCTTTTGAAAGTTTCTAGGACTGGAAATAGCAGTCGTAGTCTATATCTCTGTGAACGTAAACATTCACTTATTTGAGATGCGGTGTGAAGCTTAATGCATGAGTTTACAGCTCCTGAGCTCTATAATTATGTTGTGTATTTATGGCCGATTCCTATAATTTGCTATTGTTATTGTTAAAATATGGTATCTTTGATAATAATGAGCACAGGCCTCATAGTTGTGCAGAAGTAGCTATCACGGAATCTATTAGTTTATTACTGCCCAGTTGGGCAATAAAAAATGTTACCATTAGTAAACTGAATAATTAAATTTGGTTTACATTAACCCATTAGTTAGTCAGGTAGCTTTTTTTTTTTTTTTTTTTTTTTTTTTTTTCTCTTTGCATATCCAAAATCAGGTATTTTCCTTTCTAATTTACATATGGTGAAAGTGTCTATTTCATGTATAATTGACAAGCTAAGAACTAGTCAAAAAAACTAGATTCATTTTGAGAGCATTTATGGGTATGAATCTTTTCCCCTGAACTTATATTATCCAAAACTAAATAGTGGAATGAGTTATATTATATTTAAGTGGTGGAGTTGTATATTAATTAACTAAGGTGTGCACTTGGTGAGTCGATGGTTCTAGTTTAAAATAATTTGAAGTTAATTCATTCATGTTGGCTACACCGATTATTGTGGTACCTGACCTTGTTCATGTTCTAACCACAGGCCATTGATACCTTAATTGTCCTCACATCATACTGTCCCCCCCCCCTTTTTTCCGACAATTTCACTTTAATGTTGTAATTATCATTGGAATCTACCACTAATTATTTAGATTAACAGTTGGAATGGTTGAATGTTTAATTAGACATTTCAATTTTATAAACTGTGAATAAGATCATCTTACAGGCCTGATGTTATGTAATGCGACTAAGATCACTAATAACCGTTGTTATAATGTAAGTAAGTATTTCAAGGCACATGTTTTTGTATAAAACTGACTTTACCCTTATTGATATGTTTATAGTGGTATTTAAAGGTAAATGTTTTACAGCAGTCTTGATATATTGACAAATAAATAATCAGGGTAGATAGGTCACTACTGGGAAGTAATTTGGTACTTAAATATAGCAGAGCTATATGGTACAGTTAAAGTATAAAAGTTCTAATGTGGAATTTTTCAGACAATGTAACTATATGATTAACTCTTTATTGGTTATCTGATAATGGGAAGAATCTTGCAATACCTGTAAGATGGAATCATATTACAGCCTATCTATTAGAGTTATTACTGGGAACTTTCTTTATCATTTTCAGTCAATCTATCAGTTTGTACAAACCTACTTAGAGAAATCATTTATAATCAGTTATAGGTCCAGAATGAGGTTGAATTTTCTATTTTGTTTGAGTCTGAAATATGTATTTCTGATAAATTCTTTGTAGAT
The DNA here is from genome assembly GCA_949152455.1 of Lithophane leautieri. Lineage (NCBI taxonomy): Eukaryota > Metazoa > Arthropoda > Insecta > Lepidoptera > Noctuidae > Lithophane > Lithophane leautieri. The sequence continues at coordinate 3,824,948 of OX424482.1, read as the reverse complement.
CTGTAATGCATTTTAATTCATCTCTGTATATACTAGCTATAATGGTATTGAGTAGTTAAAATATTGAATTTGATAGGTATCAAATCGTTAACTGTATCTTTGTATCCACAACCAATAACAAGATCAGTGGAGTATAGTTGTTTTGTCAGCATTTGATTGGTGCATTTTAGTATCAGTTTTGTTGAGTTGTTACTTTGGAGTGTAGATATACTCCGGGTTGTTGTTGAGGTTCTCCACCAATATTCGTTTTTGTTTTCAATATTGGCTGATTCCTGTTATTGACTTAGTTGTGAAATGTTTTAATTTGTTATTAACTGTAACATATCACTCTTGTTGTGTTAATTTTGCATTTGCTCAATAGAGCTGGTAAGGTTCTCTATTAACATAGGGTCTTGTGGTTTTAATGTTTATTGATTAATTGTTATTGTTTGTAGCTATAGAATTGTATACTTGAGTTTGTTTAGCAAGTAGAATAATTTAACATTCTAACATTCATGTCAATTAGGTATGATATTACTTTTGTTTGGTTTTAATTTAGTGAAAGTGAACATTGTTGCATCAGTCAAGTCTTTCAACAGTTTGTATTTGTCTATGTTCTTCATAAGCATAGGGTCAGTCTTTGTTTTACCTATGGTGAAAGTAACCAGTGCAGGTTATTTATGGAATGTAGAATGGAGTATGTTTTCCATCTTGTTATGAATAAATAGGGCAGCATGGACTAATACTTTGTGTTTGGTCCATTTCAGTTATATCTGAAATCAAGAGTTTCCATAGATATCTCAGCATTTGTCATCAGCCAGTATTGTAGAATCATGTTAACCAAGTATTTGAATATGTGAGTGTAAAATTATAAAATTTTGCTTTAGTGTTTGGTTTACAAAATTGATATCATTTATCAATTTGTTAGGATAATTAAACCACCTAGTGCTTAGATAAGTCACTAAGTATTTTGTACACAGTGATTTCTTTTAGATATATTTGTTTGTTAAAACTGACAACTCAGCAACATAGCCATAAACAGAAATGTAATAACATTCATTCATTTAGTAGCAGGCATGTGTAGCATTAGCTGATGAGAGGTAATCAGTCAAGATGAAGTGTGTTTCCATAATGTCATCCTCGATGTGAAAGTTAGATAACTAACCTAGTATTGAGATATCTTGCTATGAGCAGCAACCATTGTGTTAACATCCTTGATGAAAATGCTAGATCATCTCTTTTTGAGATAACACACTATGAGCATCCTTGATTCGAAAACTAGATCACCTAGTATTGAGATAACATGCTATGATCATTGTAACAATATTCTGATTTAAAAGAGTGTCTGTGGAGCTTCTTGCCCGTTCCTCTCCATGGGAACTTACTATGCTTTGGAATGGGCAACTAGCTTCATCTTTCTGACTGACCGATCCCTTGACGATTCAAAAGTGTCTGTAATTGGTTTATTTCTGACTGACAGTTTGAAATAAATGCTTTGAGTTTGAGTTTGAATTCATCTCGTGTTAAGCATTAACAGGCCATGATGCATAGGGTACCCCCTAGTCACTGATAATAGTCCAGGTGCGGTAGAATCCCACACTTACTGAGTAAAATGTTTTGCAATTGAATAACCTACAGACAATGTGCAAGTCGAAGTAAGGCTGTCTCGCAGTCTTCATACTTGTAAATTAAAAGCGTATTGGACCACCTTTTAACAATTTCTTAATCCATTCCATGCCAAATATGTACTTATCAGCTAACAACATTGGATCAATGTTGTTAAAGTATCGCGTACTTACTGATAACAATCCAGGTGCGGTAGAATCCCACACTTACTGGGTAAAATGTTTTGCAATTTAATAACCTACAGACAATGTGCAGGACAAATTAAGGCTGTCTTGCAGCTCCATACTTGTAAATTAAAGCATATTGGACCACCTTTTTAACAATTTCTTAATCCATTCCATGCCAAATATGTGCTTATCAGCTAACAACATTGGATCAATGTTGTTAAAGTATCGCGTACTTACTGATAACAATCCAGGTGCGGTAGAATCTCGCACTCAGAGTATAATGCTTTGCAAATTAATAACCCACAGACAATGTGCAGGAATAAGTCAGGCTGTCTCGCAGCCTTCATACTCATAAATTAAAAGCATATTGGACCTTTTAACAATTTCTTAACCTAGGTCATAAAAATGTGGCTTACCTGTTATGACGAGTACATAACATACCAGGTTTAGCTATGTGGAGATACATTGCTAAGGGCATCACGTGCCACCTTGGTAGTTCTTCCAGCTAGTAACGTGGAAATAACGTTTCGGAGAGTATGTACTCACTGGAGGGGTAGTTGACAAGCGCATACCAGCTAGCTATGTACAGTAACATCGCTAAGGGCATCACGTGCCTCTCTGGTAGCTTTCATCCAGCTAAGTAACATGGAGGTAATGTTACTAAGGACATCTCGTGTCCACTGGAGAGATAATGCAAAAAGTTTGCATCACGCACTGCAATGTGCATTGTTGTCCATCATAATGCTTGTATCACGTACAAAGTGGTCAGTTAAAGCCAGGCATTCTCGTCACATTAATGTTCTGGGAGTCCTCAGGTTAATGGTTCATCCAATGTTGGCCAGGAGTCAGGACTAAGGGTGCCTCTGATGTTTGTAGCTGCTCCCCTTGATGTCTTTGGTGAACGCCGCGGCAGTCTCAGGTTTCCACTAACGATGCACTTAATACACTTGCCATCACTTAACAAAGTTAACATTTTATTATTTTAGTAAATAATACCGAAAAACTTATTTAAAATAATAATTTGATTAGCGAGAGCCTATTTCGATGCGATGTCACAGAGCGCGCGAAAAGAAAAGTGACATTCCTGTGTTGCCAACGATGAGGTGAAACAATTCTATTTAAAAATATATTTTTAATATCTTTATCTCTAAAAATCGCGATGTTACCACGTGTGTGTAAGAAATACTACTGTGTTAAACTTAATTATATTTCAGATCGCCGTGAAGTAAAATTATGTTGTATCTCTATGTATTTTACTGTGTGTACATAAATAATAAAATAAATAAATAAATAAATAAATGTTTCTTTTTTTTTTGTTAATAAACAGTTTGAATTTTTTTTTTTTTTAGGTACCATTCCATGGTCATTGGTCATATGTACCTATTTCTACCGTCTAGCTACGTTCCTGCGTTCCGATTTGAAGTGTATGTGTATAACCAGCCTATAATGTTCCCACTGCTGGGACACAAGCGTCTTCTCGGTGAGAAAAGGCACTTTTTACGTTCAAAAGTGCCTTTTATATGCTTAATTGAAATAAATTATATGACTTTGACTTTGACTTTGAGAGGGAGTAGGCATTAATCCACAACGCGAGTCTAGTGAGGGCTGGTAGATGTCACATGTCTTTGAATTTTTGATTCTAGGACATGCCGGTTTTCTCACGATGTTTCCATCACCGACCCTTCGTGTGCGAGTCCGACTCGCACTTTTTTTAGACCTGTCTACTGTTCTGACCTGTCTATTTCAAACAAAAATCAATCTGCCTAGCCTTTTCCCAACTATGTTGGGTTCGGCTTCCAGTCTAATCGGATGCAGCTGAATACTAGTATTTTACATGAAGCGACTGCCTATCTGACCTTCACAACCCAGTAACTGAGTAATATGATACCCCTTGGTAAGACTGGTTGTCAGAGTTTCGGGCTTCTGACGACCCATAACGACTGTCAAAGATCTACGAATGACAGCCGGGACCAATGGCTTAACGTGCTTTCCGAGGCACGGCTGTCTATTTCAGACAATCAGCACTAAATACGATTGTAAATTATACAGTTCAAACGATTTTTAGGGGGTATGAGGAACAGGGTGTAAAGTTCACTCATCCACCATAGAAAAGGGAGGATCCTCCGACCAGACGGGTGTTTGTGTCTGGCGGGCAACTGCCCAATGATTGATATTGGATTTTTGTATATATGTTCACTGCACGGTAAACTCTAATTGCGCGATGCAGGATTTTTGTGACGTCAGGTCTTTGATGCGTAGTTCGAATGTGGCGATGTAGGTACCGCCACAGATTATTTTATAATCGACTTTTATTCATTCGATACTTTTACTATTTCAATCGTTACTTTCGAAGCAAATCATGGCCATACCCGTCCTGAATTTCTATCAGCAAAAAGTAAAATGTGTTAATAGAACCATTTGTAAGCAAAACGAGATTTTGGACATTTATTTCTTTCAATCTGATTATGTGAACATTCGAACTAGAGACTGAACCTTTTTTATTCATTGACCAAACTGTAGTTCGACTGGAATTGATCGTTTAACTTTGTATTGAGGCTAAAGCCTCATTTATACCGTCCGATTTAATTGCTTATGACATACCATAAGTCCAAGCAACTGTAAAAGTTGTACATTGTTCAAGCCATCATATTTGTTGCTTTAATTTTTAACCGACGAAAAAAAAGGAGGAGGTTCTCAAGTTGACAAGTATATTTTTTTTTTTTTATGTATGACCACGCATAACTTTTTAGTGAGTAGTCCGATTTGAAAAATTCTTTTTTTATTGGGAAGGGTATACCTCGAAGTTGGTCCCATTTAAAATTGGAAACAATAATCTACCCCTAAAGGTAGAAAAAATGGAATTGATTGATTTTTCACCAACTGAATTTTCAACTGTGAACCGATTCTGTTGAAATTTCGCACACATACATAGTTCTGATGACACAACCACTCATCATCAACTCCAGGTCTTTAATCTGGAGTAACCCCCTGGAGTACCCTGGAGTGGATGGTAACTCAAAAGCGAAAAATAAAAAACTTTTTTACAAAAAATTAAACTGACGAAAAAAGAACTGAAAAGCGAAAAATAAATAACTTTAATTAGAAGTTGGTGGCAAAAAACGAAAATTTAAAAGCGAAGACACCAACTTCCGAAATTAAAGTTATTTATTTTTCGCTTTTCAGTTCTTTTTTCGTCGGTTTAATTTTTTGTAAAAAAGTTTTTTATATTTTATGCCACAGGCAAGAAACTTTTAGGGGTATGAGGAATAGGATGTAAAGTTCACTCATCCACCATAGAAAAGGGAGGATCCTCCGACCAGACGGGTGTTGTGTCTGGCGGGCAACTGCCCAAAGATTGATGCCGGGTTCTTGTATATATATCCATTGCACGGTAAACTTTAATAGCGCGATGCAGGATTTATGTGACGTCAAGATTTTTATGTGACGTCCGGTCTTTGATGCGTAGTTCGCATGTGGCGATGTAGATACCGCGCCACAAACTTGCATTGTGTAAATGGTGCTTAAATGGGCGCAAACTGATTAGAGTTTCATCCGTTTTGAGCAGAGAGAAATGCATCTGTTATTTTGAAGCTTATCGGACCAACCTTTCTTAAAACTACATTTTGGTCAGAAACCAGCCAATCAGATGCAACTAACGAAAACCTCAGTTATTTACGTAACACCAAGGTTTTTTTCCAGAATTGCAATCATAGTCAATATTGATACTAACTTTGTTTAGAACCTTGTCGAACTTCAATTTTCACACATGGATTTTTACTTTACTGCGGCAATGCCAGGGAAGCGCTTTGCAACTCAAAGCCAATTTTTGTATGTCATGTACACTACAGCGTAAAAACAAGTCTGGTCAAGGGGTATCGTATTACCCAGTGACTGGGTGTTGGAGGTCAGATGGGCAGTCGCTCCTTGTAAAATACTGGTATTCAGCTGGATCCGGTTACACTGGAAGCCGACCTCAACTTAGTGCAACTTCTAGGTTTACTGACATAGACAAATGACTACTAAAGTGTATCGTTAAATGAACCATAGATATCTCAACCATAGAATCAAAATAGGTGGAATATACTTTATTGTACACCAAAATTATTGTTTACTGGAAAGATCGCAATTTGTTGTTATCAGCAAAAGGAAAAGACTTTTGCTTATCTTCTTAAAATGATACAATCTTTTTCCACGACAGCCAAGCGACATGAATCTTTACTTTGTTTCATGTAGTTAATAACTTTACCAATCACAACACACATAAACCTTAAAATCACGAAACTGTTACACAACACAAAATACATCAAAATAACGCTCCAATAAAAACAGCACAAGCGATTTTAAACTCTAAAAACATAGCGAAAAATAACAGCTTAACATAACAAATTTATGTCGTTTCTAGGACAATAAATTGCAATTTGCGGCCTCACAGCCATTTAATGAGGCCTCATTCAGGGTAGAGATGAAATTTCACACTGAAAATTTCAATTTTGTGCTATCCAGTTAACAGTTAACAAGTTGTATTCAGTACCGTATGAAAAGAGTGTCATTGCCCTATTTTCGGAGCACTGACTTCAATTATCAGTAGTGTTTCGGTCTGCAGTGTTTGTTTGGTCGTTAATTATTACTTTGTTTATTAAGAATGATTAATTAAGGATAAATACATACACGGTTAAATGAATGCTGATATGGCCATTCTTCTCCATACGAAAACTACCTTTAGGAAGGGGCGACTAGAATAAATTCAATTTTATTGGAATTTTTGACGTTCGAAAGTGCCTTTCATGTACCCTATTTGAAATAAATTATTTGACTGGTAAATGGCAGAAATGGTTTTCCGGATCCTTAAATTATTATGAAACGCGTAATATCGTTCGTAAGCTCTCTGGCTCTGTTTTAAAATATAGGCTTACATTGAATTCATAGACAATCTTTCAGGGGGTGAACGGGCCAGGGTAGCGGGAAAGCCCGAAAGGGATACCAGGCCCCTTGGCAACAGGCAAATGAAGGCACACGGGTGGGTTTTAGTCAGTAAAAGTCTGACACGCTCTTTCGCTCCGCCCAGAGCGGGAGAAGTCATTGGATGACTTCCCACCCTCAAAAAAATAAAATAAAGGTGGTGAAAATACTCGTAACTATAAAAAACTTTTAACTTGTCAAAGATATGGCCAATACTGAACCTTTAACCCCTTGAAATATTGACACAAAATTTATGGTCAGCCAGCTGTGTATGTTCTATGCAAGTGGAACTCTCTCACAGAGGGAGGCTTGAGTCCCAGCAGTGGGAACATTATGCGCTTACTAAACAAAAATGTATAAAAGTGGTTACTGAATGGCTCCTAAGTCTTGACTATGCCAGTACGGAAGAAGTTCTTAATATTCAAAAGTAGAATCTACTCGATCGCACCACAGAATCTCTCACATACCACTAACACAACCTCTCACACATTTACACAAACACACTCACCCACACCATGACACACCCTCATACCATTACACACCTACACACGCACTCACATCACTCTCTTGTCAAGCTCAATACAATATTTCTTTACTTATTTATTTAAATTTAATTTTAGTTTCCTATCGCCGTTTGTCTTTTGAATTATATGAAAATAATAAAGAGTAAATAGTGTATAAAAATTTAATATTTTACACTCTCCTACATCTTTTTGGTCTAATGTAGCAATTTTATTAGTGTTGGAAATATCCTAAATATTAATGTTCAGCTTTTGTATTTTAATTCACTATAGAAGAGCACTGACTTCTGAGATACAGGTTTTACCTAGTTTGGAAGTTAGGAGTCCATATAGTTAAGCTGCCTAATTATTATATTATAAACGTGTGTCTTAATTTTAAACAGATATTTTTGTATTAGGCTATATATCATTTTAGTCCAAAATAAACGTTATGTTATGTTATGTTATGTTATGTTATATAAGTGGAACCACAGTAGGGGCCACACAGCTAGCCACTAATAAAAAGAATACCACGTAACTAACCTTCTTAGTTCAGCTTTTAATAAACATTATTAAAACAACTAGAAGATAGAAAATTCCTATATTTGTCTTCATTCTCTCCGCAAAGCTTTGTAATTCTTATGTATCACTATTAAGTAAAGTAATCAAAACATTTAAGTGAGCCTTATAACTTGCAATCTTTTATTTTTTCTTCCTATTTTAATGCCCTCTCTTTTCTTTGACATGTGATTGACCTGAAGTCCTAGACAAGTGACAATCGCATCAAAAGCATTTCGTATTTCTTCAATGACTTTCAACCGGATTGACATAAGTTTTTCGATAGCATATATGTCAGATGTCAGTCCTATACATTTTTGCCTTTTCTATCATAGTTATCGCTGATAGAATGTCACTTTGTCTAGGCCCTAAGGACAGTTAGTGTTTTAAAGCGTTTCTATTGGTATTTTCATATAAATAAAGTAAAAATGTGTATGTTGTTACGTATTTCTTCTCGCCAATGACAGTGTCAACCCCTTGGCTTTTACCCTAGAGAAAGTATACCACAAATGAAACGACAAAACTAAAGAAAAATAGCTAGTCTGCCGAGAATGTGTCGTATTGTTTTTTTTTTTAGTGCATACTATGAATGTCATGTTGTTTACTTACTTGCTTTTAATCTAACCTGTTAAAAATGTCTGCGAACAAGATATTATGTTTACTGCAACAGTTCAAACTCAAACTCAAAACTCAAAGCAAGCTTTATTTCAATTAAACTATTTACAGGCAGTTTTGAAAAGTCAAGTAGTCGGTCAGTTAGTCATAAGTTGAAGTTGCTCATTCGAAAACGTAGATCTCTACGGAGAAGAACAGCAGTGCAATAAACTCAAAAGGCACTCTTTTAAATCAAGATATTAATTGTAATATCTTGATTCGTGAATTCTTGATTGTAATATCTTGTATAATATTGATTCTAGGTACCTTACTCATGCTGCTTCTAACTAAATACGAGAATAACGTAAAAAAAAAAGAATCAAATGAAGTCCTGGCAGTCGAGAGATGACCAGTCTCAATTGACGGCGCGCGTTCACGAACATGACGCGTGGACACCACCCAGCCCAGCTCAACCATTTTGTAGGGAAACGAATGATCCATCACAAACGGCCACCATGAGTGAAACATTTACGTGGGCATGACATACTCTCAACTGCCATGCTCTTTCAAGCCCACATACATCATAATAATAAAACTTAAAATAATTTTCTCAATAATTGAAGTGAGGTTTTTTAAACCTCACACTTCACTCAAAATCCTTGCGACCACCAGACCAATAACTTATAGGTAATCTCGAGTGTAACGTAATTAAAGTTTATTATGCGTAAAACAAATTAAACCTTTAACGACCGGGCGTAAAACAAACGGCACCCTTATATTCAAATTGTTTTGAATTCTAATTTGGATCGTTAATTGCGACACATAAAGCTACCTTGCTGTTTTATTTGTCTTCTTAAAAGGACACTGTGAATCTTGGCCACAGAATAGCTAGGCACAGAAGGTCGGCTTCACACGCCGAGCGAAAAGCCACGCACACATTGACACGCTTCACGTACATATTTCCCAAGACAAAAGGCTACGCTTCGGGAATCATCGTCTATCTTCGGAAATACGGACGCACTAGATTTAATGCAGAGATTTTATAACCATGTCAAGTACTTTTACTATTACTACAAGTACTATTTTTTATTAGATACCCTTTTTATTTTTATTACTAATTGCTCTTGACCTCGATCACACCTGTTAGAAAGCGATGAATGAGGTCTATGATGGAACGAGTGTGCCCAGAAGATGCCTGTTCAGTTTTGCTTTGAAGGCAGACGGGATAAATGTGGAAGAGAACAAAGACGCTGGCAGAGAGTTTCACACTTTATTTGTGCGCATAATAAATGTGAAGGCGTAGCGCTGTATCATGTTTACAAATGATAGATTAACAACTACAAAAAAAACAAATACTTTTCAAAGCTTAGAGTGACAGTTGACTCTGTGACCGGAGTACGTAACCTGACGGCGACGGAGAGAAAACTTCATACAAACGCGTAATGATAGGTGCACTGCGTTTACCCTTGTTTTATAGTGCTGACCTTCTGTATATGTCTACTCTTTGTCATGGCTCTATTTTATGAGCTTGACAAAATAAAATACTGTATTTAATAATATAAATTGATTTTGTAAGTAATTAAAAATGTATCAATTTAATTTAAAGCGACTCTTGCTGAAATCTCAATGACTTGTGAATTTATACCTCGCTCTTTCAGTCTCTATTAACGTAAATGAAATAACAGACTTTATATATTTTTTTTAATTACCTGAAGAGTGGAGATTTTGATTGATTAAGTTATAAGTAGATACATGTTCGAAAAATGAAATTACATACATAGTTGTTTTACTGACTGTACTTTATATCTTTGAAATTGTTTTGTTATTAGTTTAAACAATGATATCCGTTCGGAATCCTTACATATTATAATACAAAGTCCTCCGCCGCCCCTGTCTGTCGTCCTGTATGCGATAAACTCAAAAACTACTGCACCGATTTTCATGTTGTTTTCACCAATGGTTAGAGTGGTTCTCGAGTAAGGTTTTAGTATATAATAACCGTCATCCACGTGGGCGTAGTCGCGGGCATCAGCTATTAGAAAATAAATATGAGTTGAAACAAATACCAGTGATTCTCTAAACGATGGTGAATACCTCATCAAAATCTGTTGTGTGGTTTAAAAGAACAACGTGGGCATACAGACAAACACGAAAAGCGACTTTAATTTATAATAAACTAGCTGACGCCCACGGCTTCGCCCTCGTGGATGCCGTTTATTATATACCTTCCCCGAGAACCACTCTATCTGTTGGTGAAAATAGCATGAAAATTGGAGCAGTAGTTTTTGAGTTTATCGCGAACAAATAGACAGAACGACGCGGCGGAGGACTTTGTTTTATAATATGTAGTGATAGGTAAAGATGTATCTAACCAATCAAGCCAGCCAAGTATCAGTTCTAACTATAATATATATTTAAATGTTATGCTTTCACGCTAAAACAGCTGAACGAATTTGGATGAAATTTGGCACATAGGTAGACCATGACCTGGAGAAGGACATAGAATACCTTTTATCCCGATATTCTCACGGGATCAAGACATATGGGGGTCAAACCGCGGGGCGCAGCTAGTTATTAAATAAAAGAAGCTTGGACATTAAAAAAACAATTATAATATTACTTTGATCATCATCTGCCTAGCCTTTTCCCAATCATGTTGGGGTCGGCTTCCAGTCCAACCGGATGCAGCTGAATACCAGCATTTTACATGGAGCGGCTGCCTATCTGACCTCCATAACCCAGCAACTGGGTAATAGGATACCCCTTGGCAAGACTGGTTGTCAGACTTTCGGGCTTCTGACGACCCGTAACGACTGTCAAAGATCCACAAATGACAGCCGGGAGCAACGGTTTAACGTGCTTTCCGAGGCACGGAGAAGTCTCGATATGTAAAGATGGTCACCCATCCACGGACCAACCCCGGCAAGCGTAGCTTCACCGACCCATTCGGCTGTTATTACTTAGCCACGAGCTCCCCTATAATATTACTTTGATAAAGCACAGAAATCTCGTTGTTCTGAAAACATGTCAGCGGGTCATTAGTTTGCTCTAAATCTAATATAATTTTATTTTGTTTCAGGTACTGCTATTTCTATCACAGTCCACAGAAAGGATGATCACACCCACATACTTCGTCAATACCAACGGTAAATATTTAATATCGATTTACTTTCGCTCCATGTAAAATACTATTACAGCTGCATCCGGTTACCCTAGAAGAATTATTTACACAAAGTAAAGTGCCTGCCTGGGTTCGAATCTACGACCTACGACTCGTAAGTCAGGGCCGTTACCACTGGGCCACAACTGCTCGAACTGTTGTCATATTTTCAAAATTTTGACTACCCTCAAAATCAGTAAATTACAGCCGGGGTCAAAGACTTAACGCGCTTTTCCAGCCAGGAAAATTTTGACTTCCCATTTTGCTCAAAAACCTAGTTCCCCAAAAGTACTCGAACTGAGCTCAACCCGTTAAAAACTGTAGCTTCATAAGTATAATAAGTAAATTTCAACTGGAGACAGTTCGGATATTCACTTTGCAGTATATCGGTTGAGCAGTTCAGTTAAATAAAAAAGTGCTTATCAGCTATGTTGGAGATGGTACCCGTTTTATTGGCTTTAAAGTTTTATGTTCGCGACTGTACCTCTGTAAAGTTGGGGACGCTACGAGTGTAGAGAATTTCTGCTGCATTTTATTTGAGGTTTACGGCAAATTATACGGGAACGTATGTGGGATTACGGAACGGTTTATTGGTAGGAACAGTGTATGGGGTGGCGATTTAGTCACCTGCATCCATCAAGGGGGTGATCCTCCCCGTCATACTGCACCATAACGCTTTCAACTAAGATTTAAATCGTTATAAATTAAGCCCTCACCTGCTTAGATCGTGAAAAAGCATAAGAGATACGTTACACTGAGAAGAGTGAGAAATCCCGCATGTAACGATAGATACAAGCGAGATAATACTATTTAAATGCCGCTGTCAACTACATAAAGGTGACCATCTTTTCACGCAGTTGGGCAATTTTAATAATTGGCTACAAAAAGAATGTACCCAATCTCAAATAAATAAAATATAATATCGATACTAGCTAAACACAATTTCACAAGCCCTTAAATTCGCTGACCGTATGGCATCTATCTTTAAAGAGTTCCTCATCACTATTTCTTCGTGAAACGACTCCCCAAGGAGTAGAATTTTGTAAAGTTTTCTGCCTCGAGGCTTGAGTCGGAATGGACAGTCGTCCCTGACATATTTTCAATTCCCATAAGTGTGTAAGCACTTATAATCATTCGAGTCGAATTAGGTTCACTATGCAAAATGGCTTCGCTTACAAAAAATCACAATTGCAGCAACTTGCCGCTACCAGAGGTCAGTGTTAATAGAATCACTATATTAATATGACAAAATAAGGATCCAATTTTTTTTTTGTCCTACTGCTTGGCATAGTTCTCTTCTCATACCGCGTTTAGGGGTATGAGGAACAGAGTATAAAGTTCACTCATCCACCATAGAAAAGGGATGATCCTCCGACCAGACGGGTGTTGTGTCTGGCGGGCAACTGCCCAACGATTATTGATGTCGGGTTCTTGTATATATAAACTTTAATTGTGCGATGCAGGATTTATATGACGTCAGGATATTTGTGTGACGTCAGGTCTCTGATGCGTAGTTCGCATGTGGCGATTTAAATACCGCCACACGAGATAGCACGAGATTGGCGATTTCAGACGTATATTAACTTAATAGCCTGATGTTTTTCCTTCACCGATTTCATAAAATGTCCAGGATAAACTCAGAAAGTACACTATGAATTGAAAAACCTCGTGCATGAGAAGCAGGGCCTTAATAATTCAATTCACTCGCTACATCCACAACACAATTATTTAACGCAGGAACTGACAAAGTAACAACACTAAAGCGTTGAAATGTTGAATTGGGAGTGAGGTATTAAATTCCACTAACTTTCCCACCATCTGTATATGGCAGATACGAACGGGAATATAATGCTATGTAGTAAATAATATACGAAGATTTTCGTGTCGATGGTTATGTGAGGGGTTCGTGGACAGCCGCAAAAGTCGATCGAAGGTTAAGCTACTCGATTCGTGGATCGGTGACCATCCATTACATACCAAGACTCTTCCATGCCTCGGAAATCACGTCGATCTTTCACAGTCGTTACGGGTAATCAAAAGACCGAATATTGGAAAACCAGTAACCAAGTAGCTACCAAGTGGTATCGTGTTACCCAGTAACTGGGTTGTGGAGGCCATATAGGCAGTCGCTACATGTAAGGTACTGGTATTTAGCTACATCCGGCCAGACTGGCAGCCGACACCAACATAGTTGGGTAAAGGCTAGCCAGATTGACGAGAGAAAAAACATATTTTTGCCGTTACAAAATGACACTGTAATGTGAAATGACTAGTTAATTAGCCCAGTGTTTACCCGACTCTATTGCAATTTGAACCGGAAAATGAATTATGCTCATGCAAATTATGATGTTGTAACCGTTGGTTGCCGATGTATTTAAATGAAAATGTAATTAACTTATTACCGGTAGTAAAATTTTGGACTTCAAATGTCAAAAAATTATAGTGATGACCCGAAGTGAGAGGGTTTGCATATAGAAAGATCTTACGATTCGAAAAAAAAACCTAAAGGCCTATTCTCGTATCTAGAAAAATGTAAAAACTAGTATGTAACTAGTTTTGTAACGTTCAATAAAATTGGTAAAAAATGTAATTGGTAAATTAGAGATATTTTTGACTGATTGAGACTGAGATAAGAATCCAAACGTTCTGAAAAACGGAAAGGCCCCTCTGAACTTTAAAGTCAGAAATCATCAACAAGCAATGAGCTTGTATGATGATAAATGCTCGCTCCTTCTCTGTAAGAGAAGCGGCCTTCGCCAAGCAGTGGGAAAATTACAAAAACCAGATTTTTTATATAAGCCTATATGCCGTAGGGCCGAGACACACCAGAATGGCAACGGCCGGTATCGGCCCCGTCGTCGCCGCTGGCGGCCGCGGTCGGCCTCGCGACCTTTTCAAGTGTTTCAAGTTATACTGGTCTTTTAAGTATGTAGATAAAGTTTAAAATTATTTCACACTGAAAGTGCTCGCCGCATCCCTGCCGGCCGCTGCCATTCTGATGTGACTCGGCCTTTAGGTATTTTCCAGTCATTTGGAAAGTTTTCCGGAACTTTTGAAAATTGGTGAGTTTTTTGATTATGACGAGCTCTTTTCGAATTTTCACTTTGCTACGTCGTTTCTTTGCCGCTCGCGCCGCCATATTCGAAAAAATTGCGCCCAAAAACGAAAAGTTTTTGGCAATATCTCCTTTCAGACTCATTTGACATGTCGCGATGCCACCTCAAACCAAATAAAAAACCAAGACAGAGCGCTGTCAACAGTGACGTGAGGCCGGTTTCGTAAACATGTGTGCACTTAGTTTGGTGTAGTGTCATTGTAAATAGTTGTAAATGTGTGTGTGTGAGCGTGTATGCACGGAGCGTTGGTGTAGTTTTAACATGCTTCACTGTATTGTTCGCAGCGCTCCGTCTAGGTTTTTTTATTTGGTCTGAGGTGGCAACATGAAAATTTGCGCCAAATTATTGTACTGTGTAGGCATCCAAATCAAACTCAAAGCATTTATTTCAAATAAACCAATTACAGGCACTTTTAAAATGTTAAGGGGTCGGTTAGTCAGAAAGATGAAGCTAGTTGCCCATTCCAAAGTGTAGGTTCCTATGGAGAAGAACGGGCAAGAAACTCCACGGACACTCTTTTGAATCAGAATATTGCTATAATATATAATATAATAAATAATAATAATAAATATTAGAATACCTTCTATCAAAATCACTATTTCAACTCGCTACTCGTAAATCACCCGAAAACATAAATAGATTTGTATAAGAGCAGCAACGAGTTTATCCTCTTTAAAAATATGTGAAAAAATATTTTGTCCATTTTGCTTTTCAACGATTAATCGGAACTGTGCAAATAGTGTATGAATTCGTTTGATACATGTATATGTAAATCTAGGTTTATCTATTCGGCCGGTAGCTCGTAGATAGAGTTCTACCGAAAATTGTTTTTTTTTACCAGAAAACGGCAACGAAATTCGGCCTAATTTGCATTTTTAGGCAAAAAATTTAAACGTAATCTGGTTTGGTAAAATATAAGGAATGAAGTGGCATTCTTTTAATTTTTATAATAATTAACAGTTTTAACTTAAATCACACGAAACTTTAAACTTTTCTCAGAGACAAGGTTATCGATGGGATTTCTCATCGGCAAAAATGACGATATCCCATAAGGAGTTTCATCCGCCATAAAAGCCCTTTGACACTTTATAAGATAAAATTGACATTTTTATAAAAAAAATCTTCAAAGCTTTTGATGAGTTTTAAAAATAAACTCTAGTGCATCCCTATTTTTAACTGACTTCAAAAAAAGGAGGAGGTTATCAATTCGTCTGTATTTTTTTTAATGTCTGTTACCTCAGAACTTTCGACTGGGTGAACCGATTTTGATGATTCTTTTTTTATTTGAAAGCTGGAGCTTCCCGTGTGGTCCCATAATTTTTATTAACTTTGCTTGAGTAGTTTTTGAGTTAGCTTAAATAATTACGTATTTTTCTCACTTAGTCTATATAGACGACATCTTATTTGATACAATCACAGTTATTTACATAGCAGGTTGTGGTATTAGAATTTGTGTGGGGTAGGTACCACAACTAAAAAGTGAAAAATAAAAACTTTTAACAAAAAAAAAAAACTGACTTCCAAAAAAAACACTTAAAAAGTGAAAAATTACTTTAATTTCGGAAGTTGGTGGCAAAAAACGAAAATTGAAAAGCAAAGACACCGATTTCCGAAATTAAAGTAATTTTTCAGTTTTTAATGGTTTTTTTTTGGAAGTCGGTTGTTTTTTTTTTTGTTAAAAGCTTTTAAATTTCCTACATCCCAAGCTTACCCTAATACCTACATGAAATTAACATAACTACACCAGCTTAATTAGTCATCAATTGTAATTCGTATCTAATTAACGAACCATTGTTACAGTGATGCGACACCGTGGTCCCGGGCTCGCGGGATTAGCGCCGACATTCCGGACTACCCCGGGAATTACGGTGAGTAATGGACGGAGTTATTAATGCGGCCCCCGGGATAGAGATATCCCGGAGTGGCGATTAGTAAGGAGTGTTGTAGGGTTATTTTTATTGTTTTGAGTTCATTAAAAGAGCTTTGCATTATTAATTATAGATCAGCCTGTAGTTGTTTCACTGTAGGGTAAAAATATTTTGGTTGAACAGATCAGAGGCCCTAGACAAAGTGACATTCTATCAGCGATAACGATGATGGAAAAGGCAAAAATGTATAGGACGTCCTTAAGCTATCAAAAAACTTATGTCAATCTTGTTGAAAATCGTTGTAGAAATACGAAACGCTTTGGAAGCGATTGTCACTTATCTAGGTACTCAGGACGAAGCTTCAACGCTATCTCACTGCGAGTTCTGATTTCAAAATTGAACGTGTCCATAAATCCAAAAATTCCATATTTAAAACCTTGTTTACAATTAAAGTTAGTTCCACGCAGACAAATTATGAACTTTGAGTTAGTGTAAATTAAGTCCATTTCAGAATGAGATGTATAGTAGTAGTAGTAGCGACTATTGAAAATGTCATAAAAAAATTAAATTGTAGCTCAAACTAAACTTTTTGTGTTAACATTAAAGTTATTTTATCCAAAAACACATATTTGCTAACGAAGTTGCGAACGCAGGATTTTAGCTTATTTTACAATTTTATATGCTATACGATTGGTCCCACAAACCACCCCGGTTTCGTGTGATTTGATTGCAAATTTTCTCATCAAAGACTTTATCAAGTTTCCAGATTTTTAAGTACCAGATTCGAAGTGTTACTTAAAAACCTGTAAAATAAAATCTCATGATCATGAACTTAAGATACTTCGCGAACCATAAGGTGGACTTATAGCATCTTGAAATTTTTACGAGAATTTTATGCTACTTAAGTACCTCTATCAATGTTAGAAATACCTTATTTTAAAACTGTTCTAGCAGTTTTCATAACCGTTGCCTTCGAAAATTAAGAGATCCAGATAGAATAGTTCTGCCTAGGACTTAGACCTAGGACACCAAGGACTTATATGTATAAAAAGAACTGTTATCATACGTGTGGACTGATTTATAACAAAATACCAAAGTACTTTCAACAATTTTTTTTTTATAAAATTGAAATTATGGCTGTTGGAAAAACGGTTTTATTCTATAAATGAATTTATAAATAATATTAAATTAAATTAATGTGATGACAATAATTATTAATAATGAATTTATTGTAAAATTAATTAATAATAGAAACATTTAAAGCATGCCATTGGATATAAGGTAGGACATTGGTAGAAGGCACAGACTGTTTGCCGTGCCTCCATGTCGTACGGTTGCACGTGCTGAGTCGCTAATTCCTCGCATGCTGGCCGCGCTTAATGATCTCCTGGATTCTGACCCAACAGTAGATTTGTTTGCGGATGAATGGACGAAGATTTTGTTGGCATGTCAGAGGTACTGTGAGATGAATTTATGAAAGTGTGGTTAACTGTTTTCATGTTCTTATTTTGTACAATTTAATATGTATTATAATTGTCTCTTATATTTTTAATTACTGTAATTGGTTGTAGCACAACCGTTGTAATTATTATTAAAATAAATTAAATAAATATTATACTTTTAGCATTAAATATATTGTAATGTTTTGTATGTCATATGTCTGACTATGTGTTAGGAACTTATTACTGACTTTAAGACCAACACTGCACCAATACTTATTGCAAATAAATGATTATGATTATGAACCATTTTTTTAGGCTTCCGTATTGTCCGAATGAAAAATTTGAACCCTTATACTAGGATCACTCATGTGTTTGTCTGCTCGTCTGCTGCCGATTAGCTCTGAATCTAATGGACCGATTAAGCTGATCAATTTCTGTGATCCAAACACGGACGTGTAATAAATTAATTTAGAATATGGTGCGACCGGGGTTTAATTTCGAAAAAAATATATAAAAGAGTTCTATACTTATAGATTACAGGAAAACCTTGAGAAGTCTATGGTCTTCAAATAACATGGTAAATCTCTAAATATTGTGCGTACAAACTGACATTTACAGTTGGAATTTATGGGAGATAATGTTTTTCATTTCAATTCTTTGCCCATCACTAGTCGTCATTACTTCGTGTCATATGAAAGAAAGAAAGAAAGAGAACTAGGTTTATTTGTCACAGAAACACGTGCATAAAAAGAGATAACAGTAATCAGCAATATTAAATTAAACAAAATAGATCTAAGTAAAAATATGAGATCACAGATAAATAATCGGCAGCTGCACGTCATGACTGTGACAAGAAGGCTTCCACTCAGCATGATGCTGCGCTATGGGGACCCACAGCACAGCGCTAATTTTCAATGGTCACCCGAAAAAAAGACGTACGGAAATCAAGTCAGGTTCAGAGATTTGTACATAATAAATAGTTCATATCGCGGTTACATTTCTGTTTCCCGTAACGCTTCGAAGATCATTACCGCCTTATGATTCTCCTTTGGTTACTGTATTGCCAAGTCAAGTCTCAATTCACCCTGAATACTGTGTTTTATCTGCACCTCTATTGCCACATCTGAACACATCCACGCAATACATCTGACGTCACAAAATCCCTACATCACAAAAGCAGAGGTATTTGCGAGATTAGACATAATTATACAACAGCCCACAAGCCATTGGGCGTTGACCCACCAGACGGTTGATACTGCCCGATGGTTTTTGTGTGACGGGTCAAAATACGGGTTTTGTCTACAATACCCGTCTGGTCAGAGGTTCCTCCCTTTTTAATGGAAGATGAAGAACTTTTTACCCGACTGCCCGAGAAGGAGGTTAATGTTTTTCGAGAGTATGTATGTAGGTATGTATGTTTGTATGTATGTCTATTTCTTTGGCACGCTCTGTAGCCTAAACGGCTTGATGGATTTTAACATACGAGGTGTCGTTAGGTCTGTCTTAATTGTAGGAGTGACATAGGTCATAAAAAAAAAAATATATAATTATTTTATTTGCAAATACAAAAATAGGGAGGGGAAGGTTTTTTTTTAAATTACAACAATATTTGTATCAAATAAAAGCTAGTAATAGGTATATTCCAAATACGTAGATTAATAAAACTAAAAAGCTTGAAATAAAAAAAAAAAATTAAAAAACATAAAACCCGACTGCAAAATGCTATAACTGAAAAGAGAAAAACAAGCATTGAACTTTGTTTTATGTAAGGTATTGCAGGCGGGGACAAAACAATAACCTGAAATATGGTGTAACTTTTGATTGTCCCCGCCTGCAATACTTTACATAAAACAAAGTACAATGCTTGTTTTTCTCTTTTCAGTTATAACATTTAGCAATCGGGTTTTTTGTTTTTTAAATAATTTGTTACCCTGTTCCTTGTACTTTCCTTTAAACTTTGAGAGATTTGGAGGTACTAAATCTCTCTAGGTTTAAAGAAAAGTCCAACGAAAACACTGTGGAAACATTACCATGTACTCGTAATGTTTAAAACCTTTGCAGCTCCATTGACCCAAATACACTCACGTATTCAAAGTGTAATTTGTACGTACACTGCTATCAGAAGTTCGGGAACAGTTTGCTGGCCCGTATTTCGTGCTATCGAACATTAGTCCGTAATTACACTTGGTTGCAAAAAATATAGCACAGTCATAATTTGTGATGATAACGATATTATTAGGTAAGGAAATGTATGGAGGAGGGTTAATTATTTTGTAATAAAAGAAAATGATGTAATTCACTAGGACTTCAGTGTTTCTATTTATAAGAAAAATAAACTCATAATATGTTTTACTAAGTATTGCACGTGCAGGCATAAGACTAAAAGAAAAGTAATTACATATAAATCAATAAATCTTTTGATTATAACTGACACTGACATCAAATAAATTGTAATTGTTTTTTCTTGTATTTATTTAACAGGATTTTTACTCGTATTTTTATTTATTAACTTGTCATTTCAATGTCAATGAATAATAAATAAGCAAAATAAAGATTGACATAATGTCATTTTGTTACAAGAAGTCTTAAAAACGCCGAAATATCATTGTAAAGTCTGTTTTTTAATCTCCTGGACTAATTTGACAGGCGTAAAATGTCAAACTCCCAATTGAAAAAAATAAAAAATAATAACAATCACTTGAAATGTCAAATTACCCTACCAGATTAAAAAACAGACTAGTTGAAATTATATCATTACAATGGTATTTTATTGTAATGATATCACATCACACAGTGTCTTGTACGTACACACGGCTACACATCGTGCTATACATTTCCAGTATAAGCTGACCTCGCATTGTACGGAAATCCTATATAATGCGAGATCAGCATAAACTGGAAATTATAGCTTGATGTGTAGCCGTGTGTACAAGACACTTTATACATGTGTACAGTCGTAATCATTGGTGATATTTTCAAGTTGCCGTTGTAATTATGTAGGTATGATATACCAAAAGGCCTTTATTTCAATGTACATAAGGTACAATATCGATGGGTACATTCTGAACAGTATCTACGGACACTGCAGAGCAAGTTACGTTTGGCTAACAGAAGTTGGAGAGTATCCGCTTGCTAGTTCGGGCTATCGAGCATTATAGGTGCACTTGCTTGCAAGAACATTGAACGTTCTTGTGTTTCATTTTAATTTCTGTATGAAAAAGGCCTTTGCCCTGCAGTGGGACAATTACAGGCTGGTAATGATAATTTTCTCTTTTTTAAATTGAAAAAAAAAAACCTCTGTGTTGGTATTCTATAGCGCCATTTTTTTTATTCATCAGAAAGAAACGTTCCTAGACTACTCATATAAATTATTTTCTAGTTAGTGCGATCGATTAGACGACTTTTGTATAACCATTTATTATTTTGTGTAGGTACTTATGCTCAAAACCCATTTTTTTTTTTTTTTTTGAGGGTGGGAAATCATCTTATGACTTCTCCCGCTCTGGGCGGAGCGGAAGGGCGTGTCAGACTACAGGGGGGGATGCTCAAAACCCTGTACTTTCAATTGTTATTCACAATATGCAAATAGGTACATAGGTTTGAAAAACAAGTACATTAATAAAATGTATTCTATTAATGTAATATTTATGCTTGGGCAAAGCTTAGTTATCTATTTTAATGTACGTGGGAAGAGAGAAAATTAATAATCACGTTCACAGTACTATGATAAGTAGTATTCGGTAGTGGCCAGTTAAAGTTTCAGCACGGTTCGCTCGCCTGGTTCGTGCTACCAAATATTCAGTTAGTACACTTGCTTGCTTAATAATTGACATAGCAGTAGTAATTTTAGAACTAGAAATGGGGTAACTCTACTACGACTCCAAATGAATTGTAAAATTGTAATTTATTGGAATTTATGTTGAGGCTTTTCTTTTATTTAGGAAAACATGAACTTTTAATTTTGAATTAGAGAAACGGAATAAATAATTGAGACAAATCACTGTGATTTTATTGAGAAAGAAAGAGAAATGGTAAATTAATTAAAGTAAGACAAAATAGTTGTCTGAAATCAAAATATTTATGAGTGTGTGTTAAATTTTTAACAAAAACATATATCAGTTTCACCCAGTAAGTAAACCATACAAAAAAATGTAACACATCTCAATTTATGAAAACAAAATTATGTTTGTATTACGCAAAGCAATACAGTGTATACTTCGTAATAAATTACGGACGATAGAAATTTCAACATTCAACAGTTGTAAATCATTTCTTAATGGCTACTCGGAGACAATAAATATAAAATAATATATTGTAGTTACGCAATAAATTGAGAGAGCTCTCTTTAGTTTTGTGTTTATTTAGAGCATTGTGCGTAGTTAACTCTTTATAAATATGTTTTTGGTAGAGGAAAAGGGTCATACAGGAATGTACTCCCACCAAAACCACTTTGGATACCAAGAAGTATACTACTTCGACGCATAAGTGTTCTTTTGACGAGACAGCTGTCAAGGAACCGACAAACATAATACCTACCACTTCAGTTGTAATGCCACATCGCAGGTGTACTCTTAAATTTTGCAACTTTATATTTTGTTGACGTTTAGAGTTTGGGCTCTTTACAATAGACAGATTACAAAATAATTATTATTATAAATCTAACAAAAAAATTGTGATTAATCAGTTACATCTACAAGAGTAAATTTAAGAATAAATTATTTTAACATTCGTTAATAAAAGAAGAAACTAACGTAAAAATCTATAGTAAATTTAATTTGGTTATAACGTATTTTTAATTAAAAAAAATCAGTTATTAAAACCCCTTTTTACGATTTGTTTACCTTTATTTAATTACCTAAACCAATGGAATTTAAGTAGTTAGTGTAGTACTTAGTGTAAATAGTAATAAGTATTATCTAGAGATGACATTATGTTACTACGAAATAAGTTTTTAACTAAGTTATTTTCGTATGGTCATTCTATCAAAAACATGAAGTGATTTTTGTACTGTCTCCATAGTTTTGTAAATTGTGTTTGCATAAAGTGTGACTTGAGTACAAACGGCACAAGATGTTTTTTATAGGTCCGTCCAACATGAGTGCATCTTCTTTCCATAGAGAATTAATAAAATTCAAATTAAAATAATTTATTGGCAAAAATGGGTACCTACTAACTGAAATTATTTATGTATTTTTAACAAGATCACCAGAAAAACTTTTAAACCAGGAACAAGGAAAAAAAATTCAATTCACCGCAAAAATCTGTCCCCAAGTGCACGAAACTTAGCCAGCCCGTCTCTACTAAAATTGTGGAGTAGATTGTCCGGAAACACTTCGCTGAGCGAGTTCGCGATTCCCTACACTTCTCCTTTTTTTACTTAATTAATTGATCCACCAGGGTACTGTCTGGTCTAATTGATGCATAGTTCCTCTCGCCGTGAACGGTCTGATTGGATTTTTGCTATTAAACCATTTGCAATGTCTTTAATGTTTTGTTTTTTTGGTTGTTTAATGGGGCTGATTGATATTGGAGCGAAAGAGACTGATGTACTCTTGAAAAGGCTTTTTTCTTTTTGAGGTTAGGAAGTCATCAAATGACTTCTCCCGCTCTGGGCGAAGCGGATGGGCGTGTCAGACTTTTACTGACTACTAAAACCCACCCGTGTTCCTTCAGTTGCCTGTTGCCAAGGTCCCCAACTCTGACAGGGCTCTTGAAAACGCTGGGATTATAAGATTCAGTACCGGTAGACTACGGCAAAAATTGTGATGCCAGTCTTCAGGGTAGATGCTTATTAAATTCAGAATCCAGAAATTTAGATGACTGCTAAGTTAGAGTACGGTTCTTGATTCATCATCATCATCATCATCATTTCAGCCGAAATACGTAAACTGCTGAACATAGACCTCCCCAAATCACCACCACTTCCAACGGTTTTGTGCTTCCCGCATCCAGCGGATTCCTGTGGCCTTCACCAGGTCATAGATCCACCTTGTGCCTTTCAACGCCACTCCAGAACCTTTCGGCTCCATCAGCCATCTGTTCTGCTAGCAATGTGCCCTGCCCACTGCTACTGAAATTTGGCAATTCTTCGAGCTAAGTCGGTTTGTTCTCCAAGGGATCTATTCGTTTCGTAATTGTATTCAACAAACTTCAGGTTTTCTCAATATTATTGTGTGCTTACTTATATTTTAATAACAACTTCCTTGTAACCAAGTTGTGGTTTGGTTGACAGCCGAATAGTTTATTGTAGTGAAGTGTGTTACAGCCAAATATCGTCGACTGCATAAGCACCTATACCTACCCTCCCAACTGGAATATTATAGTATTAGGCTGGAATCACACATTCTGAATTCCTCTCTGAATTCAGAGTTAGAATTCATGATTTGAATACCGGCAAGCTGCCTCACACATATCTTAAAAATTCAGATAAATCAGTAATCTCCTGTTTCTCGGCATTCTTACAGATCGATCTGAGAAAATCATAATATGAAAAAAATCAGAATGTGTATGGAGCATAATTAAATTGTATGTAATTCTGGGCTTTCTTAATTAATAATATGAATTCCGACTCTGAATTCAGAAAGGAATTCAGAATGTGTGAGTCCAGCCTTATTTGCTAGCTAAAACAGCTATTGTGAGTTGCCGGACAAACTTTTTTTTTACAAAATGCTATAACTAAAACCAGACAATACTAAATGGCTACATAATTCCAATTTTCACATATACCACGTACCGCTCAGTCCATTAGATTGTCAGGTACAGCTTGTTGCTAACTCTCTGTGAACGAGGACAATGCATGGAAAAGTTTTGAACGCTACTGTCTGTTGCTGACGGCAAGAGTTATGGCCCAGGGTTGGGAGTCGACCTGTGGTTGTTCACAGTTTGAACCTGGAGGTACATTAACCTGGTTCATTTATTTATTTATTTGTCACAAAAACTTATGTCACATCTTGACAGATATTCAGGAAAATTAAAAAAATGATTTCTTATTTTTATAGTGAAGGCATCTGTGTCTGAACTAGATAAAAATATCTGTATCTCAGACATCAGCGGTCTTCCTTATGATAATCATTATAATACTAGCTTAATTAAACATAATATTATTGGTATATCTTTGCACAGAAAACAAGTTTAAAATAAAAATGGAGAATTTAATGGAGAGACAAGGACGCACTAATTAAATCCAGTTAGTAGTACCTAAGAGTAAACGAAACAAAGATATATTTTCTCTATCTCCTTCGCGTATGCAACATTGAATTCTAACCGTAGTCAATAATCAGTCCCATACATTTGTGTCGAGTAGATACTGAAGTTTTGTGTGGGACAGGTGATCATTTGGTCCTATGGAGAGAGTTATTCAGTTTAAAATGACAAAAGCTCAGCTAGGCCCAATTTTACTGCCTACATTCATGTTACTCTTTGATTCACGTGGGCATATAATGGAGCTTAAATTGTTATTAATTAAATTATTCCGTAGTTGCAAACAAATCATTATAAAAAATATTGGTACTAAGCCATTTATTTTTTTGATGGTTTGTTTAAAAACTGTGGATTATCAGTACAAAAAATTAATTGAGCTGAACAACTCTCAAAGTCTGTATTTTATTTTTCCGCGAAATTGTATTGTGAATCGCCAAAACAAAACAATTTCGCGGAAAAATAAATAAAATCTGGAAATAATCCTCTAAAAATAATTTTCTGTAAAAAACAAACACAAAAAAAGTTTGTTCAAAAACTCGTAAAAGCGAATCTGAAAATATTTAATCCCCACTTATTAAGGAGCTGAACGAACAATTCGTTTCGAACTTCAACGAAACGCAACTGCAAAACTTTTTTCACCAATTTTTTGTTTTACTTACACTAGAGTCCTTATTGCTATGTAAATAAAGTCTAAAGTGGCGTAGTTATTAACAAAGTTTAGTATAGATTAGTGGTCCGGAAGCGGGAAACTTTACCGGGAGGAAATAGTGTTGCGGACGGTCGAATCGAAAATTCGATTTAGTCGAATAATGTATATTTTGGCAGTGATATATTTTGTCATGTTTATGGTCCGTAAATTTATGCTACATTATTATGCTATCCTTTATTTTTGTGAGCGGAAATCAATGCTGTGGTAACAATAGGCCATTTTATAACGTTATTTATAATGTTTAGTTATTGATGTTAACAATAGCATAAATACAAGCGAAGTAAGTTTTAGTGTCCAATACATTTACGGCTATTTGCTGAGTATAATTAAATACATTGTTTCATAAATCTTACTTGATCCACGTTTATCGAATTCAAATTATTCACAATCATTTTAATGTTCTAGAAAGAGAAAACACGCAAACTGAGGCAAACAATAAATAACAAAATAAAAGTTTTCCAATTATCCTTTGATACAGTTTAAATTACCCGCTCCATTTCCTCTCCAAAGTTAAAACTGCTTTACTCGTATCGAATAAAAATCGACTAACTCGAATAATTTCACCCATCACTAGCAACCGCAGGCAACGGAAAGTTTGTAGTGCATCGGGAGTTAGTTCACTAGTGGGTACTTTTAAACTAAACCGTTTGGAAATAGCAGGATCCCAGTTTTTAGTTCACCCTTTTTTTTTTTTCATTTACTGTAAAGTCGGTTACGGCTGCCGTTTTATGACGTGGAGTTTGGAACCACAAGATAGGCTGGCTGGCTGGTAGGAAAATAGTTTTGTGGCCTTCTATTTTCAAATGTAGGGAGTCTGCTATAATAGTGAGGTCTTATTGTTGAGTTTATTTATTACTAGCTGATGCCCACGGCTTCGCCCACGCAGATGTCGCTTATTATATGTAATACATATTCAGCATCAGCTAGTAATAAATTAACTCAATAATTAACATAATAATTTACAAAACTAATGATTTAAAAAAAGTAGGTCCACCGCATGATTCATTTATTCGAAAAGGTTCCAAAAACAACGAGCTTCCACCATTTTTCTACAAGTTGAATAATTTAAAACATCTTCTCAAAAGAAGGAACTGTTATCTATTCCAGACTTTCTTCTTACTTTGCTCTTGGGGGCTGTAAAAAGTTTAAAGTTTTGAAGTCGATCGGCTTCCATGAATATCCTGGATTCCCAGGAGGGCCGTGAAAGTGATTTGAGGTATATGTGGAGGTGGAAGATATTCTTAGGTACACTATGAAAGTTCGTGGGTGGCACCGTCCAATTACGACACTGAATTTGATGTTGTAACCGTTTTAGATGTAAAACAGGCATTTGGAATGTTTCCAAACACTTTTTTTACATCTGAAACGACATATTCGGTGTTACAATATTAATTATTTCAATGCATCGCTTCTTGCGTGACTCTGCATCGCTGCCAATACGGTGAAGGTGTCCACTGCCTCGGTCATCATGGCCTATCCTGCAGTAGACGCGCAGGCCGGATAGCACGGCATGCCAGCATCAATGAGATCATCCGTCGTGCTCTTGTCACCGCCGGAGTGCCACCTGTTTTAGAACCCAATGGTTTGGCACACGACGATGGGAAGAGACCAGACGGAATGACCATAATGCCTTGGAAGATAGGTAGACCTTTGGTGTTGGATGCAACGTGTGTCAACACCCTTGCGCCATCCCATCTTCCTAGTACGGCGGGCTGTGCTGGGGCTGCTGGTGCAGGTGCGGAAAATCTCAAACGGCGTAAATACTCTAATCTCATTGGGTCTATTAACTTTGAGCCATTTGGGGTTGAAACGCTAGGGCCGTGGGGTCTGAGTGTTTACTCAGTCTATCAAGACATCGCTAAGCTATTGGTCAACCCTTCACGTGACCAGAGGGCGGGCCTATTTTTCGGCCAAAGAAATGGCAATGCTGCCAGCCTCTTGGGCACTTTTCCTGCTGACAGCGATGCGGACGATTTTTTTGATGCACTATAGTGATTATTCCCCCCCTCCCCCTTTTTATATACTTGTACATATTATTGTTATTTTAGTGTTAGATGTATATGATTGAATTGTTATAAAAAATTGCATTTCATAACCAATATTTAGTTCACTAGTTACCTATATTACATATTTCCATATAGTACATAATATTGCCAAATTACTTTAATGCTGGGGCTACATTGTCGCGTTATCGCGAGCTATACCTCGCGCGCTCTCTGTTGCTCAGCGAGACGTCGAGCGATGTGCAAGAGAGAGCGCAAGAGAGAGCACAAGTTTAGTTCGCGATAACGCGACAATGTAGCCCCAGCATTTAAGGTACGCTCTCAATAATTCGTTATAATTTGAAATTGCCATTTGTTACGAATCTACCAAAACCATAAAATAATGTGAGTGATTAAAAAGTTTATTGCGAAGTCTTTTAACATAAGTATATTATTATTGTTGTAATTTATTAATAGGAAAGTCGGAATTATTCATTGAAATATTTTGTTCAAATCTTTTTAAATGCTATAGTAAAGTTTCAGTGTAGGTAACTAAACGGATAGTTTTCTTTAGCTATACATAAAGAAATAGAAGCATTTTTTATTGAAACAAATAAATAATACAGTGCATTTTACTTACAGGTATCTACAGAGATGAAAACGTCGAAAAGAATATCCACGTATCAAAGTAAGTAACGACTAAGCAACACACAGAAACTATTACTAAAGTATTCACGGGTGATTTACTACTATTTATTGAAGACATTATTATATCTCCAAAGATCAATAGTTCAAATAAAATGTTTAAACAAAAACACAAACAAACTGCGATTCCCATTCATAATCCATACTTTATATTTTAATATTATAAATTCGAAAGTAACTCTGTCCCTCTGTCTGTTTATTTGTCTGTCTGTATGTAACGTTTTCACGCCTAAACCACTGAACGGATTTCGACAAAATTTGTCAAGGAGATAGATGGCATCCTAAAGAAGGACATTAGGCTACTTTTTGTTTAAAAAATAATCTTGTATGGTATCTTGTATAGGTGATGAAAGTTTGTATAGAAAACCCACCATTTCTTAAGCACCCCGGTAGTACATTCCCGTGGGACGATATCCGACATCCACGCGGGCGAAGCCGTGGGCAAAAGCGAGTGTTGCATACAACAAGCCGCTATAATGCCGACATTAATTTAATACCCGGGTAGGGATAGTGGCCACCAAACATAAAAAATATAATAAAATAAAAATAATTCGAAAATTGAAAAATTTTAATTTTCGAACAAACTAAATAATAAAAGCATAACCAATATTGAGCTCACACTGTGTAAAAGATTAATTCATGAAGCTACCTACCAGCTGGCTTACGTTCTATCGGTAACATCCTTTGTCGGCGGCATATTCCGGCATAATTTCTAAGAAATCGCGCGGCTTTCCTTTTATTCTCCTACATATGATCCGTTCCCCGGCAAATGACCTCTTCGCTACAGTTCTTTAAGTACAGGTTGCTCCAAGAAGGTAATTTAGAAAATTGTAAATAAATCAATAAATAATAACGTTTAATGAAATTCAAATATTTTCATAAAACGAATGTGCGAAATCGTATACGTGTGTTAAATTAATGTCGCCATTGTAGCGACACGTTATATAAAAACAGAGACGGGAAACATTATATTTTGTACCTTTCACCAAATGAAACTACAACATTATATTATAATGTTTTGAAAATTAAACTACAACTACTAAACAAATGAACATGTTGTTTACTTTTCATTCAGTAATAGAAGCTGAGTACAACGTTTCCTCTTAGTTTTCTGTACAAAGTACACTCATCAAAATTTTGCTCTCCACAACTTAAACACATCAGTAGGAGTTAGGAAACTGTAGGCAGTTGTTTATACTAAAGGCTAGTTTAGATGGGCCACTTTTCAACTACAGTTTGGTAAATAAAAGTGGTTCTGTTTAGTAGCACCACATAATTGTACTGTAAACTACTCTGTAAAGACAAAAAATTTAAGAAAGTGTGGAATACATTTTATAGTCTTTTATGTTTGGATTGATAAATAAAATTAACAGAAATCACATCTTTACCATTCAAGTTAGCTATAAGTCAATTTTGTCTTAAATTGGCCTGCCTAACTTGATCACAGTAACGAAATGTCATAAGTTTAATTAAGTTTACACACATAACATAACACTTGGCAGACGCATTGGTTATCGAGTACCTAAGTGTTACTAGTAGTAAGAAAGACACAATTTGTAAGGTTACGGGAAGAAAAGAGTTTGTAGAAACCTCTGTTGTAATACATACTACAAAAAAAAAACAACCGACTTCCAAAAAACACCAAAAAGTGAAAAATATCTTTAAGTTTTCGGAAGTTGGTGGCTTTGCTTTTAAATTTTCGTTTTTTGCCACCGACTTCCGAAATAAAAGTAAAGTTCGTTTTTTTTTTTTTTGTAAATATAAATTGTTTTTCACTTTTGAATTGTGGTACCTACCCTACACAAATTCGAATACCATTACCTGGTATGTAAATAACAGTGACGGAGTCACTTAAAACGTCGTCGACCTATATTAAGTGAGAAAAATACGTAATATTGAAGCTAACTCAAAAACTACGCAAGCAAAATTAATAAATAAATTAAGGGACCACCTCGGGACTATACCCTTTCGAAATAAAAAAGATTTTTTTAAATCGATTCGCAATTGGCGAAAATATCGATAAACACAAAAAAGGAGGAGCTCGTGGCTACGTAATAACAGCCGCGCGGGTCGATCCCTCAGGTTAAGCTACGCTTGCCGGGGTTGGTCCGTGGATGGGTGACCATCTTTACATACCGAGACTCCTCCGTGCCTCGGAAAGCACGTTTAGCCGTTGGTCCCGGCTGTCATTTGTGGATCCTTGACAGTCGTTACGGGTCGTCAGAACCCCGAAAGTCTGACAACCAGTCTTACCAAGGGGAATCGTATTACCCAGTTACTGGGTTGTGGAGGTCAGATAGGCAGTCGCTTCATGTAATATACTGGTATTCAGCTGCATCCGGTTAGACTGGAAGCCGACCCCAACATGGTTGGGAAAAGGCTAGGCAGATGATGATGATCGATAAACACAAAAAAGAAAAATACATACAGACGAACATAAAACCTCATCCTTTTTGGAAGTCGGTTTAAAAAAGCATCAGCACTGTCCCTTTTTCTAAAACTTCTCGACAACTATTTAGTAGCATTGTGGCTATGCTGTTGTCCAATGTCTCGTCTACAACCGTTAAATATGTTAGTTCTGCAACTGTTCCGTTGAAGTCGGCATTACTATGCATTGGCACGACCGCCCATATCAATGCTTGTGATATTGAACTGCATGCTGTATTATAATTGAAGGAAATATCTATTGCAATTATTTTGTTTGCTTTGTAGCCTAAATTTTGTTGTTATGATCGTTATTGTGTATGAGATAAAGGCGATTATGGTTTACCCTTTCCTTTGTTATTAGAGGTCACTAGTAGATCCTAGAAGTTGAGGAGCTCGTGGCTACGTAATAGCAGCCGTGCGGGTCGATCCATCAGGTCAAGCTACGCTTTCCGGGGTTGGTCCGTGGATGGGTGACCACCTTTACAGACCGAGACTCCTCCGTGCCTCGGAAAGCCCGTTACGCCGTTTGTCCCGGCTGTCATTTGTAGATCTTTGACAGTCGATACGGGTCGTCAGAAGCCCGAAAGTCTGACAACCAGTCTTACCAAGGGGTATCGTATTACCCAGTTACTGGGTTGTGGAGGTTAGATAGGCAGTCGCTCCATGTAAAATACTGGTATTCAGCTGCATCCGGTTAGACTGGAAGCCGACCCCAACATAGTTGGGAAAAGGCTAGGCAGATGATGACTAGTAGATCCTAGAAGTAAGCGCACCCTGAAATCGTGAAAAACAAAATTCGATGTTCCCTACATTTTGTCGAGATAGGCGAACATTGTTCGAGTAGGGAACGTCTGATTTTGTTTCGCGATTTTGATAGGATAAGATAAACTCATCTAGTTAAAACTTAGTTTAATTTTGACGTGTAAAAGTGTGTTTAACCAATTTACAGAAATAAATATCATTTATCGTTATAAATAATTCAATTTTTCTGAATAACGTTTTACCTATTCCACCGATAAGAGATATAAAGCAATTCTCCACATTTTATTCTTGCTGGATTTAGAGCTGATTCCACCGACGGTACGTAATCGAGTGTCAGTTAAACTTGGTGAACGCTTGACAGTCGATTTATTCGTGTCCCGACGTTTACTGTGAAAAATACCTGCTTGATTAATCCGAAATGACGAGTTGGATTCATTATTGATAGCTTCGTAAGGTCTTCGACAAAAAATATATTACGTGTTTTTCCGATTATTGACTCAATAACAAGTTTGGTTAAAAATATAACGTTAAAAACTTTTTTGTTTGTCCTTAACTGACTTCATTATCGGGCGAAAACATAAAGTTACTACATAAACATGATCTCGCATTTAATTACGAATTCATTTTGTGTCATTAATTCACATCATTAGGTACACAGCCAGTAAAATTAGCTGACATTTTGAGAGGACCTTAGCTAGACAACCCTTTTTTAGCACCAACAAAGTTTGTTAAGAATGATCTAGCTTAAACGGCTTACCTTCGCACGCATTCTTAACTTCGCTTTGTATAAAAATGTGGTCCTTATCGTTCACTACGACATACGGTCACGCAATTCACGAAACAAATGCTAGCAAACAATTGAACCATGGCAAACCTCTCCGTTCACGTCCTACGTGTAGTAGCAATGGACCGTCATTTGACTTAAAACTGCGCTAAAACTCTTATCTATAAACTACGAGTACTTTTACCTTCAAAATCTCGCACCTTTTACCCAAAAACCCTAATTTACCGAAAATCTACAGCAAACAAAATAAACCTTAACAAAGTATAATTACTAACAGGCGCAGTTTAACAGCAGTTAAGTTAACTATGCATAAATTAAACTTAGATTAATGAAATTACCGTACATGGTGGGGCCGTGCTGCTGCATAATTTGCTCTCAATTTGAATTTATAGTCAGAAGCTCGTAACATATTGTTTTGTCTGGTGTTCTAGGAACTACTTGATTACATAGCCTAGTTTTGCTGTAGTTTAGACAGAATTGTGTGCTTTTCAGTATTATATTTTAATCAATCCACATATTCGTAGTTGCCCAGTGGTAGCCTGCATTGCTATTCTGTAACCATCTCACCGAGAAAACTTAGATGAAGTGAGCGTGGAGTGAGCTGTCATTGTCATCGATACCTACTGATACTAAGGCAGTGACAGTTCACTCCAGGCTCACTTCACCTAAGTTTTCACGGTGAGATTTTTACAGAATAGCACAACTGCACGTCGTAAAATTTGTGTGTAATTTATTTCATCACCACTATTCAAAAAGAGGGGTGGAAAACATCGTGGGGAAACCGACATATCCAAGAACCAAAGATTCGAAGACATGTGACATCCACCAATCCGCACTGGGTCCACGTCATGGATAATTTTATGGCCCATTCCCTCACACAGAGAAGAGGCCTGTGTCCCAGCAGTGGGAACTTTACAGGCTTATAATGCTACATATCAACTATGTTCAATTTATGTTCAACGTGTTTTGTATAAATACAGGTATTTATACAAAACACGTTGAACATAAATTGAACATAGTTGAATATAAATTCTTAACCTATTTTGCGTATCAAAGGACCGAATACGTCTGAGATTTTATTTTTTGTGGTATTTTTAAACTAAAAGCGATCACCCGAAATACAAAAACGGACACAGACTCATGATTCGTCTCATTACAAATGCTATAATCGGATATAAGTGTATTGGCTTAAGGCTCTTGGTTTTTTCCATAAACAGCATGTATCAGAAAAGCATGGTCAAAAAGGGTGGTGTACGGACCATCAAAATATATAACTTTCTCCATGGGACCACAACATAATTGCGAAAAAAAATCATCCATCCATACTAATATTATAAATTCTGTATAACTCTGTGTGTCTGTCTGTCACTCTGTATGTTACCTTTTCAGGCATAAATCACTGAATGGATTTCGATAGATGGCATCCCGTGGAAGGACATAGGCTACTTTTTATCGACATACCACGCGGGTGAAGCCGCGGGTGGAAGCTAGTCCCATATATTTTAGTATAGTTGTTATTTTTTTCGCGATGATTTGATTTTATGGTCTATACCCCACAATCAAATATGACCACAACTTTCTGATACCTACATGCTATAGATGACAGCTTTTAATTAAGCGACGCAGTTGACTTGCTTGTCAGAATCAAAACGACAATAAGCAAAATTCTGTTTCTCTTACAGACCGACCAAACACAGGAAAACAGACCGAAGAGAGCATCGTACTGACGGATGTGAACGTTATCGTATGTATTGAAAACTTTGAAGATAGTATCAAACACTTTAGGATCAAAATTATTTATACACAATGAAAAAGACCCATCACAAAACCTTCATCTAAAATCCATGTTCAACCCCTTTTTTTTTTTTGTTTTCATTTTGGGAAATATTCCAATGACTTCTCCCGCTCTGGGCGGAGCGGAAGGGCGTGTCAGACTTTTACTGACTCAAACCCACCCGTGTTCCTTCAGTTGCCTGTTGCCAAGGTCCCAATATCCCTTTCGGACTTTCCCGCAACCCTTGCAGGCATCGGTCCTACTGAACCCCGTCAATTATGCTGACATCTCTTTGAGGCGCGCTTGGAACACGACGCGCCATCGACCCTGGCCTGCTCCTTATCGGACGGCGAGCTACCCATTGCTCGCCGTCCGCAAGCCCGCGCCTATGGTGGCCGGGAATCCGCCATCTGGGGGTTGAACATGGATTTCAACAAGTACAACAACACACAACATGATAACATTTAGGGGTTTAACATGGTCGGGGGTAGAGGTTGTAGGGGTTGAAAGTGGACTAAACCAAACATTCTCTACATGAAACTCAGTTCCATTGTACGAAAATAATTACTGGGAAACAACGCGCTGTATATAACACAATAATTACTGGCGCATAATGTAACGCACGCGAAACATAGTACATTATTATGTCGTAGGGGTATTATAGTAAAATGTGTAATTAACACATTTTGTAAAAAAAAAATTAAATACAAAATTGGAACCTTCATTAACTCCGTAACCAGAAGGTTCGCAGGTATGGTCCAGTCCTCAGAACAAATAAAAAGCAAGACAGAGCGCTGGCAACAGTGACGTGAGGCCGGTTTCGTAAACGTGTGTGCACTTAGTTTGGTGTAGTTTGATTGTAGTGTCATTGTAAATAGTTGAAAATGTGTGTGTTTTAGCATGCTTCACTGTATTGTTTGCAGCGCTCCGTCTTGGTTTTTTATTTGATCTGAGGGTCCAGCCATAAAATTATCACAATGAACTGGAAAACCAGTGACTCTCGGCTTCGTTGAGCGTCTTTTTACTCCTTTAATAATTATATCTTACTAGATTTTTAAATGTTTTCAGTCATATTTAAAACATGGTCTTAAAACAGATTTATTTTATAAAAAAAAAAAACTAAGAATATAAAAGTAGAACAACCCTACCTTAAAGTTGAGATACTTTTTTATTCACCAAAACATTTAATTGCTTTACACTAAAATTCACAGCCAAAATTCCTCGTCTTTGGTCTGCCATCCAAACTAAAACTCTTGAAGGCGACTTCGATGAAAACAATGGAACTTTAAATGGGGAAAACGGAGCTTAATTAATTCTGTTATGTATTTCAGAAGTCCAATTTATAAGACATAAAAGGGATCTAGGATCCGGCAATATAATTATCACTCAGCACTTTAATGAGAAAGTTGTCACTCCTGGTGAAGAGGTAAGTTAATAAAATAAATAACTTTAAAAAAAAAAAATTGCTGCTACTTACCAAACGTGGGTCTTAAATAAGGCACATGGAGTTTAAAAAAAAAAGTTCGTCTTGCTATAGCGTCTCTGTCACTAATACTTGTGCGACAGTTACTTTCTATAGTTTGAGCGAAACCGCTGTACCGCGCGTTGGGAATGCGCGACGAGGCGGGGGGCCAAACACCGTGAGCGTTGACGAATGAGAAGCCTGTGTCAACGAATGAGCGGCCTGCACTAGTGTTGGGTAACTCGGCACACGTGCTAGCACAGTTGTAGCTACTCACTTGGATGACAAGAGTCACTCACTCTTTTTATTTTGATGTGCTAGCACATACCACACTGGCACAGATTAGCTACACACAGAACATTTCTACTTGTGAGTTTTGAACGAAATGAGTCAGTCGATCGAGTCACTCACTCGCACACGTATTTGGATCATTGATGTCTTCGTTCACTGTTGCTAGCACAAACACACACCACAGAACTCACCGCGCGTGTGTCTACTCTATCGTCACTAATCACTACACACCACACAGCACACACGCGATTCGGCGAGTCGGCGAGCCACGCGACTCACTGGCACACACACTACTCACAGCCCGTTCGTGCTCTCAAGCCACCGCAGCCTCGCCTCATTCGTGGTAGCACAGTGTGCTAGCTCACTTTGTAAAAAGAGTGCCTCGCACGTAACTCATTTTTAAAAGGTGTGCTACCTATCTCTAGCCGGCACTGCCCCTCCGTCTCGCCGCGCAAATGCCTAAGGCGCGGTACAGTAGTTTTGGTCAAACTATAATTTAAAAGTCGATGAGTTATAACAACCAATGAGTGAAATCTGCACAGTACGTTAAGTAAAGAAATATAGAATATATTTCAAAGAATAAGCCACTTCTTGTCGTCTCGTATCTATCCTATCTGGTTACTAGCTATTTAGTTCTCCGCTCTTCCTCTGCTAATAACAATAAATCGTGGTCAGCAATCCAGACAGTTTGGCAATTTGGTAACATAATGGATTTGCAAACGCCATGTCCGATACCAAACATTCTAGTATATCCCTATAATGATTGATTACAACAGTTTTTTTGTGAGAAGATATTCTTAGTAGTATTTTTAAAGATATTGTAATAATTTGGTATTCAAAAGAAAATATACTTTAGATTTTTGAATACACTTTCTATTTCGAGTTTTATGGAAAATTCTAACCAATACTAACTCCTCTGGTCAGCGGCTTGGAGAGAGTCTTAAGGTGCTTATAACAGGCAAATGGTAAAAGTAGGCATGAATTAAACAAAAAAATTGGCAAATCTATAGAGTTTGTGGTAGTGGAAAAATATAATGTTAATCGAAGAAATATGGTTACATATTTCTCAGAAATTGATTACTACTAAAACACGGTTTGGAAAAAAAAAACGATACAAGTGAACGGTAAACAAACCTTTTACCTTGAGTTCTAATCCAAAATATCTGTATCAAACGTATGTTGGTATTTTAATTAATAACAAGAACGTCTTTTTTGAATGCAGAACTTGGTTGTTTTTAATTTTCGATTATTCAACTCATTTTTGAACAGAGACTTGCAATAAATTACAAGCGTTATGTCATCGCGTTTCTCTTTATTTTCAATGCAATCCGACAGTGACTGCCGTTTATCTGTTGTCAGCATCTTAACCGTGGACATGAACTCTGCACCAAGTTCTTACTTTTTGAATATTTTCAGGTTAGTCTACAATGTACGGCAACAGCAGACAGGCCACCAAGGTTTATTTGGGAGAGAGATGGTGTTGTTATATCATCTAACACAGATCAAAGGTAAGACTAAAACTGAGAGATTAAGAAGAAATCCCTACATTTATTTGGTTTGCGAACGTAATCATAATAAAATCATAGGTATTCCAAACTAAATTAAACTTGTACACACGGGTACACATCAAGCTATACGTTTCCAGTATAAGCTGACCTCGCATTGTACGGAAATCCTATACAATGCGAGATCAGCATAAACTGTAAATGTATAGCTCGATGTGTAGCCGTGTGTACTATGGAAATTAAAGCGCTCTTTCATATTCGATTTCTATACGATCAAATGGCAAAGGGGGCGCACAGAAGCAAAGTAAAAGCTCCCACAAACTGGCGCGATATCGCGGGCGCGACTGGTACCGCTCCCCATGTCACGCCCGCGATATCGAGCCAGTTTGTACGAGCCTTCAAGGCATAAAATAAAGATAATAACCAATTAGGTAATTTACCAAACGCAAAAACTTGATTCTGGTGACAAAAAGCGATTGCAGATATTTTTTGCGAATGTTGACAGGATGTTGACTCCTCATTATCTAATCTAAATCTAAAAAATCTAAAGATATGAATGTATGGGAATGTATCCTTGGTTCGTTTCCCAAGTCGGGCAATGGTTTATGGGGATTCGCAAAATCTACTGCTGATCATGAGGTCCTGGATTCATTTCCTAGGTTGGGCAAGGTTATTAAGTTTTTCCATATAGAATTTGTCAGTAGCAGCCCGGGGCTGGATTTGTACCCAGTTGATGCCAATAGGATCGCTCTATTACATGGGATAATGAAAAGCAAAGTTAATAAAATTTATATGGGATCACCTCGGGAGTATACCCTTTCGAATAAAAAAATATATTTGTAAATCAGTTCTCAATTGGCGAAAATATCGACGAAGATACAGAAAAAAAAAAACATACGGAGGAACATAGAACCTCCTCCTTTTGGAAGAAGTCGGTTAAAATATAATATATATTTTGCTAAATAGGCCTGATGTTGTGTTAAACAGAGTATCTTCTTGTTTATTTCAAGGTTCCTACAGTTTTTACATTATAGCAATGTCAAAGATAAAAAATGTCTGTCCATCAATTTCTCGATTGATCCACGTCTCTGAAACGTCAACCAACTCACCCAGTCGATCTCTATCGCTAGACTTAGGTATAGAGCTGCATTTTAGGCGTTTCAAAGGGTTACATTTACAGATATACACATTGTATTACATCGTTTGAATAATTTGAAATGGATAGTTCGAATGGTTAGTGCCATGATAGTTAGTGAGGAGCTCGTGGCTAAGTAATAACAGTCGCACCGTGTCGATCCATCAGGTTAAGCTACGCTTGCCGGGGTTGGTCGGTGGATGGGTGACCATCTTTACATACCGAGTCTTCTCCGTGCCTCGGAAAGCACGTTAAGCCGTTGGTCCCGGCTGTCATTCGTGGATCTTTGACAGCCGTTACTGGTCGTCAGAAACCCGAAAGTCTGACAACCAGTCTTACCAAGGGGCATCGTATTACTCACTTACTGGGTTGTAGAGGTCAGATAGGCAGTCGCTCCATGTAAAATACTGGTATTCAGCTGCATCCGGTTAGACTGGAAGCCGACCCCAACATAGTTGGGAAAAGGCTAGGCAGATAGATAGTTCGAATGGTTAGTCAAAACTATTTTTAGTTGTAGTCTCAGGCTGAAATAGATTCAATTCCCTCTTATGAATTACAATTAGGTAATGGTAGATAGGTACTTCTTTCATACCCGTACTTACTAACACTATGCGACATCTAAAGCTAATGTGTAAACATTAAGCAGTTCCTTAGCGCCCAAAATTCACAGACAAGTGTCATAAATGTAGATTTTAAAGTTTACGAGTTGCCTAATAAGAAATGAATGGTGAAACAGCTTAAGAAACTGCTTACGTTTGACATTACCGAACTAGGCGGTCCAAAACTTGATGTTAGTGAACACGGGCATAAATGTTTCTATGAAAAAAAAAGAAGATATTTGCACTCCTAAGCTGTATGCATGTGATTTTAAAAGAACCGTGCAGATCAAAGCTTTTATTTTAATAATAAATATTAGGTCTTAAAGTTTTTTATACTTCAGGCATATTCTAAATATTCAGTTGGAATCAATTTCTAGTTCGTAGCGGCCTCCTAAAAAAAAAAATTAACTGCCTGAGAGAATTTTAAACGATATTTTTAGACCCCACGTTGAGTTGATTAAAATTAAACCAGTAAAGGTCCTACGAATAGTTGGTTGAGTTGAAGGGAGGCCTAGGTTATTTTAGTTTATTTCTGGCTGCTGTGTTTGGTCTCTCACTGAAGGAACACGGGTGGGTTTGGTGGGTTTTAGTCAGTAAAAGTCTGATACGCCCTTCCGCTCCGCCCAGAGCGGGAGAAATCATTGGACGATTTCCATCCTTCAAAAAAAAAAAAGTCAATATATCCAGGTCTAGAGTTGAAGATGGAGGCTAGTATTTAGTAAAATAGTACATGTATGATAAAAAAGTAAATACTGCATGGAAAAAAAATTATACAGTTAAAAATATAATTTGATGGGTTAAATATTATAATAACTTAAACTCCTCGTCGCCGTAACATACCTAACGATGAATAAAGAAGTCAAGTTTAATCTGACCGTAAGCCCTTGCTACTTCCAGATCTCGTTGCTGCGTACGATCGATTGCACGTTAGTTGTAACACTTAAACAACAATAATTGCTCTTTCAACATCGGCCTATAGCCGACTATTGCTGGACATAAGCTTCTCCAATAGCTCACCATTTAACTCAACCCTGTGTTACTCCCATTCAGCTGCTACCCTGCTCGTATCTTCGCTCCTTACCGGAGAACGTTCTCTCTTACTTTTACCGATTCGCAGTCTCAAACTGTTACAAAGTAAAGATGATGTCAAAGTTGTTTCAATACACGAGGTAGCCTCCTCTAAGACTTCAGTTAACTTTTCAGATACACTCTGGGTCAAATGATGTCACCATCAGGAGTTGGTGTGGTTTCCCAGCTCAATATATCCAGGTCTAGAGTTGAAGATGGAGGCTTGTACACATGCTTAGCTTTTGAAGGAGAATCCAGCACTGGACATTCGGCTAGAATTGATGTTTTTGGTAAGTTATCAAAAACATGTAACAATTATTAATTTATCTCAGATAGTTTGTGATACAAAAAATGTAATCTGCACGTGTGCATGACTACCGTAGAAACGGGTTTTGTTGACGGAAGAATAGACAAAATGACACTGATGACTGATGTTAAAAAGAGGTCTTTTTTTTGTAATCTGTGAATGTATTTATCCGATTACAATTTTTTCCCACTAATAGAAAGATACACTATTGTAGAGTTACATAGGATAATGATATAAGCTAAGACCAGAAATTTGACGTGGACATGGTCACCGGCAGAAGCTAGTAAAAGATAGAAAGAAAGAAATAAAGAAAATACATTTATTTAGCATAGACTAAAAGGCACACAAGATACATAATATACAGCAGATAACAAAACAAAATAAAGAAACAAATAAGAAGATAATGGCAATTCCTATAATATATTGATGTTCTTTTATAAATTCTCTTTTTTTATAAGAAATACCATA
Source organism: Lithophane leautieri (assembly GCA_949152455.1). NCBI lineage: Eukaryota > Metazoa > Arthropoda > Insecta > Lepidoptera > Noctuidae > Lithophane > Lithophane leautieri. The sequence goes on along the minus strand of OX424482.1, from coordinate 3,783,801 downwards.
CCAGGACGTGAGAGATCTTGTACATTTTTGAGGTCACTTTTACAATATTTAATGTGTTTTCTTTTTCAGGACCACCCTACATCAGAACACTACCACCAATAAAAGTTCAGAGTGGAGAATCATTGAAACTGAGATGTCCTTACTATGGATACCCAATCAGGTACTTGTTATGATGTCTATTTAAATCTACAGTCCGGCTGACGAGAGAACTCGTTTTAGAAACCTGTCAGTTTCATACTAACGAATATGTGTTTTGCGAATTTGATCTTTATTACAACTAGACATTTTCCAACACACAGGTGTCAGGAACGTATTTTCTCGTCGGCTGCACTGAAGTAACTTTTTTTGCAGGTTAGCCAGAATGACAGCACAATGACCTTTCAATCCATAATCGATGACCAGATTTTTATTTGTTTTGACCTGTCTATCTGTCATTAACGTTTTGTTTGATTATTTTGATGAATGCCTTAATCCTCTTTCATAAATTATTTAGCTCAATTAGTATTGATACAGTCATTATGAAAATTATATTGTGAAGCAAGTTTCAACCTCGTAGGTGTAGTAGTTGTAATCATGACTATTGAGTAGGTTTTATAAGGTTCGATTTCCAGGTCGGCCTAAGTGTTATTGGGTGTTTCGATTAAGAATTTCTTGGTAGCAGTCCGGAGGATTTTTTTCCGGCTAACGGCAATAGAATGGCTCCCTATAACATGGGACATATTTATCACTGACAAAATGGATTGACTTTAAAACTCTGCCTACCTTTCTAAAAGATTTTTCTAGGTGATGTTTATGAATACATAGGATGTGAATATAATGTTTATATTACGCACTGTGCACGTATCTTCATTGCCAAGATAGGTTACATTAATCACACCAGAGCACATGCACGTAAGTCGTAACCAATAATCGTTATGAATACTCACCGTATCCGAAATTGCCATGGATATACTGTGTAATAATGCCATTTTCCATTTCAGCAAACTAGAATGGGAACACAAAGGCAAGAAGATCATCAGCTCAACACTGCCCCAGCATTCAAGATATAAACGAACATACTTAACAACTTCAAACAACAGTAAGAACACGAGAAGAAAACGTAAGAAAAGACAGCTCTTTGAATCGGGAGCTGATGGTGTACTGAATATTGCAAGAGTTGTCAAAGAGGAGAATGGAGATACTTATACATGTATACTTTTTAGTCCTTCGGGAGAAATGGCTAGGAGGTAAGAATTAACACCGTTGGGAAACGACAGAAAAAAAACAATATATTTACGAGGGATTCATTCTGATTACCACCAAACCGAAAATCTCACAATGCTTTATTTTGAAATGGTGTTTTAGTCACTTAATTTATGGAAACATGAAAGAGACAGGGTAGTGTTCAAAGAGCGTCGTTATAATGACTCTCTTACATTCATAATAATTATGTTGTATGTATTTATATGTATGTTACAGCGGTTACAAGCTTGTATTAATGTAATTGGAACACTATCCCCAAATTGACAAAAACTCACACTCGTTGATCATAATATGAAATTCTATGAGCAATGTAATAATTTTCCAGGTCTTTTGAAATCCAAGTTGTGGAAGCACCAGAATTAGATGAACTCCGTGTTGGTACTGGACTGAAAGAAGGCCAGATTGTTCAGATTACTTGCAATATTGTTGGTGGAGACCCTCCTATCTATTTCTCTTGGTTGAAGGATGGAAAAAAGCTTCCTGCTAGTTTGAAGGTAGGGAAATAAATGTATTTTATTTTATTTTTATGACGATTTTTTTCAGTAGTTATTAAATGCGTTTTATTGATTATACTTTATTGTACACCAAAAAAATACATAGCAAAAATAAATAAGTTTAACACTAAAAAACGTACAATACGGGCGGCCTTATCGCTTTCTGCGATTGCGTTTACGTTTTTTCTTTTTCTTTATTTTCTGCTTTTGTTACTAACAAAAAATAAAATTTAACCAAATCTATAGAAATTATCAGTATCAAGTTATTTTATTGTCCATTCTAGAAAAAATATTATAAGACTCAGTATGTCCCCTTGAGTAACACCATCTTTTCTTTTCAGATAACCGAAAGAAGTTCAGAATTATTCAGCGTTTTGATTATTAAGCGCGTTTCTTTAGAACATTGTGGAAAATACACGTGCATAGCAACCAACCACGTTGGTAAAGTCAACCAGACTGCAGACCTTTATATAAATGGTATGTATGTATGCAAAAGCTTGGTTTAAATACTAATCTGAACACTATACAAAATTGAATTCTTAAATTTTGTATTAGTGGTATTCATTAAATGACTCAATTTTTCCGGCCAAAAATCTAATTTAATATAGGTTTTGCAAAAGCCTTTTATAGCAAACTCGTGACCTGCTCTGACTTTGCACGAGTTAACTTGATAACGCCATTCAAATATAAATAAACCATCCCAAAGTAATTCTCTAAATTACGATGTAAACTGCATCACAGTATTGACCATATATTTTAGAATACTCAGCTTTAAACACAGACTTTACTATTTAGAATTTTAGATACAGAGAATTATTTTAAAATTGTCCTACAGTTGCGCCGAAATGGATAGAAGAACCAACAAATACGTCGTTGCTATTGGGACAACGAGGCGTAGTGTATTGCAACGCAAACGGTTACCCGACGCCACAGATACACTGGATGAAAAGGGACGGTAGGTGAAATATTTACGCACGATCAATTGCATACACTCTTTGAAAACGGTTAGTTCTCTTCCATAGGTGTTAACAAATTGGAATTCTGCTACTAGATTCCAGTATTTGAGATAGCGTCAAGCAAAATGTTAAAATGTTATTCCTACACTTCCCAAATCGAAACTTTTGAAATACTCGTAATGTTACTTCAAAATTAACGAATCATACATAGATTTTTGCTATTTAAGGACGTCCTTTTGTTTGAGGTTTATTGTCTATATTAGCATGATCGTCATCAGCCTAAAACAGGCCTATAAAATAGCATGATACAGTTTATAGATTCTATCTGATGGCATCCAAAAACAGGGCCGAATCAGTATAGATTGCCATCAACACTTTAAGGCCTTTATATTATGCTATGTATAACTCTTTCCTCCAGTGTCTTTATTTTGTAGCAGTTTTTGTATTTACAGTGTTGCTACTACTAACGAACGGCTGATCAACTAAAACTATACTCAATCATTATATTTAATTTTCCAGCTACACTAGGAATTTGGCGTCCAGTCCTCGACTTAGCCGGTGGTGGAGTCATGAGCTACCCTAACGGTACCCTTATTATTGAGGTGGTATCTCTTTCTGATGAAGGCATGTATGCGTGCAATGTTGAAAACGGAGTGGGGGATGCACTGAATAAGAATCTTTGGATCAGTGTTAATAGTAAGTATTACAGATTTTTTGTAGACGTTTGTTTGAAGTTTTTTGTAAATTACGAAATTCAATAAAAATGGTGTCTAGATTTTGCCCGGTTACCTAATAGCAAAAGATGTTCCTCTTAAAATATTAACTGGCAAAATGTGATATCCACTTCTGCTTAGCCTTCCGGGGAATACGGGTGTGACTTTACGTTTTTATCATTTAGATAACGTGAAGACTATTAGAGATTTAAGAAAAATAATTAATTAGCAGAATGCAATCACGGATATCAAACCGGCATATCCTAGAACCAAAAATTCGAAGACTCGCACTGGGCCCGCGTGGTGGGTCACACAGCCCAACTCACAGAGAGAAGCCCTGTATTTCAGCAGTTGGAAAATTACAGGCTGATAATGATACGCACTTACATTATTAAATTATAACCAAGCGTTAAATAAAACTTGTGAAAGCAAACATTTTTATAGGGTTGAAAAAATGTGCGTGCTTAAATATTTGGTCAATCAATCAAGTTGATCGATTTGTACAATTAAGTGTATGTGGGGGTTGAAACATGAGACTTGTTTACTCTACTCCTCTTTTATAAGTTATTACCTACGATATAAATGAACTAGCCTATTAGCTGTTTGATTTGACGACATTAACGATTGTGTTTATTTTGATCCGATTCAAAGAAAAATATCTGTTCTAAGGAACATTACAGTGTTACTAGTCGAAAAAACAAATTAATTATACTAACTGCGAAGATATAATTATAGCCAAAAAAAAAATTACAAAGTTGAGGGCCTAGACAAAATGACATTCTATCAGCGATAACAATGATGAAAAAGTCAAAAGTGATGTACGGGACTGTCATATGCTACCGAAAAGCTTATCAATTATGTCAGTCCCATTGAAAGTCGTTTTTGAAATAAGAAACGCTTTGAAAGTGATTGCCACTTGTCTAAGCCTAGGCCCTCAGGTAAGTACTTATAAAAATGGAGCTTAGGCAAAAATATTTATGGATTGACAAAACATTGCTGTGAGACTATTCAAAGCAAATAATTATGTGCTTCAACTCAAATAATTGATAATGGCGACACAATTTCTCCAAATGCATTTCATGTATCTATGGGCCTTACTGGAAAAGATGTTCACGATTAATAAACTCTCAAATTATTTCTAGAGCCGGTGCACTTCGAGTCAGTTGGTGCTAACTTGACAACTAAGATGGGCCTACCGGTGACCCTGACTTGCAGACCACTTGGTGACAACCCTATCAGAGTCAAATGGTCTCTGGATGGAAAGCCTGTCGATTTTACTTCGCCAAGGTAATTTAGTTTCATTGTTTGTAAAATAAGGCATAGATTACACAATATTTCTGTCCAATAACATTAATGCCCTGGTCCTGGCCAGCCGAGGCTAGCTTTTTAAGCTAGGATAGCAAGCAAGGAATATACTGGCTAACTCTCCTGACTTGGCACATGCTACAGCTGTTTAAACTAAGCTAGTAAATTTTAAGCTAAGAGCATTGCGGTGACTTGCTCCGTGAAGTAATGATGCGATGGAGAGCTTCGCCGGCTACATGACACTAGTACTCGTACGCAAGCCATAGTAAAATCAGTGGAGGAAAACGCTACTAGCTCAAAAATAGAACTATCTCACTAGCCTAAATATGAGGACAGTTCTTTATAAACGGTTAGGGCAGCTAAGCTTGCTACCTTACTTCTAGCTTCGTGTAAACCGGGCATAACAGAGAGCATCCTACTGTATGTCTTAATAATAGCGCCATCTAGCGCGTGCCATCAGGACAAAATAGAGCCCCACTCGACTCGCGAACAAACCTTTTACTTTTACTGTTGAAGCGACCCAGCCTTTTGTTCAAAAACCAAGAAAAATTCTTCAACCCTCTGTCCCAAAGTGGAACGAATTTGTAACCGTAGTAATAAAGCTATTTCAAAGATGGCGCTGTATTATGTTATTTGAGTACAGTGCATTTCAATTTCTAAATAAGGAGTGAGTTGGGTCGTTATTTGAAAGTCACATTTCAATAGTCATTTCACACGTTCTAAAATATTATAATTTGAGATTCATTTGTTAATAATTTCATAGCATTTTAGTCTTTGTCTATATTATTATTGGGTTTCAAGTAGGTAGGTACACACGGCTACACATCAAGCTATAACATTTCCCGTTTATACTGGTCTCGCATTGTATAGGATTTCCGTACAATGCGAGATCAGATTATACTGGAAATGTATAGCTTGATGTGTAGCCGTGTGTACCAAAGCTATAATTTTGATGATACCTACTTACATTTCACATACCTAAATACTAGCAATTCTTGATACACGTTTTTCCAAAGCACAATATAAATAAGGACCCAAAAGATGGATTATTTTCATTTGGAATGACTCAAAATGTCGACGAAACTTGATTCGCTTTTGTTTCGAATACGAAACAAAAGCGAATCTAAAAAAAACTGTAAATCGCTTGTTTTACAATTTCAGGCTCACAGTATCAGAAACGATGACGCACAGTGGTCTGAACAGTTTGATCAACATTAATTATGTGGAGAGCAGAGATGGTGGTACCTACGAGTGCCGTGCCAGTAATCCGTATGGGGTTGCTGCTTATAATGTACATTTGGATATACTTGGTTAGTTAATTTTTATTCCTATATGCTCATTAACTATATTAATAAACTATTTGAGGTTCTCATAGACAATAGGACATGTGAAGCGAAAGAATAAGGAACATTTCGTTACATAAGTGTGAACATGGTCGACTAACAGTTGGTAGGGCAAGTCCAAAGAAACGATGGCTTGAATGTGTGAAAGATAAAATGGCTACTGATAGAGAAGTATGCAAGAAGAAGATGTGCTCCAAGGACCCAAAACAAATTGGAATACGGACAGGACTTTGTCAAATTCCATTTCAAACTCATCCAGTAAAAAAAAACATTATGATTTATAGTTATATACAATCGATTTACGAAATAAACGTATTTTATTATCCACCAATCCAGTCTAAAGCTAACAGTAATTTGTTTCCTTACAGAACCACCAACACCTCCCCTAGACCTGCAAGTAGACTCGGTAACCAGTAACTCAGTCAAGCTATCCTGGCGAGACACCATCAGTACTCACGTTCAGTACTACACGATGCAGTACACCACCAACGACTTCATGATGTGGGACAGTGCTAAGAGCATCAATATTACTAGGTATGGAATCGGTTTCGGTAGTAATATATACTTTCATCATAACAGCCACCCTGCGAAGATCGTAGCTCCACCTACCCTTCGCTTGCTGATCTGAGTTTACTTCACTGGTAGGTCCATTGGAGTTTAGATAGGTCACTTTACATTTAGAATTAGAATTTATCTCCAATAAAGTAGAATTGCTTGAAGACCGGATGGCCTGAGAATTTTTTAGTGACGACGGCGTATCGGGAAGAGCTTGTTTCAGGTCTAGTAAATGCTGGTTGGCCAGCCAAAGAAAATCCAATTTTTTTTCAGATGACATAAAATATTCTGTGATCATTGTCAAATAAAATTCGTATTTTACCCGACTACGGCGAAGCAAAACGGAGGGTTATGATTTTGACCGGTATGTATGTATGTATGTATGTATGTTCATCTGTTCCCTCATATCTTCTAAATGACTCATCACAATTTGATAAATGAGGTATCGTTGGAAGCGTCTTGATTCTTGATCGTCCGCTGGTTATAGGCTACGTAACGTCACATTAAATTGAAAATGGCGCCCTTTAGATAACAAACAATCATGAACTAAAAAAAAAAAATTGACACGTGTTAGGGCATAAATCGAACAGATTGCGTGTGACTTCGGATTTTTAATTTGTCTGTCTGTGATGTCTTGTTTATACCTTTTTAGATGATTGACTTTTTTGTCGTAGTTGGGTTTTAGTTTTTATTACTTTATTTTTTTCTCACTTAGTCTTAGAATTTAAATATACAAAATCGGGACGGCAAAAAGTGTTGTTGTTTTTAGGGTTCTGTATTTTGTCACAATAGAATATCCACTAGTAAATAAAGAGTTTTGAAGAGGCTTTTGAAACATAATCTCATCACCCTTTCAGGCAGGAGAACGATGTTCGTCAGAACATAGACCTAAGAGATCTACAGCCAGCAATGGACTACCGAGTGAGGGTCGCGTCAGGCAACCAGGTGGATCTGAGCCCATACACGCAACCAGTGCATTTTAGTACGCAGCAAGAAGGTAAAATTAAACCAAAAACAATATGATTTGGATGATAAATCGACTGCAAAATAAAATTATTTACCCTCATAAACACCAAACATTATGAAATATATATAATATGGAATATAGAAAATCAAATATAAATATGAAAATATGAATACATAAATAACAAAATAATTTAATAATAATGAAAATACTTCTACTTATTAATTTCATAATAATTACCTAAATTATTCTTATTCAATACATAAAATAAAAATAACTAATATACTATACCTATTTATACTATCCTAATAATATATTACCTACATAATTAAACACATCTAATAATTTATAATAATATTACATTTCTGCTTAGCCCTCTTCCTCTCTCCTAATTTTGCTGTGCCCGACAGGGTCCATATCGATCTTTTATTTACTGTACCATCTATGTAACATATGGAATGCAATTAAAATTGAGTATTGAGTATTGAGTATTGAAAATAACAAGAGATGTCATACTGTGTTCTGTGTCTAAAATATTGTGAGTTGGAGGACTGTTATTAACTGCCTCATTGTTCATGCATTCAGAAGTGTGATCAGTGAGAGTGAGTTTCTTAGTTTGATACCCGGGTGCTATTTATACTGGTGTTGAGTTTTATATGTATTATGGGTTTCCAGTAAATTAAACAGCCAGTATAAACGGAGCCACTTATAAACGGAGATATTATATTCCAATCCCAAATTAGGCAAAACAAGAGCACATTGTTGTAATGTCGACTTATCGCGAACTCAACCCGTGACGAAGCGAGCGAGCATTCAAATAAAATATGGTTGCTTGATAGCGCACGCTAGTGATGTTCGTATTATTTAGTCATATTTTCAGTGTTGGGATTCCAAGATACTCATTAGGAATTTCTCTTTAGAAATCCCGGTTTTTAGATTGACGCATGGTTACTGGCAAAAAATTAACAATCAAAACAAAAATAAGAGTTCAAAGTATTCTAATACATAGGTGAGTAGGCTGCTACAGAACCAGCAGCAAAGCTGATAAAACAAGTTTACAAACCTCAATCATGTTAAAACACGTGTATTTACTACGTTTTAATTTTCCAGCTCCATCATCAACACCACTTGGCGTACAAGTCCAACAGACGGACAACCCTGGAGAACTAGTCGTGTCATGGCTCCCGCCACCCAGAGAGAGTCACAATGGACAGCTGCAAGGGTACCATGTGAAAGCTGTGCCCAGGATTAGTGGAGATCCAGGTATTAAGAACTCAAGCATAAACTTATTTTCTTCTTTTTTTTGTTTACTGTCTTCCTCACTATGGAAATGTGATTTAAACAACAACATTGGTCCTCAGATGAACAAGTTGATGTTTATTTGTAGTGATGCCGCCGAAAATTCTTCCTAGGAAACGCTGCACAAGTAGCATGTCTTTATAAACAAACTGTTATTTCTTTACTTCATTTGTGATATCGCGCTGTAGTAATCTTTCTCCCACCTGTAATTTTGTCTTTCGTTTCTGCGATGGTCATCCTTTTGTATTTTCGTATATGTACCTACTAAGTAATTTCAGCACTCTTATCAGTTTTTTTTGTCCATTTTACAGTTCCCAATGACACCCAGACTAAGATGGTAAAAGTGATGTCAAGAAAAGGTAAACAAGAAACGACTCTCAGTGGACTGCTGAAAAATATGAGGTGAGGATGACATTTAATTATATTTTCAAGGCCAACCATTTGCTTCTAAGTAGATGCACTTTTATGTACGTTATAAACGAATTGTATTGTTTCAGGTACGCTGTATCCGTGAGTGCTTTCAATTCAGCTGGCAATGGACCGTTCTCATTACCGGTTTACCAAACTACGAGAGAAGGAGGTAAGATGTTTACAGTTTTTAATCGAAATAACTGAGAAGTTGCAAAACAGCTAAATACAGGAATCACTGGACAAGATGCTCACAACAATTTCTCACAAAAAATGCAATCACCACTTCATACTAAATTACTAAAAATAATTACTAAATTTGAATGAGAACTTTGCAAATAAATCAAGAAATCTTTTTCTTATATTACATAGATAAGTCGAACATGAAACAGACGTTAGAATTATTGCTACACTTTCGTCATTCATTTCAGCACCAGAATTACCACCATCAGGAGTAGAGTGTCGAGGAGTATCATCGTCATCTCTGAGGGTCGCGTGGCAGCCCATCACTTCTCACGGAACATCTTTGCTTGGATACTCCGTATACTATAGTACTGAAGGTAAGTAGGTACCTTACTGTTTTAGAAAATCCATTTGCTCAGTCAACCACTTTAATATATTTTCAATACACTACTCTAAGAGTCAACCATCTATGAATGGCACCAGCCTGGAATGCCAAGGAATTTTTATTCACCGGTACGTTTCCAACCAAAAAGACAAAGCCATATTTGTCTCATGGGTTTATTATAATTTAGCGGGGTCGGCTAGGACCGATGCCTGCCAGGGTTACGGGAAAGTCCGAAAGGGATACCGGGACCTTGGCAACAGGCAACTGAAGGAACACGGGTGGGTTTTAGTCAATAAAAGTCTGACACGCCCTTCCGCTCCGCCCAGAGCGGGAGAAGTAACTGGATGATTTCCCAGCCTCAAAAAAAAAAAATGGTTGTATTATAATACGAAGCCATAATCATTTTAGCCGGAATACAGCATAATCCTATAATGTTCCCACAGCTGGGACACAAGCCTCCTCTCTTCGAGAGGGAGTGGGCTTTTAGTCTACCACGCGGTCCCAGTGCGGGTTGGTAGATATCACATGTCTTCAAATTTTTTGGTTCTAGGACATGCCGGTTTCCTCGCGATGTTTTCCTTCACCGTTTTGAGAGCAGTAGTGATGAAATAATTTACACAAAGTAAAGCGCCCGTCAGGGTTCGAACCTACGACCTACAACTCGTAAGTCGTGGCCGTTACCACTGGGCCACCACTGCTCTTACCGGAATACAGCAATCCTGCTTTTTAGTGAAAATTGTTATTTATGGTGTAGTGTTTCCCTGGAAAAAGACTTCAAAAAAAGCTAGAAGTACTAAATTGCAACAGTAACCACTCTTTCAACTTTAATATTGCAGATGAACCCTGGCAGAACGTAAGCTCACCACACACGGAGCTGTATCTCCAAGGTCTTCTGAAGTACACCAACTATACAGTGAAGGTGACTGGCTTCTCAAACTATGGGCTGGGGCCTTTCTCTTATCCCATCGTTTGTACTACGTTACAGGATGGTAAGTTATCATGCGTTCAGTTTGCTGTAAAGTCCTCTAAACATTTAACGTTGGTTTAAGAACGTATGAGGAACCCAAACTAGTTTAAAACAAACATCTATCTGCCTAGCCTTTTCCCAACTATGATGGGGTCGGCTTCCAGTCTAACCGGTTGAGCTTTATACCAGTATTTTACATGGAGCGATTGCCTATCTGACCTCCAGAACCCAGTAACTGGGTAATATGATACCCCTTGGTAAGACTGGTTGTCAGACTATCGGGCTTCTGACGACCCGTAACGACTGTCAAAGATCCACGAATGACACCCGAGACCAACAGCTTAACGTGTTTTCTGAGGCACGGAAGAGTCTCGGTATGTAATGATGGTCACCCATCCGACGACCAACCCCGGCAAGCGTAGCTTAACCTGATGGATCGACCCGGTGTGGCTGTTATTACTTAGCCACGAGCTCCTCAAACTAGTTTGAAAGAAAATAAACAAAAAAAAAATTACTGTAACTGAACACTTGCACCTTCAAAATAAAACGATCCATTTTTCTTTCAGAGTCCAAGGTATTTATACTGTCATCTCCTATTGCCATACTCAAATACTTAACCTTGATTTTCATCCTAAACTTGATTTCAGTGCCCGGACCACCTTCAGCTATAAAAGTGTTAGTATCATCACCAACCACTCTCCTCGTCAGTTGGAAGAGACCAGAGCAAGCAAATGGAGATATTTCACATTACACTGTTTATGTCAAGCCAGTTTCAAGGTAAGCTTGTATCGTACTTAGCCGATTCATTAATGATTCCGCTGCTGAACATGAGCAGTTCCCAAAAAACATTTTTTTAAGCACGACGCTCCCAGCCTTCATCGAAAAAAGCACTCGTGAAAGCTCTTTAAATGTAGCCAACTGTTAAGTGTCCATTACTGACTTGAAGACAACCGTCCACTGACCGTCCGTCCGTCTACCTAGGATGTGCTAGGAGAGGTTTGCCACATTAGATGCGCATGCGCGGTTTATTTGTTTGCCAGCCGCACATTCGTGCGTAGCGTGGCCGCAGGTCGCAATGGATGCCTACATTTTTTGAAGTGAAAACTTCTTTAGGCGTGCTGAGCACTTTTTGGGTGAACAAAAATCATGGAACTCGCGTCATCGTCACCGAACGCTTTCCATGAGCTATATGTATAGTGTGTATATAATAATATGTGTACTTTATGGGTCAACAAAAAGCGGAAACTCGCGTCATCGTCACCGCATGCTTCCCATGAGCTATACGTATACTGTGTACAATACATAACACACACATACTGTGTACGATACAATTCACAAGTTACTTAGTTTTCACTTCTATCGGCAGTCCCCAAAAACTGCCCCGCATGATTTTTCTTACAAAGCGAAGCTGAGTTCTTACAGAGCGAAGCAGACCTGTATCGTTGAAGGTCAAAATCACATAATAGCTACAGCGTCACTTTCGACTGTATTGATCATAATATGCTAACTGAGCTAGCGACCGTTTTTGGGCGCCCATTATTCAGTGTGCAAGTTATCCTGTCCTGCCATGTTAGCTGTGTTTTTTTATATAAAACATTGGTCAGGCAGGAGCAAAAGTCTTTCCATAGTTCTAGATAACCAGTTCTCTTAGCCACCCAAACCCATTATCCAATATCTTTGTTTACATATCCTGCAGTAGTCCTACACCAACCGGGGTTGTCCTTGGGTGCACCTGCATAGTGCGAACACGGATAATCGTCTGTTGGTGCCTCAACGTCTAACGTCCAAACCAACTCACAGGGGCCTGTGAGTTGGTTGAGTCATACGCCTTCCAAAGGCCCCGAAGTAGGATCCCGAGTATCCCGGAAGTAGGGGTCCCGAGATATGTCAAAGACGTTTTTAAAATATTATGTTCCTTAAACTCGAGTGACACACGGTAAATCAGTATATTATACTGATTTGCCGTTACACTTTACCTGACGTAATTAAATAATTCTTTTAATTTTTTTTCAGCACAAATTCGCCACAGAGCTATCGAGTAGAATCAACTCTAGAGACACCCCTCCGTCACCTCACGTTTCCTGTATCAGGCCTGTCAACTGGTAGGCAGTATGAAGTGTTTGTGAGAGCGCATACAGCAGTCGGGGAGGGTACTCCGAGTAACAGGGTTCATATTGATCTGTCTGCTAAAGGTATGACTACAAATATAATTATTATAGTAATTTTGTAGAAACTGATATTTTAAACTTGGGGTCAGTTCACACCGAGACGCGACGCGACGCAATTTTTTTTATGATCGGATTCAATATCGAATTTATTTACTACACATTTAGGTACACGCGCTGCGCCGCACTGCGCATTTCAGCGTACTTTGAAACGTGTCAACACTCACACTGAAATTATGCCTTTTCGTGAATAAAATAAGTTCAATAATGGTTAAAAAGTGCACGCAGCGTCGCGTCGCTTCACGTCGCTGTTTGTGTCTATGAAAAAGCTTACAAGGTTTTGCTTGATGATAAGGAGTAAAGTTCATAATTACGTACATTATTTCAATGCAAACAGCTCGGAAAGCTAAACACAGCGTTTCAATTCATTCAATAATGCACTGTGTATGAATCTGCCAACATAAAGCTAATCATGCACTCAATTTATTGTTACTTTACACTAAAATTGAAATCAGAATCGTAGAAATTATCATTTTATAGAACTTAAGTACTCAAAATCAAGTTTTGCAGATTGCTATAGTAGGTAGATACCTAATTTTGGCGGGGTCCGATTGGGTTGCTGGGAAGTCCGAAAGGGATACCGGGACCTTGGCAACAGGCAACTAAAGGAACACGGGTGGGTTTTAGTCAGTAAAAGTCTGAGACGCCCTCCCGCTCCGCCCAGAGCGGGAGAAGTCATTTGATAATTTCCCAACATCAAAAAAAAAAAAGGTAGTAGTATTCGAATTTGTGTGGGGTAGGCACCGCAACTCCATCATCTGCCTAGCCTCTTCCCAACTACGTTGAGGTCGGCTTCCAGTCTAACCGGATGCAGCTAAATACCGTACCGTAGGTACCGCAACTAAGAAGTGAAAAATAAAAACTTCCCAAAAAAAAACACAAATAAAAGTGGAAAATAACTTTAATTTCAGAAGTCGGTGTCTTTGCTTTTCAATTTTCGTTTTTTGCCACCGACTTCCGAAATTAAAGTAATTTTTTTTTTTGTTTTTTTTGGAAGTCGGTTGTTTTTTTTAATTTGTGTTTGTACGATAATTTCTAATCTTAATAAATTGGTTGTTTCCAGTGGTAGCCGGCGTAGCTTCACTGGGCGGCCCCGTCTCCGTGGGCGTCGGCAGTTCCCTCCTGCTAGTGTGTCAGTGTGTGGGAGTGCCGCCGCCTCGCACCGTGTGGTATCACAAACATAATATCATCACCCACCATCCTAGGTTCACGAGGAACCATGATGACAGCTTGCTGATTAATAGTGAGTGCTTATTTTACAGTATGGTTTTTTAAACTACAGTATGTTAAAATAACAAAGGGCGTTCTTGTTAAACCGCAATAGAAAAGCGTCCATAAAGGCGAAACAAAAAAAAAGAAACCAAAAAAAAAAAAAAATGGATGTCCTGAAATCAAATCAAATCAAATCAAAATATTTTATTTCACACTAGCCTACATGGGCACTTATGAAACGTCAGAAGCTAGGTGCACGGCTCCAATTGGTCGTCAATTCGTTCCTATGGAGAAGAGCCGGCAAGAAACTCCATGGTTACTCTTTTAAAAGATAATTGGCTTTTACAATATTTTCGAATTACAGTCTTATTAGTTATGGGAGGACAGTGTAGGCCTTTCAAAAAGTTTCAGGTAAAGTTCATAAAAAAAAAAAAAAGTCTACCTTTTACTAAGCCCTACGACTTTCTCACATTCACAAGGTAGAAAATAATCTATATAAGATTAATAAGATACTACAGATAAAAACCTATTTAAACCAAATGACATGATTGCCATTACAATTGTAACAAATCTGAATATTTAACATGTCCGCAAAAGCCACTACTAAATATTCACAAAACGATTAAATTGATACATAAAAGAAACACTCTGTACACGCACTTTTCTATTTCACCGTAGAAAGACGAGTGTGACAAGTGTGCGTGTAGGTACCAAGTGTTTTGTTTCCGTATCATTTTAATATTTTTTTGTGAACTTTTTACTAAATTTTTTTTTTTTTTTTTATGTTTTTTTTTTGCATGTATTGATACTATACTATTGCAGGTTAATGGGAGCGCCCTTCGTTATATAGTAAAATATACTATGGACAAATTAGTTCTATAAAAAATTGTTGCTCTTACGTGTGTGCTTTGTAAATAATCGAATGTCGTTTTTTCTTGCCGTCTTTTGTTTCTTTCCTGTGCCATACAATAAAGTTGAAGCAACAAATGACTTCCATTGTCTAACGCCGGTAGCACACCTCCGCCGCGAAATCGTAACAGCGAAAACGCAGTAGTTCAATATTGTACTGACTCGCATCATGTTTCGCTATTCATACGTCATTGTAGCTTTATCAAAGTAATAGACAGAATCTGATGGCCTAGACAAGTGACAATCGTTTCGAAAGCGTTTCATATTTCTACAGGATTCGATAGCTTATGTCAGTCCTATACATTTTTGCCTTTTCCATCATCGTTATTGCTGATAGAATGTCACTTTTTCTAGGGCCTCTGGATCCCATGCGCGTTTCTCTCGAATCCCGTTGTTATTTTGTTTGGAATAAATCTTTCATGTAGAAATTACAGAAATAATTTTCAAAATGTTCCAGATATAGACCAAGCCCTAAGCGGCAATTACACCTGCTTGGCTAAGAACCTGTACGGTTCCGACTCAGTATCTTACGAGGTGTCAGTGCTGCCTACCCCGGAGCCTCCAAGCGTGAGGATAACTTCACATAAGAACGCCATACACCTGCAGTGGGAGTTACCAAGAAAAATTGGTGGGAAGACGCAGAAAATAAGTAAGATTATTTGAATATTCTTTTGCACCTCCCCTTTTTAGGGTTCCGTACCCAAAGGGTAAAACGGGACCCTATTACTAAGACTCCGGTGTCTTTCTGTCTGTCCGTCTGTCACCAGGCTGTAATCTCATGAACCGTGATAGTTATACAGTTTTCACAGGTGATGTATTTGTTGCCGCTATAACAACAAATACTAAAAAACAGAATAAAATAAATAATAAAGGGGGCTCCCATACAAAAAACGTGTTTTTTTAGTCGTTTTTATAGATAATGGTACGTAAACGTTCGTGCGCGAGTCCGATTCGAACTTGTTTTAATTAGACTATTTAGTCAATTTCCAAAGGACTGGATAATGACAAATCATCGTACAATTTTTAACCAACAATATGCAAAATTTGCAAACTATTGCAGGCGATCGTATCGCTGATCTCTAGTGCAACCTTTCATTTAGTTGAATGTACAGAAGTTATTTACTATAAATTACTTATTAGTCATGTCATTATGAGGTAGACTTTTGTAAGGGGGATATTACACTATAATATCTATGATCAAAGTTATAAAAATTATATAGACATAATTATTATGGGTAATTTGTGAGCTTCGTAGTAAGTAAATGATATAATATGATATTGTAATATCCTCTACAGGTAATAAATCCATATAATATGTCTATTTTACAATTTCCATATAACTTTGATCATATATCTACGGACATAGATATGATAGTGTAAAAAACCCCTTTTTTTTTGAGTTTGTGAAATCGTCAAATGACTTCGCCCGCTCTGTGTGGAGCGGGAGGGCGTGTCAGACTATTACTGACTAAAACCCACCCGTGTTACTTCACTTGCCTGTTGCCAAGGGTCCTGATATCCCTTTCGGACTTTCCCGCTACTCTGGCAGGGGAGTAATATCCCCTAAGGGTGATAAATCCATATAATATGTCTATTTTACAATTTTAATATAACTTTGATCATAGATCTATGAACATAGATATCATAGTGTAATACCCCCATAAGTCTAGTTCCTCGACAGACCCGACCTTGCCTTTTCCAACCTTGCAATAATAATTCTGTATTGTTTAAATTCTAGGCAACAATCTAACATGGAAAGAAGCGAATGGTTCGTGGCAAGACGCTTGGTCAAGTAAGGCCACGTCACTTCAAGGAACCCAGGAGTACACTCTTCAGGGTTTAAAGTGTGGTACCAAGTACTCTCTGAGGATGACGGCAGCTAACAGTGTGGGGTCCTCGCAGCCGACTTATGTTGATGCTACTACTTTGGGAGGAGGTGAGTAAATAATTTTGCAAAATCTATAACTAGTATCAACGGCAAGATGGCCTCTGCCTGGACATTATCCTTCCAAAAAATCGCTAAAATACCCGCTTTCCACATCTAGCGGGTTCCTGGGGGCTTAAAACAGCCACTTCGGCAGAATCATAAAAGGAAAATATTATGAATCATCGTAAAATGTGACAAACTGACAATTCATAACATGATCTGCGTGCGATTCATATTACGAAATAATTCATCTGTTTGACAGTTTTCTATGGAGATTCGTAAAATGGTCCACAAATTATGAATTACTTTTATGTCAAATTAGAGGAATTGCTAATGACAGCTGGGATTCAGGAAATTAACTGCTTTTAGAGGAATTGCTAATGTGGCCGGTTTAGGCCCCCTGTAATCTTGAACAGCTGTCTAATTGCGTAACACATTTTCGTAAACATTATCACTAATCTGTACGTTGTTGATTGGCAACCTGTTTCAAAACGATTCAAATTGTGATTGATCGTGTATCGCGCAATTAGGGTACAGATAAGCTATCCGCTTCGATACGCTTTCGTTCTGAATTGAACATCAATCAATTTTAATGACGGAGTCCTCCTAAGCCTTGTTCACAAATTTTAAACCTGACATTTGGCAGTTTGAATCAAATATACCACAATTCTCCAGACAGCTTCAGTCTGATAATAAAAATACGTTATTTTCGACTCGATAGCCTGGAATAGTTGTGAATCAGGTCGCCACGTTTGTCCATTTAGCAGCGTGATTGATTCAGGCCAAAAAAATTGTCCAAGTTCCGTTGAAAAATAAATTTGAAACTAGTAATTCCCTATTTTGAACCCTTCTAAAGACTTTAGAGAAATCTTTAAAAAGCAGAATTAGAGTATATGTATTTAGTCGAAACTTTTTTGGTGGCATGGCAAAGCTTTTTTCAATGAATTTGTGTTATACGACAGTTTTAAGAAAGAGCACTTACACACCTGTTATTTTACAGGTATGTCCAAACATAAAGCGGCAATCGTGCGCGCCTGCCGCGCTGTATATGGACGACTGGCGCGCGCGAACGCTTCTGTCTACCTGCAGCGCAGAAACATTTTTACCTAACGCACGTGTTGTTTCCGCACTCTTGCCACCCAATGTTTGGACACACCATAATGACCACCAGTTATATTGACTGAGGCAGAGTGACGGTTAATATGACGCAGATTTCAGTAAACCCACAATGAAAAATACTTTACTTAAAGCATTCTTATTTCAGTTCCCATATCACCAACCAGCACCGAATGGTTCTGGAGTAACGCTACACACATCTACATACAGCTGAGCGGCTGGGACGACAATGGGTGTGAGATCACCAGGTTTGATGTGGATTACAAGGAATACGGAGGCAAAGCGTGGAAGAAGGCTGAAAATAGACTGGTGAGTAAAAAAATCGTACCTAAATGAAGTACCATGTGATTGGTTACGGACAGATAATTACTCCTCCAGGCCGTATTTCGGCCATGGTGGCAAATTTCGACGGAGACTAACCTTCGGCGCGGGAGAAAAGAAAGAAACATATTTTAATTTGTCACAGAAATTCGTGCATACAAAAAGATAACAGTAATCAGCAATATTAAACAATAAACAAAATAGATCTAAGTACGCATATGAGATCACGAGTATAAAGATAAATAATCGGCAGCTGCACGTCATGACTGTGAAGAGAAGGCTTCCACAGGACAGCGCTGATTTTCAGTGGTCACCCGAAAAAGACTTACGGAAATCAAGTCAGGTTCAAAGATGCACTCTCATAGTCCGATAGGACACGACCGGAAAGAGATCAGGCGCAGGAACATCGGCTTAACGTGCTCACCGATACCACTTCATTTACAATATAATATAGACCATTTATTGAATCAGCATAATGTTGTATGCACACACTAGCACAATACAATTTGTAGGCTTTTCACCTACAGTTTTTTTGGATCGAGGTCTTTGTGAACCAATGAAAAGAGGAGCTCGTGGCTAAGTAATAACAGCCACGCGGGTCGATTTATCAGGTTAAGCTACGCTTGCCGGGGTTGGTCCGTGGATGGGTGACCATCTGTACATACCGAGACTCCTCCGTGCCTCGGAAAGCACGTTAAGCCGTTGGTCCCGGCTGTCATTCGTGGATCTTTAACAGTCGTTACAGGTCGTCAGAAGTCCGAGAATCTCTTACCAAGGGGTAACGTATTACCCAGTTACTGGGTTGTGGAGGTCAGACAGGCAGTCGCTCCATGTAAAATACTGGTATTCAGCTGCATCCGGTTAGACTGGAAGCCGACACAAACATAGTTGGGAAAAGGCTAGGCAGATTGATATTGTCTTTGTGAACCAATGTAAAGGTTTAGATTGTGAACGTACATAACAGATTCTTGGGGTAGGGATACCAAAATAAGTTGTTCTGATCATATGAGATGAAGACAGAAGGCACCAGCAAATTCATCCAAAAGAGCCGATGTACTGTTTTTAACTAAGAAAAAACTTATCGTCAATTGGTAATCACCTCAAAAGCTTCCAGAATTGTTATAGCTTTGCTCATGGCCAGCATTGCTATTCTGTAATCATCTCACCGTGAAAACTTAGGTGAAGTGAGCGTGGAGTGAGCTGTCATTGTCATGGATACCTACTGATGCTAAGGCAGTGATAGCTCACTCCAAGCCCACTTCACCTTCGTTTTCACGGTGAGATTTTTACAGAATCGAACGCCAGTTCATAAAATCCATAACATGAAACCTTGGTCAATTACTTATAGTACAACCGTGGCAGGAGGCATAGATTGTTCGCCGTGCCTCGGAGTCGAACTGTGGCTCGAGCCCAGTCACGCGCTCAACGCTCTCTTGGACGCTAAGCCTGACTGTGATGTGTTCGCGGATGAATGGAAGAAGATCTCGTCAGTATGTCTGGAGTATTGTGAGATGAGCGTATGACTGTCGAGTAGTTGTATACTTTTGTTACTGTACTCTGAAATGTGTTTCTGTGTCTGTCTTTAACTAATGTAATTGGCCTCTGACCGTATGTTAAAGTAAAATAAATAAATTAATAGTTGCTTTTAATTACAGCCTCAACTCGAACAAGCTTGGAGCCACTACGTGCCCACATCGATACACGCTCAACCGAACTCCTTCGTGTTAGCAGAACTGACACCAGCTCAGTGGTATCACGTCAGAGTGACTGCGGAGAATGCAGCCGGAATATCTACGTCATTGTACAGTTATGCAACTACTACTGTGCAAGGAGGTATGATAATATAAAATTATGACACTTTAAGTTCTGATTCTTTTTAGGGTTCCGTAGTCAACAAGGAACCCTACCCTTAGTTTCGCCATGTCCGTCTGTCTGTCCGCGGCTTAGCTCAGAGACTTTTAGTGCTAGAAAGTTGTAATTTGGTATGGGTGTACATATAAATTACGCCGACAAAGTGGTTAAATAAAATTGTAAAAACCTACAAATAAAGTGGGGATGTTTTTTTTTTCTCGTCAATCCCATAGTGTGGGCTATCCCATAGAAGGGGGTGTGGGTGTAGGTGAAAGTTCGTTCAAAAATAATGAGAGCTCGTGAAAGCCATTTTTGGATTCAGGGATCCGTTTGCGAAATATGCAAATTTTTGTTAGAGTCTAGTGTCCCCCCCTGCCAGCTAAATGGTTAGTTTTGAATATGTGAAAAAATTCACAGCAGTACTACATAAATATAACGAAACTAAAAGGAAAACTATCACAGCTAAGTAGGCTCCACAAGTTACCGAGTAATAATCGACCAACTTAAATTTGCAGTTGCAAAAACATGTTTTTCAAGAACAAGTTTTTCAACTACAATATTGTTTTTGTTGCATAAATTCATTCCAACTACGGAACCCTTCATTGTGCGTGGTTCGACATACAATTAGACGGTTTTTTTTTTAAATTCCTTTTTTAATTTCTGTTGATCCTATGATGACATTAGTCTTTAGCGCTACATACGAACTACGCATGAAACTTTAATCTATAAACCGGTAGTTAAATTACTTATTTCTGGAAAACTTTAGTATATTTTAGAGAACCTCATTAATAGTCCCATTGATTTGAATTAAATTAAAATAAGTACAAATTATAAGCAAATAGTTACGCAAATAAATATTATTGTTTTAACATTTCAGAATCAGTTGGGCTACCATCAGAATTCTTCGATTTGAACATGCTAGTCATAATCTGTAGTTCAATACTTCTGATGATCTGTTCACTGACTTGCGTTTACATACTCGTCAAGAGGCATACGTAAGTATTGCATTAACATTTATGAAACCATCGAATAAAATTCACTATGTCCCATTCTACAAAGTTTTTTTTACCAACTAAGTAGGTATATCATTGAACTAATTGAAATAAAAGAATTCATCCATAATACATTATACACTACATAAATTAAATTACTGATTAAAACAAACTACATAAATAAAAAAATTACTGAAATAAATAAAAGAATGGATTAGATTAATATTGATGCAGCAAATAGTTTATCTATCTATTTAGCTTGTTATGTCCCACTGCTGGACAAAGGCGTCCCTTTCCGTTTTTCTTTGTCCATTGCCACTGCGGGCTAGTCCTTCCGGTAGGAATCGAGTCCTCCATCTTCGTCTTGGTCTGCCGCGATGTCGTCTAGCACTTAATAGGACCCAGTCGGTGGTTCTATTTGATTTGCTTTAGCCTTATAATTATGATTTAAAACAATCACAACTAACCTAAACGCATCTTAGACAAGCCAAAGTGCAATGCATGCATGTATCTAATGAAGTCACTAAAACTTTATCTACTTTTATTTCCAGCCACCAGCACATGACAGAGTACAGAAACTCATTAACAGCTGAATGCAAGTCAGAGCGAAGTAACGTAACAGTGAACACGCCGCAAAGTGTTCCCACTGATATGAACAACAGAGTTTATAGTACGCCAGTACATCTTACTGCTGAGAATAAGCATGGTGAGAATTGTATTAATATTAGGATTCGTTTCTAGCGGTTTTAGCAATACTTTTACCCAACAGTAGGTGAAAATGATCATTATTAAGACCCTACCCATACCTCAAATTTTATCTCGCTCGCACCATACTACTCGTGGCCTGAGTGAGAACGAGACGGAGTGGGGCGCTGGTAGCTCTCAAGCCTCGAATAGTTTAGGTAATTGCTTTTTACGGTGAAAATAATGGTAATTCAAAAAAAAAAAAACATGAGACCTGCTTTATAGTGAGTTCAGTTATTATACAAAGTTTCAGGATCTAATTTGAAGTATTTTATAATACCAGCGGGTTTTAGTTCGGTTTAGAGGTAACTTTGGATTTTTTTTCTATCGAGAACATTTTATGTTCGCCAAACATAGGACCTAGCATCAATCCTCAACTTTAAAATATTTCAAAATGAATGCTGCAGTATTTTCGGCATAACGGAGGATCATGCTAAGCCATTTGAGGTAGGGTACGGATTTAACATGCAAAAATGGATTCAGTAAGTGATAATAAAGAAATCTCGGTATTTTGTCAAGTCGTAAAAATCGTATGAAGCTAGACGGGTTGCCAGTTAAAATATGAGACGATTTAACTTGTAACCACTGCTGTTTATTCAATCATAATATTAATAATCATAATTATTAATTAATGGAATAATTATTTTAAATATTTCTTTCTCCCACAGAATTATACGAGATAAGTCCATACGCACAGTTTGCGATAGGCTTCCGAACCTTCGGACATGTCGACAATCAAGAAGTGCCGAACAGGGTTCACCTGCCGGGTAACAGCAAATCAAGATACGACAGTGGTGAGGCAATTAATATCATTTAAAATTAAAACTAATAAAATAGAATTACGTGATAGATTATTGGTCGTCTACAAGCAATTTTGGAAATCAACTAGGATCATAGAACAATGACGAAAACTTAAAATAGTGTTTAAAAAGCTTTGATATATCTAGTTGATATTCTTTTACCATAAACTGAATTTGGTTTTTTCCAGAAACAAGTTTTCAAATGCGGTCGGAGTCAGAAGAAAGTGACTGCGTATCGCGAACAACAACACTAAAAAGTGTGCCAAGAAGTAAGTACAGCACGGATCAAGACTGTAGTAATAAAATTAAAGAATTTCGAGAAAGGTCTTTGCCCAGCAATAGGACAGTGTAGTTTAAGAGACAGGGTAACGTAAATTGGCAACAAATGTACCATGTACTTACATCAACATGTTCTGCCATAAAATATAGGTACATAACTTTTTATAACTTGCTTGTAACTAGTGTAAGTTTTGTTTTGTCACCAACTGTAGCTTCTTGATCAATAAACAATTAATTTATTTATTTATTTTAAGTATTTTAAATGCCTGGAGCGTGGAGGAAGGGTTTGTATTCCGATACTGGCAATTGGCTCACGGGAAAATCAAAATCAAAAAGTCATTTATAGAAACTAAGCTGAGTCAGCACTGTTCGAACGTCAAAATTACATAAGACAGTCCCCCGAAACGCCCACCCTTCACCACTTCCTAGTGCTTTAGCTGGGGAGTAGAAGTGGCGCAACAAACTCCTCAGCAGTAACTTGACTTACCGTAACTTCGCTCCAAAATACACTATAGGCTGTTTTTAGATTATCAGCGGCTGATTGGCGATTTTATCTAAAGACAATTTTACCTTTCTTTTACAGAAGCATGCAGAGTTCCACATCATAGGTAGCTGACACAGTTATAAGTGAGATACTTATAAAAAAAAATTAAACGGTTGTGTTCATATCAACTGGTTGATTCAATTTTGTGTCATCAACGTTGTATCTGTTTTATTAATTTATCATTGTAATAATGGAGTTTATACTAGTCTAAATTAATTATTATTATGGGTAAGTTAGGTAGCATTTTGAAATTATATTATTATTTAATAAAAACAAAAAAAAAAATTTTTACCTACATTTTTTGTTTACCGGCTGTATACTTTTGAAGTTTTCTACGGAGTATGTCAGTTACTAACTGCATTTTACAACATGTTTTTCTAAATATTAAATTTAATTTCTTAAATAAATATGAATCATTGCAAATTGCGTTTAAATAAATTTTTATTGTTTTGTAAAGCTAGTCAAGTTTCGATCTCAATAGTATAATTTTAACGAAACAATTATGTTGTTTTAACTAAGCAATTTACAAAATAATCTTCCTTTCGTAATATGTAAGTTTTTATAAATAAAATAATGTTAATAATGAATTGTATAAAATAGGAATGTTTTTCTTGTAAACCTATAGTTTTTAAACGTATAGTTTTTTATGGAAATGAAAATCAGGATCAACTAAATTGATGACTTAATTAAAACAAAACAAAAACAGATTTTACATCATAAGCAAAAAGCGTCTCTCTCAAATTCATTTTACATAGAAAGAGCCAAATCAAATGTTGCCAAATCATTATAAATTTAATTTCTCTTTATTTTTTTCTACATTTCATCCTATAAGTAAATGAAATTTTATTTAAAATCTTTGAGCAGTAAACTATGTTTAACATAAGTATGTAGTTATTCTAATGAAATCCAGTTTCACAGTCTTCAGACATGTTTTTTTTTTAAGCTATAAGTAGTAATACAAAGACGTTTATGCCCGTTTTCGCTAAAGTCCGCTGTTGGATTTGCAACTTTCAGCGCTGAGCCGAGGATTGAAAATGCATCAGCGCATTTTATTTAGGCATCAATTTAGGTGGCACTTAGTGTTAGTGAAAATGTAATGTTTTGCAATCATATTATCATATCATTATTATATCATATTTTGTTTTATTATCTCGAAATTATGAAACGTTTCAGATTGTTTTCAAAATGTTTATACAAATATCCTAACACTGCCAGTTTATATCTTAATTTATAAACAAAATGTCTGAAGCTAGAGAAACAGGAATAATGTAGTGAAAAACTAAAGTAAATTGAAAATTAATTATCTTCAAAAAGACTGATTGTTTAACGTTTATTTTTTAATATGTAAATCCTCGATTTACTATAGAAATAAAATTTCGAAAATATTAAATGTTAGAATACTACAAATTGCATTATTTTTTCCCCCCACATAAAAAGACCTAAGACAATATCACAATAAAACTGAATACCTACCTTACAAAATAAGACAAAAACTTTTTGCAAAAAAAAAAAATAACCGACTTCCAAAAAAAGTGAAAAAAACATTAGTTTCGGAAGTCGGTGTCTTTGCTTTACAATTTTTATTTTTGCCACCGACTTTTTTTCATTTCGTGTTTTTTTTGGAAGCCGGTTGTTTTTTTTTTCACTTTTTAGTTGTGGTACCCACCCCACACAAATTCGAATACCACTACCTGCTATGCAAATAACAGTGACGGAGTCAAATAATAATAATAAAAAAATACATACAGACGAAGCCTAGAACGTCCCCCTCTTTGAGAAGTCGGTTACTAAAAAAATATTGTAAGTGACGCTATATTAATTATTGTTTTGCCGTGTTGAGAGTGAAATTTAGTTAATGACACAGTCCAGTGGCTTACCGCAGGTACGAGGATGCCTGGTTGAGATGTGAAACACGTGTAAATTTCTTACTGGATTTGTCGAATTAACTCTTGAGGAATAGTTATGCGGAATAGGTTACTAAATATGAGGCCATGAGAACCATAGAGGCCTAATCCAATGGACAAGCCATTTGAAAACAAAAAGAAAACAAAAACAGTATTTTTTTAATCAACTAGCGCTCTTCTGATACATACTTTTTATTACTTTTATATTTTAATTAACTTAACTGGATAAAACCATAGACTTAATATTGTAAAAATTGGTTATGCCACTATGGTTCTCATGGCCTCATATATTATAACTATTCTTCAAGAGTCATAAAAACCCTGTAAGAAATTGAGACGTGTTTCACCTCTCAACGAGGCATCCTCAGAATGACGATTGACCAATTGCAAACCAGAACACAACGTCTTGCCACACCGAGCGTGTTGCCACTCTGCGTCCAGCCTCCCGCCGTCTGTGACGTCATGTTAATAATACTTAAACAAATGAAAAATGCTTAGCAAACCTAAAGAACACAGACCCATATGCATTCTCTCACGATACAAAACAACTAACACAAAAAAGGTTCAGACTACTTTCAACAAAGAAAATGAACCCAATGAAGCATAAACTACCCAAAAGAAAGTGAATGAAGATATTGGAAATAATACTGAAGCAGCAAACTAAAGTCTATTAAACTAACAAAACGTTAGAAACTTCCAACATAAAAGTTTTCGTATAAAATCGGCTCGTACAACGATTTACTTTGAGTGTACAGTGAACCGAAAAATTAGTGCGGAACTCTCTAAGAAAGGATATTATAAAAGTTTTTGTATTACGTAGGTGTTTGAACTTGACAAACCATCATAGCAACAACTGATTTATTTATATACCTTTACAAACTTTAGATTTTGGAGATCATCAGAGGAGCTCGTGGCTAAGTATTATTGGTCACACGGGTCGATCGATCAGGTTAAGCTACGCTTGCCGGGTTGGTCCGTGGATGGCTGACCATCTTTACATACCGCGACTGCTTCGTACCTCGGAAAGCACTTTAAGCCGTTGGTCCCGGCTGTCATTTGTGGATGCTGTCGTTACGGGTCATCAGAAGCCCGAAAGTCTGACAACCAGTATAACCAAGACGTATCGTATTACCCAGTTACTGGGTTGTGGAGGTCAGATAGGTAGTCACTCTATGTAAAATACTGGTATTCAGCTGCATCCGGTTAGACTGGAAGGCAACCCCAACATAGTTGGGAAAAGGCAGATTGATTGAGATTTTGAAGATCATCAAAGTCAAAGTCAAATCTATTCTATAATTTTCATGTTATGTTCAAAAGACTCTCGCGAGTCACTTTTTCAATCATTCACTCGCTCTATGTTGAAAAAACCGGCCAAGTGCGAATCGGACTCGCGCACGAAGGGTTCTGTACCATCCATACTAATATTATAAATTCGAAAGTAACTCTATCTGTCTGTCTGTATGTTACCTTTTTACGCCTAAACCACTGAACGATTTCGACAAAATTTGGCATGGAGATAGATGACATCCCCGGGAAGGACATAGGGTACTTTTTTATTGACATACCACGCGGGCAAAGCCGCGGGCGGAAGCTAGTTATCTATAAAAACGGGAAAAAATCACGTTTGTTGTATGTGAGCCCCCTTAAATATTTATTTTATTATATTTTTTAGTATTTGTTGTTATAGCAGCAACAAAAATACATCATCTGTGAAAATTTCAACTGTCTAACTATCACGGTTTATGAGATACAGCCTGGTGACAAACGGATGGACAGCGGAGTCTTAGTAATAGGGTCCCGTTTTATCCTTCGGGTACGGACCCCTAAAAATTGATCTTATTATATTCTTCCTTACTATTTCCGTGCTCTGTTCTTTCTTTTCTCTCATTTATTCCGTCGAATCCTAAATGATAAGTAGTTTACGTCTTACTTTTAGATTTTCATTACAAAAGGTTGAGTTTTCATCCAGTAGCTTTCCCTGTGAGATAAGTTTATAGGTACCTACTCTTTTATTGATTGTTTACATTTTAACAACATTTGCAAGGACTAAGCGAGTATTCCATCAGAATATTTAGGATATTATGGCATCTCAAAGTTGTTAAAATGGCTCAATCCTGTCGCTTTCAAATCCCAAACAGACAACACACATATTATTTCTTTTTCCCATTCAAATTCAATTCCAAAGTTGATTGATACACACTGCATGTGTTGTGTATACAAAAACCGTATCTTTCCACCGTTGTAAATTAGGTCATCGATCTAAACAAGCCGTGACTATCCAATTTTACGGTTCGTGTGTTCCGACCTCGCGGGACTAAAAGACTTAAGTTCATTTCGTACATGTTTCAATAAAAGTGTCTTCTTGGTTGTTATCATGGATGTTTTGGGATGATAAGTTTGTTTAGGATGGTTGAAAACCATCACAATGAGAAGAAAAGAGAAAGTGCTCAAAGTAAAATTAATGCAACTAAGGGTTCAATCATAATTATCAACTACTTTCTACAGGAAACAAACTAGACCGAAGAGCTTATGTCAATCCTGTTGAAAGTTGTTGTAGAAACATGAAACGCTTTGAAAGCGATTGTCACTTGTCTAGGCTCTCTGATAAAGGTAACGTGGTGTCAATCTTGTTGAAAGTCGTTGTAGA
The DNA here is from genome assembly GCA_949152455.1 of Lithophane leautieri. NCBI lineage: Eukaryota > Metazoa > Arthropoda > Insecta > Lepidoptera > Noctuidae > Lithophane > Lithophane leautieri. The sequence goes on along the minus strand of OX424482.1, from coordinate 3,755,516 downwards.
CAAGTGACAATCGCTTTCAAAGCGTTTCATATGTCAAGGCCCTCTGATAAAGGTAATATGGTGTCAATGCTATTGAAAACCGTTGTGAAAATATTAAACACTTTGAAAGCGATTGTCACTTGTTGAGGCCTTCTGATAAAGGTAATATGGTGTCAATGCTGTTGAAAATCGTTGTAAAAATATGAAACGCTTTGAAAGCGATTGTCACTTGTCTAGACCCTCTGAAAAAGGTAATGTGACGGTTATGGGCATAGTATGAATCCACGGTGTTATTCTTTTGTACAACATACATACGAAGACCCTCGGCTGATTTATTTTGAAGATCATAGAGATTAAATCTGTGAATGTTCAAGTACTAACATCACAATGACTTTATGACTTTCATGACTGGAATATTCGTAATTACCACGCATTTCGAAATTATAAGCGAGAAGCAGCTCCACCTGCCCATTGACAGCCTAAAGCTGCGTTACGACTCAAACGGATGAAATACCTAACCTAAGAGTAACCTAAGAATTTCCACAGCATATTTACCGAAAACAAAACAAAAGAATATTATAGCCTCGTACAGAAACAAACTCCCCTTATAAATATTTACCAATAACCAACAATATAATTCCCTACTAAATTATTGTGCAAACAAACTGATTGTTCTGCACATAACTACCAAACACTTTCGTCGGACCGCGACAACTTGCGAACTTTGATAATATAAAGTTGGTGCTTGAAATTGTTCGAGCCCATACCATTGGTTTCCATAACTCGAAATTATTGAGTGAGATTTTACGTTTACATACTTTCAATTTTGGAATTGATTAAAAGCCCAAAGTTCTGGAATTAAACCTATTTTGTTTTCATTTTACGAGTGACAATACAAGTTGGTACATACCACGCAGCTATGGGTACATAGAAAGAAAGAAAGAAAGATTTTTTTTTTATTCTGCTCGAACAAAACGCACACACAACAGAAAACGACAAAATAAGAAATTATACAAAAGTAGCCAAAAGCCTCGTATTCAACCAATAAAAAGTTTGAAATTATTGTTCCTTGCCGTTCGTTCATTGGTACACACATACTATCAACCACCACCGCCACCTTCCACCTTGGTATTCACATACTACCAAGCCTGATCTTCATTCGGGATCATTTGTATTAGCATCTACATGCCTATCTCATGTGTAACACTCATGCTTTTGCAAACTAGATCGTACCAATGAGTTTTAATACAGAAGTCTTTTTTCATACGAACTTGAGTCTGTCTTACCGACATTTAATATATCTTCTGACATTATAAATTTAAAACTGTTCGACACTATATTTCAAACTGTTTGTGTTATTGGAATGTTAACTAGTGATTCATAGTTGTATTTTGTTTTTTGTTTGTATGTAAATTGCATGTTACGCCTTTTTTTTTTTTGATGCTGGGGAATCATCAAATGACTTCTCCCCCTCTGGGCGGAGAGGAACGGCGTGTCAGACTTTTACTGACTAAAACCCACCCGTGTTCCTTCAGTTGCCTGTTGCCAAGGTCCTGGTATCCCTTTCGGACTTTCCCGCAACCCCGGCAGGCATTGCATGTTATGCCTGGATTCAACACAATGGAAAAGTGAATAAATAAAATAAAATAAAATCTTAAGGAGCTTTACTTCTTTTAGAATTTCTTCATCATTCTCCCGTTCCCTTTTCAAATATATTTTTATATACATCCCCATTTTCTACAATCTTACTTTACACATCGTTTTCACCCTGTCTATCATTAACACCACTCATTGTATAATTTCAAACTTTAACCCCATAAAATTTTACTACCATTCTCCATTTCCACACTCGAATGAAACTCGAATCTACCAACTCCCGTTTCCAAAACAGTCTCGGCCCTCACCGTGGTACACCGCAACAATCCAGCACAGTTTGTCGGCCAAACAAATAATTAATCTACAGTGGCTAGAGTTTAATTACTTGTTTGAGTTTGTCTTGTTCGACGTGAACTCACACTAGTACAGGAAGATTTATGTTTTAGTTGGTGGTTGTAAATGCTATGGTGAATTGGACGTTACGGGATGGTCTTGAGTCTCTGATTTTGCCTGTCGTGTCTGACCCTTATGTTGGACTATCTTAAGAATCCATACTTATATATTCTGAGGACCTGAAAAACGCCACAGATCCCGCGATTGACGCCAGACCAGTAGTCTGGGCCCCACTCATGTCAGCGTCCTAATAATAGTTTACCGCACCGGTCGTCGTCATTACGTCAGCGCCGGCTATCGCTGAAAACCAGCGCTGTGACTCTGTCTTGCATAGGGTCGCAGCATTATGCTGAGTGATAGCCGTTTTGCGTGGATGTGATGCATGTTTCCCCTAAACTTTAAGTATATTCTTTCTTTCATGTAACATAAAAATATTATTATACAGCGTCCCGCTTTAATGGTGACATTAATTTAACATACGTATACGATTTCACGTATTCGTTTTATGAAAATATTTGTATTTCATTACACGTGGAGTCGAAAAGAAGGAGTAGACCTGTCTAGTAATTATGACTCTCTTAGTGTAAAACTTAAAGGAAAGGAAATATGAATGCTACATAGATGAAATATCTGTCATAGGTACCTATTGTACACGGATTTGGACACGGTGGAGCATACGGTTGAGGTATTGCTTGGGCGGAGCACCGCCGTGTCCTCGCGGAGGCGATTGGCGGCAATGACCTCTCGCGTCCGGCCCTGGTTCAGGCCATGGTACGGAGCGAGAGGGCATGGGAAGCCGTCACCTCCTTCTGCGAAGCAGTAATGCTCGCGAAGGAGGAGGCGGAACGCGTGAGGGAAAGGCAAAGTTTGCGCCCTCACGCCCCTAACCGCCGCCGTTGGAGACGCCCTGGGCGTCGGGAATCCCAGGCGGATTCCCGGCCACCATAGGCGCGGGCTTGCGGACGGCGAGCAACGGGCAGCTCGCCGTCCGATAAGGACCAGGCCCGGGTCGATGGCGCGTCGTGTTCCACGCGCGCCTCAATGAGATGTCAGCAAAATTGACGGGGTCCAATAGGACCGATGCCTGCCAGGGTTGCGGGAAAGTCCGAAAGGGATACCGGGACCTTGGCAACAGGCAAATGAAGGAACACGGGTGGGTTTTAGTCAGTAAAAGTCTGACACGCCCTTCCGCTCCGCCCAGAGCGGGAGAAGTCATTGGATGATTTCCCAACCTCAAAAAAAAAAAAAAAAAGGTACCTATTGTTTTAAACCTTTTCGAGTAGACTGTTTTATCGGTTTTATGGAATCTGCTGGATGCGGGCAACGCAAGACTGTTCGCTATGTTAATCCTTGGAAATGTTCAGTTGCAGACGTCTTTCGGCTGAAATAATTATGATGATGACGAAAAGAAAACTTCATTACTGTGATAGACTCTGTTGGGATGACATTGCTGAATGTTGTCCCATTTTATGGCCAATAGGATTCAGTACTAGCCAGGTTGAATTCTGCAATAATTTAGGAGAGGTATGTCTGTACATAGCGCCTAGTTTTAGCGAACAGTATTGAACATACACGTGAAACCTAGAATAACAGTAATTCCAGATGGCTTAGATATTTGACAATTAATTTCCCTAACCTAAATCAATTTTGAGTTTGAAAACACAAAACATTAATGTATAGAATAATCAAATTATGGGTGAGTGACAATGTTATATCTGTGCAGCAGTTCTGTATACCTACATAATTATGTAGGTAGGTAAACAGAACAAACTTTCGTGGTTTTTATAGCAATAAAGCATCAAGACTTGTCTACGAGATACATACTCGAAAAAAGGCAGATCAATACACAACAGACGTCTTTTTTGTTGATGAATATTATGTAAAACATGTTCCATTGTGGTGAAATAATTAATATAATTATGATAATTATGTACGAGTATTGTGTTAGTCCAATAATTATTGTTGTAGATTCTGGGTTGCTTGAAGTATTCTTGATCGAAGGGTAGCTTGTTAGAAGATATATGTAATTACTATAATTACTATAAGTATCTATATCGTCAGTGGAAAGGCGAAAATGCTAAAGCGCCAAAATGGTACTTTTGGGAAATAAACTTTAAAGTTAAGACTTTAAAGTTCATTTGACGATATAGGTATTACCCAAAGTAGTAAGCTTTTAGTGTCAAAATAATTTATTTGCTGTGTATGAAAGTCCTGTCGAATATAATATGGTTTGAAGGGAAAGGATTTCACAAAGTAAAGCACAGAAAGACAAGGCTAAACATTTGTTTAATTAGACTTTATTCAATGTTGGCAATAGTATACCATACACAACAACATAATCATACGCAATAATTACGGTATAATATCAAATTACTTAACTTACGTGACACCCGCTGGTCTATTCCAAACAACAGTACCATAATATAAATGTAATTATTAATTAAATAATTATAATCAATAATCATAATGTTAATGTGCATTAGTTTACAATTTACGTACGGTGAAAAATGGTGACGGAAAACACCGTTAGCAACGATCTTTTCAAAAATGTGGTTGATGTTATGTCATGTGACAGTTGAATTTATTTTTAAAGTAAAAACGATACCTCCAGTAAGCAAATCACTTTCACCAGGGTCAAATTGCTCATGCGAAAACAAATGCCGTTCGTGGTCCCTATTCAAATCAAGAATGCGGTCGTCTGCGAGGATCCGACGACTGGGCAGGTGCCGGTGTAGAAGACCCAGCTGTTTGAAGATCAGGAGAAAAAATGAGAATGTAAGTTACTCACTAGACGTCTGAAAGAGGACATCGCCATTGAGGTCGACCGTGGCGAAGGGAGTGTGACGATCTGATCATATTTGCGGGACCGACATGGTCAGAGATCGCTCAAAACAGGGACATTAGGAAGGAGAAAGGATAGGCCTTTGCCTGTTTATGAGACACTATTGACCAGGAAAAAACAAAGTTTATTTTATTATATAAACGCTGTTGCCTCGTTGGTATATTGGCAGTACGACTGCTCGCTCAGCAGTTTGCAAGAGAGCTAGGTTCTGGGTTCAATCTCAGAGCCTTGCTTAGTGAAATCGCGTCTTTGTTTTAGAACTGGGCCCTGTTTATCAAAAGTTACAAGTCTACACGTTTAAAAGTTACCTAGAATGTTAATTTTCGTTAAATTCATAGCTCATGTGCATATTCATAATCAGCCTTAATGTTTCCACTGCTGATACACGGGCATCAGGTCATCTCTCTCTTTTGACCACATTTTAAAAAAGAAAATCGAATTTAAACATTTATTGCGGTATTTAAGCACGACACTTGTAAACTTGTAAGACGGAGTAGAGAGTCGCCGGACACTCTTAGGATTTGTTATGATTTTCTACAAGTTGTAACTTACAGATAATTTTTTGATAAACAAAATCACCAATAAAAGTGTAAAAATATAAGTACTTGTGAACTAAATATTGACATTTGGTAATACAAGGCTTGTAAGTTTTGATAAACAGGGCACTCTGGTTAATAGTAACAAGCTCGATTAGTGGAAAAGTCTTGCTTTCTGGTACTAGTGACTACCAACCTATCTGGCAAAATTTGGGCGTACCTACTATACACCCCTGCTTACCCCCTCGATGAATACTTTACGAACGTTATGATACCTTTTGTTTTGAGGTTTGGAAATCATCAAATGACTTGTTCCACTATGGGCGGAGCAGAAGGGCGTGTCAGACTTTTACTGACTAAAACCCACCCGTGTTCCTTCAGTTGCCTGTTGCCAAGGTCCCGGTATCCCTTTCGGACTTTCCCACAACCCTGGCAGGGAAACGTTATGATTACCTAATGTTTTATATCGCAATAATTAGTCATAAAGTTTCGATGTCTTTTTTTTATCAATCTTTTTCGTGATATAGTACCACTGCTTGGCAAAGGTTTTCTCAACCGCTTTCCACTCTTCCTTGTTCTTTGATTTCTCCGGGCGATCTCACATTCTTCTAGATCATCAAGCCAGAACCTAGCACTTTAAATTATGTTCTTCTTTCAGAACTGTCCATGTGCGACACACAGATGTAATTGCTCAGAAACATCATCAACTAACAACGAGTCTCCGCGCATCAAGAATCTTTGTAGGTTTACTATCGACGCATACTTTACTTAAATACACGCACTGACTAAGCTATCATTATGTCTACTTATTTAGTAACTACCCATGCCTTCTCCGAATGAAGACAGGACTGCCATTGCACATTATCTTGTATCTAGCCCTTGCGGTTTCATCTCCTCCTTATCTTTACATATTATAAAACAAAGTCCTCCGCCGCGTCTGTTTGTCTGTTTGCAATAAACTCAAAAACTACTGCACCGATTTTCATGCTGTTTTCATCAATGAATAGAGTGGTTCTCGACGAAGGTTTTGGTATAATAATCGACTTCCACGCAGGCGAAGCCGCGGGCATCAGCTAGTAGGTTATAAAAAGTATCACATGGTATGTGTTAATCTGTATGTGTACTGTTTGCTTTCATCCTATAATAGTTTCCTTTCCATTACGGAATTAACAATTTTTACAAAATAATATAACATCACGCCTGTAATTCCCGAAGGGCAGATTAAGCAGAGGTTGAGAAGTGTACTTTAGTACGTCCACATTTCGCCAGTTATCAATCAATCAAAATATTTTATTTCACATAAGCCTACATGGGCACTTATGAAACGTCAGAAGCTAGGTGCACGGTTCCAATTGGTCGTTTCCTATGGAGAAGAGCCGGCAAGAAACTCCATGGTTACTCTTTTAAAAGATAATTGGCTTTTACAATATTTTCGAATTACAGTGTTAATAGTTATGGGAGGACAGTGTAGTAGGCCTTTCAAAAAGTTTCAGATAAAGTACATAAAAAAATAAAAATAAATTAATTAAAATTAAAAGTCTACAGTTCACTAAGCCTACGACGTTCTCACATTCACAAGATAGAAAGGAATCTATATACGATAAATAAGATACTACAGATAAAAACCTATTTAAACCAAATGACATGATTGCCATTACAACTGTAACAAATCTGAATAATTAGTTATGTTTAAGTCCCATAATTATATACATAATACTGGGCGAGCTTATTTACCATAGTGACCTCTAAACAACTGGCCGGAGCGCGCGCATATCCAATTAACACCTAAGTTATTAAGTTAAGATGTTTTCTATTTTTAATTAGAAGTGTAGGGGCTAAATTGTTTTAATTGATGTCTTACAGAATATTTTTTAAACCCTTTATGGAAAGTTTCTGAAGCAAGCTTAATTGTCTTTTTCTTAAAAAATTAGAACAAAATCTCGTATTTATCCTTAGCTTCGATTGTTAGAACCACAACACAATATGCCAAAACTACTTTCGTTTTGATAGATGTCAGGCAAGATGATAATTATATTTACAAACAAAAATAAAATAATCAACATATTTTGATACATCCAATCCCACACTTAACCAAAAACTTAGAAAGTAATTTATGAAAGTTCTTCCCGGTATTAAAGTTAGCGCCAATGTTTACTCATCAATAGTTTACTCATTTGGACTAAATTAAGGGCTCCGAAGAGTTATCAACACTTACGTGAGGAGGGAAAGAGATGGAAAATGTAAGGGGCATTTTACATTGAAGCTTTATCCAAACTGAAGTGACACACGCGCGGGATGCGAGACAAAAAACGCTCGCGTCGATTATGACAACAAACTTGTATGGATGCATTCAAACTGGCGCGAATAGTTGCATGACTTCCTAAGTCAACGTTCGCACAGACGTAAAAATATCGCGGCGGGTTTTAATCGCGCACTGGATTTTCAATTCTCGATGTTGAGCCGAGCGTTGAGAATCCAATAAAGTGCGTCCTAGCGCGTTGAAAGAACACACTGTTGGATTTTCAACTCTCGGCGCTAACAAGAACGTTGAAAATTCAGTGCAAGAAAATAATCGCCGCCGGCTAATCATTAAAAACAATTGACGCGCGCAATCACGTCTCACACTCCGAGCGTTATGTCATCAATTTCTTTGATCGAAGACTCGCCACGGTCCGAGGTCTAGCATAGTATTACAACCTATATTCCTACTTGATCTTGCAGTAAAACCTTTTTTTTTTTTTTAGGGTGGGAAATCATCCAATGACTTCTCCCGCTCTGGGCGGAGCGGAAGGGCGTGTCAGAATTTACTGACTAAAACCCACCTGTGTTCCTTCATTTGCCTGTTGCGAAGGTCCCGGTATCCCTTTCGGACTTTCCCGCAACCCTGGCAGGTTGCAGTAAAACCTAGGTATGGTATAATAATGACGAAGAACTTTGATCCTAGTCACAACTACTAAGCGTAATGACCATCTTGTTCTCATCAAGCGAAGGACTAAATAATACTACATCATTACAAAATACCAGTAGCGAGTGAGTGGAGGAGCTCGTGGCTAAGCAATAATAGCCGCACGGGTCGATTCATCAGGTTAAGCTACGCTTGCTGGGATTGGTTCGTAGATGGGTGACCATCTTTACATATCGAAACTCCTTCGTGCCTCGGAAAGCACGTTAAACCTTTGGTCCCGGCCGTCATTTGTTGATCTTTGACAGTCGTTACGGGTCGTCAGAAGCCCGGAAGTCTGACAACCAGTCTTGCTAAGGGGTATCGTATTACCCTGTTACTAGCTTGTGGAGGTCAGATAAGCAGTCGCTCCATGTAAAATACAGGTATTCAGCTGCATCCGGTTGGACTGGAAGCCGACCCCAACATGGTCGGGAGAAGGCTAGGCGGATGATGATTAAAAAATACCGGTATCAAACCCTTTTAAAAGGACATCAGGACTTCTGACCAGTTGACTATACCTTTACAAGCCGTTAGCGTCGGTACTGATCCAACTTAGATTAGTTGTTCGCTGCGTCTTCCGCAGTAATTACCGACGCGACGTCCGCACTAGCTACAGTTAATATTACTTCTTGATATGGCAGCCTGGTACTTTTGGTGACGTAACACACTTAAATATGACTTCTTTTATAATTTATGGTAATTTGGTAGGTTGTTACATATGCCTGGTAGGTTTAGTTTTGATCAAAAAGCAAAGCATTTATTTCAATTATACTATTTACAGGCACTTTTAAATTGTCCAGGAGTCGATCAGTATGTCAGAAAGTTGAAGCTAGAAGCCTGTTCCAAAATGTAGTTAATGAAGTACTTATCCGACGACCCACCTAGCTGGCATTAAAATACTGCATTTCTCGACGATTCAGGTAGTATAGTAGAAGTAGTTAGTAATAATCCTACTATCCTACTATCCCATCCTTCCTACTAATATTATAAATGTGGAAGTTTGTGTGTTTGGATGTTTGTTACTCAATCACGCAAAAACGGCTTAATGGATTTGGATGAAATTTGGCAAACAGATAGTTTATAACCTGGATTATACATAGGATACTTTTTATACCGATATTCCCAAGGGATCGACACTTCCGTGGGGGAAACCGCGGGGCGCAGCTAGCAGTAGATAAAACCCTCTACAACCATTCGTGACGTCGGTCGTCATCACCTACACCAAAACTCATATTCAGAACATTTTGATAGTGTAATCTATTCAGTAGCCTGGTGCCTTAAACGGTATGTTCACCCTTCTATAACAGTACTTATTACCTATCTATAACATAACTAGCGAAATATAGACTTAGCTTATGTATACATATTATAAATTAAAGTGACTTTTCGTTTTTGTCTGTTATGTCCGCGTTGTTCTTCTTAACCACGACACAGATTTTGATGAGGTTTTCCCCATCGCTTAGAGAATTTATTCCGGATGGTTTATGTGTATAATACGTTAGTGTTTGTGTTACATATAACTAAGAAATCTCGATATTTTGTCAAGTCTAAAAAACCATGCAAAGCAGGAGTGCGCCGCTAGTGTATGCATAAACTAAAGATTTATCTATAACTAGCTGCCCGCCCCGGCTTCACACGGGTAGCATTAAGTACTTATTTATCTACGGCGCACCTACCTACCTACCCTACCTACCCTACCTACCCTACCTACCCTACCTACCCTACCTACCCTACCTACCCTACCTACCCTACCTACCCTACCTACCCTACCTACCCTACCTACCCTACCTACCCTACCTACCCTACCTACCCTACCTACCCTACCTACCCTACCTACCCTACCTACCCTACCTACCCTACCTACCCTACCTACCCTACCTACCCTACCTACCCTACCTACCCTACCTACCCTACCTACCCTACCTACCCTACCTACCCTACCTACCCTACCTACCCTACCTACCCTACCTACCCTACCTACCCTACCTACCCTACCTACCCTACCTACCCTACCTACCCTACCTACCCTACCTACCCTACCTACCCTACCTACCCTACCTACCCTACCTACCCTACCTACCCTACCTACCCTACCTACCCTACCTACCCTACCTACCCTACCTACCCTACCTACCCTACCTACCCTACCTACCCTACCTACCCTACCTACCCTACCTACCCTACCTACCCTACCTACCCTACCTACCCTACCTACCCTACCTACCCTACCTACCCTACCTACCCTACCTACCCTACCTACCCTACCTACCCTACCTACCCTACCTACCCTACCTACCCTACCTACCCTACCTACCCTACCTACCCTACCTACCCTACCTACCCTACCTACCCTACCTACCCTACCTACCCTACCTACCCTACCTACCCTACCTACCCTACCTACCCTACCTACCCTACCTACCCTACCCTATCTACCTACCTACCCTATCTACCTACCCTACCTACGTACCTACCTACCCTACCCTACCGGGAACGGGATAAAAAGTATCCTAAGTCCGTCTCCTTGTTCTAAGCTACCTTCCCGCCAATTTTCAGCCAAATCGGTTCAGTAGTTTCGGAGCCTATTCAATGCATACAAACAAACAATCAAATCTTTCCTCTTTATAATATTAATAATAATTACCCCACCGCCGTATCTCTACGTTGACGTCGTGGTGGGGCTTGCGCGCTCCGAACTCTAGGTCTGCGCCGGTAGAGTTTACTTTGCCGGAACGGGTCTAGGGTGAGGAGCCAGACCAAGAGAGATACAAAAACCCGCAGGGCAGCATGTGTCGAGCTGTTGGGTAGTAGCGACCCCACGGACCCTACCTCCCGGAAGAAGTCTGGTTCCTCATCTCTGGCTTGTCTTTATTGGCCGGCTGGAGTGAACACTGACGAGGAACAGAACTCCCACTCATTCTTGCCTTGATTGGCCGGCTTGAGTGGAGATTCGCAAGAGCAATTATGTGCTCGGAAGAAGGAAGTATTCCAGTAAGATGCTGGTAGGGATCTTGACCGTACTTCCGGGATGGTCCTGATAGCCGTGGAATACCTCTCCACTCCTCTTAAGCACCTCAGGACATGTTGCCCCCTTGTCGCTACGTCACTATGTGCTAGCGACCGTTTTCGGGGGCCCATTATTGAGTGTGCAAGTCACCCCCTGCCGTTTTATCTGTGTATTTTATATAAAATATTGGTCAGGCAGGGGCCATAATCTTCCCATAGTTCAAGATAACCAGTTCACTAAGCCACCCAAATCCATAATCCAATATCTTTGTTTCCATAGCTTGCAATAGTCCTACACCAACCGGGGGTTGTCCTTGGGTGCACTTGCCTAGTGCATACAGGGATAATCGTCGGTTGGTGCCTCATTCCATTAAAAACATCTAACGAGCCTCTGCGAGTTGGCTTCGGCCCCTCGTACGCCTTCTAAAAGACCGGGACCCCATGGTCCCGAGATATGTAAACATATATAAAAATAATAATATATATAGTATACATTATAACACGAGTCCCTTACAAAAAAAAGTGTTTATGCTAGTTGTCACAACAATCCTTACCATTAAAAAAACGTTTCACATTATCATTATTAAGGCGTCGTCCCACGAACCTACATCTCATAATGTTTTGTGCAACACGCCCGTATTCCCAGAAGGACCCCGAGTAGGTACCGTTTTACACGGTTCATGTAGCAAAGGTTATTACATTGTATGCCTTAGAAACTGTAATTTTTGTTATTACACTGAAGCACGTAGCTCTGAAATAATTTTCATTTTTAGAGCAAGCATTTTGTGGTATAAAATTGTATTTTTTTACTTAATTCCTGTTTACTGACATATAAATTACTCCTTTGATGATCCTAATGACACATGAATTATTCATGGCTTGCTATGCAATTTTTTTTACTAATATAGCTACCAAAATACTCTGAATTTAAATGATTATAATTATAATTATTGTTATTACTCAGGTAGGTACTTCAAATTAGTATTGTGCATTTAATTAAATAATGAATTTTATTTTCCTCCTAAAATCCTTAGAATCCTTAGTTTATTACATGACATCAGAAAGACTCAAAAAAAAAATCTACAACACTCTGGCTTCAAAGACGTGGTATGTATAAAGTCTTATGACATAATAAAACTTGTGCCCTATAGAGCAATAAACTGTAAGAATGAGTAATTAAATTAATTTGCATGAAGAACTAATGAAAAAGGTACTTTCTAAATTATTTCTCGTCTGTTTTATTTGACAAGGCAAAGTCAGGAGGTGTATGTTGTGTTTACTGTGTACACGTTTAATGCAGTAGAACTCCTTGTGAAGGAATTTCCCTCTGGAGTTATTCTAATATCCCGTCATTTATATTTTTTTTATCTTTCAAGTGTATTGGTAACGGTACTGATAGCCACACTGCGCTTGCCAGACGTACGTTCGCTCTTTATTTTTGTTGATAGGCGTTATTACTGGGTTCTGTTTTGAATGTGAGTGCCATCGAAACAGACACTAAAAAAAACGCGTTTTTAACTTACCGATTTGGTTAGCAATCTTGATGATAGATGGATAGTCTGCAAGCTAAGATAACCATTTTTTTTTGTACCGGTTTTGAAAATCCTCATGGTTGTCCTCCGCCCTGTGGCGGGCGGATGGCTCTGTCACTCTTACTGACTAAAACCCACCTCGGTGTTCCCTTCCGACGCTTGGACCGGAGATCATGGGATCTCGTGCGCAACTTAACTGAGGAGGGTCGCCGGGTTGTTTTAATATATCAACTTCACCAACATAATCGGCCTATAAATCAATCCTTCCTGGGCATAAAATTCTCCAATCACACGCTATTTAATTCTATCTTCGGCAACTATATAATCCTTCAGCCAACTACCATTAATATTCAGCTTGTTCATAATTAAATAAAATTTAAAAAAATTGTTTATCCCAACATTTCGCCTCGTATACCCCAACCCTAACAATAGTGAATCTCATATGCACATCACATGCAGATCTTTTGTGCGGACCCACAATGGCCATCAGAAGCAAACTTTTTAGTTTGTTTTATATGAAAACAAAACACCATTGTTCGTTGCTTTATTTTAAAAATACATTTTTTTTGTTTAAATTTTACTCGCGTTGCTTGTTTTGTTCGTCGCGCGTCGTTTAGTTTTTTGATGTATCAACTTTCACTAACGTAATGTTGTGCAAGGCACAGGCATAAGGTACTTGCTTCTACCCGACAGAACTCAGCTCAGTACTCAATTCTAGGTATATTTATTTTTGGTGACAGCTCATAAACTGTTTATTTGGTTCAACAGCAATTCTTTTAACACTTTCCTTCCTCACTCATGTAGAAAAATATTTCCCATGCGGCACGCTTCTGTCAATATTTAATATTGGCTACAGTTTTCATTAGCTACGGAACCCTAAAAGAACAAAGTAACAAGAACATTACCAATATGACGCAATATAAAGTTGGTTAATAACGCTATTTGCGGTCGAAATGAACACGGTGCGAAATTGCGTTAGCGAATTAAATTTAATATGTGGTGAAACAAAGTATGATTCGCCGAATTTACTGCTGATATTAATAAAATGTAACCCAAATTTTACATTTTTTTTGGGGTTGTTTTTGGGGTCGTTTTCAACATTTTTATTATATTTGACTAGGGGTCGAATGCAGGTTCAAATAGTCACGGGTAAGGTTCAAGTTTAATTCTTCTGATCTCTGTTACCTAGGTAAAACATCAAACAGCGATAAACCTAAAACTGAGTACAGAAACAGAACCATCGCTCCGGACGGCTAGACATGTTCAAATTAGCTCAAACCTACTGCGTCGCGGTCCAGATTCACTGCTATACAAAGTTTTTTTTTAATGGTCTTGCTAATATCCTGGCACTGTCACTTTTTGGTTTTTGCAAACCCGTGACAACTTTTGATGCGATCAGCAGGCGTAGCATGGCGCTTTCTATTTTTACGAAGAATAAGACATAGCTTTTTCTATATAAAGTAACATTTCGTTTCTTCATTTTTGACATCGCACCGTAGAAATCCTTCTACAATCTGTCATTTTGTCTTTCATTTATATCGATCTTTGTCTAGGTATTTTAATATGTAGACTATTTCGGAAGAAAGTTTTGTATCCTTACTGTCAAAATCACACTGACAACTGAAATTTGTCTAAGGAAGTGAAGATAATTTGATTTTGGAAACGCCAGTAGAAAACTATCTACTCGACGGCCGCAAAGTATAAACGGTTATCTACAAAATCATTATTTTACAAGAGAGCGTTTTGAACGCAAAACTGTGATAATTGATAGAAGAACAAAGCTCTCTTCTCCTATTTATATCATTTAGTTAATAGGGCATAAATACCAAGGAAATAGTTAAGGCCAGTGTTACTGTAAAATTGTTTGATCTAAAATACGTTACTTCGACACTTTGAGAAAAATTGTTGTAGTTGATGTGACTTAATCAGTAAAAATTGAGAATGAAACAAAAAAAAAATCTTATGACAAAACAAAGAATTCTGAGTCGAATTATGTAAAAGAGTGAATTTCGTTAAAAGTGCAGTTGACTCTTTTTACTTAGCTGCCTTCGTACTGTCTACACGGAACGTCATTTTTGTCTACTCTTCCGTCGACAAAACGGTGCTTATGCACAATTCCTCTAATTTGACAAAAAAGCAATTCATAATTTGTGAACCATTTTACGAATCTCCATCGAAAACTGTCAAACAGATAAATTATTTCGTAATATGAATTACACGCAGATCATAAGAATTGTCAGTTTGTGACATTTTACGATGATTCATAATATCTTCATAATATGACTCTGCTAAAGTGACCGTTTTAAGCCCCTGTCCTAATAATTTCACATAAAATTTATTCGCATAATTTATAATTGATTCACATAGAACTGCTGTAATGTATTTTAACTAAGCAGCCCATTTTTACTTGGTAAATAGGCAGTCCTTTAAAAATGATAATTCAATTTTCCGTCTATCTAAAATTAAAAAGTTTCTCTCCAATACAATTCCTCCACATTTGCATTGTATTTTCCCTCAAGATATTAAACTAAAATCAGGAACAAGCTCAGCACTGTTTCAAGCATTGCTAAGAAGGCTCAAAGTGAATGAAACTACCACAACACACTCCACAAATTATACGAAAATCAACCCTATGTCTCAAAAAATAAAGATTACAGTGACTGCTATGATGACTATGCCACTAACCTTAAAACACTTCTGAATGCAAATATGCTGCAATCTAGATGCATTCAAGAAAAAGTCGCGCAGATTTTTGTGTCTAGTAGCTTTCAGTTTAAGAAGGAAGAGAGTTTTAAGTAGTCACTAACTTTGCTTACAAATTGCTTTTCTAATCTTCTCTTTGCAAGCGTTTTCTCTTCATTGCATTCGACGAAAAGACGCTATGTGTGTATTTTTGTGTAGATCGTAAGTTTAGAAAAAGTTTTGGAAGTAGTAGAGGTCGTTGTAAAAGAGTTTGTTCGGGAAGGATCTAGCTGTAAATACGTGCAAGGATGGTGTTTCGTAAAATAATACAGGCATACGGGATTTTCAACTTTGTGTCTGGTAAATAAAATTGAATTGATTAAAAGAGTGTCCGTGGAGTTTCTTAACCGTTCTTGTCCGGAACCTTAGGCTTTAGAATGACCCCTTGACAATTCAAAAGTGCCTGTAATTGGTTTATTGGAAACAAATGCTTTGAGCTGAGTTGAAGACTAACAGCCAAACAAAGTTGCTTTCTTTTAGTGTGAAGGATATTGAGGTTATTGCTAGATTTCAACGTTAAAAACGGATTTATGGACGGACGGATTGGACAAAGCTTTAGGGGTATGAGGAACAGGGTATAAAGTTCACTCATCCACCATAGAAAAGGGAGGATCCTCCTACCAGACGGGTGTTGTGTCCGGCGGGCAACTGCCCGATGATTGATATTGGATTTTTGTATATATGTTCACTGCACGGTAAACTCTAATTGCGCGATGCAGGATTTTTGTGACGTCAGGATTTTTGTGTGACGTCAGGTCTTTGATGCGTAGTTCGAATGTGGCGATGTAGGTACCGCTACAAAACAAATTGCAAAGATGTAATTAATATCAAGCCTAAGCTATAAGCAACATAGAGGATATACATTTGTATTAAAACCAAAAGTTTTTATTTAGAAGTCAAAAAACGAGGAAATTCTAACGACTATTTCGGTATTATTTTCCTCCTCTAAAAAAAGGTTTAATCTTTATTTTCCTTTCACCCCAAAATAACTCTAACAAAAATAATTTAATTTCCGAAACACCCTCACAAAATTAGTAATCATATAAAAAGGGAAATACCACTTAGCGTTCATGCTCTAAAAACATAAGCAAATTCGATGTGATGTAAGGAAACAGACTGCCATTATGGGGCTATTCCGCACACCTGTTCTACGTAGATTGAAACAAGTCGACGGAATTTTAAACGGAATGGAAGGGATTCGGAAGATAAGGGTGTAATACTGATATGAAATTGACCCCTCTGTGAATAATTGTGTATTAGATAGTGTAGCACGTAAAATTGCCACGCATACAACGTGGCAATGCTTCCAGTTTCAAGAATATTCTGGCAGAACATAATACTATTCTCTAAAAAAAAAAAGTAGTAAAAACTAAAACTCAACTACGACTAAAAAGGTATAAACTAGACACCACAGACTGACAAATTAAAAATCCGGAGTCACACGTGTTAGGGCATAAATCGAACAGATTACGTGTGACTCCAGATTTTTAATTTGTCTGTCTGTGGTGTCTAGTTTATACCTTTTTAGTCGTAGTTGGGTTTTAGTTTTAATTTTAACTTTTTTTTTTAAATTCTATTGCGTTAAATTATTTCAATAAAATGTTTCAGGTTAGGGATATATTTTACCTACAAATATGCAATAAAGTGAAAACCGCAAAAATTTTAGTTATTAGATATTGATACTTCACCGTCGATAAGCAATGTCCTAGAATATTAAAAACACAACGTTTCTGTCTGTCTGTCCTTGAGTGCTATGATAACTTGACAACCGATGATTTGATTTACGCAAGTTTTGTTTCATAGATAGTTAAAAAAGGGCGGAGCTGGTTTTTTCAGACATTTGAATCTATATTTATCAATTCTTTTACATATTTTTCAAAAAAATATTTTTTTGAACACACTAATTTAAATAAAATAATTACATCAACCTGAAGTAAAAATCCTGTAACCCAAAACCAAAATCACTTCAAACTGTCTGAAAATACCAGAGATATGAGGTAACATACAAACAAAAAGACAAATAGAGCCTCCTTTTTCAAAGTAGGCTAAAACCACCAAGTACCCTTATGCCGCTTCCTGGCACCCTACATTTGTAACTTGAAACGAATGCCTCTAAGAATAAAAGATTACTTCTAACATCCTTCTTTACCGTGTAAAGTCGTTTGCTGCTAGTTAATTTGTTACTTTAATTAGGTACTAATGACGGAAGCGAGTTTGAAAACAAGGAAAACGGGGTCTTTTGTATTGTTTAGGTATGGTGCTCGTGGCTACGTAATAACAGCCGCACGGGTCGATCTCTCAGGTTAAGGTTCGCTTGCCGAGGTTGGTCCGTGGATGGGTGACCATCTTTACATATCGAGACTCCTCCGTGCCTCGGAAAGCACGCTAAGCCGTTGGTCCTGGCTGTCATTTGTGGATCTTTGACAGTCGTTACGGGTCGTCAGAAGCCCGAAAGTCTGACAACCAGTCTTACCAAGGGGTATCGTATTACGCAGTTACTGGGTTGTGGAGGTCAGATAGGCAGTCGCTTCATTTAAAATACTGGTATTCAGCTGTATCCGGTTAGACTGGAAGCTGACCCCAACGTAGTTGGAACAAGGCTAGGCAGATGATGAGGTATGGTGCTCAAGATAAACGGTATGGTACGGTTGAGGGGCAGAACTGGTTAAGGTTAATTTTTACTTGTGCCAAATTATTGTTCTGGCTTAACATACGAGTAGCCAACATGTTGAATGAAAATGACAGTTCGAGAAGTTGACATACGCCTGTTCTGTGGGAAAATAATTTGTTTGAAAATTGCTTAACATGAGGAGCATCTCACAACGTTTGCCGATACGCTGCCTCCTCTCTAGGACTCGTCTGTAGTCATGGCTACTTTAATTCGCTTATTCTTGCAATTTTCATCAGTAACTCCAATTCTTTCCCGGATAAATCCATGTTATTTTCTTGATTGATTAATCATAGAACAAAGGCTTTGCAGATAGTTCCACTTAGCCCAAAATCCTAAGAAGCTTGCGATTTGAGCGTAATAATCCCAGCACAATCAGAATAAGTAATCTTGTTATCTCTTATCTATCTACTCTTATGTTTCATTTGGTATTCCCTTTAGCTCTAATGCCCGTACAATTAATGTTTCTCGAGTAATTAACTGCGAATTTTCTTTAAGTAATTGTTAGTGAGATGGTTTCTTTGAAGTTTTGGTATTATGGAGATAAAAGGCGAATTTACGAAGCAGCTTATTGCAGGTCTGCTGTTACTAGGATACGCGTAAATATTTTTTTTTTATTTTTTTTTCAAAATGTATATTATATTCGTTATTGTATGTATATTCGTCGTATGACTGAGTGGATTATTATGCAGAAAATGTCTAGAGGCCTAAATGGGATAATGTCTTCTTTATTCTACTGGAGCTAAGGGCGGTAATTGTTTTTTTTTTAATGTTTTTGTTTTTTAAGTCAGGATTTGGCAAAGTTATACTGTTTCTCTAGCTTCTTATAAGTTCAGCTGTATTTAAGTTACTTGACAGATTAGGTATTATTGTGAAAACAAAAAAATATTTATTTTCAAAAGGGTAATCGTTTATTATGTAGCATATTTACTCATGAGTGATTAGTTCAACTACTCAAAACTTTGGTGTCGAAGTCTGAACCAAAAACTATTAACCTGTATGACCGCGGACGGGCCGCGCGCGGACCTAAAACTATTGTAGTTAATTAGAAAGTCCTTGAAGAATTAAAAAAAAATATGGTACTTTTTAATCACCAAATTATTTATCGAAAACACAAAATCTAATCCGTTTCTATACAGGTATGAAGTACAAGAGTGAAAACTTTAACCACTAACATCTTCAATAAAAATTCACTCACTTTGATCGGGTCCTAAATCAAGGCACGTTTTATAGTTACTAGCATATTGATAACGAAGCTTTCAAACTCTAACATCGAATATTTGCCAAAATCCAATTTCTGTACATACATAGCCACATAATTATATAAATCTGTTCAAAGTCAGATCTCAAACTGTGCTCGGATCGCAGGTAGAATAAATTAACACAGAGATACCGTGAACATGTGTTGTATGTTGGAGTAGGTAACTTGGAAGTGATGTGACAGTTTAATTTCGTGTTGGGGCAAAAAAATTTGAAGGTAGAATTTGGAGTTTGTTTTCGGATGTTAGGAAGAAAAGTGAGGGAAATATAGTTATGTTTTGAATTAAATTTTTTCAGTAAAAGTTGATCAATAAAAAGAATCATTCAAATCGGACTACTCATTAAAAAGTAACGCGCGGTCATACATTAAAAAAAAATTACGGGTCGTTTTGAGAACCTCCTCCTTTTTTTTCGTCGTTTAAAGAAGGTGAAGCCTGTCGCTCATTTAATGATATTGTTTGATTTGTCGTTCAGTTTTTGGAACAGACTTCTTTTTTTTTATGTTAGCCTACAATGTCCCACTGCTGAGCAAAGGCCTCCCCCAAATCTTTCCAGAGCCACCTCAATCCAACCCAATCCAACAGAATTCTTGAAGATTTAAAAAACTGGACGAATGACAATAATGCGTACAAGTACACGAGCATTGTGTTAAAACTCGTCAGGGTTCTAACACGCAGCCTTTTTATCCAAACCCGTGATCAATACTTATATGCTTTCCACATGTACTTTTCAAATTACACGCACCATCTAACACAACATTACCTCCTCATATTTTCTGACTTCCATTACATCCCCTCCCAGCATCCATATTGTGGGCTTAATCTGCATGTCGTTACGAGCCGTGTCTCAACTCATCCATAATTCACATAATGAGTACAAGCAGAATACTGTAGAGACGAAATAAGTTATTCACAGAGCTAGTTATTTAGATTTTGCTGGTCATGATGGCCGTAATGTAGACTATCTTTACATACCGAGACTCCTCCGTGCCTCGGAAAGCACGTTAAGCCGTTGGTCCCGGCTCTCATTTGTGGATCTTTGACAGTCGTTACGGGTCGTCAGAAGCCCGCAAGTCTGACAACCAGTCTTACCAAGGGGTATCGTATAACCCAGTTACTGGGTTGTGGAGGTCAGATAGGCAGTCGCTCCATGTAAAATACTGGTATTCAGCTGCATCCGGTTGGACTGGAAGCCGACCCCAACATAGTTGGGAAAAGGCTAGGCAGATTATGATGGCCGTAATGTAGAACGAATGGGTTTTTAAGGAGATTCAGGGGGTTCAATTTTTTTTCAGTAGGGTTTTTTCTTGAATTTCTAAAATAAAGGAAAGGTACTCATGTTGAGAAAGAGATGCATATTAAGCTTAGAATATTCCCACTGCTGGGATACAGGGCTTATCTCTGTGAGAGGGCCGTACCGCCGTAGAGACGTACCTAATAGACCACGCGGGCCCAGTGCGGGCTGGTGGATGTCACATGTCTTCGAATTTTTGTTCCAGGACATACCGGTTTTCTCGATGTAGAGAAAAATTAGAAAAATGAGAAATTTATTCCTTAATCATAGGAAGAAATTAGAGGAATAAAGTACGATTATAATGTGTAAACAGGTGGAGAATAGAAAAATATTTAAAAAAATCTAAATGAAGAAGTATGAAGCCTTGTAAATATCAAAAAATTAGGGACAGAGATAGAATAAACAGCAATAAAAGATAAAAGGAAGAAATATGCTGCCATTTGATCAAAACGACTCTGAAAAGATTTTTTGTAGACGAAGTTTACTTAAAAATACAATAGACGTAGATATATTTAGTAACCTATTCCACTTAACTATTCTTCATGCGTCATAAACAGCCTGTAAGAAATCGACACGTGTTTCACCTCTCAACGGGGCATCCTCAGGATGACGATTGACCAATTGCAAACCAGAACACGACGTGTTGCCACACCGACCGCTGGACGCAGAGCGCTCTGCATCCAGCACGTTTTTTATGACTCTTTAAGAGTAGTTAAGCGGAATAGGTTACTAAATATATCTACGTCTATTGTATTTTATAATGGATTCCCGCAAAGTCACACCTGAATCAATTAACTATTCTAAGAATTATGTGGGAAATTTTTCGAAGTTTACTGTTGAAAAATCTCAGCCTTAATCAAAATAAGGGTTTTAATAAGGTCTGATCATCTGAAGACTCGGCAAACATTATTTTAACTCTTTAAGAATTATTTAACGTCTTGTTTATTTCAGTTCGATTTCAACTGACAGAATATCTTAAACCTTAAAATCGTCATTAACCTTCTGTGGGCGTAGAAGGAACGGGTATTACGTTACCGTTTAAAATTTCTCATATAATTCCAGATCCCGCAAAATAAACACCCCTAGCCGAATCAGGGGTGCTAATGAGCCCAATTTCTGCTTTAAAATTAATGAAGCATTTTAAATCTACATTTTGTAAAAATGTTTACAATCTCTCGTTATTGAAACTAATTAGAGTTCAAAATGACGTCATCAGAAATTTGAATTTAGAATTAAGTCCGCTCAAATGGTTCCCCTATTCCTTTTAAAACAGGAGGAGACAAATCAAAGGCGTTTGTATTGCGGCAGTGCTGCATACATTATTAAGCAGAGCCCTGATAAACCGACAAATTCGTATAACACCACCACCTAAGCTTTGCTGTTCGGAAAATTGCTGTAGTGCATTTGCAACCTTATCGTAACTGAATAAGATTGAATCTAGATCAAAATTTTCTTAGATAGATGCAAATGTAAGTATGTACCTCGACTTCAATTTCGTTACCAATTATTTTGCTGTTAGTAAACTATTTAATTCGTTCTTATTACCATGGCGTAAGGTTGGAACTCCTTTGTCGGTTAGATCTTCTAATCGTCTTAGCGGGAAACCACCAAGAGAATTCATCAAGTTTACTTAAAATGTTTATATTTCAAATTCCAAGTCTTTAATGGAGCGAATGTTTGTATTGTAAGGATTGTTGGCTCTAGGCGTCTTATTACAACAAAGTTTAAACGCTGTTTCTTCCGCTTGATTCGATTTATAACCAAATTGTTTGGTTTTGTTGGGATTTTCAATTTCAAATAGACTAAGATCTTGATTTGAGAGAATAGCTACTTCATTTTGTTTTGTGGTTCTCTGAAAAGTTTCACACAAAAACAACATCAATAGTTGTTACATCGATTTTGAAGCTGGAGCAGTCAGTGAGCTAATATAGTACACAGATTATCATTATCTCCTCTTTATAATTTTAAGTGGAAAGTTAGAACTACCCTTGACGAAAGAAACGATTGATAGAAAGAAAGAATAACGTTTATTTGGACACAGTTCATAAAACACAAAATAAAGAATAGAAAATAATGTTTTTACTGCAATAGTGTGTGCACGGCTGCGCCAAAAAAGGTTCATTTCAGCATTAATTCCAGATAGAATTATACTGTCTGACGCTAGTTTTCTAATGAACCATTATGAATAAGTGACGGATGTGATGGATTTTGTGGTTGATGATAGAATGATAGAAGTGCATGAAAGAAGATATGCTGCCCTGATCCCAAATAAATTAGCTGACTCCGATGGCCAGGGCTTAAAACGGCCACTGTCTAACAGATGAATTGCGTTATCTAAATTGCACGCAAATCATATTATGAATTATTGTCAGTTTGTGACATCTTACGATGATTCATAATAAATTATCCTATTATAATTCTGCCAAAGTGGCCGTTTTAGGCCCCCTATACCGGGACCCTTGGCAACGGGCAACTAAAGGAACACGGGTGGGTTTTAGCTAGTAAAAGTCCGACACGCCCTACCGCTTTTCCCAGAGCTGGAGAAGTCATCAGAAGATTTCAAAACTTCAAAAAAAAAAAAGGCCCCCTGACTTCCAAACTTAGAGCCTCTTGAAATTCTGCAGGCTTAGTACGCTATGTGTGTACTTAGCATAAATTCTGGGGTTTAAGTGGGGATGCAAGCATGCACTTGTGGTAGGAACTATTGAGTTAGAACGTCATAGCTGGCTAGTTATTGTTGAGGGGTCTACGTGGTTTGCTACGCCGTAGCTGATAACGCTACGAGAGCTACGAATTTGAGAGTATAGAGCTACGGCTGATATTTTATCAGTAAACCATATTGTTCTTATAATAAGGCTCACTTGTGTCACTAACAACTAAATACGTTTAGCGCTAAACATCATTCTGTCTGTCATCATGGGCCTTTTATTGTAACCGACCGATGTTGTCAACCTATGAAAATTGTGACTGCGTATTTTTTTGCGCTGAGGGATAACAATAAAGGTCATTTTGCTTCCTCTTTTAAGCCTAACGTAACCTAACCCTTCGGGAAAAATAAGCGAGATGTTATGTCGTTCCATATTTAAAGAAAAGAACAAGCATGATAATCATTTTCCATTTTCTTAACACCTCATCTCACCGATATGGAAACTCGAGTGGATTAGAAACCTCCTTCCTCCGACAATTACTACGGAGTTAGGAACAAAACTGGAGCGTTGTAAAGTAATGGCTTCAAAGGAAATATTGAGATGGACTTATTTAAACTGAGGACGTGGTTATGGTGTTACTTACTGCTGTGGAATTTGTCAAGCTTGTGGGAGAATAATACAACTTTTAATACTCGGAGTGTGACATTCTATGCAGGTACAAGCTACATGCCCAATGGGATTTCCCATCGGCAGAAACGACGACTTCCATACAAACTTTCGTCTCCTATTTAATCCCTGTAGGTAATTTTTTTTTTCTTTCTACAAAACTCCATGCTTCTATACTCAACGGCTTTAATGCAGAACTTTGTATAAGATGTAAGTTACTTGCCTGAGGAAAACAATTAAATTGAAGCAACAAATTAATGACTTGCATCGTCTAAACACTGTGTCAAGAGGAGCTCGTGGCTAAGTAATAACAGCCGCACGGGTCGATCCATCAGGTTAAGCTACGCTTGCCGGGGTTGTCCCATGGATGGGTGACCATCTTTACATATCGAGACTCCTCCGTACCTCGGAAAGCACGTTAAGCCGTTGGTCCCGGCTGTCATTCGAGGATCTTTGCCAGTCGCTACGGGTCGTCAGAAGCCCGAAAGTCTGACAACCAGTCTTACCAAGGGGTATCGTAATACCCAGTTGTTGGGCTGTGGAGGTCAGATAGGCAGTCGCTCCACGTAAAATACTGGTATTCAGCTGCAACCGGTTAGACTGGAAGCCGACCCCAACATAGTTGAGAAAAGGCTAGGCAGATTTATCGTCTAAACACTGCTTAGACTGTGTTACTTTTAGCCATTCAAGCGCCCGGCAACCATGGTAACCCCAAGGTTGCCCCAAAGATAAACTCGGGCATTTGAGTGTATTGTTGCTTCAACTTATGGTATGCCATCAATAAAATTGCACTGTGTCAATTAGGCTTTACTTTGCAGCTTTGATTATTACCTTGCTCACTGCGTGTTGGCTATTTCAAACCGAATGGATTCCAACATGACAAGAAGCAACATAAAATTTAATTTCCATATACAGAGAAAGAACTAGTTTTGATCATCATTCTGCCTTTAGATCGTGGTCTAATATATTAAACAAAAAACAGGCCGATACAGATGCAAATTGATGCAAAGAAATAAAAACTCTAAATACCTACCACAATCTGTCCAACGAACAATCCCAGTTCCGAATCACAAACAAAAACTATACACCGTATTCATCACTTCCCAAGGCATATACGCGCTCGAAAACCGAAGCTAATGGACAGTTTAAATTCCATTGCGCCCTTTGATAGGAAAAGCAATAAAATTGGCTTTCAAACGTCAAACGATATGGTAATGTATAAGGAGTACTGCTTTTATATTCGGAGCACGATGCCGATATTTCACGGTAGATCTGTTTGGATTCGGATACAAGGGATGGAATGTGTGGAAATAGATTCTGTCTTTTTTTTTTTTTTGGCTTCGGAATTTGTTTCAGAACAGTTCGTGAACTTTGTTAGGGAAAATTCAACTACCATAATATGTTTTTGTTTGTATCGCTAAGCAGCTGTATTTTGGTTTCCAGTGTTTGGGATTGAATGCCGGTGTAATCTTAGCCACATTCTAAGCAAAAGCGATCATCACGCGATTACTGGATTACATTCAAATGCAATGTGAATTACAACTGGTACAATAAATTGAAAAAAAAAATGAATTGTACGCGATCGTTGCACTCTTTAATATTATTTTACTCGCGGGGAAACGAAATATAGGCACAAATTTATATAAAACTAGCTGATGCCCGCGACTTTGCCCGCGTGAATGTCCGGTCATTATACTAAAACCTTAATCAAGAACCACTCCACCCATTAGAGAAAACAGCATGAAAATCGGTGCAGTAGTTATGAGTTTATCACGTACAGGACGACAGACAGACGTTGCAGAGGACTTTGTTTTATAATGTGTAAGGATTATATGCTTTTTGAACGATGTACAAAGCTTAAATGTTAAGAAAATAATTTCAAAGGCTAAAATTAACAATTATAAAAGATTGTGTAGGAACGTACCATTAAGAAAACACTTACTTAAGTTCTCAAAATCCTAATTATCGTATTAATTTCATCCAAGCAAATGTTTTCCTTATATTACGAAACTACCAAAGAAAACATTGAGCATTCAACTAAAACTAAGCACATTTAGTTTTAATACAAAAGCTGTTTCCTCAAAAATAACCATTTCAAGCACCTGAGCAGATTGCGGCATACACTTTACCAAAAACGTTCAGTTCCAATTGAGCTTACTACTGAACTAAGCCCAATTTCTATAGTACTAAGAACCCTAATGCCATGAATAGAAATTTCGCACTTTCGCTCCGAAATTTTGAAGGATTATGATATCTACTTGTCTAAAAATAAAGATGAAAATTGCGTGTGAGTTTTGAGTTTGGTATTGAAATGTTGGTTGGTTATTGAAAATTATGATTTGATGACATGATTTTTTAGGGGAAAGGTGAAATTGTTAAAAAGTTTTATTACTTGGTATGCATACGAAATTGAAAGTTTTATGAGTTATAATGGATGTTTTGCTTTCTTTCAACCTAAATTATATAAAATGTTATACATGGATTACGTATGCGTATGGATTGAGGAACCATGTCCCATATTTAAACACGGGTACTGCCAATATTTAGTAGTAAATTACGCGATTTTGTAGCCTCGATCCTGGAATTTGTAGTAAAACCCTTAAAAAGTAACAGGGCATTTAAGGTGGCTCCTCAATTCAGACGTCTGGAATGTTTATTTGATTAATATCTTTTGAAATACTGAATGTGTAAAATGTTGGAGTACGCCAATATTTAGTAGAAATTTCTACTAAATATTGATGCTATTGTTATCCGATTTGATGAACTTCTTTAGTAGCTAGTAGCCTCGTTGCCTCAGTAACCGCAATCGTGACTGTTATGCTGAGGTATGTAAATACCTACTGCGGTTCGATATCAGGGTCGGGCAAAATGTTATTCGGGGTTTTTCAATAGAAAATTCTCAGAGCTTAAACGTAAGTGGCAAGAACGTCTGCCTAACGCTTTGAGAATTACAGGCGTGATGTTATGTTATGTTATTCTCAGAGCTCGGCTGATGGCTTCATCAAAAAATATCCCTAAAAAAGTAGCACATTGTGTTTCATTAACTTACTTAACTTGATATAAATGTGATTGAACCATAATGAACTCAAATGACTTCAGTTTCAAGTTGACACGTCTTCAGTGCGAGTTAATGAACTTTTAACTACTTTGATAGTCAAATCCTTACTTACATCCTTCCTTACATATAATAAAACAAAGTCCTCCGCCGCGTCTGTCTGTCGTCCTGTAAGCGATAAACTCAAAAAATACTGCACCGATTTTCATGCTGTTTTTATCCATGGAAAGAGTGGTTCTCGAATAAGGTTTTAGTATATAATAACCGACCACCACGCGGGCAAAGTCGCGGGCATCAGCAAGTATTTAATAAAGTAAAAAATAAAGAGGCATATGTTTATATATGAAATAAGTGGCTATTTCATTTAAATTTCATGTCTATTCCTTAATGAAAAACAACCAAATAAACACTAAAAGAACAACAGTAAAACAGCACATTTCTTCAGTGATGAATGTTGCCAGTTAATCGGTGTACAGCATTTAGAATTCATTGAAGCCAGCTCGGTTCCTCCGCGGGGAGCGATGTAATCAGTGCGCTGATTACATATAGTTTTCTAACGTGTTTTGTATGTGTAGGTTCAAGTAAAGTGAGATATATGGGATGGTTGATTGAAGTGACTTTTAGTGAGTAATGTGTGGAACATTCTAAATGAAGATTTGTTGAAGAAAGGCGTTCTATTCAGTTAACTTAACATGCCAGAACGAGTGTTAAAAAGAGACTGCCACACATGTCTAGTTCTTTGACAGAGACGACGTTCTAAAACATGACATCTTTTAAAACCCGATGTGACACAGAATCAGAAGATATATTAACGATTTTTTGTTCTTTGACAGAGACGATGAGAACGTCGTCTCTCGGAACATAGACATCGATGTGCCACAGAATCAGAAGGTACTTTAACGATTTTTTGGCAATAAAAAGAAAATAAAATACGTATATCCGAAAGGCACACAATATAATAAACAGCAGATTGAAAAAAAGTCCTTTACGTTACATACTTCATAATCCACTCAAATGTCACTAAAACGTGATTGATAATATTTCCTATCTCTAAGCTTTAGCAGGTAATAGATAACACACTATATCATCCTACTAATATTATAAATGTGAAAGTTTGTGTGTTTGTATGTTTGGATGTTTGTTCCTCAATCACGCAAAAATGGCTGAACAGATTTCGATGAAATTTGGCAAACAGATAGTTTATAACCTGGATTAACACATAGGATACTTTTTATCCCGGATGTAGGTTCCCATGGGTTAATTTTAGACATCTACACGGGCGAAGCCGCTGTCAAAAGTTCGTTTCATATGTCCGACTTGGTTAATGATGAACCTTTATAGATAGAAAAGACCCTTAAGGAAAACCAGGAAGACCGACAGGTATTCAATCAAGTCATATTTCCCCGGTCTTCTTACTTCGAATACTATAAGATTTATTTTCAGTACATCGAACTCACATAATAGTCTTACATTACATACTATGCCTCAGTAATAATTCAGTAATATGAATTAGAACTTGAAATAAAACATACCTATATACAAAGTCGAGTCATTAGAATTGACATTGCAAAGTCAAAGTTTATTTTATTTTAATGATGAATCTATATGTATACAAGGCAAGGGTGACTGAGATATCAACGCACAGCCTAAACCACTGGTCCTAGAGACATGAAATTTGGACGGTGTGTTCTTCATGAAGAGTAAGGTTCCACTAAGGAACGATTTTTCGAAATTTCACCGCTAAGAGGGTGAAACCGGGGGATTTCGTTAATATTAAAAATCTTATTCCTTGAGTTAATAGACTTGAAACTGGGCACGAATACTTATCTAAGTAAATTATAAAATTTGTCATTTTTTATAAACTACCCGTTAAACGAAGATTGGGGGGTGTCAAAGTTTGTATAGAAGAATTTTAACGTGCTGTCCGATTAACTGGAAACTCAGTATTTATACTTAAAACCAAAAATAAAGAATGATGTGTATTCAGGTTTTCCAAAAATCTACGATTAACGTGGTGAAAATGGGTAGTCTACGTCATAGCTCTAACCACTAAAAGGATTGGGCTGAAATTTGGCACACAGTAAGTTATTAATTAGGACCTAGGCGTGCATTAAGATAGGGTTTTTGGAAAATTCGAGCTTTAAAGGGATGAAAAGGGGGGATTTCGTTTGTATGAAAAATCATACTCCTTGAGTTAATAGACTTGAAATTTTGGCACGAATACTTATCTAAGTAAATTATAAAGTTTGTCAGTTTTAGTTCTTATAAACTACCTCCTAAACGAGGATTGGGGGGTGTCAAAGTTTGTATAGAAGAATGATAACGTGCTGTCCGATTAACTCGAAACTCATTATTTATACTTAAAACCAAAAATAAGGAATAATGTGCATTAGAGTTTTTCAAAAATCTACCCCTAACGGGGTTAAAAAGGGGTAGTCTACGTCACAGCTCAAACCGCTGAACGGCTTGGGCTGAAATTTGGCACACAGATAGTTATTAGGACCGAGACGTGCACTAAGAAGGGTTTTTCGCAATTCGACCTTTAAAGGGGTGAAAAGGGGGATTTCGTTTTTGTGATAAATCTTATTCCTTGAGTTAATAGACTTGAAACTTGGCACAAATACTTATCGAAGTAAATTATAAAGTTTGTCATTTTTAGTTTTTCTAAACTACCCCCCTAAACGGGGATTGGGGGCTGTCAAATTTTGTGTAGAAGTATTTTAACGTGCTGTCCGATTAACTTGAAACTCAGTATTTATACTTAAAACGAAAAATGAAGAATAATGTGTATCAGGGTTTTTCAAATCTAAAAAAAGTGAAAATGGGTAGTCTACGTCAGAGCTCAAACCACTAAACGGATTGGCCTGAAATTTGGCACACAGATAGTTATTAGGACGTAGGAATCCACTAAGAAAGGGTTTTTGGAAAGTCGCCCTTATTCCTTTAGTTATTAAACTTGAAACTTGGCAATGCTTGCCACAGTAAATAATAAAGATTGTCACTTTTAGTTTTTTAAGCAATCCTTCACATAGAAGAATAACGGGGTGGCAAAGTAAGTAAGTAAAAATTTTTACGCGCTGTCGGATTAACTCAAAACTACGGTACGGTACGGTAGGCACAATAATAAAAAAAAATATAAAGTACGTGTTTCAGGGTTTTGTAAGCTAACAACTGACTGAATCTGAATAATACCTTCATTATGTAATGATACAATAATATTTAAACCACCGACTACATAATTATTATCATTATGTTGTAGCAGCCCGCAGATATGTTTTTCATCAATAAAAAAACGGAAATATTGCCCGTGTTGCGGAAAATGGGATACATAATAAAATAGTAACTAAGTCAAAACTGTACATTAAATACTTTGAAAATAAGTAATTAGTACGAGGTGTGGGAATGAGTCTGATAAATATATTTTTAAGTATTTTTGTCCGTTTGTCTGTTTATTTCGATGTTTGTTCCGGATTGGCGCAAAAACGGCCCAACGGATATGGATGAAAGGCACACAGATAGTTTATAACCTGCACCCTAATTGCGTAATACACGATCCACAATCTGAATCAGTTTGAAACAAATTTCAAATCAATTGCTTCATAAGTTTGAAAAAAAAATCTGCTCCACAACGTAAATAACGCAATGAATGTTGTTGAACTGTCAAAATGAAAGATTAGTCTTAATCGGTTACGAAAATAAGTTACGCAATTAGATAACTGGATTAACACATAGGGTGCTTTCAATCCCAGGCGGTAGTGGGTTCCCGTGGGATTTTCGACATCCACGCGGGTGAAGCCGCGGGCAAAAGCTAGTTAATCATATTTCCGATTAAAAGCGTAAAGTTATCATTGCGATATCAACTCGCTTGGTTGGCGAATTGACAATAGCAATGATAAGTAAACGCCGTTGCCTTTCCACCTGAATTCACCTGATAAAGCTTCTATGTGAATAATATGTAACCAGAGATAGAATAGTCTACCTCAAAAATACATTTATTCGAGAAAAAGCAATAGGTATTTCGTGTTTCTTTATTTTGAAGTATTATTTCTTACTTTCTGAAACGGTCGCTCCAGACGTGTTCAGAACGGGGCTTAAAACAGTCACTTTGGCAGAATCTTAATAGGAAAATATTATAAATCATCGTAAAATGTCACAAACTGACAATTCATAATATGATCTACGTAACAATTCATATTACGAAATAATTCATCTGTTTGACAGTTTTCTATTGAGATTCGGACAATGGACCACACATTATGAATTGCTTTTGTGTCAAATTAGAGGAATTGCTAATGACAGCTGGAAATTCAGGAAATGATTTGCTTTTAGAGGAATTGCTAATTTGGCCGTTTAAGGCCCCCAGAACTTTTACTCTACAGTGATGGGCATATGTTGTGACCACGGGCCAATAAAACTGACAGACTACAGGTCACAGGCAACAATCAAGCAATCGGCCAATATTGTAAGTTTCTTTCACAGTTTTCTTATTTAATAAACAGCATCTGTCGTGACAATAGTTCAACTTTAATAAACCACTAAAACTATTAATAAAACTTGTAAAATTGAACGTTTTGTCGCCTATCATCTGTAGGTTTTTATTAAAAAGCTCCCCGAGTTCTTCTGCAAAATTTATAGCCTTTGTTATGATAATTAATTTTACCATAACATTAGGTATGCATGAAAAACTCTCCACTAAAAGATTAACGCAATGGATACCTTATTTTGTGCTCCGTACACGAACCTATAGATTTACGTTTTACAGAAACGTGTTTCTCGCTAGCCAACCAGTATATTGACAAATGGATGGACATTTGTCCAGATACCGGTACCGTTTCAAATATGCTCACAGGAAAGTTGTTAGAAGTCCTTTACAAAAGTTGATGGGGACACTATATCGGCGACTATTTATTTATAAATACTTCAGGGAACGGTTTGCTGGTGGAGTTTAATAACCAATACTTACCTATGTAAACAAAAAACATCAATGTATATTTGTACCCACGTTTGCAAATAAATAAATGATTACTGATTACTTATTGTCTACCTTATAACTTATCCCGTTGCTATTTTGACCATCTGACGACTGGCGATTGTAGTAAATATTCTGATGTAACCACCTCCTACAATAAATAATAACTGGTTACAATATACCAGTATAAAATAGTGCCTGTTTGTATTCTAACCTGTCCATGAATTTACTATCAACGTACACGTAAAACGGATTTATACACGACACGGGAGACAGTACCGAAACTAAGGTTTTCAAATATATTCACTTCCCTCGTAGAGAAACTTTTGCATTTACCGTAATTAAAATTAAGACCATAGTCTATCTGTTTGCAAAAATTTATGCGAATTCGTTTAGCCGTTTTTTAAGTATTTGCGTAACAAACATGTTCACAAACTCACGTATATTTTTAGTAAAGTTTTTTTTGAAGAGATGAAACGAATTTTTCGCATGTTATATGAGTATGTAAAACACTGAGTGGGGTATTTTAAAATGCAATGATGTTACATTATGTCGGCTTTCATCCGGACATTTTTGGAGTATGATATTAATATTAATATTTTCATACATTACTTTCATTGGCTTAATGGTGGCATTGCAAGGGTGTTGTGAAAGGTCCTCAATTAGATCTTTATAAAAAACAAACCAGGCATAAGGATCTAAAAGGAGTTAATTATAATTTATTTTTATTATTTTCTTTAAAAAAAAAATTGAAAAAAAAAAAAAACTTTTATTTCAGACATACTTGGCGCATAATTTATATTATAATTTTTAACCGACTTTAAAAAGAGCGATGCTTTGATTCAGAATGAGAAGTTGGTCACAAAGTAGACCATCAATCTGCGGGACAATTCCCTTGAACGTTCACATTCGCATCGCGTTCGCAATCTGTCAAAAACCATCAATTTACCAACAATTTTGACAAGTTTGACAGATTGCAACTTGAATGTGAACGTTTTTTAAGTAAGAGAATTGGCCCTCTGGTGTAAGGTCGTGGCTATCCGCTGGATGCGGGAAGCACAGGTCTGGTCGATAAGGCCTATATTCAGTAATGGAAGTCTATCTGGTGAAATAACGTTGATTAATATGAAAAAAGATCCACCGTACGAAAAAAACAAATGAAATTCTTAAGTAAAAATAAAAACCGGCCAAGTGCGAATCGGACTTACGCACGAAGGGTTCCGTACCATTATCTACAAAAATGGAAAAAAAAACACGTTTGTTGCTAGGGAGCCCCCTTAAATATTTGCTTTATCTTAATTTAATTATTTATTTTTAAAGTGAATTGCAAGCGTCTACCTGTTGCCGTTATCAATATTGAGCAAAAACGACCAAAAAAAATCACTTTTGTTTTATGGGAGCCCCCTTTAATATTTATATTATTCTGTTTTTTTAGTATTTATTGTTATAGCGGCAACAGAAATACATCATCTGTGAAAATTTCAACTGTCTAACTAGCCTGGTGACAGACGGACAGACAAACAGACAGACAGACCCACAGACAGACAGCGGAGTCTTAGTAATAGGGTCCCGTTTTACCCTTTGGGTACGGAACCCTAAAAATCACCTTTTTACGAAGAAAAATTCCGACTGTACTATCAAATATACGATTGAGAATAAATGCCCAAACTACCCATTTCTTAATGACCCACAAGTGCTTCTATTCCCCTAATTACTTAGATAACAAAATGGCTGAAGCTAGCAGCTTACCCTAATATTCAATATTACATTAAATTCTTGCAACCCTCAACGTTTCGCGTTTGGCCGCAAGCCAAATAGCATTGGTTTTTAAATTTTTAACTCATCCGAGGTGAAACTCGGTGAATTGATGGCAACATTAATATTTCATTCGTGTGTTCGTTGGGAAGTGTGTTGCCATTTTTTCTGGCTCCCGATTTTTAGGTGAAAATTCAATTTCTAACATTTAAATTTTGGAGCAGGTTAAATAAATGTTTTGGGTTTGATGACATTGCTGCGTGGGAGATTGGATAGTTGAAAAAATTATTACGTTCTTGTTTATATTTTAAATTAAAATGTGAAATTGATAGACGTTTTCCAGTCAGAGCGTTTCAAAAATAATATTTGTAATCACAAAATAATAATAATGTGTAATGTACCAAATAATTTAAGCAATTTTTTATTGCAACTCTTCGTGCAGTTCAAGATTATGACTTGCTAATAATTGTTAGAAGAAAATCAACTTATTTCACGTTGTGATAAATAAAATAAACTAAAATTTTCACTTTTAGTAAGCACCCACTATTCTCTGAAAAACATCACCTTCAAAGTATCTAAGGAAAGTTGCCAAGTTGTCAAAACAATTTTTATGAAAACACTTCTGTTTTTCGAACGAAAGTAGTTCTTTGGCTTTCCCAAGATACTTTAGATTTCACTTGAAGTACTTGTTTTTACAGCAAACTTATTTTCAACTAGAAGTTTTCTTATAGAAACAGTTTTGATTTAGAGGTTCGATTCTTTTAAAATTGAAATTAAATCCATTATCGTAATTTTGACTTAAATTCTGTAAGTTTGCACGGTAAAGTAAGTAGCAATTAATTCTGAAAGTTAAACAAAACGAGAGGGTGTTTTCTTCTAGTCAAAAATGGAACTAAAATATTCTTGATCGAATGCATAAATAAATCTGCCTATCCCATTGGGAAAAACAGGTGTGATGTTATGCCATATCTATTGGGATTCACAATTTGTCAACACAACGTGAACTACTCCTAATTACAAAGAAAAAACCCGGAAAATATTCACGAAACGAGTTTACAATCTAATAACAAATGAGTTCAAACTTCGTCTTAATAACATAAACTTTACAAAGCCATGCAAAAATATTCTGAAAAAAGAAATTAACAAAAAAGCCCTCAGTAGTTTGTAGGCGACCGAATCTAGTATTCAGTGCAATATAAAAGTCTTTTGTGCACCGAAAAAGTGGGTCATTCTATTCCTCTATTACACTGCCGTGCATGGAAATGCGGATCGGTATTAAAATATTTTCGATTGAGATTAGTTTCCCATTTGTATGCGCATGCTTGTATGGTAATAAAAGATTGAATTCAAAAACGTTATTGGATTTGCAGTAAAACAGAATTTATGATTTTGTTCGGGCTCTTTCTTGTGGATTCTTCTTCTCACTCATGTTTACAGGCAGTAAGAGAGAATATATATCGGTGGGTGGTGAAAAGATTTGTCAGTAAGTATTTAGTAATGCTACGTGGTCTGGAGAAATATCGCGTGATATTTTGCAATGTCTTTGGGTTTTTTCATTTTTTTTTTCATATGTAACAAAAAAATTGTTGCAATGTTTAGTTACTGACTTTGTTTCTGCCTATAGATAGTAGAGCTTTCTTCAACTTAATCTTTAGCTTTTTTACCCGACTACGGCGAAGAAAAAAGGAGGGTTATGATTTTGACCAGTATGTATGATGTACATATGTTTGTTCATCTGTTCCGTCCTATCTTATAAACCACTGATCACAATTTGACAAATGAGGTATCGTTGGAAGCGTCTTGCTCGTCCGCTGGTTAAAGGCTATGTGACGTCACATAGCCTAAATCTTCTAGAATTAAATCTTCTAGAAATAAAACTTCCTTCTAAAATTAAAAATCTGGAGTCACACATAATCTTTTCGATTTATGTCCTAACACGTGTGACTCCAGATTTTTAATTTGTCTGTCTTTTGTGTCTTGTTTATACCTTTTTAGTCGTAGTTGGGTTTTAGTTTTTATTACTTGATTTTTTTCCTTTTATTTCTGTAATTTTTATGGTGTGCGAGAGAGTATCGTATTCTATTCTTAATTTTATTTCTTTCCTTAGCTTTGTTTTCAAGAGGTCAGATATTCTTATCCCTCTCTACTAGTGTATAATATAAGAAAGCACTCATTCGTTTTGGTATCTCTTCAAAACGTAAGATCAATTCCACTCCCGAAAAAGTAAAAATATCAGGATATAATAAACGCGAGGCTACTAATTTCTGTCCCACACTGTATGACAAGCGTGTTGACCATCCGTTTGGTGTTGCACAGTTTCCAATTAGTGGCGCGGCTTTGTGTCCTGCGCGATTGTTACCTTACTGCTGCATTCGTGAATGGTATGACCCTGTTCTGTTCCGGGTGCATGTAGGCGTTTGAATGGAGTGGCTAGAAAATTGCGTGGGCAATCGAGTTTCAGTTTGAATTGACAGTTTTTATTCAAGAATCAAAAATAAATGAGTAGGATTATATCCTTGGTGTTAGTTAGTTTTTATACAACATAGTAAATAATATTTCAGACTTCTTATAGATGCTCTTTATTCCGGTGGTTAGGTAGTTAGACCATGACCTGGAATAGGGCATAGGATAATTCATATCACAATATGGACGGGATCGAGACTTACGCGGGAGAAACCGCGGGGCGCAGCAAGTGTTGATATAATTATGTTCGAGAAAAGCCGCTCGGCTAGTCTCGCATGAGCCGAATCGACCCAAACTTGATTCAGCGAGGGTAAATGCCGAATGGAGTTATCCGGTCGGCACACCGAAAGAAAGCCAAATATATATAGTAATTGCGTCAGGTCGGCTTTGTTGTTCAATCGAATGTGCCGACATAACAAAGCACCCCTTACTAGTTTGTGTACAGGTTTAAACCGAACATAACGTCACACTAGTTACTATGTAAAGCCGTAAACCAAGACGGCGCTACTTGCATTGTGATTACAGCAATGAATAGATGATGACGTGTTGGCTCTACGCAGGATAGCATAGTAATCTACATACATTACACTGGGTTTATGGGACAAGATGGAGAAGGGAAATTATAATTAGAATGTATGTTGGTAGATTTAGGTTTGATTATCTTGGACGTGGAGTATACAAGAATAAATTACATACATACCGGTCAAAATCATAACCTTCCTTTTTGCTTTGCCGTAGTCGGGTAAATAGGCTGGAATAGAAAGAAAGAAAGAATAACGTTTATTTGGACACAGTTCATGAAACACAAAATACAAATAACAAAATAAAGTATTAAAAAATAAAATGTTTTTACAACAATAGTGTGTGCCTCACGGCTGCGCCAAAATGGTTCATTTCAGCATTAAAGCCAGACAGATACTGTCTGACGCTGGTTTTCTAATGAATATACTAGCATTTTGACAATGAAAATAAACGCAGATATTTTCTATCACTGTCTATTGTCGACACGCTCACACAAAAATTGCTAACTTAAAGCAATTTTACTTTAAAAACACATGGATGAAAGAACCGTGTATTCTCTACCATGAATATTAAGTCTACAAACCAAATTACAATTTGAGAGAAAATATTCAACTTCTTAGCGTGTCGATGGCAAAAATATCGAGAGTTGTTAAATTTGTTTGGCCCAAAAATCAGCCAACTTATTCTAAGTACTTATTTTCCAAAGACCTTACAAACACTGAATTACTACTTCTATTATTATTATTTCTCAAAAACATAATCTACAATTTACCAACACGTTCATAAATTTCGAGCTTGTTTCATAGCAAAAATTCAGTGGAGAGCTACAGCTAAGCTCAAGCTGCTGGTGGAAATTCATTCCGCTGTGAACGCTTGACCGCGTCGGATAGATAACATGTTGTTACAGCGGGGTGCTGCGTTTAGATATGGGCTAGTTTCCAGGAGAGTGGAGGTCAATATACTATACGCAACGTACTTACACATTTGTAAGTAGGGATCTACTGAGGGCGAGTAAGTGACATGCGTTGTTTAGCTGCTGGCTTCTATGCTAAAAGAAAAACCCATCAAAACTTAAACGACTCTTAACTTTTAGACGTTTCTAAAGATAGTGAGTATTCGGGTATAGTCAAAATATCGTGAATTATTTGCGCAAGTGAGGTTGCTAAACTTTGTTCATATCCTGCTCAAACATCATTAAACTTTGAATAAGTTTATTAGTTTGATTATTTTGAAGAATGGTATTCAAATAAACAGAAGACGTGTAGACAAAGGTTACCATAACCAACCCCTAATTGTTTACAAAATACCTCTCCGTTTCCTTCCTGCAGTCTTCACAAGGTCATTGGTGAACGTGCATGTATTTCCATATTTTCTCTCGGACGACCAAGAAGATATCGTCCAATTAAAAATTAAAAAACGCACAATGGGTTACCAAAGAAATATCGAATGTTTGCACGGCTTCGCCGCGAGAGGGCGCTGAGTGTTTGTCACTTGTCAAAGTGATATTGAATGAAGAGCGACCAATCAGGGTCAAGACAAACCATCTAAAGACACTTCCAAAATAGAAATTTCGATGCAAAAAATACATTTCAGAAAATATGCTTCTACATCGAAACCTTTCGTATTTAATCATTCATGTATACTCGATCGTTCAAACGTGCATCGCGCGCAAGCCGTATCATTGAGAATATCGGTCGGCCCGCATGGCAGCGCCGTGCGATAGCAACCCCAATTCTGTTACCAAAATTACTACGAATTGGTACATATACTTCTATTTTATTGGACTTGCTAAGTGGCGCAAAATTTTAGCTTTTGCTGGTTTTATTTTTAACGTATTGGTAGTTCGTGTTTAGTTTTAATTTAAGGGGGATATTATTACAGTAGGTGTCTGTATCTAGTACCATAAGATCGTAATATCTTTTATCCTGTAAGAAAAATATTTATAGTGTAGCGAAACTAACAAATGAGTTCGAGTAGGAGCTTGTGGCTAAGTAATAACAGCCACACGGGTCGATCCGACAGGTTAAGCTACGCTTGCCGGGGTTGGTCAGTGGATG
This sequence comes from Lithophane leautieri, assembly GCA_949152455.1. Lineage (NCBI taxonomy): Eukaryota > Metazoa > Arthropoda > Insecta > Lepidoptera > Noctuidae > Lithophane > Lithophane leautieri. Next base: position 3,716,590 of record OX424482.1, on the reverse strand, counting down.
GGTGACCATCTTTACATATCGAGACTCCTCCGTGCCTCGGAAAGCACGTTAAGCCGTTGGTCCCGGCTGTCATTCGTTGATCTTTGACAGTCGTTACGGGTCGTCAGAAGCCCGAAAGTCTGACAACCTGTCTTACCAAGGGGTATCGTATTACCCAGTTACTGGGTTGTGGAGGTCAGACAGGCAGTCGCTCCATGTAAAATACTGGTATTCAGCTGCATCCGGTTAGAATGGAAGCCGACCCCAATATAGTAGGAAAAAAGCTAGGCAGATTGATTGAAACTGACAAATGTTTCATTATATTGTCTACGACTCATAGATATACTCGTACAATATATATTAGGTGGTCAGAAAAAGTGACGAGACTCAACATTGAAAGACTGATTCGGAAGGAGAAATAATATTATACGAATGGCTAAAATTAAGCTGAAAGAATTCGGTACCAACTGGTACCAACTACAAATTGCTTGCATTGGGTAAAAAAAGTCTGGAATCATCTTTCGTATTTCAGCTTATTAATTAGGTTTTTTTTTATGTGCGAATTGCGATCAATGGCACTTTTTACCAAACTTTTTGTTTCCTAATAATACGTTTTAAAATTTCTGGTTTCTGAACATAATTATGGCATTTTATTGGTCTACATACATATTTGCGTCAATTATTTCTTTTCTTTAAAAAAAAAACACAAAGAACGAATGCTTTCCCTCCCATAAAAATACAGCCTTTTATTCTAGTTAAAGTGCTTTCTCAAACTAGCAGCGGTTCGACACAGCCTTGCATAATATCCCCTTTGTCTAACAAGTCGATTGTCTAGCAAGCTCTAATTAATGTCTTTATTCTTTATGCAAATTATTATAATTCTCTTCCATGATTTTTCGTACCTACGCCATATTTTTTATGCCTTTTAAAGTAAGGGATCCTTTTGTGATTGTGTTTTGTTAAAGAGACAGATTGAATTTGGTATATAACATATTCTACAAATCCAAAAATATTAGCCAATAATGTTCCCACTGCTGGGAAACAAACCTCCCATATGTGAGAGGTAGTAGGTCATAATCCACCACGCGGGCAAAGTACGGGTTGGTGGATGTCATGTCTTCGAATTTTTGGTTTCGGTACCTTACGAAGTTTTTATACAACGTTTTTCGTTTTCCAAATAGATTTTTGTATGTAGTTTACGTCGTTTTGCCGGAATTGATGTTCCCACTGCTGGGACTCAAACCTCTCCGTATGTGACTGTAGTAGGCCATAATCCACCACGCGGGCATAGTGCGGGTTGGTGACACATGTCTTCAAATTTTTGGTTTCGGTACCTTACGAAGTTTTTATACAACGTTTTTCGTTTTCCAAATAGATTTTTGTATGTAGTTTACGTCGTTTTGCCGGAATTGATGTTCCCACTGCTGGGACTCAAACCTCTCCGTATGTGACGGTAGTAGGCCATAATCCACCACGCGGGCATAGTACGGGTTGGTGACACATGTCTTCGAATTTTTGGTTTCGGTACCATACGAAGTTTTTATTCAACGTTTTTCGTTTTCCAAATATATTTTTGTGTGTAGTTTACGTCGTTTTGCCGGAATTGCTGTTTATAATTTTCCCACGGCTGGGACACAAACCTCTCCGTATTTATTTATTTATTAAAACTTTATGCACAAGTAAAAAAATCTACTGTACAAAGGCGGACTTAATGCCTGAGGCATTTTCTACCAGTCAACCTTAGGGTGATGCAGAGACAGACATGGCAGGTGCAACAAAAGACAATACATATAACTTGAGAAATAATTAATACTAATTAATACATACATAGATACATATGTGACACGTATGTGACTGTAGTAGGCCGTAATCCACCACGCGGGATAGTGTGAGTCGGTGGATGACACATGCTTTCGAATTTTTGGTTTCGGTACCTTACGAAGTTTTTACACACCGTTTTCATTTTCTAAATAGATTTTTGTGCGTAGATTACGTCGTTTTGCTGTTTGTTCCGGAATTGCGGTTTTTGTCAGTCATAGATGCAACAATAAAATTCTTTTCAGTGGCAGGTTTTTAAACCTCGCACACAAATAAATACATTTCAATCCTCCTCCACGTGCCCGTATAACACATACGTATTAGGGCGATCCGTAATAATGGTTCGAATGCGGCAGATCGCAGCTGCCCGCAATTTGCATGTATATAGGATTGCACATTGTATTGGCAGTAAGTGTCGTGTAATTTTAACTGAATTGGACGTACGATTTCCTTGGAAATGTAGTTTATTGGTTGAGAATTTGTGCGTAAAATTATGCTAGGCTGAATAAGGAAGCTGATCAAGGGAAGGTAAAAACAGACGGGGAATACTCTTACGATGAAAAATAAATAAAGGTAGCTCTTGAACGCAGTTTAGATGTGCTAATTGCGTTTAGTTTCATTGGTGAAATTCACCCTAAATGATAAAGAATATTATTGAAGGTCATCATTATTATTATCTAATAAATAATACCTAATGCACTATGAACTGTGATTTTAATTTTTTTCATGTTTCCGTCGAGAAGCTTAGCATTATGTCGACTAAGGTTCTCCTTGAAGTCTTGATGATCACAGATACTTTTTGTTCGCGCTGTCCTGTTTTAATTTATTTTAGGACAAAATTATTTATAAATATTTACAGTTTTCTACAATCTACACATTGGCTATGCTTATTAGCTATTAGTGACTAATTATCTCAATTGATGAGAAGCGATGATGCGGTCGACGTTTGTGGACCCGGTCGATTTGATTTAAAGACTGCCTATTTAATAATACTAAACAGATAGTCTTATCGAAAGTTGTGATTCCAATATGTCATCTATATTTGCCAGTGCCTAGGTACATAAAAACTTTTTACAAAAAAAACAACCGACTTCCTTTAATTTCGGAAGACGGTGTCTTTGCTTTTCAATTTTCATTTTTTGCCACCGACTTCAAAATAAAAGCTATTTTTAACTTTTTTAGTGTTTTTTTTTGGAAGTCGGTTGTTTTTTTTTTGACAAAAGTGTTTTATTTTTCATATTTTAGTTGTGGTACCTACTCCACACAAATTCGAATACCATTACCTGTTATGTAAATAACAGTGACGGAGTCAAATAAGATATCGTCTACATAGACTAAGTGGGACATATACGTAATTATTGAAGCTAACTCAAAATATACACAAGCAACATGAATAAAATTTATATGGGACCACCTCAGGAGTCCCTTTCGAACAAAAAAATAAATTTGAAAATCGGGTCACAATTGGCGAAAATAAGGAAAAACATAAACAAAAAAAAAAAACTACATACAGACGAACATAGAACCTCCTCCTTTTTTAAAGAAATCCGTTAAAAAACAGGTAGTCTTATCCGAAGTTGTGATTCAATATGTCAGCTATATTTGCCAGTGCCTAAGTAAAAAAATCTTGTACAAAACATGGCATTCTCTTAATCTTCATAATCTTTTGTAATATTTGTGTTTATATGTTTCATGTTGGATTTTATTTCGAACGCAATGTGAATTGTTACTGAATAATTGAATAAATAAAAATAAAAGAATTCAGTATTCAAACAAGAAGGTACCACTAAAACGTTTGATGTTGAACGAGGGCCAACCTTACCGCAACAACGAAGTATTTAGGGTGATATCGCGGTTAACACCATGTTTGGCAGCCGGATTGATGATCACGATAAAATATTTATAGTATCAGTTGTAGGTACATAGATAAATATTGAATATAAGGTAAGTCGTTATGATTTTGTAACAAAATGACATTGATTAAAATGTTTTGGTCCTTAAGAAATCAATATTCAAAACTCAAACGGAATCATAGTGAAAATTATATAAATAAAATGCTAATCATATTTTGACCTCGATGGAGGTTGGTTTATTAAACTAAACATATCAAGTACCGGACCATCCAAACGAATAATTGCCTTCTCGATACTAGATTTTTCGGGGAGTCTTCCGAAGAAAAAATAATACTATTCGCCCCCTACCCCTTACAGGATTACTAATAATAAACAACCCCGAAACTAGAGCCATGTATAAAAACCTCAACAAACAACAACAGAACGAGATAACACGTAAAAAGACACATTTGAAAAAAAACGGGCGGTTTTGAGTTTCTTACATTATTAGTAATCATTTAGTTGTAAAGAGGTTTTAATAGCCAAACTATTTTACTGGCACTTGATAAAGAATCTGGGTATTAAAAAAATGTTAATTCCGAATTCGAAACTTTTGTTTAAAACAATAATAATCCCTTTTTAGTTTGTGACTTTTACTAACTTTTTGCGGGTTTCCGGTTAAAAGGTTAGCCTGGCAACTAAAACTAACTTCTCGTTATTTTTAGTAGAATAATTTATGTTTGTCGTTTATTCCAGCCTTATTGTGACTTAAAACAGATATCTTCGTGTCGATTGTAATGGCAGAAAAAACAATAAGAGCTAGTAAAATTGTAGCGCTGCTGGAAAAGGGATGTAGCCAAAAAACGATATTCTTATTGATAACAAGAAATTACTAGTCATTTATGCTAATGACATAGTAAAAATATAAATATTATCCATAGAAAAGCCAATGACTGTTAAGGTGCCCCTTGTTTTTGCAAAGGGGTGTATTTATTTGTTTTAAATAGAACGGCCGAAGCCAATTACACTATTTGAATATATAATCTATTTAACACAGTCATGCATTCTTCTCACAAAAATTCAGACATTCTGACAGTATCATCTTCCATTCATTCGCAAACGTATCAAGATCTGTGTTTGAGTTCAGGAGAGCGTTAACAGCGGCTCATATGCGAGGAATATGTGACTTGGAGTGTGCAACAGTACGGCAAGTTGGAACAGCCAGTAACCGGTGTTTTCTGCCACGATAAGTATTTTCTGGGTCAAATAGATTGCAGATTTCACTATGCAGATCAGGAACTTCTATAATCCCCCTAAGAATTTTAAATATTACAATCATCTAATCGCGCAACCGTCTTACTTCTAGAGAATTGAAACTCAAGCAAACCAACAGCTATCCTACTAATATTATAAATGTGAAAGTTTGTGTGTTTGTGTGTTTGGATGTTTGTTCCTCAATCACGCAAAAACGGCTGAACGGATTTGGATGAAATTTGGCAAACAGATAGTTTATAACCTGGATTAACACATAGGATACTTTTTATCCCGGTAGTAGGTTCCGATGGGTTAATTTTAGACATCTACACGGGTGAAGCCGCTGTCAAAAGTTCGTTTCATATAAATCTGTCCGACTTGGTTAATGATGAACCTTTATAGATAGAAAAGACCCTTAAGGAAAACCAGGAAGACCGACAGGTATTCAATCAAGTCATATTTCCCCGGTCTTCTTACTTCGAATACTATAAGATTTATTTTCAGTACATCGAACACACATAATACTCTTACATACTATGCCTCAGTAATAATTCAGTAATATGAATTAGAACTTGAAACAAAACATACCTATATACAAAGTCGAGTCATTAAAATTGACATTGCAAAGACAAAGTTTATTTTATTTTAATTATGAATCTATATGCAAGGCAAGGGTGACTGAGATATCAACGCACAGCCTAAACCGCTGGTCCTAGAGACATGAAATTTGGAGGGTGTATTCTTCATGAAGAGTAAGGTTCCACTAAGGAACGATTTTTCGAAACCCCCGATAAGAGGGTGAAACCGGGGGATTTCGTTAATATTAAAAATCTTATTCCTTGAGTTAATAGACTTGAAACTTGGCACGAATACTTATCTAAGTAAATTATGAAGTTTGTCATTTTTAGTTTTTATAAACTACCCCCTAAACGAAGATTGGGAGGTGTCAAAGTTTGTAGAGAAGAATTTTAACGTGCTGTCCGATTAACTTGAAACTCAGTATTTATATTTAAAACCAAAAAAAAAGAATGATGTGTATTCAGGTTTTTCTAAATCTACCATTAACGGGGTGAAAATTGGTAGTCTACGTCACAGCTCAAACCACTAAAAGGATTGGGCTGAAATTTGGCACACAGATAGTTATTAGGATCTAGGCGTGCATGCACTAAGAAGGGTTTTTCGAAATTCGACCTTTAAAGGGGTGAAAAGGGGGATTTCGTTTGTGTGATAAATCTTATTCCTTGAGTTAATAGAATTAAAACTTGGCACGAATACTTATCGAAGTAAATTATAAAGTTTGTCATTTTTTGTTTTTCTAAACTACCCCCTAAACGGGGATTAGGGGCTGTAAAATTTTGTAAGTATAGAAGAATTTTAACGTGCTGTCCGATTAACTTTAAACTCAGTATTTATACTTAAAACGAAAAATTAAGAATAATGTGTATCAGGGTTTTGCAAATCTACCCCTAACGGGGTGAAAATGGGTAGTCTACGTCACAGCTCAAACCACTAAACGGATTGGGCTGAAATTTGGCACACAGATAGTTATTAGGACGTAGGAATCCACTAAGATAGGGTTTTTGGAAATTCGCCCTTATTCCTTTAGTTATTAAAATTGAAACTTGGCAATACTTGCTATAGCAAATAATAAAGATTGTCACTTTTAGTTTTTTAAGCAATCCGTCACATAGACGAATAACGGGGTGGCAAAGTAAGTAAACATTTTAACGTGCTGTCAGATTAACTCGAAACTCGGTACGGTAAGTAGTACTTAAAACAAAAAAATTAAAAGTACGTGTTTCGGGGTTTTGTAAGTTACTATTTGACTTAAGTTCAATAATACCTTCATTATGTAATGATACAATCATATTTAAACCACCGACTACATAATTATTATCATATGTTGTTACAGCCCGCAGATATGTTTTTCATCAATAAAAAAACGGAAATATTGCCCGTGTTGCGGAAAATGGGATACATAATAAAATAGTAACTAAGTCAAAACTGTACATTAAATACTTTGAAAATAAGTAATTAGTACGAGGTGTGGGAATGAGTCTGATGCCGAAAATATATTTTTAAGTATTTTTGTCCGTTTGTCTGTTTATTTGGATGTTTGTTCTGGATTGGCGCAAAAACGGCCCAATGGATATGGATGAAAGGCACACAGATAGTTTATAACCTTTTTTTTTTTGAGGGTGGGAAATCATCCAATGACTTCTCCCGCTCTGGGCGGAGCGGAAGGGCGTGTCAGACTTTTACTGACTAAAACCCACCCGTGTTCCTTCATTTGCCTGTTGCCAAGGTCCCGGTATCCCTTTCGGACTTTCCCGCAACCCTGGCAGGCATCGGTCCTACCGGACCCCGTCAATTGTGCTGACATCTCTTTGAGGCGCGCGTGGAACTCGACGCGCCATCGACCCGGGCCTGGTCCTTATCGGACGGCGAGCTGCCCGTTGCTCGCCGTCCGCAAGCCCGCACCCATGGTGGCCGGGAATCCGCCTGGGATTCCCGACGCCCAGGGCGTCTCCAACGGCGGCGGTTAGATAGTTTATAACCTGCACCCTAATTGCGTAATACACGATCCACAATCTGAATCAGTTTGAAACAAATTTCAAACCAGCAAATAATAAAGATTGTCACTTTTAGTTTTTTAAGCAATCCGTCACATAGACGAATAACGGGGTGGCAAAGTAAGTAAACATTTTAACGTGCTGTCGGAATAACTCGAAACTCGGTACGGTAAGTACTAATACTTAAAACAAAAAAAACAAAAAAAGTACGTGTTTCGGGGTTTTGTAAGTTACTATCTGACTTAACTTCCTTCATTATGTAACGATACAATAATATTTAAACCACCTACTACATAATTATTATCATATGTTGTTACAGCCCGCAGATATGTTTTTCATCAATAAAGAAAAGGAAATATTGCCCGTGTAATTGCTACGAGGTGTGGGAACGAGTCTGATGCCGAAAATATGTTTTTAAGAATTTTTGTCCGTTTGTCTGTTTGTTTGGATGTGTGTTCCGGATTGGCGCAAAAACTGCCCAACGGATATGGATGAAAGGCACACAGATAGTTTATAACCTGCACCCTAATTGCGTAATACACGATCCACAATCTGAATCAATTTGAAACAAATTTATAATCCATTGCTTCATAAGTTTGAAAAAAAAATCTGCTCCACAACGTAAATAACGCAATGAATGTTGTTGAACTGTCAAAATGAAAGATTAGTCTTTATCGGTTACGAAAATAAGTTTCGCAATTAGATAACTGGATTAACACATAGGGTGCTTTCAATCCCGGGCGGTAGTAAGTTCCCGTGGGATTTTTTCCGACATCCACGCAGGCGAAGCCGCGGGCAAAAGCTAGTATACATATAACACGCACACGAAAGAGACAGCAACACGCTAAAGCATGACAAAAATTACCCCAAATGTACATCCCACTCTCACATCAACAAATTGAACTCAAAACTAAACAACATCACGAAATAGCTTTTCATATCTCCGCATACGAGTTTAAAGCGGATCTTTTGTAAAATACGGAGCAGCAAAAAGCGTAAAAAATCCTTAACACATTAATTCCCGCACGAATCGCCGCTCGTGACAGCCAGTGGAAAACAATATGAGTGGTGCATGCCGCGTATGAATTTCAGTTTAGGTGAGCGTTTGGATTGGGTAGTTGACTTGCTTAGTGTGGAATTAGCCTAGAATGTCGGAAATAGCTCTGCAATTCCGTTATCGATCAATTCCGTGTTTTGTTAGTGTGATAAATTTATTGTGCCTGGTTCAAGTCAGCTCTCGAGGTTAAACCGCAAAAAAACACATGCCTTTACCAAGACTATGCAAGTAGCTTGCATGCAATTTTGCTATAACAACCGCTTTATGGGGAATGTCTTTGTAAATTGTCTCTCTGTTGAGTCATCAACTGATAAAAATAGGTTATCTGTCGAGTAATCATATGTGATTGTGTGTATTCATCCTACTAATATTATAAATGCGAAAGTAACTCTGCCTGTCTGTCGCGCTTTCACGCCAGAACTACTGAACCAATTTAAATGAAATTTGGTACACAGGTAGTCTAGAGCCTGAGAAAGGACATAGGCTACTTTTTATCGACATACAACGCGGGCGAAGCCGCGTGCGGCTATATTTATACTGCTCAAACTTCTGCAAAGTGTAGGGAAAAGAACAGGAAAGGCATATAACATTAACATGCGTTTGGAATCCATAAGATATGAAGGTAAACTAATTAGTGCTAGTCAAGTCTACCGTCCCATTCAAACGCACCAGATACAGCAGTCACATCGAATTTAGGGCTACACACTACTGGCCATCTATCCGAGATGTAGCTACGACTGTACTATCAATATCTATGAGCGATTTGACCTAGGTATGTTGACTGTCTTCATTTTGTAAGCCACATTGGTAATTGAAAAGAAATTTGCTTCAATTTACTTAAAGCTTTTTGAAGGTTGGGAAAGTACGTTGTGTCGATCTTTTGGCAGTTAATTTTTATTGTGTCATTCATATCAATCTGCCCAGCCTATTCCCAACTTTGTTGGGGTCGACTTCCAGTCTTACCGGGTGCAACTGAATACTAGTATAATATTTTACATGGAGCGACACGACCCTGTAACTGAGTAATAGGATACCCGTTGGTAAGACTGGTTGTCAGACTTTCGGGCTTCTGACGACCCGTAACGACTGTCAAAGATCTACGAATGACAGCCGGGACCAATGAACGTGCTTTACGAGGCATGGAGGAGTCTCGATATGTAAAAATGGTCACCCATCCACGGACCAACACCGGCAAGCGTAGCTGAACCTGATGGATCGACTCGTGCGGCTGTTATTGCTTAGTCACGAGCTCCTCTGCCTATTCCGTCATTCATGTAATGTATGAAAATAAAAGTTTATTTTCTCCCACAAATATTAGGAACGCTATTTTCACGTTTATCGCTTATGGAAGTACATACCGAATTACTAGCTACCCTTAGATGCTTAAGAAATTATTACCGAAAGCTTTTATAAAATATCCTAGCTTTCACCAATTTAATTTTGCAGTCCAAAAACACGGCTTCTTCTAGCAAATATTTGTGATAAACACTTTGGGAGCAGCAAATTAAATTTGTTTTCAACCCTTGTTTATTTTATCCCGTTGTAATTAAGGTGGAGGTTTAGAGTTCCGAATTAAGTAATGCGACACTTATTAGAGGGTTTCAGATATATTTTATGGAAACAACAAAAGCCGTTGATTATTTTTCCTTTAAGTTTTGATTTTCAAGGATGAATCTGAAATATCTGGGTTATATTAACCCAGATATTTATACTAAGCAAGATTGTATATAGATTAGATATTTAAGAGAAGAGAAAATTAGTATATTAGTAGTAATTAGTTTTTGGAACGAAGTTCTTTTACGCGGCTTGTAAACTTTCAGAAAATGTAACGCTAAAAGCGTTCATACTTGCGACTGTCTTCTAATTCAAAGAGAAAGAAAGAGACAGAGAGCGAACACCAGCAGAAAATGCAAAAGTAAAGAAGAAATTAATGACAGTGTCATGGGATAAAATTGTATACACATCGGCTCGAGTACCCTGCATGGCTGCCACCACTGCATTGCCGGAGAGAGAGTGAAAGTGTAAATCTGGTCAAACTGAAAATTCAAGATGGCGCCTGTGTTTTTAAAATTTTTCGTCATGGGTGTCACTTTCGTAGTTTTCGAGTGTGCTAAAGCCGATAGTGACATTAAAATGTAAATCCAAGATGGCGGCTGCGAAAATGTTGTTTTTGTTTTTAAATCCTACGTGAGAAGGAACTTTGTTCCTGACGGGAGTCGCCCGAACCCATACTTTTTTTTTCGCATAACGTTGCATCTAACCATGTACGGATAGCAATAATCTGCCTAAAAGCTCATTGATTACTAAGAGTAATTACTGGTCATTAGGTAAATTGCCGTGGGTAATCATCACGCTTGACTGAATGATCGATAATTACAATTTATTGCTATTAGCTCCATATGTGTATGGTTACACTCTGTTACGTATCTATTTGACACGTCGACCGCTGTAAGTGTCTTTTCACGTATCCATCAGTAAAAAACTGGTTCCTTTGTATATCTGGGTAGATATACGAGTATCTTAGTTTTTGTAATCCTGGTTTATCTATTAAAATTACATACCTATTTTAGGAGTATGAGGAACAGGGTCTATTAAAATTACATACCTGTTTTAGGAGTATGAGGAACAGGGTCTATTAAAATTACATACCTATTTTAGAAGTATGAGGAACAGGGTCTATTAAAATTACATATCTATTTTAGGAGTATGAGGAACAGGGTGTTAATTTCACTCATAATCCATAGAAAAGGGAGCATCCTCTGACCAGACGGGTGTGGTCTAGCGGGCAACTGACCAACGATTGATGTTGAGTTCTTGTATATATTTATGTCCATGTCATGGTAAACTTTAATTGCACGATGCAGGATTTATGTGACGTCAGGCTTTTTGTGTGACGTCAAGATCTTTGATGCGTAGTTCGCATGTGGCGATGTAGATACCGCCACACTATAATACCTACTTGCAAAGTACATAGAAAAACAAAGCCACACTTCAAGCTACAAAAAAAATTGGACACATTGTCACAAATCCTGCATTCAGCATTAACCGCGCGATCAACTTATATATAACTTCTTGGCAGAGTTTGAGTGAACTTTCATCCTGTTCTTCATACCTGTATACTTTCGAAGTAGGGAACAGCACAAATAGAACGATATCATAATATCTAATCCCTTGGTCACCTCGTTACATAACGCACAAAAACTGCAGTTCAATGAATAAATGAGCATCGGAGCACAAAATCAATCCTACTAATATTATAAATGTGAAAGTTTGTGTGTTTGTGTGTTTGGATGTTTGTTACTCAATCACGTAAAAACGGCTGAACGGATTTGGATGAAATTTTGCAAACAGATAGTTTATAACCTGGATTAACACATAGGATACTTTTTATCCCGGTAGTAGGTTCCCATGGGTTAATTTTCGACATCTACACGGGCGAAGCGGCTGGCAAAAGTTCATATAAATCTGTCCGACTTGGTTAATGATTTAGTACCTTTATAGATAGAAAGGGTCTCTTAAGGAAAACCAGGAAGACCGATAGGTATTCAATCAAGTCATATTTCCCCGGTCTTCTTACTTCGAATACTATAAGATTTATTTTCAGTACATCAAACACACGTAATAGTCTTACATACTATGCTTGAGCAATAATTCTGTAAAAATGAATTAGAACTTCAAACAAAACATACCTATATACAAAGTCGAGTCATTATAATTGACATTGCAAAGACAAAGTTTATTTTATTTGAATGAATCTACATTAAAAGGCAAGAGTGACTGAGATATCAACGCACAGCCTAAACCGCTGGTCCTAGAGACATGAAATTTGGAGGGTGTGTTCTTTATGAAGAGTAAGTTTCTACTAAGAAACGATTTTACGAATTTCCACCGCTAAGAGGGTGAAATCGGGGGATTTCGTTTGTATGAAAAATCTTATTCCTTGAGTTAATAGACATGAAATTTTAGCACGAATACTTATCTAAGGAAATTATAAAGTTTGACATTTTTAGTTTTTAAAAACTACCCCCTAAACGAGGATTGGGGGTAGTCAAAGTTTGTATAGAAGAATTTTTACGTGCTACCCGATTAACTCGAAACTCAGTATTTATACTTAAAACTAAAAATAAAGAATGAGGTGTATTAGGGTTTTTCAAAAATCTACCATTAACGGGGTTAAAATGGGTAGTCTACGTCACAGCTCAAACCACTAAACGGATTGGGCTGATTTTTGGCACCTAGATAGTTATTAGGACCTAGGCGTACACTAAGAAAGGATTTTTGGAAAATTCTACCTATAAAGGGATGAAAAGGGGGGATTTCTTTTGTATGAAAAATCTTATTCCTTGAGTTAATAGACTTGAAATTTTGGCACGAATACTTATCTAAGTAAATTATAAAGTTTGTCATTTTTATTTTTATAAACTACCCCTTAAACGAGGATTGGGGGGTGTTAAAGTTTGTAAAGAAGAATTTTAACGTGCTATCCGATTAACTCGAAACTCAGTATTTATACTTATAACCAAAAATAAACAAAAATGTGTATTAGGTTTTATCAAAAATCTACCCCTAACGGGGTGAAAATGGGTAGTCTACGTCACAGCTCAAACAACTAAACGGATCGGGCTGATATTTGGCATTCAGATAGTTATTAGGACCTAGGCGTGCACTAAGAAAGAGTTTTTGGAAATTCGACCTTTAAAGGGGTGAAAAGGGGGGATTTCGTTTGTGTGATAAATCTTATTCCTAGAATTAATAGACTTGAAACTTGGCACGAATAGTTATCGAAGTAAATTATAAAGTTTTTAATTTTTAGTTTTTCTAAACTACCCCCTAAACGAGGTTATGTTAAAGTTCGTATAGAAGAATTTTAACGTGATGTCCGATTAACTCGAAACTCAGTATTTATACTTAAAACAAAAAAGAAAGAATAATGTGTATTTGGGTTTTTCAAAAATCTACCCCTAACAGAGTGAAAATGGGTAGTCTACGTCACAGCTCTAACCACTAAACGGATTGGGCTGTTATTTGGCACACAGATAGTTATTAGGACCTAAGCGTGTACTAGGAAAGGGTTTTTGGAAATTCGACCTTTAAAGTGGTGTAAAGGGGGGTTTCGTTTGTGTGATAAATCTTATTCCTTGAGTTAATTGACTTGAAACTTGGCACGAATAGTTATCAAAGTAAATTATAAAGTTTTTAATTTTTGGTTTTCTAAACTACCCCCTAAACGAGGATTAGGGGGTGTTAAGTTTGTATAGAAGAATTTTAACGTGCTGTCCGATTAACTCGAAACTCAGTATTTATACTTTAAATAAAAAATAAAGAATAATTTGCATTAGGGATTTTCAAAAATCTACCCCTAACAGAGTGAAAATGGGTAGTCTACGTCACAGCTCAAACCACTAAACGGATTGGGCTGTTATTTGGCACACAGATAGTTATTGGAAAGTAGGAATCCACTAAGAAAGGGGTTTTGGAAATTCGCCCTTATTCCTTTAGTTATTAAACTAGAAACTTGGCAAAACTTGCCTTAGTAAATAATACAGATTGTCAATTTTAGTTTTTTAAGCAATCCATCGCATAGACGAATAACGGGGATGCAAAGTAAGAAAGAAAAATTTTTAACGCGCTGTCGGATTAACTCGGTACGGTAAGTACTAATACTTAAAACAAAAAAAAATAAAAGTACGTGTTTCGGGGTTTTGTAAGTTACTATCTGACTTAACTTGAATAATACCTTCATTATGTAATGATACAATAATATTTAAACCACCGACTATATAATTATTATCATATGTTGTTGCAGCCCGCAGATATGATTTTCATCAATAAAAAAAAGGAAATATTGCCCGTGTTGCGGGAAAAGGGATACATAATAAAATAGTGACTAAGACAAAACTGTACATTGAATACTTTGAAAAAAAGTAATTGCTACGAGGTGTGAGAACGAGTCTGATGCCGAAAATATATTTTTAAGAAATTTTGTCTGTTTGTTTGGATGTTTGTTCCAGATTGGCGCAAAAACGGCCCAACGGATATGGATGAAAGGCACACAGATAGTTTATAACCTACACCCTAATTGCGTATTACACGATCCACAATCTGAATCAGTTTAAAAAACAAAAACACAATGTAAATAACGCAATGAATGTTGTTGAACTGTCAAAATGAAAGATTAGTCTTAATCGGTTACGAAAATAAGTTACGCAATTAGATAACTGGATAAACACATAGGATACTTTCAATCCCGGGCGGTAGTAAGTTCCCGTGGGATTTTTTCCGACATAAACGCAGGCGAAGCCGCGGGCAAAAGCTAGTTACACATAATAGCGTAATAACTCCCTAAAGTGTATGTGTATAAAGTTTAAAAAGCAGGAAATAAAACTTAAATTTTAAAAGCTTGTACTTATAAAGTTTAAAAAACAGGAAATAAAACAAATCAAAATTTTTTAAAGTATCTCAAGTTTAAAAAGCAGAAAATAAAACTTAAATAAAAATTTTAAAAAACCCCCGACACAAACAAAAACCTCTAAAAAGAAAAAAAATAATATATAAAACTTAAACAGGGTCAATCCCTTAAAGTTTTATACAAGATGTTGGTAATATTTTGTTCCAAGCGTCGCCGTCGTCGCGTCGGGGGACGGCTAAGTAGTATATAAACTAGGTGGGTAGATAATGAACGAAACTAGGTTCGTATGTTAGTAAGCAAAATATGATATACATATTATAATAAACAGGTATATACTACTTAGCCGTCCCCCGACGCGACGACGGCGACGCGACGCTTGGAACAAAATATTACCAACATCTTGTATAAAACTTTAAGGGATTGACCCTGTTTAAGTTTTATATATTTTTTTTTTTCTTTTTAGAGGTTTTTGTTTGTGTCGGGGGTTTTTTAAATTTTTAATTTAAGTTTTTATTGTGACATTTTTAATGTGACATCACATATCCTATAACCAGCAGACGATCAAGACGCTTCCAACGATACCTCATTTGTCAAATTGTGATGAGTGATTTAGAAGATAGGAGGGAACAGTTGAACATACTTACATTCATACATACATACATACCGGTCAAAATCATAACCTTCCTTTTTTCTTCGCCGTAGTCGGGTAATTAAGTAACATTGCACAAAATAATTGCTGGGAACTCACACTAGGGCTTCTGCAGTGATCATTTAGTTATAACTTAGTTATAGTTTAACTGGTTTAACCTCATTCATAAGTGGTTTAGTTATCTTAACTTGAAGTAGTTGTAGTTTTGATTGATTTTGTTGAAGATATGAACTACCTTTGACAAAAATGTTCGTTGGGTAGAATTATTTTATAGTACTTCGATTTCAGTGAACCTTACCATTGATGACTCACTAAAGAACTGCCAAACAAAACAAAAAATAAAACCGGCTAAGTGCGAGTCGGACTCGTGCAGGAAGGGTACCGTACCATTATCTATAAAATCGGCAAAAAAATCATGTCTGTTGTATGGGAGCCACCTTTAAATATATTATTTTTTTAATTGAATATATTCTGTGCGTATTTCAAGTATCTACCTGTTGCCGTTATCAATATTGAGCAAAAACGAGCAAAAAAATCACGTTTGTTGTATGGGAGCTCCCTTAAATATTTATTTTATTCTGTTTTTTTTTTGTATTTGTTGTTATAGCAGCAACAGAAATACCTCATCTGTGAAAATTTCAACTGTCTAACTATCATATTTCATGAGATACAGCCTGGTGACAGAGAGACATACAGACAGCGGAGTCTTAGTAATAGGGTCCCGTTTTACACTTTGGGTACGGAACCCTAAAAAAGACATCAAAATTGCCTTAAAAAACATTATAAACAAGTGAGAAAAATGTAAATTCGAAGCTTACGAGTTGCCTACTGAGAAATGAATTTAACAGAAGTTGTTCCTTAGGGATTATGTTAGGCATTACGGAACTTGGCGATGTTTAGCTGGACATTTGTGAAAATGAGCATAAGGCTAGTTGGCAGCAAAACTAGATATGGTGGGCATTCCTAAACACTTGTCTTCAACATAATAAATACGATAACCTTTGATTACAACTGATTCTCAAGGCATAACGTTTTATTACATGTACGAGAACGAAACGTCAAAACGGACTTCTTAGATTGTCGCGAGTTTATGTATAACAGGGTCGAAACCTATTCCCAGTTACCTAGCACAGTTTCAAAACAGGGCTTAGTGGTGGAAATGTTCGTACCGAAAAACCTACTAACCTATTGCTTGACGTGGAAATTGAATCCAAGACCTTAAAATTTCCAACGACACACCATTCAGTACAGGTAAATTATGCCGCACAGTTGTAACACAAAATCGATTTATAACGATTCCCAGAAGTGTTGAGTCGCTTTCGATTCCAAATCGTATTAATCGTCTAATCGGATTTGAATCGATTACTTCTGGCGAGTGTAACGCAAATTGAATAAGTTTGGACAAGTGACTGTGATTTGATACTTGGCAACATTTTGGTGTTTCCTTTAGTTAATGTGATTGGAAGAAGAAGAAAATTTTTCATTTAATTTTGTTGCACTTGGGCTTCTTGGAGACGAGAAATGGATTTTGGTACTTACTGTAATGTAACTTTTTTCGGTTCCTTATCCATTTGCATAAAATTTTAAGACATAATATAACATAGCATACTTTTGTTTCATAATTTGCCTATGCTTTTCCCAACTATGTTGGGGTCGGCTTCCAGTCTAACCGGATGCAGCGGAATACCAGTATTTTACATGGAGCGACTGCCTTTCTGACCTCCACAACCCAGTAACTGGGTAATACGATGCACCTTAGTAAGATTGATTGTCAAACTTTCGGACTTCTGACGACTCGTAACGACTGTCAAAGATTCACAAATGACAGCCGGGACCAACGGCTTAAAGTGCTTTCCGAGGCTTGGAGGAGTCTCGGTATGTAAAGATGGTCACACATCCACGGACCTACCCCGGCAAGCGTAGCTTAACCCGATGGATCGACCCGTGCGGCTCTTATTTCGTAGCCACGAGATCCTCCTTTGTTTATCCGAACAATACCTATTTACGCATAATATTATTTTCGCTTGTCAACAATTATGGCAAAGAAATTATTAGACCAAAAAAATATGCCAAAATCCTTATGCCAAAGAATATTAGGCAAAAAAAAACATTACGCGAAAAGATGGGGTCCCACTTTTTCGTATATTTTTAAAACAAATGATGGTAGTTGGCAGTACTCTATATGTAAACACCAGGTTTTTCAATACTCTTTGCTGTCTACGAAGAGCATTCATAGAGAAATCGTGATAATTTTCCAGCCAGCTTATATTTATTTTTTAATTCATTTTATTCTAAAAGTGGTTTTCATGGATTGATTGAATATTATTATTAGATTTTCAAAGAAACTGAATAGAACTAACTGCTTATTGTTGCTGAAGGATCCCGGGCCACTTTAGTTGGCCAAAAACTGACTAAAAGTTTTATATATTTCACATATTATAATTTATTTTTCATTAGAATTGTATCGTCAATTTGACAAAATCTCAGAACCTCAATAGCGTATTGGAGGAAATTGGTATTTCAAATCATAGAATATAGTGCGGATTCAATTATTATATTTCCGCATGAATCTAGCAGCTAGCTCCAGGAAATGGGTCATTATAGAACTCAGTGATTCACTAGCGACCTGTGGCTTGAGATTTGCCTGTTGGCATACTGTTGAGTTATTGGAGTATGAATATTTGAACTATATTTGAGTTATACTATAAAACAAAGTCCTCCGCCGCGTCTGTCTGTCGTCCTGTACGCGTTAGACTCAAAAACTACTGCACCGATTTTCATGCTGTTTTCACCAATGGATGGAGTGGTTCTCGAGTAAAGTTTTAGTATATAATAACTGACATCCACGCGGGCGAAGTCGCCCACAAAAACGCCCGGGTTATAATGTAATATGGCATTATTTTTCCTTCCATTGGGCGGACAATACGAATCATAAAGTTTTATCGTGAGAGGCTGATTGCACTGTTCGTTAGAGAGGATTGTTTAAGGATTAAAGAAAGGAAAAAAGTTAAATCCTTTATTCTGCAAAAACAAAACGCACACACAACAGAAAAAGACAAAATAAGAAATAATACAAAAGTAGCCAAAAGCCTCGTATTCAACCAATAAAAAATAATAAAGTTTTTGACATTATTAATTAGTTTGAATATTGTGCATAGTTTATGTTTTTGCTACTTTATGCCTATTTATCGTTTGCTTTTAAGTTACAAATGTGACTATGTATCGATATTGTGGAAAGCTGAAAACAGAGTTGCCTCAAAAAAATTAACATTTTGTTACCTTTCTTGAGGCCTTGACTAAGTTATATTAAATTGTTCTAACATGTATAATTTCAACATGAATGATATAACCAACTTTTTGTATAAGTTTTATTTAAATGAGTATCCGTGGAGTTTCATGCCCGTTATTCTCCATAGGTACCTACTACGCTTTGGAATGGGCAACTAGCTTCATATCTCTGACTGACCAACCCCTTGACAATTCAAAAATACCTTTAAATGGTTTAATTGAAATAAATGCTTTGAATTTGAGTTTTTGAGTTTAGTGCTGAGGTGAAATCAGCGCTATGATTCGCTATGCGTATTATGTATCTGCTTCCGAGTATTGCCGACTTTAACTAATAATGTAAAAAGTCCTGTAATCAACATTATTATATTTTGACAAGCCTTAACCGTCAATTAACCTCAAACTCTCCGTCAAACTCTAGTCCAGTGCCATCGACCACTGTATCCCAGTTCCTTCGTTTTCTCGGATTAGCGCGGGAAGCACTTAACATTTTATTTTTCGTCATCTCTCTTACGTCGTAAAACTTGTACGTGGCTCCTATATTCAGAAAAGAGTGAAAGGTGTATCATATGTTTTTTTTTTTTAAGAATTACGTATTTTTATGTCAACTTTTTGCATTTGTTTTACATTTTCAATGAAGTGGGATTTAATGTTGAGGTAACGGAGAGTGAAGTGATAAACAAGATGTAATTGAAGCATTGACTATTAAACTTAGTTCTTTTTTTTTTTTTTTGTGTTATTAATAGTTGTATCTTCACTACTTATTATAAAACAAAGTCCTTCGCCGCGTCTGTCTGTCTGTCTGTTCGCGATAAACTCAAAAACTACTGCACCAGTTTTCATGCTGTTTTCACCAATGGATGGAGTGGTTCTCGAGGAAGATTTTAGTATATAATAACCGACATCCACGCGGGCGAAGCCGCAGACATCAGATAGTATTTTATATATATTTTGTTAATATTTTGTTATTTGTAAAAAAGTCCGTCTGTTTTCTGTGTCTGTTGTAGTGTGTTGGTATGTGTTTATATGTTGTCTTTTTGTATGCACGTGTTTCCGTGACCAATAAACCTATTTTTCTTTCTTTCTTTCTTTTTTATGCATGTCTGGCTGTTTGGCTTAACAAGACGAAACAGTATTGGTCCATTAAGTAGCTAAAGGCAGATAATTTCGAGTTTTATTTCAATAATATAATACTCATTCATTGTCTAGGCAAAGCTAAGCAGATTTAGTACTCATTGAATAAAGGATATTTTGCTGGTAATAAATTTTGACTTAGGTAGGTACATGCATAATAATACTAGCCGTACTTCGTAAGTACTACACGTATAACTAAAACAGTGTCAGTGAAGTCAACGCGAGATCGCCAGTTTGTGAACCAATCTAAGCTGACGTGAAACAATGCAATCGATGCTGAAGCGGGTAGGAATCCGGACGAGTTCCAACTCGCACAGCCCGAGTGACGAAGCTTGCTACGGTTTTCATGCAGTTTCGGTACCATACTGGGTAGTTATGGGAAATGTCATAAAAGCTCACAATTCCAGCAATCGTGGATGTTTTGTGTATTCCATTTGATTGTCTGTCTCCAATTTTTACAAGCTTTATATTAGCTTGTTCTGTTCGTATGTGTTTCCGGTTACTCCAATAGGGAATATGCATGTGATTCAAATAAGGGTCAAGTATTTTTTTTATAAACTGTATTTCTTCAGAATTATGCCTCCATCAATATTTTTGAATAAAATTTCTTTTTGAGCGAGATTTTTTTTTTTTTAAATTGCCAACGAACTGTGGGTAATTCAAATACTTGAAAAGCTAAGAGCGGATGTGACGTAACAATCTAGCAGAACAATCAAAATGTCAATGTCAAGTCAATCAACAAATGTCTAATGTCAAATTGCTTCTTTGTTTTCATAGAATGTGACGTCACCACACCAAGCGCGCCAAATGGAGGGCGTTTGAATAGCCCGGATCGGTTGGATATTTAAAAAAAAAAATTTAAGTACTTTAAATTGCTTTTTTCCGTCGATTTTTTTAAAACTATTATTTGACGATGAAAGCTATCGAATAAAAAATAAAAAAATACATGCATATTCCCTATTGTCATCCATTTTTCAAGCACTTCCTGGCATCCGATTTAGTTAAAACTTGGCATACTTATACAACTACCGAGACATTTTGAAAAATTGATACCATGGAGCTGGTCTAATGATGGAGCCGGAAGTTGAGTAAAGGAACTCTTCAATCAAACAAGATAGCACCATCGTATTTAGACTCATTGGCTATTTATTAACAAGTTTTTTGACACTAGGTGGTGTTCAGGGTCTGATGATGGAGCCGGAAGGTGGCCATGGCAAAATCCTTTTTAGTTCATTAAAAGCTTGTTTTTAAAAAGATTTTTACTTATATTTTATTTTCAGTGTTCTCTCAACTCTCAACAACCCTTGCTATTCAAATCGATCCCCGAGTCTTAAACAAAGGCGATCGTCCCTTAAGTACGCGATCCGGGCGATGAAAGCAAATTCACTTGTGATTGCTATCAAATTCACTTGAGTGAGTTCTAAATTAACTTACTGAATATTACTATGGTCGGTAGGTGCACATAATGGAACTAAAAAGAAAGAAATCAGTACTAAATAACACTGCAATATAATAATTTCATGACTGCAATGTAACAACCTGTAACATGTAACCTAGAAAATAGAAATCTACAAACAATCATTTGAATCGCCGAAAATACACCGGCCGTCAAAACTTAGTACCACACTTCTAAAATTCCAATAACTTTTAAATTACACCAAGATATATTTTATAGAAAAGGTTTACAAAAATAATTTATTTATTTATGTAAAAACTATAGAAAGAAAGAAAGAAAGAAAGAAAAGAAAGAAAAATTATTTATTCTGCACAAACTAAACGCACACATCACAAAATAAAAGAATGTCATTTACAGCCATCAGTCAGTCGTCAGTCATTTGCAGTTTTTTTTTTTTGTCTTTATAGCCTATGACCGTCTTTTAAGAAATGACTGAAAAAACTTTATAAACAAAAAAACTCCTTTTTAAATTATTACGACTTTAGACTTTTTTTGTTTCTGTTTGTTTTTTTCACATTCTTTTCTTGATCGATGAATTTTGGTTGAAAAGCCAAATACCAGTTATTAAAATGTAAATAAGGCGTAAAACTGTAGTTATAAATGTTGTTTGAGTTTTTTGCCAGTAAGTTAATGGCTATTCTTTGGTTTAAGTTAAAAACTTTTATATAATAAACTAGGATTTTCAAAAAGCCGATGAAATTTGCTTTCTATAGTTTTTTATTTAAAAACTCTGGCTTCTACAGTTTAGGAGAAATTGCAATTTTAAAAGTGTGGTACTAAGTTTTGAAGGCCAGTGTATTATTATGCATCAACCCAGAAACTATTTTGCTAATTTAACTTTAAGCATCAAGTTTTCTTATATTTAAGAAACATCAGAGTAGGTACGAATGAAACTATATCCTACAGAACATAATTAACTATATCGTCTTTCAATATACATAGCGCGAAATTCCTGGGAACGGAATTATGTGTACCTACCTTTTGAAACTAGATTGCTTTACAATGCCTCCAGCAAAATTCCTACTAAATAAAGTTGGCCCAATAAAGGTCGGAACAGGAATATACCAAGTAATTCCCAGCTAGATAGCTATTCGATTGTGCATGTACAAATACCTTTAGAACGATTTGTCAAATGTTTGATCAATTAGTTGTTCGTGGAATCTTTAGAGGTTGTTTGGCAAATGTTTGAGTCAAGCTCCTAACTTTGATGTTAGTCGAACGAATGTGCTTTGAAGCGGTGCACGATGCATTGAACTGACTGTTTTTGTCAAAGGGGGTAGATTCACATGTAGTTTGATGGAGCTGTCATTTTTTTTTTCGCCGGTCTACTCTAGCTATTGGAGAATAGTGCATGTACTATACATGTCGTGTTGAAAAGTTTAGCCAGTCAATAAAATGGATGACTTGACTACTCAAGGTAGGTACACGATACATTCTTGTATTCTATACGCTAGACTCGCGACAATCTAAGAAGTCCGTTTTGACAGCTATAAAAAGGCTTAGTGTAGCGATGAAAAAAAAATTGGTTTCTTATAAACTGATTCTCGAGTCATATCGATTAAACATACTTAGAGAGTTTGTATCGAAGACTTATCTAAATTGCTTAAAACTGTTTCTCAAGGTATAACGTTTTATTACATGTGCGGGAACGAAACGTCAAAACGGACTTCTTAGATTGTCGCGAGTGTAGTGATAGTATTGGATAATGTGTAATAGAAGATGGATTAACAATAAAAATACCTTATTATTAGCAGCTTAAAGTCGCCTTTTGCAACAGCCACAAGTCTTTTGAGTCTTTGATTGATTGCCATTTACTTGGAATTCATCCCGAGCTTTAAATCGGGACAGTAATTCCAGGTACACTTTCTTCGAGCCTGACATATAACAAACTTTCGCCTGTCTTATTCGAAGGGGTTGCCAGAGGTGTTTACTGCCGTATCCACATTTCGCCTAGTATAATGATTGCATGTTATTAGGGACGAGTCTATCCGACCAGAATAGGAACCAGGAGTACAGTACTGGATTAGAACCGCTCAGTACTGGATTATCAGAGCAGTCTTATATTAAAAGTCTTCTAAAAAGCAATAAAGCATCACCAAAATCTACTGGTTTTCCGTTCCTGTATTCCGATTCCAGCAAAACAGCAAGAGTAAAGAACAGAGCAGAGGCCCTAGTGTGAGTTTCTTTTAACCATCTCGACTTTACTCATCGACTGCGTTCGGCGCTTCCATTGAACCTTCACTAGTCTTCACTGGTGAAGGGCCAATCAGAGCGCCGAATGCGTAAAGTCGAGATGGTTAAAAGAAACTCGCAATAGGGCCTCAGTTACAAGAGCGTGTCAAGTGTAAGCACAAACCAACTCAGAAATGAAATAAAAAAAACATTTGAAAACTCCGTGTTGTAAACTGGAAAGCATTCTAAACTCTATCGTGAGCACTTACTGTGTCAGTTAGTGTGTGAAAATTAGCTATCTTTACTGAATTACATCAACGACTGTTCCGGGGCATTTGAGTATTGATACAGCTGTAGAGCGCTTTTGAAGTGTGAGCTGACTACATCACATATTATTTGAAAGATAGGTAATTCCAGCAAATAATGAGCCATCGTTTTTTTTTTTTTCGTGATTACAATGCTTAGAAATATCTTCATGTGAGCCACTGTCTTATGGTATAGCAGGTCAAAGTTAACTGAAAGAATTTCAAAGATTGACGAACCAACTTTTAGCAATCAGGTCCGCTACGTGACAAACAGCCGGCGCCGAGATCGAGATCGCATCATGCACTCTCGTTCTATCAACCAAAATCTTGGCTGAAGATGTTCGCAAACGATGTTTGTTTTTGTGTACATAAGGTGTGGAACAAATCTAAAAAAAAAAAAAAAGGAAGCAAATGTAAGTTACTTTATCACGTAACTACAATACTGATCAGCCAAATAAATTATTTATCGTATTAAAAAAATGTCGCTTACCTTCTTCTTTCAGCTATAATTATTGTTATAGGTAGGTACTTTTCACTTTCACCCGAAAATATTATATGAACTATTTATGATTATTTCTCACATTCACTCACAGTATTTCCTCTCTTCTTCAAACTAAATACCTAACTGTCGCGTACCGGTGGGTTGTCCACCGCACTCGGCGGCCTTAGCGCATTGTGAGTGCACCGTGCACACTTCGATGATTCGATCTAATACCAAAACAAACAGGTTTTTTTGCTGAGACCGTTCTTGTTGTTTTGTTTTTGTAATTATGTATAATTATATATTATTTTAACATGTATTTTTATTACTAGTTATTTATATTATAATTATTTATTAGGTATGTTGAAACTGTATGTACTTCCCGTCACTTGTCCTTATGGGTTCATTCGAAAACCAGCGTCAGACAGTATCTGTCTGGCATTAATGCTGAAATGAACCTTTTTGGCGCAGCCGTGAGGCACACACTATTGTTTTAAAAACAATATAATACTTTTTTTTTTGTATTTTGTGTTTCATGAACTGTGTCCAAATAAACTTTATTCTTTCTTTCTTTATTTTCTTTCTACGTATTTCCCCTACCAATACGTTTGATCCACAGTTTCTTCCCCTTCTGCAAAACCTTTATCATAATTAATTATAACTCGTGCCAAAACGATGACATCACATACAATTTGGCTAATTGCTTGTGAAAAATCAAATTATACATAATAATCATCTAGAAATTAAATTCCTTGAAAATTCCACCAATATTAATTCTATTGTATTTTATTTTATATCTATTGAAATCGTTCTACAATTTTGTTCAAGTAAGCTCCAAGATCGACAACGTTCTAAAAACAAATAAAAACATAGGCTAGTCCTATAAATACTTTAAGTACGGAACTCATTTTGCCAAGTAAACAGTCGGCGCAATTTTCGTATATACAGTCTCAGCTCAAGACCATTTATTTGTTAAGGATGGGTTCCGCGGGTTAATGTATCGCCTCACCCCCTAATTTAAGGGGGTGGGCAGTGTACTAAGTTGTGTCAAGGGGTACTTGAAGTAATTAAATGGTGTTTGCGGGTTGCCTGAGGGTGATTGTTTGAAGCGTTTCGGTCTTAAATTGTGGGGTATGGTGCATTTTTGTAGGAAGGTAATGTTTTGTACGGGTAAATGAAATTAGATCTTATTTCTAACCACATAGGTTTAGGTTTAAAGAAAATTTATTCTGAATAAAGACATATACATATCAGTTACTTGAGAACACTACCAAAACATACATAGATTACACGATGTTCGTCGTCATCAGTTACAAGACTAGATACCCATCCAATGCTTTTATTTCTCCAAAAGAAAGAAAGAAAGAAAATACGTAATAAAGAAATCGATCTACTGACTAAGCAATTATATACTGACTAAGTTGAACGAGTGTAGATTTTTTTACACAGGAAGATATTCTATTATAAAGTTATGCTCCTTCAAAAGTAAGCATATTTTTCCCATAGTTAGTTCTAGTTTGGGGTAAAACTAGCGAGCTAGCTCGCCTTGTGCTACGTTGACTGACTTGTTTATATTGAGTGAGTATTATGTTCGTTTGAATACTCTTGGTAAGAATTTATCTGATGATAATTACATGTATTGTAAATATAGACATCTGTGATTCCAAACCTTGAATAACTCAAAGATGGACTGGCAACTAGCCAGGCTCATGTATAGAATGGTGATTGTACCGTGTATGATACACGGTTTGAAGGTATCGACAATCACCAAAGCTAACAGGTCTAGACTGAGAAAATATGTGAGAGTTATCATGAGGGACTTGATTAGTCACGCTAGGAACAAACCAAGATCAAAGAAAATGCACGAAATCTTAGACGGAAAGACGGTAACCAAACGCATCAAGAACCACAGGATGTGCTATCTCGCACATGTTCACAGACGCGGCAACCCACACCTATTATATGCAGCATTACAGTACAAGGCCAAATCCAAGAAAGTAGGCCGACCTATTTACACTTGGGACGACAACCTAAAACAGGACATGGCGCGTTTCGACAAGGAAAACGACTTCTGGATGGACGTGGCTGGAGACCGAAACAAGATCAAGAAAGCAGCCAGCGAGATATACAAGAAACCTGAAACGGACAGCAGCGAGTCTTCGGATGAAGACACAGAAAACAGCAAATTGTAGCATAGCACAGCAAGGAGTTAGAAAAGAGCCGAGAACGAAGCGTATCTCCGCCAATGGATTCAACGGTGAAGATTGAACGGAGCCAACTGGCGGTGACGTCGTAAAAAGATGCCCCTCCTTAGATAACTATTACCCGTCTCTCCACTAGTCCATTGCTTACTCAAGGATGCATATCCGGTAGGCTCGCAAATCCTTCCTTATCCCGAAGGGCACACTCTTCCCTACCATTACCCGCGCCCCCCGGTCTACTTCAGGATATGCAATGGCTGCTGAAACCCCATGAACCATGAGGCTTCAGGGGCTAGTGCAAATCCTGGGGTTCATTCGATTTATCGAGTCTGGTTAAGCCACGCTGGGGTCGGTGCATTTCATTCATTCATTCATTCATCTGTGATTCCAAACCTTGAAGAGAAAAAAAAACCACTCGGTGCGTGCGAATTTAAAGTTTAAAGAACATGGATTATCTCTTTCATTTTCCCCGTACTCAGCATGACTAAGAAATCAGAAGTTACTTAAACTCCGCATCCGTCTGTTCACAATCACCACCTAAAAAACCTGTATTTTTGTTCACCGCACTGCAAACCAAACCAATATACTCCATTCCTCTGCAATTGTACCCCAAAAGAACTGAATCCGCAATATGTACTATCGAGGTCTAAAAATGTTAACCAGTTTTCAAATTAGATTCTCTACCACACTGTGTGCAGTTAAGTCTAAAATAAAAAAACTAATTTGAAAGGTGACACATTACCATAATGATATTTAACAAAGAAAATAGGTTTGAATTTTGAATCATCGACCTTGTGACATAGATGTGTGCATGCAATTATAAGCCTTAAGGTAGTAAATATTCTCAGACCGCGACCGTACGTGACCTACACTAAAATGCAGTGGAGGCAATATCGATAACAAAAATTGATTTTGATTTTGATTTCTTAAGGTAGTAAATATTCTCAGACCGCGACCGTACGTGACCTACACTAAAATGCAGTGGAGGCAATATACGCGAATGAGTAAGTAGAACCAGACAGTAGCCTGTGGGCTACAGTCTGGTACTATTTATTAGTTTTATAGTGTTCTATTCTGTGGCCGAGGCTGAGTACGAGGAGCTCGTGGCTAAGTAATAACAGCCGCAAGGCTCGATCCATCAGGTTATAGAAACTAAAAAAACAAGATTATGGCGCTGCGAACAATAACCTAATCTACCTAACCTCCTCGCTGTGCATACACGCTCACACGCACACATTTACAACAATTTACAATCAAACTACCTCAAACTAAGTGCACATATGTTTACGAAACCGGCCTCACGTCACTGTTGACTGCGCTCGCTCTGCCTTGGTTTTTCATTTGGTCAGAATTATCAACATCAACAGTTACTCAATGGGCATTTGTTTCATAATCATTAAATTTGTTAGAAAATTATTGCAAAAATTATGTTGTTGTTTATATAAATTGTTTAACTAAATAATTATTTTCATTTTTCCCACGGATGAGATAAGAGAACCTTATTGTTTTCCAACAAAAAGGTTCAAAATTACAATTCAAAAACAATCCCAAAGTCAACTAAATCAGTACAATCCATTACTTGTCCGAAATATATTTCAAACATTCCGTCAGTACTTTCAACGAGTTATGCCCTGAAGACGAAGTTCGTCCCAGCGGACCTCAGAGGTCAAACGGCAATCGTCATAAATTCAGAACCTCTAAGGATTACTGGACATTTAGTTTTTGTGTAATGGATCTGATATTAACCTTAAATTTCTATTCACCTGGATTAGGAGATAGGATATTTTTAATCCCGATATTTCCACACGGTCGAGACTTATGCGGGTAAAACCGCGGGGCGCAGCTATTAATATATAATTTAAAGTTGAATGTAAAATCTTAATTACCCTATCATTCCCACACCACATGTGTATGTGTGTGTTGATTTTAGTTTTTTTTTGATTATTTGTCTTTTATATAGATTCTTTTCTATTTTGTGAATGTGAGAACGTTGTATGCTTAGTGACTGTAGATTTGTTAAACATCTTCTATTTTGTTAAGTACCTGGTACTTGTTGAAAGGCCTACACTGTCCTCCCATACCTACTAACACTGTAATTTGAAAGTATTGTAAAAGCCAATTATTTTTAAAAGAGTAACCGTGGCGTTTCTTGCCGGCTCTTCTCCATAGGAAACGACCAATTGGAACCATGCACCTAGATTCTGACGTTTCGTAAGTGCCCATGTAGGTTTATGTGAAATAAAATATTTTTTATTTTTGATTTTGAAGTAGAAATAATCAACTGAGTACCTATTACCATTTTACCAAGGTTACAAGTATGCATTTTACATGATCCATTGCCACATTTATGGGAAACATTTGGAAAGATGGAAGGAAAGCCATAATGATCTAAGTTACCAGCGGGCAACACGCAGTAAACAAACTCGGTAATCACTGCTCATTACTTCTCTCAATGAGACTGGCGGTCTCTACATCGCCACATGTGAACTACGCATCAAACACCTGACGTCACACAAAAATCCTGACGTCGCAAAAATCCTTCATCGCGCAATTAAAGTTTACCGTGCTATGGACATAATATACAAGAACCCGACATCAATCGTTGGGCAGTTGCCCGCCAGTCACAACACCCGTCTGGTCGGAGGATCCTCCCTTTTCTATGGTAGATGATTGAACTTTACACCCTGTTCCGCATACCACTAAAAAATGAGATATTTATCCTGTAGCCATCTGAACTGTAGTGGGACAATTATTTAAAGAAACAGTGCAGTTATAACTTCATTAACTATTTTGAAAATATGTAGTGGCGATCGCACGTCAATGTTAACACTTTGACCTTAAGCTGGCCTAGTGAAGTTCAGAGTTTCAATAGAATAAGAGGCCAGCTTATACTGGTTATTTTACCACTGACACGCTGCTTGCTGTACTTCAAATGCATGCAAACTTTTTGACGTTGTTCAAATAGTTTGAGTTACAGAAACCTTGCTTCCAAACTCGTCCATCCTATATATCGCTTCCTAGTGTTCAAGCTAAGCAAAAAAAATACCTAATTCACCTGAAATCCTGTCCACTCTATGCCAGGAAACAGGGGTGAAAATATATCAATCCAATCCATGTATTCCACTGAAATATTCCAAGCATTCACCCCCGCTGTGCTGGCCTACTTTCGGCGCGTTATACCGTAGGGACAAAGCGAAAAGTTTTATTAGAACAAACTTTTAAAATAAGCCTTTTGAACCGTGAAAATATCAATAATATCCCTTCAGTCATATTTGGAAAATGTGGAATCATAAATGAAGTTGAATTATTGCTGATTACGTTTGGATTCTGTGACAGAGTGAGTGTGTTACAGAAAGTATATGTAATCAATTCATTTTCAATAGAGGGATACCGGGGCCCTTGGCAACAGGCAACTGAAGGAACACGGGTGGGTTTAAGTCAGTAAAATTCTTACACGCCCTCCCGCTACGCCCAGAGGGGGAGAAGCCAAAGAAAGACTTCCCAAAAAAAAAAATTGTAGGTACTCACTTGTTTTTTTTTTGTAAAGTCTTGGCTTTCCTTTTGGTCGAAGTTTTGGGAAAAGAGGTTTAAATACTGTTTTGCAATAAATATATAGTAAAAGCTGTGAAAGTTGTTGTCACTTTTTTTTTAATTTTTATCCTCTATTGGCCATGACAACCGACCGATGACTGGAAGCCGACCCCAAACATAGTTGGGAAAAGGCTAGGCAGATTGTTTATTGGCCATGACAAAAGAGGAGCTTCTGAACCTGCAGATAACTAAAATGCAAAGTATGGCCACATGACCCAAAGTTCTTTTCATGCTAAAAAATCAGGTCACATCGGCAAATGGTAAAAGTCGTTAAAATGCACATAAATGCATTTCATTCTGAGCATTTACATATATTTTTGTACCCGAGTTAAAACTTGGACGAAATTTTAAGCTGAGGAGATTTCTGATATTTCTAGCTAAAACGAAATGTAAAGCACTTGCATATTATACAACTTCTTTGGCAACGTTCAAATCTTTGACATTATTACAATATTACAAACAATGCTTCGAACAAACTTCTGAACCTTCACAGTACTTAAAGTATAAAACACAATACTGCCAACATTAAAATTACATGCGTTTCCTTACACAAATTACTGTATGTCCATATAGCGCCAAAATTAATTCCTAAATACTTTTTACTGTAAAAAAAATACGTCAATTCCACAACGACCCTTACTAGCTTGAAATAAGAACGCATTCAATTCAAACTTGAGTTGGCCAACAGTAAACGCTATGTGGGATAGCTTGACAGGGATGTTTCGGTTCAGACTTCAGTAATTTCAGTACGCTGTTGGACGCTACACTGTTCGAACGCGTGTCGTTATCTGCGGTCTCCGCGAAATAAAGTTCGGAATTTTAAAAGTTTTGCTCGCTTTCTTGGACTTATTGGATTATTGGTGAAACTTCGTGAATTGACGTTGATTAGTTGTACTTTTTCTGTTTTGAAAATGTGGAAATTGTGATTCAGCCTATTGTGGATTTTGCAGGTGAGATTTTTGTGTAAGATTATTTTAGGATTTGTTTGATAAACGCATTTAACGTAACAATGTAAAATTTTCAATAGGCCTTATTACTAAATATTTCTCTTGATCATATTTTTTGTAATCTTGATATTTCAAAAACTTTTTTACAAAAAATTAAACTGACGAAAAACGATAACTAAAAAGCGAAAAATAAACCTTTTAGTGTAACTAAGCTCCTGAACTAATTTAAGTAAAAAATTTGAGGCGGTGCCGAACACACATTCAACGAAGATTCATCAAGCTACCATTATACGCCATTTAAGTACCTAATTAATTTTGTTTGTTCGGCGCCGACTTTTTTTCTACCATTGGGGGTGGATTTTAGTTTTCAATTTTATATGGGACCAACTACGAGTACCCTCCCTAATAAAAAAAAACGTTCAAATCGGATTACTCAGTAAAAAGTTATGCGTGGTCATACTACGTGTGGACTTGAGAACGTCCTCCTTTTTTTTTCGTAGGTTAAAATCGAATGAACGTTGTGTCTTTAACAATCTTTACTTTGTATACTTATCCATAGGAAATAGGTAAGTATCTTCAAAACAAATTCTCATTCTGAATTTGAATCACAAAGAACAAAAGTTTAAAAGTATTTTGTAATAATTAGGTCTTTGAGATCAAACGGTTTCAATATTAATTAGCTAATTTTTTTATTAATTTCATAAGGGAAACAAAAATAGGTATAAAATAGGTAAAATCCTACTAATATTATAAATGTGAAAGTTTGTGTGTTTGGATGTTTGTTACTCAATCACGCAAAAACGGCTGAACGGATTTGGATGAAATTTGGCAAACAGATAGTTTATAACCTGGATTAACACATAGGATACTATTCATCCCGGTAGTAGGTTCCCATGGGTAAATTTTCGACATCTACACGGGCGAAGCCGCTGGCCTGGCAAAAGTTCGTTTCATATAAATCTGTACGACTTGGTTAATGATACAGTACCTTTATAGATAGAAAAGACCCTTAAGGAAACCAGGAAGACCGATAGGTATTCAATCAAGTCATATTTCCCCGGTTTTCTTACTTCATATACTATAAGATTTATTTTCAGTACTTCAAACACACATAATAGTCTTACATACTATGCCTCAGTAATATGAATTAGAACTTCAAACAAAACATACCTACATCCAAAGTCGAGTCATTAGAATTGACATTACAAAGTCAAAGTTTATTTTATTTTAATGAATCTATACAAGGCAAGGGTGACTGAGATACCAACGCACAGCCTAAACAGCTGGTTCGAGAGACATGAAATTTGGAGGGTGTGTTCTTTATGAAGAGTAAGTTTCCAGTAAGAAACGGTTTTTCGAAATTCCACCGCTAAGACGGTGAAACCGGGGGATTTCGTTTGTATGAAAAATCTTATTCCTTGAGCTAATAGACTTGAAATTTTGGCACGAATACTTATCTAAGTAAATTATAAAGTTTTTCATTTTTAGTTTTTATAAACTACCCCCTAAACGCGGATTGGGGGGTGCCAAAGTTTGTATAGAAGAATTTTAACGCACTGTCCAATTAACTCAAAACTGAGTACATAAACTTAAAACGAAAAATAAAGAATAATGTGTATCAGGGTTTTTCAAATCTACCCCTAACGGGGTCAAAATGGGTAGTCCACGTCACAGCTCAAACCACTAAACGGATTGGGCTGAAATTTGGCACACAGATAGTTATTAGGACGTAGGAATCCACTAAGAAAGGGTTTTGGAAATTCGCCTTTATTCCTTTAGTTATTAAACTTGAAACTTGGCAATACTTGCTATAGAAAATAATAAAGATTGTCACTTTTAGTTTTTTAAGCAATCTGTCACATAGACGAATAACGGGGTGGCAAAGTAAGTAAGTAAACATTTTAACGTGCTGTCGGATTAACTCGAAACTCGGTACGATAAGTACTAATACTTAAAGCCAAAAAAATTAAAAGTACGTGTTTCGGGGTTTTGTAAGTTACTATCTGACTTAACTTTAATAATACCTTCATTATGTAATGATACAAGAATATTTAAACCACCGACTACATAATTATTATCATATGTTGTTACAGCCCGCAGATATGTTTTTCATCAATAAAAAAAAGGAAATATTGCCCGTGTAATTGCTACGAGGTGTGGGAACGAGTCTTATGCCAAAAATATGTTTTTAAGAATTTTTGTCCGTTTGTCTGTTTGTTTGGATGTGTGTTCCGGATTGGCGCAAAAAGTGCCCAACGGATATGGATGAAAGGCACAGAGATACTTTATAACCTGCACCCTAATTGCGTAATACACGATCCACAATCTGAATCAGTTTGAAACAAATTTCTAATCCATTGCTTCATAAGTTGGAAAAAAAAATCTGCTCCACAACGTAAATAACGCAATGAATGTTGTTAAACTGTCAAAATGAAAGATTAGCCTTAATCGGTTACGAAAATAAGTTACGCAATTAGATAACTGGATTAACACATAGGGTGCTTTCAATCCCGGGCGGTAGTAAGTTCCCATGGGATTTTTTCCGACATCCACGCGGACGAAGCCGCGGGCAAAAGCTAGTAGGTTTATAAAATTTTAAAAATATTCACTCTGGTCAGGTTCAATGAAATAGAATTTAATATCACTAGAAAATTTCCACCCGACAGAAATTTCATAGAACAGTACGACGTAGAAACGGGTTTTGTCCACGAAAGAATAGACAAAATGGCAGATAAACAATCACAATATGTCATTTTTTCTATTCTTCTGTCGACAAAACCCGTTTCTGCGGTGGTCAAGCTACGCATTCTGGACGCCAATTTTCCCGAAGGTCACTTGACGATAATAATAATTATTTCATACAGTTCGCTTACACACACTGACAGATTAAATTGAAGACTTTGAAGGAAATAATCATCAAGCTTAGAATATCGTATAATCTTCCCTGAACGTGGCGGCTTCTAATTATCCTTTTGTTGCCTGTTAGCTGTTTGAACTTTCCCAGAACTACTACAATATCAACCTAGTCCTTTTCGCAAATCCTAGCCTATATTGAAAAAGCTATTTTAAAAGAGCCTGTTCAAACGACATTTATTTATTTATTTTATTTTAAATAGAACGGCCGAAGCTAATTACACTATTTAAACATGCGTCCGCTAAGCGCACGCCATCGCCACAAGCGTCAGCACCCGCGCCTAACTCGTTTTGAAATTTCTTGTATATAATTTGAGTCTGATGACACATCAATAGATCTTAAATTGCACTGACGTGAAAGCCGGGAGGGTGGAGGCGGCGCGCGGCGTCGGCGCCGCTGTGCGATTGCGACGCGCATACTACGCAATTTTTCAATAGGTAATTACTAAATTAAATTATGAAATATTACTCTATAGTGCACTAACATAATATTTATTAAGAATTACAATAATTAATATTTTACATGAGTAAAAAAAAAACATTTGGGAATAATTTTTTGATGGTACCTAAAACTAAAATATGCTTTCGAATTATGAGATGATCCACTCATGCCGAACACAACCTATTCACTGGTAACTTGAAAATTCCTCGGGTACTATCGAGAAACATAGTAGTATAACCGTTACCATGGTAACCAATAATTAATCGTAGAATTTCTCCAGATAATAGGCGTCCTTTCAAACTAAATGTGGTTGAGTTTCATCCTTTATATAGGGAGATATTGCCTTCCGAACGCCGCAAACCAATTAATTGTGATACCCAGTACCTACACTATAATTGACCTAGTTCTGATAGTTTTATTTCGGTGTACGACTGCTCGTTTTTTTTTTGACGTTTTTGTTTGGCAAACAAATAAGAGATACTCGTACACCTGACGGTAATTGTCATCGCCACCTATGGAAATCTGCAATATTACAGGTAGAGCATGTGCTTCGTAGTTTCTCATTTTACTTTTAACTACATCGGAACGTATATGTACTCGTATATACCCTACAAATCAAAGCAGCCATACTGGTTATAGAAACAGGTATGGTGGCAGTACTCCATGGAGACAGCTGCAAATCAAAGACACCTAACTAGATCATATAGTATCTTTTTAAGAAGTCTATAGAAAGTAAAATCAGTATTTTTGATGGAGATTACACCATCAAGGAGTCCATAAATTAATGACAAAGAACTCTTCAAGGTCAAAATAAAATATTAAACTCACTTTTTACCCTTGGGATGTAATGTCTGTGTAAATTCCTTAAACACACCACAACATGGAGTTTATAAAATGATGTCATGTAGATTCCCTACGGCAGCTACAGAGTGAAAAAGTACAAGAGTCAAATTAATGCTAATCAAGGTTATGCTATTCTGGAAAAAATATCACCGTGAAAACTAAGTGTAGTAAAATATCAAAGTAAGCCTGGAGTGAACTGTCACAGCAAGCAAGTAACTTAAATTCCTTCAAATTACTCTCAAAATTTGAAGATTACTGAGTCGATACTTTGCAAATTCCATTGTCTCTGCAGCCCCAAAATTCTCGAAACGTAAAACCATCTTTGTAACATTCTACGAAAATCCGTAAAGCTTAACTTTTCCAATATAGCGTTGGATATCAAAGTAAACAAATGTAACAGTAAAAAATCTTGTTCTTGAAAAAGTTTGAGTCCGTCTAAGCTTCTAAAGTAATACTTAACACGTACTTAAGGGTCGCTTTCGCAAGACATCACGGTAAGTTGGTTCAACACTTGATGTAACTTGAGTTAATGGCAACAGGACTTTTTACTCTGATGGAAAAAAATGTGTAAGAATATTTTCTTGGCTAAAAATTTACGACATGAAGAGGATTCTGCAAAGTTCTTTGGCACAAATGGAAAATATATTTTATCCAGTTCTGGTAATTACGGGATGAAGGCAAAAACATGTAATCTCGAAAAAGTTTTTGAGTAAAGTGTCAATATCTCTCATTAGACATTTCAACAAGTTTATTTTTCGTTAATATCGTCTGCTTCAACATATTTCTAATGTCACAAATAAAATCGTATTTAATTAAAAGTATATCGTAGGTACGTACGTGTATCTATAACTTTTTTAATAACCTTCGATATGTCATGTTTGTACCCAAACCCAACTTTTATTAACTAAAATAAAAATATAGAGAATTTATTTTGAGAATGGAATGATGTTAATGCATTTGCTATTAAATATTTGATTATGAGAGTGATAAGTGAATTTAATACTAACTATAATAAATCTTATACAATCGCTTTTGAAATTATAAATGAAATAAAATGAAATTGTTTATTATGTAAATAGGATATTGGAATCACTTTCACACGTCATTTTAAAAATAAGCTAGATGAGGTCGGCGTTTGCTATCAGACTACTCTTAGAAAAAAGGCCGAAACAAACTCAGAGGTCGCAGTCTCTTTTAAAGTCCAGACATAATCTTGGTCAGGCCATATGAGGACCATGATAGATTAGCGTCTGAAATGGTATTTTGAGGAAATAACCACAACGATTTAAGTGGACCTGACCAGTCAGTGCAAGGATTTGTCAGTAATAGTGGAGCTCAACTCAGAACTTAAGAAGCTAAACGATTCGATGAACAATACCAAAGAAAGTACATTTGGGTAGGTCACATAAAATACTCAAATTGCCAGACCACCGTCAAAATTAACTGAGAGCGAAAAAAAAAAAACTACATGGTCCTCACATTTATAATAATTAAAATAATACAATACTTTACAAAGTAATCAGGTCATTCATGTCATATAAATTCTACAGACATTTCATTCATACATCTGAGTCGTATTATTATAGTAACCAGACCACCCAGGGTTGACATCGAGTGACAAGCAATTATTAATTAGAGAATTTAATGATATGTAGGTAGTACATACATTACGCCACACGCATGTTATTAAGCTGCTTAATCCATCCACGAATCTGATAAAGTATTAGACACACTATTGGGACTAATCATAATAATATTGTGAAACACGCAATTGCAGCTATCAGATTTTGTACAATAAATTCCTTTACTGAACGATTTTTGACAAAGATTACGTCATACATGGTCCAAACTTTGGTACTTTTACGCTCGTAGCAAGCAACCCAATTCCTTACTTTATGTCGCTTCCCGCTGTTGCGTCAGATAAAACATTACGTCTAGATATAAGTTTCAAGAGCAGCTGATGTGACCAGTCGCCGTGACCCCTCTATCCCATCTCCGTCTTAATATTAACTGTTTCGTCTAGCGCGTTTGATAGACCAGCTTATGATGGATGATGTGGTATAGCATTTTAGGGGTGGCCCGTCTGTCTAAGTTTTTAGGGTTCCATCCGAATATCTATTACAAAGTTGAATAACTTTTATGAGTCGCAAAAATATGAATAGTTTTTGGAAATTTTTAGTGGCTTTCGCAAGGTTCACATTTGGGCCTGGTCTTATTACAAAGTTTTATTGTTATTCTTTTGTTGTTTTACGAGAAAGCGTGAAGAATTTTCACACAATAGTTGGAACTACTTTTTTCAAGAACTAATTAGCGAATGTTTTTACCAACGGTAGTGGTATGGAAAAATGAAATGAGGTGAAAGATCTTCTACCATATTCACCTTCTACTTTCTACTTATATCTCTCAATATAACGCGTTAGCA
Organism: Lithophane leautieri; assembly: GCA_949152455.1. Classification (NCBI taxonomy): domain Eukaryota; kingdom Metazoa; phylum Arthropoda; class Insecta; order Lepidoptera; family Noctuidae; genus Lithophane; species Lithophane leautieri. The sequence continues at coordinate 3,678,827 of OX424482.1, read as the reverse complement.
AATTCCAAGATACATTTGAAACTAAGTAACAATCCCGATGTTCCCTTTCCTTTAAACCAGATCCCAAAAATAAAACTATGAGATATCATAAAACATAATAAAACTAGATGATATAAAGCGGGTCAAGTAGGGTTGATTTTACGATGTCATACTTATGTACATACTTTCATGTTGGCTATGAATTTTTCTCTTTATATGGCTCGCAAGTTTGATGAGCGGGCTATATTAACATGAGATTTATGTAGCCCATATTTTTGTGTATATTTTTATTATTTTTGCCTTATCGCGTCTTTTGTAGATTAGGTACCATTTTTTCCAAAATACTGTAATAATATTACATAGGTATACTGTTTTATTCTTTTGAGTTCTTAAAGAAAAGTTTTATGGGGTCAACTATTGATTTTGACTTCTTTGTTATCAAAATAATACATCATTATACCTATAATCCTGTTTTAAAACACTGAGGCCTACTTTTTTAGGTATTTTAGAATCTTCAAAAATAGAATCTTTTGTTACCATTTAAAACAAAAACGAACAACTACTTACAAAATAATATGAAAAACTACAATTGGTTACGGCGGTTACTTTCAGACAACCGTTAGAATGGACCAGTAACCATGCAAACACAACAATGCTAAAATATCCGTATTTTAGTAGAGTTCCAATTTTGAGTATTGATTCAGTATTCCTAAAACTCAAAACCAGCTTCGCTTAAAACTCAAAAAAGACTTCCTTAAAATAAATCGCTAAAAGCAAACAGGCGTTAAGTGAAACCCAACCCCTTTGGACAAGTGATCATGATTAATTGCTCGCTCATCAATAACGTTGTCAATGGCTAGTGATTAGCGATAGATGGCGCCACACCCATACGGGGCCCCGTATGGGTGTGGCGCCGGGGGCTTATATCTTGGTTAATCTAGAACGGCGGATTTGGGTGAAGTTTTGGGAGATGGTTCTTTGACTTTGAGTGTGTTACAAATGGTGACAGTGAGGGAGTAATGGTTTCATCTTAATTTGGTCACTAAAGAATTAATGCTACCATCATCATCATCATCATCATCTGCCTAGCCTTTTCCCAACTACGTTGGGGTCGGCTTCCAGTCTAACCGGATGCAGCTGAATACCAGTATTTTACATGAAGCGACTGCCTATCTGACCTCCACAACCCAGTAACCGGGTAATACGATACTCCTTGGTAAGACTGGTTGTCAGACTTTCGTGCTTCTGACGACCCGTAACGACTGTCAAAGATCCACAAATGACAGCCGGGACCAACGGCTTAACGTGCTTTCCGAGGCACGGAGGAGTCTCGATATGTAAAGATAGTCACCCATCCACGGACCAACCCCGGCAAGCGTAGCTTAACCTAAGGGATCGACCCGTGCGGTTGTTATTACGTAGCCATGAGCTACCATGCTACCATCATTATCATATTAAATTGGAAGACATTGGATTGTAGCTCGAATATTTTTATTCACCAAACTAAGATTTAGTTCTACCAAAGTTGTTCTTTCAGTTTCTGTATAGTGTACATACTGCCACTGACATTATATTTATACACAAATAAATATATACAAATTGTGTTAAATAATAACTTAAAATGTCAAAACAATCGATGACGAACGTGTAAATGACATGTGTCGAAAGAAGGTCAATTCTAAGATGACAGATGTCAGCTAATAGAGATAATACATCGGAAGACAAAGCGGAGGACGAGGAGGAGGTCTTCCAAAATAAATTGGCATAGGAGCAAGAGGATGATGATAATGACTAAGGACTCGCAAAGCTAAAGAAGATGGAAACTTCACAACAGGAAAACATTACTCTAAAAGTCTTCATCACCATTGAGTATACGACCTAGAAATCCGATGACTTCGAAATATGTTAACACCCTACTCAGGAAAATTAATACGCGATAGTACCCCATAGGATTCCGCAAATATATTAACATCTGTTATTAAAATCTGAAAATGAACCAAACCACTGACATTTTTTCTTCCTTTACCATGCAAACTTTTTTTTCGTATTGAATTTTAAGCTACCATGGGCCGCGCCCGTGCCAAAATTTACCTAAACTAATTAGAAATTGCTTGACGAATTAACGTTATTTTCATAAAACCATAAAATAAAAATGTGTGGATGAATTTAACGGAATATTGTTAGCGTGGTTTTTGGTGAAACTTGTTTTTGGGTAATTCGTTCAGTGATCTGTAGAATCAACCAAAATTTATTTTTAAAATATTAGCGGATTAAACATTTGGCACACATAGTTTATAACCTTAATTAACACATATGGTACTTTTAATCCCGGTAGTAGGTACCCGTGAGTTATTTTCCGACATCCACGTGGTCGAAGCGCAAATCTAGTCTACCAAGATAGTACCAGAAAAATTGAAATTAATCTGGTGATCAATTAAGAATAATTAAACAGAAGTTTTATTGAATTATCTGCCTAATAACTTACCAGAGTCTTATTATGAGGTGATTTGTAGACACAGGCCATGTAGCGGGGTTTAGGCTAAGCATATGCTGAGACGCAGGTGACGCAGCACATGGCAGAGCAAATTTTGTAATGCATTAACGTACTGACAGCTGCGTACGCTGCGACGCAGGCACGTGGGTCGCAGCCATGTGTCTGTCCTGCTCTGCGTCTGGTTGTAGAGACGGCACAGATATCTGCACGACGTGTGCTATGCTGCGTCTCAAAAACCAGTGACAGCCAGCTGTCAGTACCAACAAAATCTGCTCTGCCTTGCGCTGTGTGAACCTGTGTCACCTGCGTCTCAGCAAACACTGATTCATAATTGTGTTGCAATCGTCTATTGTTTTGTAGTAGCTATGACGTGAACATGTACACAGTAGCTGCGTCGCAGTATCTGTTCGCGGCGCATGTCTGCCTCACCTGCCCTGCCCTGCAAAATCTGTACTATGCTGTGCTGCGTCACCTGCGTCTGAGCATACGCTTAGCCTTAATGTTGTTTAAAAATGATTCTAACGATATTGACAAGGCACCTGAAGTTCACCACATTGTTTGTAAAAGCAATAATAGAAAAGATAATGACGCTATAAGAAGCAATATTCAATACAACCACAATAGTTATCCAAGAATTTCGTGAGAATTAAAAACTACATGTCTTGTGTCTACAACAAAAATGAATACCTAGACCATACTTACTTGTTTACGTAGTCACAAATACCTAGATGTACCAACTATTACATTATTCTATAAAAGCTAAGCTATTCCAGAAGAAACTGGCTTCGCATTTTGTAGGCTTTTCGTACAATGAGAGGTCAGATTATACTGGAAACGGATAGCTTGGTGTTCATAATAGTTCATTATACAGAGAATATGTGGAAGTTTCGAGTCCTTGGAGACAACTTTGATGTTGTCTGGCACCCAAAATATTTCTAGAATCTAGACACGAGATCATATTTGGGAGTAACGTCGACCTTGTAATTGCTTTACCGCCATAAGGCTGAACATCGTTCGCACGGTCACAAGGTTAATAGATTTATGTGAAGTTTAGCTTTTTTTTTTTTTTTTTAGCTGTTCAAATGATTTATTCCGGGTGTTACACTTCAAATGACGACAGTAGTGCTAGTGGGGCAATTACGGTAATTAATGAACTTTTGAATTCTAATCTCATCCGCAATCTGTCAAAAATACAATCAATTTACCATCATTTTTGACAAGTTTGACAGATTACGACTTGAATAATAAATAATAGTTTATTTTTCTCCACAATATTACTCTTAATTGCTAGCCTTATTTCTACGGTAACATATTATAGGGGTATTATATTGTGGGAGACTGGTGCCTAAACTAGGCTCAAGGCCTGTATTTCAGGTCACCAGGACTCCTTCATTTAAGTTTAACAAATTATGTTATGTACAAAGCTATCGAGTGGTTAGTTAAGTTTTGGATGTTGATGATGGATATGTATATTATATGTATGTATGAGCTGCAGCATCAAACTTTATCCCCCGATTTTGTTATCACCAGTTTTTTGAATTGCCTCCCACTATGAAATTTTGTAAAGGATTAAGTATTTACGAACAAGAACCACAATATAATTCGTCCCAAATCCAAAACTTTATAATAAATCCTAAACCAAACTAATACTTTAGATAAATGGCATTCGTTTGCCGAATTTGCGGCACATGCTCGATATTTTGATCAAACTTCCTTAATTAGGGAACTCCGTGTGATATCCCTCCCGCCTGCCGACACATCTGTGACTAATAGTTTGTAGGGTACGCATTTGCAAGTTTTGAGATCATTTCTGATTTATTTTGTTTATCTGTTTACAAAATATGGGTATGGATGAGTACATTTTTTTTACAAAATATGGAGCCGTAATTAAAAGCTTCCTGCAATGAAAACGGAAAAAATGTGTGCGTGTAAACGAGCTCGAATGCCTTCTTAGTACCTAAAACAAAAATTAATATACATAAAATCAAAAGCACGCAATGGGATTGAGCGGGTCATGTCAGCCTCATGCATAGCGACTGTTTGGCAACAGTCTCCACACGTTGGGTGTCTGAGGATGGATGGAGCCGGCCCAGGAAGAGGTGGCGAGACGACCTGGACACATACCGCAAGGGTTGGATCGAGGTGGCCCTGGGAAAGGATGCTTGAAAGAATGTGAGGAGGCCATGGGGACAGTGTAGGCTAACATAAAAAAAAAGGAATGCGATAAGAAGGCTTCCACTCAGCATAATGGTGATGTGCTATGGGGACCCATACAACAAAGTGGTAGCTCGCCCAATAGCCAATCTAAACTTGAGAAAAGCTAGTATTATCATATAGTCAGTTGATTATCAACACCACTAGCCATTCTACTAGCCTTCAGAGTCTGTATGTCAGCAACATTTACAGGAAGCCGCAGTTGGTCCAACTTCACTAATTAACAAAGTTATTAAGAATAGTTTGTGGGGCTTTAATAGTCGGGTGAAACTGAGACCTAGCTTTTATTTTGAGGGGATTTCTTTGCCTATAAATTATTTTACATAAACATTGAAGCCATGTCTCCGATGGGATTTCTCATCGACAAACTTCCATATAAAACTCTCATAATTAGGAGGAGAATTTTCAAAAATCCCACCTCAGTATTCGCTTTGGCTCTTATGTCAAATTTCATGCTTCTATATCCAGCATTTTAGGTTATACAATGTCTGTCACTGAATGTGTCAGGATCTTTAATAAGTAAATAGGTAGTTTAACAAAACTAGACCGCTAAAAACCAAGATACCGTTAGATCCATCAGACCTTGATACTAAAAACAAGGTGAGTTTATTCTGGTTTTAATATTTGCATTTAATTAATTGATATATTATGATTGATTGTGATGAGTCGTTCAGAAGATATGAGGGAGCAGATGAACAAACATACTGGTCCAAATCATAACCCCCCTTTTTTCTTAGCCGTAGTCGGGTAATAACTCTCCTTTTTTCTTCGCCGTAGTCGGGTAAAAATAACATTCCTTTTAGTTCATAAACGCCAAAAATAATTAAAATTCTTCACTAATTAAGTCTCCCATACGTGCCCGTAACCTATCAGGTTTCACAGTACTCTGCCGATGCATCTGAGAACTTTCAAACTCATTAGCCTAGTTTAGTCCAGTGGTGTTAAGATTGTTAGTCCTCTAATTAAGTCACTTGAGACTAATATTGTAGTCGGAGGAGACTATTAAGTAGAAGTGTTATAGCTTAATTTTAGCATAAGTACATACTACTGTAGAAATCTGAGGTGAGCCTACGGTACCGGGGTTAATAAAACACCATATTAATTCTTCAAGGACATTCTAATTAACTACAATGGTTTTTGGTACGCGGGTGTACCGCGCGCGGTTTTTGGTACGCGGGTGTACCGTGCGCGGTTTTTAGTACGCGGGTGTACCGCGCGCGGTTTTTCGTACGCGGGTGTACCGCGCGCGGTTTTTGGTACGCGGGTGTACCGCGCGCGGTCATACAGGTTAACTAAGATAGCAATGGATAATTATTCCTATAAAGGGAGCTACGTATTTTATATTATTTTACTTAAATCTTCTGGCTCCCGCCCTGACAGCCCGCAGGGTCCCAGTCCACTGTTTTTACCCGACTACGGCGACGAAAAAAGGAGGGTTATGATTTTGACCGGTATGTATGTATATATGTATGAACCAGCGGACGATTAAGACGCTTCCAACGATACCTCATTTGTCAAATTGTGATAAGTGGTTTAGAAGATAGGAGGGAACAGATGAACATACTTACAAATTAAAAACACAGACAGACAAATTAAAAATCCGAAGTCACACGTGATCTGTTCAATTTATGCCCTAACACGTTTGACTCCGGATTTTTTATTTGTCTGTCTGTGGTGTCTTGTTTATACCTTTTTAATCGTAGTTGGGTTATAGTTTTTATTACTTTAATTTTTTTTATCCTATTCTTAATACAAATCTAACGTTTGTCTCCTAAACCTGCCTTCAACTTGAAAACACTAAGATTTTATTCTAAAACCATGCAGAGTAAAGCCTCTACACTACCTATAATAACAGAAAGATATATATTATCACGCCTGTGATCTCCGAAGGTTTAGGCAAAGGTCCATCTATAGTATACTCACATTTCGCTGGTTATGTTTAACATTTCGACGGTTGATGACAATAGGCTCGCCCCCTGTTACATGGGGGCGAACCTATTGCCATCGGTTAGGGGCGTGAGGGCGCAAACTTTGCCTTTCCCTCACGCGTTCCGCCTCCTCCTTCGCGAGCATTACTGCTTCGCAGAAGGAGGTGACGGCTTCCCATGCCCTCTCGCTCCGTACCATGGCCTGAACCAGGGCCGGACGCGAGAGGTCACCGCCGCCAATCGCCTCCGCGAGGACACGGCGGTGCTCCGCCCAAGCAGGGCACACCTCAACCGTATGCTCCACCGTGTCCTCCGGGCGATCCACACAGTGGTGACACCCGGGCGTTTCTTCCCGCCTAATCCTACACAGGTACCTCCCGAATCTGTCATGTCCGGTGAGGACCTGCGTCAGGCGGAAGGTGAGGACGCCGTGGCGCCTCTCTATCCACTCCTCAAAGAGGGGACTTATCGCCGCTATTGTGGCGTGCCCTGCACTGGGTTGCGACAATCGCACTCTCCATGCCGCCATGAGATCTTGCCGGAGCTCTGTCCGCTGTGCCGCGATTTCTCGCGGCAGCGGAGTTACACCCCGGCGCTTCACCTCCTCGCGCCACTCCCAGATGTGCGCGAGGACCTTCGCCTCCAGATCCCATGGCGGTAATCCGGCAAGGAGGCTCGCCGCCTCACGGGAGACCGTGCGGTATCCCCGGGCCAGCCGAATGGCCATGACCCTTTGGGACGCGTTCAACCGGCGTGCTGGCCGCAGCCTAAGGGAACGCGCCCACACCGGTGCCCCGTAAAGGGCCATGGACCGCACGACCCCCGCATAAAGCCTCCGGCAGGAGGCGTTTGGACCCCCTAGATTGGGCAGGAGCCGCCTCAAGGCGGCCCCAGCCCGGTCCAGCCTTGGAGCCAAACGTCGGAAATGCTCCACGAAGTTCCACCGGCTGTCGAGGACGAGTCCCAGGTACTTCATCGTCGACTCGACGCCGATGTGAACCCCTCCTACCGTAATTTGGGAACCCGACGGTGGCGCGTTCCGAGGGCCATGAAAACACATGACCTCGAACTTGTGCAAGGCCACCTCGAGTCCCAACTGCCGGATTCTATCGACGATTGTCGCAACCCAGCGTGTCGCTAGATCGGCCGCCGCCTGGTGCGACCTCCCCTGCGCCAGGACCAGCGTGTCGTCAGCGTAGCAAACCACGCTGACGTCGCTAGGGAGGTCGGCGCGCAGCACCCAGTCGTATCCGATGTCCCACAGATGCGGCCCCAGGACCGATCCCTGTGGGACACCGCACGACATCTCTCGCCGGTTCCACATTCCCTGGTGACCGGGGTAGATGACGGCCCTGTCCGTCAAATAGGCCTCGACCACACGACAGAGGTAGGTCGGCATCCGGTGGTACCGGAGTGCCTCCCTTATGCAACTCCAGGGCAGGGTGTTGAAGGCGTTGGCGATGTCTAGTGACACCGCCAAGACGACCCCGCCCCGGGCCACAGCATCCCCCGTCGTGAGGGCCCGTACACGCATGATGGCGTCCACCGTAGAGCGCCCTCTGCGGAAACCAAACTGGCTCTCCGCCAAATCCGGCCCCACCCGCACCAGCCGCCCGACGAGGCGGTTTGCAATGACTCTTTCAAAGAGCTTGCCCACCTCGTCGAGCAGCACGATGGGCCGATAAGCGGACGGAGAGTCCGCAGGGCGCCCCGGCTTCTTAATGAGGACCAGTTTCCCCGTCTTCCAACGAAGTGGGAACTGGCCCCTCTCCATGCATGCGCATAGGAGACCTCTTAGTCGAGGCCCGAGAGCCTCCATGGCCAGGACCCAGGCCTTCCCAGGAAGGCCGTCGGGTCCTGGGGCGGTATTCTTGGCATTCAGCCTTCGTACCGCCACTCTCATTTCTACCTCGGTCACCTCCGGAGCATCGTCGTCGTCGTCGTCGGCGGTGTGGTCCGCATCGAGCACCGCAGTAGGCGGAGCCATGAGCGGGGAGGTATGTTCCCCTCTCGAAGGGAACAGAGCGCTCACCACGTCCTCCACAAGCTGAGGCCGGAGACTCTGCGTCAGCGGGGGAGCCCATGAGCGGAGTTTCTCCCGCACCATTTTGTATGGGCGTCCCCACGGGTCTCTGTTCAGAGTCTCCAGCGTCTCCTCCCGGGCCAGTGCCCTGGCCCGCAGGATCTCCTCCTGGAGGGCGGTCTTCGCCGCTCTGTACCCCTCGTACAGCTCCGCATTTTGCTCGACCTGGGAATCGAACCCAGATATCATGGTCAGCAGTAACACTTCCGACCACTTGACTAGACCAATGAGGTAGTAATCAATCAATCTGCCTAGCCTTTTCCCAACTATGTCAGAGTCGGCTTCCAGTCTAACCGGATGCAGCTGAATACCAGTATTTTACATAGAGCGACTGCCTGTATGTAAGTATGGAGCTCGTGGCTACGTAATAACAGCCACACGGGTCGATCCATCGGGTTAAGCTACGCTTGCCGGTGTTGGTCCGTGGATGGGTGACCATCTTTACATACCGAAACTCCTCCGTGCCTAGGAAAACACGTAAAGCCGTTGGTCCCGGCTGTCATTTGTGGATCTTTGACAGTCGTTACGGGTCGTCAGAAGCCCAAAAGTCTGACAACCAGTCTTACCAAGGTATCGTATTACCCAGTTACTGGGTTGTAGAAGTCAGATAGTCAGTCGCTCTATGTAAAATACTAGTATTCAGCTGCATCCGGTTAGACTGGAAGCCGACCCCAATATAGCTGGGAAAGGCTTGGCAGATTGATTTTTACTTATCCTAAGTAAAAGAAAATCATATCAATTATTTTTATGAGATTTCTCCCATATTATTATAACCTAATCAAATTCTTCATCTTGAATACTAGTCTTAAAGGTTTCTTTAGATGAAGCTCTCAACTTTTATTCCTCTCCCAGTGTGATAACTGAAGCATCACATCACAGAAGAATAATCTCATAAAAGACTAACAGATGCATCTAAAGGCTCCACAAACTCATTACCCTAGTTCTGCTCACCTTGTGACGTCAGTTAGGTAACTAATTAAGCCAGCGTGAGATCAGCGCGAGTCATAAGCTGCAAAGTTGTTCTGTGATTATAAGTTGTGTCACGTATATGAGTTTTATGTGTCTTTTTATGGAATTTCTGGGTGGTTCTGGTCGTGTTTTATGAAGTTTTATTGTTTGATATCAATTGGTGTTATTGAAACTGTATGTGACTTTTTCTAATAAGTCAGTCTATGATCTTCCAATGCCAAACATAGGTCTCACCTAAGTAGCACAAAAAACCGGGTTTACCGCCAATTTCAAATGTGCAAACATTCATTTCTTACGGAGGTCTTAACATCTTATTAACATTACGAAGAAATCTGGAATTGATATCTAAAGGTGGGTTTATTCTGGGCCGACTGAACGAAGACTGCCATCGACACTACCATACGACACACTAAGAAAAAATTTAAAATAATAAAAACTAAAACCCAATTACGATTAAAAAGGTATAAACAAGACACCACAGACAGACAAATTAAAAATCCGGAGGCACACGTGTTAGGGCATAAATCGAACAGATTACGTGTGACTCCATATACTCGTATGTCTGTATGTTTGTATGTATGTATGTAAGTATGTTCACTTGTTCCCTCCTATTTTCTAAACCACTCATCACGATTTGACAAATGAGGTATCGTTGGAAGCGTCTTGATCGTCCGCTGGTTATAGGCTATGTGACGTCACATTGCCATAAAAATGCCACCCTCTAGATTACGTAAAGTCAGGAACTAAAAAAAAAGTATTATTTAATCGTACCATGTTGGGTATCAAATGAAAGGGCTTAATGAGCACATTTCAAAAATATATATATTATTATTATAACACCAAAAGAATTAAAAAAAAAATTTAAGTCTTAAAAACTAAAACCCAACTACGATTAAAAAGGTATAAACAACACACCACAGACGGACAAATTAAAAATCCAGAGTCACACATAATCTGTTCGATTTATGTCCTAACACGTGTGACTCCGGATTTTTTATTTGTCCGTCTGTGGTGTGTAGTTTATACCTTTTTAGTCGTAGTTGGGTTTTAGTTTTTATTACTTTTTTTTTATTTTTATTACCTTGTAATGTAAATTATTTCATTAATATTTCAAAATGATCAGCTTTCACTAAAACAGTCTTTATTACGCAAGCAAGGTTCAAAATGTTAATCACAATAATCTTAAAATAACATATTCGTAGCATCGTAGCAGCTCGTAGCAGTCATCTACGTAGTCTACGCCGCTACGAGGGGTCTACGACATGAGTTTATCAACATTATTACAAGGTAAAATTGAATTTTCATAATATTTGGTGTGTGTAGTAAAATAAATAGGTTTTTCTTCTTGATTGATCGTTGTTTCGAAAACCTTGTTCAAATAGTAAGGAATATAACGCATATTAATCTTTAACGTAACTAGGCTTATACAGGGTGAAATTGAATTCATGGGCATCCTTTTAAATGGTCATTATGCTAATCATTATGAACAACTTTCACTATGGGACCAACTCTGAAATCGCGAAAACAAAATCTGCTGTTCCCTACATTTTGACGAGCTATGCGAACAATAAATGTAGGGAACAGTTGATTTTTTTTCGCGATTTCGGCGTTGTTCCCATAGTGAAAGTTGTTCATAATGATGAGTACAATGACCCCGTATGAGGATGCCCATGAATTCAATTTCACCCTGTATAGGCTAGCATAGATTTACTAGCAGCGCCCCGCGGTTTAATCCGCGTAAGTCTCGATCCCATGGGAATATCGGGATAAAAAGTATGTGTTAATGTTAAGTAAACTCATGTGTTAATCTAGGTTATTAACTATCTGTTTGCCAAATTTCATCCAAATCCATTCAGCCGTTTTTGCGTGATTGAGTAACAAACATCCAAACACAAAAACATTCACATTTATAATACTAGTAGGATTTTATGTTCTCTAATTTCTATTTTATTTTTTGTAATTTATTAAGCAAAATTTTTGTATATTTATGAATTAATAAAGGTAACTTCTTTACTTCGTTTTTTTTTTTTTTTTTTCTTGTTTTTTTGACATCAACGTCTGTATTTATTTTTACTTTCTTCGTTTGTAAAAATGTAATCGTAGCTCACAATACTAATTGCTGCACTTGCTGTGCTTTAGATCACAGTCAATCTGCCCAGCCTTTTCCCAACTATGTTGGGGTCGGCTTCCAGTCTAACCAAATGCACCTTAATATCAGTATTTTACATGGAGCGACTGCCTGTCTAACCTGGGTAATACAATACCTATTGGTAAGACTGGTTGTCAGACTTTCGGGCTTCTGACGACCCGTAACGACTGTCAAAGATCCACGAATGACAGCGGGACCAACGGCTTAACGTGCTTTCCGAGGCACGGAGGAGTCTCGGTATGTAAAGATGGTCACCCATCTACAGACCAACGTAAGCAAGAGTCTCGGTATGTAAAGATGGTCACCCAACTACAGACCGCAAGCGTAGCTTAACCTGATGGATCGACCCGTGCGGCTGTTATTACTTAGCCACGAGCTTCTGCTTCCGATCTTAGTACCTACTGTTTATTATGTAAACAACTTTATCGGGTTTATTTTATTTTTTCTTTATATATATTTTTTTCTGTACGTGTGTTTGTCACCTAACTCCTCCTAAACTGCTGGACTGATTTGGATGAAATTTTGTGTGTATATTATAGTGGGTCCTTGAATGGTTTAAAAATACTATTAGATACGGTAGGTGGCGCTGTTTGGACAGGAAAACGTCTGTCAGGCCCGCTAGTTTCCTGGCAGGGTTGCGGGAAAGTCCGAAAGGGATACCGGGACCTTGGCAGCAGGCAACTGAAGGAACACGGGTGGGTTTTAGTCAGTAAAAGTCTGACACGCCCTTCCGCTCCGCCCAGAGCGAGAGTAATTTGAAGATTTCCGACGCTCAAAAAAAAAAAGAGCCTGCTATTTTGATATATAAATATTAAAGTGGCAAATGTTTTTGTAGAGATTCTAAAGAATTATTACTTGTAACTCAATATGAAATGAAATTTAATGAACTTTGTCTGAAATAAATAAATAAATAATAATATGAAACTATACTTACTTACTTACTTGTACTTATCAGAGCACCTGCAGTTGTTTTCCAAGAATGGCTTGAAACCGCGGTCAATAGCTACTTGTTGCTACACGCTTCTAAATTCTGTTCGCCTCAACTTAAGTTGTCAATATTACTCGCGAAATAGTACATTACTGTCGCGGCCTGCAATGAGGGAATTGATGGATGATCGTGAAAATGTGGGCCGAGGCGAAGCCGAGGCACACATACGTGAGTCCATCAATTCCTGATTGCGGCCAAGACTTGTACAGTACTTTTCTGTACTGTATGACTAAATTAAATAAACATTCCAGAATCAATGACGAACAACTCTAATTTTTCATGCGCCAATATGTTCATTTGTTTCTTCTTTGTTCTATTTGCAAGCCAATTCGAAATTTAAATAAGATCTTTGATAAGTTACCTACTTGGTTGCCGTGTGCTGAAGTAAAAAGTTCGTTCCATTTTTAAATAACACGACAGATATGAGTTTTCATAGTAATTTATTTGGCCGCTAAACACTCCAGATATGGATTTTCATAGTAACTTTCCTGGCCGCATCGTCACTTGTTTTTGACCAGTACAGCAATTTCGATTTATCTCGAGAAGGTTGTCAAAATAATGCTCGAGTTTCCAAGCAGGTTTGAGAAAAGACTATTCATATCACAGCGTTCAAACCACGTTCAAGCTATAATTTTCGCCAGCGGCGGTCGCGGTAAGCTTCAGTAGAACCTAAGTATACAAATGGGTATTAATTGCATAAGTTGAAAACCCACTGTTTATTGCGCCTCTTTTTTAAAGCAGCTTTATAAACGGGCTTTGGCAGTTAGTGCTTAAGTTCTCTTGAGGAGCTTTTAAGTTCTTTTTAGCCGACTTCTTCAAAAAGGAGGAGGTTCTCAATTCGTCTGTGTTTTTTTTTTGTGCGGTTACTCCGCCAATTATGAATCGATTTTGATGATTTTTTTTTTGTTTGATAGGTCATGCTTCAGAAGTGGTCCCATATAAATTTTATTAACTTTGCTTGAGTAGTTTTTGAGTTTAACTTCAATAATTACGTATTTTTCCCACTTTGTCTATGTAGACATCTTATTTGACTCCGTCACTGTTATTTACATAGCAGGTAGTGATGATATTCGAATATATGTGAGGAAGGTTCCAGAACTAAAAAGTGAAAATTAAAAACTTAAAAAAAAAAAACACTAAAAAAGTTTAAAATAACTTTAATTTCGTAAGTCGGTGGCGTAAAACGAAAATGAAAAGCAATGACACCGACTTCCGAAATTTAATTTTTCACTATTTAAGTGAAAATAGTGAAATAGCGGTTGTTTTTTTTTTTAATATTTTTTGGAAGTCGGTTGTTTCCTTTTTGTAAAAAGTTTATATTTGTGATTTAGTAAACTCATTTCCTGCCTGTCTTTTTGTTGTGATAGAGGAGGCGTGAAGAGGACGTTTATGAGAGTTTTTCTGACTACTAATAACATAATGGTGCCTACTGTGATCACGGAGGTATACGTTGATTAATGGAAACTATATATCCAGATATTATGGTCAGTTTCAAACGTTTAATTTTCATTTGAGCTTTTACAAACCAGAAATAAACTTTATGTAATTACTGTATCTAATGTATCTATGTCGATAACATAAGACGATGACAAGCGATACTATATACGAGTAAGGGTAGCAGAATAAAATTGAACAGAATAAACAACAGTCAAAGTTATTATTTTTTAGAAATTCTTCGCTCAATAATATCAAGGAGTAGCTACATCGAGAATAAAAAAATGTAAAATAAAAAGTAAAATAGTAATTTAATAAAAAGTTGACCTAAGTGTTATGTAAACTTATTTTCTTTTAACGGGAAGCAACGTCTTTTAACTTCCGTACCCCAAAAATGACGAACTTTCAAAAACTCAGCATGCAAAATAAATTCCAACAAAATATTTCTTATCCTCCACAAATTACCGAGTAAATTTTCTTGCCTACTGTAACATTATTTGTACATTCAAAGAAGATTTGCAAAGGTTCCGACTTGTGTTCATAACGACAAACAAACTTCTGATTACCGGGGCGTGATCTGATGACAAATGAAGTACCTACGAATTTGAATGTTAAGTCAAAAGTAAGGAAGACCTGTCTTCTCTCGTATAGAAATGAAAAAATAGCTTGTACTGGGATGAAATGATGTAGAAGATGTATGTCTCTAACAGACGATACGTAATTTCCCGTCAGTTATTGCGTGAAAATGGACCACACAAAATTGTACATAATAATTGTGAAGTATCGCGTAAAGAAGGATATGCGTGTAAAACTTTTAGCAAAAAAAAAAAAAAACAACCGACTTCCAAAAAAAAAAAATTTCGGACGTCTGTTTTATTTTTCGCTTTTTGGTTGTAGTACCTACCCCACAAATATTCGAATATCACTACCTGCTATTTAAATAACAGTGACGGAGTAACATAGAACATCGTCTACCTAAGTGGGAAAAATACGTATTACTGAAGCTAACTCAAAAACTACGCAAGCAAAGTTAATAAAATTTATATGGGACCACCTCGAGAATACTACAACCTACCTACACCTACCTTTCGAACTAAAAAAGATTTTTTAAATCGTTTCACAATTGGCGAAAATATTGATGAACTTACAAAAAAAACATACAGACCAACATAGAACCTCCTCTTTTTTGGAAGTCGGTTAAAAATGAACAGTTTTGGAGGCTCGAAAAGAGTGTGAAGTAAATGATTCGTTCTCACTCACACAAAAAGAACATCACCTGTTAGAAGCATTATCTAAATATAATGTATCATGTAGCCCAGTCAATAACGACATCAAACATCGCAAATACGCTTATAACTACATTATTTTTAAATATGTTGTTAGGTTAGATTAAGTTAGGCATCGGCAAATGGAACGTTCGAGCACCATGGGAGTAGCTTAACGTTTTCAGGGGGCCTACCACCACCGCATACAGCAGTATTAATTTAAGCTTACTTTGTGGGGGATAGAGATGAAGCTATACGTCCTGTAGAGATTCATCTCTTTCCTACACTGAAGTAATATTAAAATAATACTGTTGTAGGTTTGTATGTATGTATGTCTATTTCTTTGGCACGCTCTGTAGCCTAAACGGCTTGATGGATTTTAACAGTTGTCGTTAGGTTCTTCTTAATTGTGGGAGTGACATAGGCTATAAAAATATTTAAAAAAGTCATCTGCAAATACAAAAAAAAGGGAAGCGAAGGTTTTTTATTTTAAATAACAACAGTATTGGTTAAAATAAAATCTGCCTGTCTAGCCTTTTCCCAACTATATTGGGGTCGGCTTCCAGTCTAACCGGATGCAGCTGAATACCAGTATTTTACATGGAGCGACTGCCTATCTGACCTCCACAACCCAGTAACTGGGTAATACGATACCCCTTGGTAAGACTTGTTGTCAGCTTTTCGGGCTTCTGACGACCCGTAACGACTGTCAAAGATCAACGAATGACAGCCGGGACCAACGGCTTAACGTGCTTTCCGAGGCACGGAGGAGTCTCGATATATAAAGATGGTCACCCATCCACGGACCAACCCCGGAAAGCGTAGCTTAACCTGACGGATCGACCCGTGCGGCTGTTATTAAATAGCCACGAGCTCCTCATTGGTTAAAATAAAAGCTAGTAATGTGTATATACGTGAATTAATAAAACTAAAAAGCTTGAAATAAAAGCAATTTTTTAATTAAAAAAATTAAAAATGTTAATGTGGTCACAGCAATGAAAAATATTATAAAATTATAAAATATCAAATGGAAACAAAAAGTAAGTGAACCAGGATCACAATGATTATGTCAATCAGAGTAACATTATGCCAATCAGTTAGTAAATCACCATTAAGAAAATCGACAATCGTGTAGTAAGTTTTCATAACTAAAATTTTAAACTTTAATGTAGGTACTCATATTTTTTATAATAAATTTACTCTATAAAGGTACTCTATTATATATTAGTGGGGCAATACCGTATTTATTTTTTTAATTAGTGCGTTTTTACATTTTACTTGGCATAAATAGCTGATTATTGAGTCCGTATTGGAGTTTTCCTGACCTCTGATAATTTTTTAAATAGATATGTGTTACATTTCCCAAACAAAAGAGGGCCTAGACGAGTGACAATCGCTTCGAAAGCGTTTCGTATTTCTACAACGACTTTCTACTGGATTGACATAAGCTTTTCGATAGCTTATGTCAGAGTCATACATTATTGCCTTTTCCATCATCGTTATCGCTGATAGAATGTCACTTTGTCCTAGGGCCTCAGTTGTCTTAAAATCGTATCAAGCCATATTATTTTGTTTCATTACTTTATATTCTATTCATAAAGGTTGTGCGTGCGAGTTTAAAATGACCTACCCACTAATATGTGGTCTTTCACAGTCAAAATATGTCAGCTAATATTTTAAACCTCATTGACTTACAGTGATATTACGATAACATTGAGAAATACGCGAAAAGTCCTTTGTTTTAAAATAGGACAAATAAGATACATTCATTTTAGTTTTCAAGTTCGACTTCTAATACAACATTTCAAGGAAACTAAAATATATTCTTCCTATTAATCAAAACGATCTGAACCGAAATTCTCGTCCCTCAAAATCATACGACACTTAGTAGGGGCTCCGTTCATTTGAATTCCATGGCAGCATTTGAATTGGAGATTTTACAGGCCTTAATCTAAAACCGACGCTGGATGTTCCGAACGGTAGTCGTTATCGTGCTAAATTAAGAGCTTCGTCTAGGTAGACGGTTCCCTTATCGAATGAGATTTTAGGCAGATTTGTGAGATGGAGTTCGGTTATTTTGTATCGGATTCTGCCGAGGGATTTTGTGAAGGCTTGATGGATTTTGTAATTAGACCTACTTCCTGGGTTTGGTACAGGTATGCAGGTGATTTGTCCAGGTCGGAGGTGTGTCTATTAAACACAAATTGAAAATTAAAATTCGCGTCGCGCGGCGAATCGCCCCAGTATGTAAGAGCCTTTACATTCATATGTACTTCGCCGTTTGCGAGTAATAAGCAGCTGACCTTGCTGAACAGTACCTGTAGTTCCTACAGGCTTCCCTAATAAATTTTCATTTTGAATGACCATTTATCTTTAACAATTTTAATTTGTTAGCAACCATTCCCATTTGTAGGTATTTTCAAATCGTATAAAAAAGCTGTGATAAAGCTATGAAATGAAAACGTGTAAAAAACGTACAGATTATAATTCCATTTAAAAGCGAGTGACAAACCCAGAATTTTACTACCTACTTTAAAATATAATTTTAACGAAAATTATCTTTCAAAGCAGTAAAATTCTGGGTTTATTAATCTGCGTTACCTAAAACGTTACTTAATACAGTAAGAGAAAATTAATCGTAACTAACAAGTTTAAAATAAAAAAAGTAACATAATTAAAAAAATCTAAAACCTGACTGTGAAATTACAATTATTTGTTAAGCAAGGCTGCAAAGTTGTTTTTTGGCGTGAGTACTTGTATTGAAACCTGAGCGTAGCGAGGGTTGCAAAGGTACGAGACGCAAAATAACTTTTCACCTCACTACGCGAGAAAAATGCTTGCACTAACACTGCAGGTATTAATATCTTCGTCGCTGCTGGACTTGCTCATATTATTTTATTCTTAATTTCTTACGATTTTATCAAAAAGTAAACTAAAATTATAGAAAGTGGATTGAATATGCAGAAGAACATTTTATAAAGTAAAAAAGAAACAAATTAGCATATTGGCGTATGAAAATTTTTATATTTTATACATAGTTGTTTGTCATTGATTCTGGAATTATTATTTAATTTACTCAGTTTGAATTTTGACGCATTATTTGAGAAAAGTACTATACAAGCCTTGGCCGCAATCAGCAATTGATGGACTCAAATATGTGTGCCTCGGTTTCGCCTCGGCCTACATTTTCACGATCATCCATCAATCCCCTTATTGCTGGCCGCGACAGTAATGTACTATTATACCATTCCCCCTCTAAAAAGCTTATTTACACTTTTAATCACTGTTTTGGTGTTTGAATTTAGAACAAACCAATACATTCGACCTCCATCTCAATGTTATACAACCTCCTTGCAAAAAAATACTACATACAAACTCCGATTTGATTAGTCGACATTTTAGACATGGAGCATTAAAATAAAAACTGTTTTGTGATCTTTGCTGTCATTAGTAAATTGGCGCTATTTTGAAAACTAAGTTGTACGAACACAGTTTAGTGTTACTTAATATTAAATCTTACTTAATAATTAAAAGATTGAAAATGCATTCACGTGATGAAGAAGATGTGTTAACGCCTCAGTATATTATGAAATAGAGGGCGGCCGGTATAGTAGAAAACTTGCTACCCAACAAATCACGGCTGGGTTACATCAAAGCTTACGATGAGTTTTGTAAATGGAAAAATGAAAATCAAGCTTCTGGCACTTTTTCGGAGTCTGTTTTTCTTACTTATTTTAATGAGCTGTCGAAGAAAAAGACATTTTCATAAAAACATACTCGAAGTTGCACTTAAAACGCTATCAGAAGGCTACAAAGTGAAATTTTTCTTTATCAAATGTCTATTTTTGCTTAAATCTTTCTTTTTCTCGGAGTCATGGTATAAAGTATAGTATGCAACTCTTGAATAAAACGAATTTATATTGAGGGCCATGAATCCCTCGCGTTGCTCAGGATTCTAACACTTACAATCCTTCACTAGCTCGTGATTCATCTATGGCCCTCGCTTAAAATCCGTCCTATAGTCACTAATTGCATTAGTGCTCGGTGACACGATGCCGCCACCGCGCCATTAATTAAAGTATTATAAAGTACATGCACTTTTGCAAGCAGACGGCGATGGAATTCAAAAAATAGTTTAAACAATACCTAACGGTGTGGTGGCGGCGCGGCGGCGGTACCGTGTACACAGCATAGATGCGCGGCGGCCGCGCGGTGGCGGCGCGGTGACGGTGTCGTGTCACCGAACGTAGTTACTACAATGGTTTTTGGTACGCAGGTGTACCGCGTGGGGTCATACAGGTACTATTTCAGTCAGTTGATTTTTAACATACTTATTGCTTCCGACTGCATGACATTGTTTATACAACGTGTTACGTTAAATGCGAAAAACCTCAGACACCCCAACTGATTTTTAATTCGATTGACATAATTCAGGGAGAAAAAAAAACATTAAAAAAATTGTAAAGGTTTTGTGCTGTTTTAGTTTTATTGGCAATTCTGATCGTTTCTTGCGTCTGTGACGACGCCCAATCGAGGGAGGTGGCATCACCGGGCCGCTGCGCCGCGCTGGCTTGATCTATTAATAAATAGACACGGCAACGTTTTTAATGAAGATTTTTTGAAAATGTGACCTCTATTAAAAAGTTGTTTAATTGATTCGATTGCTCGTTATTCTAATCAAACAATTTTCAGGTTTTGCGCATTTAACGTTACACGTTGTAGTATTAAGTGGGATTGCATATAGAAATAGGTCATTTAGTTTCCATCTTTGTGGTTAAAGTTCACTTTTTGCGCCCCCCGACGCAAAAAGTGTTTTTTTTTTTAATTTACTTTTTTCTGGGGAATTATTGTAGATCCAAAAATTGCCTCCCTATATAAAGGCAGTTTTGTGTACAATCCACTGCCGCATCATTCAAATGCATTTTCAGTGGCATAATTTCAGTGTCGTTAAAATATTTTTTTATGATAATATCACCCGCTCCCTTACTGATCACTACACCGCTTATACTGACTACTATTTTGTTTTTAGCGTCGTCCAAATCTTGGGCCGGAGTAGGATTTGCCGGCGGGTCGGGTGGCGGGTCGGCTGGCGGGTCAGCTGGCGGGTCTTCTGGTGGTGGTGGGTCATCTGCTGAGCCACTGTCCGGATGCCTCCTCAAAATACGGCATTCATGGCCCTGAAATATGCATGAATTTCTTATTTCTATCAAGAGTTGCCCTATCTACCGCTCGCCTATGGATAGGGCATAGGCGAGCGGTTTTAAAAGGTAACTAGAAAACGAAATCACAGATCTCGTGCATTACACGAACTTTGAGGTACATTGAAAGTGAACTCGAAAAAATAAAAAAACACTACATTTATATATTTTTATTATTTATCAGATAAATAATAAAAATATGTCATAGATTACAAAAATTGAGCGTTAAAAGTCTCTCAATGATAATTGTAGTACTAAGGTGAGGGTAAACGCCGTGACGCGCTCACTAGAGTGGGGCGCCACGTGGACAGAGAGTCCTGTTAAGGGAAGTGGCTGAGCGACGAGGCAGTCTTTTGAGGGCAACGAACGGATGCAGACCTCCACTGCTCCTATGCGAAACTGTCGGTTTGCCCGAACGTAGAAAGTAGTGCGTAAACATTATTAATATTGTACCTACTGTGATGATTATTCTGAAAATGAAATGCTAACTGATTTGCTGTAACATCGTGTTTTTTGTAAACCTGCACTATCACTGAACTAAGATAATGACTATCGCTCAGCCATCGCATATGCCGTCACATATATTTATAATACTACAAATACACAAACAGATTAAGGTGCCGATTCTCTTGTCACAAATTCTCTAAACTAAACTAAAAATCACTTAAAATTGGTTTATTCCTGTCAAACAACGATTTCCCATTCTGAAATAGACTGTAGTGACACAACTTAACTATATTTTAGTTTGACAGCACTAGGATGGCACTGAGTTTTAATTTAGTGAAAATGCTATTCTGAATTTGACGTAACTGCTAATCATTAGAATCAGCAATACAACTCCTCCAAGTTCATAAATAAGTGTCAAATGTCATGATTTCATGAAATAGTCATTCAATGCACTTACATGAACTGAGAAAAAAAAAGAGTTGTATTGCTGATTCTAATGTTTATAATTCTGTAAATCCATATTTGTTACGGCCGCAAGTCATATTTAGATCAACAAACGACCTGATACTGACCTGCAAATTGCAAAAAACGTAAGAAAATTATAATTTCGCGGGCTACTTTAGCGCATCCCCCTTAAGTTTGTATGTGTTGAGTCTTGTTTTATTTAGTGCTGTATGGCTGAATGGCTTGACGGACTTTAATAAATGAGGTGAAATGATAATATAACGGCCTGCCCACAGCCTCTATCATGCAAAACCGGATTCTCGCAGTAAAATAATAAAACAGAAGTAAAATAAAACACTTTAGTAAGTAGGTACTTATGCTTAAGCTAGCTGTAGCTACAAGCACAACCAAAAAGTAATTAAACAATTGCCTTTAAAAATATCAACTTACTAAAGAGTGAGATAAACAGATTGTATTTTTACCCCACTACGGCGGAGAAAAAAGGAGGGTTATGATTTTGACCAGTATGTATGTAAGTATGTTCATCTGTTCCCTTCTATCTTCTAAACCACTTATCACGATTTGACAAATGAGGTATCGTTGGAAGCGTCTTGATCGTCCGCTGGTTATAGGCTATGTGACGTCAGATTAAATTAATAATGGCGCCCTCTAAAGGACATTAATCCAGGAACTTTAAAAAAATATATTGTTTAATCGTACCATGTTGGGTATCAAATGAAAGGGCTTAATGAGCACATTTCAAAAAAAAAAATATTATAACAGCAAAAAAAGTTCCTGACTTAATGTTCTCTAGAGGGCGCCATTTTTAATTTAATGTGACGCCACATAGCCTATATCTAGCGGACGATCAAGATGCTTCTAACGATACCTCATTTGTCAAATTGTGATGAGTGGTTTAGAAGATAGAAGGGAATAGATGAACATAGTTACATACACACATACATACATACATACTTACATACATACCGGTCAAAATCATAACCCTCCTTTTTGCTTCGCCGTAGTCGGGTAAAAAGTACATAACCGGAAGAACATCAATTTTGGAGATAAAAGTGTAGCCACCACTGATCCAACACGTTATGACACTGTTCACGAAACATAGATAACAACAAGTGCTAAAAAAAGAACTTTTATTACTGCACGTACTGCACTCTCTGACAAGAAACATGGAACCAAAAAGGAATAGTTCAGCAGTTCCTGATCTACTGAATTATTCCTATTTGCTTCCATGTTTCTTAAAATACAGCGTCCAGCGCTCGGTGTGGTAACACGTCGTGTTCTGGTTTGCAATTGGTCAATCGTCATCCTGAGGATGCCTCGTTGAGAGGTGAAACACGTGTCGATTTCTTATAGGGTTTTTATGACTCTTGAAGAATAGTTAAGCGGAATAGGTCACTAAATATATGTACGTCTATTCTATTTTATAATGGATTTCCGCAAAGTCACGCCTGAATCAATTAATTATCCATGTTTCTTGTCAAAGAGTCAAAACGTGCAGTAATAAAAGTTCTTTTCAGAACTTGTTGTTATCTATGTTTCTTGAACAGAGTGTCAGAACGTTTTGGATCAGTGGTGGCTACACTTTGTATGAGAATATTTATTATGACTCAGTCCCAACTTATGACGCAACAATTAAGCATCTTCGTCGTGTGTCGTTGCTCTCTTTAGATAGTTTGACAAACACAAAACATAGCAATGAAACGAAATCTACCGCGTCCACCCGAAGCACGTGCGAGGTGAAAGACCATTAAACACAGATGCTAAAAAATTGCAATAGACAACGTTAATAATTTTATTTACAATAAAATCTCTGGGTCTCATAGGCAGTCGCTCTATGTAAAATACTACTATCCAGCTGCATTCGGTTAGACTGGAAGCCGACCTCAACATAGTTGGGAATAGGCCAGGCAGATTGATTTTTGATTTACAATAAAATTAAAGGTGCACTAAATCTCTCTCAGAAATTTACGTAATGCACGAAATCTGTGTTTTTTTCTATAATATTCTAGTTGTCTTTGGCACTCGCCGGCCGCTGCTGCTGACGGATGAGCAGAATAGCTTCTCAAGATGCAGTAAATGGCTCACTATTTATGAAAACCTATTTGTTAATTTTTCTAGGTGATGGCATACAAATTCACCGTCTTAACACCGTCACGGTCACGGTTGGCTTTTACTTTAATTCTATGCTTTAATTAGATTACTACTACATTCTGAGCAATAAAATATTCTATTCTATTCTACTAATTATTTTGACTACAAAATATACTGAAAACAGTATTTTTCAAAATCGTATAACAGCTCAGGGAATTGCCCTACAGGTTTGGTCCCATAGTGAAAAGAGAAGAGAATAACATTTTCTAACGGAATAATTACATAATTTTTTTCTTTTGCCGGCAATTTAAAGTTTAGCCCAAAATTAATGATCTCCTTTTACTAATAATTTTTCTAGTTTTTAGGGTTCTGTAGTTAACAAGGAACCGTTTTTGAAACTATTTTTTCAAAAACAAATAAATACTGTATCCTCTCTCTTCACCCTCACAGAGGAGTAGAGGAGTTTCTTGGTGGATGCCTACGTCATAATAACCATCATTGTGCCCGTTCGGTGGTTTGAGACTGATTCAGTCAGTCACCCTTGCCTTTTATATAATAAGGGACAAAAAATGATTTAATTTGTATGATTTGGGGTTAAAAGACCTTCTAAAACTGATGTAATCAAAGCAGTAACGTGGTAAATGACGTCACATCCTGACCACGTCAGAAACGGACGTTTGAACTGTAGTAGGAATTTGCTGAGTTTTTTTGAGCAACAAGCTATAGTTGATTTTAACTTTTAATACTTTTTTTGGGTGAAATACAATATACGTTGATCACGCCAAAGAAAGATCAAACACGTCTGACCCAATTAACTATTTATAAAATACTGTCTACACGATTTAGTGAAAATAATAATTTTAAATGCATATTCCCTATTCCATGCACTAGCTTGTCAGATGGTGACGGATGACATTTTATTTGAAACCTCACTTTTACTTAAGCAAGTACAATTTATAAGTAGTCTCTGACCGAAAATGGGTTTTCAGCCGAAAACGAAAAAGAATCTACGAAAACTATCCCAGCTAAGTAGGTAGACGAGAGAGATGGCGCTAGTGCCAGGCATAACATCAACTCCGCGTATTTTAATTACAAAAAATATATAAAACTCAGTTAAGCCGCATATAAATAGTAAAGTGTAAATAAAATAACATAATAACGGAGTACTAGTGTTATCATAGCGTTATATGCAAGTACAGTGATTAAAATAACTATTTTCAAAATACAGTGCAGAGACATTTTTGTTTACATTAAAGCTGTCAATGTTTGACTATAAATAATAATATAACAACGAGTGCAGTGCAAATAATATCAAATCTAAGTGGAACAATAAACTGTAATAAGAAACAGAAGTTTTTTGTCTTAAAAAAAAAAAGTTGTTTATAAAAGTGGCGGTTGCAGAAAAAATCTAAAAAAGTTCAAAAAGTCCGTCTTAATAACGTTTATTCAGCTGTATGGTAAGAACACCTATTTGAATGTCTCTAACAAGAACGAGTTGGCGTAGTGGTTTCAATAGCTACCGTGCTAACTTAGAAACCCGAGTTCCGTTCCAGCCAACAAATGACTTTTTGCGACGTATAATTTGTTAATCATCATATTTCTGGGTTTAAAATATTCATATTCTTGGACTTTACTACTAACAAGAAACAACTAAAATGGATATAGATAATATTACCCAACGCAGGACCAAGAAAACAGCCCTATCGCCAAACGTTTCATTTATGTCTACGCAGTCGGACTGTCTATCTAAATCTCTTCCCGATTTATCAATCGGAAATCTTTGCAGTGACGAAACTGAAGAGATGAAAGAAGAAATTGAAAGATTACAGCTCGAACTGCAAACTGCGCATGCTGAAATTGACACATTAAACCTAGAAAATATCACGCTGAAAAAGAGGACTATAGAGCAAGATAGTATTATCAAAAAACTAAAATCATTGTGCACTGATTCAGTAGGAAGCTCGAACAAAAGTACCACAAAAAGCAAATATAAACGCCTACGCAAAACATTGGATAAAAAAAACTTAAATAATGTGAGTTGTACGGACTTAGGCCTAACACTTGACGAGGACCTCACAGCAGACGGTGCTAATACTAAAATATCAAGTTTGAGTTCGCCATTATTAATTAAAAATAGAGTAAAAGACAACAAAGTGATCCAAACAAATATACCACAAGTGACCAAAAACTTGAATAAGATATGCATTCTAAGTACGAACAATAAAAATAAAATACTACCAATAGCGGAAACAACATTTGATGAAGCCTTCAAGTTAAGCCACTATCTTAAGCCAGGCGGAGGGACTGCACTGCTTCTAGATGGAATACAGTCAAAGTTAAGTGGTTTTACCATGAAGGACTATTGCATAATTTTCTTAGGTGAAGAAGACTTCAAAACCACAAATAATTATTTTGACATGATCCTGAACATAAGAGAAACACTGAACGATGTGAGACATACAAATATCATTATTTGCCTGCCGACATTCATCTACGCGAACTATGCAAATTTATATAATTGGAGAATAGAGACTTTTAATAATTTATTATATCTTGACATATCTACGCATGGACACGCACTTCTCATCGATAGTAACTTAAATTTAAAATATGATTACAGCATGTTTAATAAATCAGGTGGAATTAATAACTTTGGACTGCATACAATCTTCAAAGATACATTGAATTTAATTAATGACTTACAAAGCTACTTCATGCAATCTAACGAAGAAGACTCATGCATCAATGACAGCAGAGAGAGTAACAAATTTTTTCGTGACTAACCACCTATACGCATTGCATCAAAACATAGCAGGATTGTTAACAAAAGCAGACTCTCTATCTGTCTGCTTGCAGGAATTATCAGAAAAAGGCACAGAAGTCGACATTTTATGTATAACAGAACATTTCATGATGCAGGGATATGAGAATCAATTATGCATACATAATTATTGTTTGGCAGCATGTTTCAGTAGAAAAGAAAGTAAGAGAGGTGGATCATGTATCCTTGTGAAGAACGGGCATCAATGGAGAGAACTCCCAAAAATTGATAAAATATCTTCTGTTGGCGTATTTGAATGCTGCGCCATAGAGCTTATTAGCCACAACACCATTTTTATATGCATTTATAGGGTTCCGAACGGCAAGAATTTATCTCTATTTTTCGATAAATTGTTAACATTGTTACAAACTTGTACTACAAAATCTCAAAATATTGTCATAGCGGGGGATTTTAACATTGACATATTAAAACGAAACAATAATACAATAGAATTTAAAAATCTGCTATTAAATTTTAACTTAAAACTAGCACTGAACGAACCCACACGATTGAAGAGCCAAACATGCATAGACAATTTTGCTCATAATTTCAATAAGCCATGCAAAACTATAATAGTAGAATTTGCATTATCTGACCACACAGCGCAACTTCTTAAATTCCCCGTAAGAAAAATGTGCGCAATAAATAAGTGGCGTATAAAAAGACGGGATTATAGTGACGAAAACTTATGCAAGTTTACATATAATTTAAGCAGCTTGACATTTACAGAGGTATATAATGCTAACGACCCCAATATTGCTTATAAGGCTTTTCTAGATTTGTTTACATTAGTTTATGACCTATGCTTCCCTCATATTAGGATAACTGTAAATATAAAAAAAAAAGTAAATTGGATATCTCGGGGTATTAAGATTTGTAGTAAAAAGAAACGACAACTGCTGTGGCATTATAGGTTAAAGCCTAATCAGTTAAATAGAATGCGTCTTAAAAATTATACCAAGCTGTATAAAAAAATTATAAAGCTGACACAGTGCGCACAAAATAATTATAAAATAAAAACTTCAACAAATAAATCCAAAACGACTTGGCAAATCATTAAACATAGCAAATTAAATATACCAAAACCGTCTATAGATAAAATTAAAATTAATAATGAATCCATCACAGAGCCAAAACACATAGCGGATCTCTTTAACAACTATTTTATAGACAAAATTCAACCCATTGTAAATGCGGGAACTGCAGTTACAAGAAATATTTTGAATAAAAGAGACTCGATGTTTATGGCACCTAGTACACCACATGACATACTCAAAATCATATCAACACTCAAAAATACAAAAAGTGTAGGCTACGATGGGATTTCCACAAAAATACTTAAAGCTGTAGCTGGCGTCGTATGTGCTCCTTTAAGTTACATAATTAATTTGAGTATCAGTGCTGGCATATTTCCATCTGCACTGAAGACATCTATCGTAAAGCCACTGTTTAAGAAAGACAATAAAGAGTTGATGGTAAATTATAGACCGATATCGCTCATCCCTATAATTTCTAAAATCTTTGAAAAATATATTCACAGACAACTCAATTCATATTTAGAACACAACAAAATCCTCTGCAATGAACAAAAAGGTTTCAGAGAGAAAAAAACTATTAACATGGCAATTTATGATTTTTTACACATAGTGATGACCAATATGGATCAAAATAAACCGGTGTGCAGTATATTTTGTGATATGACCCAGGCATTTGACTATGTTCAGCACAGTATTCTGCTTAAGAAACTCGAAGCATATGGCATTAGAGGTAACATACTAAAACTATTTGAGTCATATCTTCAGCACAGAAAACAAATAACGGAAGTCAGTAGGATAAATATAACTAAAAAACGAGAGGAGTCACATCGTTCGCAAGAACGTGAAGTCATGTATGGTGTCCCACAGGGAAGTGTTTTGGGACCTCCCCTGTTTACATTATATATTAATGACTTGCCTAAGTCTACGGAACAACCTATGAGCCTCTTTGCCGATGACAGCGTAGTGACGATTGCGTATAAAAATCGAGACACATATTTACCTGACATTAATAACTCGCTAATTGCAATTATAGAATGGTTAAATAATAACAATTTAAAAATAAATTTAAATAAGACTAAAATCATGCACTTCAGTCAACGCTCCTTGACATTAAATAACAATTTAGAAATAAACTATAATAATAATAACATTGATGAAGTTGATACAACAAAATTTTTAGGACTTACTATTGATAATAAATTAAATTGGAAGGCACATATAGAGACTATCAGTAAGAAAATAAGTACCTCAGCATACGCTCTGTACAAACTGGCATCATTAATTAGTGTAGATGCTTTGCTCACCGCATACTACGGCTTGGTGGAGTGCATTTTAAGATATGGTGTTATCTTTTGGGGTAACTCGACTGACCGGGAATTAATATTTAAAACTCAAAAGCGTTGCATTAGGTCGATGTTCAATCTTGAAACCGCTCAGAGTTGCAAGCCTTATTTTCAAAAATACAAAATCTTGACATTACCTTCAATATACATAATAGAAAATGCATTGTTCTTAAGGTCCAACCCTCATCTGTTTTCTCGCATGGCAGATCGATTTCCACGTAATAGACGTGACAACAGTCAAATTTGCTTACATCAGTATCGAACGGCACTTATGCGCAAGAGTGTCTTTTGCATGGCTCCAAAAATTTATAATAAACTACCTAAGAGCTGGAAGCAGTTAACTGACGTAGAGTTTAAAAAGAAAGTTAAAAATTTTCTAGCAGATAAGGCATATTATAATTTAAATGAATTTTTAGATGAGAGATTTTGACCATGTTCTACTAATTTATTATTTTTAATGTTCTTTAATATTATCATGACATTTTTAAACAATTAGACTCGGATTGACATTATAACTTATTGTATTAATATTTGCATGCCATTGTTTAAGGCAAACATGATGATCAAATTTTTAATTCTACCTTTAACATCTCTTGCATGCTGACAATTTGTGTTGTAACTGTGTATTGTACTCATGTTTGAGCAAATAAATGATTATCTTATCTCATATCTAGGCTCTACAAGTTAACGAGTAATAATCAACCAACTTACATTTGCAGGTGTAAAAACATATTCTCCCATACATTCCGTATGGGAGAACATTCATCCAAACTACGGAACCCTTCATTGTGCGTAGTCCGACATGCACTTGGCTGGTCTGTATTACAAGGCACGCGGATAGACCATGACTTATGTTAGGACATAGGATATGTTTATCCCGGTAATACCAACGGTCCCGTGGGATAATTTCCGACCTTCATGTGGGTGACGCCATAACCTAGTAAGCGTAATACTTTGAAACCTGACTCTTACCTGACTCGAAACACATGTTATATTCTTAGTGTCAACCTGGAAAATAATAACAACACTATAATTAAATCATCATGAGGAGCTCGTGGCTACGTAATAACAGCCACACGGGTCGATCCCTCAGGTTAAGCTACGCTTGCCGGGGTTGGTCCGTGGATGGGTGACCATCTTTACATATCGAGACTCCTCCGTGCCTCGGAAAGCACGTTAAGCCGTTGGTCCAGGCTGTCATTTGTGTATCTTTGACAGTCGTTACGGGTCGTCAGAAGCCCGAAAGTCTGACAACCAGTCTTACCAAGGGGTATAGTATTACCCGGTTACTGGGTTGTGGAGGTCAGATAGGCAGTCGCTTCATGTAAAATACTGGTATTCAGCTGCATCATGTTAAGACTGGAAGCCGACCCCAACATGGTTGGGAAAAGGCTAGGCAGATGATGAAAAGTCTTTTCTGATATTTTATATAACAAATTAGTGAAAAAAGATTTAGGTTAGGTTAGCTATCTGACCTCCACAACCAAGTTACTGGGTAGCACGATATCCCTGGGTAAGAATGGAAGCTATTCTTAGTACAGGGTAATAAACGGTACTCAATTTCCTAAATTAATAGCTTAGTTTTTGTTTAGGTTAGACCTCTTCAAAAATTTTATCAGTTATTTCATTAACAAAAAAATTAAAGTAACAAAAACTAAAACCCAACTACGACTAAAAAGATATAAACAAGACACCACAGACAGACAAAATAAAATCCGGAGTCACACGTGTTAAATATAAATCGAACAGATTACGTGTGACTCCGGATTTTTTATTTGTCTGTCTGTGGTGTCTTGTTAATACCTTTTTAGTCGTAGTTGGGTTTTAGTTTTTATTACTTAATTTTTTTTTTTTTATAATATTTTTATTTTTGAAATGTGCTCATTAAGCCCTTTCATTTGATACCCAACATGGTACTCGTACGATTAAACAATATTTTTTTGTGACTTTATCCTTTAGAGAGCGCCATTTTCACATACCGGTCAAAATCATAACCCTCCTTTTTTTCTTCGCCGTAGTCGGGTAAAAAGGAAATGACGTCTTTAACAATTTTTTGTAGGTACTTAGACTCACCTCGATTGGCTGCAGGCAGCAGTTTAATACTTGTGAGAAGATTATTATTAGGCAAAAATACATGTGTTGTGTCTTGTTGATCTCTGGTAACAACACGAATAAAGTTAATATCTGCGAATGGGCTGAAGTTGTTATCTGTTAACTGTGCTCCGGATCATTACACCATAATGGAAAAACAAATTGGAAACATCTTGATTGCAAATTCAATTATTGAAGTTTTTAACCGACTGTCATGGCAATTTGTTACGATGGTTCATGGCGTACATTAATACTATCTATTATCTATACTTTTATACTTAATATTAATTACTTAAATAATATAATATAATATATTATAATATTAATTAATTACTTAATATTACTTATGGTGGCTTGCGCGCTCAAAATTAGACCGGTACCGGTAGTTTACTTTGCCGGAACGGGTCTAGGTTTGGAGAGATACAGAAACCCGCAGGGCAACATGTGGGGAGCTGTGATTAATATGCTGTTTTGTTTTTATTGTATTCGTTTTGGTTGACATGTGTATGTATTTCAATTTTATTTTATTTGTTTTGAATGACATTTGAATGTATTAATTTTATTTGTTTGAATGATTATGTTATTGTTTATTGTGAATGTGTATGTATATAATATTATTAATTTTTGTATTTTAATAGTAATGAAATGAAATGTAATATAATGGACTTTGTCTGAAATAAATAAATTAATAATACAAGAAACGTGTTTTTTTAACCGTTTTTATAGATAATGGTTAGATAATGGTACAGAACCCTTCGTGCGTGAGTCCGACTCACACTTGGCTGGTATTTTATTTTCATTTTTTTACTTTACCAACTTAATGTTTTTTATTATTATTATTTGACAAAATTTTAATAATGATTGAATACTCCAGTAGATACTGATTTTCTTTCTTTTTAGTAGTAAATTACATTATATTAATCTCTCAAGTACGTCGTAAACTAAAGTCTTGTATAATTTAGAAGGATTTTTTCAATTTTTTTAAATGTGACATCCATGGAGCCTTACCTCTAATCAACCGGCCGGAGCGCGCGCATATCCAATTAACACGCTAAGTGTTTAAGCTAGGAATGCGGAAACCAAGCGAATGAGTTTGCTTATTTGGAGAGTTTAAAAAGAAAGAAAGAAAGAAAATAACAAAGGACAAATAAAATATACGAAAATAACAAGTTGCGGGAAAATATGCGGCACATTCACGCAAAACTGCCATCGCTCAGCATAATGCTGCGACCCTATGCGAGACAGAGCCTCAGCGCTGGTTGGCAGTTTAGTTACAAGAGATGGAAAGATTGATGAAGATGTGGAAAGGAGAGTGAATGCGGGAATTAAAGTGAATGGTACTCATGGTACATGGGTTTTGACCAACCAGTCGATGTCCAAAAAAGCTCGACTGGCTGTTCACAACACTGGTGTGCCAGCTGGTGCCTACGCTTATGTATGGAAGTGAATGTTGGGTGTGGCAAAAGAGGCTTGAAAGTAGAACAAATGTTGTGGATATGCGTTCTTCCTACGCCAAGGATGCGTGGTATAAAGTTGCCAAACACAGAAAATAAACGTTCATACAATTGTTTAAATAATAATATCTAGTTATATTTCATCATGATCATAAATACACAGGACCATTATTGTTATTCTGTAACCATCTCACCGTGAAGATTTAAGTGAAGTGAGCCTGGAGTGAGCTGTCATTGTCATCGATACCTACTGATGCTAAGGCAGTAACAGTTCACGCCGCGCTCACTTCACCTAAGTTTTCAGTGAGATTTTTGCAGAATAGCACAACTGTAGGTACATAAAGTGAAAATACAGTGTTGGGAGTGTTGTTTTCAACAAAAACTTTGTGGATTTCAAATGAGCCACTTTTCTATAAATATGGTTTAGGATATTTATTTCTCAAAAAAATACAATTCACTTATCATGAGAAATACAAGTTAATCTTAATACTAAATATACGAACTTATGAAAAACGGTTGGTAATCGTAAATAATCTTTAAAAAAAATGTGGGTAACAAGAAAAAGTGAGTGTACCACACACTTATTACATATCGTTTCTTGATGGCAAGTTAATAGTAATTTGGTATACATTGTTAGCCCATTCGTTGCGGTGCACGCATAACGGCGTAATTTAAAATTGTCATTATTTATTTATTGTAATTTTTTATTGTCATTATATGCGGATGACGTGGATCAGCGTAAATTATTTTGGCCGCAAATTCTAATTAAAGGAATATACTTTTTATAAGTGTATGTTTTACATGCATACAAAAAGCATTACAGACACCGCTTCTGTAAATGATGACTTTAGAAAAATAACAAAACTCTACTCAGCTGCGGAATCAGAGGAACTCATTTTTGGCGTCTATGAGGTAACCAAAGAGCGTAGGTTGTATACACCAATCAATCTGCCTAGCTTTTTTCCAGTTATATTGGGGTCAGCTTCCAGTCTCACCGGATGCAGCTGAATACCAGTATTTTTTATGGAGCGACTGCCTAACTGACCTCCACGACTCAGTAACTGGGTAATCCGATACCCCTTGGTAAGGCTGGTTGTCAGACTTTCGGGCTTCTGACAACCCGCCAGGGTTGCGGGAAAGTCCAAAAGGGATACCGGGACCTTGGCAACAGGCAACTGAAGGAACACGGGTGGGTTTTAGTCAGTAAAAGTCTGACACGCCCTTCCGCTCCGCTCAGAGTGGGAGAAGTCATTTGATGACTACCCGCAAAAACAAAAAACAAAAAATGGGCTTCTGACGACCCGTAACGACTGTCCAAGATCCACGAATGACAGCCGGGACGAATGGCTTAACGTACTTTCCGAGGCACGGAGGACTCTCGGTATGTAAAGATGGCATACACACAGGCCTGGCATGGCACGACGAAGTTGTATAAACCATACTACGTCTATGGCTTGTTGAAGTATGTTTTCATGAATAAATAACGATCTCATCAGCGAAATAAAAAATAATAGTTTCTTACGTCTTCTGTCTGTCAAGGAGACGAGAATATTAACATTTGAGGCCCAAATTACAAAAAAAAGCGTTCTTTCAAAATCAAATAATATTACTTAATTTAAAATGGATCCCTTTAAACTGTCTAGAAGATAACTGTGATAGTTCTGAACATAACAATTGGTTTTTTTTTTTTTGTTTCAGAATCATCCACCATGTTTGGGAAGGTGTTAATTTTCTTCGCATCAGTATCAGTCCTTAATATTGGTAAGTCTCTTAAAAGTTTAAAAATTTATAAATACCTTTACCGATTTTGACTTCTATACCGTCGGCATAAAGATGGCATTAAAAGCAAAAAAGTGGTTACAATACCAACTGCTTAATGCAGCTGCTATTATTCATGCTACCAACGCAATAGAAGTCAAAATCGTTTGAACGGACTGTAAAAAAAGGTTTATTCAAATGTCTAATCTTATTTCAAATGGAGTATAGGTACATATTATATCAAAACGAAGTCCTCCGCCGCGTCTGTCTGTCTGTCTGTTCACGATAAACTCAAAAACTACTGCACCGATTTTCATTCTGTTTTCAACAATGGATAGAGTGGTTCTCGAGGAAGGTTTTAGTATATAATAACCGACACCCACGCGGGTGAAGCCGCGGGCATCAGCTAGTACTTAATAAGTTAAGGAGCTTGAGCCCCTTAGATCCACCACTGCCCAGCAGAATGGGCAGATAAACATAATAAGTATCTATATTTATTCACAAAATAATATCCATAAACAGCCCATGCAGTTCTGGAATGACAAAGTTTCAATTTTGCAGCCAGTTCAAAGTTTTAATTATGCCACGAAATTAATTCGGCATCAATTTTGGTGCTCCCATTTGTGTTTGGTGCCTTTCATAAAGCTTCATTTAAAATGATTTTTCGACGTCATGTGCAAATACACGTATAATTGGTTTAATTTATTTTTTAATTGCATTTTCTGAAAATCGGGTGTGTGTTTTTGCTTTTTTACCTGCTTCGTAAAGCCAAAGCAATGGTTTGTAGGATTGGTCCTTAGAAACTAATTCTTTTTAATCTTATTGTGAGAGATTTATTTGGCTTAACTTGAAACGAATCTTTTGATGCTGAATTTTGTTTGTTCTGAGTGGTTCCTAGAAAATATGTGGTAAGGGTATATGTTTTTTTCAGGCTATGTAGGTGCTTATACCAAGAGATGGGTAGTAACTACATAGTTCCATCCTCATTTGTGCTAATACCTATAATTTGTTTTAGTCCGTCTATAAAGCATAGTGTTGAGTATCAAGCTCCAGGTGTGCTGCTGGTGGTCTTGAATAAAAACTACTTGATTCCGATATGACAAGTACTGTATTTCATTTGCTGATTACAATTAAAATAGGAGACGACCGATATGTGTGCGCACGCTCGAGGTGTCAACGAGCGAGTGCCAAGGTGGGGGAAGCTCGCGATTGTGGTGTGGTGTGTGACCCGATGTGACGTCAGGAACACATAGTGAGTGGTTGTATAGCATCATTAGAACAATGTTGATTGTTGGCGAATATTTATGATGCGACTGCCTCGTAGGTCTAGTGGTCGCAAGTGCTACAGCTGAGCATGAGGTCCTGGGTTCGATTCTCGGGTTGGGCAGTGTTATTGGGTTTTTCCATCTGGAATTGCTCAGTAGCAGCCCGAAGTCTGGGTTTGTGCCCGATTGATGGTAATAGGCTCGCCCTATTACAGTATGGGACTTAAACATAATATCTGGTGAAATGTGGGTGTACTATAGGTACACCTCTGCCTAACCCTTCGCGGAATACAGGCGTGATGTTATGTTATATAATTATGATGATAATGACTAAAATAAAGATACATTTTTCTTTTAATGTCATATTGCTAACAATGCCAATAAAAAAGATAACACCACCACCACGAAATCATAACGAACTCAATCAGGTGAAGTAAGAAAGACAAACAGTTTTCACTTCCCGCAGCAAAGGGAGAGAGAAAAAGGAAAATATGGCGGCTTTAGCTTAAGAATACAAAGCCTTAACCGCTTCTCATCTCTTGCAAATTGTAAGAGTTAACCGGGAGGGGCTTTTATGCTTTCTGAGTGATGAGTTAGGAGACGCAGTAAAGAAGATTGTTATGGAAGCAAAGCTAAATTTGTGGAAGCGTTCAGTGTTAATTTCAATATCATCTTATCCCTAGGAAGTTTAAAACAATGATGAAAATAATGATAATAAACATCATCACCACGGCTTGCAGAGGTTTTTCGTTCTTAAGGCAATCGGCAATATTGCAGACGGACACGCACAGCAGACGACTACAGACCGCCACGCACCGCGCACCAAGACGCTTCCGATGTCTGCGATACCCCGCACGCACACCATCCAACGGTCCGTCGTTCAAGCTCGACAGTGTCCGGCCGCAAAATTGCGGATCGTGGGATTTCGGTATTACGCTGACGTCGGTCGCGCGTGCGTATCATTGTGCTATATAGCACCATACAGCGATGCCGACGTATACGGCGCGTACTACGTTGCTACGCGTACGCGACCGACATCAGTGTAAGAGGAATTCAGGCCTAAAGAGCCTATACTAACTCAGCTAAAATTCACTTTTTAGTCCTGTTTTAGCCAAGAGCTGAGGAGCTCTTGGCTAAGTAATAATAGCCGCACGGGTCGATTCATCAGGTTAAGCTACGCTTGCCGGGGTTGGTCTGTGGATGGGTGACCATCTTTACATATCGAGACTCCTCCGTGCCTCGGAAAGCACGTTAAACCGTTGGTCCCGGCTGTCATTTGTGGATCTTTGACAGTCGTTACGGGTCGTCAGAAGCCCGAAAGTCTGACAACCAGTCTTGCCAAGGGGTATCGTATTACCCAGTTACTGGGTTGTGGAGATCAGATAGGCAGTCGCTCCATGTAAAATACTGGTATTCAGCTGCATCCGGTTGGACTGGAAGCCGACCCCAACATGATTGGGAAAAGGCTAGGCAGATGAGTCCGAGCGCCATAAAAAGTGAATTGACTTGAACTTTACATGAACCTATAGAGTTGTATTGCTGATTCTTATGTGTATAACTCTGTAAATACATACTTGTTACGGCCGCAAATCATATTTAGGTCAACATAAAACCTGATACTGACCTGCAAATTCGGAGTCCCAAAAATCCGGAGTCACACGTGTTAGGGCATAAATCTAACAGATTACGTGTGACTCCGGATTTTCAATTCGTCTGTCAGTGGTGTCTTGTTTATACCTTTTTAGTCGTTGTTGGGTTTTAGTTATTATTACTTTAATCTTTTTTTTAACGATACTCATAAACGCATCGGTCTGTAGAAAATTTAATGAGTCCACCACTACATTTTGCTGTATTTTTTCCGTAGGTACAATAATTATACTGGTGAAGTGGAGAATATTGCAATAATTTTTCGTTCAATTTTCTCTTTTGATATTCGCATTTGTTGGATGCGGGAGATTAATGAATCCCTTGAAATTCTTTGGGTATGTGACGTGAGTTTTGTAGTTTTGTTTACGTTGTTTAATTAATGGTGTTGATTTTGCCTGAAATACCTAGTACTAGTAGGTACCTTTTGCAATTTTTTATCAGCACGTGAAGTAAGAATGGTAGGTGTAAGTTTAGAGCAATCAAACTAGATAAGGTGACAAACATGAGCCTGATTTTGGAAGGACTCTCGTTTAGAATCCTTCGATTAATCTTGTTATACACACATATAAACGAATGCCTTCTTCACATTGGGGTATGCAGAAACTACAGAACGCCACCTGTCTGTTGGTGATTTGCATTCTGTTCATTAGATTGACGCAGGCAGCATCAATCTAATTAAGAGCACGTAAATTCTTTATCTATTTACAAGCTTTATATTAGCTTGCTCTGTTCGTATGTGTTTCCAGTTACTCCAATCGTCATCCATTTTTCAAGCACTTCCTGGTATCCGATTGAGGTGAAACTTTGCATACTCATATAAAAAAAATGATACCATGGAACTGGTCCGATGATGGAGCCGGATGTTGGCCATAAGAACTCGTCAATCAAACTAGATAGCACGATCGTGTTTGAATTCATTAGCTATGTATTAACAAGTGCTTTAACACAAGGTGGTGTTCAGGGTCTGATGATAAAGCCGGAAGATGGCCCTGGGAAAACCCTGTTTAGTTAATTAGAGCTTGTTTTAAAAAAGGTTTTTACTTATATTTTATACCATTATCACATACACATAACATAATGTATCATCACATTAAATCACATAGCAACTCTTTGTACTTAAACATAATGTCGAAATAATCTTTCCGCAAATACTTTTGAAGTTCCAAAATTGGTCCTTGATAAGTTTCGACTTTGATAAAGGATTATTATCCAGTAGATTAGTATATAAGTACGGATCTTATGGATTAATAATGATTCTTATAGGTATTTAAAAATGGGTTTGCAAACAAAGCACTTGAATATAGTTAGTATTATTATCAGTAAAACTAGGAAAACTGTGACTACGAATATTAATTTAATTTATTTAAAGACTTTGGAAGACTTACAGCTAAATGCAATGGTGATAAATAACAGTTTGATAATCAGACAGCCAATTACAGGTCTTCACGTCTAGAGCTTGTCCGGTGTAAAAGTACTGTGGAACAAAATATACCTACCACTGCCAAATATTGTCAAAAACCAAAATACATTTAAAAAATAAAATTTGCAGATAGGTCATCACCTAAATTAGGTAAATACTAATACAATTGTGATAGGTTATTTCCCTTATAAACCAAGATGTTAAAAATTCAATTTAAAAAATAAAAAGTCTAAGGAATTTATGATTTAAAGAAATTAATTGCTAAACACTTTTTAGCCGAGGTCACACCCGTTGTAAAAAGATCGAGGTCGAACTGTTTGCAAACCTTATTAAAATACCTACTTACACGCACAACGTACGAAACTTGTCTGTAGTTAGTAATTGCAAATGGCACCCGTAATGGTGGATTCAACCGTTTGGATTTGCTTGGAACGTTAAAGTAGAAAGTTGACAAAATATCAGAACAATTTATGTCACTTCGAACTGTCTTCAACAAAAATATACAGTCAGAGATCTCACGACGATTGATAAATGGTAAGAGATGATATTTTTTACAGAGACTGAGATAGTTATCGGACTGATACGGCACCCTCTGATGGAAGCATAAAATTTTTATAAATCTTTTTGAACGCGCTCAATACGGTCAATATACTTGTGATAGCATGGACTCCATATTTCAGATGCGTATTCCAAGTGGCTTCTAACAAAAGTGCAATATAGATTTTTTAACGTAATGAAGACTTCTTGTCTTAATCAGTTCACACCACAGTTCACACCACTGGAGGAGCTCGTGGCTAAATAATAACAGCCGCACGGGTCGATCCATCAGGTTAAGCTACGCTTGCCGGGGTTGGTCCGCGGATGGGTGACCACCATTACATACCGAGACTCCCCCGTGCCTCGGAAAGCACGTTAAGCCGGTGGTCCCGGCTGTCATTTGTAGATCTTTGACAGTAGTTACGGGTCGTCAGAAGCCCGAATGTCTGACCACCAGTCTTACCAAGGGGTATCGTGTTACCCAGTAAGTGGGTTGTGGAAGTCACATAGGCAGTCGCTCCATGTAAAATACTGGTATTCAGCTGCATCCGGTTAGACTGGAAGCCGACCCCAACATAGTTGGGAACAGGCTAGGTAGATGATGACCACTGTTATAATAATGGTCAGTCATTTATAGAAACCCGTTACTCACCAAGTATAACACCAAACACAGGTGGTTCTAAAAACGCGTTATTATATTTTCCCTCTATGATAAAATGCTAGTCATTTTTCACGTCAATTCCTTCATACGTTTCTTTAAGGCGAATTACGCTGATGTATGAACACGATATATTTCAGTAACACCCTGTGTACCAACCTTAATCGAATATAAATAGAGGAAATTGGTTCCGGAATTTCCAATTGGGCGTGTGAGTAAAGACGTAATGCTTATTCCAGTCTTATTTATATTGGACTAGCTTCCGCCCGCGGCTTCGCCCGCGTGGTATGTAGATAAAAAGTAGCCTATATCCATTCTCAGGCTCTAGACTATCTGTGTACCAAATTTCATTTAAATCGGTTTAGTAGTTTTGGCGTGAAAGCGCGACAGATAGACAGACAGAGTTACTATCGCATTTATAATATTAGTAAGGATTTTTAATGAAGTCGGGACAATATTAATAAAACAATCCTTCACGTGTGATAATAGGTGGAATAATTAATCAATTAAAAATCTATTCAGGCAAACTCAATCATCAACTAAATCTAGTAATTAGTTAATGTTCAAAGTGATCATCCACTTAGCCAAACCACCGTATAATAAGCAGCTTGGCCAATTAGACACGTTGAAAGTGGCATTATTAATTATTTAGTCTAATTGGCATCATACATGCTACTGACAATCCCGCCCATGTTCAGTATTAGTGTACCTTTATATACAGGGCGTCCCACGGATATACCACATGGAGGGAAAGTACCTTGAATATAATAGATGGAACATTTTACTGAAAGAAGACATTATTTGAATTTAAAAAACAATTTACACTGCATTCATAGCTATTTAAATAATTACATGGTTGTATTGGGAATCAAACCCGTTACATGAGAAATATAATCATTCTGTAGCTTTAAAATACCGATCGAAAGGCTTCCGCAAAAAGTGCATAAAGATAAAACAGAGAGCATTTCCGCCTTCAAGCAGCCGAAAAAACATTGCGCTCAAAAAAACACATTGGTACACTCATACGTAATTCATTAAAACATTCACATACATTCCGTTTTATATAAGATAGCATACGTAAACAATTTGAACTAAAAACCGCTGTTTTTTTGTGCAACTTGGAGTGATAAAAGCCCAGTAGGCAAAGATTGAAAGACCTAGAGGCGATGTTCTTTTGTTTTGAAGTGGGTGCCGCGTCATTATCTGCCTACATAGCCTTTTCACAGCTACATTTATGTTAGCGTCGGCTTCCAGTCTAAACAGATGCAGCTGAATACCAGTATTTCCCATGGAGGTCTGTCTGAGCTCCATAACCCAGTGTGTGCTGCATCAGCGTTGAGAATTTCATGTGTCCCTTGTGGGTGGAAACGTGTGAGTGTGAAATTGTGTGCTTCAAATGAAACGAATTTCAACATTCGTATTATGAATAGTAAATTCTTCTTGTTTAGTTATGGTACCTCTCTAACTAACGAAAGTTGGCAAATAGCTGTGCATGTCTGCTTTGTTTCAGCTAATTTGCTGAGTAAATCGGTTGGGGGCGTCACCTTAGCCTGAAATTCACTTGACCGAAAAACATTTCCCCGAATGATCGTTTTGAACAATGAACGGTTGGTCGAAAAAACGATTTCCCGACAGACGAACGTCCGCAAGAACGATGAAACCGATGAACTTTTGACCAAAAAATTGAGCTGACTTTATAACTTACTTCAATTATTTCACTTCGATCACAATAATTAAGAATGCATAGCCTAATTAGTAAACAACCAGTTTTTTTTTTTTTTTTTTTTTTTTTTGAGGGTGG
Source organism: Lithophane leautieri (assembly GCA_949152455.1). Lineage (NCBI taxonomy): Eukaryota > Metazoa > Arthropoda > Insecta > Lepidoptera > Noctuidae > Lithophane > Lithophane leautieri. Next base: position 3,637,291 of record OX424482.1, on the reverse strand, counting down.
GAAATCATCCAATGACTTCTCCCGCTCTGGGCGGAGCGGAATGGCGTGTCAGACTTTTACTGACTAAAACCCACCCGTGTTCCTTCATTTGCCTGTTGCCAAGGTCCCGGTATCCCTTTCGGACTTTCCCGCAACCCTGGCAGGCATCGGTCCTATTGGACCCCGTCATTTTTGCTGACATCTCTTTGAGGCGCGCGTGGAACACGACGCGCCATCGACCCGGGCCTGGTCCTTATCGGACGGCGAGCTGCCCGTTGCTCGCCGTCCGCAAGCCCGCGCCTATGGTGGCCGGAAATCCGCCTGGGATTCCCGACGCCCAGGGCGTCTCCAACGGCGGCGGTTAGGGGCGTGAGGGCGCAAACTTTGCCTTTCCCTCACGCGTTCCGCCTCCTCCTTCGCGAGCATTACTGCTTCGCAGAAGGAGGTGACGGCTTCCCATGCCCTCTCGCTCCGTACCATGGCCTGAACCAGGGCCGGACGCGAGAGGTCACCGCCGCCAATCGCCTCCGCGAGGACACGGCGGTGCTCCGCCCAAGCAGGGCACACCTCAACCGTATGCTCCACCGTGTCCTCCGGGCGATCCACACAGTGGTGACACCCGGGCGTTTCCTCCCGCCTAATCCTACACAGGTACCTCCCGAAGCTGCCATGTCCGGTGAGGACCTGTGTCAGGCGGAAGGTGAGGACGCCGTGGCGCCTCTCTATCCACTCCTCAAAGAGGGGACTTATCGCCGCTATTGTGGCGTGCCCAGCACTGGGTTGCGACAATCGCACTCTCCATGCCGCCATGAGATCTTGCCGCAGCTCTGTCCGCTGTGCCGCGATTTCTCGCGGCAGCGGAGTTACACCCCGGCGCTTCACCTCCTCGCGCCACTCCCAGATGTGCGCGAGGACCTTCGCCTCCAGATCCCATGGCGGTAATCCGGCAAGGAGGCTCGCCGCCTCACGGGAGACCGTGCGGTATCCCCGGGCCAGCCGAATGGCCATGACCCCTTGGGACGCGTTCAACCGGCGTGCTGGCCGCAGCCTAAGGGAACGCGCCCACACCGGTGCCCCGTAAAGGGCCATGGACTGCACGACCCCCGCATAGAGCCTCCGGCAGGAGGCATTTGGACCCCCTAGATTGGGCAGGAGCCGCCTCAAGGCGGCCCCAGCCCGGTCCAGCCGTGGAGCCAAACGTTGGAAATGCTCCACGAAGTTCCACCGGCTGTCGAGGACGAGTCCCAGGTACTTCATCGTCGACTCGACGCCGAGCTTGTCATGCCTGAGAGATATTTCTCGACGGCATGTGTGAAGCCAAGTCAGAGGCCCATGGGCGGCTGTAAAACTCTGACACCAGGTTAGTCATTAACCACACAAAAATAAGAAGACCAGCATTGCTATTCAGTTACCACCTCAACGTGAAAACTTAGGTAAAGTGAGCGTGGAGTGAGCTGTCATGCTCATCTATACCTACTGATGCTAAGGCAGTGACAGTTCACTTCAAGCTCAGGGGTAGTATTACGAAGTATTAATGCCATCATTATTCCACTGCGAAAACGGGATGGTACTAGCGGCCTTGTCTAGCTCCTTCTCTCTCTCACTCTGGAAAAATGGTGGCAATAATACTTCATTATACCAGTTCTCCTAAGTTTTCACGGTTAGATGGTTACAGAATAGCAATGCAGCTTGTCACCTACAAACACGATTTTCTTACCTCCACAACTCACACGCCTCACTGAGGCACGTTCCACATAGGCACAATACACCGCAACCACTAGTCTATATCCCGAATGACGTCACTTCATGCATTTTAATGAACACAGAACATCGTCCGTATGCAAACAGACTGAATACGTTGCCCTACTGTTTTGTGCAGTTGGGAACTTTTTTACTCTGTGTGGGTTTTTTTTCAGTGACGAGTACGGATTTGTATAGGGGAGATTCATACCCCAGCATAGCAACCAGGAGATAATACTTTTGTGTCATCATCTGCCTAGCCTTTGCCCAACTATGTTGGGGTCGGCTTCCAGTCCAACCGGATGCAGCTGAATACCAGTATTTTACATGGAGCGACTGCCTATCTGACCTCCACAACCCAGTAACTGGGTAATACGATACCCCTTGGCAAGACTGGTTGTCAGACTTTCGGGCTTCTGACGACCAGTAACGACTGTCAAAGATCCACAAGTGACAGCCGGGACCAACGGTTTAACTAGCTTTCCGAGGCACGGAGGAGTCTCGATACGTAAAGATGGTCACCCATCCACGGACCAACCCCGGTAAGAGTAGCTTAACCTGATGAATCGACCCATGCGGCTGTTATTACTTAGCCATGAGCTCCTCCTCCTCCTCCTGTGTACTGTGTTTTTTTTTATTCAGCCAAGTTCAGTGTGAAAGACTAACTAACCACTATCCATATATAATAGTCTTTTGTTTGTTTGCAGATGCGTTGCTTGTAAACAACACACATGACTTGGCCAATGTTGACGCAGCGGATACGAAATATCATCTCAGCACGTAAGTTTGATTTTGGACCTTATATTTTATGTTTAAGGTACAATTTAGAGGAATAAAGTGCAGGAGGAACCTTTAGCTTCTGCGTTTCTTTGCAACAAACTCTCAGTCGAATTTCAATCTTTTTCCATCAAAGTTAAAGGTCCTATGTCGAGTGTCTGACAACGTTGTACCCTGTTTGTTTCTGCATCAAAACACAAAATTGAATGTTATGACCATTATTTTAAAGCTCTTTTTTGGGTGACGTTTAAAGGAGTAGTTTTAATATTATAATGAGAATATGAAGTGAAATTAAAAGTAATGGGGTTTCATATGTGAACGGTTTTATATGAACTTTAAAACGCATCTGGTATATTTTCCCTACTTTATTATTTATTTCTTCATTAAGGGAATTTAATTATAGGCATAATAAATTTTAGGTTTTTAAAGTAAATCTTTAATATAGATTAATGGTTAGTCTGTCATCTCGCGTCTCGCAATTACTTTTGTGGTCTGCCCTAAGTGAGAAATCCACTGAAACATTAAAATCAATTTGGATAATTAAAATTCCTATAAATACACTCAGAATAAAGAAGAATAAAATTCCTAATTATCTTTTTAAAGATAAATATATATAATAAATTAATAATACATCACACAGCTTTTTTTTTAACGAGTTCAGTTCTAATAGAAAAAACAAATAAAAAACTTTACATTAAGAACCCTTTGCTAGCAGAATTTTTTGAAGATTTCCAACACTAGAAATACAGTTTTTTGGCATATTGATTTGCTGTGCCCGTGGCTCTGCTTGAGTGGATTTATATTATGTACTAGGCAGAAAACATGATTTTTCTTCATTTTAATTAAATCTACATAAGTCAATGGTTCGCTTTTCGCAACGTACTAATATCCGCTATGCTAATAAACATTCAATTTTAAAAGTTATAAACAAGGCAAAGAGATAGCGACAATAGCGGTTCGACACTCGCCTGTTTATTTGTGCATTTTAGTAATATTACGTAACCAGCCTATAATGTTCCCACTGCTGGGACACAGGCCTTCTCTCAGTGATAGGGAGTGGGCCGTAATCTACAACGCGGACCCAGTGCGGGTTGGTAGATGTCACATGTCTTCGAATTTTTGGTTCTAGGGCATGCCGATTTCCTCACTATGTTTTCCTGCACCGTTTTGAGAGCAGTGGTGATGAAATTATTTACACAAAGTAAAGCGCCTGTCTGAGTTCAAACCCAAGACCAACAACTCGTAAGTTGGAGCCGTTAGCACTAGGCCACCACTGCTCTTAAGCAGGCTTTGATTCCTGTCAGTAACATATTATTAAGCTTTATTCAAAACAAAATCCGCCCTGAAATAATAATACCATGAAAACTATCCAGCAAAACATTTAAAGCGTGTAATGGACTATAAAACAGAGCACTGAATAAAATCGCTCGAACACTAATACTTTTCTACACAACGGTACCAGCCTGTAAGCCGATTGAAAAAAAGTTGCAAACTTTGCGCGGTAATAGGATTTACCTAGGTTCTAGAGCAAATATTGTGATTCCTTACTATTTGTTAAGACTTTGGACTTATTAAGAGGAACTAATACAGTTTTAGAAACACTGGGTATTCAGAACCACGCCTGTGTACCCCTATATGTAGAGGTAATTTGTATACATTATAGCCTATGTGCGATAAGACCGCCTATTGTACACTAGTTATGCTATTTATATTATTATAGTCTTACTATGGGGTATCGTGTTACCCAGTAACTGGATTGTGGAGGTCGATACGCGGTAGCTTCATGTAAAATACTGGTATTTAGCTGCATCTGGGAAGACAGATTGGCTAGGCAGATTGATAAGACTCTAATTTCACCTATTATGTTATAACTCCCATCGAACAAGACGGAACCCTGCTGCCACAAAAACAGACTCGTGGCTGCTACTGAGAATTGCCTTATGAAAGACTCAATACCAATTTGAGTCTTATCCTTACTAATATTATAATTAATGCGAAAGTAACTCTGTCTGTCTCTCGCGCGCTTTCACGCCAAAACTACTGAACCGATTTAAATGAAATTTGGTACACAGATAATCTAGAGCCTGAGAAAGGACATAGGCTACTTTTTATCGACATACCACGCGAGCGAAGCCGCAGGCGGAAGCTAGTTATATTATAGAACTGTTTATCTCCTTGGAGTATGTTGCGATATTATGAAAAAACATTTTACGGATACTCGATTCTAATAGTTCTTTTTTTGGAAATTAATGGTGTGGCTATTCAGGCTTTAAGTTAATAATATTTTACAACACAAATAAAATCCTTCACGATCAACAGTATAATTAGACCAAAGGACAATAATACAACTAAGATTTTATCTATACTATTTTTTTTTTATTTAATACTTAATTTACAATTTTAAATATAATATACAATCTAATTCTAATATTATGTACAAAGGGAAAAAATAAAATATAAAGAAAGAGCTCCTACACCTAACTTAAAGCCTCAAAAACATTTTTAATTTAATTCAGTAAAAATTTCGGAAGCAAAACAGTTTATTTAGGTCTTTAAAAAGCGTTGATCATTTTCTAACATAAAATTTTATGTTTTCAGATTTAAAAGCCGAAGACTAGATCACAATGGTAAGTCTTTATTTAAATTATAATCGAATTAATAGCTTTATTGCATAGTAAATAAAAAAGACCCATCACATAGCCGTTAACTACGCATTATGTACATCAAATTATGTAACATTACACAAAAATAATTTGTGAGAAACGACTTTTATTTTTGGTGTGAAAAATCGCTGTTTACGGTAGTGCGCAACCTAACGCATGCAAAACATTATGTTTATGGGTGCATGCAACGGTTCAGGGTATGTGAGGGTGTTTAAAATTAAGTTATAACATTTAAGACTTGCTTTCTTTAAAAAAGGTCTGAAAAAGTTGGTACTTTGACATTCAATATCTCCGTAACCAGACACTCCAGAACAAAATATGATCACAATGACGAGAATAACAAGTGACTTTTGGCTTCGTTGAGCGTCTTTTACATCTGTTATACTCTAACGGAACATGAAATCTATCCATCTGTCTACCAAGACACATAGATATGTATAGCAATATTATTCAAGATTCCTTGGGAAGCCGACTCTCAAGCCGATTTCCATAAACGTTACGTGGTTTGACATGATCCCGTCTCAGAACGTGCTTACTAACTTTTATAGATCTCGGCTTCAGTGCAATGGTTTGGACGAAAAATGGGCAGTACCAAAAAAAACCGCATTCTTTAAGTTTTTGATCTCGACAGTTTCAACTAATCAAATTCGAAATACCGAGAAAAAATGTAAGAGATTTTTTATTATTTATTAAGTACTAGCTTTTGCCCGCGGCTTCGCCCGCGAGGATGTCGGAAAAATCCCACGGGAACTTACTACCGCCTGGGATTGAAAGCACCCTATGTGTTAATCCAGTTATCTAATTGCGTAACTTATTTTCGTAACCGATTAAGACTAATCTTTCATTTTGACAGTTCAACAACATTCATAGGGCTATTTACGTTGTGGAGCAGATTCTCTTTTTTCAAACTTATGAAGCAATTGATTAGAAATTTGTTTCAAACTGATTCAGATTGTGGATCATGTATTACGCAATTAGGGTGCAGGTTATAAACTATCTGTGTGCCTTTCATCCATATCCGTTGGGCCGTTTTTGCGCCAATCCGGAACAAACATCCAAATAAACAGACAAACGGACAAAAATACTTAAAAATATATTTTCGGCATCAGACTCATTCCCACACCTCGTACTAATTACTTATTTTCAAAGTATTCAATGTACAGTTTTGACTTAGTTACTATTTTATTATGAATCCCTTTTTCCGCAACACGGGCAATATTTCCGTTTTTTTATTGATGAAAAACATATCTGCGGGCTGCTACAACATAATGATAATAATTATGTAGTCGGTGGTTTAAATATTATTGTATCATTACATAATGAAGGTATTATTCAAGTTAAGTCAATTCGTAACTTACAAGACCCTGAAACACGTACTTTACATTTTTTTGATTTAAGTATTACGGATTTATTATTTTTGTGTACCTACCGTACCGAGTTTTGAGTTAATCCGACAGCGCAAAAATTTTTACTTACTTACTTTGCCACCCCGTTATTCGTCTATGTAAAGGATTGCTTAAAAAACTAAAAGTGACAATCTTTATTATTTACTGTGGCAAGTATTGCCAAGTTTCAAGTTTAATAACTAAAGGAATAAGGGCGACTTTCCAAAAACCCTCTCTTAGTGGATTCCTACGTCCTAATAACTATCTGTGTGCCAAATTTCAACCCAAACCGTTCAGCGGTTTGAGCTGTGACGTAGACTACCCATTTTCACCCCGTTAGGGGTAGATTTTTGAAAAACTCTAATGCACATTATTCTTCATTTTTTGTTTTAAGTATAAATACTGAGTTTCGAGTTAATCGGACATCACGTTAAAATTCTTCTATACAAAATTTGACAGCCCCCAATCCCCGTTTAGGGGGTAGTTTAGAAAAACTAAAAATTACAAACTTTATAATTTACTTTGATAAGTATTCGTGCCAAGTTTCAAGTCTATTAACTCAAGGAATAAGATTTGTCACACAAACAAAATCCCCCTTTTCACCTCTTTAAAGGTCGAATTTCGAAAAACCCTTCTTAGTGCACGCCTACGTCCTAATAACTATCTGTGTGCCAAATTTCAGCCCAAACCGTTTAGCGGTTTGAGCTGTGACGTAGACTACCCATTTTCACCCCGTTAGGGGTAGATTTTTGAAAAACTCTAATGCACATTATTCCTTATTTTTAGTTTAAAGTAATAATGATTAGTTTCGAGTTAATCGGACATCACGTTAAAATTCTTCTATACAAACTTTGACACCCCCCAATCCTCGTTTAGGAGGTTGTTTATAAAAACTAAAAATGACAAACTTTATAATTTACTTAGACTTTACTTATTCGTGCCAAGTTTCAAGTCTATTAACTCAAGGAATAAGATTTTTAATATTAACGAAATCCCCCGGTTTCACCCTCTTAGCGGTGGAGTTTCGAAAAATCGTTCCTTAGTGGAACCTTACTCTTCATGAAGAACACACCCTCCAAATTTCATGTCTCTAGGACCAGCGGTTTAGGCTGTGCGTTGATATCTCAGTCACCCTTGCCTTGTATATAGATTCATCATTAAAATAAAATAAACTTTGACTTTGCAATTTTAATTCTAATGACTCGACTTTGTATATAGGTATGTTTTGTTTCAAGTTCTAATTCATATTACTGAGGCATAGTATGTAAGACTATTATGTGTGTTCGATGTACTAAAAATAAATTTTATAGTATTCGAAGTAAGAAGACCGGGGTAATATGACTTGATTGAATACCTGTCGGTCTTCCTGGTTTTCCTTAAGGGTCTTTTCTATCTATAAAGGTTCCTCATTAACCAAGTCGGACAGATTTATATGAAACGAACTTTTGACAGCGGCTTTGCCCGTGTAGATGTCTAAAATTAACCCATGGGAACCTACTACCGGGATAAAAAGTATCCTATGTGTTAATCCAGGTTATAAACTATCTGTTTGCCAAATTTCATTCAAATCCGTTCAGCCGTTTTTGCGTGATTGAGGAACAAACATCCAAACACACAAACACACAAACTTTCACATTTATAATATTAGTAGGATAAAAAGACATTTAGACCTGACACTCTGAATTACGAATAAGTAATTCCGTACAAAGACAAAAGAAAAAACTTTGAAGTATTGTTAAAAAAACCCCTTTGTAAAAAGTTTTGAAGATCTCTTTCACGTGAAGTAAGTATATAAAAGAGGATTGTGGAAATATCCTTGAATTACAATGAAGCATTGTTTTCTAAAAGAACTTTACTTTAAGTTTGATAGATGGAACAAAATAACCATTTAATTTGTTGGGTACGAATGTTTCTCTTGTGGAACAATTTTCATGGGACGACACAATATTGTTCACAGTACTGTGTTACGATACGTTCGTCTATCGCATCTTGGGCAGTGAGCCTCACTACCACCTTGCTTATACTTTTGTATGAGACTTTTATAATTAACTAGCTTCCACCCGCGGCTTCGCCGTCTGTCGATATAAAGTCGCCTATGTCCTTCCCCGGGATGCCATCTATCTCCTTGCCATATTTTATCGAAATCCGTTCAGTGTTTTAGTCGTGAATCATACAGACAGACAGACAGAGTTACTTTCGAATTTATAATATTAGTACGGAGTCGTGCTGATACGAAAAATATTAATTGTTTCAAACTAGTTGGCGACGTCGGGTAGAAGAAATTTACTTGAAGTTTGATAGCTGGAACAAATTATCCAATTAATTATGTGGAGTGCGAAAGTTTTTATTAATGTTTTTATCTAGTAGAAAAACTGAAATCTAAGAAAACCAATTTTGACAGCAATACGAATTCAGTCCAGAAAAATTCCATTCTCTCGTGAACTACACAACTTTAGTAATCTAGGATATAAATAAATAAGTTCTACAAGTACACGTACTGTTAGTACAAACTTTGGTCTAGGTCGAAACGATAAAGAGAGTAATATCATATATTCTGTAATAAAGTTTTTACCAATAACCTTTGTTAAGTGCTGGTCTTATGAGTATGTACATACATAGCCACAATATGTTTTATACCCTCCAGTACAGAAAGCCAAAATAAAAAATATATTTGTAAATAATGAAAAAAAAAAAAAATAGTAATTAAAACTAAAACCCAACTACGACAAGAAAGTCAATCAACTAAAAAGGTATAAACAAGACACCACAGACAGACAAATTAAAAATCCGGAGTCATGCGTGTTAGGGCGGGCATAAATCGAACAGATTACTTGTGACTCCGGATTTTTAATTTGTCTGTCTGTGATGTCTTGTTTATACCTTTTTAGTTGATTGACTTTCTTGTCGTAGTTGGGCTTTAGTTTTTATTACTTACTTAATTTTTTTGGGGTAATAATTTATATATTTTTGAAATGTCCTAGTTAAGCCCTTTCATTTGATACCCAACATGGTACCCAACATATTTTTTATAGTTCATAACTTTATGTTCTCTAGAGGGCGCCATTTTTAATTTAATGTGACGTCACATAGCCTTTAATCAGCGGACGATTAAGACGCTTCCAACGATACCTTATTTGTCAAATTGTGATGAGTCGTTCAGAAGATATGAGGGAACAGATGAACGTACATACATACATACCGGTCAAAATCATAACCCTCCTTTTTTCTTCGCCGTAATCGGGTAAAAAGAATAGTGACGCATGTTGTATTACTTGCCAGTATGTGTCCATAGTTGTAGGATTAAAACCTATTTTCATACGGAGGAAGTGTAATGATTGAACAACACGCTTGCTCACGCCACGTAATGTTGGTTATAGACTATTGTCCGCATTCTATTGTAGGCACTCCATGTTACATAGAAATGAAATGCATAATACTGGGTACCAGCCAGCTTTCAGACAGTGTTGATCCTGCTGCTAATTATAATTATTCACGTTTAGATTGTAAGTCTTAGGCCCAAATTGCACCACAACTCGCTAAATCCGTTTAACGATAAACATCATTCTGTCTCTGTCATCTCCAAACAACTGACAGAAAAAAACGATATTTAAAAAATCGTTTAGTGCTAAATGTATTTAGTGATTGGTGCTGTTTGTGAATTAATTATAATATTTTCACTAATCCCTTCGGCGGAACCCCTTTGTTGATTTTGAAAAGTCACATTGGAACGTGTCCGGTTTTAAACCTGCAACGATGTTATTAAATGACTTCGTAAAACTTAGGACTATAAAAAAACCATATATTTTTCTCAAACTTAAAAACTCCCTTTTTATGAAGCAAGCGTTACCAAAACACCTAAAAAAGTTGAGCATTAAGGAGATCAACATAAAACTTCAACAATTCCGTCGTTGATCTACCTTTAAATCCGCATTTGCATTTCCTCCGACTCAAGTCTGAAGCCAGTTTGAACTGCATAAATCTGGTTAGATCCAGCGAGAGCCGGATTTTGGCGGTCGTTACCGAATCAACGTACGAATAACGAACTTTATGGCAACTTGAAAGGAGTTGATTTGTCAATTGTTCGTGGTTTTACTGAACGAAAAACAAATGCAGGTGTTTTGGGTAGTGGGGAGAAAAAATTCAAGTTAGCGTGGGAAGCAGTTATAAAAGTTAAATTAAATATTTAAAAAACCTCCGAAAAAAACAAAGCATGTAAAAAGTAAAAATATAATTATGTATTGGCCCTTTAAGTTTAATATAAAAGTTGTAGGTAATATTTTGGTCGAAGCATGGTCGCGTCAGTGGATGGCTTATGAAAATAGGAAATTAACAGCAGATATCGTTTCTATAATAGCATAAATTCATTATTCCTAGAGTATGTTGGCGTTTTCTGTAGCCTTTCGATCAAGTCACCTTCCAAACAAAACACAATCGGTTCAGCCGTTTGGCATCTACGATGGCGCAGACAGACACTCAGATACACACGTTAAACTTATAACACCACTCTTTTTCCGTCGGAGGTTAATAAAAAAGGAAATGATTTACTGACGCTGGAATTGTAAAAGATTATATGACTCCTTGCATTTCATTGAATTACTCTTTGGAACAGAATCTGGTCAGAGATCCTTGACTTAAAAATAAATAGCAATGAATTTTACCGATGGGGAAGCTAAATTAGCAGTCTACCCTGAAGAAAAAAGAAAAAGAAAATCTAAAATATTCAAAAGCATTGAAGCGAGTGCTCATCCTTGTGACATAAAACCTAAGTCGCCTTAGCGACATTTACGACCTTTCCTAGAAATTTAGAAAAAAGAAACGAACCAATTACCTTGCGAATAAAGTCCAAAGAATAAAAAAACTCACCTTTTATGTTTCGTTATAATTATCAGAATTTCTGCAAAAAATATGATACTTAATAAATGTCAAAGCTATCGGAAAACTGCTTTAACAAAAACACAAAATAACGTGAAACAGGATATTCATAAAAAGCACTCGAGCGTAAAAATTGTTCGCGAAATATTCAGCGTAGTGTAACCATCGATACATTTATATACTTACAAAATTATAAACACGGCTAAAGTCTCAAATTTATGTAAAACTGCATAAATGTCTGGATTAAACCGGTCCAGACCGGATTTCGGCGTTCGCTATGGGCAAACGCCCAATCAGTGGATGCTAATCTCAGTTAGTAAGGATAAGCCTTGTTTTTACCCGACTACGGCGAAGAAAAAAGTAGGGTTATGATTTTGACCGGTATGTATGTATGTAAGTATGTTCATCTGTTCCCTTTTATCTTCTAAACCGCTCATCACAATTTGACAAATGAGGTATCGTTGGAAGAGTCTTGATTGTTCGCTGGCAAATTAAAAATCCGAAGTCACACGTAATCTGTTCGATTTATACAACACGTGTGACTCCAGATTTTCAATTTGTCTGCCTGTGGTGTCTTGTTTATACCTTTTTAGTCGTAGTTGGGTTATAGTTTTTATTACTTAATTTTTTTTGTCGGAAACACAATACATCATTTAATCAACCATTGGTAATTGCGGGATCACAGTTAATTTATATTCATATGAATTACTTTTTTCCGTAATTTAGGTTAGGTTTGTAAGGTGAAGTGGTCAAAATAAAAAGTATATATTTTCTTAGTTTATATTTTTTTATTTAATTACCCTATATCGCTTTACGCTTTAGGCAGGATGCCTTATTTTATTGTAACAGCTTTACGAGTAAAAGAAAATTTAAAGCAGCTAAATGTTCATGAAAAACTCATAATCCTTTTTAATTAATAATTAGGAACATTTTGGTGGTTAACTTTTCATTAAGATTCTCGATTTGCGTGTTAGAAGTACTCATAACACTTCAGTGTAACTTTTAAAAAACATAACTCGCCTTATGGCATAGTCGGGTAAAATCATGACATCCAAAATTACCATTAAACAGTTTTAGTCCGTCACTCTAAACCACAGCCTTACATGGAACCTCTAGCATAAATAAGTACCACCAATTTGTTCAGTAAACGTCACTGTGTTCTAAATTTATGCGTGGACGCAATTACTACGCAAACGAAATTAGACAGCGGTCTGTCGTAGTGGCGTATTGTCGTACTGGCGTGCTGACGTAGTATGGGTCGGCGCACACAAAACTTTTTAATGTGTGCGTTTAATAAATCACTTGTTTTAATACACTTCCTTCTAGCTTTGCCGTAGTAGGGTAAAAAATGCCAAGTCGCCTGTAATGTAAAGTTACAAAGACGAGCATTACCTATATCTGTGAGGGAGGAGAACCAACACTCTCATTTACCAGGCAAGAAACTGATTTACGTACTGGTCTCGACCAACAAAAACCAACAAGTTTCAAAAATGGTCTAAGCGAGAAAAGAGAATTTTCTCAATGATAAATTGGAGTTTTCTACTTATCTACAAACGCTAAACAAAGTCATCAATACACTTGTACACATTTTGCACTAACAACTATCGTAAATTCTAGGTCCAGCTATCATCAGCGCCATTCGTGCAGTCAACAAACCCATCATGTGAGCGACAAACCTAAAGGTTTCCACAGAGGTTTGATATTGCATATTTCTAACCAGCGCTTTTACATGTGTCGGCCCATAATCGGTTTGCTTTCGCTTAAAACTATTTTCGAAAAATCCATTAACATATATTTTTATCGCCATTACAATATTGTACTCGGTGTAATGGCTCGTATGTAGACGGGTACCCGTGTCGATTTCCGCTTCACTTACTATGAGATTGATGCTACTATCTCGCTGACTTGGATCTATTCCATTGAAATGTATAGAGTTGAGTGATTGTGTGTTTCTTTGTAAATTCTTTAGGGAGTTCAGTGTACAATATGGCCCGTATTGTGATCTGACATACAAGTTTACATGTTTAGTTTGTGTATCACTTATAGCTTGCATTGGGTTTATTGTTAATAAGATAAATATATACATTGGGAAATCTTCTTATACAAAATTAACTAAAAAGACTAACTAACTATACCCATAAATATAAAAACAAAAGGACACTTAGGCGTCGAAGTATTTGTCTGCATCGCTGTAATCCGAAAACATGCCCAAAAGACTGGCACTTTAAATGGCAATGCTAATTCTTTGGCCAAAGAAAAGTCAGCTCTCTGGTTACGTGAAGTGTCGACCAGTCGGTGACAAACCTTACAAAGGAGACGCGCACTCGGGCGTTTCGACCCCAAACGGCTCAAAACTGTAGTTGCCCATAAGGTTACAGTATTTGCGCCGCTTGAGGGTCTCAACAGCCGCACTAATAGTTTAATCAGAATCCTCTCTGATCATAGAGCGATATTTTATCATTTTATTTAGTAATAATTATTGATGAATTACCTAATCAAAACAGCGAAATATTTGACACCTCTATGCGACGTTGCCAACTATCGGAATGCACCCTCTTACGCAGATTTAATAAACGGATAACACGTTTATCACTATTGTATAAATTATGGCTCGGAGTGCATCGCTGACGCAGCTCCAATGGAGCATTACATAACGTGACGGCTTGTGTGCTGACGACATTATATTAACATAATATACTGAGTTAATGGGTAGGGAAACGTGACAGTTTCAGTTTATTAATGTGGGCATAGTCTGAGATTATACAGTGGAAATGTAGGTAAATTATTGGCTTTGCAGCCATGTTAAAAACATCAGCCAGTGCCTGCCTGCCTGCCTAGTCTTTTCCCAACTATGTTGGGGTCGGCTTTCAGTCTAACCGGATGCACCTGAATACCAGTTTTTACATGGAGCGACTGCCTATCTGACCTCCGCAACCCAGTAACTGAGGGTAATACGATACCCCTTGATAAGACTGGTTGTCAGACTTTCGGGCTTCTGACGATCCGTAACGGCTGTCAAAGATCCACGAATGACAGCCGGGACCAACGAATTAACGTGCTTTCCGAGGCACGGAGGAGTCTCAGTATGTAAAGCTGGTCACCCATCCTCGGACCAACCCCGTAAAGTATAGCTTAGGCTGATGGATTGACCCGTGCGGCTGTTAATACTTAGATCGATCAGGTTAAGCTACGCTTGCCAGGGTTGGTCCGAGGATGGGTGACCTACTTTACATACCGAGACTCCTCCGTGCCTCGGAAAGCACGTTAAGCATTTGGTCCCGGCTGTCATTCGTGGATCTTTGACAGTCGTTACGGGTCGTCAGAAGCCCGAAAGTCTGACAACCAGTCTTACCAAGGGGTATCGTATTACCTTATTACTGGGTTGTGGAGGTCAGATAGGCAGTCGCTCTATGTAAAATACTGGTATTCAGCTACATCCGGTTAGACTGGAAACCGACCCCAATATAGTTGGGAAAAGGCTAGGCAGATTGATTGATTCAAATAAATAATTAATTACGTAAACTGATGCATGAACAAACTCAACGTGAAATTAATTTATATGCCAGAAACACGGCAGAATGAATTATAGGGTAAGCATTGTATGCATCCGGTACTTTGTAATTTCTAAATACAGTCTTACACCCTTGAGAAAAAGGCGTAAATTCATGCATGTCCCTATATAATTATGTAAGAGAAAGCAAACCATTGTTCAATACCAATATATTTTTAATCGTTTTTAAAACCAATCTCTTTATCATTTCACCCCAAGTATCCCCGAATATACAATACAATACCGTACGAAACTACACCGAAAACTATGCATTTAGTTTAGCATTTGTACGATGCAAGGCCATTAGGTGGAACTGAGGGATTATTCTAAATCTGGCTTGCCAAGGCACTAAGCCTTGAATTTATCGTTTGGAGCGCGAGCGCCGCAAAACCTTTCTTACGTGTTTTGGTTTTTGTAAGTACTGTTTTAGTTAGTTTTAACTTTTTTAAAGAACGGTTTTGTAGTTTTTTATTTTTAACAATCTAGGAAAAAACGCTGGTGCGCCAAAAACTAGACCATTAAAGATTAAGGCCCTACCCTACCTCAAATTGCTTAGCAAATATTATAAAACGAATAATACAAATATTTTTATAATCTTCTGTTATGCCCAAAATACTGCAGCATTAATTTTGAAATAAATATATTTTAAAGTTGAGGATTGATGCTAGGTCCTATGTTTGGCGAAAACACGATTACATAAATCTCGATACAATTTTTTTTTTAAGTTACCTCTAAAACGAACTATACACAGCTTGTATAAAAAAACAACTTGAAATTAGATCATGAGACTTTGCATAATAACTGAACTAACTATATATAATTTTCACCGTAAAAAGCAATTACCTAAACTATTCGAGGCTTGAGAGCCGCCAGCAACCCACTCCGTCTCGATCTCACTCAGGCTGCGAGTAGTATGGTGCCAGTGAGATATAATTTGAGGTAGGATACGGTACGGCCTTAACATTGCAATTTTATTACAAGCGATTAAAAAATACAATGGTGGCTATATTTAATGTCTTAGTGGGCTTAAACTAGGTTTTGCAACCGATATCGGGCTAAAACAGCTGTGAAAATTTATAACTTATCCATCATTTTGCTTTGAATTGTGAGAATCTATGTTCTAGTAGCTTAGGTACCATTGATTCGTGCTTGTGAGGGTACGCTACGAGGATATGCAGTAAGCAAGCATGGTTATCAATCCTAAATCGTTTTCAGTTTGAGACGAAGCTTTGTCCTACGGCAGAACAATGAACAGCTTTATCTTGCTTTAGAATAAAACAATGTAAAGAAAAATAAAACAACTAGAAATAACAACAATACGGTGTACAAGACAGACACTGTTTTCTCACAAACATAACTTATGCGAGAGCGAGAGCAAGCCATACTATTCCTAGAACATTATGACACATAAACTTAATAAATATTCTAAGAGCCACAACCGCCACCGAATAGAAAGAAAACAAAGAAAACAGAAGGTCTGCTATGTTAAAATTTTGACTGTGGCTTAGTGTGAATTGACCGTTACTCTATAACTAGAGATCCGCTACTGCTTCGCACGGTTTTTTGGACTTGACAAAATATCGAGTTTTCTTCGTTTTATGTTACTTTAATCCTACTAATATTATAAATGTGAAAGTTTGTGTGTTTGTGTGTTTGTGTGTTTGGATGTTTGTTCCTCAATCACGCAAAAACGGCTGAACGGATTTGAATGAAATTTGGCAAACAGATAGTTTATAACCTGGATTAACACATAGGATACTTTTTATCCCGGTAGTAGGTTCCCATGGGTTAATTTTAGACATCTACACGGGCAAAGCCGCTGTCAAAAGTTCGTTTCATATAAATCTGTCCGACTTGGTTAATGAGGAACCTTTATAGATAGAAAAGACCCTTAAGGAAAACCAGGAAGACCGACAGGTATTCAATCAAGTCATATTACCCCGGTCTTCTTACATCGAATACTGTAAGATTTATTTTTAGTACATCGAACACACATAATAGTCTTACATACTATGCCTCAGTAATATGAATTAGAACTTGAAACAAAACATACCTATATACAAAGTCGAGTCATTAGAATTAAAATTGCAAAGTCAAAGTTTATTTTATTTTAATGATGAATCTATATACAAGGCAAGGGTGACTGAGATATCAACGCACAGCCTAAACCGCTGGTCCTAGAGACATGAAATTTGGAGGATGTGTTCTTCATGAAGAGTAAGGTTCCACTAAGGAACGATTTTTCGAAACTCCACCGCTAAGAGGGTGAAACCGGGGGATTTCGTTAATATTAAAAATCTTATTCCTTGAGTTAATAGACTTGAAACTTGGCACGAATAAGTAAAGTCTAAGTAAATTATAAAGTTTGTCATTTTTAGTTTTTATAAACAACCTCCTAAACGAGGATTGGGGGGTGTCAAAGTTTGTATAGAAGAATTTTAACGTGATGTCCGATTAACTCGAAACTCATCATTATTACTTTAAACTAAAAATAAGGAATAATGTGCATTAGAGTTTTTCAAAAATCTACCCCTAACGGGGTGAAAATGGGTAGTCTACGTCACAGCTCAAACCGCTAAACGGTTTGGGCTGAAATTTGGCACACAGATAGTTATTAGGACGTAGGCGTGCACTAAGAAGGGTTTTTCGAAATTTGACCTTTAAAGGGGTGAAAAGGGGGATTTTGTTTGTGTGACAAATCTTATTCCTTGAGTTAATAGACTTGAAACTTGGCACGAATACTTATCGAAGTAAATTATAAAGTTTGTAATTTTTAGTTTTTCTAAACTACCCCCTAAACGGGGATTGGGGGCTGTCAAATTTTGTATAGAAGAATTTTAACGTGATGTCCGATTAACTCGAAACTCAGTATTTATACTTAAAACAAAAAATGAAGAATAATGTGCATTAGAGTTTTTCAAAAATATACCCCTAACGGGGTGAAAATGGGTAGTCTACGTCACAGCTCAAACCGCTGAACGGTTTGGGTTGAAATTTGGCACACAGATAGTTATTAGGACGTAGGAATCCACTAAGAAAGGGTTTTTGGAAAGTCGCCCTTATTCCTTTAGTTATTAAACTTGAAACTTGGCAATACTTGCCACAGTAAATAATAAAGATTGTCACTTTTAGTTTTTTAAGCAATCCTTTACATAGACGAATAACGGGGTGGCAAAGTAAGTAAGTAAAAATTTTTACGCGCTGTCGGATTAACTCAAAACTCGGTACGGTAGGTACACAAAAATAATAAATCCGTAATACTTAAATCAAAAAAATGTAAAGTACGTGTTTCAGGGTTTTGTAAGTTAAGAATTGACTTAACTTGAATAATACGTTCATTATGTAATTATACAATAATATTTAAACCACCGACTACATAATTATTATCATTATGTTGTAGCAGCCCGCAGATATGTTTTTCATCAATAAAAAAACGGAAATATTGCCCGTGTTGCGGAAAAAGGGATTCATAATAAAATAGTAACTAAGTCAAAACTGTACATTGAATACTTTGAAAATAAGTAATTAGTACGAGGTGTGGGAATGAGTCTGATGCCGAAAATATATTTTTAAGTATTTTTGTCCGTTTGTCTGTTTATTTGGATGTTTGTTCCGGATTGGCGCAAAAACGGCCCAACGGATATGGATGAAAGGCACACAGATAGTTTATAACCTGCACCCTAATTGCGTAATACATGATCCACAATCTGAATCAGTTTGAAACAAATTTCTAATCAATTGCTTCATAAGTTTGAAAAAAGAGAATCTGCTCCACAACGTAAATAGCCCTATGAATGTTGTTGAACTGTCAAAATGAAAGATTAGTCTTAATCGGTTACGAAAATAAGTTACGCAATTAGATAACTGGATTAACACATAGGGTGCTTTCAATCCCGGGCGGTAGTAAGTTCCCGTGGGATTTTTCCGACATCCTCGCGGGCGAAGCCGCGGGCAAAAGCTAGTTACACATAAAGCTTCCGGAATAAATTCACTAAACGATGGTGAAAACCTCATCAAAATCTGTTGCGTGGTTTAGACTAACAACGCGGGTTTAAAGACAAACACGAAAAGCGACTTGCATTTATAATATGTATAGATATAGAAGTTCACTTCAAATCTCACTCAATTCAACGCATGTAGGTAATTAAAAAACGAACTCATTTGTTTTAAAATCAAATCGTCGTGGACTCGTTTGAATTCCAAAGCGATGTTGAGTGAAACTACGTTGTTCGGACACAGAATATATTTCCATTTTGACACCAGTCTCTGCCCTTATTGCAATTTGTTTGTGATGCTTTTGTGGCGGTATCTACACCGCCAAATATGAAGTACGCATCAAAGACCTGACGTCACATAAATCCTGCATCGCGCAATTAAAGTTTACCGTGCAATGGACATATATACAAGAACCCGACATCAATAGTTTGGCCGTTGCCCGCCAGACACAACACCCGTCTGGTCAGAGGATCCTCCCTTTTCTATGGTGGATGAGTGAGCTTTACACCCTGTTCCTCATACCCCTAAACTTTCATCTTTCATCAACATTTTCAGTCTTTTTATCCTCCAGCGCTGTGACATTTATTTTTAAATGTCGCCGCATCATGCTGATATACGAGCCTTTTGGCCTTGTACAGGACTTTCTGCTTTTATTTTAATTTTTCTTTGTTTTTTCTTTTATTGTTTTTATTTGTTTCTATGTATGTGTTTGTTTTATGAGGAGCTCGTGGCTAAGTAATAACAGCCGCTCGGGTCGATTCATCAGGTTAAGCTACGCTTGCCGGGGTTGGTCCGTGGATGGGTGACCATCTTTACATATCGAGACTCCTCCGTGCCTCGGAAAGCACGTTAAACCGTTGGTCTCGGCTGTCATTTGTGGATCTTTGACAGTCTTTATGGGTCGTCAGAAGCCCGAAAGTCTGACAACCAGTCTGGCCAAGGGGTATCGTATTACCCAGTTACTGGGTTGTGGAGGTCAGATAGGCAGTCGCTCCATGTAAAATACTGATATTCAGCTGCATCCGGTTAGACTTGAAGCCGACCCCAACATGGTTGGGAAAAGGCTAGGCAGATGATGATGTGTGTGTTTTACTTTATTGTGTTTTCTGTGTGAGCCTCAATAAATACTTTTTCTTTCTTTCTTTCTTTCTCTATCAGACTTTCACACAACTCATCCATCGTTTCTTTGATCCCTACTTGATCTAAAAAATTAGCCTTCTGAATCATATTTGTGTCATATTCAATGAGGAAGTTCTTATAACCTACAATCGGACGTTATGAACTTGTTTTCTACCTCTTTTGTTGACGGATGACCGGAAAAAACTGCTTTTATATTATTTAGGGGTGTGTACTAAAATTCAAGTATAGAAAGAAAGAAAGAAAGAAATATTTTTTTTTTATACTGCACATACAAAATGCATTTTCCAAAATACGCACATACAGAGCAAGCAAAATAAGTTTGTCAATTTTGTCTATTGCTTGATGTCCAGGCTAATGACAATTTACATTGCGTAAAATTGACGATTACTACACTAATATAGTAGTGTAGTATACTAATATAGTATGGTATCCAATACATACGCTGCAAAATAACGGTGCGACTATCGCTAATTTAGCCACTTGAAATATTATGAAGCTTTTTGATTCTGCAAGACTTTTATTAAGAAAAACTTTAATGCTGGTAGAACTTCAGCCTGTGTTAAAATAAACTATCATCAGCCAGAATATCTATAACTAGCTGTGCCCCGCGGTTTCACCCGCGTAGGTCTCGATCCCGTGGAAATATAGGGATAACACGTATCCTCTGTCCTATTTCAAGTCATGGTCTACCTGTGTGCCCATCTTATCCCCCCCTCTAAAGTAGGGAACGTCGCAGGGGCGCGGCGCGGCGCCGGCGTCGAACGGTTCGCGTATTGCATTTCGTGATAACTTCGAAATTAAATGTCCGATTCGAATGAATTAAGAAGTTTTTTACTGCTACATTAATACCCTTGATGTTAAAACTATTTATTTGAATAAGAACTAATATTATGTTGATATAACTCCTTCGCAAATAATGCATTAATTTCGAAGAAATTTGATTACCATAAAAAAGGTTATAGTGAGTCAATCTTAAAAGATAGACATATGCTGTTGCGGACTTCTTTTTTGAATTTTTAAATCGGTACAATTCCATCATCATACATGATATTTGCGTAACTTAAACCGTTTACGCAGCGCACGCAACGGAAGCTCCGAAAAAGGAATATTTTTTCCCGTTTTTGCAACATTTTTCATTTATGCTCCGCTTTTATTGGCGGTGGCGTGATGTTATATAGCCTATAACCTTCCTCGATAAATGAACTATCCAACACAAAAATAATTTTTCAATTCCAACCAGTAGTTCCTGAGATTAGTGCGTTCAAACAAACAAACAAACAAACTCTTCAGCTTTATAATATTAGTATAGAAGATAACTACCCTTGACAGGTGCACTGGTGATAGCTGTTCAAAGATGCTGCTCTTCTTGACGATAGCAACCCTTTTGTCGCTTTTGCCGCCGACAAATTAGAGAAGATGTTGTATGTTCTTTGAGAACAATGCGGAACAAACTGCCCGAAATATTAATGCTACTCCTAAATTGTCTTAATCCGGTATTTTCCCAAGTTATTACCCTTAAAACCAGGATGTGTCGTAGACGCGGCGGTATTAGCGCGAAGTGTAAGATAAAAGAAATAAAAACATTTTCAAATTAACTGTAAGCATGTTACAATATTGTAAGCATTTAACTAAGACTTCGAGTTACCATCATTCTCTTGAACTTATCCTAATTTTTTGGGGTCAGGGCAGCATGTCTTCTTCTTCCAAACTTCTCTCTCAACCGTCACCTCAATAGTCCTCATAATTATCATCTTCCACACAGTCCATCCATCGTTTCTTTGCTCTTCCCTGCTCTTAAAACTATCCTTCCTTAATTTTCCTCATTCCTCCGGACCACATGCCCATTATTATAACACCGATTTCCACACATTTCGGTCACTGGTGCCACTTTTAGACTTCCTCTTGTGGAAATACTGTAGGTACCTAACTTCTCGAGAACATCTGGTGATAAGCAAGATAGTTTTCGTAGCCAACTTGTGAAGTGACACATCATGATTGAGGTTATCACAAAATATAGTACATATGTTGTAGACAGTAATCCTCTAATTTCCAGGCACCAGCAATTTAATATTATAATACGTACCTGCATACATTTATATATGTACATACTTGCATATGGAAAGGGAATTAGGCAAATACAATCGGATTTAGCCTGCCAAATCTGTTCACTGCAGCTGTGCACCTGGCAATGTAGGTAGTTATCTGGTATAGGTAGGTATGTTGGTTTAACGTTTACTGTATACAAGATGGTTCGTTAAGATGGGTCAGTAGGCAGATGTCTTGACTTAAATCTTTCTGAAAATGTTCGTTTGACAAACGTAATTATCAATACCTGTATTCTTCGAAGGTTTAGGCAAAAGTGTGTAAGTATCACTATATTATAAATTTACAGTTCACGTGGCTAAATAACAGCCGCACGGGTCGACGATGTATTTCATACCGAGACCCTCGGTGTCTTGGAAATCACGTCAAGCCGTCGGTTTGGACTGTCAGTCGTAGATCTGCCCGAAAGTCTGAAAACAAATCATACCAAGGGGAATCGGGTTACCTCGAGTAACTGGTTTGTGGATGACAGATTAGCAGTCGTTTTATGTAAAATATTCTGTTTACCAGTGAGATCCTAAATGGACCTAATATTTTTTTCCATACACCATATTCTCAGTATCGAATTAAATTAAACTACGTTTTATATTTAAAAAAACTAGGTATTCGTTGCGCATATATTTTCAACAACATTACTTAATTCCAAAAAAATGGTCACAGTCAGTCTGCTCATTATTTTCCATTCATAAATTCAATTTGTTTGTCGCATTGGGACTTATTGGTTTTCATTTATTTAATCCTACTAATATTATAAATGTGAAAGTTTGTGTGTTTGTGTGTTTGGATGTTTGTTCCTCAATCACGCAAAAACGGCTGAACGGATTTGGATGAAATTTGGCAAACACATAGTTTATAACCTGTATTAACACATAGGATACTTTTTATCCCGGTAGTAGGTTCCCATGGGTTAATTTTAGACATCTACACGGGCGAAGCAGCTGTCAAAATTTCGTTTCATATAAATCTGTCCGATTTGGTTAAAGATGAACCTTTATAGATAGAAAATACCCTTAAGGAAAACCAGGAAGACCGACAGGTATTCGATCAAGTCATATTTCCCCGGTCTTCTTACTTCGAATACTATAAGATTTATTTTCAGTACATCGAACACATAATAGTCTTACATACTATGCCTCAGTAAAAATTCAATAATATGAATTAGAACTTGGAACAAAACATACCTATATACAAAGTCGAGTCATTAGAATTGACATTACAAAGTCAAAATTTATTTTATTTTAATGATGAATAGCTATATACAAGGCAAGGGTGACTGAGATATCAACGCACAGCCTAAACCGCTGGTCCTAGAGACATGAAATTTGGAGGGTGTGTTCTTCATGAAGATTAAGGTTCCACTAAGGAACGATTTTTCGAAATTCCACCGCTAAGAGGGTGAAACCGGGAGATTTCGTTAATATTAAAAATCTTATTCCTTGAGTTAATAGACTTGAAACTTAGCACCAATACTTATCTAAGTAAATTATAAAGTTTGTCATTTTTAGTTTTTATAAACTACCCCCTAAACGAAGATTGGGGGGTATCAAAGTTTGTATAGAAGAATTTTAACGTGCTGTCCGATTAACTCGAAACTCATTATTTATACTTAAAACCAAAAATAAAGAACGATGTGTATTCAGGTTTTTCAAAAATCTACCATTAACGGGGTGAAAATGGGTAGTCTACGTCACAGCTCAAACCACTAAAAGGATTGGGCTGAAATTTGGCACACAGTAAGTTATTAGGACCTAGGCGTGTATTAAGAAAGGGTTTTTGGAAAATTCTAGCTTTAAAGGGATGATAAGGTGGGATTTCGTTTGTACGAAAAATCTTACTCCTTGAGTTAATAGACTTGAAATTTTGGTACGAATACTTATCTAAGTAAATTATAAAGTTTGTCATTTTTTGTTTTTATAAACTACCTCCTAAACGAGGATTGGGGGGTGTCAAAGTTTGTATAGAAGAATTTTAACGTGTTGTCCAATTAACTCGAAACTCATTATTTATACTTAAAGCCAAAAATAAGGATTTACTCAAAATTTGGTACGGTAGGTACTAATACTTAAAACAAAAAAATGTAAAGTACGTGTTTCAGGGGTTTGTAAGTTAAAAACTGACTTAACTTGAATAATACCTTCATTATGTAATGATACAATAATATTTAAACCATCGACTACATAATTATTATCATTATGTTGTAGCAGCCCGCAGATATGTTTTTCATCAATAAAAAAAAGGAAATATTGCCCGTGTTGCGGAAAATGGGATACATAATAAAATAGTACCTAAGTCAAAACTGTACATTAAATACTTTGAAAATAAGTAATTAGTATGAGGTGTGGGAATGAGTCTGATGCGAAAAATATATTTTTAAGTATTTTTGTCCGTTTGTCTGTTTATTTGGATGTTTGTTCCGGATTGGCGCAAAAACGGCCCAACGGATATGGATGACAGGCACACAGATAGTTGTGTGTGTATTACGCAATTAGGGTGCAGGTTATACCTGCACCCTAATTGCGTAATACACGATCCACAATCTGAATCAGTTTGAAACAAATTTCTAATCAATTGCTTCAAAAGTTTGAAAAAAAAAATCTGCTTCACAACGTAAATAACGCAATGAATGTTGTCGAACTGTCAAAATGAAAGATTAGTCTTAATCGGTTAGTAAATAAGTTACGCAATTAGATAACTAGATTAACACATAGGGTGCTTTCAATCCCGGGCGGTAGTAAGTTCCCGTGGGATATTTTCCGACATCCACGCGGGCAAAGCCGCGGGCAAAAGCTAGTTAGTTAATATTTTTTGGGCAAATTGAAATTATTCCGAGATAAATAATTAAAATCAAAACTCTACCATTCATTTAATTTGTTTATCGGATACCTACTACTAATTACTTAAACGTTTAATAAATTAGTATCACAACATAATTAGTTTATATTGTATTTTTTTTGGAAATGGATTTGTGTGGAGTTTGTTAATGGTTCGACAGATTTATATTCTTAGTTTACATAAGTTCATAAATTAATAACGTTTTTGAGGTATGACGAACAGGGTGTAAAGTTCACTCATCCTCTATAGAAAAGGGAGGATCTTCCGACCAGACGGCTGTCGTATCTGGTGGGCAACTGCCCAAAAATTGATGTCTGGATCTTGTATGTCTTTGCCCGACCTGGGAATCGATCCCATCAGGCAGTCAGTTGTTTAAGCGGTTACAGAGGGAAAATTCCCGTATTTTTAATTTCGTATTCGTATCTTATTTGCAATCTATCAGAAATTTAATCAATTTACCAACATTTTTGACAATTGCGACAGATTTCTCGTACGACAATTGACATTCAGTTCTTTAAACCAGAAATACTGATATACTACACTGATATACAGGGTGTAAGGGACAACCCTCCACAAATTAACAGGGGGCATTCAGCTCCTTATTTTGAATCATATTCTACCGGAAATTTTCTCAGGAAAGTTTTCATTTTTTTTATCGTTTTTTTAGTTATATTCCTTTATTTAAATCTAAAATTACATCCTCTGTACGCAACACTCCATTTATGTAAATGAAACAGCTAAAATAAAAAAAACAGCATTGGATGTTAAAATACTCGAGCGCGCCCCCTCCGACACGGAGAGTGCGGCTACGTGGGTTTTGCCGGGGTAACGATACATTGCGCGTGAGGTAATAATACAAATCAGGTTTATTGGATTCCCATAACGTTCCTGAAATAATTTCATGTACCGGTCGTGTTAGTATGATATGCTGAATTCATCCCATCTGTCTGTGGAGGGCTGTCCCTTATACCTTGTATTATTTATTTGCAAACACAGCAATATGGTGTTGAATAAAATATTAAAGCTGCTTTTCCCTCAAACTCACACTTCAACAAGTTGCAGTATTATACATAAATTCATAAAGCATCTGCCTCACAGTGAACTTTACCAGAACTTATCTTTTGTTCAACGAGACAATGTGTTATCACGAGCTGTTTACACCAAGTTTGTTATTATCAGAACTTGGTAACTTGACATTCTTAGCGCTGTGTTTGTTTGTACCGTCCTCTTGTGAAAGCGGTATAAATGATAGATTATGTACCCTAGACACGTGCAAGAATCCTTACATATTATAAAACAAAGTCCTCCGCCGCGTCTGTCTGTCGTCTTGTACGCGATAAACTCAAAAACTACTACACCGATTTTCATGCTGTTTTCACCAATGGATAGAGTGGTTCTCGAGTAAGGTTTAAGTATATAATAATCGACATCCATAAAAATCGCGGACATCAGCTACAAAATAATAAAGAAAAAAAAAATAAAAACATAATTAAAAACAAAATTATATGGTTTGTATAATATTTGAATAGATAATAGGTACTTTTTGTTATAATCACTTGACAATCAAAGATTAAAATTGTCACCCTCAAACAAAATTAAAAACCAAGACGGAGCGCTGCGAACAATACAGTGAAGCATGCTAAAACTACACTACCGCTCTGTGCATATACGCTCACACACACACACATTTAAAATGACACTACAATCAAACTACACCAAACTAAGTGCACACATGTTTACGAAACCGGCCTCACGTCACTGTGGACAGCGCTGTCTTGGTTTTTGCTTTGGTCTGAGGATTCACCCTAGATTGTAAAAGTTTTCGTGTTTCGTTTTGACACCTCTGACACACCTTTAGGAACAATGTGTCCAATTCAAGTTTGCTCAAAAGGATACCAGTACTCATGCTTTTTAAAATTACTGAAGAACAATTATTTTGATTATATGAAATCATATCATATATCATAACCAAAATTTAAATGAAAAAAATTTAACATGGTATAATTATTTTTCATTCAGGAACAAAGTAGTATAATATGGTAATTTATTAAAAATGTGTATGAGCAACGAAAAACAACATAAACACAAGACTTCGACTCAAACAACCCAATTTAATTTGAAACATAAAACAACATCGGTACGTAATTATTTTAATTCGGGTGAACGAAACTACACCCCTTTTGCAAAAAAAACGGGCGGTTTTGATTTTTTTACATTATTGGTAATCATTTAGTTGTAAAGAGGTTTTAATAGCCAAACTATGTTACTGGCACTTATCAAGAGTCTGGGTATGAAAAAAAGTTAATTCCAAATTCGAAACTTTTGTTTAAAACAATAATAATCCCTCTTTCAGTTTATGACTTTTGCTAAATTTTTGCGGGTTTGCGGGTAAAAGGTTATCCTGGCAACTAAAACTAACTTCTCGTTATTTTTAGTACAATAATTTATGTTTGTCGCTTATTCCAGCCTTATTATGACTTAAAACAGATATCTTTGTGTTGATTGTAATGGCAGAAAAAGCAATAAGAGCTAGTAAAATTGTAGCGCTGCTGGAAGAGGGATGTAGCCAAAAAACGATATTCTTATTGATAACAAGAAATTACTAGTCATTTATGCTAATGACATAGTAAAAATATAAATATTATCCATAGAAAAGCCAATGACTGTTAATATGCCCGTTTTTTTTTTTGCAAAGGGGTGTATTTATTTATTTCACAATTCTTTTTGTATTGCGTGGTGTAATTACATCATTTGTTTAATTGCCCTTACCTACTGTACATAACTATGTACAGTCACGAGCAAAAATATGTATACACTCAGCAAATTTTAATAACGATTTTCTCGTGGAATAACGATTGCAACTTTGAGATTATACCTATTTCATAATATTATAGGTTCCAAAATACTATTTTTCTTAAAACATAAAATTACAATCAATACAGTAGAAGAAAATCACGTTTAAAAGTCTCTAAGTGTATACATATTGGTGCTCGTGACTGTACAATAAGGGCAATTAATTGTTCAGAAAATTGACACCCCACTTGTTGTGGTAGCCATTTCATACACCTGTCAGTTGAATGACAGTTGTGATTTTAATGATTATTAGTAATTAAAAATTGACTTCAAATAATAAAAGCATTAAAAACAAAGAAACAACACCACACACCACATTCTCATACATAATCTAAAACACGCCTTCCACAAAATAATTCCAACAAATTGCACTGAATACATTATGAACACAAGTTTGATATCACAATTATTCTGCTGCACTAAATTTCATTAGTAGATTGGTGGATCACATATAAATATTTAGCAATGATTCTAATACATTACACGGTAGACATTCTCCTGAATTATGTATTAGTAGGTGTGTGGGAGCGGCCTGCTACTTATCCGCAATTGTTTTAGTGGGGTTTGAAGTTATAGGAGCCTTGGTTGTTTTTAAGGTATGGAGCACCAGTTTCCGCCCGCGGCTTCATCCGCGTGGTATATCGATGAAAAAAAAAAGGAAGCCTATGTCATTCCCCAGGATACCATCTATCTCCTTGACAAATTTTGTCGAAATCCGTTTACTGGTTTAGGCGTGAAAAGGTAACATACAGACAGGCAAATAGAGTTACTTTCGAATTTATAATATTAGTATGGATTATATTATAGTATTACTATATAGTATGGATGATATAAAGCTTAAGTTTGAAAGAAGATGGCTGTTACTATTCCCCTTTTTCTTGACGCAAAATAAAAAAAAACGATCGGATTCAAATGTAAAAAAAGGAACTAACTAGCAGTTCCATTTTTTACCCGACTACGGCGAAGAAAAAAGGAGGGTTATGATTTTGACCGGTATGTATGTATGTGTGTATGTATGTATGTTCATCTGTTCCCTCCTATCTTGTAAACCATTCATCACAGTTTGACAAATGAGGTATCGTTGGAAGCGTCTTGATCTTCCGCTGGTTATAGGCTATGTGATGACACATTAAATTAAAAATGGCGCCCTCTAGAGGACATAAAGTAAGGAATTATTTAAAAAAAATGTTTAGTCGTACCATGTTGGATATTAAATGAAAGGGCTTAATGAGCACATTTCAAAAACATATATATTATGACCTCAAAAGAATTAAAAAAAAATTAAGTAATAAAAATAAAACCCAACTACGACTAAAAAGATATAAACAAGACATACAGACAAATTAAAAATCCGGAGTCACACGTGTTAGGGCATAAATCCAACAGATTACGTGTGACTCCGGATTTTTAATTTGTCTGTCTGTGGTGTCTTGTTTATACCTTTTTAGTCGTAGTTGGGTTTTAGTTTTTATTACTTTTTACTGTCATGTTAAGTAACGTACTCATCGCTAGCACTCGTTACGCGAATTTATTTTACAAAAAATCGAATAATACGGGCTTTTAAACAACAAACATTCATTCGCAAAACTAACATTCGTTCACGAGCAGCTTCCAGAGAATTACATTTTCGTTTATGGATTCCCGTACTCACGTACACGCAACGAACGTTTGCAAAATAAATTCGTCAAGAAAATGCTCGCTGGATTTTAGTGTTCTTTTTTGATATTTTTCGTGAGGAATTTAGACAAACAAATAAAGGGCCAGCAAATAAATACTCAAGACGAGTGGATTTCATAGTTTCATTAATATGATTTACTTCTTTAATAGGTATGTAAAAGATTCAATTAAACAAGTTTTTTGGCTGAGAAAACGACAAATACATCATAAAAAGAATTTTAAAATATTTATGTATCTTTCTCGAGTCGTTTGTAACTTACACCACACTTCACTCAGTGACTTTTACATATGGTGAATAACGTATACGTTTATTTCCCAGTAAATAAAACAAGCAAGCTGATTGTGATTGAGAGAGGATTTACAAGGGATTGCTTGTGTACTACAGTTACAAATACATATATGTAGGGGCATCTTAATATTCCTAAGTAGTACTTTGTTTGATCTCTCTTTGTGTAGAACAGGAACTCAGGATGGGTTTTTGTTGTATTTTGAGTTAGTGATTCATTTGTGTTTGAAAATGGAATGGAATGTGAAGAGACAGATATAATGAAAAGAGTTATTTATGTGATATTTTTTCTTTTTTTTTTTTTAATTCTGTTGCGATTAAAATAAAAGCGCGATTTATTCTTAGAAGTAACTAAATTTTGATGTTTTTACCTTGTTTATCTCGTGGAAATCCAAATAGATGTAAAAAAATCTCTCCAATTCATTAACACAAATATTTTGACAGCCGTCCTGTCAAAATATGACCATTTACCCTCGTCAGGATGAGCAGACATCGGTATGTCGGTCAAGACATGAGCCCGGCTTAGCAGTTACACGGAAAATATTTAATTTATTGTTATTTTTATCAGTTGAAAAATAACGACCAGTAATTTAAATTTTCGGCGGTTTGTAAATTAGAGTGACAGTGAAACATGAACATTAATAAAAATAACATTATGGTTGGTTCTTTCATCCTTCAATGTCAGTATAAAAAGTACTCAAGTAGCGTTATAACTGAATGTCCAGCAAAAATATTGGAATGGCAGTCTGATAAATAGTTCAGCAGTTCTTAGGTTAGGTTGGAACTGTGACCAACCACGCGCGAGCCGATTTGGTCTTAGTATAGTTACTAAGACCAATGCGGCTCGCGCGGGGTTGGTCGGGCCCTGGCTTAGTAGCCAGGGCCCGACCAATTGATAAAAAGGTTAGGCTAGAACTGTGACTAACAAGTATTTATTTACCCATTAAAATATTTGTTATGACTCATTTTTATTTTTATTGTTTATTGCTCAGTTTTTACTGCCGAACTTGATAATAAACATGTCACCTCATTACAATATAGTGACCTTATTGGTGATGTTCCTCAGAAAGGTCAGGTGCGTAGTCGCAACCGGCGTGTATGCACATAAACTAGGCAAAAGGAGTATGTAAGGATCGTAACGTTAGCAGGTGGCGTTCTGTAGTTTCTGCCCACCCCCATAAGAAGGAGGCGTGATATGTATTTTATCATTTACCAAAACTACAATAAACAACTGCCATTTTAAATCAGTGACTATTAATATTACCAGCCTATTACTGTCACAGGACAAAAGCCTCATCTCATACAGAGTAGACAAGACCATTGATATACATACTAATATTATAAATTCGAAAGTAACTCTTTCCATCTGTCTGTCTTGTCTCTGTCGTTACCTATTCACGCCTAAACCACTGAATGGATTTCGATATTGGGCAAGGATATAGATGGCATCCTGGGGAATGAAAAAGAAGAAAAAAATTACATATTTTTAGTAAAAGAGGTGATAGACATAATTTTTGTACTAGAAATAGGGACCTATTAGTTCAACCAGGTTTCAGACTGGCTAAAGTAGACTCATCTTTCATAGGGTACTGTTTAAAATGTTACAATAAAATTCCTCCCCACATACTTCAACTGAATGAGACGAAATTCGTAACTTGTATAAAATGCATACTATGCAGGCAGGCAGGCATATTATAAGTTGGAGGATTACATCTCTGATAAAAATTCTTGGCTTAATGCTGGTCCTGCTCCACAACCACAACTAACTAAGTAATTAACATTTGAAAATAATGTTGGAGCTGCTGAAGATTGTAAGACCATCTTTACATTGTATAAACTTAATCTCCTTTGTATTATATTATTGTATAGCACAGGTGTTTGTACTATGTACTATAGAGCTACCATTTACTGGGTAATATGTCTTTTATTGAATTGAATGTGCCCTGGCGGCTGGGAATATGTCATGCTCACTCAGCTGTCTCGCTGATGGTGGCGCATGTGGTGGATCATTTAGCTCCCTTCAAAATAGTTGAGCTGAATGGTGCTGATCCATGCGTCATGTTCGTGAACGGGCGCCGTCAGTTGTGTCTGGTCATCTCTTATTTTTTGAAAAGGTTAAATCCTTACCTATTATAAAACAAAATCCTCCGCCGCGTCTGTTTGTTTATTTGTTCATGATAAACTCAAAAACTACTGCACCGATTTTCATGTTGTTTTCACCAATGGATAGAGTGGTTCTCGAGGAAGCTATTAACCGACATACAAGCGGGCGAAGCCACGGGCAAAGTGCTAGTTAATTATATTTATATGTATAAATGAGCTTTGAGGTTTGTAAAAGTTATTCAGGGAAATATGTATTTGCTATTTAGATCGCTCTAATTTATTTCTGCGTTGTCTGCAGGCAATAACTTAATAAGTAGCTATAAACTTTATTTTTCAGCGTCTAAAAATACGATTATTAATAATCCAGCCAAGTACAAAAACTATCAACAACAAAAAACAACGTTCAATTGCGAACAAATCAACAGAAAAATAAAACATAACCCACAATCGTCAGAAACATAAAAAACTAACTCAATTCCGAGCAACCAACCAATCGTAGTACCTACACGAAAAAGAATTTTCCCGAAGCAAAATTCCCGGAGGCATTAATCAGACGTACTTAGTCCGAATCCCGGGATAGCAATAAAACATATCGGCGTACAGTATTGACAATATAATCCATGTAATTCGAAGTCCGATATATCAGTTTAGTTTGACAGTTTGTTTACCTTACGTCAGTTCGGAATGTAGGTATGACACTGCTGTAGCGAGAATTGTGAAGAAAATGATTGTGACTTATTACTGGTGAATTGTTTTCTTGATTGACGGGTTGGCAAATGGTTTGGCAGACCACCTGATGTAAAGTAGTTATACTGCTACAACGACCATTTGGCGCTTGAATGACGTCGACAGGGGGTTGTTGGTGAACATTTTGTGAAATTGTTTTGTGATATTTGCTGAAACAAGATGGGGGCGTTTGTTCCGATTTTGGCCACGCGCCATTAAATCCTTGTACAGCTATATGATCTCGGAAAACAGACTATACTGACGTTCAGCAAGTAATAAAAAAGCTTGTAGGTATACCAAAAATAACTTTAAAGTTTTGAATTTAAAATATGCCGTTTAGCGCACCGCATTTGGGTACGCTGCATGTTTAAGTAAGGTTGTCGTATGTACTTTCTCGGTGTTAGTTAGTATCAACGATATTATATTCAATCTAGCACGAAATTCAAAGATCATCTAACCTAACCCAACGTGATTGGGGTCAACTTCTATTTTATCCAGACCGGCTGAATATTTTACACAGAACGACTACCATCCATAGCCCAATTACTACTACACCTCGTAGAAGTAAATCAGTAGTGCTCTTTTGTATTATTCGCTTGGGAGCTTGGGACCACACCCAAATGACCGCACTCGATTCGAAAACGGAACGCATTTGTTTCAAAGAAAATCATCGCGGATTCACAACGAGACTCCGTTTGAATTTTAAAATAAAAATAAATATTAGTAAATAAAAGCATTGCCTTATAAGTTTGAGTTTTACGCGCGTGCGGATACGCGCTTTCAGAATCGCGCCGGGATGTTTCGGTCACATGCACTCAGATTTATGTTCTAAAACGCTTGAGGCTTTTCTTTGTTGCTTGTTGCGTCTAGTACTACGCATAAAACGTGTGTAAGTTGTCAGATTTTCGGGCTTCTAACTAGAGTCCGTGCCACCACTGATATCTGACGGAAAATTTTGGAATTACATTTTTTTCTAAATGCAATGACACAGACACTAGCGCTGCGTCAAATGGATTTCAGTGGTAGCGCGGACTCTACTCGTTACAGCTGTGATAGATAGGTGTTCTTAAGACAGTAGCTATCTTTGAAGCTCAATATTATCACTTTACCTATGGAATAGAAAGAAAGAAAGAAATAAAGAAAATACGTTTATTTGCGGCAAGCATGACGCTAACAGGACAAATAAAATATACGAAAATAACAAGTTGCGGGAAAATATGCGACACATTCACGTAAAACGGCAATCACTCAGCATAATGCTGCGACCCTATGCGGGACAGAGCCCCAGCGCTGGTTTTCAGTGACAGCCGGCGTTGACGTCATGACATCAAACGGTGTAGCACATAACGAATTAACAATAACAAAATAAGAAATAAAATAAATACACTAAGTGTTTACAGAAATATAATATTTATGATGGCAACATTCCGTTCCGTCAGCGACTCAC
This sequence comes from Lithophane leautieri, assembly GCA_949152455.1. Taxonomy (NCBI): domain Eukaryota; kingdom Metazoa; phylum Arthropoda; class Insecta; order Lepidoptera; family Noctuidae; genus Lithophane; species Lithophane leautieri. The sequence goes on along the minus strand of OX424482.1, from coordinate 3,603,162 downwards.
GCGCCACAGGCTTATTGCTGTCTGTGCGCGTAGCTGTCATTTAAATATCGGAATAGTTTATCAAAAGGGCACAGTCGCAAATGCGTCTTAGTTGATAATGTTGGTAATGTATGTTGTTGTGGTATGAATCTACAAATGTATTCACCACAGTATTATAGCCACATTATTATAGCTATACTGAAAGGATAAGCGGATTTGCTTTGAAGCTTCTAACCTAATCCCTCCTGCTTTGAATATTAGGTGTAGATAGATTTTAGCCCAGTAACCTCCTTTGCTCGTTACGGGTACTCAGAAACCCGAAGGTCTGACAACCAGTCTTATCATGGGTATCGAATTACCCAGCTACTGGGTTGTGGAGGTCAGACAGGCAGTCGCTCCATGTAAAATAAAAAGCCCCTATTCAGTTGCATCCGGTTAGACTGGAAGCTAACCAAAATATAGTTGGAAAAGGCTGGGCAGATGTTGATGAAACATGGAATCATTATGACTTTAGCTACTAGAATAGTAAAATATTAACGTAATAGGTACTCGAAATTATAATCTTTATTTTTGTAACTTTTAACGCCCAAAGATTAGAAAGTAAGAAAGAAAGAAAAATGCGTTTATTGGCATTGTAGCAGAAAAATACACCTTAAAACTATAAAAACAGAAAACAACCATTAGAATGCCAAAAGGGCCTCAGCTCAGCATAATGTCAGATGGAAACACAAAGTGTACCACCTGACGCTGATTTTCAGCTGCAACCCACGAGTGTCATACGCTAGAATATTATTATAATAAAGTAAAAACTGATCTATAAGAAATAAAATAAATAAACTACCTAATAATTGTGAATGTTTAACAAAGATAACATCTTTTTATAAAGAATGATGTTCGTTTTTGTATTTGAGGCGTTATTTAAAGTTCTTTTTTTGCGTGTTTTTAGTGACAGTAGCAATTGTATTCAGTACCGTTACAATGACACACATGTCATGACAGCTTTGCTCAACGACAAGATCAGGCAATTAGTATTGTAAATCAGCGAGCGAGCATCAAGGCGTGCTCAGACAAATACACAAAAACGCGACTTCAATCAACTCAGCCTACCACAGTCCACTTCTAGACATTGGCCTCTCCCAGGCTGCGCCACAACACTGTCTTCAGCCTTCCACATCCAGTCTATCCCAGCCAACTTTTTAACCGACGAAAAAAAAAGGAGGAGGTTCTCAAGTCGACCCGTACATTTACGCATAACTTTTGAGTGAGTTATCCGATTTGAAAAATTCTTTTTTTATTGGGAAGGGTATACCTCAAAGTTGGTCCCATTTAAAATTGGAAACTATAATCCACCCCTAAAGGTAGAAAAAATGGGGTGGATTGATTTTTCACCAACTGAATTTTCAACTGTGAACCGATTCTGTTGAAATTTCGCACACATACATAGTTCTGATGACACAACCACTCATCATCAACTCCAGGTCTTTAACCTGGAGTAACCCCCTGGAGTACCCTGCAGTGGATGGTAACTCAAAAGCGAAAAATAAAAAACTTTTTTACAAAAAATTTAACCGACGAAAAAAGAACTGAAAGGCGAAAAATAAATAACTTTAATTTCGGAAGTAGTTGGCAAAAAACGAAAATTTAAAAGCGAAGACACCGACTTCCGAAATTAAAGTTATTTATTTTTCGCTTTTCAGTTCTTCTAAAGTTTTTAAGGTCGTCGGTCCCGCGTCAAGCTGGGGCGCGTCCCACACTACGCTTGCCGATACGCGGCGGAAAACACGAATTCAAAATCTTTATTACAAAAATAAATGTAATTGTTTCAGGTACAACTTTATCACACTATAAAGATGCAGTGAGATTTGCGACTCAACATCTGTATAAGTAAGTTGCAAAATTATTCCTTTTACTTTTATTGATGAGTCTATTTGCATTTTTATTATTATTCCCCTACTACGGCGAAGAAAAAAGGAGGGTTATGATTTTGACCGGTATGTATGTATGTATGTACATCTGTTCCCTCCTATCTTCTAAACCGCTCATCACAATTTGACAAATGAGATATCGTTGGAAGCGTCTTGATCGTCCGCTGGTTATAGGTGATGTGACGTCACATTAAATTAAAAATGGCGCCCTCTAGGCGCCCTCAGGACATAAAGTCGAAAAAGACAAAAATCCGGAGTCACGTGTTAGGGCATAAATCAAAAAGATTACGTGTGACTCCGGATTTTCAATTTGTCTGTCTGTGGTGTCTTGTTATACCTTTTTAGTCGTAGTTGGGTTTTAGTTTTTAGTACTTTAATTTTTTTTTACAGTAACGTCACAGTTTCGGCAATTATTCTGGTCAGGGATCAACAAAAACCAAAAATAATCAACATACTTACATTATTATCTATCACAACACACTAAAAGAAATAAATATGGCTCATTATAGGTAATACCACCACAAGGTGGACCGATGATCTGGTGAAGGCCGCGGGAATGCGCTGGATGCGAGGAGCACAGAACCGATCAAAGTGGCGGTGCTTGGGGGAGGCCTGTGTCCAGCAGTGGACGTCTTTCGGCTGAAATGATGATGATGATAATTATAATACCTACTAGCTTTTAATTGCGTCTTTGTTCGCTCTCCTGAATAATATCTAGCAAAACATAAAGATTGATTAAAATGGTTGGAAGTGAGAAACTAAGAACTCTTATTTTCACCACATTCATATTGACTCAAAACTTCAATAGACGTAGATATATTTAGTTACCTATTCCGCTTAACTATTCTTCAAGAGTCATAAAAAACCCTGTAAGAAATCGACACGTGTTACACCTCTCAACGAGGCATCCTCAGGATGACGATTGACCAATTGCAAACCAGAACACGACATGTTGCCACACCGATACTAAATATATCTACGTGTATTGAATTATATAATGGATTTCCGCAAAGTCACGCCTGAATCAATTAACTGACTCAAAACTTATCATTCGCTCAAACTCCTAAATCATTTATTCCTCAGTCGCAGTTGCACTCTACTCTCCAGAATATCACTTTCCATCAATATACAGGAGAGTGCTTCACACATTCGACTGACTTGCGACAGAATTGTCAATATGCATTTACGGAATACCTGAGGGGATCTAAGTGCTAAAGTCGCTAGGTGACAGACGAGAACCAGACTACCTATATTTGAAAAGAATTTAGTATCTCTGTTTGAGATCAGAAATAAAAGATTTACTTAGAACTGTTTATTTTCTCGGGTTGAGAAGACGATTGACTGATTGTGAGGCCAATTTCTTTGTCATATAGTTAGTAGTTAGTTTATCTTTATTTAGTTGGTCTTTATCATATATTGTGTTTGTCTTATCTGTAGTTAGTTTGTCTTTGTCATATAATTAGTAGTTACATAGTTTATCAAAATATGTCATCATTATATACTTGGAAATTCCATTGTTCGGGTTGACACAAAGCATTCAAAGACAGTGTTTTTAAGAGCCGGTTCTCGAGTGCTGAGAATGGGTTAGTAAGATTTCATTGATGTGATTTTCATTGATTTGCTTGGGAACAACCAGAAACCTGGACCTGATGGTTTGGAAATTGTCAAGCCAAATTGTGTATGGGCGTTGGATCTTTAAAACTCCTTTGTCCTTTATAGCGAGCCTTATAACCTCTAAAAAACTTGGAAACGACGCAAAGTGACATTCAAAAAGATTTGATTTATTTTTAAAAGAAGATCCGATGAATAAATCAGTAATAAAGGTGCTGCTCCGCGGCAGCCAACAGCTAAGCTGTGCTCGTGCACTTAGCTAGCTTTGTGTGAAAACGTTCTCGGGATCGTCCACTGCGACACACGGCCACGCTACGCACGGGTGCGTGTCTAGCAAACAAGTGAACCGCGCAGCTAACAAGCAAGTCTCTCCGTGCACATCCTACCTAGCCGTGGACCGTCAACTTTATACAAGCTAATCAAATTACTCCCTATCTACACCTATTCAAAACATCTCCCCAAACACCCTTTATACACTAAACAATACAGTATACACTAAAACCCTAATCAACACATAACACGTGCTATCTAGATTAACTAACTAAATGTTCCCAAACGGCTATTGAAACTGTTTTGAAAGACACCCATTCAATAAGGGCAAAGGGGCTCAATTAATGAAGGCACACTGTGGGTAGTGATCGCTTTCAGGGTAACTGGGTAAGCAAGGGACAAATTGAAATACATAATTTTTATGCTCACATGTTAAAATTGTTTTTGACTGAAAAGTTGTGCGGAAATCGACTGTAAATGTAAATGTCGTGAGGAAAGTTTTAGATATGAATGTCGATGGCTATAAGAGTAGGGGAAGACCAAAAAAACGATGGATGGACTGTGTGAAAGATTATATGGCTAGAAAGGGGGTGACTACTGAGATGACGGCTAATAGAGAAGTATGGAAGAAAGGGATATGTTGCGCCGACCACAAATAAATTGGGGCACAGGAGAATCATGATGTTAAAATTGTTTTGAAACATTTTGTAAATCGCACAGAAGACATAGTTCTCGTGTTAACAAGCACAGAACATTTACTATGACTAGTTATACGTTCTGTGTTCTCAAACGTGACAATTGAGAAAAGGGTCTATAATTGAGGCGTGTTATTAGGTTCTTTCATTGGGAATCCTAATGAAATTGTTTCATTAACATTCGTCACACTTGCGTGGACTTCGCACCGGGCTAGATCTTGTAATGAGGCAAGATAGCATGGTTGGTCCCTTCATACTTCAAACTGGGCTTAGGATAGTATCCACAGTTTCGACAGTCAAAATGTCTAAAGTCAAATAATTTATTTCAAATAGGCACACAAAAGGCACTTTTGAACGTCAATGAAAAATAAAGAAATAGAACTGATTCTAGTTGCCCCGTCCAAAAGGTAGATTTCCTATGGAGAAGAATGGGCCGAATATTTTGTCACTTGTAGTTACTATTATTTGTAACGAAAATCGAATGAGTACTTACTATATTCAATGTCCCTCGTTTAACCGATCACACTGATGTAGGGTATAATTAATTGTATAATGTACCTATTGTCGGGAGAAATGGGAGCTGGGTACAGAGGAAGGTTTTTACTGAATCAGTGAGAATGTTAAACCAAACACACGGATGAACGTGTTTTAAGTAGTATCTAGTTGCTCTCTATATATACAATACGCAGAGCTGGATGTTCTCTGCGTCCAGCGCTCGGTGTGGCAACACGTTGTGTTCTGGTTTGCGACTGGTCAATCTTCATCCTGAGGATGCCTCGATGAGAGGTGAAACACGTGTCGATTTATTACTGGGTTTTTATGACTCTTGAAGAATAGTTAAGCGGAATAGGTTACCAAATATATCTACGTCTATAATTGTAATTTATAATAGATTTCCGCAAAGTCACGCCTGAATCAATAAACTATCTCTACAAATACTGTAAACTACATTAAATATTCTAAAGATTTTGGATTGAACGGGTGTATTACAAATGGTGCATGTTTGGTTAAAAGAAGGAACCTAATCATTTGTTACTATACCCCATTTGAAATAAGATTAGACATTTAAATAAACCTGTTTTATAATCCGTACAACCGATTTTGACTTCTATACCGTAGGCATAAGGATAGCATTAAAAGCAAAAAAGTGGTTACAATACCAGCTGTTTATTGCAGCTAACATTTTTCATGCTACCAACGCAATAAAAGTAAAAATCGTTTGAACGGACTGTAAAAAAGGTTTATTCAAATGTCTAATCTTATTTCAAATGGAGTGCAGAAGACTCGGCTTTTGGAAAATAGATTCCATCTGAAGCAGGTTTTTTACGCACAATGAAAGGCTTTTTGAAAGATTTTCTGTGTATGTGTGGAATGGAATATCCTACATTCACAATTCAAATAACCGGTTCATTGAGCATGGTATGAAATACATTCATACATTTACGAAACCGATCTATTATAAACCATATTCACCAAAACCCGATAACACGATACCGTATTCCTGAAACGATTACAGGGATCGATTTAAAACGAATATTCGATGGAATCGAGCGGTATCCAACACGGGAGGACATGTTTACTGTCCCGATATGTTTATGTTTCGCTTCAGCTCGAGCCAAGTACTGCTTACACCGTGGTGTAACGTAGTTGTATGTGGTTCTGTGTATTAAACATCTTTCATGACTGACGTACGATCCAAAATGTAATTATAATTATATTATTACCTATAAATAGTTTGTTTGTATTAGATACTCAGCAATTAAACTTTCTATGAATTTAAATAAAGTTTTTACAACACTGTAGAACACCCTATGGTTTCAGAACCTTTTATAGAGGATTCATTATCATGGGTGTAGATAAAGTCTTTTAAGCAACTGTACATAATTAGGTATTAAAACACTCATGTGATAATAGTATCACATTCCACACACAACCCATAACCCACATTCGTGTTTTAATACCCCTTATTATACAACAGTTGCATAAATAACGATTAAAACGTGCTACCCTAGCTTATTTTCAAGATTTACGTCACAATATTTGATAGTCAAACAGCATCATATTTACAAGCCAGCTTAGCTTAAAACAGTTACGATACGGTGTAACACGCGGCTACTGAAGTTCATACTTTTAAAGAAGGCACATAAATTGTGTTCACAGAGAACGTAAGAGACAGTGTTTGTTTACAATTTTAATATCCATATTTTACATCGCTTTTCAGTGTTTGTATCGTATCTCAGCTTCTGTAAATGTCGTAGTCGAGACAAAAGTGTATTGGGTTTGTAAAATTTAGTATGAAAGTTTATGTCTTTTTAGTTTTTTTTTTTGTTGTGATATTTGTTGTTTAGTCAAATAAAAAGTGGGATCGTATTTACCCATTAGGAACGATACAGGGTTTCGAATTTATATCTGTATTAAAAAAATTATTGTCAGCTCGGAAGGAGAGAGATTATTGCTGTTTTAGGGGCATGAGGAACAGAGTGTAAAGTTCACTCATCCACCATAGAAAAAGGAGGATCCTCCGACTAGACGGGTGTTGTGTCTGGCGGGCAACTGCCCGCACATATGAATGAAGTTCACTCATCTTCTACAGAGAAGGGAGGATCCTCCGACCAGACGGGCAGACACAACACCCGTCTGGTTGGAGGATCATCTCTTTTCTATAGAGGATGAGTGAACTTTACACCCTGTTCCTCATTCCCCTAAATTGTTTTTTTTAAAACCAAGAAAAGAGAAAGGTTTTTTTTATTTATATTTTCTCATAAACAGTGTTGCTGACAATTGGACATACTATACACCTTTGTCTACCCCTTGAGAAGCATACATGTTATGCTATACATATTTTCTCTTTTACTTTAATTAAAAATCTCTCCAATATTTATAATTCCATGGAATTCTAAGGTTTCCAATCTATCGTAATACAATTTCGGTTGGATATAGTTTTGAAACCGTCACATAAATCGTTACACGTTACCTGTGCACGTTGTTAACGATATTTGGGATATTTTTAATCAATTAAATTGGCGGATTTTTCCAGATTCTGGTTAAGCCAGGTTGTCATGTACATGAAATAGTTATACATGCGTGAATGGACTTGTAAAAGTTCTCATGTCAACTCGACTGTAATTTTCACTAAATAATATAAATAATAGTATGTAGCTGGTTCCTGCTAATGATTATTATGTGTCATAGTGTCTTCATAATCTAAGGACAATCTAAGGAATGGAACCTCACTTGCGATGAATGATATCAAAATTGAAGTTGTTTATTGTTTAAGCAACATAAAGTTAAATTGACAGAAAAAAATATTTGAAAACAAGTTCAATTAAATTTAAAATTATAAATCCCGACAAAAACAAAGCATCTAATAAACGTTTTTTTTATAGCTTAGAACACTCTTGATAAAGTCACCTTTCAAACAAAACCAAAAACATCAAAATCGGTTCAGCCGTTTGGCAGCTACGATGGCGCAGACAGACACACAAATCCACACATTAAACTTATAACACCCCTCTTTTTCCGTCGGGGGTTAAAATAATAGTTCAAAAACAGGTTGAAAAGCACTGCTAATAAAAAATATACTAAATCAAACAAGGCTTCGAGTTCTTAGACTAGGATGACTTAGAGCATATATATTCGACCCCCCATTTACCCACTGATTAAACGAACTTGTCGAAACTTTCACACCCATTTTAAGAATACAGCCAATCATTTTTCCCTCGAATCAGCCAAACAGCCAGCATTGTTATTCTAAAACCAAGAGAAAGCTCCAAGCCTAATGTATCGGACGCTGCAGACTAAACCTCGAAGCTCACTGGTCATAATCTAGATTTATTAGGTTACCTGCACAAATAGCGTTTCACTGAGTAAATGTTATTTTGCGGAGCGCATTCACACTACATGAAACTTTACTTAGCTCTATTACAGAAGAAAAATATTTCCGCACGAGGGACACGAGGGGGAAGGGAGAGCTGTGGTGTTAGTATTAGATCCCCACCTATGAAATCAGCGTTTTGAATGGAGAATTTTAAAGAAGTTGCATTTTTCATACTAACAGTTTCTTCATTTATATAACAACCATGAACACTGATGTTTTAAAACTTTTATGCACTAATGTATAAAAACTAAGATAACGTAATATGCCACTTAGATGAAGCGAAAAAATAAGATTTGGCTAAGTTAAAAAAAAAATGTGGTCATTTCTGCTAACAAAATGAGGAGTCATTTTTACGTTGATTTTTAAGTTTAGAAAACTATAAGTGTTAAGGTTTTTTTACTATTGGTATTTTTATATGATGGATCATTATTCGATATAATTCCAAGCAGTTGAATATTTTAAATCAGAGAAGTGACGAGGTTCTCTATTTGTGAGAAAAAATACCAATTTCTCAGGTGGGGACCCAATATATTTTTATAGTGTCTTAAACTTAACCGGCTTTAAAAAAGGGGAGGTTATTACTTTTTTTGTATCGTTTTTAATAACACTGTATGGATCTTTTGGCAAATGGTCAAACTCGGAACTCTCGCTGCCATTTTGCTTCACAAAACAATTTTACAAATGTTTACCTAGGGAGGAAGCCTGTGTCCCAGCAGTGGTAATATTATAGGCTCAATCTGCCTAGCCTTTTCCTAGCTAAGTTCGGGTCAACTTCCAGTCTAACCGGATGCAGCTGAATACCAGTATTTTACATGGAGCGACTGCCTATCTGACCTCCACAACCCAGTAACTCGGTAATACGATACCCCTTGGTAAGACTGGTTGTTAGACTTTCGGGCTTCTGACGACCCGTAACGACTGTTAAAGATCCACATTTGACAACCGGGACCAACGGCTTAACGTGCTTTCCGAAGCACGGAGGAGTCATGGTATGTAAAGATGGTCACCCATCCACGGACCAACCCCGGCAAGCATGGCTTAACCTAATGGATCGACCTGTGCGGCTCTTACTAATTAGCCATGACCTCCTCAGTGGTCATATTATAGACTGATAATGCTATATTCTTTGGCCCTTAGATTTATACTCACGGACCTCCAAACTACAGTTTATGAATCACTAGCTGCGCCCCGCGGTTTCACCCGCGTAAGTCTCGATCCCGTGGGAATATCGGGATAAAAAGTATCATATGTGTTAATCCAGGTTATAAACTATCTGTTTGCCAAATTTTATCCAAATCCATTCAGCCGTTTTTGCGTGATTGAGTAACAAACATCCAAACACACAAACACACAAACTTTCACATTTATAATATTAGTAGGATTAACCAAACAGTTCCTAAAATAGCCGCTGGAGGCTTGGTTCACTGGTGTGCTAATTATTAAATGACAAATTAAAGTTATTTTTAGCATGTCAAGACTGCGTAATTGAACTGGTAACATTAGACTTTTTGTGTAAAAAAATAACAAAAGGTTTCGCCGACTATGAGCAAACTTAGTTATATATTTAACAGTTTATTTATTTGTTACCAGCTTCCGCCCGCGGCTTTGCCCGCGTGGTATGTCGATAAAACGTAGCCTATGTCCTTTCTCAGGCTTTAGACTATCTGTGAACCAAATTAATACATATTTATGAAGAAAATAAATATCATTAAATATAAATATAATGCAATAAATCTAATATAACTTATAACAACAATCAACGTCTCTGCGTGACCGTAAGTGCTCTAAACTCAAAAACTACTTATCCAATATTCATGATTTTGCTTTTAATTCATTGTTATATTCTTTGAGTGGATTTTAGTCTACGCATACAGTACGACAGAACTTAGATGTCGCATAAATTTTAAAATTTGCATTCTTTCATTTCAATTTTACGAATGTATTTGGATTATGACTTTACAAGTTACTGCGTCTGCGTAAAGATCATTTTCACCTAAAGCGGTAATACAGATTAGAGATGTTGAAGGCGCACTCAGTTTGGATGGTGATTGGTTTTATGAATTTTGTCGATGCTACATCTAAGTTGTGTCGTACTGTACAGAGCCGTTAGCACATCTAGTTTTCAATAAAAACGACCGGTCAAGGTATATTTGCTCATTCAAGATCTATTTGACAGGAAAACAGGTCCAATTGGTCTTTAATGTTCACAGGACAATAATTTCTTATCTTACCCTCTTGTAAAAGGAACCTCTTTGTTCTTTACAGATTCGAGTCGAGAGATATAAAGGAAATCGCTCTAGGTAAGTGTATAGAGTAAGAAAAATAAAATAGATGTGTCATTCATTACATTCAATAGACGTATATATTTAGTAACCGTCCGTTATCCTGTCTTAACTATTCCTAAAGAGTCATAAAAAACACTGTAAGAAATCGACACGTGTTTCACCTCTCAACGAGGCATTCTCAGTATAACGATTGACTTGTCGCGAACCTGAACACGACGTGTGTCATTCATGTCCAGTAGGTACCTGGCTTGAATATGCGTTTTAGATGAAGTTGGTCATTATAAAGCGCCTATACCACTTATAAAAATATGTGACAGTTTATTTCTAAGCTCGTTGTAACATTAGTGCCAGGGTGCTGTACGCTTCATTGCCACCAAAGTAATCACGCACCCGTTAGACCTGCGTTTGCGAAGGTTATAATGGTTTAGTCAACGTTCAATCTTACAATCTCAACCCACGACCATGTTCGACCCCTAAATGTTGACCATATTCAACCCCCCAGGGGTTAAACGTAAGATAGCACATTACTATAGCTATAAGTGCAGACACAATCATGAGGCTTCAAAGCTGCAAGAGTACAGTTAAAAAAAAAAAAGGGCGAGTTCGAACTAGGGATGAGTGTGAACGAAGCCAATCATGACGCAGCCACGAAAAACTGCATTCGAAACAAGGCTTCTAAACATTTTTAGTCTATGGTAAGTCATAGACAATTCTATAAAATATTCATGTGAGCTTAGCTTCCTTTCCGACTATAATGTTGGATATGACACAGAATAAGATAGCGAAAAGCGTTTTGAAAGTGTTTTCTCGACGTTCCTTTTTACGGTGTGCTTAAAAGAATAATGCATTGATTTTTCTGGAAAGGCACACGTAGGAATAAATGATTTTGATCATTTTAAGAGCGGACATAAAGACTCACTCTTGCACAACCCCGATTTGTCAATCAAAAATATGCTTACAGTTCCTACGTTGAAACCGTGGTTTCATCCAAATTCGTTCAGCCGTTTTAGCGTGAAAGCGTAACAAACAAATTCACTTTCGCATTTATATTATTAGTTAGGATTAGGATTGTTTTTATTTTCTATCTTAGTCTTGCCAGTTTCATGAAAAAGGTAATTTACAATTAGGAATTTTGTTTTAGGCCCGCTCTTAATGTTCGTCTAAACAAACCTTCATTTTTCTGTGATCGCCAGAATGGTTCGATCAAGTACCTTATTACCGTCGTAAATGATTAACAGGAAATAAGCCATTTAAACTACCTTTATTTTTAAATTATGTTTTAATTACGCCCACCACACAGGCTCTAAGAAAGCGGAACGGACTTGTGTAAAGTGCAATAAATACTATGCAATCTGCCTAGCCTTTTCCCAACTATGTTGGGGTCGGCTTCCAGTCTAACCGGATTCAGCTACATACCAGTATTTTACATGGAGCGACTGCCTATCTGACCTCCACAACCCAATAACTGGATAATACAAGACCCCTTGGTAAGACTGGTTGCCAGACTTTCGGGCTTCTGACGACCCGTAACGACTTTCAAAGATCCACGAATGCTTTCCGAGGCACGGAGGAGGTTCAGTATGTAAAGATGGTCACCCATCCACGGACCAACCCCGTCAAGCGTAGCTTAACCTGATCGACCCGTACGGCTGTTATAACTTAGCCACGAGCTCCTCCTGTAAGTTTTAAAATACTGTCACGTAAAAAGTTAAGTTATATTAAAATGGCTTATTTTATTAGTCTTAGGGGCTAGATTGTAATTTGATAGTAAGAAACTGGTTCTTTAAAAAAAAGCATTTTTTTTTAATACGCTCCCTAAGTGTCTTCTCAAAACCGACCAACCCTCTTCTCACAAACCGAATTAAGGCTCAAGTTCCTTGTAACCCAAAGCCCTGTTGTTCTTCAATTCCGAACTAACCCTTCACAGGCATCTCGACGCGATCCGAAGGCGATAGCAAAAAGTAATTGTTTCCGAGATAAAGTAGGTAAACATCTTAGAGAGTTCTAGACTCAAGGAGTTCCGAAAACACTTCGTACGTTACCGTCCGTTTAGTTTTGCTAAATACACTTTAGGTTTCAAAGTTACGTTTCGTGTTGTGTTCGGGCTTTGTCGAGTTTCGTCTGAGATTTAAGGTGGATGCGCCAAGGTATTGTTGATTCTTATGTTTATAATTCTGTAAACCCATATTTGTTACGGCCGCTAATAATATTTAGATCAACATACAACTTGACACTGACCTGCAAATTGCAAAAAACGTAAGAAAATTTGAATTTCGCGGGCTACCTTGGCGCATCCACCTTAAGGAAGATGTTTCTGCTTGTTCGCGATGGTTTTGTAAGACATATTTTTCGCAAATAACTTCTGTAGGTTAACTTCGTACTTTGAACTTTTGAAGTAATAACGGTTTTCTTATTTCTTGTGCATTTTATCTAGATTCCCGCAGGATGACTATGATAGACAGTTTTATTCGTAATTTCAATGCCATTTCGTTTCAAAGGTATTGGATTCCCGACTGATCTTTCTCTCATTATACATCCGAAGGTAAGCACGAACTATTAACATGTCATTATGATACACAATCAGTTCTAAATTCAAACATAGTCTTTCTTGTCTCATTACAAATCGAGTTCCATCTGTAATTCTATTTTCAGTTTTATTCCGAAAAGTAAAGTCCTTAATACAAAAACTGACTTTAAAACTGCCTAAGTTTACAAGTTTGTATTAAGTACTTTGTTTGTTGGAATAAAAGTCAAATTGAATTCTATACTCTCAGTAAAATAAAAAACTTTTAATTTGTTACGAATACGTTTTATCATAAAAATACAACAAAAGCGAACGCAAAAATTTCCCGAATGAAGGGAATTTGATCCCACAACTTTTGTCACAGTATCCAAGCAAATGAAAATTTGAGACGGGCCCCAAAAAGTTTTTTGGACCCATTGTCACCTTTGATACTTCTATCTTGATAGCCGAATGAAATCTGAAGGCAAGATCAAAGGAGTTTAAGGATGAATTCTCCAAATACTTGCTCCCGAAATGCCTTTGACGTAAATCAGAAACACCTGTAAAAATTGTCCTTTTATAGGACGTTATGGCTCGAAAAAATCTTGGAAATGCTTAAGGCGAGGAAAGTTTAGGATATTTTTTGAACGGCGTGAGTGTTTGTAGGTTTAACATGAAATTTGGAAATTTTGTCGACTGCGAAACTTTAAACTTTATTTAAACAATAAATCATTGAATAACTTCGTAATTTTTGTGTCTGAAAATTATAATTCTCGTTTGGAGTATTTTTTTTGTAAACAACGGTAAAAGACAATGCTATAGTTTTCATACTAAGCAAACATACACGGTTTTTGTTTTGGTAAAGGGTTATTTATTTATTTATTATATTTATATACGTCCTTGTGAATGCTGCCATTACTTTTTCTTCTTGTATATAAGTACGTTCAAGGTTTTCAAAGATATTATTATATTCAAAGAGAAGCTTTGTCAGTCTGTAAAAGAACAAAATATCAATAACATTTAATGCTGGACAAAAACAAGCTGATCAAGAAACTACAGCAGACTATAATAAATACAAAATTATCCTAGCTCAGCCAAAATCTAAGCAAAGACAGAATAAGTGTTATACTCCGATAATATTTACATAAATATATGAAAGAATGTATTTTGAGAACATAACCTTTATAATTTAGGGGTATGAGGAACAGGGTGTTCATTCATCCACCATAGAAAAGGGAGCATTCTCCGACCAGACGGGTGTTGTGTCTGGCGAGCAACTGCCCAACGATTGATGTTGGATTCTTGTACGACGATCGCGCGGTAAACTCTAATTGCGCGATGCAGGATTTGTGGTATGACGTCAGGATTTTCGTGTGATGTCATGCGTAGTTCGCATGTGGCGATGAAGATGCCGTCACAATAACGTTGTTATGAAGTGAAAGAAATTAGCGTGATTGGACATAAAATAAAATTCCTTTATGCGCCTTCCTTCTCTGTATGAGAGGCAGCGTATTTTAACATAGCAGTGAATTTAAAGACTTTAAAACATAAAACTTAAACATAGCATTACGCCAGTTTTTCCCCACAGAGAAAGCAAACCCTTTTTTTTTTTTTGAGGTTGGGTAATCTTCAAATGACTTATCCCGCTCTAGGCGGAGCGGGAGGGCGTGTCAGACTTTTACTGACTAAAACCCACCCGTGTTACTTCAGTTGCCTGTTGCCAAGGGTCCCGGTATCCCTTTCGGACTTTCCCGCAACCCTGGCAGGCATCGGTCGAGCGGACCCCGCCAATAAAATTGTGCTGCCATCTCTTTGAAGCGCGCGTGGAACACAACGCGCCGTCGACCCGGGCCTGGTCCTTATCGGACGGCAAGCTAGAGAAGGCATACCCTGGACGACTTTCCATCTGGCTGGACTGGACGGCAGTCGTGCTACCAAATCTGCTAACTGGTTTATGTTGTGCCTCGGCCATAGCTAACATTTGAAAGGAAGAAAATTACCAGGTTCCTTTTTCCTCATTCCGTCGCCTCGCATAGCAAACACTCACTCACCCAGGACATCAAATAAAAGGATCGTCCAAAGTATACCTCTTGTTATTCGTCCGCCACTTCCATGTCAATTTGGTAGTTCAAACTTAGCTTATTTCCTATGGGAAATTCTCGTAGACGCGTAGATACAGGTAAATTGATTCTGTAGTAAGACGAGGCGGGCACTATGTGAAGTCAGATGTTGATTTTCTTCCTTTTTTTACCGACTTCAAAAAAAGGAGGAGGTTATCAATTCGTCTGTATTTTTTTTTGTTTTTTACATCAGAACTTTCGACTGGGTAAACCAATTTTGATGATTATTTTTTATTTGAAAGCTGGTGCTTTCCGTATGGTCCCATATAAATTGTATTAACTTTGCTTGAGTAGTTTTTGAGTTAGCTTCAATAATTACGTATTTTTCCCACTTAGTCTATGTAGATGATATTTGATTTGACTCCGTCACTGTTACTTACATAGCAGGTAGTGGTATTCGAATTTGTATGGGGTTGGTAACACAACTAAAATGTGAAAAACAAAAACTTTTTACAAAAAAAAACAACCGACTTCCAAAAAAACCTAAAAAAAAGTGTAAAATAACTTTAATTTCGGTAGTCGATAGCAAAAAACGAAAATGAAAAAGCAAAGACACCGACTTCCGAAATTAAAGTTATTTTTCACTATTTTAGTGTTCTTTTTTTTAAAGTTGGTTGTTTTTTTTTTGGTAAATGTTTTTTTTATATTTGGAAGTTGGTTCCTCGCTTCAGGCGATAGTGAATCTTTAAGTTTACTGGAGTGTACCCCTCGCCTCGACCTCGCATTGTTCGGAAATCCCATACAATGCGAGATCAGCATAAACTGGAAATGTATAGCTTGATGTGTAGCCGTGTGAACTTGTTGTCTGATGATAAATTGCGATTAAAAAATTGACTAGATTTTTTTTAACAGCTTTTATGGCAACCCCGTCAGTCTGCATATATTTTCCCAACTATTTTGGGGTCGGCATTTTTGGCAACAGCATAGATATAAAATATTTTTTCTAGCAAATTGAAACCAAAGGCCTTTGCACAGTATTAGAATAACAAAAGTTTAAAATAAAAATAAAATTATAGGTCCACGACACTGAACCAAAACGCCAAAACGCGATTCATTATAGATGCAGTGGGCAATTCACATTCAAAATACTTTATTTCACATAAACCTTCATGGGCACTTATGAAACGTCAGAAGCTTCGTGCACGGTTCCAGTTGGTTGTTTCCTATGTGAAAACCATATGACAGTAAACTCTTCGGTTACTTTCACATGGACACTAAAAGTATCGTTATTTCTCTTATGAATATATGTAGATAGGTACCTAATAAACCAAAAATTTAATTAATTTCCTTCCAATCTGCTCCTATATTTGCCATTACTCCGACCTCCAGGCAATTAATTTATTGAAAACTCTAAACCCGTGTACACCGAGCCATACAAGTTTCTCAACATATTGTATGTATGTAACGTTAATTAACAGACACTGAGTGGTGTTGGGTACACTTAATTAGTAAAGTTTTGGGCAGCAATCACCTAATCTCGCGAAGGGTCATACAACGAGTAGGTATGTAGGTACTTGTGTTGTAGACATTCATAAGTAAGTTCTTTGCTGGGCCCGTGTTGGTGTGGGTTTGAGTTTTTCAGTTTGATTTTCGTGTGAGGTTTTTTTTTGTACCTACTTTGTCTGAAATGTTTCAAATGTACTTTTAAGATAGTTAATTGATTCAGGCGTGACTTTGCGGAAATCCATTATAAAATACAATAGACGTAGATATATTTAGTAACCTATTCCACTTAACTATTCTTCAAGAGTCATAAAAAACCCTGTAAGAAGTTGACACGTGTTTCACCTCTCAAAGAGGCATCCTCAGGATGACGATTGACCAATTGCAAACCAGAACACGACGTGTTGCCACACCGAGCGCTGGACGCAAAGAAGAAGACGAACACTTTGCATTTAGGTTACTAAATATATCTACGTCTATTGTATTTTTTTTTTTTCAAATGTTACCTTGATGTGATACTTACAAACAAGTAAGATGAAAGAACGCATACACTTTTCCGTCAAAGGCGTACAAAAAGTTACTGTGTGTAGTACTCCTTAAGATACAATTCCGTAGGTGACCGCCCGACACCACCGGTTTCTATGAATTAGTATGAAATACCTCCGAAGCTAGCGACACTTCGGTTTCATAGAAACCAGTCTGTGTCGCGGCAACATGTCATCAGGGGGCCAAGTTTACTAATTTAAAAACGTGTCAGTGGTCTCACAATGACGAGTTTTTGACAGATTTTGTCGGCTACCGAATGGTACTTTTATAGTTGAATCTTTTCATCAATTTTCCTCTAATTTTTCGTCATTCGATCGCCTTTTTGTCGTGTTTCCGCTGAAATTATGATGTCGATAATTATTGATTTTGCTTAGATTGTAGCTTGTCTCAGCCTGTTGACTAATTGGTAATTTGTTGTCTAATGAAAAGTTTTCGAAGAAAAGTTATTTTAATCATTTTTTTTATATTGTGGCGGTATCTACATCGCCAGATGCGAACTACGCATCAAAGACCTGACGTCACACAAAAATCCTGACGTCACATAAATCCTGCATCGCGCAATTAAAGTTTACCGTGCAATGAATATAATAATATATACAAGAACCCGACATCAATCGTTGGGCAGTTGCCCGCCAGACACAACACCCGTCTGGTCGGAGGATCCTCCCTTTTCTATGGTGGATGAGTGAACTTTACACCCTTTTCCTCATACCCCTAAAATATGACAGATTTTAATCAAAGTATTCATTTTGTTCTATGCACATTTTTATAGAACAAAATTTCTCTGAACAAATACCCAACATACTGCAATATCAATTTCCAAATAAAAATCAACAGTAGGTATTGGGAAAATAAAACCGTGGGTCCACTGCGCTGTTTTTGCACAGTAAGTTATAGGACGTTTACCTCTGTTAGGATTTCGTAACGAACTCAAAAACATTACAAAAAATCTTCATAATCCTCTTTAATATCTTCAAACAAATAAATATAATATCCCAGCTACTTGGAAACTTAAGTGGTTTACTTTGATTAATTCTAACTAACAGGATTCAAGTTTATAAGTACTGTTGACTCTCAAGTTCTGGTTTCTGAACGATACTGTTGAACATCAAATACATACTCTCAAGGGGTTGGACCATAAATCCGTGAAGGTTGTGTTAGGGTAGGACTTTACTGGAGATTATAATATGTGGAGGTACTTGTGTATTAAACCATTAATGGATGAGTTATCTTACGAAGAATAGTTATTTGTTTTGCAAACTTGTATTTTGGCGCGAGTACTTGTATTGAATCCTGAGCGTTGCGAGGGTTTCAAAGGTACGAGACGCAGAATAACTTTTTCACCTCACTCTGTAGAGAGGTGAAAAAGTTATAGGAAAGTGCTAGCTGTGCATTGAACAAATATTGTACGCTTTTATGTACTTTTCGCAATTTTTTTCCGGAAGAAAGCTCAAGTCGACACTATGTACCGCTTGCAATAACTCTGTACTGCTAAACAAACCCAAATTATGATAAATGAATTGAATATACAGAAGAAAATTATGTAAAGTTTTTTGAAGTGAAAACTTCTTTAGGCGCATTGGGCGATTTTTTTTTGTGCTGGCCAGTGCTATTATTCTAAAAATGAGGTTGGCGCACTGGCATGATATAAGTATTAATGCATTATGAGTGAACCCGGCTATGAAGAAAATTATTGAAAAGAAAGGTTCGAATTTTAAAAACTCTTTCCACGCTAGCGGATAAAATGCAGTTTTACACTCAGATTTCGAATGATAAACAGAATATTTCCGAGCTTGTGAGGTGAAAAAGTTATTTAGGGCAGTGGCAGATACGATGCTTTCAGCGTCGGTGATTTTCGGTTAGTCCCGCTATGGTATGGTCCCGGTATGGCACCCTCTTAAAATACCTATCAAAAAGTCCCGCTATGGTACCCTTCAGTTTTTGGTACTGTTGTAAAGAAAAGTTATACAATGCGTTAAGAAAAAAATAGTATTAATAAAAAATATCTTTTCTTAACTATTATAGTTAAGCAAGATAATATTTATTAATACTATTTTTTAAACAAATCACGCTCGGTAATTGTCGTTTCACTTCAGGTAGTTACCTGACCAACCGGTTTTTTCGTAAAACAATAGAGACGAGCCCTTCCTCGAATTCGTATCTAGCTCTTCCCTTTTGTTTTTATGAAAATAGAGAGAGACAGTATTATTCCGGGTTTAGTTTGCTATTTGCAGCTGTACTTTTGCGATATGAGTAATTAGGATAGCTTGTTAGTTTATCTATTGCAATGTCTGGGTCAAGTAGTTCACGTGGTGTAAATTTAATAATTATTGACAGTCGACGCGGTGGAAAAACTTTATTACGTGCCGGACATAAATATATTAAACGCAGAGAAAATAAAAATTCAAGTACTTGGCATTGTGTAAATAGGAGAAATAGTATTAAATGTAGTGGATATATAACTATTGAGAATACCAATAATACAATAATTAAAGATTATAAACACAGTGATCAGTGCGTGCCACATTTTGAAGACAATGAAGTTCAAATGGCTATAAGTGAGTGCAAAAAAGAAGTAAATTCAAATTACGGATCAGTACAGAAAATTTTCGAAAAACACATGGGTAACTTAAAAGACAAAGGGTTACACCTTACAGGAAATGTTCCTGACTATAAAAAATTAAAAACAGTATTATACAGACACCGAAATAAGTCGTTGAACGTACCAAAAACACAATTTAAGAATGTGGAAGAAATTATAATACCAGAAGAATTTAATAAGTATGTATTGGCTGATTATTGTAATGAAGACTGTAATCGAATAATTATATTTTCCTCGACAGAAGTAAAGGAACATATAAAATGTGTAACGCATTACTTTGGTGATGGCACTGTGGCGGTACCTACATCGCCACATTCAAACTACGCATCAAAGACCTGACGTCACACAAAAATCCTGACGTCACAAAAATCCTGCATCGCGCAATTAGAGTTTACCGTGCAGTGAACATATATACAAAAACCCAATATCAATCATTGGGCAGTTGCCCGCCAGACACAACACCAGTCTGGTAGGAGGATCCTCCCTTTTCTATGGTGGATGAGTGAACTTTACACCCTGTTCCTCATACCCCTAAATTGGTGACCCCGAATATGAACGTCAACGCAGCCTTCGTGCAACTACTCCAGCGTGACGTCATCATCATCACTCCCGCAAGCTTTCAGTGAGGCGAGTCACACAGCCAAGCCAACACCCGAGGCGTCAGCGGGTATCCTGACCACCAGCATGCAGCGAACGCGCATTCCTGGTCATCACCCGCATCCTCATCACCCCGACCCACTGGGGAATCACCTCAATCAACTCAATCAACTCAATCAACTCAATCAACTCAATCAACTCAATCAACTCAATCACCACAATCGCCGCAAACAGTTCCGACCCACTGCGAACAATGCGGCACCCGGTTCCGACTCACTGGAACCACAACTGGCACTGGCAAGCATCGCAAGATACAAGACTCAGCCCACTATCGACCTTCGGTCTCCGGAGGGGAGTGATGTGGCGGTACCTACATCGCCACATTCAAACTACGCATCAAAGACCTGACGTCACACAAAAATCCTGACGTCACAAAAATCCTGCATCGCGCAATTAGAGTTTACCGTGCAGTGAACATATATACAAAAACCCAATATCAATCATTGGGCAGTTGCCCGCCAGACACAACACCAGTCTGGTAGGAGGATCCTCCCTTTTCTATGGTGGATGAGTGAACTTTACACCCTGTTCCTCATACCCCTAAAGCACTTTCGACGGCTGCCCAAACCCATTCGAACAAGTTTATGTCATTCATGGAGACATGGGAAGCACTGAATTATCCACGAATGTAGCACCATTATTTTATATTCTGTTAAAAAACAAAGAAGGGAAAACTTATGAAAAAGTTTTCGAATTGATTAAACAAACTTTGCCTGAATGGCGTCCATCGAAATTTACCTTCGATTATGAAATAGGAGTAATAAATGCAGCAGCGAAGATTTTTCCTGATATCAAAATAAATGGATGTAACGTACATTTTCAAAAGAACGTTATCAAAAAAGCGAAATCTTTAAATCTCATGGAACACGAAAAGTCCTCGAACCATGTTAAGCAATGCATAGGCTTGGCGTTTTTGCCAAAACAAGATATTGAAGACGGCTGGCTGCATATAATGGAAAATAGGTATAATATCTTGGTTACTTTCCAAAATGATGTTTGAGTACTTAACTCTAATTATATGGCAAAAAAGTAAAGAACAACAATATCAGTAAGGACCTGTTAATTTCATTGCTTTACAAGTACGAACGTTTAATAAGTATTTTTTTCAGTTTCGACGATGAAGCTATGACCAAATTCAATGACTATTTTGTCACTCAGTGGCTTGAATATCCAGACCTCATTTGGTGTTGCCATAATGAACGCCATAGAACAACTAACTTGGCGGAATCATGGAATGGCAGATTCAACAAAATTATTGGAAAAAATCCCAGTTTATTATTGTTTCTGCAAACAATTGGCAACGACACATGTCACTTTGATATAAAACAAGCCAAGTAAGTTGTATTTTTTAGACAATATTTTTAAGCAGATATAATATTTTTAAAAGCAGATATATATTTTTTTACATAATACGAGTACATAGAAGAATTTGAAAATGGATTTGATTTTATTTATTTTGGTAGATATTATTGGTTGTCGCCTTCTATTACAGACGGTTACTGAAAAAAATATAGCTTAACTTAAATAACTGATGATTTTTGTTATAGCTTTCGACTAAAAAGATCACCTATAAATTCAAGAAAAAGAACAAGTATAGAAATCGACCGCCAGATTCAAAAGCTAACAAAAAGTTACGAAAATAAAGCTATCTCCATTGGTGATTTTCTGATTAACATATCAAAGTCAATATTTCGATCAGAACATTTAAAAAAATAGTTTATTTTAATTTTGTTTTTAGCCTATTAAAATGTTTAATACTTTTTCTCGATGTTGATTATTTTTTGTAGTTTATGTTTACAATTTGCGCCTTTTTCTCCATGTTGATTATTTGTAATTAATATATTTGTCTAGTTGGTTGTTGATTATTTTTGTAGTTTATATAAATTTACAATTACTGCCTTTTCTCAATGTTGATTATTTGTAACTAATATTTATGTCTGGATGTTGTTTTTATTTGTAGTTTATAATATTTACAGTAATACTTTTCTGAGATGTGGATTTTTTATATTTTTTTTATTGTTGATTATTGGTAATTAATATTGTTGATTATTTTAAAAATTACATTGCAATTAATATTTCGTTTTACTGTTTGATATTTTTTTATAAATATTTTGAATTAATAAAAGACTGATTTAATATCGCAAACAGACGTTTTATTGATACACTCCTAAAAGTATTTATTTATAGATACACTTTTCTTTTCAGTTGTACCTTCTATTGTCTAACGTAGATCTAAAAGATGGGTACCATAGCGGGACTTTTTGATAGGTATTTTAAGAGGGTGCCATACCGGGACCATACCATAGCGGGACTAACCCGTGATTTTGCAACTGCGCATCAATGATGCATCACACCTGCGTTCACAGCAAACGTATAATATAGACGGCCGTGAAAGTAACTCTGTTTTTCTGTCTGTTATCTTTTCATGCCTTGACGTCTGAGCGGATTTCGATTAAACGCACACAGGTAGACCATGGCCTGGGTTAGGACATAGGATACTTTTATCCTGGTAGTACAATCGCGTGGGATAATTTCTGACCACTTCGCAGACGAAGCCCCGGGCAAAAGCTAGTACTTATATCTACAAGATAACCCAATATCATGTTTGTCCCACCAACGCTTAACCTCAATACAGCCAAAAAAGGTATTCGAAATGAACGTAAAAGAATATATTCAGTGGTTCGTAAAACACAGAACTCACTTTCATATTAACACAGTAGACACAGAGTTTACTGATAAAACTTTTTAAATATGAACACTGAACAATGGTGTTTGGAACAAAAAACGCAACGAAACAGGCGTTCGCTGTGAATACAATGTGCTGTGAACATTTCATGAATGAAAAGGATTTTTCAGTGAAAGAAAGAAAGAAGAAAGAAAGAAAATACGTTTATTTTGCGGTAAACATGACGCAAAAAAAAGAAAATAAACACAAAAAAATACAAAAGGTTGGGGAATACATACGTCACATTCACGCAAAACGGCTATCGATCAGCATTATGCTGCGACCCTATGCAGGACAGAGCCCCAGCGCTGGTTTTCAGCGACAGCCGGCGCAGACGTAATGACGTCGACCGGTGCTGTGCGGCACGGGTAAACCATTATTAGGACGATTATTACCCAATAGAATATACGAGTGACGAATATACTATACATAAACTATACCTAAAAAAGATAAAAATAAAAATAAATAAAAAGAAATTGGCAAACTTATCGGTTAGGATATGAGAATATCATCCTCCGTTTTACCTTTTGTGTAGTGGCAACATTTCGAAGCGTCCTCT
The DNA here is from genome assembly GCA_949152455.1 of Lithophane leautieri. Classification (NCBI taxonomy): domain Eukaryota; kingdom Metazoa; phylum Arthropoda; class Insecta; order Lepidoptera; family Noctuidae; genus Lithophane; species Lithophane leautieri. The sequence goes on along the minus strand of OX424482.1, from coordinate 3,579,365 downwards.
TTGACGTACACCCAACATGCACCAAAGAATTACGAAATTGATGTAATAATTACAAAATGGCCAGTGTTCGAATTTAAAATGGCTGAATATGGTCCTCTGTATGACTTTAAAAACTTAGAACTATAGATGTACTAGCGACCCGCCCCTGCTCTGCACGGGTGCAATCTACTGATGTGGTGATATGTCGAAACATCGAGATTATTGTGCTACGTCTAAAGTTAATTATCAATGTACGCATAGAAATCTTAAGTAATACATTCTGCAAATAATTGTAAAAACCGCATTGATAACCATTGTGTATTTTTAACCGACATCAAAAAAAGGAGGAGGTTATCAATTCGTCTGTACTTATTTGTTTTTTTTATGTTTGTTACCTCAGATCTTTCGACTGGGTGAACCGATTTTTATGATTCTTTTTTTTATTTGAAAGCCGGTGCTTCCTGTGTGGTCGCATAATTTTTTTATTAACTTTGCTTGGATAGATTTTGAGTTAGCTTCAATAATTACGTATTTTTCTCACTTAGTCTATATAGACGACATCTTATTTGATACAGTCACTGTTATTTACATAGCAGGTAGTGGTATATATTAGAATTTGTGTGGGGAAGGTACCATAACTAAAAAGTGAAAAATAAAAACTTAAAAAAATAAAAAACAAACGACTTCTAAAAAAACACAAAAAAAGTGAAAAATAACATTAATTTCTGAAGTCGGTGGCAAAAAACGAAAATTGAAAAGCAAAGACACCAACTTCCGAAAAAGTTCCGAAAGTAAGTTTTAAGTTTAAATTTTTCACTTTTTTTGTGTTTTTTTGTTAGTCGATTGTTTTTTTTTTGTAAAAAGTTTTTGTATTATTACTATGGTTAATTCACAATTCGTTGAATGCAACGTAGCAGAGCAATATTTCAATAGTGAAAAAAAAAAAACAAGTATATATATTTGACAATAATCACGACGTAGTTGCCAACTTTTAGAATGCAGAATTCCACAAATAAGTATATGTGGAACTATTCTAAACCTAACTAATAATATAAATGCGAAAGTGAGTTTATTTGTTAAGCTTTCACACTAAAACGGCTGAACGGATTTAGATGAAAGGCACATGAGTGGACCATGACATGGACATAGGATACTTTGTAGCCCGATATTCCTACGGGACCGAGACCTAGCCAGGTGAAACCGCGGGGCGCAGCTAGTTTATAATAAAGAATAGAATAGAATAGAATAGAATACTCTTTATTATGTACACCATAAAAAATACAGATACAAATGTAGAAATTTAACAAAGGGTGACACAATGGGCGGTCTTATCGCTAAAAGCGATCTTTTACAGACAACCTTTGGATGGATTAAAGCGCGAAGGAGAGATAATACTGCAGGTAGTCAGTGGTGTACCATTTACATATACAATAAATACACATATACATAAAGCATATACTTATCTATATAAATATATATATATATATATATAAACAATACAATAATAAACATGAAACAGGAGGAAAGAGCTATATTTAATGACGATGTTTAAGGAGAGAGGAAGTGTTTTTCGAAGAAGACGTCATAAGTACCATGTTTTATGCAAAATAAATACAGTGTATTCTATACTACTGACAGTACTAGATGAACTATGTAATTAGCTTATGAACAAATAATTATTATAGTGTTGGTTCATGCAGCGCAATATTTCCAACGTTACAAAGCTATTGTATTTGCTCTGCATATTCTATCTGCATTCTCAGAATAACAATAAACTGTTATAAAAAAAAAATCGGGAGCTTTAGTAAATAATAATAGTCAATTGCATGCTGTGAATATTTGTGTTTATACTCGTGGCTAAGTAATAACAGCCGCACGGGTCGATCCGTCAGGTTAAGCTACGCTTGACAGGGTTGGGCCGTGGATGGGTGACCATCTTCACATATCGAGACTCGTCCATGCCTCGGAAAGCACGTTAAGCCGTTGGTCCCGGCTGTCATTCGTTGATCTTTGACAGTCGTTACGGCTCGTCAGAAGCCCGAAAGTCTGACAACCAGTCTTGCAAGGGGTATCGTATTACCCAGTTACTGGGTTGTGGAGGTCAGATAGGCAGTGGCTCCATGTAAAATACCGGTATTCAGCTGCATCTGATTAGTAAGCTGACGCCTCGAATACCCTGTTAGCTTTTAATGTGCCTGGGTTTTTGGATTCGTAGGGTAAAGTTTAACAGGGATTTTATATTAGTACCAGCCATCTGTATTCTGCCCAGATCCAGACTACAGAATGAAACTGCGGTCTAACCCAGGACCTTGTGCTCATCAATTGCAAATTCTGAACACCAGCAGCATAAAATAACATCACGCCTGCAATCTCCGAAGAGATGAGGTGTATTAGTATTTACCCGCATTTCGCCAGTTATGTCTAAGTCTCATTAATTGGAGGTGAATTTATCTACCACCAGCAAGGCAGTCATAATAATATTAACAGAATATACTAATAAAACTTAAATTTAAGGCTGTACTCTACCTCAGATTTTATCTCGCTCGCACCATACTACTCTCGACCTGAGTGAGAGCGAGACGAAGTGGGGCGCTAGCGGGTCTCAAGCATCGAAAAGTGTAGGTAATTGCTTTTTACGGTGAAAATACTGGTAATTAAAAAAATAAAATAACATATATGATCTGCTTTATAGATAGTTCAGTTATTATGCTAAGTTTCATGATCTAATTTGAAGTATTTTTTCAATACCAGCGGTTTATAGTTCTTTTTAGAGGTAACTTTAAGAGGATTTTTTTCTATAGATTTTTTTTAATTTAATCGTGTTTTCGTCGACCTAGCATCAATTCTCAACTTTAGCATGTATTTATTTCGAAATGAATGCTGCAGTATTTTCGGCATAACAGAGGATCATGCTAAGCAATTTGAGGTAGGGTGCACCCTTAACCATAAACCACAAACCTTTTTTTTTTTTTGAGTGTGGGTAATCATCCAATGACTTCTCCCGCTCTGGGCGGAGCGGAAGGGCGTGTCAGACTATTAATGACTAAAACCCACCCGTGTTCCTTCAGTTGCCTGTTGCCAAGGTCCCGGTATCCCTTTCGGACTTTCCCGCAACCCTGTAAACGACAAACCTAATACCGTAATTGAAGAAACACATGCTGCCTTGAAATACCAAATCCGTCATTAGGTAAACCAATTAAAAAGTAATCAAAACAATAATATTCCGTAATCTACGTCAGCCAATAAATCTGTAGGGAGCTCAGTCTGTTATACAACTTAAAGTACTCTGGCGACTTAATAATTGCTTAAGTTTAGTGTCTAAGCTAGGGTTGGGGCGTTTACTGGCATAGTTTGAGTTTACACGAGTTTAGGTTAAGTAAGGATTAAAAGGTTTAAGTAAATGCGTAATGGTTCGTTATCAAGGTCTAAATGTGCTGTTCTGTAAAGTTCACTTCGAACCTCATTCAAGTGACTGCAATTCGAAAGCAAACTCATTTGTTTTTAATTATTGTGTATCATCATTTGAATTTTGAAGTGATTATTCAAAAGTTTGTTTTCAAGCAAGACGTGATATAAATTAGTCAGTAAGGTGCGTATGACAATTATGTAAAACTAGCTGATGCCGGTTATTATAATACAGGAAAAGTTTTTATCCACTACGCAAATTTTGACAAATTAACCTTAAACCAGTGTTATTAAACAATTTTTTTTTATTTTGTTGCGTCTTAATACAAAAAAATTAAAAAATCGTTAACGAAAGATGTCTATTTTAAAAGTGGTTGTATGGCTAACCGGCGCCGGCGGCGCGCGGCGAAGCGGAACGCGCGAAAGTACCTACCTATCAGCTGTGCGCTCGCTCGATTCGCCGGCGTAGGTATTTACGTGGGTTACTGGCCCTTGGATCTCGCTCAAAGAAATCAAAAATGCTTTCTTCGATTTCGATCGCCAGTCAGGGTCTGCCAGACCCTCGTGCATGATTCGGGGTTCTGAACTGTCCGTGATCAAGCAGCCTTTGAGTGGCCGCTAAAATGGTCCTTTCATTAGGGACCGCGGGGTTAAGGATTCCATGGGCTCGCATTCGAGGTATGCTCTCCGTCGCATACATTCTGTGAGCTGCTCACAAACTTTCACCACTCAGTACATACACTCGCACCATCTCGTAAAACTCGTGGTTACTGAAGTCCGACATCGTGACCGGTAGGTACAAGCACGACACGTGCGGCGCGGCGCTTGCGCGGGAAAGCGATTAGACGCGACGTCACACGACAGCGCGTGCGATGAGCGAACTGTCGGCCACAGCGCTCGGCGCCGCCCGGGAGGGGGTTGCACCCCCGTGCAACACCGCCGCCTGTGCGCCGGCCGCCGCACGCGCCCATTTATATTATTACGAATAGTTTGTGTCCATATTTTGCTGATTTTAAGTAGGATAAAAAAACAAAAAAAAGTATTGAATAAATAATGGAAATGTGTTCTATTACTGATATTGAACCACCAAAAAAAATTTGCGCACTGGTCAAAAACTTTTCCTGTATACTAAAACCTTACTCGAGAACCACTCTATCAATTGGTGAAAACAGCATGAAAATCGGTGCAGTAGTTTTTGAGTTTATCGCGAACAGGACGACAGACAGACGCGGCGTAGGACTTTGTTTTACATATGTAAGGAAGTGTAGATAGATTATAGCAAAAGACAAATCACTAAATAATAATAGGTACTGAGACACTGACACATTGATTAGATTCAAGAGTAACTGAGACAGAAATATGAATATTTTTTCTATCTCCTTCGAGTAGGTATGCAAACTTTTTGACTGACCTTTTGTTCACCCACAACTGGGGCCCAACAAAGTGGATGTAACGGCATATTTTCTTTGCAAAGTTGTACTCGACTAAACTACAACGTACCAATTTACAAGTAAATGTCAAAGACTATAATTATCTCTCTATAAGGTATACGCTGACAGCCTGCTAATCTTTATCTACGGTAAAAAAATGTGAATTTTATGTGTCATAATTATCAAATATCATATAAGCGAGTACCTACTACATACAGACAGGGGGCTTAAAACAGTCACTTTGGCAGAATCATAATTATTAGGAAAATATTATGGATCATCGTAAAATGTCACAAACTGACAATTCATAATATGATCTGCGTGCGATTCATATTACGAAATAATTCATCTGTTTGACAGTTTTCTATGGAGATTCGTAAAATGGTCCACTTAGTAGGAATTGCTTTTGTGTCAAATTAGAGGAATTGCTAATGACTGCCGGAAATTCAGGAAATGAAATGCTTTTAGACGAATTGTTAATGTGGCCGTTTTAGGCCCAAGGCTGTACACCAAGCAGTACCAAAACTTTTAAGGAATAGTCAAAAAGAGTCATCGTTATAGTGTCGCCTTCGGCACTTTTTGTGCAGCAGTGCGTAGTGAGTGCCACGTGGAAACTAAAATTGGAAACACGAATGTTTCCAACATGTTCGCTGACAAATAGTGACCTTTAAACGTTAAAAAACATTTTTGAACGTTAAAACTATAAAACATAAGTTTATAATGCCGTATTGATGGTAGGGTTAGCATAATATTTCACTAAAATCGGATACAACTACAAGTTATATAAATATAATTATACTCAGCTATTTTATGAATTGCTAAAAACTGTTTATCGAATCATTTTGTGTCAATCGATGCTGATTATGTAAACGTGGACTTTTGCTGCCAACCTAATTTTATTATGCAAAATTTTATTGTCTTGGTCTTTACGACGTTACACCCCACGTCAAAGTTGATGGTCAAGTATCCAAGCTATTTCCATCGACTACAGAACTAGCACCTATGAACTAAAGAACATCAATTCAAAATCACAATTTCTATACTTACCCACATAGAAGTCACAAAAAAACCATTCCAATCTCAATAGTGTCAGCCCGCCACGCATGCTCATTATAAACGACAATACATAGACATTTATTGTTCACTAATGATCGTACGTCGTTCTCATTGTTCCTAGCCTTACCTTAACGAGGACCGCATTTTAGACTCTTATCATCTAAAGGATATCTTATGTGTTGAGTCAGCGAGTCTTTTGAAGGTTGGTAGGATTAAAGGGAGGGTGGATTAAAGGTGGTTCGATGCTAATGCGGGTTTGGTTTCTGTATACTATAGGTAATCGTGAAGAGAACACAAGCTCATTGAAATTAGTGCGAATTTTATTGTTTTTATTTTATATAACTTAAAAGTACTTTACGGTCCAGTAAAAATCGTTCAGTAACATATCATAACATCAAGACAGGGTTAGGCAGAGGTGTATACCCACATTTCGCCAGTTATGTTTTTAGTCCCATCGTATTACCCAGTTACTTACTGGGTTGTGGAGGTCAGATTGGCAGTCGCTCCATGTAAAATACTGGTATTCAGCTGCATCCGGTTAGACTGGAAGCCGACCCCAACATGGTTGGGAAAAGGCTAGGCAGATGATGTTTATTTGAAGACAATTTTAAGAACAACCGAGTTCACTTTCAAATTTCATGCGGTCATATTGAAAATCGAATCAAATCCACATTACAGCACACCACCACAGACCCCTAACATTGTTAACATCTAAAGCAAAAATCATATTTCCATGCATCTTTTATAGGAGAGAACTTAGCATTTCATTACACGGCTGTCATAGTCAAATTGAGCGTTTCTCAATTTCCGCGCTATTTCCTTTTCGTTGTTCCAGTTAACGGAGGCTTATAGTTAGTGGAATAAGCTTTTTGTTGTAATCATTGTATATACCTGTGTTTGTTTTGTTTGAATTTGTTCTGGCTTTGAAAGTCTTGCCAATGATATTGACAGTAAATCTGCTGTGAAAGCTAGGGTCCTGTGATTTATAAAAAAAAAAATCATTCAATTGTCTTTTATTTCTAGTTTTTGACTTTCAAAAGTGTCTACAAATCGTTTTTTTTTTTTTTTCAAGAATTTTTTTTGCCTTATATAACACTAGCTGATGCCCGCGGCTTCACCCGCGTGGATGTCGGTTATTATATACTAAAACCTTACTCGAGAACCTCTCTATCCATTGGTGAGAACAGAATGAAAATAGGTACAGTTTATTCTGTACATGACGACAGACAGAGGCGGCGGAAGACTTTGTTTTATAATATGTAAGGAAGGCAGAAACAGAACAATCCGTCAGTTCATATAGTTTGGGGTACATTCAAATAACCTTCACAAGTAGTTAGATTGTACTTTACGAACTTCCCGCGTTCTCTGGGTCAACCCTGCTACTGTTGTGCTGACTGCCTATTATTAATATACCACGGTTTTTTTTTTTTTTGAGGAAGGGAAATCTTCATATGACTTCTCCCGCTCTGGGCGGACCGGGAGTGCGTGTCAGACTTTCACTGACTAAAACCCACCCGTGTTCCTTCAGTTGCCTGTTTCCAAGGGCCCCGGTATCCCTTTCCTACTTTCCCGCAGCCCTGGTAGTTGAATGATGTACTATCGAAGAACTTCATATCTTAGCAGTTTCAAAACAAAATGCCGTGAACACGATGACCACATCTGTTACAGCCCCGGTTCTATAACGGCCGAGCGCTGCAAGCAGAAATAGTCCTTACGGTGCATAGATATGAACTTCTTCGATGGTACTTAGTCCGTGCTCATACGTATACATAAGTAGAGAAAAGTTGTTCTTTAATTTTACCATGAATCTTATAACGTTCGAGCTGATACGATAGAAGATTCAGTATACGACGTTTATTGGATAATCATTAACTAAAAGATCAAAACTTTAACTCGCAGAATAGTCACGGAAAACATTACCCTTTTTTCCCATCCCTATCAAAACCTTTTTATTCAATGAACCTCTTTACTTTAGTTAGAGCAATCTTCTCAGAGCTGACCTCTAATCAGTAAAGTCTCCTAATAATAGCATATAGGGTTCTCACAAAGGCAAGTTAAATTGAGATCTCTAAGAAAAACAGGAGCTCTTGTGTTTGCAGGGCTCTCATGAAGTAACGAGCCCATTACACTTTGTGCCTAATTTCAGAGGACACTGTTTATTTTCAGTTTTTCAATTTAGATATGTAAATAGTTTTTCAATTTAAATAAAAATAGGAGAGAAATAATGTGTCGTTTATGACTCGCCTTAGAATATAATTATGGGTAAAGGATTATTGAATTAAAACAACAATCAAGGATTATACCAATAAGATAAAAAGTATATAGCATGGCTGCAATCTCGGTCATAATTTATGGGAAAGGATTCCCTCGAGATCGTTGATTGTGGCGGTCGGTTTGAAGGCACTTGATGAGCATTGAAGATTACACTAGCTGCTGGTATAAATGATAACTACGAAGAAGGAAACATTGGTTACAGCAACTTTAAATTTCGTAAAAGATTAATACTTGGGAAAACCCATTGGTAAAATCAATAAATTTTGTTGTTGTTATGTGTACGGTGTATGAGGATTTAAAACGAGTATATCACTAATAAAAATTATATTGTAAATAATAACAACAATCATTTTCTACAATAATGAACTATAAAACGTTAAAAAAAACTGCCTTCCCTATTAAACTCATACACGTCCTAATGCCACACAAGCACAATAGAGCATGCAAAAATTAACGTAATAAAAACTAAAACCCAACTACGATATAGTTTTTTTTGAGTTTTTTTTTAGTCGTAGTTGGGTTTTAGTTTTTATTACTTTAATTTTTTTAAATTCTTTTGGGTTTATAATATACATATTTTTGAAATGTGCTCATTAAGCCCTTTCATTTGATACCCAACATGGTACGAATAAACAATTTTTTTTTAAGTTCCTTTATTTCCTCTTGAGGGTGCCATTTTTAATTTAATGTGACGTCATATAGCCTATAACCAGCGGACGATAAAAAATTGATCCACATCCTTTACAAACTGTATACCTCTACCTTTTCCTCTAACGTCGCAAAACAAATAAACGACCATTTTCTATGCACGCCATTGTACCAGCTTGTCTAGCTATAGTCGTAAGTCAAAAAATCAAACTTAACTTTCCAAAGAAACTTTCATTAAACATTTTAATGACACTAGTGCCATCTAAGGATAAATATTTAAACCATAAGTACTCGTATGACACTATCTGAGATAAGATTTGAAGTTTTCTGAAACGAATGGTACAATAAAAAAGGTTTTACATGTTTTTTGAGTTGTGACACTATTTGCGCGAAGGTGTGAGATGTAAGTTGGTTGTTCGCAAAGTTTAAAGACACCTTCAGTACACGCATACATTATTTAATAATTATCCTAATATACCTAGTCTTAAATCTGTATAGCCTGGAGTTTGGTTTTGTGCCCGGTTGATGGCAATAGGCTCGCTCCCTTTTACGTGGGACTTAGACATAACTGGCGGAATGTGAGTGTACTAGAGGCACCTCCGCCTAACCCTTCGGGGAATTCAGGCACGTACATACAATACCGTACAAACAAATTCAAAACGTTCCATTCCACCAAATTCCGCGCCATTAAAACTTAGCAAATATGTTTAACTTTGCTATTTAAAGTTTTGCTTGACTCAAATATAGGTTAGTGCTTCAGTAGTTAAAGTTGATCGTAAAGTTTATTAATATAAAACAGGCTGTATGAGTGGTGGCACTACTGTACGTCTGGTACATCTAATGGTGCTTACAGACTAGTGAAACGTAAGATGAAAAATGTATCATGCAATGAAAGATTTTTCCGTACACATTGCTGCTATGTATCATGAAATGTAACACTTTGTAACAATTTCTCATAGTTTCGACGACTTGCGCGCTCAAAATGTGCATTTCACGCGCACGCTATGAACATTACGAGCAGCGCGAGCGATTCGTGATTTTTCGGTTTTTCAAACAAGCGCGCAAGCGTCCAGGCTTGCAGCGAATTTGCAATGAAAGGCAGAATAATACATTTCGTGCTACGTTTCACCAGTCTGTACTCACCTTTACAGTTGGGTCAGCTACCAACCTCGAAGACTGGCAAATCTTTTTACCAGACCATGAGCTGCTGTTCCATGCTTAAAGTGGTTCAGGAAAAGAACATGGGTGTAATAATAGGCACATGATACAACGCAACGCAAGAAACAAAAGATAATAGTGACAGAAAAGATTTCTACGGCGTTATGTCAAAAATTAAGAAAATAAATGTCTCTTTGGATAGAAAGGTTATTAATATTCTGCCTCTGTTATTGTAGATGCATAGACTTTTTTTTTACAGCGTAAAATTACTGTCAATTTTCCAAAATTTTGTCAATTCTCAACCTCTGCCATACCCACCTATTCATATTTTATTATGAAAGTTGGGTGTAACCCTAAATCGTGGTTAACTATCACAGCAGAAAATCGATATATCTACGCATTTTAGCTACAGCCGCGCCATTAAAGAAATTACCTACACACATACGTTGCCAAATTTTATTTATGTACTGTAACAAAACAGTATAATTAATACAATAAAAGCTGCTGGTTCAATCGAAGCGACCCTTTCTTTACAAATATACGATATTAAGTTTTACCTCAAGCGGTTTCCTACTATCACACTGTCGTGTAACGTTATGCGCTGTTTTATTATTTTTAGGCCTTTTCTTAAGGCTCAACCGAAGTTTCGTAAGATGTTTTAAGTGCTTTACAACTTTTTTTAAGCAAAATACACTAGCTAACAGCAAGCATTAGCACAGCAGCAGCTAGCACTACAATAGTTAAAAGAGTTTTATAAAATCATGTATACCTAGTGCTGGACCGAATTGTATACATTTTCAGAAAACTTAAAACACCTTTCATTTCATAAAGCGTTCATACACAAGAGTCGCATGCGGAAAACCACAGAGTTAAACTCTAGCATATGAATACAGCAACAAGGATGGTTCAAAGGCTTTGATGTAAGTATACGTATATACCAAGTTCAGAAACTATCCTTCTAAATAATCAAAAGATTTTGTACTAAAACAGTACGGTGTAACAGTCTGCCATTCAAAGCAATTTGTTTATCTCGACCTGTTAAAATTTCTCCATAGCCTGTGACAAGGGTCTTTAAATTTTATCGACGCGGGAAGGCGTTACATTTATCTACAATAAACGTTGGAACTTGGTACTCAGTAAGGCTGTTATTATTTGAAGATGGTGGCTGCAAACGATTGAATATAATAAAGTTAGATTTGTGTCTGACGGAGTGCATTGGGGAGTTGACGATGTATATGACAGTACCCAGTCCTTACTATGGGATCTCAAGTTTTAGAAAAAGTTAGTTTTAGAGCGTCGTCACACATAGCTGTGTGAACAAGATGTAAAGTTCACTCATCCTTCATAGAAAAAGGAGGATCCTCCAACAAGACAGGTGTTACTCGTATGTCTGGTAGGCTACCCGATGATTGATGTCGGGACGATACATAAATGCTAGTCGCACGCGGTAAACTTTGCTTGCGCGATGCAGGATTATTCGTGACGTCAGTGTGTTACGTAGTTCGCTCATCATTGGATGAGCTATAATGATTTGTACCTAAACGTAGGTATAAGTTCTTTGGAAACGCCTCGATAAAGTAATAGTGTCATAGACATAACTTTTCCGCCAAGCATTTCTCATAAAATTACACGTACATGAGATATTTCAACTACATCTCTAAAGTTGCCAGTACTTAGCTTTACTTTCTTGATGAGGTTCATCAGCTTGTTTGACTCCTTTTATGTAGAAATAATCTGGAACCCTATTTGAAGCCATACATGATTACACAAAAATGTCAACTTTAATTTAAAATATAAAACGATATCAAAAAAGTCGGCCATGACAGTGTCTCCGAAAAAGCCAATATGGTTGGATCGGAACTCCAAAAATGTCGGCCAAAAATCACTTTTAATTACGAACCGCAACTGTCAAACGTCATTCGCGAGGCGAACCCGCGGTAGTTGGCGAGAAATTTCAATGTTCACTGTTATGTCAACGTAGAGTTTCACTGGATGAGATTGGTAATTATACTTTTGAATTTAATTATGGAACATCCCGTTTCGTGTAACATTTTGTTTGTGCTAGGTACCAATTTTTTTTTTTATAGACGATAATTAAAATGTTTACGGCCAGTTCCTATTTCAGCAGATCCCTTTTTTCATAGACAAACAGACATGTATTTAACCCAGCAATCTATAAGTACGATAGATGCTACTCTATGTATCAAAAGAAGCGAAGATTAAAGAATCACAAACGACAGCACCTGGCCCTGATATTTTAAGATTCTTATTAATGTAAATTAATACGCTCAGCACTAATTATTTTCAAGACTAGATATGATCAAAATAACGACGAACAAAATATGCCTCATAGAAAAGAACTCAAACAAACACGCAAACTCGCACTCGTCAAAAAAAAAAACTTAAAGAACGACAGGAAATTATTTGATTAACACTGCACTAATTGTTTAGTCATAGGTAGTACCTACCTAAACTTTCAAGAAGAAACCCTTAAGGCTCTTACATACTGGGGCGATTCGTCGCCCGACTCGACGCCGCCACATTGTTCGCCGTGAGAAATTGTTTTGTTAAAGTTCGCGTCGCGCGACGAATCGCCCCAGTATGTAAGAGCCTTTATCCTTTCGGTGACAAACATTCATGAAGTAACTTCTTTTAACATAAGTACTCAAACTGCAGTAATAAATGCAAAAGAAACAATGAAAAACTCATACAAATTTTTACGATAGTTTTTAACCCTTCTAGTAACCCAAATCTTTGGCGCACTTGAAAAGTTACTTCTTCTGAAAAGCCTTTAAAGCCTCGCGACATTAATTTTATGAATTAAACATTTTTCTAATTTATTTCCAACTTTTCGTTCAAAACCGTCGGTAGTCGGCTTACAAAGGGGCTGTATAAGTTTTGGGCGCGATTTCTTAAGACTTTAATTTTGAAGAAGTTTTGCCATTTGCGTGTCATAAAATTAGGGGCTGGATTGGAAACTTGAAATCTATTCAAGTGAAATGGATGGTCTATCTGAGATTTTAAATGATGATCGATGTTTTTGGAAAAAGTAATTATGGGGTGGTAAGGCTCTACTTACTACCCTGCTAGGGTTGCGGGAAAGTCCGAAAGGGATACCGGGACCTTGGCAACAGGCAACTGAAGGAACACGGGTGGGTTTTAGTCAGTAAAAGTCTGATACCCGCTCCGCCCAGAGCCGGAGAAGTCATTTGATGATTTCCAACCTCAAAAAAGCAAAAAAAAGAAAAAGGGAGTCTACTCCAAAATCCTACATAGATAAGATGGGTCGACGACATAATTATTAACTATTAGGCTTGTTGGAAAAACCAATAGTACTACACCTTACTGCAAATTTTGCATTTTAACAAACAGGTTTCAATATAAGTATAAATAAAGCTAAATAATATTTTTACTTGTAAGTAAGTAAGTAAGTTTACTTGTAAAATATGGAATATAGTAAACGTCACTGTTACACCATTATTTTATAAAAAAGTAAACATGAAAAGGCAGAAAGAAATAATGCAGGAAACAAAATTAGTACGAATACTATTGTTAAAATGCCAGCAGTCATCTCATACATCCCCATTCCAAAAAATGCCTAAATGTATAAAAATAACGAATATCCCGTACAAGGGAGAATTCGCAATTATTTTCTCGATAGCAGCAATTTCTACTGAGATCATGTTTTAATGATATCGGTATAATTACTGTTTTCTGTCATGACCTATTGGCCAAAGGCAATTACTATAATTATACTGTAATTTGATTTGGTGCGTTTTTTATTATAAAACTAAAATGGTTATTTTTACCCGACTGCCCCAGAAGGAAGGTAATGTTTTACGAGAGTATGTATGTATGTATGTATGTCTATTTCTTTGGCACGCTCTGTAGCCTAAACGGCTTGATGGATTTTAACATACAAGGTGTCGTTAGGTTCGTCTTAATTGTGGGAGTGACATAGGCTATATATTTTTAATATATTTTATCTGCAAATCCAAAAAAAGAAGGGGAAGGTTTTTTCTTAAAATAAATTACACCAATATTACAACAGCCATACAACAAAACACAAGCCTATATTATTAATACAACAGCTAAGTAATTGCAACTAAAGTACTCGACGCTCGCGTATAATATTACGCACGAGAACAAAAGACAAACCGGCGATATAACACACGTGTATGAAGATTGGTAACAACGCCATCTAGTGAGTGTTACTGGTGTTCGGCGATATTCACCGGTGTCGCGGCGTGTCATACATTTATCACTCACGCTGATGTTGGTAGGGTGGCTAGAATTTGTGTTGGATAAGATTTAAACGATAAATTACTGCAGGTTTTCTGATTCGAATCAGTTGATAGTTATTTCTAACAAAAAAATGCCGATTGAGAAACAATTTTAATTAAAATTCGATTCGATAAGGAACTTGAAGATAACGTGAGAGAGGGTAAGCCGTAGTAACAGAATTTATAACAAAAAAAAAAAAAACTGAGCCCTAAATAAACGTCATTCGCCATCAGAGTGACATAGTGAATTTTTATGATCGAAACACAAACCAGCTTGCATAAATTTATGAACTCAAATAAATGTCTTATGTACCTATTAGCTAAAAACTCCATCAGCATAAGTCTTTTATACCAAAACCCAGATATTTTATGTAAGTATTTTGATTCACCAACGAACGATTGAATGAAAGATTTGTAGCCGTCACTATCTGAAAACGTATGCACTCTACAGCGACGCACAAAAAGCACTTTGTCAGATTGCAAGTTTGACATCTTCGATATGCCATAGAGCATCCTGTAGTTTACAAAGTATCCTGCACACGGCGGATTTTACAGGCCGCCAGACACCTGACGTTGTGCTGTTATGTGATAGCAAGTAACTGAACAGATATAACGCTTATTCCTAGGAATCTAGGGGTTTATTTTTTAAACGTTGCTGAGGTTATGTAATAATTTTACTAACGTCTGTATTACCATACTTTTTGTGACATTTAAATGTCTCTTAACTTTAAGCAACGCTTTGCTTATAAATCCTAAAGTGTTAAAGTAAGTAAATCACTAGAGTCTGGCTAACGAAAGCTGTCCAAGAAAAAAGGCGTAAATTTAAAAAAATCATGAGCTGGCTATACACTGCTTAAACGGAGTTGATACTATTTATACATATTATAAGATACTTACATCAGTATTTCATATTTATATAATAATTAATTAGTCATGTAATAGGTATTGTACTTAGAAGTGAAGTAAAATATTCAACAGATAATAATTCGTTCTTAAAAATTTAACTGGCAGATGTTAAAGGTTTTCTAATGATCTCTAGAATGTTTTAAAAGATTATTAAAGGAACAAAATATATGTGACATGCAAGTGAGATTCGATCTTAGGGTGATAAAGCAATTACAAGATCGACTATACAACTTGATAGTTACAAGCAGAAATGGTCAAATTACAACAAGTAACTAACGTATGTCGTCCGCCATGCTGAATTTAGCGTGACGTCATTATACTCAGTATAATGTCCGGAGTAATTACAAAACTTAATGTCATCTCATTTGCCTAAATCGGTTAAAGCATTTAAGTTGTGACGTACATTGGATTTAACGTTCCCGCTTTTTGGCTTCAGTGCGGTGCGGTGGGGTAAAAATGTAAATTAGTATTAATTATAATCACGTCTATTGTCTCAAGAAGGGTAGGTAGAGGTGTATGCAAGACGTTCGGTGAACTGCATAGGAACGTAGCGACAAATGATTATGTTTAAAATATTTCCATAATCAACAGGAACGATTTAATCCCTCCGGAGCAACAGGACAGATTCGCAACTGGGCAGATTCTCAACTGCACAATTTCTCAGCTGGACAGATTAGCAACTGGACAGAATGCGTACAGTCCATGACATGATTAAAATAGATTTTATCTATTTATTTATTGAGGCTTTCCAACAAAAGATGCACACAAAAATATCACATTTTAAAAATAAAGATGTTTGGTGTAAAATCATAAAAGCTTAGTTCAGCTAGTTTCATTATACCCAAGACACTAGTTCATTATTTGTGCAAAGAAAAAATAATGAAGCAATAAAACGTTATTATGGAAAAAAAAGCAATTCTATAAAACTACTCGAGCAATTTCAAGAGCTACGCAATGCAAACAATTAAACAGAAAAAAGTAACCAGCGAATTATTTCCAACAGCACAAACAAACTCACATTTTTAACACCACATAAAATTAATAACACTTGCGTAACACACGATAAATCATATTTTGAAGGCTAATCCATTGCACCAATGTTCGAAAAATTTGTCTCTTCAACAACATAAATAACGTAATGCAACAGATTGTGATTGATCTTATGCGCAATTACTGTGCAATTCCCAAAGTCAAAGTCAAAGAATTTATTACAAGTAGGCACATTAAAGACACTTTTGAACGTCAAATACATAGAAATAGAACTAATTCTAGTTGCCCCTTCGAAAAGGTAGTTTCCGTATGGAGAAGAATGGGCAACAAACTCCACCGTTACTCTTTAAAAAAAATGTTTTACAATATTTGATATTCATCAATGATATAATTACATGTGAAGACGATGCACCGAGAATACATACAATTACTGTACCACAATAGGTAAAAAATAATTTAAAATGGAGCAATGACAAATAAATAAATTAAGTATGTGATAGATACATGGTGCTCACATATTTACAAACATTGTAAAAGTATACGATATCATAAGTTCTCCCAAACTCCCAATACAATATAGTCACACTATAACAACGAAGGGAGAGCACTTTGCTTGATTGTAACTCTGACCTTATATCTTGAAGCTGGAATTTCTAGTTTTTATAATAAACACTTTATTACCTTTGGGATTCTTTCTGACTGGCTGGATTTTATTTTTAGCTGGCCTTCTAGACTCTGGATTTCTAGTCTTGCATTCTAGGGAAATTAGGGAATTCAACAAATCCATTACAATCTTAAGATATTATCAATTTGAACTGCAATGTATCTCGTTATACCGTGAACCGAACTTGTTCAATAATGCTCATGTTACCTCACTATACAAGCCATATTTATGTCATCGACATCTAGCCTATTTAATCTTATTTCGCACTATCTGATAGAGAAGGCGACATTATCTTAATACCTACACCTTTTATAAATCCTTCTTGGAACATAACATGGGCGCCTCAATCTTCTGCTAATGCATAACATAGTAAATTTAAATAAACCTCAAAATGTATGCCCCACGATGCATCGATACATCATGCTTTGGCTTTCATTCATTCTAATTCTGCGTATCTCTGGTATCAGGTTCATAGAGTTAGGTATGTGATGTACTGTTATGGGTTAATATTTAACAATAAAATTATATTCAGTAGTCGTATATGTATGTACTCTTTACCCGACTACGGATGACATAAAATCAGGAACTAAAAATTTTTTTTTTAATTGTACCATGTTGGGTATCAAATGAAAGGGCTTAATGAGCACATTTCAAAAATATGTATATGGTAAACCCAAAAGAATTTAAAAAAAATTAAAGTAATAAAAACTAAAACTCAACTACGACTAAAAAGTTATAAACAAGACACCACAGACAGACAAATTAAAAATCCAGAGTCACACATAATCTGTTCGATTTATACCCTAACACGTACGACTCTGGATTTTTAATTTGTCTGTCTGTGGTGTCTTGTTTATAACTTTTTAGTCGTAGTTGGATTTTAGTTTTTATTACTTTAATTTTTTCATTAAAAAGAATAATCTTTTAAACACATTTTTTGACACAAGTCTGGGAACTAAGCAATTCCTATATTAAGCAACTTTTGCATAGAACATCATTCCATTCTGTATCTGGATAAGGTTGTTGGCTGCTGGTTCATACTTTTGCAGCTAACATAGTTTTACTTGTTGTACTTATTCTTGTGTTATTGTTCCGAAATAAACTTTTTATTATTTATTTATTTTATTACTTATGCCTGATAATGAGGAGGATGTTGAAATAACATGAACGAATGTGTAATTTTATAATTACTATCATGACCATAATATTGTGTAGATCCACGTCATGGGACTTAAACATTACTGGTGAACTATAAGTACAGCTCTGCCTTACCCGTCGGAGATTACAGGCGTGATGTTATGTTATGTGAGTAAGTTCAAGCTAACGGGTTATAAAAATCGAATTATTTTTCCCTTCTATATTTCAAGCCGGTATAAAAATACGAACCAGCTTCAAAAAGCAAAAAACTATCTGATTTTACTTTGACTCGCACCAAATCGAATTATTTTTCCCTTCTATATTTCAAGCCGGTATAAAAATACGAACCAGGAGCTCGTGGCTACGTAATAACAGCCGCACGGGTCGATACATCAGGTTAAGCTACGCTTGCCGGGGTTGGTCCGTGGATGGGTGACCATCTTTACATACCGAGACTCCTCCGTGCCTCGGAAAGCACGTTAAGCCGTTGGTCCCGGCTGTCATTTGTGGATCTTTGACAGTCGTTACGGGTCGTCAGAAGCCCGAAAGTCTGACAACCAGTCTTACCAAGGGGTATCGTATTACCCAGTTACTGGGTTGTGGAGGTCAGATAGGCATTCGCTCCATGTAAAATACTGGTATTCAGCTGCATCCGGTTAGACTGGAAGCCGACCCCAACATAGTTGGGAAAAGGCTAGGCAGATGATGATAAAAATACGAACCAGCTTCAAAAAGCAAAAAAACTATCTGATTTTACTTTGACTCGCACTAAATCGAATTATTTTTCCCTTCTATATTTCAAGCCGGTATAAAAACACGAACCAGCTTCAAAAAGCAAAAAACTATCTGATTTTACTTTGACTCGCACCAAATCGAATTATATTTCCCTTCTATATTTCAAGCCGGTATAAAAACACGAACCAGCTTCAAAAAGCAAAAAACTATCTGATTTTACTTTGACTCGCACCAAAAAAGGCAAAAGAAAATCTATGAAAATCCGCGGATCTCACAGCGCTTCCAGCGCTTTTTCTTCGACCCAAGATCCGAGTTTACGACAGCTGTTTCTCAGTTCTGAGTACTCACTGAAATATTCAAGACGCTAAGTACTCCCTGAAATTTTAAACCGCCATCCTAATTTTTCTTTGGTACTATTTAGGTGGGCCCATAATTTTTCCCTGAAGAAAAGGTGTTGCTTATAATCTTGCCTTTTTTGTAAAAAAATTCCGACGTGTTAATCTGTAAAAAGGTTGTGAAATATGGTGATGGAATTATTATGGATGGTTTCGTGTGTTAGATAAAAGAATATGCCACATGGTGCACCTGTGGGTTTCTGAAAAGTATAATAAAGTGATTGTGACAAGAATATGAGATAATGTCATAAACATACCCTATGTTCTTGACATATGACATGTTCAGACGCGACTGCCCAGCTGTACCGTTATATGCTTACAAGAACATAGGTACCAATCTGTCTGCCAAGAATGGTGATTATCATTATCACCTATGTTCTTACATAACATTGGTTATTGATAAAGCTCTCTCTTTAATTTGACAACTTTACACAGCGGCCAAAAATCATTATCTGCTTAGCCCTTTTCCCAACTATATTGGGTTCGGCTTCCAGTCTAACCGGATGCAGCTGAATACCAGTATTTTGCATGAAGCGACTACCTATCTGACCTCCACAACCCACTTACTAGGTAACACGATACCCCTTGGTAAGACTGGTTGTCAGACTTTTGGGCTTCTGACAACCCGTTACAACTGTCAAAGATCTACAAATGACAGCCGGGATCAACGGCTTAACGTGCTTTCCGAGGCACGGAGGGGTCTCGGTATGTAAAGATGGTCACCCATCCACGGACCAACCGCGGCAAGCGTAACTTAACCTGATTGATCGACCCGTGCGGCTGTTATTTCTTAGCCACAAGCCCAGCGGCCAAAAATATCAGATTGAATAAAAATGGAATCAATCTCTTTTGTAATAGGTAGTTTTGAAAAATTTACTCTGTGATACTGGATAAAATTGAGCAGCTATACGAAATCTTAAAATTTGTTATCCTAATATTATTTAGTGTAACTGAAAAACTTAAACATGCATGACATAGGTACGTGTAGAAATGGGAAGAAGGCTGTAAGCTTTTAGTAGGCTCTCTTTTCTACTATTTGGCCATTTTGACGACAGTAGACCTATCCAGACTATTCCAGACATAACAAACCTTAACTGGAAATAATCAAAAAATTCTTGGTAAAACTGATGCAAATAAGTGTTTTCCAAGACCCGTTATTTACAAATAAATTACGTTTATTGGACGTTACCCAAATGTGAAAACACGTCTGCAGGGAAATTAAGATCATATCTCGTAATGTTTCGAACTAGCTGCATCATTATACATGTTTTTTTATGAGACATAAAATGATGGGAAAAGTGCTAGTACCAAGAAAAAAAAATTGGAACTGTGTTTTTTTTTCGAAGAATAGCTGCGGTATTAAACTTAACTACTATTACCAGCCTGCTGGTATCCATAGCATGAGCTATTTACCTACTTAGAGGTAGTTCGCGCCGATATAAGTGAAGTACTTCAATGAAGCTTAGATAATTATAAATGGTAGTCGAAGTCGTAACAATAAAAGTCAATCAACTAAAAAGGTATAAACAAGACACCGCAGAGTGACAAATAAAAACTCCGGAGTCACACGTGTTATAAATAGAACAGATTACGTGTGACTCCGGATTTTTAATTTGTCTGGCTGTGGTGTCTTGTTTATACCTTTTTAGTTGATTGACTTTCTTGTCGTAGTTAGGTTTTAATTATTATTACAATTTGGATTTTTTTATTTTTTTGTGTTTATATTACATATTTTAACCCTTTCATTTGATACTTAACATGGTATTATTAAAAAATATGTTTTTTTTATTACATGACTTTATGTTCTCTAGAGAGCGTCATTTTTAATTTAATGTTACATTACATAACCTATACCCAGCGGACGATCGAGACGCTTCCAACGACACCTCATTTGTCAAATTGTGATGAGTCGTTAAGAAGATATAAGGGAACAGATGAACATACATACATACCAGTCAAAATCATAAACCTCTTTTTTTTTTCGCCGTAGTCGGGTAATGATTTGAAAGCAACCCTTCCTCGTTCCCTCGCTTGATAGCACAGCGTTAAGATCCCTGCCTACCCATCAAAAGGAAACGGGATGATGTCTCATTGAATTAAATTAACCCAAATCTTACTCTCCTGATGGTACATTTGAAAGTTTATATTCAAGGTAATGTTGTTCTTTGTAGGGCTGTCAAAACATTATTTTTAGATTTTTCTTGTTATGCCGAGATCCGACGATCGGCGATTTTGCGGACGGACACCGACGAGCCCGGACGACGGACCGTGGGAAGGTGTACGTGAGGGGTATCGTGGAGATCAGAAACACCTCAGTGCGCGGTGCGTGGCGGTCTGTGGTCGTCTGCCATGCATGTCCGTCTGCAATATTGCCGATCGTGGGATTCCACCATAAGAAATCTTGGTTATGTCAAAGTGTTTCTGTTTGGGGTGGGAATCAAGATAAATGACAAAGCTATTTTTCATGAAGTTATTGCTTCTAGAAACCTAGATGCATCGCGTGGTCTACCTACGTTTCATTTTAGTATATTTTTTTAAATTGTTAGCTATTAAGCAAATGGCAACGGCTCTCAAAAGTCGGCGAGTCACAGAATTTTGACGCGAAATTACCTCTGTGCCTTCTTGTCACAGTCATGACGTGCAGCTGGCAACTGTTTTTTTTTAAATATTTTGTACGTGTAGTAATTATGATTAAGTATCTTTTTATATGCACTTGTTTCTGTGACAAAAAAACCTATTTTTCTTTCTATCTTTCTGTGCGAAAAATCACAGTAATTTTGACGGCAATTGAATTACAGGGATATTAAAATTTTCAACTGTACCCATTCTGTAAAGTCACATACGCATCGAAAAACTTTTCGTGCGCGCCGCCGGCGGCCATTTCGTCACCAAAAAAAAATCGTTCCCAACAATTCGAAACGATAACATTGGCATCACACGCTGTATCGTCAGTAATCGTGAACTTTATTGCCCTCCACACCCCTATAATTGCCCGCTTTCTTGTTGAAAAACACTGGCCTCTTTCCTCACAAAAATAAAATAAAAATGTTCACCAACCCTGCACACGCTACCGTATATTTGGGTAACAAACAACAGAGCTGTCTTCTCATATTTAGCCAGCAATATTTCTCGTACCCTTTGTGTACGGAACGAAATCTCGGAATAAAATCCCCGTCAGATGTAGTGAAACGTCTTCTTGTGAATTACATGGTAATTTAATCTTTGTTTCCCATGATATAAAGATCATTTTTGTTTGGGTTTGTTTTATAAAAAACAGTGTAAATGAAAGTGGACTTCATGTATCGGAGTTAAGTGTGGTTTTGGGTTTATTGGGTATTGCAATATGTAATGTTTTTACGGCAACCTGCAGTGGCTACTTGAAAGTTCTAAATCTGTCTAGAATTTGTCAGTGTTATATACTCTTTGCTTTATTTCTATTGAAATCTGTTTAAGTTTACTATAAGAAAAGTCTGCAACAAAAGTTAAACGAAACATGAAACTATGTATGAAATGATTTCTCATAATGTGGTTATGAAATGAAAAACGGTAAAATTATACGTTCACAGAAAGAAAACGTCGTAAGGCATACGTTTCAGTTTGTTTGTGACATTTAAGTATATTTTTACGTAGCCTTCGTACCTCATTCACCTGCCCTTACCCCAATTTATTTGTGGTCGGCGCAATATGTCCCTTTCTTCCATACTTCTCTATTAGCCGTCATCTCGGTAGTCACCCCCTTTCTAGCCATATCATCATTCACACAGTCCATCCATCGTTTCTTTGGTCTTCCCCTACTCTTATAGCCGCACAACTTTTCAGTCGCCGCTGCCACTTTCAGATTTCCTCTTATATACTCATTTCTTATTCTATCCATTCGTGTGACACCACACATCCCTCTTAACATTCTCATCTCAGCTGTTTAGGGGTATGAGGAACAGGGTGTAAAGTTCACTCATCCACCATAGAAAAGGGAGGTTCCTCCGACCAGACAGGTGTTGTGTCTGGCGGGCAACTGCCCAACTATTGATGTCGGGTTCTTGTATATATGTCCATTGCACGGTAAACTTTAATTGCGCGATACAGGATTTATGTGACGTCAGGTCTTTGATGCATACTTCATATGTGGAGGTGTAGATACCGCCACAGCTGCATGCAATTTTCTTTCATTCTTCCCTTTTGTGGTACCTACTTATCATGAAACATTTTCAAAATAGAAACGTTTTAGTGAGTACAGTGAAGGTTTCAAATAGCTTTGGCAAAGAGACACATTTAAACACAGACAACATAACAGGAAAACAGGAGAGTGTCCTATTAAAAGAAGATAAGACCCTAACAGACGGTACAGTATATCATTCTTGTTATTTTCTGTACGATTGCCGAAAATTAGCGAACAGCTAGAGAAAACACCTAATCATAACCAAGAGTTTCATAGAAATTGAATTATTTACTGTATATACAGGTATATTTTTGTGAAAAACCCTAATCATCATATATGCATATTGCATATACAACATACGACACAGTATAAACATAGTGAACTTGCTGTTTTTATTTCAACATCGATCTACTCTAAACAATATTATAATACAACGGGCCTCCGCAAATTAACAGGGGGCGTTCAGCTCCTTATTTTGAATCATATTCCACCGGAAATTTTCTCAGGAAAGTTTTAATTTTTTTAAATCTTGTTTTCATTTACTATTCCTTTATTTGAATGTAAAATTACATTTTCTGTACTCAGCACTCCATTTATGTAAATAAAACAGCTAAAATAAAAAAAACAGCGACACGGGCAGTGCCGCGACGTGGGTTTTGCCGCGGTAATGATACATTGCGCGTGAGGTAATACAAATCAGGTTTATTGGATTTCCATAACGTTCCTAAAATAATTTCATGTACCGGTCGTCTTACGGTACCTTTTGAATCTATAAATTGTTTCAAAATGTGTTAAACGTAAAATTTATCTTATATAATGTAATGTAATTTAAGTTACCAATGTATAATTTAATAATAATTAATTTAATTTTAATTGACTTAAATTTTTAATTTTAAGTAATAGCTATGAATGTAACAATAAATTTTACTGTGCCCTGACAGGGTCTACAACGGCTCTTAGCTCTAAGTTAACATCTTGTTTTACCTTGTGGAACGCAAATAAATGAATATGAATATGAATTATGTCTTAGTATGATTTGCTGAATTCATCCCATCAGTCTGCGGAAGGCTATCCCTAACACCCTGTATACAATATTACAAAAATAAAAAAAACATTATGAAAAGCCTGTAGGTATCCGCCATCGGTATTAACAAACTCAATCTGCAAAACCCGTATCAAACGAACCTGTTTGAGAATAAATAAAAAAACGAAAATCAAATTCAACTCCGCAAAAAAAAAACAAATGAAAGAAGACACACATATAAAAAGTGTCCTTCCAGAATCCATCACGCAATTTAAATATTTATCAAACCCATACTTTACGGTATCATTCACAAATAATGTTGCTTATTTATATCGAATCCTGTCATTTGAGTAGATAAATAAATAACATTACGCGGGCCAGTGGAGCCGAAAATTGCTGTATATACAACGTCCCCAGCGGTTTCATTTGCAAAATAATCTTTTTGGTGACTGGTACTTGCTATACAGTATATGTACCTATATTTGGTTGGAGGTCTGTTTGTTTGTGTTTATATCTAAGAACACAGAATATGTTTTGATAAAGAAGGGTTTTTGGGTTTTCATGTGAACATTGGGGTCTGTTATCTGTTATACGTTTTTCCTATATTATTTCTAGTGACTTTGGTAAAATACTATATTACTAGCTGCGCGTCGCGGTTTTACCCGCGTAAGTATTTATCCCGTGAGAATATCGGGATAAAAAGTATCCTATGTCCTATTCCAGGTCATAGTCTACTCCTGTGCTAAATTTCATCCAAATCCGTTCTGCTGTTTTAGCGTGAAAGCGTAACAAACAAACAAACTCACTTTCGCATTTATAATATTAGTTAGGATTTTAAATTATCATCAAAAACAAAGATGATCTACGATAAAAAAGCCTGATTATTTATGTATTTCGATGAGAAGTTTTCTCTGGCTATTGGCATATGAGGCATATTTTGGTGTTATTAACAGCCCGATATTAATAGAATTTATCCCAGACCTCTGAATAGGAAAATATAATATTTAACTTTATATCAACAAATGTCAACAAATATTAGATTCAAAAAATATTTAAAACCCCACGTGAACCGATTCGGATGCAAAAAACGACCTCCGTTGTATTGGGGTATCAACACATTGAGTTCTTTACAATGAATTGAAATAAAAGAAGTATGAAATTTTAAAAAAAAATAGAAAAGTGGCGCCGTAAAATGAAAGTACCGCAAAAGTCACAGGGAGTGAGGCACTCCAGATATATTTCTTACACAAAGGTCTAATACCTGCCTCATTGGTATTTTTAACGTGGGATCCTGGTCTGATCCCCAAGTCGGACAAGCGTTATCGGATTTTCTCTTACCTGGCCCGGATTTTCACCGAGTTAGACTACAATGTATTTTATAATTGTGCACACTTTATTCTTCTTTGGATTCACCCATCACCTTTCACCAAATACCAATCAATCCACAAAAGGTAAACATCGTTAGATAAAAATAAAATTTGCCAATAAAACCACCTTCATATTTTTGCTTTGCCCGTAAAACAATGAAACCTAACCCTCAGTTGCTAACAAACCTTAACAAAACACTGCTGCAACGAAAGCTGAAACGATAATTTACATAGATGATACAGCAATAGCATAGCAATCACAAGACAGATTAGTGCCAAAGTACCACTCTTCACAATGGAATCTAAAAAACTTGGGAAACATGAAGAACGATGGATGAATGACGTACCTACTCTGAGCAGATGCCAAAGATTTTATTCTGTGTAACCGAAAATCGTGCAGCCAAATAAATAAAAATCCGTTCATGCTGATTATGATGAAATTGTGGCTTATTGGTAAAGTCGAAATTTATTTATTTATTTTACAAATTATAAATTAACTTCGTGCGAATCGCTTCAAGAAAAAATAATATATTTCGAGCGAGCAAATTCGTGCGAATCACCAATACGCCGAAATTGTGACCTTTTTCCTAAATTGATCATGTTTTGTCTAACAATGGGCAGTGTAGATTGGATGCATAACGAATACTAAACACTCGTAATTCCTTTCATTATCAACTTCAGTGGTCTGATATTCTGTCTTTCTATATCTTTCTTTACTTGACTCAAAGTCATTGTTATTTTATTTATTTATTATTTATTAAAACTTTATGCACAAGTAAAAAAAAACTACTGTACAACGGCGGACTTAATGCCTGAGGCATTTTCTACCAGTCAACCTTAGGGTGATACAGAGATAGACATAGTAGGTGCAACAAAAGACAATACATATAACTTGAGAAATAATGAATACTAATTAATACATACATAGATACATACATAAATTATAAACAAAATAAACTTAGTCAGGAGAAATAACGACAGGTAGAGGAGAAAACGAATCCATCTAACGCTGGGATGATTCTGCCAACTTCTTACGAATGTGATCACGTGTTATTATTTTCTTCTACTCATGCATTAGTTTCTAATCCTATTGTTCGTAGTTAACCTTTTGTTTTAACATTATCTAGTAGCAATAACAACAACAGATGATTTATGAGGCATCTTTGTTTCTAGCTAACGCTGCTTGTCAATCAGTATTATTAACGAATTTTATGAAGGAAAAATGTATGGATGGTTTTGGTGATATTTGATCGTTGTTTTTCTTACTATTTTGATTTGAAATTGAAACATAAACAAACGCCTATTTACCAGATTACAATCTGCCTAGCCTTTTCCCAACTGTGTTGGGGTTGGCTTCCAGTCTAACCGGATACAGCTGAATACCAGTACTTTACATGGAGCGACTGCCTATTTGACCTCCACAACCCAGTAACTAGGTAATACGATACCCCTTAGTAAGACTGGTTGTCTGACTTTCGGGCTTCTGACGACCCGTAACGACTGTCAAAGATCCACAGAATGACAGCCGGGACCAACGGCTTCACGTGCTTTCCGAGGTACGGAGGAGTCTCGGTATGTATCACCTATCCACCGACCAACCCCGGCAAGCGTAGCTTAACCTGATGGATCGATTCGGTGCGGCTGTTATTACTTAGCCACGAGCTTCATTTTACAAGATTAATAAGTAGAAAAAAAAAATATGCAAGCTTTCTCACTCCACTTGTTTCTTCCACGTTCATGCATCAGGGTCATATAATATTAAGTAGTCATAATATGTGCGCCGAATGCAAGTATAATTACATTCAGGTGAATTACATTCTAGCTTTGTTTGGAAACTTGAACGTTACTATAATAATATTATGTAAAACAGGTTGGTTGTGTTTTCAACTGTTAACATTTTTGTTTATTTGTACGTTTCTAGATTTCTTAATTAGCCTCGGGCTTGTAAATGAGGACAATTTAAGGGCAAACTCGTAAGTCTAGCAGTCAGATTATAGTTTCAAACCATGACGCTTAAAACGCACTACTTAATTCTAGTCTACTTTGTTAAAACGTGTCTAGACTAAGCCTCGAGTGTAGTGACTAGTCGGCGGCAATAACTTTGCGCACCATTTTTGTTGCGCAATATGATTGAATGAGCCCTTGCACTTGCATTCAAACGATAAATGATTCTCATGCAACATGCATTAATTGGCGGCTTATGCTACAATATTTTCGCGTCAACAAGTCCAGTAAAGTATTTTATAATATTGTGTAATCCTACACGATGCAAAGAAAATACTGTGCAATAAAATTGAAACTTGCTCAAATTTTTGTTTTTGTTACTGCGCAAATTTCAAACGATCAAAAACGTTGTACATTTCACATAGTATTGCACAATAATATTGTCGGTGTAGGGGCCGCCGTGACAGACAATTTACTGGCCGCTGATGAAAACAAAGCAAATATTCCCCTTCAACTTATCCCAGTTGCTTCAATAAATAGCTTAAACCACCAAAGCCGATCAAACATCATCACTACTCAATTCTAAATCTGCCAATCACTTACAACTCCACCTACATAAATACATGCAAAAGCTACATAAATACAGCCACAGTAACAGCTAGTACGCTGCATATTTTATAAGTCCATCCATCGGCCCAAACGGAATACTAAATGTAGGTAATGAAACTGACAAAGTGATATTTGAAAGCCATTCCGGGTTTCACGTGTTTGAATTTGAACATTTTAATGTAAATGTGTGTTTTAGGAAGGTTTTAATGGAATACGTTAATTTGTTAGTGTCGTAATTAGTATAGATTAGGTTGCTAATATAGGCTGATTAACAGAAGTGCAGAAAATCTTTTGAGGAAGTTTTTTATATTTATATTTATGTATTCTTAACACAACTAAACACTTCCCGACGTCAAAAAAATATTATTAACGTTTCCAAAAGGTAACTATTTTGATAGCCCTTAATTACCTGAGCCATCTAAGTTGAAATTATTTGTTTCGTTTCGCAAACGAATAATTTCAACATGAATTAATATTTCGTAACAAGATTCTGATTTAAAAGAGTGTCCATAGAATTTCTTGTCCGTTCTTCTCCATGGGACAACCTATAAAGCTTTTGACAACTAGCTTCATCATTCTGACTAACGGACAATTCAAAAATGCCTGTTAATAATTTAATTGAGAGTTTATGCTAAACGCAATAAAACTAAAATACACTTGGGCTACCGTGTTTTCAATTACATGTTCGGTTCAATATTATCCGTATAAACTACGCTTGTAGTTCAAGTTTGACTAGCAAAACCTCGTAGTATATGTAAGTTTGACTTTGTACTTGCGGTATCCTGTTCCTGTTGCATATGGCCTTTTGGATGATTTCATGGATTTATTAAAGCCATGTATGTACTCAATAATAAAAGAATTATAATTATCGGAAAGCACGTTAAGCCGTTGGTCCCGGCTGTTATTCGTAGATTTTGGACAGTTGTTACGGTTAGTAAGAAGCCCAAAAGTCTGACAACCAGTCTTACCAAGGGGTATCATGTTACCCAGTAAATGGATTTTGGAGGTCAGATAGGCAGTCCCTCCGTATAAAATTCTGGTATTAACTTGCATCCGGTTAGACTGGAAGTTGTACCCAACTTAATTGGGAAAAAGCAGGCAGATAGTTTATTTTATGACAAAAAGTCAATATTTGACAAAAAATTAAGTGTCATGCGAAGTGTCAAGCGATTTTGAACCATTTGCGGTTCAACTATTGTTGGGTTAGTATTTTGGCTTGGCACATGCAAAAATTAGGATGATTCTATATAGGTACACGAGGGTGACTGGCTTGCTAGATTAATAGTACTATTTTGCTATCCTAACTTGAAAACTAGGCTCGTGTAATCCGGACATTAGACGCGCTACTAATTCACCATCAAACACACATTAGTCACCATCGTTCCCAAAATACTAATTAACTATATCCCTTTTAAAATTTTAACTTTTCTAATATTACCTTCACAACAAAGAATAACCTACCTACAACATTCCTCTCCATAAAACACAAAAAATATTTTACTCCCAAAAAACACGAGTGAAACTCCATTCTAAACAAAATAAAACAACTTTTTATATTCAGAAAACACTTTAACTTCTAAAATACTGTTCCCGAACTTGGCTGCCAAAATAGGTGTTTCATATAATGAGGCTTGGACCACGGTACGTCTATTAAAACTTTTCTTGTTATACCTGCATTGTGTAAACAGTTCGGTGTAGGTGGAAGTTTGAGAACCTGGACGTTGAGAGGTCAACGGCATGAGTATTATGTATTGTGTGGGCACTAGGGTTACATGTAGATTTTATTTTTATATATACGGTTAACCTAAATTCACTGAAAAGTATTAAGGCTGATAGGACACACGGCTTGCGTAACGACGCGCACGTCTACGTTACGCAAGCGATGTGTCCTGTCTCATACGGCTCCATACATCACAAGTCAGTGGTACGCGCACGTCTTACGCATCTGGTCTGCTCGAGCCTTTAATTTCTGAAGATGTTGTAGAGGAATTAGGAAAAAAGAGAAAGTTCCTCATCCTCCTTTGAATAGGGAGAATCCTCCGACCAGATGGGTGTTGTCTCTAGTGGGCTACTGTCCGCCGGATATTGTCGGGTTTGTGGATATGTTTTAATCGCGCGGATGACTGCGTGCGATCTGCTTGCGCGATGTTAGATTTTGTATGACGTCAGTTGTAATGCGTAATTCGCATGTGGCGTTAGGTATAGACGTCACAGTGTCTTTCTACCAAGTGGCTTTTTCAAAGCCATTTAAGGTGGTTGCTTTAACCTGAGTCTTCTAGTAGCATGTGATGCTTCTACTTTTTAACAAGCATGCACTATTTGCATACACCTAGTCCCAGTTTTGGACTTTAACTTCAGCCGATACGTTGATTGGTATTCTGCAGATTTAGAATATTGAATTCCCAATAAATTAAATTCCCATATATTTATCATTCAAAACAAACAATTTCTTAGAGCACTCTCTCCATTTCAATTTACAACTCTCTTCATGCAAAAATTCCCTTTATATTTATAACTCGACGAAATGTAAGTCGAAAAAAGTTCAAGGTATATTTTTGTTAAAACATCTTGTTCAGTGACTGAAAATGTTGGAGTAATTCTTCCGCACGTCTTACCCTGAACCACAGAATAGTAGGTACAGAAGGCTGGCTCCATACAACGATTGAAAACAGGCGCACGCACATAAAGACGTGGATGTACGGCGATCTGAATTTATCATAATCCCAATGTTCCCAAATGCTGGCCTCGTCTCTGTGAGAGAAGAAGTGGGCCGTAATTCACCACACAGACTCAGTGCGGATTGGTAGATGTGACATGTCTTCAAATATTTAGTTCTAGGTTTCTTCACAATGTTTTCCTTGACCGTTCTGAGAGCAGTAGTAATGAAATAATTCACACAAAGAAAAGTGCCTGCCTGGGTTCGAACCCACGACACAGAATAAGCCCACGACCAGTAACTTGTCAGCAATGGCCACCTAATCTCATTTTTATCCTAACCAAATGCCAGTCGCGAAAACGTTTTGCTCGCTGAACGCATATGGAGCCGACCTTCTGTGGATACTATTCCGTGCATTTGGTAAGTAAAACACGGTAGAGATAATGTGGAAGCAATTTTCAACAACACCTACACCAGTAACTGGTTTTTACCTGGTTGCACTGATAGGCTGTCTGGGTAGATTTAAATAATGTTTGTGGCAGCCTCGTGGCAGCAATGCTCATAAAGCAAATGGACAGATGAATATGGAGAATGGGGGAAAAATAATCTGTAATATTATTTAGAGAATGCGAGCAAACATTTATTCAAATAAATAAATGAACAAGATTTTTTTTATCCATTTTTCGTACGGAGAATAGTACGAGTACCTTATACAATCAGAGTCGCTCTCCTGATAAATCTCATCAAATAAGTCAGCTTAGTAATTATTATTTGAATAGAGTGCAGCATACTTGTTCGGGTCGGCGCAGCTGATTATCATGTTTCAGCGCAGCTGATTATCATATTCCGGCGCAGCTGATTATCATGTTTCGGCGCAGCTGATATACGTTCGATTTTGCCGCCCGACCGTATCATGCCCACCCAAAGATGTGTGTAGCCCTCTTAATTTATATTTATTTATAAAAAAGTCCAGTTTTGTTCTTTTAGTTGACCTAAAAAGTGATTTGTGCTAGATGTTATGAGCAGTAGTTTAATGCTTTTATACAACTACGGTCAGCAAAATTAGTCTACTGAGCTTGTTGATTATAAAATACGACAGTAGTTTTGTAACTCATAACTTCTGTGTGGTTTACAGTATGGGAGTTTATAAGGGATATTTATGGCTTTGTTTATTGAGTAAAATGTGTCCTGCTAGTCTTTTCTGTAAAAATTTCACCGTAAAAACTTGGGTTCCCTAGCATCACTCACGGAATGACAACACTCACTCACTCACCATCACCACAGACTCTGATGAGTCTGCTCGCTCACTGCCACTTCAAGCTCACTTCACCTAAATTTCCACGGTGACATATTTATAAAACACACCTACTGCAACTCGATTTAATAGATAACTTTTTACAAATTTTATTTACTTCCAAACTCTACATAATCTTAAATATAATATACATCTAACACTAAAATATATAAATTATGTACAAGTTTTAAAGGAAAAGATCATTGGGAATAAAAAATCGTCCGCATCGCTTTACTTTTTATTAATATTCAAATGAATAGTTTACTTCTAGCACACTATCTTCGACCTCATCACTGCTTACCATGAGGTGAGTTAGTGGACAAACACGAACCTATTAAGGGCCTATACAACCTGAAATTGCTTAGCATGATCCTCCGTTATGTCGAAAATACTGCAGCGTTAATTTTGAAATAAATATAATTATGTTAAAGTTGAGGATTTATGCTACGTACTATATTTGACGAAAACACGATTACCTACATTAAATTTTCTCGATAGATAAAAAAAATCAAAGTTTCCTCTAAACCGAACTATAAACCGCTGGTATTAAAAAAAATACTTCAAATTAGATCATGAAACTTTGCATAATCACTGAACTATCTATAAAGCAGGTCTTATGTTTTATATTGTGTATATGTATTGTGTATTTTTTTAAATTACCATTATTATCATCGTAACAAGCAATTACCGAAACTTCGAGTCTTGGAGCCGCCAGCGCCCCACTTCGTCCCGCTCTCACTCAGTCCGCGAGTAGTATGGTGCGAGCGAGATATAAAGTGAATTTAAGCAGAGGTAGTATAGGCTCATAAATAAAATAAAATACAGGACAGTGCTATAAGAAAAAAAACCTTTTTGCTAACCATATACCAGCTTTGGTTTGAGTCTATAAAAATTAACATGGATGTCAAAGCTGAATTTATAATGCCCGAAAAACATGTCAACTCGTCTACATCAACAAAATTTCAACTAAAAGCTGAAATTGTTTGGTCATACACGGGTAAACGTAGCCCGCTTTTTCATTTAAAATTAGCATCTAAATCCGTTGAGGCATCAGATCCGCTGCATAACTCCGAACAACTTGTTATGTTGCAAAAATACGGAGCTTCCAATTATTGTGAACTATATTCCACGATTTCGCTTGCTTGAGTTTAAAATGGCGTCCACCATGTTTTAGTTAGCTTCTGGTTTTTTGTTGGTTTTTAAATAGAATATTCTTTGCTTTGGTGCTTTTTAAACTGACTACGGTGAATTGATATATGGGTCAATGATTTTTTTTCTTTTTTGCAGACCTTTAATGGGTTCTCTTTATTAGAAATGTGAAAGTAGTTTTTTTTGGTATGTTACCTTTTCACACATTAACCGCTGAACGGATTTCGAGAAACCCATGACCTGGGTACAAGACCAGGGTTAGGACACGTGATACTTTTTATCACAGTAATATTCCCGTGATATAATTTCGGACCACCACGCGGATTTTAATTATTGAATATTTTTTCAAGCTGAATCGTCGAGTTCTTAATTATTCCAGGAGTTTCCAATTATTACAAATCACCTCAAAAACATACCTAAATCATTTCCAACTTTCTGACTGCAATAATAACAGACCTCAACCCGCCCGCAACAGACCTGCGTCCAGCGCTCGGTGTGGCAACACGTCGTGTTCTGGTTTGTAATTGGTCAATCGTCATCCTGAGGATGTCTCGTTGAGAGGTGAAACACGTGTCGATTTCTTACAGGTTTTTTTATGACTCTTGAAGAATAGTTAAGCGGAATAGGTTACTAAATATATCTACATCTATTGTATTTTAACAGACCTCAACTTCAATATATCGATGCTCACGTTACGGAGCGAAGCAGAGGCAGATAGTGATATCCAATTTACAAGCCTGTTGGTTCGTGTTGAGCTTACAGACGGACAAAGCAGATATAGAGTCGGTGATGTGGAAAATAACATAGGATGGGCGTAATAACTATTTCATATACCTTTTGAGGGTTCTGTTTTGAAGGATTCTTTTGGGTAAAATATGATATTTTTCTATGATTTTGATTTTGAATTAGATTCTAATGTTACATTAAAAATATTAGGTATCTTTATAGTGGGATGTAAAGCATTTACCGCAATTAGAGGTTATCAGTGTCCAAATAACGATATTGAAGTATATCTGGTGCCATATTATGAAGTAATGCCACCATTTTTCCAGTGTGAGAGAGAGACGGAGCTAGACAAGTCCGATAGCACCATCCCATTTTCGCAGTGGAATAATGATGGCATTAATACTTCATAATACAACCCCTGACCAGCTTACGTTGGGCAGTTAGCGCGGTTACCAACCACGCTGATCTTCTTTTGAACTAGTATCTTAAAGCTGTTGCTGATACGAGATATGAAGTATCACACATTGTAATGATTCATAAAACGTAAGAGAAATAAACCAGAAGTAATGTACCTGCGGTCAAACACAGTCTAGAATCACAAAAACTGCAAAGTTCCAGGAAAATACATCACTTAAGAACCTAAGTAGGTACTTCAACAACAATATTTTTTGTTTTTATATTAGTGTTGATTTTGTGTAATAATTTTGATTTTGTTTTTAATTTTAATTATGTTTTAATTCAATTTTGATTTTGTTTTTTTTTTAATTTAATTTTGTTTGCATTTTTAATTTTTGATTTTCTTCTCTCGGTGAGTATACTCATCACCTAATTTAATAGCCGTTCAACTTCAATAATTATGCATGATGTGCTTACCTATAAGAAATTGGTACACTAGTTTATAAGTCTATTGGATGTATCATATCATTGTATCAGTGTATTCAATTGTTGGTGAGCAAAATAAATAAAATAAAATAAAAAATAAAATAAAACAAATACTTAGCACCATTTTTAACCGACTTTTCAAAAAGAAGGTTCTCAATTCGTATGTATGTTTTTTTTTGTGTGTATGTTACGCGAATGCCCCGCCAATTATGAATCGATTTTGATGATTCTTTTTTGGTAGGTCATGCTTCCGAGGTGGTCCCATATAAATTTTATTAACTTTGCTTTCGTATTTTTGAGTTAGCTTCAATATTACGTATTTTTCCCACTAAATATTATCTAGACGATGTTTTAAGTGACTTTGTCACTATTATTTACATAGCAGGTAGTGGTATTCGAATTTGTGTGGGTTATGTACCACAACTAAAAAGTGAAAAATAAAAACTTTTTACAAAAACAAAACAACCGACTTCCAAAAAAAAAACAAAAAAGAAGGAAGAAGAAACGAAAATTGAAAAGTAAAAACACCGACTTCCGAAATTAAAGTTATTTTTCACATTTCTTGTTTTTTTTGGAAGTCAAATGTTTTTTTGCTTGTTATAGGGTTATTTCTCGTAATTTGTAAAAAATAATCTAAATCTGCGAAATCTTCCTCTAACATCTTTTATAATCGTATATTCCGCGCCAGTGGCTCGCACGCACCCACTTGTTACCTACTCTGTCCACTTCTGAGTTAATTCATGCGTTTAGAGATGTTATAACCTCAGATTTATTTTTCTATTTTAACAAAACAGCCATGGAGTAATGTATTTTTTTTTTGTTGAGTTGAGTTTACAAAGCATTTTAGTCCATAAAGGTTATCCCTTGGAATCACGGTATCCCTTGGAACCACAAGCACTTTTCCCGCGGCTTCGCCCGCGTGTATGTCGGTTATTATATACCAAAACCTTTCTCGAGAACCACTCTATCCATTGGTGAAAACAACATGAAAATCGGTGCAGTTGTTTTTGAGTTTATCGTGAACAGATAGACAGACAGACGCGGCGGAGGACTTTGTTTTATAACATGTAAGGATAATCTTTGTAAAATACTTAAACACAACTAGCAAAATGTGGATGTAATAGTACACCTCTGCGTTATCCTTCGGGAATAACAAGCGTTATGTTCATGTTCATATTAATTCTGAACGTAGAACATATCGAAACTGATTAATTACTTACAAATGTTCAAGAACAATAGGTACTACCACCATTGTAGTTTCCCACCCCCGGAAAGAGCCAACTGTGTTAATTTTCCGTAAACTACACGCCATCTTAACCACAGGAGCCACGTTTCTGAACAACACAACTGTGGTAACGCGTGCTTCGGAAACAAGCCCCTGAAGCGATATGACGTATGTAAGTTGTGACGTCAGAGCTTAGTACAGATGTAGCTGGGTCTCTACAAATATTGTAAACTTAATCTTCACGGGAATTAATGTAATCACGTCTAGGTACTAGGTTATATAGATACGGATAGTCTTTTAGGGGTATGAGGAACAGGGTGTAAAGTTCACTCATCCACCATAGAAAAGGGAGGATCCTCCAACCAGACGGGTGTTGTGTCTGGCGGGCAACTGCCCAATGGTTGATATTGGATTTTTGTATATATGTTCACTGCACGGTAAACTCTAATTGCAGGATTTTTGTGACGTCAGGATTTTTGTGTGACGTCAGGTCTTTGATGCGTAGTTCGAATGTGGCGATGTAGGTACCGCCACAGTCTTGCTTTTGATCACTATTTATAGTCAAGGCAGGCAATTCCAGGCTACTTAAAAATTAAGTGACGTTCTTCAAAAACTATGTAGGTAAAATATTTAAAATCTAGTTTCGATGGCACACGCATTTGTATTCCCCGTATATTGTGTAGGCACTTAGAGCGCTACAAGGTTGTTTTAGCGCATGGTCCAATTCGGAACTAATGCCGCCATCTTGTTTTTTGAATACATTTCAAGTGACATTTCACAAAACAATTACAACTGTCAACGTCATTCGAGTGCCAAAAAATCCTTGTAGCAGGTGTGGTATTTATGCAAACGCCATCTTTATGAAAATCCCAATTAAAAAGTTTGATAAATATCGAAAAAAACGGGCCAATACGCCCGCGCCGTGGAGTTTCCGCTTCATTGAACTAGAAGCCCAGTTCATATCTGCCGACACTTACCGGAAAATGCATAACCCAGAATTTAAATAAACCTTTTGAGTTTCGTCATTCGCAAAAAGTAAATTAGAAGAAAATATTTTTGTATTTAGGTCAATTAGAATGGGTAGTAAACACATTTCGTTTAGCGAGTCTAAAGTTGTAGTGTTTTGCAGTATCACATTATTTTTTAAACAAGCAAATGTGTCCTGGTCTAGTTATTATTATTATTTAAGTGATTTGTCTTTTACTATAGTTACTCTGCAGCATAACCAAAATAAAAACACGATTGAATTCCGAATTTCTCAACAAATAAAAAAAATTACATACTATGTTTTTTTGTTGTTTTACTCGGGTAGACTATACAGGGTTTCGCATTGCTTTTTCAACGATTTTGAAGTTGCGTATCAGATTTTAAAGTCAGCATGCATAATCCAGAATTTAATAAAAACCTATTGGATTTGGCAACGAATTTTCACTAACAAAAATACTTACTATATTTTTTGTCATTTAGGTTCGGTATAGATTTAGGTTTCGTTGTCAACGAGTTTGAAATAGCTTTCGAAGTATCACATTTCAAAATTAATATTGAAATAACTTGGAATTGAAGTTCTGTAATAGAATCAATAATCGACCAAATAATTTTTCAATTTGTGCCATTCCACAGCTCTAAATAATAAACATTATACAGAATATTATGTCATATCAATAATACTAGTATTCAGCTACAACTGTGTTGGGGTCTAACCAGGGGTAGTATTATGAAGTACTAATGCCATCATTATTCCTCTGCGAAAACGGGGTGGTGCTAGCGGCCTTGTCTAGCTCCGTCTCTCTCTCACACTGGAAAAATGGTGGCACTAATACTTCATAATCCGGCACCTTTTTTTTTTAATGGTTGGAATTCATCCAATGACTTCTCCCGCTCTGGGCGGAGCGGAAGGGCGTGTCAGACTTTTACTGACTAAAACCCACCCGTGTTCCTTCAGTTGCCTTTTGCCAAGGTCCCGGTATCCCTTTCGGACTTTCCCGCAACCCTGGCAGGCATTGGTCCTACCGACCCCGTCAATTATGCTGACATCTCTTTGAGGCGCGCGTGGAACACGTCGTGCCATCGACCCGGGCCTGGTCCTTATCGGACGGCGAGCTACCCATTGCTCGCCGTCCGCAAGCCCGCGCATATGGTGGCCGGGAATCCGCCTGGGATTCCCGACACCCAGGGAGTCTCCAGGGGCGGCGGTTAGGGGCGTGAAGGCGCAAACTTTGCCTCTCCCTCACGCGTTCCGCTTCCTCCTTCGCGAGCATTACTGTTTCACAGAAGGAGGTGACGGCTTCCCATGCCCTCTCGCTCCGTACCATGGCCTGGACCAGGGCCGGACGCGAGAGGTCATT
The DNA here is from genome assembly GCA_949152455.1 of Lithophane leautieri. Classification (NCBI taxonomy): domain Eukaryota; kingdom Metazoa; phylum Arthropoda; class Insecta; order Lepidoptera; family Noctuidae; genus Lithophane; species Lithophane leautieri. Next base: position 3,540,928 of record OX424482.1, on the reverse strand, counting down.
GCCGCCAATCGCCTCCGCGAGGACACGGCGCTTTCTCCCGCCTAATACTACACAGGAAATAATACGGCACCTGAGGTTAGACTGGAAGCCAGGCAGATGATGACACGAGTCTTATCAAAATTCATAAAAATAATACAGTAACTATAGTGTTTCCTTGAATTATTTCTTGAATAGCTTTATCTTTTCTTGAATATACAAATTCTACAAGCCAAATAAATAAATGCTTACAATATTCCTCTGCATAGCATAAAATCCTAATATTCCGACTTACTACTCTATACTTAAGGCTGTGTTGCACTTATATCTTGCATAAAGCCCAATATGCACTGAATTATGAATTATTCAAGCCACCGGCTCTGTGGCGCCCTCACGCGGCGGCTGGTGGCATCTCCCATAATTTCGTCCTTTCAACCAGAGATTTAAAACGTTACTCAAAATAGAGGTACGATAACGTTACATAATAGTGTTATGTGTAGTTCCAGTAACCATTTATGAACTAATTTCTTGGCAATATACCGAAAATCTATCGGAACGAAATCTTCAACTATTAATTTAGTTACCATCCGGGTGGAACGGTAGAAATGATGGTTATTGGAAGTATACGTAACGTTATTTTATCGTTATTTCATAACGTTATAAGTCCCTGCTTTCAAGTCTATCGTATATGAAATGGGTGCTTATTTCGAAATTATGAGATGGTGTTTAGTGCGGGCACCGTTATATTTTATTTATACGGAATTGTATTCGAGGAGCTCGTGGCTACGTAATAACAGCCGCACGGGTCGATCCATCAGGTTAAGCTACGCTTGCCGGGGTTGGTTCGTGGATGGGTGACCATCTTTACATACCGAGACTCCTCCGTGCCTCGGAAAGCACGTTAAGCCGTTGGTCCCGGCTGTCATTTGTGGATCTTTGACAGTCCTTACGGGTCGTCAGAAGACCGAAAGTCTGACAACCAGTCTTACCAAGGGGTATCGTATTACCCAGTTACTGGGTTGTGGATGTCAGATAGGCAGTCGCTCCATGTAAAATACTGATATTCAGCTGCATCCGGTTAGACTAGAAGCCGACCCCAACATAGTTGGGAAAAGGCTAGGCAGATGATGACAGAATTGTATTCGGTATATTTGATACTTTTGCAGTACAATAGTTGACCCATTATAACTCTCAAGCACAACAGGTGACAGGGGGGCATAGCCGCTTCTCATAAAGAGATAATTCACGCACGCTTTGCTCAGTAATGAACTACATTAACAAAAAAAAAACATAAAAAGTTTTAAAATAATTACGAAAACCTTTGTGTATGAACCTTTGATTAATATTACTATATTTATTTGACTCAAAAGTGTGCTCACACATAATAAAATTGAAATAATAGGTAATGAAAAAAAGTTTTTTTTTTTTAAATTCTTATTTTCTCGAAGCAATTCGGGCAAATATTTCGTTCGCTGTTCACTTATAAATTAATACAATGTATGCAAAGATTTTATGTTCCGAGTTCGTGCATGGCTACAAATACTTCATGAAATACAAATTCTACTTCTTCATGAAAGAAAAAGATTCGCGTCGAATACAATATCCTCCGTTTTTTCGAAGTCTAGTTTAAAAGAGTTAAAATTATTTTACTTCCTCATTGGTTTAGTAGTCGTAACGAGACTGCTGAACAGGGGTCCTGGGTCCACAGTTCCGGGTGGGGCAAGCTGTTAGTGCAGGCAGGTTTTAGTAGGATGCACAATAAAATGCGATGTATATTAAACTGTGTAATCATCAGTTATAAAATAAATTTTTTTGAGTAAAGAGAAAGATTTGTACGGCGCGTGCGGTGTCTATGTTCGCACTAGAGGTCGCCGGCGGCGCCGCGCAAGCCACACACACTGACGTTCGCGCGAGTGGGGAGCGTTCCTTGCAAGCTTCAAGCCTGTCACTCGCTTATAGCGTTTTGTTAACACTGTTATTGGATTTTATCAATTAGAAAATTATTAGTAGCCGTCTGGTATTGTGCCCAATTAATGTCACAAAACATAGAACCTGTAACGGCTGTAAAGCCTCGTGCAGATAGGCGCGACGCCACTCTAACAAAACTTCACGGTATAAAAATTACTGGTGTCGCGTCGCGCCAGTCTGCACGAGGCTTAACACTGACTGTGCGTGTTTCCTACAACTCCGCCCTTTCAGACAATATACGTTTGATGTTACGTAGAGTTTTAATCTTGCCTTTCACTTCATTGGCTTCAAAATGACAAGGACAAAGTTTATTTCCAAAGCGTATATACATTGAGATATCTTTTTGAGACTCAATTCACTCGTGTGTCAAATATGAGTCCCTGACATAGATCCGAAAGTTATTGAAATAAGCCTTGAAAAATAAACTTTTTTCTATAAAAGAAATGATTTTTTTTTAAATTATTATTTATTATACTAGACTTTTGTGATTTTTCTAGCCAATTGGTCCTGACCCCTCAACACACAGAGAATGAATTTCATGAGTAGTCTTCTAAAATTGTACTTTCACAATCCACATTTTCAATATTTTGACAATTCACTGGTTTGAAATAATGGATATTGAGTTCGATGATACCAACTGAAAAAATATAAAATATAGGTTATACCTGTATATTTTCGTTTTAATAATACTTACCTAATACCGAAATCCCACGATCCGCGATTTTGCGGACGGACACCGACGAGCCAGGACGACCGACGGACCGGAAGGTGTACGTGCGGGGGGTATCGCAGACAATGTGGTGGTCTGCCGTGCGTGTCCGTCTGCAATATTGCCGATCGTGGCATTCCACCATAACAGGGATTGAAATGGAAATAATATCAGAGGCGTTACAGTTTTGTTTTATTAAATAAACTTAAGGATGCTGTTATTCTTTCAATGTAAAACTTTTTTCTGGTGTAGACCCTTATTTTAAAAGGGAATCCTCCGACCAGATGGGTGTCAAGTCTGGGTGTTAACTGCCCAACGATTGATGTCGAGTTCTTGTATTATGTTGATCACGCGGCGGTAAACTCTAATTGCGCGATTCAGGATTTTGTGTGACGTCAGATTTTTTATACGTATTATTTTATATGTATTTTGAGTTGTTTTTTTTTCTAAAAAAAAGTGCTTTCGTTTAACCACTTAGCATACAAGTCGAATGATGCTTTTTATCACCATGTATAGATATTTTAATTAAAGTCGCCTTTCATGTCTGTCTATGTGAATACATTGTTTTTCTAAACTTCACAATGGATTATGATGATACATATTTTTTAGAGAATTTAGTCCGAAAAGTTTCAAATTCAAAATTCAAATTCAAAATCATTTATTTGCAAACATGGGTAAACAAAAGTGCAGATATTATACAGTAATAATTTTATATCACAATTTAGGTAACAACATACTTTAGCTTTTGGCATGCAAAGTACACATTAAAAAAAAATTAAACTATACAGAATATAAATTAAGAATGAGATCAAACAAACTTGTTTAAAAATAAAATATAGAAATAAATGCTATATTTTGTCCTGCAAATATTCAAAGGTTTATTTATTTATTTATTTATTATTTATTAAAACTTTATGCACAAGTAAAAAAAAAAACTACTGTACAACGGCGGACTTAATGCCTGAGGCATTTTCTACCAGTCAACCTTAGTTTATGTGTATAATACATGCATATCATTAAACTTACATAATTATATTATCATAAGTCTTAATAACCGTACGAAACAGAGACGGGCCGCTAGAATCACATAAAAAATAGCCATAAAGAGAAAGCCTATTAAGAAGTTCATTACGCAGATGTTATTAACGTCATCACTCCTTTGAATCAGAAGTGGCAATAGGGAATATGCATGTAATTCAAATAAGGGTCAAGTTTTTTTTTTATAAACTATGTTACTTCTGAATTATGCCTCCATCAATATTTTTGAATAAAATTTCTTTTTGAGCGAGATTTTTTAATTTTAAAGTGACAAATAGCTGCGGGTAATTCAAATACTTGCAAAGCTAAGAGCGGATGTGACGTAACAATCTAGCACAACAATCAAAATGTCAATGTCAAGTCAATCAACAAGTGTCAAGTCAATGTCAAACACTCCTACAAAATGGTTTGTTTGACATTGACTTAACAGTTGCTTGTTTGTTTTCATAGAATGTGACGTCACAACACCAAGCGCGGCAAATGGAGGGCGTTTGAATAGCGCAGATCGGTTGGATATTAAAAAAAAATAATTAAGTACTTTAAATTGCTTTTTTTCCGTCAATTTTTTTAACTATTATTTGACGATGTAAACTATCGAATAAAAATACATGCATATTCCCTATTATCATTGGCATTTGGATCACGCCTGGGACAGTAAGAATATGGCACCAATCCACAGTCAGACCCTACCAAGTACAGTTCAACCTCTCAGTTCAAAGACCGATCCCCGTCTTTACCATACTAGTCCCCCGCAAAGAGTTTTAACTCCACCCTTACAACATATCAATATGATTTCATATCGTAGTATAATTTCATCCTGTGTAGTCTGCTAACACAATATCCTCGTATGTATGCATCGAACTGTACGAGCGTGTGCAATCGGTTGCGAAGTTATGAGCTTTGACATTTGGCTCTGGCCGCTGAGAGAGTTATCTGGCAGAAATATTATCTGATAAAATAAAAAATTTAAATTGAAAAGTATGATTTTATGCATCATGTCAAGCGGCGCCGGCGTAGCGTCGTAGCGCGTAGTGTCGTAGCGTGTAGCATCGTAGCAGATAGCGGCCATATTGAATTTAAAGTTTAGTCTTAATATTGCCTTCTACAGCGAACAGAGACAAGACAAGACAACTTCCTACAAAAAAAAACAACCGACTTCTAAAAACAAAACACTAAAAAGCGAAAAATAACTTTAATTTCGGAATTCGGTATCTTTGCTTTTCAATTATCGTTTTTTGCCACCGACTTCCGAAATTAAAGTTATTTATCACAATGTAGTATATTTTTTTAAGTCGGTTTTTTTTTTGTAAAAAGTTTTATTTTTACTTCTTAGTTGTGGTACCTACCTACTGCACACAAATTCGAATACCACTACCTGCTATGTAAATAACAGTGACGGAGTCAAATAAGATATCGTCTACATAGACTAAGTGGGAAAATACGTAATTATTGAAGCTAATTCAAAAACTACGCAGGCAAAGTTTATATGGGACCACCTCGGAAGCATGACCTACCAAACAAAAAAGAATCATCAAAATCGATTCATAATTGACGGAGTAATCGCGGAACAAATATACAAAAAAAAAAAAAACGTACAGACGAATTGAGAACCTCCTCCATTTTGAAGAAATCGGTTAAAAACCATTATAATAAATGATAAAAGGTCGCCTTTTGAGTCTACCCGTTCGTCAGCTCAGTTTTTCTAAACTACACAATAGATTATTTTGATGAATTTCTCATCATTATTGATATACAGGGTGTAAGGGTGAACACCGTTATCCATGAAACCAGTGGTTTGGTGGCATTTATAGAACGTAAAATCAATGGAAAATGACGATTTTTAAATTACTTTTTACCCCTAGAGTATTTCACCCTTTTACCTATGCGCTAGGGCAACGAACTTGCGTCTCAACACGGGTGGGGGGCGCGGGACGTGACCTGACCGGCCGAGAGCGCGACCCCTCTCTCAGTCAGTCAGCTGTTTCGCTAGCGAGCACCGACACCGTGCTCGCTAGCGAAACTTTCGCATGGAAACATTTTAAAATCTTTTAATGAAAATAATGTTTTTTTTTGTTGTTACTCGGTCATATATTTTTATATTTAAGTCAACTACCCATGGTTTGAATGACAAGAGTGTTTACCCTTACACCTTGTTTAGGCGGTTCGTTAGTGTAGAATAATTAGTGAGCCCTGCACTGCAATCACAAACTATTGTGACTAAATAGGCTGACAAAAGTGGTTATCATTTTCTCTATACAGGGTGTAACAAAAACCCTGTCCGATCCGTGAGGGTGTTGTTAAGAATCATACTGAGAGTCTATTTATGTGGTTTTTATTTTCAATCGGGAATTTTACCGGTTTATTTCATGGGGCGCGGGCGGCCGTCGTCGTCTAGCGGGTGTTGACAAGTCATATCATATGACCTCTGCAGAAAATTTGCTAATTTATATTGAAATTGGGGTAATTTTGGTACTAAAAATGGTAATTTCAAATTGCAATAACTTTTTTATTTTCAATTAAAAAAAAACTTTTTTTTTTTCTGGTAATGTCATTGCAGTACCTTTGTGCTTCTATCGGATCGGGCAGGGTTTTTATTATAGGCTGTATATCTAAATTGCCAAGGCACTCGTACACACATACATTGCCAACTAAGGTTGGCAATATATGTGTGTAAGGGGACGAAGTTGAAATATCTCATGTGCCTTTCAAATGCTGCCTTGCCTTCTTATGCTGTTTGTACGCAACTAACCTTTTTACATCCACCTTTTCAGTGCCCCAGCAGTTTGTATATGAAACGTATGATAAAAAACACGTTCTGTTTTGATCCTAATATTACATTTTTATCATATTTCTGTATCTACACGATGGGATGTAAGGATGATGCAATGGATAAGAAAGGATAATTTAATATTCATCAATCCAGATCACAGACGTCTTTTTATTTATATTTTACTAGCTGTTGCCCGCGATTTATTCTGCAATCCAGGATAAAAAGTAGCATATGTCCTTTTCCAGGTCATGGCCTACCCATGTGCCAAATTTCATTCAAATCCGTTCCGCCGTTTTAGCGTGAAAGTGTAATAAACAAACAAACACACTGTCGCATTTATAATATTACTAGATGCGCCCCGCGGTTTCACTCGCGTAAGTCTCGATCCCGTGAGAGTATCGGGATAAAAAGTATCCTATGTGTTAATCCAGGTTTGAAACTATCTGTTCGCCAAATTTTATCCAAATCAGACAGTTCAACAACATTCATTGCGTTATTTACGTTGTGGAGCAGATTTTTTTTTTCAAACTTATGAAGCAATGGATTAGATATTTGTTTCAAACTGATTCAGATTGTGGATCGTGTATTACGCAATTAGGGTGCAGGTTATAAACTATCTGTGTGCCTTTCATCCATATCCGTTGGGCCGTTTTTGCGCCAATCCGAAACAAACATCCAAATAAACAGACAAACGGACAAAAATACTTAAAAATATATTTTCGGCATCAGACTCATTCCCACACCTCGTACTAATTACTTATTTTCAAAGTATTTAATGTACAGTTTTGACTTAGTTACTATTTTATTATGTATCCCATTTTCCGCAACACGGGCAATATTTCCGTTTTTTTATTGATGAAAAACATATCTGCGGGCTGCTACAACATAATGATAATAATTATGTAGTCGATGGTTTAAATATTATTGTATCATTACATAACGAAGGTATTATTCAAGTTAAGTCAGTTGTTAACTTACAAAACCCTGAAACACGTACATTACATTTTTTTGTTTTAAGTATTAGTACCTACCGTAACAAATTTTGAGTTAATCCGACAGCGCGTAAAAATTTTTACTTACTTACTTTGCCACCCCGTTATTGGTCTATGTGAAGGATTGCTTAAAAAACTAAAAGTGACAATCTTCATTATTTACTGTGGCAAGTATTGCCAAGTTTCAAGTTTAATAACTAAAGGCATAAGGGCGACTTTCCAAAAACCCTTTCTTAGTGGATTCCTACGTCCTAATAACTATCTGTGTGCCAAATTTCAGCCCAATCCGTTTAGTGGTTTGAGCTGTGACGTAGACTACCCATTTTCACCCCGTTAGGGGTACATTTGAAAAACCCTGATACACATTATTCTTCATTTTTCGTTTTAAGTATAAATACTGAGTTTCGAGTTAATCGGACAGCACGTTAAAATTCTTCTATACAAAATTTGACACCCCCCAATCCTCGTTTAGGAGGTAGTTTATTTATAAAAACTAAAAATGACAAACTTTATAATTTACTTCGATAAGTATTCGTGCCAAGTTTCAAGTCTATTAACTCAAGGAGTAAGATTTTTCATACAAACGAAATCCCACCTTTTCATCCCTTTAAAGCTAGAATTTTCCAAAAACCCTTTCTTAATGCACGCCTAGGTCCTAATAACTTAGTGTGTGCCAAATTTCAGCCCAATCCTTTTAGTGGTTTGAGCTGTGACGTAGACTACAAATTTTCACCCCGTTAATGGTACATTTTTGAAAAACCTGTATACAATTCATCTTTATTTTTGGTTTTAAGTATAAATACTGAGTTTCGAGTTAATCGGACAGCACGTTAAAATTCTTCTATACAAACTTTGACACCCCCCAATCTTCGTTTAGGGGGTAGTTTATAAAAACTAAAATTGACAAACTTTATAATTTACTTAGATAAGTATTGCTGCTAAGTTTCAAGTCTATTAACTCAAGGAATAAGATTTTTAATATTAACGAAATCTCCCGGTTTCACCCTCTTAGCGGTGGAATTTCGAAAAATCGTTCCTTAGTGGTACCTTAATCTTCAGGAAGAACACACCCTCCAAATTTCATGTCTCTAGGACCAGCGCAGCGGTTTAGGCTGTACGTTGATATCTCAGTCACCCTTGCCTTGTATATAGATTCATCATTAAAATAAAATAAACTTTGACTTTGCAATGTCAATTCTAATGACTCGACTTTGTATATAGGTATGTTTTGTTCCAAGTTCTAATTCATATAATTGAATTTTTACTGAGGCATAGTATGTAAGACTATTGTGTGTTCGATGTACTGAAAATAAATCTTATAGTATTCGAAGTAAGAAGACCGGGGAAATATGACTTGATTGAATACCTGTCGGTCTTCCTGGTTTTCCTTAAGGGTATTTTCTATCTATAAAGGTTCATCATTAACCAAATCGGACAGATTTATATGAAACGAAATTTTGATAGCTGCTTCGCCCGTGTAGATGTCTAAAATTAACCTATGGGAACCTACTACCGGGATAAAAAGTATCCTATGTGTTAATCCAGGTTATAAACTATGTGTTTGCCAAATTTCATCCAAATCCGTTCAGCCGTTTTTGCGTGATTGAGGAACAAACATCCAAACACACAAACACACAAACACACAAACTTTCACATTTATAATATTAGTAGGATTAGTAGGAGTAGGATATAGGTAGTTAGTATCTGGAAAATTATTGAAGTGGAAAGCCATCAAAAGTAAATTATTCATGCATGTTTTACCGAAAAATTTGACTCTTCAGCTGCATTCAAAAAGTGTAGGTACAAGGCAGTACAAGATAATAATAATATAATGTCATAATAATATAAGTACTGTCTGTTCCAAATGTATTTTCTGAAAATGTAAACAAGTGGATCAGGAAACATACCCGTGGATGCTAATTTGTGGTACCACTAACAAATTGAATGCTTTTGATTATTTGAAAGCTTAAATTCAAAATTCTTTGCTTATTTTGAATCGCCATAAAGATGTTTTTTATTTCACAAAGGTTAATTTTATAACATCAATTTTCGTAAATTAAATAATTGTTGGATTTTTTTCCAACAGTTGGTGAGATATCAAATTAAAAAAATCGAACTATAGATGAATATGATTTGTTTACACTTTCATCAGATACTTTTGGAACAGACAGTAAGTAAAACGTTTAGATTAATCCAAAACGTATCCCAACCAAAACAGAGTAAATTACACAACTCAGAGGCGTTGGAGCGTACGCCATGAATCATTACCGTTATACGTAAAACAAAACAAACGACTATTTACCGACCAACAACAAAAGGCGTACCAATAAATAGGTGCTTCTGTTACACCGAAGAGAGCGAGCGAAGGAGGATTTAAACCAAAAACAAAAGACTTTTGTGAATAAATTATTTGAGTTGTGTGTGTCATGATGATCATGAGTGCTTCTTTGCAACTCAAACAAACAATTTTTGATCATGATATTTATAAAAACTAACCAAGTTTTAGGCATTTGTTATTTTGGAAATAAAGAGAGAAAAATGGTTTAATCGAACATAAAATACACACTAACAAAGTAGCAAAAAGCTTTTGTTTGGAAGGTATGGTAAGTACGGTTTGGCTTGTAAATTACGAGCTTATAAAACCATTCTTGTAAGTAAGCAATTTAATTTTTCAACACGTTATCGACTCCTTTAAAGGTAGTGCAGGTGTCCAGACGCCATTGACAGTTCATCGTTTGGCTTTTTGCTAACCTAACAAAAAAATCAATTCGCCGACTTTCGTGAGAAATCGAGCCACATTTTTAGAAAAAAAATATATTTAATAATATTTCGGCCACAGTGTAACAAGCATCCACTCAAAATCGGTGACGCGAAGTAAAGCCCACTCACACGGCCGGTGTCATGACCAGATTATTTATTGCCATTGTTTATCTCCGGGAGCCGACTCAAATGTCAGAATTTAGTACGACAGAGTGTAGCCCGCCTAACTCCCGTATAGTTTGTATGTAGAACGAGATTTGTTCAGAGAAGTTTTTTCTTTTTTTCTGTTTGTATGTAGACCGAGGTTTGTTCAGAAAAGTTTTTTCTGTTTGTATGGTTTTTTGTTGTATTTGTGTGAGAGTGTAAAATGTCGCACGTGTATTGCTAGATGGACTATTATTTTGCAACCATTTATAAACGGTGTTTAAGCTTAGAATTGAGGAGCTTTTGACTAAGTAATATCAGTCGCACGGGTCGATCGATCAGGTTAAGCTACGCTTTCCGCGGTTGGTCCGTGGATGGGTGACCATCTTTACATACCAACAACCCTCCGTGCCTCGGAAAGCATGTTAAGCCGTTGGCCCTACTGTCATTTGATCTACAAATGACAGTGGGACCAACGGCTTACGGTTGTTACTTGACAGCTGTTACAGGTCATCAGAAGCCCGAAAGTCTGACAACCGGTCTTACCATGGGGTATCGTGTTACCCAGTAACTGGGTTGTGGAGGTCAGATAAGCAGTCGCTCCATGTAAAATACTGGTATTCAGCTGCATCCGGTTAGACTGGAAGCCGACCCCAACATAGTTGAGAAAAGGCTACGCAAATGATGATGAATTTTGCGATAACTATCTAACTATAGATCGCAAAGATTTCATTCTTTCTCATTCTTCTCTCATGCTATTCTATTTCTCACCTTTATGAGAAAAATGTATAACTTTGTAGGTAGGTATTGTAGAACTCCGAGATGAGCCTATGATACCGCGGCTAATAAAACACTATATTATGATAGCAATAGATAATTATTCCTATAAAGGAGCTACGAATTTCATTATTATTTTACTAATAATATCTGGCTCCCGCCCTGACAGCTCGCAGGCCCCAGTCCTCTGTTTTTACCTATTCTTAATACAAATCTAACGTTTGTCTCCTAAACCTGCCTTCAACTTGAAAGCACTAAGGTTTTAGTCTAAAGCCATGCAGAGTAAAGCCTCTACAGTACCTACCTAAAAAGAACCGATGGTCAGCAAGATAGGTCATGTGACTGACTGCCCAAAACACCTGACATATATTTTAGTATCATCACTCGTAGGGGCTTGTTTATTATGAATCTTAAGAATAGCAGGCTTACAACTTGTTATACCTCTAAATAAATTATTCAACATAGGAACTTCAACCAACGTTGTCAAAAAAATACGGGACGAGAGCTATTGGCAGCATCTACAACGCGACATGCGAACTATGCATCACATGTGATGCGTAGGTCGATTTTGCATGGCGTCAGTGCACTGACGCAATACAAAATCCTGCATCGCGCAAGCACTGTTTACCGCGCGACGAGTTTATACACAACGTCCCGGCACCAATCTTTCGGCAGCTGCCCACCAGACACGACACCCGTCTGGTCGGAGGATCCTCCCTTTTCTATACAGGATGAGTAAAATTTACACCCTGTTCCTCATACCTCTATAGATTTTCAATAAGGACGCTATTTCCCACCACGCATATTCGGTAGACATATTAGATTAGCATTTAGCAAGATCAAAGTCACACCGATGCTGACAGGACAGGTAGGCAATCGTTTACGATGATTGAAGTTTGCGGTCCAGCGGCTAAACGGACGGCGTGGGCGGTGGCGTAGACACAAATGTGCCTATGTGCAAATGTGTCGGAAATGTCGTGCTCTGAGGACTGTCGGGGAAACGTTGGGTGTTTGAACAATTTAACTGTTAATATCGGTTAAATATTTGCAATTAATTAATTTAATAAGACATTTTGTAACATTTTTAGTGATAACTGAAGGAATAATGACATTTTAAATAATTTTAATGTATTTTAAAAATAAATATTTGCACACCACATAATTATAATGGTAAAATGTAAATGGGTCACATTTATAATAACATCATACTACTTTGTACACCTACATTTTGGCAAATAAAGTATTATCTTATCTTAACCATGAATGTGTGTAATTTTTTTTTTCATTATCAGTTTCGTAACCTTATTAAAAAAATATCATAATCATAATCATTGTCTTTCATAATTAAAACATAAAATTGTATAAATGGGAGCTGCATCTGCCAGCAAACTGCTTTGCAGTTTGGTAGAAGTAATTTTTTTTGTAAATTTAGGAGTTCGCCACGGATAAACGCTTTTTCATTTTTACTACTACAATTTTATTTTCTAATAAATTCTTTAGTTATCTATGCTAGTCAAAACTAGGTTTTTCTATTAATATGCCTTTTTGCAGCAATTGAACTAAAATTCCGATCTAATATAACTACAACCATCTCCGGTTTAACATACAATAAAAACATTATTTTAACCTATAAATATGTCAGAAAAATCTGCACCAAATTTCCTGTCCTACAGTATAAAGCCCACTTATAGAGCAAGAGCTTCTAATCAACGTTGTAGGGCATCCTGTACATTATATTGATGACGTAACCGCTGCCTAGCAACGCCTAAACTAGACACCAATTTATGTAAATTAGGTAGTTCGTGACGTCACTAAATGGCTATTAATGCCATCCTACCCTCTGGGGTTTCCAATTTAGTGGGAATATAATTGGTCTTTTCACCCTGAAGGGAATGTTGGAGAAATTCTATTTGTTTAAAATCAGAAATAGAATATCGACTGTCCGGTTTTTTCAGATTAAATCAAAATCTGTTTTATCCTTACATATTATAAAACAAAGTCCTCTGCGCGTCTGTCTGTCGTCCTGTACGCGATAATCTCACAAACTACTGCACCGATTTTCATACTGTTTTCACCAATGGATAGAGTGGTACTTGAGTAAGGTTTTAGTACAATAATAACCGACATCCACGCAGGTGAAGTCGCGGGCACCAGCTAGAAGGTTATATAAGTCAACCTCGTTATTGCTTTATCACTCTTAGCTTGATTGTCACTTGTACGTCATAAAACAACAAGGTCTATTTCTATAGGTGGCTATTAGTGTAATTTCAATTTAGTGGTTATTGTTGTCAAAAGTGATAAAACTTTTATGACTTCGATAGTACAAAGAAAGAACCTGATGAACATTTCTTGATGATGTAACTCTCATATAATTTTCTCTCTCTCTCAGGTCTCGACAGAAGTAAAAGGCTAGCAGAAATGCGGGTAGTTATCACTCAACACTTCACGGAAAGAACAGTGACACCGGGGGGCGATGTGAGTATTCAATAACTTAAGGTGGATGCGCCAGGGTAGCTCGCGAAATTCAAATTTTCTTACGTTTTTTGCAATTTGCAGGTCGGTGTTAGATTGCATGTTGATCTAAATATGATTTGCGCACGTAACAAATATGGATTTATAGAATTATAAACATTAGAATCAGCAATACAACTCTCTAAGTTCATGAGTCTCAAATGTCATGATTTCATGAAATCATGACATTTGAGACTTTCATGAAATCATGATTCTAATTGCAAAAAACGTAAGAAAATTTGAATTTCGCGGGCTACCCTTGCGCATCCACCTTAAATACATTACGTACTAATACCTTATCTTAGAAGTGGCTAAATTGGCGCTCCATGTAAAATAGCTACTGGTTATCAGCTATAGCTACTGGTTATCAGCTGCATCCGTTTAAACTGACCCCAATATAGTTGGGAAAAGGCCAGGCAGTTAGATTGTATGCGTTTAGTCGAAGCAAAATAATGTTATGTCGTATTTTTAACCTTTTCAGATTAGCATGCAATGTGCAGCGAGGGGCGACCGACCTCCACAGTTCATGTGGGAGAGAGACGGTATTATTGTGTCAAGTAATACTGATCCAAGGTAATTTTCTCCACGATTTACAAGGGAAAAGAGTGGCTAACCAGGAGCATAGCATCTTTGGAATTTTACCGATAAAAGCTTTCAAGAGTTGATTGAATCATGTCCTACAAGAACACCATGATAAAATAGTTTTGAAAAATCCAAGTTCCTATAAATTAAAACACTATCGATTTAGAAGACCTCGTAGTTTGGTATATTTCTGTCTGTATGTTACCTTTTTACGCCTAAACCACTGAACCGATAGTTGTGAATTTTCATGATGGCACTTTGTATTAAAAAAATATGAAATATAAAATACACGAAGCAAAAGTTTCAGGCAATAAGTAGTTCGTCCGCTTATCGGCCCATCGTGCTGCTCGACGAGGTGGGCAAGCTCTTTGAAAGAGTCATTGCAAACCGCCTCGTCGGGCGGCTGGTGCGGGTAGGGCCGGATTTGGCGGAGAGCCAGTTTGGTTTCCGCAGAGGGCGCTCTACGGTGGACGCCATCATGCGTGTACGGGCCCTCACGACGGGGGATGCTGTGGCCCGGGGCGGGGTCGTCTTGGCGGTGTCACTAGACATCGCCAACGCCTTCAACACCCTGCCCTGGAGTTGCATAAGGGAGGCACTCCGGTACCACCGGATGCCGACCTACCTCTGTCGTGTGGTCGAGGCCTATTTGACGGACAGGGCCGTCATCTACCCCGGTCACCAGGGAATGTGGAACCGGCGAGAGATGTCGTGCGGTGTCCCACAGGGATCGGTCCTGGGGCCGCATCTGTGGGACATCGGATACGACTGGGTGTTGCGCGCCGACCTCCCTAGCGACGTCAGCGTGGTTTGCTACGCTGACGACACGCTGGTCCTGGCGCAGGGGAGGTCGCACCAGGCGGCGGCCGATCTAGCGACACGCTGGGTTGCGACAATCGTCGATAGAATCCGGCAGTTGGGACTCGAGGTGGCCTTGCACAAGTCCGAGGTCATGTGTTTTCATGGCCCTCGGAACGCGCCACCGTCGGGTTCCCAAATTACGGTAGGAGGGGTTCACATCGGCGTCGAGTCGACGATGAAGTACCTGGGACTCGTCCTCGACAGCCGGTGGAACTTCGTGGAGCATTTCCGACGTTTGGCTCCAAGGCTGGACCGGGCTGGGGCCGCCTTGAGGCGGCTCCTGCCCAGTCTAGGGGGTCCAAACGCCTCCTGCCGGAGGCTCTATGCGGGGGTCGTGCGGTCCATGGCCCTTTACGGGGCACCGGTGTGGGCGCGTTCCCTTAGGCTGCGGCCAGCACGCCGGTTGAACGCGTCCCAAAGGGTCATGACCATTCGGCTGGCCCGGGGATACCGCACGGTCTCCCGTGAGGCGGCGAGCCTCCTTGCCGGATTACCGCCATGGGATCTGGAGGCGAAGGTCCTCGCGCACATCTGGGAGTGGCGCGAGGAGGTGAAGCGCCGGGGTGTAACTCCGCTGCCGCGAGAAATCGCGGCACAGCGGACAGAGCTCCGGCAAGATCTCATGGCGGCATGGAGAGTGCGATTGTCGCAACCCAGTGCTGGGCACGCCACAATAGCGGCGATAAGTCCCCTCTTTGAGGAGTGGATAGAGAGGCGCCACGGCGTCCTCACCTTCCGCCTGACACAGGTCCTCACCGGACATGGCAGCTTCGGGAGGTACCTGTGTAGGATTAGGCGGGAGGAAACGCCCGGGTGTCACCACTGTGTGGATCGCCCGGAGGACACGGTGGAGCATACGGTTGAGGTGTGCCCTGTTTGGGCGGAGCACCGCCGTGTCCTCGCGGAGGCGATTGGCGGCGGTGACCTCTCGCGTCCGGCCCTGGTTCAGGCCATGGTACGGAGCGAGAGGGCATGGGAAGCCGTCACCTCCTTCTGCGAAGCAGTAATGCTCGCGAAGGAGGAGGCGGAACGCGTGAGGGAAAGGCAAAGTTTGCGCCCTCACGCCCCTAACCGCCGCCGTTGGAGACGCCCTGGGCGTCGGGAATCCCAGGCGGATTTCCGGCCACCATAGGCGCGGGCTTGCGGACGGTGAGCAACGGGCAGCTCGCCGTCCGATAAGGACCAGGCCCGGGTCGATGGCGCGTCGTGTTCCACGCGCGCCTCAAAGAGATGTCAGCAAAAATGACGGGGTCCAATAGGACCGATGCCTGCCAGGGTTGCGGGAAAGTCCGAAAGGGATACCGGGACCTTGGCAACAGGCAAATGAAGGAACACGGGTGGGTTTTAGTCAGTAAAAGTCTGACACGCCCTTCCGCTCCGCCCAGAGCGGGAGAAGTCATTGGATGATTTCCCACCCTCAAAAAAAAAAAAAAAAAAAAAAGGCAATAAGTAGTTAGTCTTTTTATAAACATTTGTTTTTCTTTGTTAATATATATATCTATTCCTAGAACCTCACATGAAAAATTATTTATTAGTCTTGCACCTACTTTATTATTTTTATTGCTTTTGTTTAATCGATATAAACGGCATCAATAAAACAAACCTAGATACCGTTCGTTTTCAGATACGCCCTCGGTCAACTGATGACATCAGACCACTCAGTGGCCTCACAGCTGAACATCACTCGAGTGAGGGTCGAAGACGGAGGTCTGTACTCTTGCACAGCCAGGGAAGGTGACCATGTGGCTTCTCATGAGAATAGGCTGGATGTGTACGGTAAGTTTATCATAATACAACTCTCAGTACCGTCTCAATATAAAGATATACTCACACAGGCAACTAAATTGCGCAATACTTGGCAATTTTGATCACGAGGCCGGTCGCCAACACGATGCAGCGATGCCGATGGTCCGACCAAGTAAAAGAAGCTACGTCCTCAAGCAAATTTTAGCAGGTGGTGATGGCAACTTTGGACCGGAGTCGATGGAGGCAGATTGTCCGTTTAAAGGGGTCCAGTGACCACGATCCTCAGTAATGAGGGACCGATTGAAGAACTGAGAAACTCGGCAGCTCGTGCAATTTTAGTTTGCCGTGATAATGTACCACAAGAGTAAAGAAGCAACTTTTAGGTGCGCTCGCATGATTTTATCGAACACTTTCCGTCATTGAGCCGAGTGATTATTCAATAGTAAAACAATTTGTCCAAAATTAGCTTGCGTATAACGATTGGTTGAGTTAAAATTGATTAGCAAAGACGTCGTAAAAAGTTACTAATTTCTATGATTAATACTTTCTTTTATTTCTTTTTTCAGGACCACCATACATCAGATCTCTTCCACCAGTGAAAGTGCAAAGTGGGGAGTCGGTTAACTTGAGGTGTCCGTTTTATGGATATCCGATAAGGTAACTTTGTGTTTATGCATAGAAGTTGTGAAGTGCTTACAAAATAATACTCTTCGCAATGCCATAATAACATGATTGAATACTATTCCATGATTTTAAAGGCTTTTAGACCTCGTTTGTTAAAAATTAACCGTAGTAAGTAAAAATGAATCGTAATTTTCTAAGTTAAGCAAAAATAATTTTATAATTTTATCCGTTTCTTTTGTCTTGATAATTTTCACGGACCACATATTTATTTCTTCAGTTTTTTTATATACACCATCAAGATATAATATTTGTCGGGAACAGAATTCGTTTGTCGCCAAAAACTTCTTTTACACATTTCAGCAAAATCGACTGGGAATTCAAAGGCAAGTTATTAACATCGAACGCGATCTTCCAATCCCGCTACAAGAGGTCGCACCTAAAACGTAAAACTAGACGAAACGCACCAAGCGTCAACATGAATGGAATCCTTTCCATACCTGAAATATCTAAAGAGTCCAATGGTGCAGTATACACATGCATAGTATCCAGTCCTTCTGGAGAAATGGCTAGAAGAGCCTTTGAGATTCAAGTTATAGAAGCTCCAATATTAGATGATCTTTTGTTGGGAACGAATCTTCAGGAAGGACAGATTGTGAATATTTATTGTAATGTAAGGACTGGGGATCTGCCGATACATTTTGAGTGGTTGAAGGATGGGAAGAGGATTCCTAGTGGTTTGAAGGTGAAATTTTTTGACAATATTTTTTTTACAGGTCATTGTTAGCTGAGCAACTATGGTCTAGTGTTTAAAAATATCTAAACATAATATTTGGTAGGATAAAGTATAAATATGGTTTCTTCTATTTATGTTAGCCACCTTTTTGATAACCTGAGGATTAAAATCAATGACAATCGCTTTCAAAGCGTTTCGTATAGCACTTTTCAACGGGATTGCCATATGATTTTCATGACACTGCACATTAATGACATTTCCATCATCTTTATCGCTGGTGACACTTTGTCTAAGCCCTCTGGGGGCCCAGTCTACTAATTTACAAACATGTAAATGGTCTCACAATTATGAGTTGTTTGACAGATTTGTCATACAAAATCTGTCCAAAACTCATCATTGCGAGACCATTAGTAGACTTGGCCCCCTGTTTTCTATTACGAGAACCTAACATCAGACATTTAATTATGTAGCACTGCAAATCGGCACAACAAATCAAGTCTAAATAAATAAAAAATACTCAAAATGTACTCTAGAAACTGATAAGCCATCACCAATACCAGAATAACGACAAGTTTGATTACCTTACAGGTACTGGAAAGAAACTCAGAGCTCTTCAGTGCCCTAGTTATAAAGAAAGTGTCATTAGAACATTGTGGTACGTACACATGTGTCGCTTCCAACCACGTGGCGAAAGTCAACAGATCTACTGAGCTGTATATAAAAGGTAACTTCTTTACTTCTGGAACTATTAATGTCAAAAAAAATATCAACTTTATACACGTGGTATTTAAGTTCAAAGTACATAGGAAGACAAAAAGTTAAACAGGTGGACAGGATATCTATTTTGAAGAACTTTTCAGTAATTAATAAATCTTCAATACTTCTATTATTGAAGGGGTCTTTTATATACCTATTGGTATTGATTAGCTACCAGCCTTAAAGGTAGAGTAAAAAATCATGATTATATGGGTAAATCTATCTAAATTTCATTAGTTCACACCTTTTAGACCGGAACACTGGACGCAAGTGACGCGAGGACGCGAAGTTCATGTGTACACACGGCTACACATCAAGCTATACATTTCCAGTATATGCTGACCTCGCATTGTACGGAAATCCTATACAATACGGGATTAGCATAAACTAGAAATGTATAGCTTGATGTGTAGCCGTGTGTACATGGGTGACATAACTTTTACTACCACTACTGCAAAGATATTTCAAAAGTTTCCTTTAAATGTCTCATTATCTTCCATTACAGTTGCACCAAAATGGCTGGAGGAACCAAACAACTCCTCGCTTCTCCTCGGCAGAAGAGGTTCAGTGTCGTGCAGTGCAAGCGGCTACCCGCAGCCGCAAGTGCACTGGATGAAGAAAGATGGTACGCTTGTGCTAATATAGTTGTATATTTTATTATTTTTATGTCATAGATTTTTACACTCTGTGATTGCTTAAACTCGCGCACTGACTTATTAGTATTACTTTTAATAATTTTAGGAATATTGTCATATCGTATACTTTTACAGTGTTTGTAAATATGTAAGCACCATGCATATATCACTCTAATTTATTTGTCATTGCTCCATTTATAATTCTTTTTACCTTTTGTGGTACAGTAATCTTATCGTAGGTGCATCGTCTTCACATATAATTATATTCACGTATGCAAAATATTATAAAACCTTTTTAAAAGAGTAACGGTGGAGTTTCTTGCCCATTCTTCTCCATACGAAAACTACCTTTTGGAAGGGGTGACTAGAATCAGTTCTATTTCTTTGTTTCTTTTTGACGTTCAAAAGTGCCTTTTATATGCCTATTTGAAATAAATTATTTGACTTTGACTTTGTGATTCGAATATTCAACAGATTCATACTTGTAAATAAGGTTAATATTTAATGTTATCTCAAAATATATCCTTCATTGAAAACGAAATCTTATTCACAGCTCTTTTGGGCACATGGCAACCAGTCCTAGAGCTGGCTGGTGGTGGAATCCTCAGCCTACCTAACGGGACCCTTATTATTGACGAAGTGTCTCTGACAGATGAGGGATTGTACTCCTGTAATGTTGAGAATGGAGTGGGACAACCTTTGAGCAAGACTGTGTGGATGAGTGTTAATAGTGAGTATTATTATCATAATTCAATTGCAACTGCATGGTACGACATGATTTCTAACTTAGAGGGAAGAAAACGGTAAAGTATGTCGATAGGACAGCAGGGGTGTGATTCTGTAAGACCTCTTTCTAAACTTCGAATCTGAATCCGCTGTGAGTTTCTTGATTGGCATTCTAAAAAACTGGGTTGGTACACTAGCGCTGCCCTGGCGAGCGTGTCAGTGAGTTAAACTAAATTGACCGTGAGATTTTGACAGATAAAGTATGAAATGACGTAAGAAGTGGCATTTAGTAAGGTAATTCCCCCGTCCCTTCGACGCTCACTTCGCACTCGAACCCTAACACATTTTGAACCTTATGTGAAGTGAGAGTGAATAGCGATGTGAGATGCGAGTTGTTGTTTGAATTTTACAGAATCGACGTACAGTGGCGAGGAGCATGCCGATCCCATGGAAACTGGCTTTTTTTTTGCTTCTTGATTATTTAACACTGCTGGACCAAAGGTTGGACAAGAAGAATTAAAACGTTTACGAATTCCGTTTCTATTTTCTTTAATTTACAACTAATATGAACCTATTATTGTCCAGCTCCTGGTGACATGTTAATGCCTACTAAGAGATTCAATACATCCATTGAAAAACATAATTAATTTATTGATGAAATTGATTCATCAATAAAATACGTAATCGTCTAATTCCAGAGCCTGTCCATTTCGAATCTTCTTCGGCTAACGTTACGACACGGCTTGGTCACCCAGTCATGCTAGAATGTCGACCACTAGGAGATGAGCCTATTAGAGTCACGTGGACACATGATGGAAATGCATTGGATTTTATAAGTCAGAGGTTTGTATTATTTCGGTAATAGTAGCGCTTCACGTAAAAGGATGCTTCTCAAGGAAATTCAATCAAGAATTCTGTTACTATGCGTGTTTCCATTTCCAAGGTATATGGAATATTCAATTTACCTCTAAGGTTGACAATGAATTAGCATAGGCGTTGCATTCTTCAATAGGGAAGCAGTCACAACAGTCCTTCAAGTAGGTCGTTGCCCTATTTTAAAACCTATATCAGAAAACGTATGACATCATCTCATCCAGGATTCTGTAATGCAGTAAATAATGCACCAAGTCCCTGTTCATATAACTATAAAAATCATGGACATGACATTGGCTGACCAAATAGCAATAATAACGAATCATCTATACCTACGTTATAATAAGACATGCAAATTGCAAAAAACGAAACGCGGACTACCTTAGCGCATCCCCCTTAAATTCACTGACAGAGGGCAAGTTCTACACCGCTAGGTATAGAAGTGTGAAATTGAAGCCTAAAGGGGATGGGGACGAAAGTTTGTATGGAAGTGCGTAATTTTTTTTTCCTTTCCAAGTCAAAATAAAGGCTTTGATTTTCTTTCCAGAGCAAAGATATCAGAATTGAAGACAGCCCTCGGCGTGTTGAGTACCGTCAGCCTGCAATACTCAGAGACAGGTGACGCGGGACTGTATCAGTGCAGAGCCACCAACCCTTATGGAACTGCTAGCTTCAGTGTGCATCTTACTATACTGGGTGAGCATTCCATTGTTTTGGTTGTGACTCCCGAACTCCCAAAGTATCATAAAAATTATTCAACCAATAGAAGGCAACATCAAAATTTCTTATGATTCACTTTTGAATAAAGCTGTCAACAGATGTATCATCATGTGTGTATGTATGTCCATATTGAGTCCCACAGCTTCGCTTATTGTAGACACTGGCTTTTGTTTTTAAAATATCTCTGGTATTGGAGATTTTAGACCTGCTGTTAGATACGGGAAGTACGGGAACAGGACACAAGTATAACTCGGGCGGACTGTGAACGTACTGACGCTTTATTTAAAAGAAGAAACGCGTGCGCAGGCCCGCGGTGGGGTCACGGGATGCGGGGTGCTGCGCGGCGTCATCTGCGCAGGCAGTTCTTGTAGCCGCGCATCGCTACACACATACACCTGCATTTATATATTATCAACGTCAGCTACTAGCGACATTGATGACGTTATTCCGGACCAGCACCCGTTTCTACGCTGGTTATGCTACGCGTGCTGGAAGTTAATGACGCTACATTTTGCTTAGTCTCCGTCATGTTTTCGTTGGAGTGTTAAAGTACATAAAACATTATTATGGTCTTTGTAAGTAGCTCATTGACTACGTCGAAAAAACTTTTCCAAAAAGCAATTCTGTAATCAATGTACCGTGTTATAGCCGTTTCATACAACTGTCAAAAAAATACAGTTGTGATTTGAATAGACGGACAAATAAAGTTGGTACTCAATTTGCTAAACATTAACTCTCCTTTATTCATAAAAGTTACTTAAAGTTAAATAGTAGTAGTTAGTTTAATATATTTATTTTCGCTATGTTTTCTGGTGTACAATAAAGTATATATAAATAAATAAATAAAGTTAAGTAATGATTAGCGACTGTGTAACCATACATTTTTGCCGTTTGAACGTCACTTAACTTTAATCATCATTTATGAATAAACCCCTTAATTTCACTGACTCAACTTTTTAAAGATTCTTGTTTCTACTAATAACAATGTCTGTTAATCTTTTTCAGAGCCCCCCACCCCGCCCTCAGACGTCCGCATCGAGATAGTCCGCTCCCGCACCTCCACAGTATCGTGGCGCGACACTCTCAGAGCACACGCGCGATACTACACGCTACAGTATAGTACTATGCACTACAGTGATGCTGTGTGGGAACATGCTACTACTATGAATGTTACCAGGTACGGAATTTACAAAATAAGTGGCGTCATTTCTACTACATCTCGGCATCAGGATGTTGTAATATCTATATACATTTTTAAAAGAGTGTCCTTGGAGTTTCTTGCCCGTTCTTCTCCATAGAAATCTACGAATTTGAATGGGCAACTAGCTTCAACTTTTTGACAAACTGACCGACTCTTTGACAATTAAAAAGTGCCTTTAAATGGTTTAATTGAAATAAATGCTTTGACTTTGAGTTTGAGGACACATAGATAGTTTATTTAGGTTCTTCAAAACTTCTTTGAAGAAAATCAAATTCTCAATTGAACCATAGTAGATTTGAAGAACCCAAACCAAGGAATCCGCGACCTTCAATTCATTCAAAGGCTTAGGTTATTTTGGAATTATTTGGATTAAGTATCAGCTAAATATATTATAATTATCTAATAGATACCCAAAAACTGCTTTCTTGCTATAATTTGCTTCCATATTCCGGTCTCTTATCTTTTATTGTCCCTTTTGCAATAATTACCTACCTATTATCATTAATTATGTCTCAATTTCTTTCATCATCTTTGTTTTATTGAACTTCCTTTCACCAACTACATAATTATATTTTGTTCATGGCTTATTGACCCAGTTACCAGTCTTTAGTCTTCTATATTCCGTCTATCCATGTGAATACTAACCATCTTCTCTTTTCTCACTTCACTATTTCTGTTGTTCACCCTTGTTCTTATTTTGAACGTGCCTACTGAACTTTTGAGTTTTGACCCTACACTCCATAATGTCCCAGTTCAATTTAATTTCTCTAATATTAGAAAAGAGCAGGATCTCCGTCAGACTGTGGAGCTACAGAACCTTCGGCCAGCCACGCCGTATGCCGTGCGCGTCGCTACGGGCAACCAAGTCGGTGTGTCCATGTTTGCAGCGCCCGTGCATTTTACTACACATGAAGAAGGTACACATAGATAGCTTTTTTAGTAACAAACCAAACAGGTTTTGGGCTCGCCACAATTCTTGGTAATCAATAATAATTATTATTTTTATTAAAAATTTCTTTCAACTTGCTCGGGTCATTGGGGTCCCGGAAGGCGTACGAGGGGCCGAAGCGAACTCGCAGAGGCCCGTTAGACGTTATTATTATTAATTTGTTATCAACTATTTATCTTTTGTGATTATTTGGTCACACCGTAAACCTAGTTTTTATTTTCAAGGTAAAATTGAAACAGCGATGGTATGATACACATTCATTAGTCTAACATTAGGGCAAAGCCCTCTACTCCTACAGAGTTTACGCATTAGTTATTTCAAACCTTATGGATGCCTGCGCATGTCCATTTTCTCATGATCTTCTTCGTTCTAATGGACAAACAACCTGAGTCAGCGTGATGTTTTCCATCACCAAAAGCAAAGTCTCAAGGTTACATAATAAAACCGGCCAAGAGCGAGTCGGACTCGCGCACGAAGGGTGCCCTACCATTATCTATAAAAACGGCAAAAAAATCACGTTTGTTGTATGGGAGCCCCCTTAAATATTAATTTTATTCTGTTTTTTAGTATGTGTTGTTATAGCGGCTACAGAAATACATCATCTGTGAAAATTCTAACCGTCTAACTATCACGGTTCATGAGATACAGCCTGGTGACAGACGGACAGACAGACAGACAGACGGACGGACAGTGGAGTCTTAGTGATAGTGTCCCGTTTTATCCTTTGGGTACGGAACCCTAAAAAGGAATATTGATACTTTCTTGCTCTAATGGCAATTAAAACCTACAGTACCTTTCAGAATCCTATTTCATGTTTTTTTTTTTAAATCATTCCAGCGCCATCATCTGCTCCAGTGAACGTGCAAGTGGAGCAGACAGACAGTCCCGGCGAGCTGCACGTGTCGTGGTCGGCGCCGCTGCAGGAGACACACAACGGACTCATCGTGGGGTACCATGTGAAGGCTGTGGCGCAGATTGTTGGTTCAGGTGAGCTCGTAGAATGAATTTAAAATATCTTAAGCTCCATTGAACGTGCAACGTGCGTGGAGGAGCTCGTGGCTAAGTAATAACAGCCGCACGGGTCGATCCTTCAGGTTAAGCTACGCTTTCCGGGGTTGGTTTTTGGATGAGTGACCATCTTTACATACCGAGACTCCTCCGAGGCTCGGAAAGCACGTTAAGCCGTTGGTCGCGGCTGTCATTCGTTGATCTTTGACAGTCGCTAAGGGTCGTCAGAAGCCCGAAAGTCTGACAACCAGTCTTGCCAAGGGGTATCGTATTACCCTGTTACTGGGTTGTGAAGGTCAAATGGGCGGTCGCTCCGTGTAAAAGGCTGGTATTCAACCGCATCCGGTTGGACTGAAGACCGTCCCCAATATAGTTGCGAAAAGGCTAGGCAGATTGATTTCCATTGAACGTGCAAGTAGATCAGACTAAGACGCTCAACGGAGTTATCGTGGGGTACCTACTATGTGAAGGCCGTGGTGGCCGTGGTAGGCCGTGGCCGTGGGTACAGAATGAGGGGATAGGTCACATTGAAGGAATTTAAAGATGGCAGTGTATGTCCAATTGTATTTTAGATCATGTACAGATGAAGGCGGCTTGTTCGTTATTAATGCTAAATTAATAAGTAATCTGAGGTCCTAGACAAAGTGACATTCTATCAGCGATAACAATGATGGAAAAGGCAAAAATGTATAGGACTGACATGCTATCGAAAAGCTTATGTCAATCCTGTTGCAAGTTGTTGTAGAAATACGAAACGCTTTCGAAGCGATTGTCACTTGTCTAGGCCCTCTGATTTTACATAGGCAGTAATCTCAAAAGGAAAGAAAAATTCGAAACAAATAGAAGTCTCCGAAAAGTGAGATAGCTTGAATATCATAGCAGTTATCTACAACAGCAAATGGAAAAGTCCAAAATTATCCTATTTCTGATGTATTTCTGCTTTGTTAATTTTCACCCGAATGACGTAATACATACTCGTAATTCTTTTTTACGCGTAAGTGAAACCTTCATTGATATCATTTGACAATTAATTTTGCATAACTCAAGCGTTTCACTCAAGCGTTTTTAAACTTTGGTCAATAGATTTTACAGTCGACTTAGTCTTCAGATTCATTGAAGTCATTCCGTCATTCAGTTTCAGATGAAGCCGACACGCGAACGATCAAAGTATCGCAACTGTCGGGCAAGCAAGAAACTTTGCTGAGTGGCTTGATGAAGAACACAAGGTATTCTCTCGGACCAAATAAAAACCAAGACAGAGCGCTGTCAACAATGACTTGGTAAACATGTGTGCACTTAGTGACGTGTAGGTGATTGTAAATGTGTGCGTGTGAGCGTGTATGCATAGAGTGGAGGTGTAGTTTGGCATGCTTCACTGTGTTGCTCGCAGAGCTCTGTCTTGGTTTCTTTTTGTTGGTCTGAGGGTATTATATGCTAACATAATAATCTTCATCTAGCCTGGCTGTATATTGTTAAGGTCTATTTGTATCTAACTTGAGCTATTATTTCTAGGTATGCAGTATCAATATCAGCCTTCACTATTGCGGGTGCAGGTCCATTCTCACTGCCAGTGTTCCAAGATACAAGAGAGGGAGGTAAGCATTTTTCTAAAATACATTAAAAATCATATTTCACATTTTAATTTTAATATTTCTTCTTGATTTTGCTATCCTGTAGCCTTATTTTTGCTTTTAACACCACTAGCGGCAAATTGAAGCTTGTTCTATTCTCAATAACGTTATATCCAATAAAACGATTCTGTCTCCAGCTCCAGAGCATGCCCCATCATCAGTAGAATGCACAGCAGTATCCTCTACATCTCTTCGTATCGGCTGGCAGCCCATCGCTCTGCCGGGACAGGGCAGCTCGCTTGTAGGATACACTGTGCTGTTTGCTACTGATGGTAAGTGGTCTCCTATTATTTGATAAAAATAACTGCCTCATTGGTCTAGACCGGTCGCAAGTGCTATTGGGTTGAGCAAACTATAATTGGGATTTTTCCATGAGGAATTGTGATATACCCGAGGGAAGAATATTTTCTTTTTTTTTATTGAAGACTCTATATGTAGATGTCAATCGAAATGCTAGTTTGTTTCGACATTTGTTGCAAGAAAACGAACTTATTTCTTAACAAGAGACAAACGTTTACGTATAATTTTGATGAGGTGCATTCATCCTAGCCTAGCACAGTGAGTTACCTATTATTGATAAATTAATTTCTTTTCATATAATAATAAATAATAATGACGGAAACCTCATGAAAGCCGAGAAAGATAAACAAATCAAGTATCTTGACTTGGCTCGCGAGTTTGTCGTCATGTGGGATGTGGACTCTGCGATCATTGTGCCGATAGTCGTATCAGCCAATGGCTTAATTGCCAAGAACTTCGACCAACACCTATGGAGGCTCTCGTTGGGCAGCTGGGTTAAGGGCCTGATTCAGAGAGCTGTACTCCTGGACACGGCCTGTATTGTTTGGAGGTTCCTCTCTCTGGAGCCCTGACCGCTGGTAGCTTGGACCCTGTTCCCGATACCGGTGGGCTACTATTTTTAAATGTTTTTATATTTATAAATGTAATTTATAAGTGTCTTTTTAAAATAAAGGAAATAATAATAATAGAATGCACAATAGTGCACCCTTGGGGTAGGTATGTTACTGAGACATTTTTTTATTTTGACTAGCTGTTCTAATTTCTAGAAGCGGCCTGGCAGAACCAGACGTCGTTACACTCGGAGCTTTACTTGCAAGGTCTTCTGAAGTACACCAACTACACAGTGAAGGTCGCTGGATTCTCCAACTTCGGAGCTGGACCTTATTCCTACCCGATTGTGTGTGCTACGTTGCAAGATGGTGAGTAAGCCCGATCGTGTGTGCTACGTTGCAAGATAGTGAGTGTTTATTTATAAATATAACAAATAAATTACTATCTGGTGACTCGTGACAGGAAAGTACTTCGTCTATATAAGAAGCACTTGACAAACCGTTATGAGTGAGAAGTGGTTCAATAGGGGTGCTTGAATGCAGTGAAAAACTTACCTAAGTTCACGTGGCCAAATTAGTACGTGTTGCACCGTGTGACAATATCAAATGAAAGGGCCTGTTGCGAGGATCTCAAATACATTTTTTTTAATAATTTTAAAATAAACACTTTTGAAGATATTTAAGAAAATTGACCATTCCCCTCCCTTATATCCGAAACTACTGAGCCTAAATTTTTGATAAAAATACAGAACATAGTTCTACACTTATAGGTTACAGGAAAATAAGAAGGATTATAAGAAGTCTATGGTCTTCAAAAAACATGGTAAATTCATCCCAACTACGAAACGGAACCCTTCATTGTGCGTGATCCGACACGCACTTGGCCGGTTTCTTTTTAAGTTTGTGTGCCTACTGGTACGTTATTTACAGGACGCATTATCGCGGATAAGATAAATACTCAGTAAATCCATTTTCTTAAGATATTTTTATCTTTTCGTGTTTACTATCCTAATTTTCATTATTTCCTTCCCCAGTGCCCGGTCCACCAGCAGACATCAAAGTCCTGGTATTATCATCATCATCACTCCTCGTCAGTTGGAAGAAACCTCTCCATCCTAACGGAGAACTGCTGCACTACACTGTCTATGTGAAACCTACGTCCAGGTCAGTTTACATTTCTTTCCGAATAAAAATCATTCTTCTGATTCAATAGATGACAGTTCAAATCATATGCCAAAAGTATGAAGGCATCTTCATACTTTTAATTCAGCAGTAGTCGCGAGCCACGGTACATAAGATTAGAAGCATAAACCATTTTATCTCTAACTTAGGTACCCAGAATCTTCGCTAAACATTTAGTTCAGTAAGTACCTATCTTCAGCTTCTTCTTCACGTTTACCGCAGCAACGCTCCGCCCCAGACGTTGCGCATAGACTCGCTCGGTCGCTCCGCGGCTGAGGTCAAGGAGCTGGTCTCCGGCCGGACGTACGAGGCCTGGCTCACTGCCAGCACGCCGGCGGGAGAGGGGACTGCCACTAGGAGAGTGTCGCATACGCCGACGCATCGAGGTAACTACAATCTTTAGTTTTTAAAAGTAGGTATACATATCGACTATTGAAACGCCGTGGCCATTTCAAATGGAGTATAAAACTCCATTTGAAATAAGATTAGACATTTAAACAAACCTTTTTACAGTCCGTTCAACCGATTTTGACTTCTATACCGTAGGCATAAGGATGGCAGTAAAAGAAAGTTTAGGAGAAATTGCAATTTTAAAAGTGTGGTACTAAGTTTTGAAGGCCAGTGTATTAACTACGACTTATCACATAATCTTTCTTCGTCCAGTTGTGGCCGGCGTAGCATCTCTAGGAGGCACAGTGTCAGTTGGAGTGGGCAGTTCCCTCCTGCTAGTGTGTCAGTGTGTGGGAGTGCCGCCACCTCGCACCGTGTGGTATCACAAGCATAACATCATCACCCACCATCCTAGGTTCACGAGGAACCATGATGATAGTCTTTTGATTAACAGTAAGTACTGACACTTATTTTCACACAATAGAAAATTTATGATATCTTAGATGGCCTAGAGGGAAATGGCAGTATGACATTGGGAATAGAAGACTTGAATATGCAGAGGAAGGCCTTAAAAAAAAAAACTGTATAATTTTCGTTTTTTGCCACCAACTTCCGAAATAAAGTTATTTTTCACTTTGTAGTGTTTTTTTTTAAATCGGTTGTGTTCTTTTGAATAAAGTTTTTTGAATGAAATAGCCAGTGAATTAAAATACTAATAATATAGTTTTTGTCCAGTTATATACATAGCTAGAAAAAATAAAACGTTTTGTCTGTCCCTCAACTTTTCGCTCTCTATCCAGCACAACCATTTTCTATCAAGCATTCATCATTACTAAGTAATTGTTAATATTAAACTTCACTGTTCACAGATATAGACCAATCCCTAAGCGGCAACTACACCTGCTTAGCCAAGAACCTATACGGCTCGGACCAGGTAGACTACACAGTCGTCGTCCTGCCGCTGCCTGAAGCGCCGATACTTCGAGCGACGCCGTACAAAGACTCGATACTGGTGGAGTGGGAGCAACCTTATTATACTGTCAGCAACAGAAGCGCTACTCAGAAGATTAGTAAGTTTTATTTTATTTTTAACCGACTTCTTCAAAAAGGAGGAGGTTCTATGTTCGTCTGTATGTATTTTTTTTGTGTATTTTCATCGATATTTCCGCCAATAAATGAACCGATTTATAAATTTTTTTTTTGCTCGAAATGATACACTCCCGAGGTGATCCCATATAAATTTTATTAACTTGCTTGCGTAGTTTTTGAGTTAGCTTCTATAATTACGTATTTTTTCCACTTAGTCCTATGTAGACGATATCTTATTTGACTCCGTCCCTGTTATTTACATAGCAGGTAGTGGTATTCGAATTTGTGTGGAGTAGGTACCACAACTAAAAAGTGAAAAATAAAAACTTTTTACTTGATAAATACTGGTACTTGGTGGTTCTTATTTGGTAGTAAAATTAAATGGCTGTCTGAATATTTAAGGATAACTCCCTGCAACCAATCTGTCGAAGAATACAGCCTACATTCTATTTTAGAAGTACCTAATACTTTTCAGCCATACATTTGAAGTTTTTTTGCAGCAAGTTTTTTGATGTTTTTGTTGTCTTAATTAAATCAATATTCTTATAACCCATAAAAGTCTACTTCACGTTAACACCTAGCACGAAACCATCTTACAAACTGAATAACACAAAAGGATAGAAAGTTATGAAATAAAAATAATTCTTAGTTATTAAATTAATCTTCTAGTATTCAACTGCATTCGGTTAGACTGGAAGCCGACTCTAACATGCTGGGAAAAGGCTTGGCAGATTGATTGATTGATTAAATTAATCTTCTGATGAATTTTATTATATTTGTAGCGAAGGACCAAAACCTTTGAATAAATCTTACTATGTATTATTTGAATATTATAAATGCGAAAGTGAGTTTGTTTGTTACGCTAAAACGGCTTTACGGATTTAGATAAAATTTGGCACAGGGGTAGGCTATAACCTGGACAAAGACATAGGCTATGTTTCATCCTGGATTGCAGCTGGAGTCGCAGGCAACAGACAAACAGCTAGTAAAAAAAAAATTACTGAATACATAATATTATGTGTCTTTGTACTAATCAAGCGAATTTGCAGGTTACAGCCTAACCTGGAAAGAAGCCAACAGTCCGTGGAGAGAAGCATGGCCAACCAACAAGTTGCCCAACTTATCGGGCGTCCAGAAACATGCCTTGACTGGTCTGAAGTGTGGCACTAAGTACTCTCTGAGAATCACTGCCACTAACAAAGTTGGGACCTCACAGCCTGCTTACTTGGATGTCAGCACTTTGGGTGGAGGTTAGTACCTCATTTCTTTGTATAGGAATACATACTTATACTCATTTAATAGGTCAGTTTCAGCTCCGTTTAGAAGAATGACTTCTAATCAGAAGAGTGAGTAAAAAAAAAAACATGTGCATTCCATAAAGTGTGTTATGTATTGAAGATGATGAACAGGAATTATGTTCCTTCTTAGGTCTTAGAATGCTTAAATCAGGAAAACTTAATCAAATCAAAATATTTCCACGAGAATTGATAAATATTTTTTTTGTTTTGTCATGTCAATTGAATGTTTTTATTATTATTTAATTTTTTATCGTGAATTTTGATGATGTTGTTAATTTTTAAATATTTTAATTGTATTATGAGTGTTTTTTTTTTAAATTATTTTACATAATGAGTAATTTCAAACATAATGTAAATTGTTAATTAATAAATTTAATTAAATTGGTCAAGTATATTACCTAGATTGCTTATTTATGTGTCTCCACACACATTTTTTTGTTTATAAAACAAGCTTCAGTCCTTTGCCTCAAGCTCCAGTGATCTGTACTCTGCTAACTGTTATCTAATTTATATTTATTTTCAGTACCAATACCGCCGAGCACAAACGAGTGGCTGTGGAGCAACGCGTCCCACATGTACGTACAACTAGCGGGCTGGGACCACGGCGGGTGTGCTCTTACTGTGCTGGACCTGGACTATAAGCAGCTTGGGGCCCGGGCGTGGATCAGAGCTCGTAATAATAATATGGTAACGTGTTTTTATTTTCATTGTTTAGATAATAAACCCCGAATTCTCAAACAACAATGTTTCTGAAAGCCTTTCTGTCGCGAGTTGTAACACATACCTACATACACTATCACAGAAACAGTAACTTAGTGCACTATAGAGCGATATTTCATATTTCCATAAAGTAATATTAACTAGTGAATAAATAGATTTTAGAGGTATGAGGAACAGAGTGTAAAGTTCACTCATCCACCATAGAAAAGGGAGGACCTCCGACCAGACGGGTGTTGTGTCTGGCGGGCAACTGCCCAACGATTGATGTCGGGTTCTTGTATATATTTCCATTGCACGGTAAACTTTAATTGCGCGATGCAGGATTTACGTGACGTCAGGTGTTTGTGTGACATCAGGTCTTTTTGATGCGTAGTTCATATGTGACGATGTAGGTACCGCCACAAGGTAAATATTTGACAGCTATTTGCGACGTTGCCAACTTTGAGAACGCACGGTGACTTTTAGTTGCTTACATATACTTAGGTACCTAGAGTTGATGTTACTATAAATAATTTTCTAAATTCGACTTATTTGGTCGCAGAATAACGAAACATTTCAGAAACATGAATTTTGTATAGGTAAGTTTGCTTTTTCTGTGAACTTAGGTACAATAAAACAAGTTTGACTTTCTAGGTAATGTAATAGGTACTCAAATATTATGTAGGTTCAAGTTGTAGGTAACAAGAAACTATGTTTTTCTAAAAGTGAGAACGTAATTATCAAATCGTAAAAATAATTGTTGGAGGTCTTTGTTTATTTTTTCAACTAATCAAAAAAACATAAACAACTAATGTACTTTTTATACCTGTCTGAATAAAGGCTTAAGTATATTAATAACTAGCTGATGCCCGCGACTTCGCCCGCGTGGATGTCGGTTATTATATACTAAAACCTTACTCGAGAACTACTCTATCCATTGGTGAAAACAGCATGAAAATCGGTGCAGTAGTTTTTGAGTTTATCGCGTACAGGAGGACAGACAGACGCAGCGGAGGACTTTGTTTTATAATATGTAAGGATAATTGTCTTCCACAGCCGTACTCAGAGCTCTCATCCTGGAGCCTTCCATCCCTCTACCAGACAAAGATCCCGACGTACGCGATCTCCGAGCTGTCCCCCGGCACGTGGTACCAGCTGCGAGTGACAGCTACTAATGAGGCTGGTAGTGTCACCACGACCTACAGCTATGCTACTAAGAATGAAGATGGCAGTAAGTTTATGAAGTATAAAAAACAAGTAGATTATGTCATTCTTTTTTGTAAAACAAGTAGATTATCTCCTTGTTTTTTGTAAAAACAAGAAGATTGTCTCCTTGTTTTTTGTAAAAACAAGTAGATTATCTCCTTTTTTTGTAGGTACTTTAATAGGTGTCGTAATTTCGAAAATTCCGTTTATCAACTATCCCTATGTGTTGTCAGTAAACAAACGGATTTTTTTTTTTGGTGAGCCCTTGCTCGTGTCTCTTGTGGACGAGAAAAGAATCGATATTTTGAAATACTAAAATCTTTTTGAAGGGTACTTTCCCCTGCACGTTATGTAGTAGTTAATTGTTTCTGAGTCTGGATAGGTGCGCGGGTGATGACAAAACTAGTAGTGTACTATGGAGGTAGCCCGTATCTAATCATTTTGAAAACAAAATCCCTTGAGCACGATGACCACATCTGTTTACAGCCCCTTTTTGCCACGACCAATGAAACAAAAATAGAAAGTAATATTTTGTCGTTTTTGTTTCTTTGGCGTTCGTGTGTTTTGAAGCTCTAGGCTGATACAATGATTACAGATATCAAACCACCTTTTTCCGACCACTTGGAATAGAACAAAAGAAACAAAGAAGAGATTTTTTTAATTTTAATGGTATTATACAACATCTTACTTTGTTTTTTTTGCAGCATTACCGTGCGTTTGCACTGGCGAAACATTCAAGACAAAACATGTTGAAATCTCTATTTTCTGTCAATGTTCCATACAATTTTTGACAGGAACTAGAAATTTCAACATGTTTTGTCTTGAATGTTTCGCCAGTGCAAACTCACGGTTAGATTGTTTTAAAGTGTTTCTAACGGTTCATGAGTAAGCTCCCAATTTATTTACCTACTCGAAAATGCTGTGTTTACAAGGGTGATTGGAAATTAGGCGCATTCCTTGAAAAGGTTTTATGACTAGAGCTAATTTAAA
Source organism: Lithophane leautieri (assembly GCA_949152455.1). Lineage (NCBI taxonomy): Eukaryota > Metazoa > Arthropoda > Insecta > Lepidoptera > Noctuidae > Lithophane > Lithophane leautieri. The sequence goes on along the minus strand of OX424482.1, from coordinate 3,506,533 downwards.
ACAAATATGACGGGGGATTATCGACATTTTTGCGGTTTTGAAGTTTTATGGAATTTTCCGCCTCTCACCTTAAAACTGATAATAATGAGTTGTATGAAATCTACTCAACTCCTCTGGACACTAAATTAATACTTTTCTGATTGCATAGAAAACCATTCATCAAAAAAAACCCATAACCTTGTCCCGATGTTGCTTAAACTACGACCGAACGATATCCCAAAGATATTTATTTCCTTTGAAAAAAAAAATTGCACCGTCTCAGATGGTTTTTAACTGTCTTTTTTTCATTTACCAAAACAACGGACTCTGATCTGCGATCCTATTGGTCGATGAGATTTCTATAGCGGCCGAGCGCTGCAAGCAAAAATAGTCCTTACGGTGTATAGATTTTTGATTCTTTGATAGTATGTGGCGAGGCTCCCCCTAATACATGAGACTTAAACATAACTGGCGAAATTTGGGTGTAATCACTACAAGTACACCTGTGCCTAACCCTTCGGGAAATACAAGCGTGATGTTTTATCCAGACTGGTTTTTTGGTCCTTTTTCTATTTATTCTTTACTAGCTTCCGCCCGCGGCTTCGCCCGCGTGGTATATCGATGAAAAGTAGCCTATGTCCTTTCCCAGGATGCCATCTGTCTCCTTGCCAAATTTTATCGAACTCCGTTCAGTGGTTTAGGCGTGAAATACAGACAGACAGACCGACAGACAGAGTTACTTTTGAATTTATAATTTTAGTATGAAGTATGGATTTATTTATTAATAAAAACTTAGACACTTTTTCAACGTGTGTCTAATGCCAGTCTTACGTCAAACTTCACACGTGTCGTCCATGTGTCGACCACAATGTCGTATTTAAAAGGTGTTTAGGGTAAACAACTGATAAACATGGTTTTGTGGTAATAAGGCAAGTGTCTGATATTTGAATATCATTTAATAAATCGATCTAATTTTTCCAGGCGAAGTAGGACCACCATCTGACCTCTTCGATCTGAACGTGCTAGTAATAATCTGCAGCTCAATACTACTCACGATCTGCCTGCTTAGCTGTATTTACATACTTGTGAAGAGACAACGGTATGTTCTGACCAGTTTTTGTCGTAGATTTAAGAAGACAAATAAATCAATGAATGGATACAAACTCCTTGTTACGTGGCATGGCATAATGCTGAGGTGCTTGACCTCTTTAATGTTAGCACGAAAAATATTCCGGTTGCATATTTTATTTTAGAGCATGAAATGGGGACCTTTTAATCTTGCTCAGGCCAGACAGTCTCCTATGAATACTACCTACATTTTGACGATAAATTACAAAAAATAAAATAACCGACTTCCAAAAAAAAAAACCAATTAAAAAGTGAAAAATAACTATAATTTCGGAAGTCGGTGTCTTTGCTTTTCAATTTTCGTTTTTTGCCACCGACTTCCGAAATTAAAGTTATTTTTCACTTTATAAGTGTTTTTTTTTGGATTTATTTTTTGTAAAAAGTTTTTATTTTTCACTTTTTAGTTGTGGTACACACGGCTACACATCAAGCTATATATACATTTTATGGTGATCTCGCATTGTATAAGATTTCCGTACAATGCGAGGTCAGCTTATACTGGAAATGTATAGCCGTGTGTACCTGCTATGTAAATAACAGTGATTGTAATTAAATAAGATATCGTCTATATAAACTAAGTTAGAAAAATACGTAATTATTGAAGCTAACTCAAAAACCACTCAAGCAAAGTTAATAAAATTTATATGGGACCACACGGGAAGCACCAGCTTTCAAATAAAAAAGAATCATCAAAATCGGTTCACCCAGTCGAAAGTTCTGAGGTAACAAACATTTTTTTTAAATACAGACGAATTGATAACCTCCTCCTTTTTTTGAAGTCGGTTAAAAAGATACAAAATCAGCTGTTACTTATAAGATACGATAGCTTTATTTGTGACCCGCGACTTCTTCGTGGAAGAAACATTCGTTATGGCACCCAGCAATAGTGTAGCTTTCTTTCGGTGTAAGATTTTTTGTAATTCGATCAGGCCTTCCAGAGATTACCAACCTGGTAAAAAAAAAACAATTTTCCCTCTTTATATTATTATCTATTAGTTTAGATGATCGAGGGCGGATTTTAACAATGAAACTGAATGCGATCAGCATAAGGGCCGAGTCACACCGGAATCAATAGGTTCATTTGTTTCTTCTTCGCGGCGCGGCGTCGGCGCTGCCGGCCGCTACCATTCCAGTGTGGCTCGGCCCTAATTATCTAAAACGCATTCAAGAGCTGTCAGTGTCAGTCAATATTCCACAGAAAATAATGACACTGACAGCCCTTACACGTAGTGTGCTGATCGCGTTCAGTTAAATTGGTAAAATCCGCCCTCAATCCAGCATTTTTGACCTCTTCCTTTTTCAATTCCACATCATTTTCTGTGTTTCCAGGAGCGACAACCTCACAGAATACCGTGACTCAATAACGGTGGACAACAAATCGGAGAGCGGCAACCTGACGGCAAACACCTCGCACACCAACCTAGCTAACGTTAAAGAGAACGCCCTGAACGCGCAGAACAGAATATACAGCGCTCCTATACATATGCGGAATAACAGTAAACATGGTAAGATAACAACCGTCAATTAGACAGAGATCGAATGATAAAGTAGAAAGGACGATAGTAGGTGCGGCTATTATGAAGTATTATTGCCACCATTTTTCCAGTGTGAGAGAGAGACGGAGCTAGACAAGGCCGATAGCACCATCTCGTTTTCGCAGTGGAATAATGATGGCGTTAATACTTCATAATACCTACTACCCTAGATTCATCGTGATCGCAACAAGCTCGCTGGCTAGTTGGGGGTCGTCCATTAATCACGTGAGGCTCGAAAGGGGGGGAGGGGTTCGAAAAAATCACGAAATATCACCAGGGTTACAGGGGGGGTGAAGTGAGATATCACGTGTATTTATTTTTTCGCAGGCAACTACTATACTTGTATATAAAGATAAAATATTCTGAATTTTAAGTTAAGTACTTTGTACTAAAAAAATACACGTCATTTTGGGTAGGGAGGGTGGGCTAATCTAAAACCTTACCACGTATCACCAGAGTGGGGTGGGGGGTCAAAGTTGCTAAAAAACATTACATAATTAATGGACGACCCCTTTTGGTCAAAACTATTGTTTTAAATGTATTGTTCTTATATTGAATGGCGACGTTGGCGACGGTTCCTCTTTGAAAATATAATTTACGACGGTCGTAAAAAAAAAATTGGATCTTATACAACGTGTAACAGAATAAGCGCAAGACCTGAAAGTAGTTTGCTCAGAATCGGCTTCTGAATCGATTTCCGTCATTCTTCATGAAAAAATCATTTATTTAACTGAAATTAGAACCTAGAACCTAGAATTTTATTTAAAGAAATGTAAGCCTTATCTCAAATGAATAAAGCCTATTTAAATGCATAACCGAATTTGTAATACGCTCATAGCTATCCTTTGTGTAGTGCGCGTTAAATAAAATATTTAATTTAAGGTGTGGTTTAATTAAATTAAATTACAGATATTATTTTAGTCTTATAATTTAATATTCTAATTGGGGTGTATGAGCTCTTGCGTTTATTCCGTTACACGTTGTATACACCCCTTTGCAAAAAAAACGGGCACCTGAACATTCATTGGTTTTTTATGGATAATATTAATAGTTTTACTATGTCATTAGCATAAATGACTAGTAATTTCTTATTATTAATAAGAATATCGTTTCTGCCATTACAATCGACACAAAGATATCTCTTTTAGGTCACAATAAGGCTGGATTATGCGACAAACATAAATTATTCTATTAAAAATAACGAGAAGTAAGTTTTATTTGCCAGGATAACCCTTTAAGCGCAAACCCGCAAAAAGTTAGTAAAAGTCACGAACTGAAAAAGGGATAATTATTGTTTTAAACAAAAGTTTCGAATTTGGAATTAACTTTTTGTTCATACCCAGACTCTTTATTAAGTGCCAGTAACATAGTTTGGCTATTAAAACCTCTTTACAACTAAATGATTACCAAAAATGTAAAAAAACAAAACCAAGTTTTTTTTGCAAAGGCGTGTATTATCTTTCCATCTAGATATTTAGCTCGTGATGGTACATCACTGCTGGCCTTCCTTTTCCTGTAGAAAATGTTATAGCAATATAATATCTTAAAACTTAGCCATCCACATAGTGACCCTGTCGGTACCTATATGTGAAATGAGAATCATTATTTACTTACAGAGCTGTACGAGATAAGTCCTTACGCACAGTTCGCAGTGGGGTTCAGAACTTTCGGCCATGTGGAGAACCAGGACATGCCTAGTCGACACGCAAAACATAGATATGACACAGGTAACATATTACAACTAGGTTAGAAAGAAAGAAAAGAAAAAAAAAATACGTCTATTTGCGGCAAACATGACGCTAACAGGACAAATAAAATATACGAAAATAACAAGTTGCGGGAAAATATGCGTCACATTCACGCAAAACGGCAATCACTCAGCATAATGCTGCGACCCTATGCGGGACAGAGCCCCAGCGCTGGTTTTCAGTGACAGCCGGCATATAGGTTCATATTCCTAAAACCACCCTTACTGCTACGACATAAAAGCGCTGTCAAAGGTGCAATAATGATAATGACGACGCAGTAGGAAGACTCACATAACTACTGCATAAAGAAACTAGCTGTTGCCCGCGAATTTGTCTGCAATCCAGGATGAAAGTAGCCTATGTCCTTCTCCAGATCAAGGTGTACCCCTGTGCCAAATTTCATCCAAATCCGTTCAGCCGTTTTAGCGTGAAAGCTGAACAAACAATCAAACTCACTTTCGCATTTATAATATCAAGTTAGGGTGTGTCACACAAGAGTGTGACAATAATGGTGACTCTATCTTGTAATATTTTTTTTATGATTCTAAGAATCGTTTGCTTGAAGATTTTTTTTTATATAATGTAGATCTCATACTCAAAAAACTGATATGTAGGTACTTTTCCAAAATCAAAATAAGTTTTAAGTATTTTTTATAATATTTTCTTCTTTCAGAAACGAGTTTCCAAGTGTGTTCAGAGTCTGAGGATAGTGACAGCTTATCGAAATCTACGTTAAAAAGTGTTCCAAGAAGTAAGGGTCATAACTTTCGAAACTAAAACTCTCTTACGAATCGACGAAAATCATTTTCAGGCCGGCTTGCATGACAAATCACTAAATAAACGTAGATACTTAAGTGATTTGTGGTCCAAGTGCCTAAGTATTTTTAAATCATACATTTTTGACGCCTCATAACGATGCGTGGATACATTATTGTAACGAATGAATATTATTTATATATTAAAGTCCATTATTTTTCTCTTTCCAGAAGTCTGCAGAACCCCACACCATAGATAACTAGACAAGGAAGTGTTATCATTTTAAAACGAATTCGTCTCGCAGAACTAGCTTCTGTAATCAAAAACAATGTATCTAGTTTGCATGAAATAACTTTGCCGCTCTGAAGTTGGCCACAAATGACTCCGCAGTAGTCAATCTTACTTATAAAACAGTATGGCGCATGCCACCACGCATGCGCAGCCTAACTTTAGAGCGGCAAAGTTATTTGACGCGAACTAGAGATGTAGCACACCTTTTTAAAATGAGGATCGTGCGAGGCACTCTTTTTACAAAGTGTGCTAGCTCACTGTGCTACCACGAATGAGGCGAGGCTGCGGTGGCTTGTTAGCACGAACGTGCTGTGAGTGTGTCAGTGAGTCGCGTGCTCGCCAATTCACCGAGTCGCCGCGCGAGTCGCGTGTGTGCTGTGCGGTGTGCATACAGACGCAGTTGAGTAGGCACACGCGCGGTGAGTTCTGTGGTGTATGTTTGTGCTAGCAACAGTGAACGAAGACATCAATGATCAAAATACACAAAAAGAGTGAGTGACTCGATCGACTGACTCATTTCGTTCAAAACTCAAAAGTACAAATGTTCTGTGTGTAACTAATCTGTGCCAGTGTGGTGTGTGCTAGCACATCAACATAAAATGAGTGAGATACTTTTTTCATCCAAGTGAGTAGCTACAACTGTGCTAGCACGTGTGCTGAGTCACCCAACACTAATGCGAACTGTACTGAACGTAAAACTTAACAAACTTGACACTGCTTACTTATTTCTTTCTAGTTTGAAAGAGCGCGTTGAGTGCGTTCACATCGACAGACTTCCCAAAGACCTTCAATTAATTATGTATCAAAACAGCTTTGTAATCATTTGCCCCCCTTCCTTTATCGCCCCCTGAACCAGGACCGTTAGGAAAAAGATTATGCAGTGTATGTCCCAGCAGACTGAAATGGTAGACACAAGTCGCGTGCTGTGATTGTTTATAAACTGCTGTGTTCCACTCTAATTTGAGAAAACTATAGATAAATTGTAACCTAGAAAATAAAGGTAAACTTTAAGACTGATTTGTGCCTAAACTTATCATACGATGTTGTTGTGTTTTTATTAGGTACTATTTCTTAGTTATTATTATGTTTAATATTAATGTAAGTAGGTATGTAAAGTTCATAAAAAAAAATTGTTTTGTAAAAGATTTTTTTAAATAATTAGTGAGGTTAGTTACCAAATGTATTAGAATTTGATCTCAATAAAACTGATTCAATAACTAATATCATATTGTTTTTTTAATAATGCTATTTGTTTTTTTTTTGGTAATATCTGCCTAGCATTTTCACAACTATGTTGGGGTCGGCTATCCTAAAAGATGTACCTAAGTAGCTGAATACAAGTATTTTACATTTTTATTTTATTTTGATATTTTATGAACCATAAAGAAATGAATGCCTACGTATTATATTTACTTAATATTTAAAACTTGAAAACCTATCAAAAATACTTACGCCATTTTAAAAGGCGTCTGATACCTCCACCTCAGTTGAATGTTTAAAATTAAAGTTATCTCAGCTGCAGTAGGATTTTTATATAAACTGAGGTTATCTGTGAGGTGCTATGGCAGTGCCTATATATTTTTTTTTTTATTTGATGCACACAAAAGACAGCACAACATACAAAGACAAGGTAACAATAAAAGAAAACTAAACTAGACACAGTGATGACAATATTGTCTATGACAAACTTTAAAAAATAACGAGTAATACAAGGTGCGGTGTGCGTCTCAACGTTGCATCAAATGGGAGTCCAACTCAGCATGTGTCAGGCGAATATACCTGACGCTGATATTCTGCTGGATCCCTGCGGTGACATACGGACGTCGAGCAGATACATTAAATTAATATGTGAATTTGTTATGTGAAAAGTGGAATGTACGGAGCAAAATTACGTAAGTACCCGCAATTTAAATAATCTATTATACAGTTAAGTTTTGCATTAGGAAACGTTGTCGTTCGATGATGAATGTCTATTTATTACCTTGATTATTTAGATAGATAAATGTATAGCGTAAATTAATAATCATATAGTGGCGTAGGATGATAAGCATAATAATTATAGTGGCGTAGGAGTAAATATAATAATGGATTTGACTGGATTAAAAAGTGGTTTCAATAAATAAATATAGGTAAATAAGGATATGTATTATAACTGCTACCTAACAATACTAACCCAAACAGTCTCCCACAAAAAAAAAAAAAAAAAATAGATCCACAAATTAGTGAATCATTAATATTCCCTTTGTTCTCAGGTTTGTGACCACGAGTTGCATTAAAAAAGAAGAATGACTAGGTAAGAACACGATAGATAACACGAGATATAACCTTAAAGCTGTTTTGAATGCACCAAGAAAATAGGTCAGTAGGAATACAACGTCATTCAGTTTTTAAAATATAATTGACGTGCATTGTATTTGTATAAACCTACTTGCAGAAATAAAATCGTTTATCTTTGCTCTGTGACGTCATGTTTATAATAAGTACTTTTACAATGACAACTGCTAAACAAACCCAAAAACCACTGACCGTTATGTTTTCTTTCATAATACTTACAAAAAATTAAAACAAAAAAAGATCAGACTACTTTCAACAAAGAAATAGAACCCAATGAAGCTTAAACTACCCAAAAGAAAGTGAATTAAGTTATTGGAAATAATACTGAAGCAGCAAACTAAAGTCTATTAAACTAACAAAACGTTAAAACTTTCAACGTATAAGTTTTCGTATAAAATCAGTTCGAACAACGATTTACTTTGACATTCATTCGATGCGCGCCAGCGGCAGCGGTCGGTCGTGTTGCCCTGTGTGTGTTTCGTGCGTTACAGATATTCCGGAATCAAGTGTTCCCGAGTGCGTCATAGTCATTGCGACTATCATCGATCTATTAGCTGTGTGTCTTTTTCAAGACACAGTTAATAAAATATTTCTCTTAACAGAGTTAATTGTCAAAACGTTCGTCGCGTATTTTTGATCCCTTCTGGATTAAAAACCACAGTTTCGTGGTCCCCGGTGGATACCTAACGGTGCTAACGAAACCGAGGGGGTGTTGACCCAGACGCACCCGCCGATCCCCTTCAGGGTGAGGCAGAAAGTTGGACGGGTCCCAGTGTTCGGCCTTGGGGGATCTCCTAGTCGGCATTGGTGACAGTTTTGCTTTCACAGCTACACACCTGGAGTGGTTGGGTGTATCTACCCCTTCACACCAGACCCTGTTAGGACCCCGTTGCACAAATAAGATAGGCAACGGGCAAAAGCAAGCTTAGGGCTCACCTTAAGTACACAACCTCCCTGTCTATACCCGACAGGGAGGGTTTTTACACATCCCCGGGCTATCCTCCCGGGGAGGTAGGAGTAGGAATCATTCCCTCCCATTTATAGATATGTCGAGTCCGATAAAAATGGACCCTCTCACGAGGAAACTATTTTCCCTCGTAATGAGGCTATTGGCTAAACCAACAGACAACCAATTAGCTCTCATGCGAAAGGAGGTCGACCTCCTTTTGCCGCTTCTAGAGCCAAGTCCCGCTGAATTAGCGGAGTTTACAGATGCATTAGGCATCTCCCAGTCGCTCCCTAACATAGAGCTTGAGGTCCCTTTTGTCCGCTCCCCTAGCCCGGCCTTCAGCCCTGCCTTCAGCCCCGCGGTAGAGTCTATGGACGTCACCGAGCCCGAACCCTCTTCATCAAAGAGGATTGCCACACCGATTTATAATAACATTGCCTCTGACGGTGAGAATGCCTCTCCTCCTTCCTCTCCTTCCCAATCGGATGACGACGGGTTCACCCCAGTCACCGGAAAAGGGAATAAGAGGAAGAAGAAGAGACAATCGTCCAGTCAAGCAAATAAAGTCGTCGCCGTTGACGTCATTTCCCCCACCCCGACCCCCGTAGCGCAAGTGACCGGTACAGTGCCCAGTAGCACTACCGTTGTCGTCACCGCGATTTCCCCCTCCACCTCGACCGCCGCGATAGTAGCACAAGTTGCTCCGGGGCCTCGCTTAAATAAAAAATCGCCCCCCCCCCCCGTGTTCATTCAGGACAAGGGGAAGTGGACTGATGTATCCAAATGGTGTGTCGATCATAAGATCGCATTCACCAATGCCCGTTCCACCCTACAGGGTATTAAAGTCACGATTCCGACCGCGAATGACTATCGCGAACTGACCAAACTCCTGAGAGCCAGAGGTGTGTCATTTCACACCTTCTCGCTCCCAGAGGACCGACAGATTAGGGTCGTTATTAAACGCATCCCGAAGGAAATCTCCCCCGATGACGTAAAAGCCGACCTTCAGTCGCAAAACGTTCCCGTGGACGAAGTCCACCGTATGCACCGCTCGCGTGGCGGTGAAGCATTCGACATGATACTTGTCGTCTGCTCTCCCGTAGAGGGGCATCACCCCATTTTCAATTTAAAATCTCTCTGTAATCTTACAGGCTTTCTCATCGAGAAACCCCGTAAGAACGGAAATATAGGGCAGTGTCATCGCTGCCAACTATACGGTCATTCGCAGAGGCATTGTCACGCGAAACCCAGGTGCGTAAAGTGCCTGGGCGAGCACGGCACAGCCGACTGCAACCGTCCCAAAGATCGTAACCTTTGCCTCAGTCCTCCCAGTTGCGTGTTATGCGGACAAGAGGGTCATCCAGCGAATTACCGCGGATGTTCAAAAGCCCCCAAATCCAGTTCTCCCAAGCTTACTAAGCGTGCTGACAATCGTCAGCAAAGGGAATTCCCTTCCGCTCCCTCCTCTCAACTTCCACAGAGACTTAGCCCTCAGAGGCCTAGTCCCTGGAACATGTTAAATCATCAACATGCATTCCCAGCTTTAGCCACCGCAAGGCTCCCTCCCCCTCACACTCCTCTATACTCGCTCATGGATCCCCGTATCCGTGCCCACCCCCACCCTTCTTTACCCGCGTTCTATACGCCTCAAACGCAACTTGCGCCTACCTCCCCCCGCCTAGCTGCCCCCGCGCCCTCAGCGCCTCCCGCAAAACGCGCACCCGCTACCGTAGCGCCGTCGCCGCGTCCCACCCCCACCCCTGCTCCCGTGGCCAATACCCCACTAGATCCGTTCAATGAGATTACATCTACGTACATGATGTTTCTCTCTCCCCGCGCTATCCGTATGGCCGCCGAAATCAAGGCAGCCAGAGATAGTTGTAACATCGCTCAGATCTCGGTGATCTATAATGCTTATCCCGAGATTAAGCAAGCCCTAGAGTCCCTCGCTAAGTCAAATCATAATGTCTAACGCCATTATAGAAAGATTTAAGCCCCGATCCCTCAGACTAGGTATATTCAATGCGAATGGCATCAAAGGTCAAAAAGAAGAGATCGCTCTCTTTCTTCGCGACCATCAAATAGACATCCTCCTCATACAGGAAACTTTTTTAAAACCATATCTCCGGAATCCCTCCATAGCGAACTATCGGTTGATTCGTAATGACAGAACGCGCTGTCACAGAGGCGGCACCCTCATTTATTATAAAAAGGAGCTGTACTGCATCCCCATAGAGCCCCCCTCGTCCCTCTCTCTTATAGAAGTATCCATATGCCGCTTAGGCATGACCGGTCATCAACCGATCACTATAATATCGGCCTATCACCCTCCAGGCATCGGGGAAGACTGTCAAGTCCTCTCAAATGACCTCTCAATCCTTCTCGGCTTAAGTAGCTCCGTTATAATAGCGGGCGACTTTAATGCCAAACATCCCGCTTGGAATAGCTTAGTCACCACCACCAGAGGGCGACACTTGCTCGATCTCTCAGCCTCACTGAACTTCGATATCATCGCTCCGATGACTCCCACTCATTTCCCTCATAATATTAGTCAAACTCCCGATGTACTAGACATGGCGCTCCTTAAGAACGTCAATTTAAGATTAACATCAATAGAAACGGTAGACGAGCTTACCTCCGACCACCGTCCGATAGTCATGAGTCTGGCCCCCCGCATAGGTCTCTCGGATCCCTCCCAAAATCCCAATGCTACCAAAAAGATCACGGACTGGAAGAAAGTAAGCGCAAAGCTGAAATCCAACACGTCCCCCCAATTGGACTCTATCCCCGATAAATTCGACTCTATCGCTGACACCACGGCCGCGATCGACTCTCTTACAGATCACGTACAGTCTGTTTTGAACGAATGTTCAAAGGAGACTCCAGTGACGGAAGACCGTCGCTGGAGGCTCCCGCAGGATGTACGTGATCTGATAACGGAGAAGAACGCGTCCACCCGTGCCTACAGTAACTTTCCCTGTTCCGCAAACAAGGCCCATATGCGCTATTTACAGAGATCTGTAAAGAAACGCCTAGCGGAGCTACGTAATGCGGGATGGGATAAGATGCTGAGCGAACTAGAGCCAGAGCAACAGCCCTTCTGGCAGTTGACTAGGAACTTGAACTCCGATCAGGTCGCGAGTATGCCCCCCCTAGTGCGCCCCGATAAGTCAGTCGCCTTCGACGACATAGAAAAGGCAGAGTGTCTAGCTGATAGTCTAGAGGTTCAATGCTCTCCCAGTACCCTACCAGTAGATCAAGCTCATCTCGATGAGGTGGACGCTGAAGTCGAACGTAGAGCTACTCTTCCGCCCGTAGAGGACCCTGATGATCCCCTGCTCCCCGTCGCTCCGGACGAGGTGCACGAGATCATCAAGGGTTTTAAGATTCGCAAAGCCCCCGGTTCAGACGGTATCACCAATAGGGTGGTGCAATTGTTCCCAGCCCATCTGATAATGCTACTGACCACCATCTTCAATGGTGCTCTGAGCAATAATATATTCCCTAAAGCGTGGAAAGAAGCCACAGTCATAGGTATCCCGAAACCCGGCAAGCCAAAGTCGGCACCGTCGAGTTATCGTCCCATTAGTTTGCTCAAGGTCATAGGCAAAATCTATGAGAGACTTATTTATAAGCGACTCAGAGACTACGCCGAGACCAAAGGCCTCATCCCCAATGAACAGTTCGGTTTTCGAACTCAGCACTCTAGCGTGCATCAGGTCCACCGGATCGTAGAGCACGTAAGTGCTGGTTTCCAGCACGGCTGTATGACCGGTGCTATCTTCTTTGATATAGCGAAAGCCTTCGACAAGGTTTGGCACAACGGATTGTTATACAAGTTATACCAACTCGGTGTGCCTGATCGTCTCGTACTCATAGTACGTGATTTTCTGTCGGATCGCACCTTTCGTTATCGCATCGAAGGAGCCTTATCCTCCCCCCGACCCATACGTGCGGGTGTCCCACAGGGCTCAGTGCTCTCCCCGCTCATATTTACTCTTTTCACTAGTGATATCCCAAAGAATAGAAAGGCGCAGTTGGCTCTGTTCGCAGACGATACGGCCATCTATTACAAGGGACGAAGTCGTGACAACATACGAGCCACACTCCAGAGAGCGGTCAACAATCTTGGCGCCTGGTTTCAAAAGTGGCGTATCGAAGTCAATCCCGACAAAAGTCAAGCGGTTTTCTTTATAAAACCGCAACTTCGTAGCTTTCTCTGTCCCCCTCCAGTAAATATGTTCGGCAAGCCGATCCCTTGGGAGAAGCAAGCCAAATATCTAGGTGTAATACTGGATCAAAAACTCACGTTTCGAGAGCACATAAAGCAGGTTCGTTCGCGAGCCGCTTTCGTTCTAGGTAGACTCCATTCCATATTAAATGCGCGTAGCAAATTGTCACTAAAGTGCAAATTGCGTACCTACACCGCGTGCATTCGTCCCATCATGACCTATGCGGGTTCCGTCTTTGCTCAAGCAAAACCCCACTACATTCATAGGATGCAGACACTCCAGAATAGATTCCTTAGAAAGGTCACGGGAGCACCCTTTTATGTTCGTAACGAGATCCTACATCTCGACCTAAAGATCCCCACCATCCGCCAGTTTCTCAAACGCCTCTCAAAGCGTTATTTCGACACAGCTGTCACACATCGCAACCCTCTGGTTGTCGAGGCCTCCTGCTATGTCCCATCCAATATTAGTTCAATTCGCCGTCCGCGGCATACTCTCTCAGAGCCAGACGACCCCATAACTCTCCTCCAGGAGAGCCGTAGGGAGACCAGTACAGTGCACAAACACAGACGCCTCCCGTCATTCCGACCTCGCCGTCGAGGCAAAACACGTTCGCGTCCGCCCCGATTAAATTCACCAACCCCCCGTCCCTTGTCCGATGAAGTAGTGCCAGCCCGCGCCGCAGCTGAGCACGTAGCTTTAAATTCCCCGTATAATAATAATAATGATGATATTTTGATCCAGCCTGTCCCATCTTGCTGTCCCCCCGCCAGTGATGTTGCCCTAAGCCGAGGTTCGTACCCCACAGGGGGTGCCCTTAGCGAGCACACACTTAATATTAATTTAGAATAGTTTATGCCCCTGGCTGGAGGCCCTGAGTGTAGAAGCTTAAGGCAGCCACAGGAATGTCCGGTTAAGAAGTCATGATTTCAGAAATCAACTTCAAGATGCCCTAGTTAAAAAAATAAAAAAAAAAAAAAAAAAAAAAAAAAAGATTTACTTTGAGCGTGCAGTGAACCGAAAAATTGGTGCGGAACTTTCTAAGAAAGGATAAACAAGTTTTTGTATTACGTAGGTGTTTGGACTTGACTAGAAAGAAAGAAAGAAAAATGCGTTTATTGGCCTTGTAGCAGAAAAAGACACCTTAAAACTATAAAACAGAAAACATTCATTACAGTGCCAAAAGGGTCTCAGCTCAGTATAATGCCAGATGGAAACACAAAGTGTACCACCTGACGCTGATTTTCAGCTGCAACCCACGAGTGTCATACGCTAGAATATTATCATAATAGATTAAAAACTGATTTATAAGATATAAGAAATACAATAAATAAAATAACTAATAATTGTGAATGTTGATAAATAAAATATAATATTTAAAATGGTAACATTCCGATTAGTCGGCATGGACAATATGTGAGCAAAGCTGTCAAAAATAAACTATTTGTCTGACCAGGGTTGGATTTTGTACTATAATTATAGTATTTATACTATAATTTTGCCCTTTGTACTATATACTATCCACATCTAAGGATAATACGCTAAAATACTATAGTTTGCTCCCGAATACTTAGTTTTACGTCGTATTATGAATATTTCAACCGTGCGTGTGTGTGTATCCTCCGCAGTACACTTCTCTCTTTCCACTAATCTCATTCCTACCATTCTATTCGAAATTCAATCAAAGTTTGCTTAATGTTTTAACAATCGCGAATTTTTGTGTAAAATAATACGTTTTCAGTGTTTTAATTATGGAAAGTGGCAACACTGATGGTTCTGAAAATGACGATAGACCGGGAGTATCCACCCCAAAGTAAATTTTGCCTTAACGGGTGTTGATTTTAAATGACTTTTTATGTTAAATTAAAAATAATGAAAGTGTACTATATTTTTTTTGTAAATACTGTCCTTTTCATTTTTTTGTACTATCTTTTTCAATGTACCTAAATCAAACCCTGTGTCTGACTGACGTTTTCAACGTTTTGACATCTGGTTACATAAATTTGACGCACTATTGAAACTAATGATCGAATTCATTATGATGTAATGTATTATCAAAGAATGTGTTGGATGATTGTTTATGTGTGACTAGCTATGAGTACCTATAGTAAGCCCCACATTAGTGATAACCTGGTAAAAAAACCAGAAGGTATAAACTGGCCTCTTATTCTATTGAAACTCCTTAGTACGCAACGACTGTATGCCCAGGTACAAACCATCATAGCAACACCTTTGTTTAGGTCAATCGATCTACGTAACCTTTTCCCAACGATGTTGGGGTCAGCTTCCAGTCTAACCGGATGCAGCTGAATACCAGTATTTTACATGGAGCGACTACCTATCTGACCTCCAAAACCCAGTAACTGGGTAATACGATACCCTTGGTAAGACTGGTTATCAGACTTTCGGGCTTCTGACGACCCGTAACGACAACTCCTTTGTTTAGGTAAATGAGAATAATGGCAATGACCTATTCTTGCACAGATCCGACGCACAGCTTAATTTTATTGCTCTTGTTGTTTGCTTGTTACAAATATTATTATTTTTCCACTCTGTAATCGGCATTTCGTTTATAATTTGTGATTGTTACTTGTTTTCATTTGATAATGTCGCAACACATTACCAGGGTTGGATTTAGGTACGTTGAAAAAGATAGTACAAAAAAATTAAAAGAATAGTATTTACAAAAAATATAGTACACGTACATTATTTTTAATTTAACATATAAAGTCATTTAAAATCAACACCCGTTAAGGCAAAATTTACTTTGGGGTGGATACTCCCGGTCTATCGTCATTTTCAGAACCATCAGTGTTGCCACTTTCCATAATTAAAACACTGAAAATGTATTATTCTACACAAAAATTCGCAAGCGATTGTTAAAACATTAAGCAAACTTTGATTGAATTTCGAATAGAATGGTAGGAATGAGATTAGTGGAAAGAGAGAAGTGTACTGCGGAGGATACACACACACGCACGGTCGAAATATTCATAATATGACGTAAAACTAAGCATTCGGGAGCAAACTTTAAATTATAGTATTTTAGCGTACTATCCTTAGATGTGGATAGTATATAGTACAAAGGACGAAATTATAGTATAAATACTATAATTATAGTACAAAATCCAACCCTGCACATTACGCAACTAAATTGTCTTTGGCCTCTGACCACAGACTAAGTAGCCTCTGACCCTGACAATAAGCAATAGACAAAATTTGTCAAACGTTTTTTAGTTTTTATTAATGAATACGAGGCTTTTAGCTAATTTAAACTTAGAATAGAATGACATTCTTCTTTTTGGAATGTACGTTTAGTTTGAGCAGACTAAACAATTTTTCTTGCTTTCGAGGTAGGTATTTTATGAACCTCATTTTCGAATGTTTGGACTTTGTTCTTTGATTCTTTTGGTTCTTTAACCAAATTAGGGTAAGTTTTTTTATGGTTGCATGTCTAATTTAAGGTAGATTGTACTTACAAGGACGACCCATAGAACTGTCATATCCTAGTTACTGGACCTGCAATCTATGCAAAAAAGGGGTTTATTTATAAACGTTGCTTAAAGCTAAGTGACGTTCAAACGTCAAAATTGTATGGTTAAACAGTTGTTAATCATTTTAAGCAACGTTTATAAATATACCCCAAATAAATGTTTACTTTTGGTAGGTACTTTACAAAGGTCGATCTTGTGTGAAATCAAAAGAAAAATATGATTAGTTCAAACAGTTCCAAAGCAAGTTTCTAATAATTTTTGTTTTTTTATTCATTCATTATAGGTTAGTATACTTAAGTAATTTATGTTCGGAAACTTTTGATCTGCAGCTATTGTTGCTGGCTCTATCTCCAAAACTACCTTTTTGCGGCATTTATGTGTACCTATGTGTATTTTGTTTTTTTTTTTTACAGTTAGGTAAATATTATTATCCTTATCCTTACATAATTATTATAAAACAAAGTCCATCGCCGCGTCTATCTGTCGTTCTGTATGCGATAAACTCAAAACTGCATCGAATTTCATGCTGTTTTCGCCAATGGATAGAGTGGTTCTCGAGTAAAGTTTTAGTATATAATAACCGACATCCACAATGGCGAAGTCTTGGGCATCAGCTAGCTATGCACAATAAGCTAACACGTCTTAAAATAATAAAACATCATAATTATGTGAAGGAATCATAATTATTTTTTCCTTGTTAGTAGGTACCTATTTCATCTAATTATTTTTTTCAATCATACAAATATACCTACTTCAATAGCTTCTGTATAGAAACAGATTTAGCATTTTCTTTCCATTTAGTTCCATATAACTTTAAAAACTTCATCGTTGAAAATACTCAGAATCAGATGCTTCCAGATCTCAAACAGAAAACACACACATGATCACTGTCCCATTCAAATTCAATTCCAAACTCGATTGATACACACTCCATGTGGAGTATACAAAAACCGTATCTTTCCACCGTTGTAAATTAGGTCATCGATTTAAACAGCTATCCAATTTTACGGTTCGTGTGTTCCGACCTCGCGGGACTATGAGATTTAAGTTCGTTTCGTACATGTTTCAATAAAAGTGTCTTCTTGGTTGTTATCATGAGTGTTTTGGGATGATAAGTTGATTTAGGATGGTTGGAAGCTATCGTAATGAGGAGGAGCTCGTGGCTAAGTAATAACAGCCGCACGGGTCGATTCATCAGGTAAAGCTACACTTGCCGGGTTTGGTCCGTGGATGGGTGACCATCGTTACATATCGAGACTCCTCCGTGCCTCGGAAAGCACGTTAAACCGTTGGTCCCGGTTGTCATTTGTGGATCTTTGACAGTCGTTACAGGTCGTCAGAAGCCCGAAAGTTGGACAACTAGTCTTACCAAGGGGTATCGTATTACCCATTTACTGCGTTGTGGAGGTCAGATAGGCAGTCGCTCAATGTAAAATACTGGTATTCAGCTGCATCCGGCTAGACTGGAAGCCGACCCCAACATGGTTGGGAAAAGGCTAGGCAGATGATGGCACCCATCGTAATGAGAAGAGAATCTTTCGAAAGTAAAGTTAATTCAAACAAGGGTTTAATTATACTTATAAACTAAGTAGGTACTTTCTAGCAAGTCAACAAACTAGACAGCAGAAAGTAGAACGTGAAGGCGTTTAGTACCTAAAGCCTAGACAAAGCGACATTCCATCAGCGATAATAATGATGGAAAAGTAAAAAATATATGGGAGACTGAGTAAACCTAAGCTACCAAAAAGCTTACCTATGTTAATCCTGTTGAATGTCGTTGTAGAAATACGAAACGCTTTCAAAGCGATTGCCACCCTGTCGAGGCCCGGTGGTAAAAGGGCATAGAAATCCATGAATCATTCATTAGTCCATGGCATTCGACTCCTCACCTCTGAAAATATTTGATGATCTTAACAGGTCCATTGTCATGCTAGTACAGTCACGGACTTTAATTGATGAGCCACTTTCAAAGCTTTAAAATTTGCTGTTTCATACATTCACAAAGTTACACGATTAAACAGGAACTCAAATCGCATGCTCGTAAACAAGATAACAAATTGCTAGTAGTGAATAGTAAAAGTATGGAAATAGTCTTATCCATAAAGGTTGACTAACAAGTTCTCAATGATAAATAAATACAATGTTTATCCAATCTATTTGATACTGACCTCCTTTGAATCAGAGCTCAATAACTCGATATTTCAGAAAACTTAACCGAAGACAGTGCCAGTTGAAATGTCGATGTCAGAGACGTTATTTTCGAATTTGTCGAAATAAGTAATTACATTTTTTCCCTACGCTAACGTTATTATGGCTACGCTAAAACAATCGTCGCTAGGTTACGGTTACTAGACCTGCAGTTGGTTGTCTTTGGGTAGTCACTCTGCTGTCAAGTTTATAGTTCTGGTTCTCAGGTTGGCCAACCTATTAAATATAATTTTCTTCTTTAATACGAAGACATAACTTTCTGTGTCTGGATATACGAGTATAACCGACTTAGCCCGATTTGCATTACACGGCTAAAATACGAACAGTGTCAAGTGGCTCATCAATTAAAGTCCGTGACTGTACCTACATACCTAGGTACTTAAACATTGACAGGTTTGACCAGTGGTTGTTCACTAACATGACTGACATGGCTCCTGAGCCTCTTTATTATTTTCATATCTGGAACTTTCGTAATCACAATGCGTTTCAAGATAAGGTATTAGTAGAATAAACTATTACCATCCCACAGATGGAATTACCTTACAGATGGAATTTCCATAGCATATTATTTAACAAAAACGAAACAACTAGCTAGAAGCACAAACTCCCCTTATAAATATTTACTGATAACCAACAATATAATTCCCTACTAAATGATTGTACAAACAAACTGATTGTTGTGCACATAACAAGGCAAGTACTCGTACCAAAAACTTTCGTCGGACCGCGACAACTTGCAAACTTCGATAATATAAAGTTGGTGCTTGAAATTGTTCGAGTCCATACCTTTGGTTTTCATAACTCGAAATTATTGGGTGAGATTTTATGATTTCATGCTTTCGATATTTATAAGTAAGTAATGAAATGAAATGAAATTGTTTATTCTATAAATAGGATATCGGAATCTCTTTTACACGTAATATTAACAAAAAAAAATAAGCTAGATGAGGTCGGCGTTCCTCATCTGACTACTCTAAGAAGAAGGGCCGAAACAAACTCAGAGGCCGCAGTCTCTTTTAAGGTCCAGACATAATCTTGGTCAGGCCATATGAGGACCATGTAGATTAATGTCTGAAATGGTCTTTTGAGGATAGAACCACACAGATTTGAGTGGACCTGTCCAGTCAGTGCAAGCATTTGTCAGTAACCGAGGAGCGCAACTCAGAGCTTAAGGAGCTCAACAACTCGACGAACAATACCAGAGAAAGGACATTTGGGTAGGCCGCATAAAGTACTCAAACTGCCAGAACATCATTAAAATTGAGAAAGAGGAGCAAAAAATAAAAATGATCCACATAATCCTCACATTCACACTTTAATTGATTAAAAGCCCAAAGTTTTGAAATCACCTAACTCCTTAAGTATTGTTATCATTTTACGAGTGAGACATGTACCTACCCATACCCACAGATACGGGTAGATCTACCAACCCGATTTTTTATTTGACCTAGCAAATTAATAATCAATGTTTAAATGCTAACATCTAAACACAGACAAAAATGACAGTAGCGATCGGCCTTTTGTAAAAAATAACACAACAAATAATTAATTATACTTGTCGTAGATTATAAAAGTTGAGCGATAATAGTCTCTCATTTGATTATTGTAGTACTAAGGTGAGGGTAAACTCCGTGACGCGCTCACTGGAGTGGGGCGTCACGTGGACAGAGTCGTGTTAAGGGAACTGGCTGAACGACGAAGCAGTCTTGTGAGGGCAACGAACAGATGCAGATCTCCACTTTTACTATGCGAAACTGTCGGTTTGCCCGAACGTAGAAAGTAGTGCGTGAACATTATTAGTATTGTACCTACTGTGATCATTATTCTGACAGTGAAATACTAACTTGATTTGCTGTATCATCGTGTTTTATTGTAAGCCTGCACTATGGAGTCTGTAACACCGAATCGAGATTATGGCGGCACTATCGCTCAGCCATCCCTGACGCCGTCATACTTATTACAGAGACCACAAGACAACAGTTAAGGTCCTCAAACTCCGCAGAGAATGATTTAGTGGACCTTGTGGTGAGTCACTCGGTGCCTAGATTATGTATTAAGTAACTACGTTATTTTTGTATCTACACTAAATGTCATTTTAGTCTAGCAAATTAAACATCAAAGTAAGTATAGGTACGTAGGTACAAACCATTCACTATAACTTGTCCCTTGCCGTCATGTGGGCACCATTGCTTGTCAAGTTTTGTTTCAATACTAATAGAGTTCAAAATAGCGACTGACAGAACTGAGGCTCAAGGGCAAAGACAAAAATATATAGGACTGAGGGCCTAGACAAGTGACAATCGCATCGAAAGCGTTTCGTATTTCTACAACGACTTTCAACAGGATTGACATAAGCTTTTCGATAGCATAAGTCAGTTCTATACATTTTTACCTTATCCATCATCGTAATCGCTGATAGAATGTCACTTTGTCTAGGGTCTCTGACATAAGCTATCGACAAGCTTATGTTAATCCTGTTGAAAGTCGTTGTAGAAATACGAAACGCTTTCGAAGCGATTGTCACTTGTCTAGGCCCTCAGCGCTTCCAATCGCGTTATAAGCAAGACAAGTTATAATGAACACACGTATGTACCTACCTATCTCATGTCGAACTTATCAAACACTCGTGCTTCTTCAAACTAGATCACACCAATGAGTCGAACGTCATAATTTTTAGAAATCTTTTCCGTACGATCTCAACTCTTTCATAATGAAGCTTTACTTCTTTTAGAATACGTTAGAACAATTTATAATCATTGTTTTCATCACTCTCCCGTTCCTTTTTAATATTTTTTTTATACCTACATCCTCATTTTCATCTTACTCTACACATCCTTTTCACCCTCTACATCATTAACACCACCCATTGTATTATTTCAAACATTAAACCCATTAAATTTCACTGACATACCAACAAGCTCGAATGAAACTCGAACCTACCATCTCCTGTTGCTAAAACAGTCTCGGCCCTCACCGTGGTAAACCGCAACAATCCAGCACAGTTTGTCGGCCAAACAAATAATTAATCTACAGTGGCTAGAGTTTAATTACTTGTTTGAGTTTGTCTTGTTCGACGTGAACTCATACTAGTACTGGAACATTTATTTTGTAGTTGGTGGTTGTAAATGCGTTGGTGAATTTGTCGTTATGGGTTGGTTTTTACCTATCTTCTTCAGTTCATCAGAAAAATAGTCATCATTTAGAATAGGTTGCTTTTTCAGATAGGTAACTCCCTGTCTAGTAGAAGTGAGGCGTATTTATCGTCACAGATAGAAATCACAAATATTAAAAAATAGCAGATAGTAATTGCTCCTAACAATAAAACATATCTGTTACTTAAAATAACAGATAATCAAGACTTACCGCGGATGTACTGTTAAAATTTTAGATACGATTTTCGACTTTAACGAAAAGAAATAAAGAAGATATTTACTTGAGATTTATACGTATTTATCATCCGTACAAAAATAACAGGCTGTTATTTAATAACAGATAGATACGATTTTCGACTTTAAACCAAAAGAAATAAAGAAGATATTCGATTGAGATTTAAATACGTCTTTATCGTCAAAAATCACAGCCTGTGATTTAATAACAGATACAAAAATCACAGGCTGTGATTTAATAACAGATATTTGGATGTGTTAATTTTTTTGTCACAGTAACAGTGATAACAGACTGATATCGTGTTTAACCTGATACAACCCATCTCTACTGTCTAATGGTCCAATCAGTTGAGTTTACATAAATGAAAACCGCCCTAATGTTAACGTTTGGGATGATATTGCTGAATGTTCTCCCCTTACAGGGCTGATATGGTTCTGTAGGTAGTTTGGTGCAGCTCTCGTGTCACTGAAGGGACTGCGCGAGGTCCTAACATAAACTTTCAGCTTGTCAGCAGAATGGAATGTTTAACATTCCATTTATTTATTTTAGTTTTATTAAAACTTTATGCTCAAGTAAAAAAACTACTGTACAAAAGCGGACTTAATGCCTGAGGCATTTTCTACCAGTCAACCTTAGGGTGATGCAGAGACAGACATGGCAGGTGCAACAAAAGATAATACATATAACTTGAGAAACAATTAATACATACATATAAACAAAAGGGAGCTCGTGGCTAAGTAATAACAGCCGCAATGAGTCGATCCATCAGGTTAAGCTACGCTTGCCGGGTTGGTCGGTGGATAGGTGAGCATCTTTACATACCGAGACTGTGCCTCGGAAAGCACGCTAAGCCGTTGGTCCCGGCTGTCATTTGTGGATCTTTGACAGTCGTTACGGCTCGTCAGAAGCCCGAAAGTCTGACAACCATGAGGTATCGTGTTACCCAGTTACTGGGTTGTGGTGGTCAGATAGGTAGTCGCTCTATGTAAAATACTAGTATTCAGCTGCATCCGGTTAGATTGGAAGCCGACCCCAGCACAGTTGGGAAAAGGCTAGGCAGATTGAGATATAAACAAAATAAACTTAGGAGAAATAACGACAGTTAGAGGAGAAACCGAATCCAGCAAATTAACGCTGGGATGATTCTGCCAACTTCTTACGAATGTCTTCACGTGCCTTCACTTTAAATGCTAAGCAACAAGTTGCCGTCCTGATGTCCAGGGGGAGCGCATTCCAAAGAAAGACTGCCTGGACGAAGAAAGAAGAGTGGCTAAAACCAGAGCGGTGAGATTCCATTCTTACAGGATTTTACGTTTTAATTACATGTGCGAGTGAAACTGGAAGAAATTCCACACTGAATCAAGATGGCTTAGATATTTGGCCATTCACCTTCCTAACCTAAATAAATTTGAGTTTGATAATAATTATGAAATACAAAATTTTAACCGCTAAAGGACTACCTAGTGTACTTACATACAGAATCAAATTATGGGTGAGTGATTATGTTATTTATGTAAATCATTATGTAGGTGCTCAACAACATAATTGTTTTCCCAAATCCTACAAGCTGTTCGTAGTAGGTAATTTCAACAAGGTTCAAATTGCTCATGCGAAAACAAATGCCGTTCGTGGTCCCTATTCAAATCAAGAATGCGGTCGTCTGCGAGGATCCGACGACTGGGCAGGTGCCGGTGTAGAAGGCCTAGCTGTTTGAAGATCAGAAGGAAAAATGAGAATATTAGTATTGGTGTTTAATAAATTCTGACCGCCTGGCCACGGGACATTAGCTGCAGCGAATTTACTAAAACAAATGAATCTGCTATTCGCTACTGACACATGGGCGTAAAGTTAATTTATTCACTGTTCAACACTTTTCTGTTAATTCATTCATTTAGTTAATTATTTCTCATGTAAATGCGATCGGGCCAGAAACGGCCAAGCCATATATTTTGACTAAGGTGTAGACTTTGTGAAATTAGGGCTTGTAGAGTTATGGCGTATATATTTTCAAAGGGCTATGCTCGGAGTTTCCCTGCGTGATCGAATCAGAAATGAAGAGATCCGTAGGAGAACCAAGGTAACCGACATAACCACATTACTCGCAGAACAGATAGCCGTCGGCCGAAAGGTCTGGAGTGGCGACCGCGTTCCGGAAGACGTAGCGTTGGAAGGCCCCCTCATGGTAGACCGATGACCTGGTGAAGGCCGCAATAGTCCGCTGCATGCGAGAAGCACAGAACCGCTCGCAGCGGCGGTGCTTGGTGGAGGCCTTTGTCCAGCAGTGGACGTCTATCGGCTGATATGATGATAATGATGAAGATATTTTTGAAACACTAGTGTTCTCTGAATATTTCGAAAATATTCCAACCCCTCTGTTCCTTCTTTGACTGCGTCGATGGTACCTTTAAGTACAGTGATTGCAAACGCACGACTGCTGGGGGCCTAAAACGGCCACATTGGCAATTCCTCTAAAAGCATTTCATTTCCAGCTGTCATGAGCAATTCCTCTTATTCGACACCAAAGCAGTTCATAATAATGTGGACCATTTTACGAATCTCCATAGCAAACTGTCAAACAGATGAATTATTTCGTAATATGAATCGCACGCAGATCATACTATGAATTGTCAGTTTGTGACATTTTACGATGATTCATAATATTATTTTCCTATTATGATTCTGCCAAAGTGACTGTTTTAATTCCCCCGATCGTGGGTGCAGTGTGGGTAAAGTGTTATAGTGTAGGTATTTCTATTAGGACACATTCTGATTTGCAGTCTGGAGTCTAAAATTGGCAATAGGCTCGCTTCCTGTAAAATGGGAATTTTCGGGAAATTTCGGGCAAAATATGTGTGTACGATATACTCCTTACCTGGTGGGATACAAGCGTAAAATAATGTCAGATATTGCAATAAGAATTCAAGTATGCCATTAAAACAATGACATTTATTTACAGAACTGTCTCTGTGCGACACACAGATGTAATTGCTCAGAAACATCATCAACTAACAACGAGTCTCCGCGCATCAAGAATCTTTGTCGGTTTACTATTGACGCTTACTTTATTTGACTATAACCCTTATACATATTATAAAACAAGGTCCTCCGCCGCGTCTATCTGTCTACCTGTACGCGATAAACTCAAAAACTACTGCACCGATTTTCGTGCTGTTTTCACCAATGGATAGAGTGGATCTCGAGTAAGGTTTTAGTATATAATAACCGACATCCACGCCGGCGAAGTCGCGAGCATCAGCTAGTAATATATATACTTAAGTCTAACTTAGATAAAATTATGTCTATTTCTTTTGTAACTCGTTGAGACAACAATCCTAACATTACAAGAACGTTTCTAACTTATTTATTCTAATATTATTTTATCATTATTAAGGCGTCCTCTTACGAACCTGCATCTCTTATGTAATGTTTTCTGCAACACACCCGCATTCCTAGAAGGACGGAGACTAACGTTTTACACAGTTCATGTAGAAAAGATTATTAAATTGGCTGTCTTAGAAACTGTAATTTTTGTTAAGTACATGTAGGCATTATTTATGACATTACCTACGTAGTTCCTACCTAGTTCCGAATTGATTTTAATTTTTTTGAGTTAACATTTTAGACAAAATGTCCTATAACCCGGCCTGATATTTTTTGTGAAAACGTGTTGGCTTTTTAACAAGCTGTTTTGCAATCCCTTAATTGTTGTACGTACGAAAGGTGGTTTGTAAAAATTGAGATACGCATAAATAACAATGAAAAATTAAATACCTACTAATTGAAACAATATTTTTTTAATTATTGTCTGTAAATTAGTAACAGGCATAAACATAAAAATTAGCTTTATTTTTTTTTTCTAAAATATTTTGAAGTTTATTACTTTATTACTTAGTTTTTCTCAACAATAAGTAAATGCAATATTTCTCCACGATGCACACTGGCTTAAAATTTGACGTGGTATTCATAAAGTCTTATGACTTATATAATAAAACTAGCGCCCTGTAGAGCAATAAACTGTAAGGATGAATAATTAAATTAATTAGCATGAAGAAATAATGAAGACGGTAATTTTACACGTCTTTTTACTATCTAAATTATTTCTCGTCTGTTTTATTTGAGAGGGCAAAGGAGGTTTGTTTTGTGTTTACTGTAGACGTTTTATGCTTTTATATATGAACTCATGTAAAAGAGTTTCCCTGAGGATCATCATCATCATCTGCCTAGCCTTTTCCCAACCATGTTGGGGTCGGCTTCCAGTCTAACCGGATGCAGCTGAATACCAGTATTTTATATGGAGCGACTGCCTATCTGACCTCCACAACCCAGTTACTGAGTAACACGATACCCCACGGTAAGACTGGTTGTCAGACTTTCGGGCTTCTGACGACCCGTAACAACTGTCAAAGATCTACAAATGATAGCGGGAACAACGGCTTTACGTGCTTTCCGAGGCACGGAGGGGTCTTGGTATGTAAAGATGGTCACCCATCTACGGACCAATCGCGGAAAGCGTAGCTTAACCTGATCGATAGACCCGTGCGGCCGATATTACATAGCCACAAGCCCCTCATTCTTCTCATATGCCATCAGTTATAAAATTGTATCTTTCAAGTGTATTGGTAGGCAGTTTTCCAAGCGTACTGTTAGTTTAATGCTTGCTTGTGCTTTTATTTTGCTGACATTACTGCATTCTGTGTTGAATGTTGTTTTTGTGTGCCAGTGACATTACAGATACATATAACTGTACTTTGTAACTTAGATTGGTAATCTTGACGATGGAAGATTCTGTAAGCTATGATAACTACAAGCCAACTTAACATGAAGTGAGTCATTGGCTTGTTTTACTAACATAATCATCAGTACCTGGTGGCCTAGTTATTGTATGACCATTGACACGTTTGTAAATTAGTAGACTTGGCTCCCTGGCTGACTGAGCTCTGCTCTGGTCAAAATAGAGAATGCTCAATTAATAGTTTAGGGGTATGAGGAACAGAGTGTAAAGTTCACACATCCACCATAGAAAAGGAAGGATCCTTCGACCAGACGGGTGTTGTGTCTGGCAGGCAACTGCCCAACGATTGATGTCGGGTTCTTGTATATATGTCCATTGTACGGTAAACTTTAATTGCGCGATGCAGGATTAATGTGACGTCAGGATTAATGTGACGTCAGGATTTTTGTGTGACGTCAGATGTTTGATGCGTAGTTCGCATGTGGCGATGTAGATACCGCCACAATAGTATAGGATAGTTAATACTAATTTCATATATAGTACATACTAGTTCCATGCTGCCATCTCATCATTCTAAGGTAGCCTTCTTGTTTTAAACTTGGGGAGACCGAGCTCTGACCGAGATCTCGGGTGAAAATATAGAAAACGAATTTTCCCAGATAGGTATGATAGTTAGCTAGATCGTTTTTTCGCCCCCGCAAACCCCTATATTGTAACTTTTTTCGAAATCGTTAGAGCCGTTTTCGAGAACGTCATTAATAAATAAATAAAAATAAAGTAGAAACGCCTTTTGTTTCTTCTAGAAAATGTTAGTTTACAAGTTAATTAGTTTTGTTAGTTTTTTTTTTTTTTTTGTGTACTTTATTTTATGGATAGCTTGTAGTTTCAGTTTTATACATATAAAGAATTTTGGATATGTTTTTATCGTAGTTATAGTATATATCTATTTTTAATAAGATTATTTTGTAAGAACCCCTCTGCAGGTAAAGGCCTCCTCCAAATTGAGCCAGTTTTCTCTGTATTGTGCTGTTTGTGTCCAGTTTAGACCCGTTATGCGTTTGATTTCGTCCTCCCATCTGATGGAAGGTCTCCGTTTATTTCTTTTTGCCACTGGCCCTCTCCATCGAGAACATCATTACTAATATATATATTATAAACAAATATTGCTTATTGAAGAGTACAGGATCTCAGGATGATTAGCCTATGGTTCAATCCACTACTGGTCATAAGCTTCTCCAATCGCATGCTATGTAACTCGGTCCTCAGCTAATCCCATCCACCAACAAAATAAAAAGTTTTCTTCTCTCAAAATAATCCATTTTAACAATTCCTTTCACCCCAAAATAAATCCAACAAAAATAATTTAATTTCCGAAACACCCTCACAAAATTAATTATAATTTAAGTACTTATATAAAAGCGAAACACCACTTAGCGTTCATGCTCTAAAAACATAAGCAAATTCGATGTGATGTAAGGAAACAGACTGCCATTATGGGGCTATTCCGCACACCTGTTCTACGTAGATTGAAACAAGTCGACGGAATTTTAAGCGAAATGAAAGGGATATCGGATGCTATGGGTGAAGTACTGATAGGTAATTGACCCCTCTGTGCATATGTAATGTATTAGGTCGTTTGCGATTTGTTTTTAGTGATAATTAGTAGGTAAGCAGGCTCAGACCAAATAAAAAGCCAAGACGGAGCGCTGCGAACAATACAGTGAAGCATGCTAAAACTACAACACCGCTCTGTGCATACACGCTCACACACACACATTTATAACTATTTACAATGACACTACCATCAAACTACACCTAACTAAGTGCACACATGTTTACGAAACCGGCCTCACGTCACTGTTGACAGCGCTCTGTCTTGGTTTTTTATTTGGTCTGAGGTAAGCAGGATTGTAGTTTTGAGAAATTTAGTTAAGTACCTACTCGGGCTTTGAACCTAAGTAACTCTAAAGGATTATTATAGGATTTTACCCATCTTTCACTTTGCCTTTTGCTAAATAAGCTGTAGTCTGTAAAATCTAGTCTCATTACGCTGAATATCAAATCTACTGCAAAGGGCCTTACAATCACTATTAAAACGACTTTCAACACGATTGACGTAAGTAAGCTTTTTCGGTAGCTTATAAGCAGTGATCGGAGTAGGTAGATTGATTTTTGGTACTTGTATCATAAATGCACACAGAAAGAATAACATGGATAAGCCATTTTTCCGGAAAGTAATTCCGGTATTTCCGGATTCAATTAAATATTGTTAATGTTGGTAGTGATATTATTACTACTCAATTAAAAATTTAAAGGAAGGTATCAAAACTAAATTAATTCATTATTTATCTGTTGAATAATAAAAACAATCGAATTCCGATTTTTGATTTCCGATTTTTTTGAGGATGGCAAATCATCAAATGACTCCTTCCACTCTGGCAGAATACAATTCCTACATAAGTTCCGTTTTTTTTTTTAATAATCCACCAATTCCGGAGGAATGTCCATATTAATATATACGTTTTGGATCAATGGCCCCAGTTCAATCTACCTACTCCGATCACTGCTTATAAGATATGTATCTTAAAAAGGTAGGAATCTTATAAGGAAGGTAAGTATCTTATAAGATATTTTGACAGTAGAGAGATGTCAGTCCAATACATGTTTGACTTTCCGATCATTGTTACCGCTGATAGAATGTCACTTTGTCTCTCCCGGAGGCCCTCTATGGCCTTCGGAACCCAATTAGGGTTCGATTCAAATACATTTTTTTTATTTGATTCTTTATAATGGTTTAATTAACTCTCCTAGGCTCGGAACGGTAAACGGTTTTTGTGTAAATAATGCTCAACAGTCCAAGGTTAGGCAAAGGCTAGCCTTAATCAAGACTATCAGCAAGCAATTCTTTGATCACAGACAGACCAATCAACAACAATCAATCAATTATTTGATCAATTCTTTGCTATTGACAGATTAAACGATTCTATGCTCTAACAGCTAACTAATGAAATCGCTAGATAAGTAATTCAGTGAAACTGATTACAATAAAATCGGCCAAATGCGAGTCGGACTCGCGCACAAAGGGTTTCTGTACCATTATCAATAAAAATGGCACAAATCACTTTTGTTGTATGGGAGCACCCTTAAAAAAATATTTTATTCTGTTTTTTAGTACTTGTTGTTATGGCGGCAAACAGAAATACATCATCTGTGAAAATTTCAACTGTCTTAACTATCACGGTTCATGAGATACAGCCTGGTGACGGACGGACAGCGGAGCCGTAGTATTAGGGTCCCGTTTTACCCTTTGGGAACGGAACCCTAAAAACTATCGTAAGTATTTTTAGTTTTTATACAATTTAGGTCAAACTAAGAAAACTCACGAATTTCTTTTTGAAGTCTGTTTTGTACTAAGAGAATTGCATTTTCATGCAAACTGTTCTTTCATGATTATGGCGCCAGTAACATTGCAAGCTGTTACTAAAAGAATATGAGTATGCTGTTGTACCTACTTACCATTTAAAAGTAAATAAAAGAGGAGTATATAGGGCGTCCCACGGATATGCCACATGGAGGGAAAGTACCTTGAATATTGTAGATGGAACATTTTACTGATAGAAGATTTAGGAGTATGAGGAACAGGGTGTAAAGTTCACTCATCCACCATAGAAAAGGCAGGATCTTTCGACCAGACGGGTGTTGTCTGGCGGGCAACTGCCCAACGATTGATGTCGGGTTCTTGTATATATATCCATTGCACGGTAAACTTTAATTGCGCGATGCAGGATTTATGTGACGTCAGGATTTTTGTGTGACGTCAGGTCTTTGATGCGTAGTTCGCATGTGGCGATGTAGATACCGCCACAAAGACATTATTTGAATTTTAAAAATAATTTAAACTGCATGCATAGGTGTTTAAATAATTACATGGTTGAACCGGGAATCTAACCCGTTACATGAGAAAAATAATCACCCTGTAGCTTTATCATACCAATCGAAAGGCTTCATGATAAGGATAATTTTTTGCTAAATAACATAGTGTCAAAAATACAAGGAAGACCATGAATTTTAACATTTTTAATAATTTGACCATTCAACGTGGCAATGCTGCCAGTCTTCTGGGCACGTTACCGGATGACAGCGATGCGGACGAAAACTTCAATTTTGAAAGTCGGTGTCTTTACTTTTCAATTTTCTTTTTTCGCCACCGACTTCCGAAATTGAAGTTATTTTTCACTTTTTTGTGATTTTTTTGGAAGTCGGTTTTATTAGTTAAAATATTTACATTGGGCAACTTATTATACTTACAAAATTAACTTAAAGGACTAACTAGCTATACGAATAAATATAAAAACAAAAGGACCCTTAGGCGTCGAAGTATTCGTCCGCATCGCTGTCATCCTGTAACGTGCCCAGTTAGACTGGCAGCATTGCCACGTTGAATGGTCAAATGCTAATGGATGCCTACCCATCTGCTTGGGAAGGTGGGTAGGCCTCTGGTGTGGGACGCAACCTGTGTCGACACCCTTGCGCCATCCCATGTTCCTAGCACGGCGGGCTGTGCTGGCGCCGCTGCTGCGGCTGATAAGACCTTCAAGCGGCGCAAATACTGTAACCTTATGGGCAACTAGTTTTGAGCCGTTTGGGGTCGAAACGCTCGGGTAATGGGGCCCGAGTGCGCGTCTCCTTTTTAAGGAAACTCACCGACTGGTCGACACTTCTTGTATAATTAATTACCTACAGAAAAAAGGCTTTGCAGATAGTTCCGTTTACTTCAGACCAAATCCCAAGAACCTTAAGATTTGAACGTAACAATCCCTTGTACAGTCAGAATAAGTAATCTTGTTATCTCTTATCAATCTACTTTGATTCATTTAGTATTCCCATTGGCTCTAATGCCCGTACAATTCGTGTTTCTCGAGTAATTAACGGAGAATTTTCTTTAAGTAATTCTTAGTGAGATTGTTTCTTTGAAGTTTTGGTGTTGTGAGGATGGAAGGATGATGTATGGAGCTACGACGGATATTGCAACACTATTAATAGTTAGGTACAAACGGCTATACATCAAGCTATACATTTCCAGTTTATGCTGATCTCGCATTGCATAGGATTTCCGTACATTGTGAGATCAGCTTATACTGGAAATGTATAGCTTGATGTGTAGCCGTGTGTACTTAGTAGGATTTTCGTACCTAATGAGTTCTGTTTTTTCAAATACCTAAGTGTTCGTGGAAATAGAGGATGGAAGATGCAAAAAAAAAGAAATACTACTCAAGTGCAAAATAGTTTTTTTAAATCTTTGGTTTTCATAAATACCTACTTTGGTAGGTACTTACCTACTTACTATGTCAAAAAATTAAAGTAATAAAAACTGAAACCCAACTACGACTAAAAAGGTATAAACAAGACACCACAGACAGATAAATTAAAAATCCGGAGTCACACGTGTTAGGGCATAAATCGAACAGATTACGTGTGACTCCGGATTTTTAATTTGTCAGTCTGTGGTGTCTTGTTTATACCTTTTTAGTCGTAGTTGGGTTCTTCTAATAAGTTCTGCGTTTTAACACTCGCAGACACTGTATGAGACACAATTGAAGTTTTATTGTTATTACGTCTATGGGCGTTTACAGTCCGCAAAAGTGGTAATTGTTGGTATATATAAGGAATTCGAGAAGAAAACAACTGTACACATACAAAAACACCGGCAACAATGCAAGATGTTTGACATTTTGTCATCTTCAACCCACTGTCATGCGCGCGATCTCGACAGAAGCTAACAGGGCTGCCAATACATTACGGTTAAGTCATCGAGCACAGGTCAGGAAAATCGATTTCTTGAATTTTGTTTTTATATTCTTTAAAAACTACTAAATGTATTTAAAATAAACACGATGAACGTATTATGTGAGTAAAAAAATAAAACACAATTGTGAGGTGGTAAATATCTGAAACTTTTTTATTCAGAAAAAGAAAAACCTGGAACATGATGTGATGACAAAATGATTACTTATTAAAATGGTTTTCTATTCGAAAAGTTCTCGAAAAGAACTAAATGTTTTCTAATAAGTTGGAATTAAATTTAAATAAAAAAATTAAATTATTTAAATTGTTGTAGGTAAAAACTTTGTGTCCGTGTGAATTTAGTTTTAAAAGTTGTGTAGGCCGTAACCTGACATTGTTTTTCATTTAAATCGGTTCAGTTGTTTTGGCGTGAAAGCGCGACAGACAGTTACTTTCGCATTTATAATATTAGTAAGGAAGTAAGGATTGTTATGAAAATACTTAGTAGGTACATACCTACCTAATATCTGTTTAGAAATTGAATTTTGACAAACATCCGCAGGTAAAGTTTGACAGCTTCGTTATATTAATTAGGAAACTGTCTTCTTTGAAACTTCTGGTTACGTTAAGTGTGAAGTTATATGTTTACATAAACTTTCAACATCAAATAGTTGTCAAAATCCAATTTCTGTACATACATAGCCACATAATTATATAAATCTGCTCAAAGTCAGAACTCAAACTGTGCTCGGATCGCAGGTAGAATAAATTAACACAGAGATACCGTGAACATGTGTTGTATGATGGAGTAGGTAACTTGGAAGTGATGTGACAGTTTAATTTCGTTTTGGGGCAATATTTTGTGAAGGTGGATGGTTGGAGTTTGTTTTTGGATGGCTGGAAGGACAATGAGGGATATGTATATTGTTTTGTTTTTAAGTAAAATTTAAAGCCTCGTCCCCACTAGGAACATTTGTCGAGCGACATGTGTCCCCGGAGACATCGGGCGATGTCGGGCGACGTCGGACGACATCACCGCGACATTGTTGAAACTGTTCCTTGTCGCACAGTCGATGAAGAGTAGTGAAGGTTCGACTGAACTGATGTGGACGGAGACAAAACATCGGGCTACGTGGGGCGATGTAGGACGACATCGCCCGATGTCTCCGGGGGCATATGTCGCTCGACAAATGTTCCTTTGGCGGGTATAACCTATAAACATTCCACTATCATTCTGCACTATACTCCATTTGGAATAAAGGCTCTTACATACTAGGGCGATTCGTCGCGCGACGCAACGCCGCCGCATTGTTCGCCGTGAAGTTTTCAGAAATTGTTTTGTTAAAATTCGCGTCACGCCGCGAATCGCGTATGTACTCGTAAGAGCCTTAAGATTAGACATTTAAATAAACCTTTTTTACAGTCCACTCAATCGATTTTGACTTCTATTGCGTTGGTGGCATGACAAATGGCAACTGCAGTAAACAGTTGGTATTGTGTACCCTTTTTTGCTTTAATGTCATACAATACAATCACTAAAATTTCGACTCAAGAAATTGCTGCTGCATGTACAACTCTCTTACAATAACTTATAACTCTCATGAACAATAACTTTCTTTATTTGCTCACCTCATCCATGTTTTTTGCAAAATATTTTTATTCATCCATTTACAATATAACTTCAATTTATATTCCAATATTTGTATTCACCTTAGTTGTGTTTGTTCTTTTTTGTATCTCTATTTGTGAGTCGGACTTCATTTCTTCAGTCAGTGGGTCGTCCTGGGGGCGGAGTTTGTATAGCGTAACCTTCCTGCCTTCCTGTATTTACATTCGCCTCTTTGGCCTCCCTGATTTTGGAACTCCAGAGCTCTGTAAATCAATGACGATTAAGTCATTGCTATTAACTGGCATGCCGGGTCATCCTCGTTTCCAAAGTTTTAGTTTTCCCATTGAGTCCATCTCATCTCATTTAATATTCACTTAAAAACGCATTTTAAATAAATGACACATACCTTTTGCAATAACACATTGCGTCACTGGCCATTTTGTAATTATTACATCAATTTCATAATTCTTTGGTGCATGTTGGGTGTACGTCAAAGAGGACGCTTCGAAATGTTGCCACTACATAAAACGTAACACGGAGGATGATATTCTCATATCTTAACCGATAAGTTTGCCAATTTCTTTTATTTATTTTTATTTTTGTCTTTTTTATGTATAGTTTATGTATAGTATATTCGTCACTTGTTTATTCTATTGGGTAATAATAATGGTTCACCCGTGCCGCACCGGTCGACGTCATTACGTCAGCGCCGGCTGTCGCTGAAAACCAGCGCTGGGGCTCTGTCCTGCATAGGGTCGCAGCATAATGCTGAGCGATAGCCGTTTTGCGTGAATGTGACGCATGTTTCCCCCAACCTATTGTATTTTTTTTTTGTGTTTATTTTCTTTTTTTTTTGCGTCATGTTTACCGCAAATAAACGTATTTTCTTTCTTTCTTTCTTTCTTTCTTTCTTTCTTTCTTTCTTTCTTTCTTTCTTTCTTTCATACTTATGCCTACGGCATAGAAGTCAAAATCGGTTAAACGGACTGTAAAAAGTTTTGTTTAAATGTATAATCTTATTTCAAACGGAGTAAATATGACCCATGATATAAACAACTCACGTTAAAACTTGTAAGGATTCTAACACGCAGCCTTTTCATCCAAACCCGTGATCAATACCTATATGCTTTCCACATCTACTTTTCAAATTACACGCACCATCTAACACAACATTACCTCCTCATATTTTCCGACTTCCATTACATCCCCTCCCAGCATCCATATTGTGGGCTTAATCTGCATGTCGTTACGAGCCTTGTCTCAACTCATCCATAATTCACATAATGAGGACAAGCAGAATAGGTACTGTAGAGACGAAATAAGTTATTCACAGAGCTAGTTATTTAGATTTTGGTGGTCATGATGGCCGTAATGCAGGGAACGAGAGAAGAAATAATGGGTTTGGAAGGAAATTAGAAGGTTTGTAATTTAAGTAAGTAATCATTTTTATTTACCAAATGAAATGAAATGAAATTGAAATGGGCGTTTCTAGGAATGGTGTAAATGAAGTTAGGGCTACTGCCCTTACTTACTAGAATGACTTGATCAGAAAGGAGATCATTTATTTTGGGTTAAATTAAAAAAGTGCCGGCCAAATAAAAAAAAAAGATATATTCCGTTAGAACATGTTATTCTCTTCACTTTTCACTATTGGGCCAAACCTGTAGGGCAATCCCTGCGCTGTTATACGATTTTGAAAAATACTGTTTTCAGTATATTTTGTAGCTAAAATAATAAAAAGTAATCTAATTAAAGCAATAGCTTGATAATAAAAAATGAAGGGAAAAACGCATTCTTTCGGAATAAGTGTAGCTTTTTAGGGTTCCGTAGTCAACGAGGAACCCTTATAGTTACGCCATGTACGTCTGTCTATCCGTCTGTCCGTCTGTCCGCGGCTTAGCTCAAAGACAGTTAGTACTAGAAAGCTGTAATTTGGTATGGATATACATATAAACCACGCTGACAAAGTGGTAAATTTTTTTTTTTAGTGTACCCATACATTTCAAATGGGGATTGTTTTTTTTTCTTGTCAATCCCATGGTGTGGGGTATCGTTAGAAAGGTCGTTTAAAAATAATGGAAGTTTGTCCAAACCATTTTTGGATTCAGGGATCCGTTTGCGGAATATTAAGCTTTAAAGTGCAAATTTTTGTTAGAGTCAAGTGTCGTCGCCCCCCTGCCAGCTAAATGGTTGAGTTTGGAAATGTGAAAAAATTTACGGCAGTAGCATATATAACGAAATTAAAAGGAAAACTATCACCGCTACGTAGGCTCCACAAGTTACCTAGTAGGTAATAATTGACCAACTTAAATTTGCAGTTGCAAAAACATGTTCTCCCATACATTTTGTATCGGAGAACAAGTTTTTCAATTACAATGTTAAGTTTGTTGGATAAATTCATCCCAACTACGGAACCCTTCATTGTGCGTGGTTTGACATGTACTTGCCTGGTTTTTTTTGTTTGGCCGGTTCACCTTTTTAGCCCAAAAATGTATGGACAGTGAATGATCTCCTTTAAATTTAGAATTTACTTAAGACCGCTCTTACGGTTCCCCCATTCCTTTTAAAACAGGAGGAGACAAATCAAAGGCGTTTGTATTGCGGCCGTTCTGCATACATTATTAAGCAGAGCCCTGATAAACCGACAAGTTCGTATAACACCACCAACTAAGCTTTGCTGTTCAGAAATTGGCTTCAGAGGATTTGCAACCTTATCTAAACTGAATAAGATTTGCAGTAGATCAAACTTTTCTTTGATAGATGCAAATATAACTATGTCGACTACAATTTCGTTCATAATTATTTTGCTGTTAGTTAACTATTTAATTCATTCTTATTATCTAGGCGTAAGGTTGAAGTTAGTTTGTCAGTTAAACCTTCTAAGGAGAAGCCACCAAGTGAATTCATCAAGTTTGCTTAAAATATTGATATTTTAAATTCTAAGTCTTTAATGGAGCGAATGTTTGTATTGTAAGGATTTCTGGCTTTAGGCGCCTTATTAAAATAAACTTTAAAGGCTGTTTCTTCCGCTTGATTCAATTTCTAACCAACTGTTTGGGATTTTCAACTTCAAATAGACTAAGATCTTGTTTTGCAGGATACATTATTGGGTGTCTGAATTAATAACAGCCGCACGGGTCGATCCATCAGGTTAAGCTACGCTTGCCGGGGTTGATCTGTGGATGGGTGACCATCTTTACATACCGAGACTCCTCCGTACCTCGGAAAGTACGTTAAGCCGTTGGTCCCGGCTGGCATTCGTGGATCTTTGACAGTTGTTACGGGTCGTCAGAAGCCCGAAAGTCTGACAACCAGTCTTACCAAGGGGTATCGTATTGCCCAGTTACTGGGTTGTGGAGGTCAGATAGGCAGTCGCTTCATGTAAAATACTAGTATTCAGCTGCATCCGATTAGACTGGAAGCCGACCCCAACATAGTTGGGAAAAGGCTAGGCAAATTGATTGTTTTTTTTTAGGGGGTCTTAAAAGTTCAACAGAAACCAACATTAACAGGATAGATCGATTTCAAATAATAGCTGGACGTATTCCCGACTTTCTTTCAAGTTCGTGAGCTAGTAGTAAACAAATTGTTTATCATATAAACATACTATTCTCCTAATAATTTTAAGTGGATAGAAAGAACTACACGAAATACAGATACATGGAAATTACAACTAAATTATACGGGCATAACGATAATGACGAATAGCTTTTTTTTTTTTCAACATACGAGTCTATAACTGATCAAGGCCACATAAACCCTGCTTCCTATAAATTAAAAGTACAGTAACGTTGTCTTAATTATGTAATAATAATATGATCATTTAGTACTTACCCATTTAGCATAAATCTAACAAAAATTAAAAATTCCCACATTCACTTCAGCGTTGTTGCCGACTCCGACCACCGCACTTCCAAACTCAGAGCCTCTTAGAATTCTGCGGGCTTAGGACTTAGGAGGTACGTTATAGTGTACTTAGCATAAATTCTGGGGTTTAAGTGAGTACGCAAATAAGCACTTACGGTAGAAACTATCGTATTACTACGTCATAGCTGGCTAGCTATTGTTCTTGAGGGTCTACGCGGTTTGCTACGCCGTAGCTGGTAGTGCTACGAGAGCTACGAATTTGAGAATAGAACTACGACTTATGTTTTATCAGTAAGCCATGTGTTTCATTTACTTTAAGGCCCACCTGTACCACAAATAACAAAAATTTGACAGGTGCAAATGTAAAACTCCAAATTGAAAAACACTAACAACAATCACTTGAAATGTCATATTAGTCTACGAGATTAAAAAGACAGACTTTAAATCTGTGTAGCGCTACATCATTCTGTCTGTCATCATGGGCTTTTTAACCGACTTCTTCAAAAAGGAGGAGGTTCTCAATTCGTCTGTATGTTTTTTGTGTGTATGTTACGCGATTGCTCCGCCAATTATGAATCGATTTTGATAATTTTTGTTTTGTTTGGTAGGTGAGGCTTCAGAGGTGGTCCCATATAAATTTTATTAACTTTGCTTATGTAGTTTTTGAGTTAGCTTCAATAATTACGTATTTTTCCCACTTAGTCTATGTAGACGATATCTTATTTGACTCCGTCACTGTTATTTACATAGCAGGTAGTGGTATTCGAATTTGAGTGGGGGGTAGGCACCACAAATAAAAAGTAGAACCAGTGTAACCGACCGATGTGGTCAACCTAAGAAAGTTGTGACTGCGTATTTATCCGCGCTGAAGGATAACTGAGTCCACATAGAAATAAAGGTCATTTTGCTTCCTCATTTTAAGCCTAACGTAACCTATCCCTTCGGGAAAAATAGGCGAGATGTTATGTTGTTGCATATCTAATGAAAAGAACGAGCATGAAAATCATTTTCCATTTTCTTAACACCTCATCTCACCGATATGGAAACTCGAGAGGATTAGAAACCTCCTTCCTCCGACAATTACTGCGGAGTTAGGAGCAGAACTGGAGCGTTGTAAAATGGCTTCAAAGGGAATATTGAGATGGACTTATTTAAACGTGGTTCTGGCGTTACATACTGCTGTGGAAGTTGTCAAACTTGTAGAAGAATAATGCAACTTTAAAAACAAATTTGTTAAAAAAAAACTCGACTGCAAAAGCTGTACTTAACTGAAAAGAGAAAAACAAGCATTGAACTTTGTTTTTTGGAAGGTATTGCAGGCGGGGGACTAACAAAAGTTACACCGTCCATTTTGCCAGAGTTGTATATTTAACTCGTTTAATCATTTTTTTAATTTAATTACGCATCATCTCTTAGCTGCCACGGCTTATTTTAATTTATTTTAATTTTTGAATTGTTTTGTTTCTTTTTATCTTTTTACGAACGGACATTGTTCTCACATGTATAATTTCAACATGAATGATGTAACCAATATATTGTAATAATATTCTGATTCAAAAGAGTGTCCGTGGAGTTTCTTGCTCGTTCTTCTCCATAGGAACCTACGCTTTGGAATGGGCAACTAGCTTCATCTTTCTGACTGACCGACCCCTTGACAATTCAAAAGTGCCTGTAATTGGTTTATTTGAAATAAATGCGTTGAGTTTGAGTTTTGAGTCATTGCACATCATCTTTGTTGTAGGTATTTATTTTTCGATTTTTCGATGCCAGGCGCTGGAGGCACGACAACCGTATGAAGTCGCCCGGTTAAAAGGTTAAGTAGATCTCGTTCGGGGCGCCATGATTCGACTCAGCCAGCTAAATGTACAATTTGCCGCCCGGATGTACTGCATCATGCCGAACCGAACAAGTGTTAAGCCTTACTCTCAAACTATTCCAGCTGTATGTCACAAACAATTCAATGAAACTGGGGCGTTTCTGTCCGCGCTCAGTTTCGTGCTTAGCGTGGTTCTGTTTCGGTACGAGCTTTCGGCTACGCTGTTTTTACCGCACCTTCTAATTTTGAATCTGCGAGGGTATCGACTCGCCTCTTGTTGCTACTAAAGTTTATATATTGTGCAAATGTACTGTTTTAAGAGTATTGGTTCGTTGCGAAATGGTCATTAAAGAGTACGTGCGAGAATTTTTCTTTGGGATTGAATTTTTGTTTACAAAAACGATTCTCTTAAATGATCCTTTTGCTCTGCAATCATATTGACCTTATTAGGCATCGTTTTTAATAAAAGTGCGCAATTCTTCTAACTTGAGTGCATGATATAATAAAAAGTTTACCATTGAGCACATTTTATTTCCTCTCATGGGTACGATTCGAAAATCAATACGCATAGACAGTTCAATTCAGGGGGCTTAAAACGGTAACTTTATCAGAATCATAATATGAAATTACTAGCTTCCGCTCCGGGCTTCGCCCGCATGGTATGTCGATAAAAAGTAGCCTATGTCCTTTCTCAGGCTGTAGGCTATCTGTGTACCAAATTTCATTTAAATCGGTTTAGTCGTTTTGGCGTGAAAGCGCGACACACAGACAGACAGAGTTACTTTCGCATTTCTGCCGTCCTTTAACTAGAAGGCCGTTAAGCCCAAAAAGTTGTTTCCGAGAAAATGGCAAAAAATGTGGGAATCGTTATTTCTTAAAAACTATGACACTTTGGTTAATGATTGTTGGACTTATTAATTGATATTTCTTTCTATTTATCCTAAAGAATCTTTTATGTCCAGAAACTCATACTAATTACATTTTAAATTAATTTTTCTTATTTTGTTAAGCATGTAACCTAGACATCGCATCTTATTACTGTACTAAAAGGTCGTTAACCATACCGTAGCGGCTTTTTAGAGAAGTAATTTATTTGAAATTTTCGCCTTCATAATGTTTGTTAAATTTTGATCAGAAATACTCAACTAAAAAGTTGTTAAGTGACGTAACTGCTTTATAGCCATGACATTCGCTTCGATTTAAATTTCAATAACTTTCCTAATGAGCGGCTACGGGACTTTAGATGCTTTTAAGCTAATTATTGCCAATGGGATATGGAACTTTTGTAAAATCTTAACTGCTTTACTTAACTTAAAGGTGGCTAAAAACATTTCGCTTGTGGTTAACTTCTTTATAGTTTAGCATTCTTATGAGAATATGTGAGAAATTAAAGACATATTCTTTTAAAAATCACCCGCCCTAGAGTGATGCACTTTTTGAGGCAGGCGTTCTTAATTATACTGATATCAGTCCTCAGGACTATAATAATCCGTGTTGCAAGGCGCATAGACTTCCTGAAGCAGAAAGTGTATGCCTGGGCAAACCGTATTCGTAGGTATAAGCGGCGAGAAGACCGATACACTCAGAACCGCACCTTCCAGAGCAATGAAATGTGGGTATATAGGACTTCGGAGCAACCGGACCAAGGTGTGGCTCATACGTGCCTGCCGGATGATGATGGCATGTGCTCTTTCTGGCGCAGTATCTGGTCGGTGCCTGTCAGTCACACTGAAGGGGATTGGACTCGGGAAGTCGAGCGAGCCTGCGATCCAAAACCATAAATGGGGGCTATTACCATCTGCCCCCAAGATGTAGCTCGTGCAGTCCGCCCGTTGCCTAACTGGAAGTCTCCAGGGCCGGACGGGCTGCACAACTCTGGATAAAATGATTTATAAGGTCGCACGCTCGCTTGGCGGCTTAGTACCAGACTGCATTGGAGTCTGGTTTGCTACCCCAGTTCTTAATGATAGGAGTTATCCATCTGCTCCACAAATCTGGAAGCACCACGGAACCCAAAAATTATAGGCCGATCACATGTTTACCGTCGGTCTATAAAGTTCTTAAATCCATTTTGAGAATTAAAATTAACAAACATATCGACAAGAACTCCATCATGGCTACCTCTCAAAATGGATTTAGGAACGGGTCTCGCAGTACTAAGGAGTTACTCCTCATTGATAGGGCCATTAGCCAGTTCCCGAAAGGATCTGTCGACATGTTGGATAGATTATAAGAAGGCCTATGACTTGGTGCCACATACAAGGCTCATGAGGGTGCTGGAGTTGTATAAAGTAGATGAACTCTGCGCACCTTCCTGTAGTCATGTATGGGGCAATGGAGGAAAGTCCTTCGCTATCCAGTATGTCGAAATATCCAGAGGAATAGCGAGCCGATAAGGATCGAGGGAGGCATATTTCAGGGCGATAGTTTGAGTCCACTTTGGTTCTGCTTGGCGCTGAATCCTCTAAGTACACTGCTGGAGGACTCAGGTCTAGGCTATCGGCTGAGGAGAGGTGGTCAGGTTATATCTCACCTCCTCTACATGGATGACCTAAAACTCTTTGCCCCCAACAATTCACAACTGATGGAGCTACCGAAAGTAACTGAAACTTTCAGTAGAGCCACCAGGATGGAGTTGGGTGTGGAAAAATGTGCGGTCATGCATGTAAAGCGAGGGGAGATTGTGGATTCCATGGGAACCCAACTCTCGGATTCCATATACCTTAGAGCCCTCTCCGCATCCTCTCCGAAACCTTTAAGTATTTGGGTATGCCGGAAGCGTTAGGCATCAATGTTACTGACATGAAGCAATCGTTGAAGGAGCGCTTCTTTGGCCACCTGAAGAAAGTATTTAATAGTCTTCTATCAGGCGGAAACAAGGTGCGCGCCTTCAACGGCTGGGTCATGCCGGTTTTGATGTACTTTTTCGGCATACTCAAATGGACTCAGACCGAACTTGACGCCCTGGATAGGATGGTCCGTACGCTGCCGACTGCGAATGCATCACCCACGGTCATCGGTAATGAGACTGTATATACCGCGAAAGTGTGGAGGTCGAGGCTTTTTAAACGCTAAGACCCTCCACAATCGCGAGATATGCAGTCTATGGGAATATTTCCTAGAAGCCGACGCGGGGATGCATCGAGATGTGGTCGCGGTGGACAAGGGCCTCACCCCGCTCTCCTTGGCGAAAGAGAACTGGCGCAAGCCTGTAGTGCTTGATACTAACGACCGCAGGGCCTCCCTGCGGTCATTAGTGTCAAGCATGGCATGTATGGCAGAGTAAGGAGCTTCACGGATGCTTTTTCCGGGCCCTATATGGACCTGATGTAGATTTACTAGCGTACGGACGCTAGTAAATCTACATCGGGTCCATGTAATGGTGGTGGATCGAACCGAGCGGCGCGCATTGATTATTGACATAACGGTCTCGCATGACGAGAACCTCGTGAAGGCCGAGAAAGATAAACAAATCAAGTATCTTGACTTGGCTCACGAGGTTGTCGACATGGGAGATGTGGACTCCGCGATCGTTGTGCCGATAGTCGTATCAGCCAATGGCTTAATTGCCAAGAGCCTCGACCAACACCTATGGAGGCTTTCGTTGGGCAGCTGGGTTAAGGGGCTGATTCAGAAAGCGGTACTTCTGGACACGGCCCGTATT
Source organism: Lithophane leautieri (assembly GCA_949152455.1). Taxonomy (NCBI): domain Eukaryota; kingdom Metazoa; phylum Arthropoda; class Insecta; order Lepidoptera; family Noctuidae; genus Lithophane; species Lithophane leautieri. The sequence continues at coordinate 3,463,020 of OX424482.1, read as the reverse complement.
GTTAGGAGGTTCCTCTGTCTGGAGCCCTGACCACCGCCGCCGGTAGCTTGGACCCTGTTACCCATACCGGTGGACTACTATTTTTTTATATTTTTAAATGTTTTTATATTCTAACATTAATAAAATAAAGGAAATAATGTTTACTATTTTGGTACCACATCATTTATTTGTACACGACCGTGGCAGTCGGATCTCCGGGTTGAGATTGAGACTCAATCTTTCCACCCGGACTCAATGTTTCATGTCCGCAATCCACCATCCCGTCGCACTCAATGATTGAGTGTGACGGGATGGTGGACGGCGTGGGTGCTGGGTGGGGTGGCCGCGCCCCGCTCACTCCCGAAGTAAACGCAGCGCGAGAGTCGGCAAACTGCCTTTTAGCTAAGTAATGTGGCTTAGCTGCTTTGTAGTTTAGCATCATTTATTTAATTTTTCACCATTTTCATCAAACTGACAAGAATTATTTACAAGCAAAGTATTGTGAGAAATTTACAGAATTAAGTGCTTAACTAAAATTACGTTAAGGGCGGATAACTGCGAATAAGTTAAGGTTTTGACTGAAACTGTCATATAAATGCTTAACTATAAAGTAGTTATAGTCCTTTTACGTCTCTATAGTCAAGAATAATCCGATAACGTAATTGTAGTTAAGTAAAACACCAGAAAATAATCGTCACATCCGGCAGTTAAGGTATTTTAACGTACATTAAGCGAAGAAGTGTGGGTTAGACGCTTTCAAGTGAGGAAATCATCATAAAATATTTTACTTAACGGCCTACAAAATGTTCATATCTTTAAAACTATTTATGTTGTAAAAATGTTTCTTAGACAGAAAGATAGAGAATTTTGAACTCTATCACTTTCTATTAAAAAGTAAAAAAACACCATTTGAGGGTTAACGGCTTTCTAGTTAAAGGACGGCAGATTTATAATACTCGTATTAGTAAGGGCCATCCTTACTAATATTATAAATGAGAAAGTAACTCTGTCTGTCTGTGAAAGCGCGACAGAAAGATAGGGTGACAGAGTTACATTCGCATTTATAATAACAGTAAGGATTATGAATCATCGTAAAATGTCACCAACTTACAATTCATAATATGATCTGCGAGTAATTCATATTACGAAATAATTCATCTGTTTGACGGTTTTCTATGGAGATTCGTAAAATGGTCCACAAATTATGAATTGCTTTTATGTCAAATTAAGAGGAATTGCTAATGACAACTGGGTTTCAGGAAATGAACTGCTTTTAGAGTCATTGCTAATGTGGCCGGTTTAGGCCAACAGGTTGGTAATCAGATCCAGGTAAACAGTTAGCTACATAGCAAGGAAGGTACTATAGAATAGGTTGTTTTTGCTGGTTTTAATTATGTCTACTGTAATACACGAGTCTCTTGCGATCAACCAGGTATAAATCCAGACTCCGGGCTGCTACTCTCATGTAAAAACCCCGTTATATTTTGTCATTATAGCTGGCATTCAGGAAATGAACTGCTTTTAGAGGAATTGCTAATGTGGCCGGTTTAGGCCCCAACCCTGTACACGAAGCATGTTACATGCTTGTGCTATATGACAAATGACTTGCATCATCTGAATGGTAGATTCCCCAGAGCTACACACTACTTTGTGTACACTTTATGTGCCTGACAACTAACCTGCGTCATAGGTCTGCTCGACGACACCGACTGTTTGCCACATCTCATTGCCGCACTGTGTCGCGCGCGAAATCCCCGTTGTGTCGCATGCATGGTGCTATAAAACTCCTTAATGGAGACAGTCCCGGAATGTGACATCTTTAAAGGTACACTCAGGGTGATCATGTCAAATGTCTCATGTTCTGCGAAAGCAATTGTTTGTTATCGATTGCTGTCATCTAACTCAATAAAATGTACTTTACATTATAGAATAGAATAGAATAGAATACTCTTTATTATGTACACCATAAAAATACAGATACAAATGTAGAAAATTTAACATAGGGTGACACAATTATATCACTTCCTAGACATATTATGCTTCTATTTTGTTATAATCTACAATTCTTTGTAATGTAACAAATTGATAATGTTAAAAATAATTTAAAAAATGGGGGGCCTGGGAAAAAACAAATATTAAAAATGTGGGTCTGCAAACCCTACATAACTGTTCGATCTCATAATATGTATCTAATAAATTAGTAGTTTCAATAACAATTATACATGTTGTATGTTAAGAGAGGCGATTCAGCCTATTTAACATTGCTCGGATTATGTTAGTTTACATTTAGAATAAGATCTTTTTGTTAACTTGTATTAATTTTTCTGATAATAAAGACCTTTAAAAATCAATCAATCAATTGTTTGTTAGGTAAATAAGTTTATGTTTTTATCACTTTAAGGCTCTTACATATTAGGGCGATACGTCGCGCGACGCGAATTTTAACAAAACAATTTCTCACGGCGAATAATGCGGCGGCGTCGCGTCGCGCGACGAATCGCCCCGGTATGTAAGAGCCTTTATGCGATTTTACTTATTTTATTATTTTAAAGTTAAAGTTATTGTTAAGTATGTATGATCTCTGACTTGTTATTTGTTTTTTAAATTATGTTAATCATGTAATATGTTTAGTTTTATGCCTAGTTTTATCTATTAATTCCTGTCATTGGCGCAAGCCATTGAAATTAATTATCCTACTTATATTATAAATGTGAAAGTTTGTGTGTTTATGTGTTTGCGTGTTTGGATGTTTGTTACTCAATCACGCAAAAACGGCTGAATGGATTTGGATGAAATTTGGCAAACAGATAGATTATGACCTGGATTAATACATAGGATACTTTTTATTCCGATATTCCCACGGGATCGAGACTTACGCGGGTGAAACCGCGGGTCGCAGCTAGTAAATAAATAAATAAACACTGTTTAGACGGTGTTACTTGTATTGTTGCTTCAACTTATAGTATGCCATCAATAAAATCGCCCCGAGTCAATTAGGCTTTACTTTGCAGCTTTCATTACTAAGCTTGCTCACTGCGTATTGGCTATTTCAAAGCTAATGGTTTCCCTCATGACAAGAAGCAACATAAAATTCTATTTCCTCATACAGAGATAGAAGTAGCATTGATCATCACATCACTCTTTACATCGTGTTCAATAAACCTATCTATTGATGCAAAGAAATAAAAAACCGGCCAAGTGCGAGTCGGACGCGCGCACGAAGGGTTCCGTACCATTATCTAAAAAAACGGCAAAAAAATCACAATTGTTGCATGGGAGCCCCCTTAAATATTTATTTAATTCTGTTTTTTAGTATTTGTTGTTATAGCGGCTACAGAAATACATCATCTGTGAAAATGTCAACTGTCTAACTATCACGGTTCATGAGATACAGCCTGGTGACAGACGGACAGACAGACAGACAGACATACATACAGACATACATACATACAGACATACATAAATACATACAGACATACATACATACAGACATACATAAATACATACATACATACAGACATACATACAGACATACATACATACAGACATACATAAATACATACATACATACAGACATACATACATACATACAGACATACGTACATACATACAGACATACATACAGACATACATACATACAGACATACATACGTACAGACATACATACATACATACAGACATACATACATACAGACATACATACATACGTACAGACATACATACATACATACAGACATACGTACATACATACAGACATACCTACATACATACAGACATACGTACATACATACAGACATACAGACAGACAGACAGCAGAGCCTTAGTAATAGAGTCCCGTTTTACCCTTTGGGTACGGAACCCTAAATACGCTAGAGATAGAGATACCTACAACAATCTGTCCAACAAACAATCTGCCTATCCTTTGAAAGAACACAGTAAGTACCCAATTCCCAACCACAAACAAACTATACACCGTATTCATCACTTTCCAAGGCAAATACGCACTCGAATGCCGATGCTAATGGACAGTTTAAATTCCATTGCGCCCTTTGATAGGAAAAGCAATAAAATTGGCTTCCAAACGTCAAACGATATGGTAATGTATAAGGAGTACTGCTTTTATATTCGGAGCACGATGCTGATATTTCAAAGAGATCTGTTCGGATTCAGATAAAAGGGATACGAAGTGTGGAAATGGATTCTACTTTTTTGTTTTTTTGATTTTTTTATAGTTTTATGAATAGATTTCTTAGGGAAAATACACTGTTTTTTCGCCAAGCAGCTGTACTGTTTGGTTTTCAGTGTTCGGAATGTAACCATATAAATATTCCATAAAAACTCCCCCACACACCACACAGAAATTATGAGTTTCAAACTACCTTCGTGTTTTATAATCAACAAACTCAGTAGACTAATTTTGCTGACCGCAGTTGTATATAAGCACTAGCTTCCGCCCGTGGCTTCGCCCACGTGGTATGTCGATAAAAAGTAGATGTCCTTCCCCGGGATGCCATCTATCTCCTTGCCAAATTTTATCGAAATCCGTTCGGTGGTTTAGGCGTGAAAAGGTAACAGAAAGACAGAGTTACTTTCGAATTTATAATATTAATATGGATAAAAAAAAAGTATTTTTACAATTTAAGTATATGTCAAATACTAACATAAACTTAACTAACTAACCATACACATGAAATACTTCCGCACCCACACACACACTCGTATTTATAAGAAAGAGACAGAGAGGGAAAAAATCGCATAACGCTTTTTCCTTACGTGACCATTTCAATTAGTCATCTTCTACCGAAAGCCGCGTTAAGGCACTTCGTTCCGATAAAAATATTATCCTAAAACTGAACTTAAAAACAAGCTAAAATTAATAAAGGTTGAGATTGGTGCTGATTCTGTTGTTCACAAACTAAACTAAATTTAAGTTCAGTGCATCTTTTTCTTTCTATTTCATTAAGAAAAGGACAGAAGATAAATTTTAGTTTAGTCCTGTCAAATTAAACAGCGCCTGATGTAAATTGACGTAACTTTAGTAGTCAAGTTTTTAATCACGTCTAAACTTATAAGGAGTAGTGGCAATTAACATTCGGACAAGACATTTTTTTGGAAAAATTGTGTAGGTTATCTTTAAGAAAACGCTTACTTAAATTCTCAAAAACTTGCTACTACTATTTTAATTCTATCCAAGCACAAAATGTTTTCCTCACATTACAAAACTATCAACGAAAACTTTGAACATTCAACTAAAACTAAGCACATTTAATTTTAATACAAAAGCCGCATCCCTAAAAATAACCATTTCAAGCACCTGAACAGATTGCGGGTTTACACTTTACCAAAAAGGCTTAGTCCCAATCGAGCTTGGTACTAAACTAAGCTTAATTTTTATAGCGCTAAGATCCTTAATGCTATACATTGAAATCCCAGGCACTGTCGTGTTATAAGTTTGAGAGATTACGATATTTAACTATATGAGAATAAAGCTGAAAATTGCGTGTGGATTTTCGTCTTTTGGTATTGAAATGTTAGGAGTTATTGAAAATTATGATTTTATGACATGGTTTTTTAGGGGAGTAGCAAAATTGTCAACAAGTTTTATTACGAGGTATGCATACGAAATTGAATGTTTTATGAGTTTTACTGGATGTTTGGCTTTTTATCTTACACTTTTAAATAAATGTTATGGCCTCGGAACTCGATGGTTCAGTAGTCGCAAAGGTGAGAGAGCGTGGAGTCCCGGGTTCCATCTATCGGGTCGGACAAAATATAACGGGGTTTTTACATGAGAGTAGCAGCCCGGAGTCTGGATTTAAACCTGGTTGATGGCAAGAGATTCGTGTATTTACATTAGACATAATTAAAACCAGCATAAACAACCTATTCTACAGTACCTTCCTTGCTATGTAGCTAACTGTTTACCTGGATCTGATTACCAACCTGGTGGCCTAAACCGGCCACATAAGCAATGACTCTAAAAGCAGTTCATTTCCTGAAACCCAGTTGTCATTAGCAGTTCCTCTAATTTGACATAAAAACAATTCATAATTTGTGGACCATTTTATGAATCTCCATAGAAAACTGTCAAACAGATGAATTATTTCGTAATATGAATTACACGCAGATCATAAATATTATGAATTGTCAGTTTGTGACATTTTACAATGATTCATAATATTTTCATATTATGATTCTGCAAATTAAATGATTTGATTTGACTTACAAGGGACCGTTTTAAGCCCCCAAATTGTTTAAACCTCCAAATGTTACTAACGAGACACAGTAGAATTTTAATTGTTATAGCCATCTAAAGGCCAATCGACAGTAGAGCGGGTTGAGGGTATTTTTTGCTCTTTCTATTGGCACACCTAGGTATTGGATCTACATACGATTGGAGTATATTCAACTGAAATGACTTTGTCTCAAATTGAAACGTTTACAAAGCTAGTTGATGAAATTCTAACTACTTTGTGTTAGGTTTAAATTTATTAATACATAGGTAGTTGTTGGATTGTACTGGCAACACCGAAAGATTCGAAATGTTAAAATGGCGCGACAACGGGTCTTCTGGGTCGGGCGCTCATGACGGTAGGACGTGTTAGTGGCCGTGTCGGTTTGAAATATGGATTGGCATGGAATGCTTGGATATCTTCTGTAAATTAAGGTAACCTATTAGTTTTATCGTAAATATTGGGATATTAAATAAATTGTGTTATTATGTCGGGAATAGGAGATGTGATGGTATGGTGGAGAATATTGAATTTGATGTTGGCAAATTGGCAAAGTAATATAGATGAATGAAACAAAATATCTTGGTGTTTCATCTTATTTCCCTAATCCCTGAAATAATGTTAATATGTGGTTATAATAGACAGTTAGAGATTATGATATTGGGATAATGAATTTGAGATCCATTTGGGAATTAGTTATGGGGGGATTTTTATTACATTTGATAGTCTCAGTATCTCGCTTCTTTTAGAAAGACACGATGATGTAACGTAAACCTATAAGTGGTCCGTTTTTTTTCATTCTGATAAACGGAACCCTAAAAAGTAAGAAAAATTGAATTGAATCGAATCGTAATATACAATTGTTTTGGCCATGTAACACGTCCTCTTGAAATAAAATTCAGCATAGCAATTCATTTGGGGGCTTCACCATATCCATTCCGATAGGTAGTGACTCCAAGAGCGTACCTACTTAAATAAAAATAAAAATAATAGATATTATTATTTTGATAAAAATATAATAAAATCAAATGAAATGTAAAAATAATAACAATGTACAAACACCTGAAGCGACCTTTCAACAACTCGATTGCTCGCGGCGATGACAGACGTGTGAGTAAGCTCGCCGAGCCATATGTACGCGTACTTGCTCGCACGTCTATCACCCCTTTATCACCCCGTCTATCATCCTCGTTTCCAAAGTTTTAGTTTTCCCATTGAGTCCATCTCATCTCATTTAATATTCACTTAAAAACGCATTTTAAATAACTGACACATAACTTTTGCAATAACACATTACGTCACTGGCCATTTTGTAATTATTACATCAATTTCATAATTCTTTGGTGCATGTTGGGTGTACGTCAAAGAGGACGCTTCGAAATGTTGCCACTACACAAAACGTAACACGGAGGATGATATTCTCATATCCTAACCGATAAGTTTGCCAATTTCTTTTATTTATTTTTATCTTTTTTATGTATAGTATATTCGTCACTTGTATATTCTACTGGATAATAATCGTCCTAATAATGGTTAACCCGTGCCGCACCGGTCGACGTCATTACGTCAGCGCCGGCTGTCGCTGAAAACTAGCGCTGGGGCTCTGTCCTGCATAGGGTCGCAGCATAATGCTGAGCGATAGCCGTTTTGCGTGAATGTGACGCATGTTTTCCCCATCCTTTTGTATTTTCTTTGTGTTTATTTTCTTTTTTTGCGTCATGTTTACCGCAAATAAACGTATTTTCTTTTTTTCTTTCTTTCTTTAAGTCTTATGAACAAACAAACAAAGTTGAAACGACCCACGAGTGTTTCTATTCCCTTAATTACTAAGATAACAAAATGGCTGAAACTTGCAGTTTTCCCTTCCATTCGCTATCACATTAAATACTTGCAAACCTCAACGTTTCGCATTTGGTCGCAAGCCAAATAGCATTGGTTTTTCAAATTTTTAACTCATCCGTGGTGAAACTCGGTGATGGCAACATTAATATTTCATTCGTGTGTTCGTTCGGAAGTGTGTTGCCATTTTTTCTACCTCCCGATTTTTGGGGAGAATTCAATTTGTTCCACTTGAATTTTGGAGCAAGTTCAAATATGTTGCTTTTGATGACATTGCTGTGTAAGAGATTGGATAGTCGACAAAATGTATGCGTTCTTGTTTATATGTTAAATAAAAATAAGGAATTTGTTAGGTAGAACTTTCCTGTCGGAGCATAGAAAAAAACACCCATAATATAATTATGTATATTTATTATTAAGGGTTTTTTTTTTAAAGAGATTCGTTTATTTACCCTCTGCCTATTACATATTCAAATACAATCGTATTAAGCCTTTATTCCCAGAAGTCCTATGTAGCTAGCCACACATGGAACTATTACAAACTAAAAAAATAGTATTTTGTACTTACCATTACTTCCATGTATTTTTAAACTAGTTTTATAGCCGACATTTCTTTCTTAAGGTGGATGCGCCAAGGTAGTGCATTGAATGACTATTTAATGAAATCATGAAATTTGACACTTTCATGAACTTAGAGAGCTGTATTGCTGATTCTAATGTTTATAATTCTGTAAATCCATATTTGTTACGGCCGCAAATCATATTTAGATCAACATACAACCTGATACTGACCTGCAAATTGCAAAAAACGTAAGAAAATTTTAATTTCGCGGGCTACCTTAGCGCATCCCCCCTTAAGGAACTGCTGCAACTACTTATTTAGTTCCATGTGATTATAGTTGAGTTAGTCGTGCATGGGTTGGTTGGAGCTGACACACACATACTTTTTTATTCAACAACTCTATGTGAGGTCAAAAATTAGGACTCATAACCATTATAACTCCAAAACAATGACTTAAGTAGGTATTACAAGACAATTGAGTTAAAATTATCACTGAACAACTACCTAATATTTTATACTTTCTAGTAAATAAGCAACCAATATTTTCAGAAATAAGACCCATAAAAATAACATCGACGCAAAGTTGCCAAGTTTTCAGAAAACACTTCTGTTTCTCGAACAAAGTAGTTCGCTTTCCCAAGACACCTACATAAGTACGATTTCACTTGTTTTTAAGGCTTATTTATTTTCAACTCAAACTTGAGTTTCTCGCAGAAACAGTTTTGATCTAGAGGTTTGCTTCTTTTAAAACTAAGAAATTAAATCGGCTACTGATCGAAATGTAAACATGAATTCTGTAAGTTTGCACGGTAAAGTAAGTAGCAATTAATTCTGAAAGTTATACAACAGGAGAATGTTTTCTTCTAGTTATTAATGAAACTTAAACATAACTGGGATTAGTAGGTATCTATACTCCATTTGAAATAAGATTAGACATTTAAACAAAAATTATTCAGTCCGTTCAACCGATTTTGACTTCTATACCGTAAGCATAAGGATGCCATTAAAAGCAAAAAAAAAGTTTCGCAATATCAACTGTCTACTGCAGCTGCCATTTGTCATGCCACCAACGCAATAGAAGTCGAAATAGGTTGAACGGACTGTAAAAAAGATTTATTTAAATGTCTAATCTTATTTCAAATGGAGTACTTATTCTTGATCTTGAATTTACTTATTCTTGATCGAAAATTAAGATATATAAATCTGCCTATACTTTTGGGGAAAACGGGCATATTGTAAAGATGTTTATTGAAGATAATATCTATAGGGAGTCACAATTTGTCAACGCAACTAATTACAAAGAAAAACCGTGAAAATATACACGAAATGAGTTTAAAATCTAATAATAAATGTAGAGCTCAAACTTTGCCTTAATAACATAAACTTTACAAAGCCTTTCAAACATATTCCGAGTACATAAATTAACAAAAAAAACGCGTTCAGTAGTTTGTAGGCGACCGAATCTAGTATTCAGTGCAATATAAAAGTCTTTTGTGCACCGAAAAAGTGGGTCATCCTATTCCTCTATTACACTGCCGTGCATGGAAATGCGGATCGGTATTAAAATATTTTCGATTGAGATTAGTTTCCCATTTGTATGCGCATGCTTTTGTGATAATAAAAGATTGAATTCAAGTACCTACGTTATTGGTTTGCAGCAAAACAGAATGTAAACTTACACAGATTTTGTTCGGGCATTTTCTGGTGGATTCTTCTCCTTACTCATGTTGGCATGCAGTAAGAGAGAATGTCTATCGTGAGGTGAACAGATTTGTCAGTTAGTAGTAAAGCTGCGTACTCTGTATAAAATAATATCGATTGATACTTACAATCTCTTTTTTTTTTGCAACGCACTTCGTTTTTGTTAAGTATTCTTATAGGGAGGGTGTAAGAAAGCTCTAAAAAAAAATATTACCTTTTCAAAACGTGGGATGCATTCCACTACCCAAAAAAGTAACAGTACCAGGACATAATAAACGCGAGGCTACTATGTCTGTCCCACACTGTATGTCAAGCGTGTTGACCATCCGTTTGGTGTTGCACAGTTTCCAATTAGTGGCGCGGCTTTGTGTCCTGTCCGATTGTCACCTTACTGCTACATTCGTGAATGGTATGACCCTGTTCTGTTCTGTGTGCATGTAGGCGTTTGTAGAGTGGCTGGAAAATTGCGTGGGCAATCGAATGGGCGGAAAGATTAAACTGTGGCGGTATCTACATCGCCACATGCAAACTACGCATCAATGACCTGACGTCACACAAAAATCCTGACGTCATAAAAATCTTGCATCGCGCAATTAAAGTTTACCGTGCAATGGACATATACAAGAACCCGACATCAATCCACCCTGTTCCTCATATCCTTAAAAAACTAGACATATAAACACGTTACGAGGACGCGACGAAAAAATGCGCCCTGGCACGTTGCGTCGTCGTAACGTGTTTGTGTTTGACTTGTGGTTGTGGTTGCCCTTAGTTCCACGGAAAGACACATTTTGTGAATGAAGCAGATGGTCTGCTAGGTAGATATATTGTGTGTTTAAGTGTGTGTGTGGGCTGCGTTCCCACATCATTGCTTACGTGTTCGGTGTGCGGCCGTGGCAATCAAAAGTCGTCAGAATGCCTGATTCGCGACGTACAAATCGACCAAGCTAAGTTTGAACCTCGCGTCGATTACGTCACACTGTCGCTTAGGTACGATCTGCAAAAAAGGATTCGCTAAGACTTTAAAAAAGTAAACAAATGTTTGTTAGGATACCTATGCATTAAAATATATTGGTGCTAACAGTATTTTTTTCCGACTTCGGGTTTTTTCATTAAAGAATCAAAGATACTTAGGTATTAGTTGCGCTCCGCCTAGAGCGGGAGAAGTCATTGGATGATCTCCCACACTCAAAAAAAAAAAAAATAGGTATTAGTTCACCTTGGCGTTGCCGAGTTTAGGTACTTTTCGGAAGTTGAAAATATTAAAGTCTGTAAATCTAGTTTAAATTCATCATTATTTTTCCGTGAGTATCCCATTTTATTTGGGGTTTGCGCAACTTGTAATTTTACTTCCATTCTTACTTCTCTATTAGTCATCATCTCAGTAGTCAAGACTCTTTAGATATAAATATGTAAGTACCTACCTACTTAGGTAAAAAATATTTTGTGTGGTAGTGTCTCAAAAATTTTGGAGCAAGGGTTTATTTCATTCTAGTACCAAAAACTAATACCACTGGTATTTGTTTCAACGCATATTTATTTTCTATTCCGAACGGATACCCTTGCTTTAACTAATACCAAAACAAGTTCAAAGATATAAGATATAGTCAGTCAAAATGCTTTTTATCACAGATATTATAATACTACGTACTTTTTATCTAATTTCATTTTTCGGAAATGTGAACGATCAATCTACTTATGACTTGCAAAACTTTACGAACAAGATATTAAGTGATAATGAAAAGCCTTCAGGGCTTTTGTAGCAGGACCAGCATTGAGCCTTCGTCAGCAATGTAATCCCCGGCTTATTTAAATATTAAGTAGTCTAATTTAGCCAGTCTAAAAACTGGTTGAATTAAATAATAATAGTTTATTTCAAATAATATTAACCCAAAAAAAAAAATATTACAAATTATAAAATACAGTGAAAAACACAAAAATAAATAAAATTATAATCATGAGTTAATCAAAATAGAAACCGACCTTATTCCATTGACTTGAGTATATGCCACCAAGACAATAAAATATTTTAGACATTCCGATTGTTTGGTTCGAATTTTGTAAAAAATAAAATAGCAAGACACCTAAACTACTCTAACCAATACCTTTGTAAAAATATTAGAATGAAGTGTATTTGGATAGCATTTTATTATGATCACATAAAAATATTAGGAAACTTTAATTTGATTAGGCTTGACGGAGTTGACTGTACCAAATTCTTGTTGTTGGTATTCGTTCGCACATTAAATTTAATTATTTAAAGAGTGGTATCCGTTTAAAATAGATAATAAATATAAGTTTTAAGAAATACCAGTGGTATTAGAATGGAATAAATCGCAGCAAGTAGGTTAAAAATAGGCTCTACAAGTAGGTATTTAAGTAGGTACCACCTTTTTTGAGTGGCTAATGTTATTACCACGAAATGTATTACAATTTTGGACACAGGTATATACCGAATATACCGTAGTAGGTACTAGTTACTAACTATGTACCTAAAGCCGTAAACCAAGATGGCGCTACTTGCATTGTGATTACAGCAATCCATAGATGATGACGTGTTGGCTCTACGCAGGATAGCATAGTAATCTACATACATTACACTGGGTTTATGGGACAAGATGGAGAAGAGAAATTATAATATTCTACTGCACAATCGTTTTCTGGACGTTTTCCGATCACTGGTAGGTACAAGTTTTCGTACTTTAAGGCTCTTACATACTGGGGCGATTCGTCGCGCGACGCGACGCCGCCGCATTGTTCGCCGTGAAATTTCTCTAAAATTGTTTTGCTAAAATTCGCGTCGCGCGGCGAATCGCGCCTGTATGTAAGAGCCTTTAGCAATATTTAGATAGGTAAGTACCTTACCTGCTTAGGTGCTTATACTACAATACTTACCTACCTACTTCTAAAAGATGACAGGATTTCCTATTATCATCATGTCACTCTAAAAACGTCCACTGCTGGATAAGTCTCACCAAGCATCGCCACTTCGACCGGATAACTATGCTTCACTATAAAGACTAAACATGGTCGATTACTTAGATAAGTCTAAGTATTTAAAATACCTACTTCAATCAATCAATCTGCCTAGAATTTCCCAACTACGTTGGGGTTGGCTTCCAGTCTAACCGAATGCAGCTGAATACTTAACAATATTTGCTTAATTAGCTTAAGTATGTCAATTCTTTGAAAGTCGTTGTAGAAAAATATGAAACGCTTTGAAAGCGATTGGCAAAGCCAAGTTCAAGGCCCTCTGGAAAGGAGGACGGTCTCGATTCTTTTCTCAACGATTGGCAACTCAGTCAGTAATTGATGGAGATACGTGGAAGAAGGGCAGGCAGTATTTGCCCGGCTGTGGGACATGAAAGGACTAAGTAATAAAAATAACATTTATTTCTGACAATCACATTGGTAGGTAACTGATAATGCTAAGACATTATTTAATTGTGTAATGTATTGTGAAATTAAATATTTGCAATTAATTTATTTAATCAGACATTTTGTAACTTTTATAGAGATAACTGAAGGAACATTATGACATTTTAAATAATTTAATGTATTTTAAAATTAAATATTTTCACACCACATGTAATGGTAGAATGTAAATGGGCCACATTTATAATAACATCATACTACTTTGTACACCTACATTTTGGCAAATAAATTATTAAGTATCTTATCTTATCTGAGAAGTTCGCTTAAACTTGTAGCATTTAAAAGGATTTTCTTTACAATGAGTAATATGAACAACTTTCGTTTTCTCAAAAACATAATTAAGTACTTACTAATCTACAATTTACCAACACGTTCATAAATTTCGAGCTTGTTTCATAGCAAAAATTCAGTGGAGAGCTAAAGCTAAGCTCAAGCTGCTGGTGGAAATTCATTCCGCTGTGAACGCTTGACCGCGTCGGATAGATAACATGTTGTTACAGCGAGGTGCTGCGTTTAGATGAGCTAGTTGGAAGGAGTGTGTGGATGTACCTACTAAACATGCTAAGTCTGGACACTAATTTAATACTTTTCTGATTGCATAGAAACCCATTCATAAAAAAGAACCCATAACCTTGTCCCGATCTTGCTTAAATGATGACCGAACGATATCCCATTGATTTTATTTCCATTGAAAAAAAACGCATCATCTCAGATGGTTTTCAACTGTCTTTTTTCATGTACAAAAAACAAGGGACTCTGATTCTGTGACGCTATTGGTTGATGAGATTTTTATAGCGGCCGAGCGCTGCAAGCAAAAATAGTCCTTACGATGTATAGATATTTGTTTCTTTGATAGTACCTACACTTAATGCTACGTAGGTATACTATGGCGATCAGTGAGTGCCTCTTGCTGTTAGACGTTGATTAAATATCATCCAAGATCAAAATACCTACTAAGCCCAAAAAAAAATGCACGTTTTAAGGCTCTTACATACTGGGGCGATCCGTCGCGCGACGCGACGCCGCCGCATTGTTCGCCGTGAGAAATTGTTTTGTTAAAATTCGTGACGCGCGACCAATCGCTCCAGTATGTAAGAGCCTTTATAAGTTACAAAGCATTGAGAATTTGACCGTTACCCGTGAAAAAAAAACTCAAGACACAATTAGGTAGATAGGTACATACGTGCATAATTTTTACAAGTGGGCTAACTTATAGTAACTCTCTTGTATCCCACTAGAAAAATGAAAAACAAAACCTAACTTTTGAGAAAAGATTAGTCAGATTTAGATTAAAAGATTAGACAAAAAATATCAATGTTCATTAAAATGTTGCATTATTAAATATTACACACCAATTATTAAAAACCGAACTCACTATTTAGTATGTACCTTACCTATGTATATCAATAATTACTTAAGAACAAAAAAAATATACTTAGAGATTTTTAGATACACTTGCTTACACATTCCCGAATGTTTTGTCTGGTACCTAGGTCAAAATATTTCGTAAAAGTAGGTAGTCACTATTTAGTAAGTACCTACTTACCTTCCACCATCTGTAATACGTCACAATTTTAAAATAATGCATCAAAATATTGCCAGTATCTTGTCCAAAAGGGAACTTCTTGAACTAACCTTGCAGGAACTCCAGGATATGAATAATAGTCCTGACGCAATATGCCTTTCCGAGACCTTTATAAAAAAGGTAATGAATCTAATATTAAAATCCATGGTTACAATATGACGGCTAACTTCTGCAGAGATAAACAAAGGGGCGGTACATGTATTCTGCTTAAAAAGAAACACGTTTTTAAAGAGTTACCTTTTATAAATACATATGCATCACAAAATACTTTCGAAGCATGTGGCGTGGAACTGACACATCATAAGCTGATTATTAATTGTGTATATAGGACACCTCAGTCTGACCCTAGTCAATTTTTGATTAAATTAAATAGTCTTATGGATCACATATTCAAAAAATGTAATTCGAAAATGAAAGTGGTCTTGGCAGGTGACTTTAATATTAATACTCTACAAAACAGTAATATTACTATTCAATTACAAGAACTCTCATACAATTATAACTTAAAATTACATATTAATCGTCCAACCCGTAAGTCTTCCTGTATCGATCACATTCTCAGTAACATTCCTGATGCTATTGCTACTGTAATGCCTCTACACCTGTCCGACCACGACACAGCACAAATGTTGAGTTTTTCCTTGAAAAATAAGATACAAAATCAGTCAACATATTTTTTCTACAAAAGAGACTATAGCTTAAATAATATTCAGAAATTCAAGGAATGCATACGAAATGTGTCATGGTCGGAGGTCTACGAGGAGAACGACTTAAATGTAGCTTTTAATTCTTTTCATGACTTGTTAGGCTTGTTTTATAATTTATGTTTCCCGAAAATAAAGGTGAAAGTAAATAATAATAAAAAGAAACAGAACTGGATAACCAAAGGTCTAAAACAAAGTTGCAAAACAAAAAGGTCTTTGCGCTATCAATATTATAAGAACAAAAATGTACGAAATAAAACTAAATATTTGCAATACTCAAAGTTTTTACAGAAATGCGTTTATACATCAAAAAAGAACGCAAATATCAAGTACATAAACAATAGTGAAAACAAATGTAAAGCTGTTTGGAGAGTGATAAAGGATGAAATCGGGAGTAATAACCATAGGGAAAACATAGAAAATATTCTGATTGATAACAAAGTACTTTCAGATCCTGTAGAAATAGCAACAGCTTTCAATAACCACTATATTAATATGGCACAATCTTCGAGTAAGAGTGCAAAAATAAACTGTAACGAATGTAAAATAGGCCATTCAATGTTCCTTAAACCTGTGTCCGAGAATGAAGTTAAAGCAGTGACTATGTCATTGAATAACACAAACTCCGAAGGTTATGACGAAATTAATACTAAAATCATTAAAGCATGTACCAATGAACTTACTGAAATTTTGACATATCTAATTAATTTATCATTCTCACTTGGCATTTTTCCTGAAGCACTAAAGCTGTCAATTGTAAAGCCACTTTATAAAACCGGTGAAAAATCAGACGTTAACAATTATCGCCCAATAACCTTGATACCTATTCTATCGAAAATATTCGAAAAGTGTATGTATAACAGACTAATTGACTACTGTAATAAATTTAACATTATTGGTAAAGAACAGTTTGGCTTCCAAAAAAATAAATCCACAACGTTAGCTATCTACAGTCTTATAAAAATAGTATTAACGAATATTAACCATAACTATCTTACTACAGGGCTGTTCTTCGATCTATCTAAGGCCTTTGATCTAGTCTCTCATGACCTGTTGTTACAGAAATTGGAGGCATCCGGAATTAGAGGTATTGCACTTCAATGGTTATGCTCTTTATCTAAGTAATAGACAACAGCGCGTTACTATTACTAAAATGGATAAAAATAATAATATGACATCTTATTATTCTAACTTCGAATCCAATAAACACGGCGTCCCACAAGGAAGTGTACTAGGCCCTATTTTATTCCTATTATATATAAATTCTATCACTACTTTAACTAAACATAAATTTATACTATTCGCTGATGACATCTCTATTATTGTAACATCTGATAAAAAAAACAATACAATTAATGACCACGAGACTGAAATTAATAATGTGATTGAAAGATTGATTGAATGGCTAAAGAAAAATAACTTATCTTTAAATTTAAAAAAGTCCGTCTATATACAATTTAATAAAGCAAATAATGCAAAACACAATATTAAAATGGATATACATAGAATTCACGAAGTAACGCAAACAAAATTTCTTGGCGTAACCTTGGATCAAGACATCAACTGGAAAGCACATGTCGATACAGTATCCAAACGTATTAATAAGTTTGTATATGCACTGAAACAGATAAGAAACATAACAAACATAAAAACGTCTACAACAACATATCATGCATATGTTGAATCAGTCCTACGCTATGGCTTAATTATGTGGGGAAACAGTACTGATCAAAATAGAGCATTTGTTGCACAAAAGAGATGCATTAGAGCATTGTGTGGCCTTAAACCCGACGAATCTTGCAGGCCAGTGTTTAAGAAACTTGATTTGTTACCGCTGCCGTCCCTTTATATTTTTTAAATTTGTGTGTTTGTGTGGAAGCATAGAAAATTGTTTGCGAAAGCAAGCGATATAAATTCTCGCAGCAGGCGCGACCCCTACAGGCTCGTGTTAGATGTCCTCCCAAGGCTTGCGAAATATAATAAAAACTGCATGTTTATGTGTGTCCAGGTATACAATAAAATACCAAATGACTTAAAATCATTAAGCACAAGACTGTTCAAAATTAAATTATACAAATGGCTATCTGCCAATAGTTTTTACAGTGTTAGGGAGTTCCTGGAACATAAAATAGCATGAAGACTGATTGTTTTGTTATGCATGTAAAATTTGCACGCTTATATCTATTAAGCAAAACATGTTTGTCCACATTATTAACATTACCATCTTTTATACCATGTTTTTAGCAAATAAATGATATTTCTATTTCTATTTCTATATTTCTATTTCTTACTTATTTTTTATACTTAGAGATTTTTAGATGCACTTGCTTACACATTCCCGAATATTTGGTCTGGTAGGTTAAAATATTTCGTAAAAGAAGTCATGCTGCTCTACTTGGCCGTTCAAACACGCATCGAGCGCAAGCCATATCTTTGGGAATATCGGTCGGCCCGCATGGCAGCGCTGTGCGATACCACCAACCCTAATTCTGTTACCAATATTACTACGAATTGGTAGGAAGGTACTTACGCGTCTATTTTATTGGACTTGCTAAGTGACGCCGAACTTTTGCTTTTGCTGGTTCTACTTTTAGCGTATTGGTACTCGTAGTAGGTAGGTAGGTACGTCTTTAGTTTATTTAAGATATGATATCGTCAGTGGAAAGGCGAAAATGCTAAAGCGCCAAAATGGTACTTTTGGGAAATGAACTCCCAATGGTACCATTTTGGCGCTTTAGCATTTTCGCCTTTCCAGTGAAGATTTGGTTACCTACCTACCTACTTATCAGTTTTTAAGGTTCCGTACCCAAAGGGTAAAACGGGACCCTATTACTAAGACTCTGCTGTCTGTTGTCCGTCTGTCACCAGGCTGTATCTCATGAACCGTGATAGTTAGACAGTTGAAATTTTCACAGATGATGTATTTCTGTTGCTGCTATAACAAAAAATACTAAAAAACAGAGTAAAATAAATATTTAAGGCTCCCGTACAACAAATGTGATTTTTTTGCCCGTTTTTGCTCGATATTGATAACGGCAACAGGTAGACACTTGAAATATTCACAGAATATTTATTTATTTATTTATTTATATATACTTTATTGTACACCACAAAAATATATAACAAAAGGAAAAAAACAAACACTACAAAATATACAATGGGCGGCCTTATCGCTTTCCGCGATCTCTTCCAGGCAACCTTGGAATGGACAGTGATTTGCCTGGACATAAAATGGGGCTGTCGTAGGTGCAAAAAATAAGTATACAATATACTAAAATAGATACACATATACATACATATCCTAAATAATAGATACATACATACATAGGAAACACAGAATATTTAGTTATACATTATTTACTTTAAAAATAAATAATTAAATTAAAATAGCCAACCCATAAAATTTAGACTGCTGGGACATAAACCACCCCTATGAGAGGGAGTGGGTCGTAATCCACCACCCTGACTCAGTGCGCGATGGTAGCCAAGATGTCACATGTCGTCAAATTTTTGTTTCCAAAACATGCCGGTTTCTTTGTTTTGCGTGATTTTCTTGAGTCATACAACAACAACATTATTTTCAATGCCACGTTTTTACGCACACACAAATAAATAAGTAGGTTAATACATTTCAATCCTACTCCACCACGTGCCCATAACACTTGCGTAAGTATTAGGGCGATCCGTAATAACAGCTCAGATGTGGCAGAACGCAGCTGCTCGCAATTTGCATGTATATAGGATTGCACAATGTATTGGCAATAAAGGCGTGAACCTAATTTTAACTGAAATGGACGTGCGGTTTCCTTGGAAATGTAGTTTATTGGTTGAGAATTTGTGGGTAAAATTAAACAAGAGTAAATGATAATCACGGGGAAGCCAAAATTCAGTGATAGAAAATAATAATCATAACAAGCAATACATCAATATCGAGTATGTCACTATCATGAGGTCGTGGGTCGCGTCTTTTTGGTGAAGTTTGAGACGCTTTAGTAACAGCATTTTGAGGGTTGTCTCGTGCAACCTAGCAAGCCCAATATTTGTGCACTGGATTTCTGTTCACCTAAGCGAGAACAAAAAATGACGAAAGACTATGTTTTTTGCAGACTATGGGTACCTACATACATACCTCCATGTTTTTAATTTTATGTATTTTACTATTTTTTTTTTTTAATATATGGGTATTTTGCCTGCAATAAAAGACTATTTATTTACTATTTTATTGTATAATGATAAACTATAAGCTAATCATCTTCGGGTAAAATGTTAAAATTCATGCTCTGACAGACCACGCACTGCACACAGCCGAAACCGCTGGGTCGAGTAAATGGTTTTGCACAAGGGTTCCTCATAATAACGAAGACAAGCATCAAGGTGGGATTTGATGAAATTCATTCCCTATATAAATGGCTTAATAGCCATAAAAAAAAGACATGAAAGTTTGTATGGAAGTTCGTCGTTTTTGCCGACTGGAAATCTGCTGTACTTATTACAAAATCACACGAAACGCAGTATATAGGTACCAGCTACACCCAGTATTCCAGTGATGTTGGTAGGTACCACTAAAATGCTCAATGTTGAACGAGAGTCAACCTGACCGCAACAACGAAGTATTTAGGGTGATATCGCGGTTAACACCACGTTTGGCAGTGGGATTGGTGATCACGATGAAATATTTCTGTTTTTGGTGTTGATACTTTTAGTATTTATGAATACAAGGTACTTATCTAAGCTATGTCTGTCACAATATGCCAATAACATAATACTAATCTCTGTTGTGGAAAACTTTTTATATACTTGGTTTATAAGTTTTTCTGTCGTTGCCTAGTTACTTGAATATAACACTCTGAACATGTGAAAACTGTTTTTCTACTCTAATTAATTTAGCAATCCTAGCAATGCAAATATAACAGAAACCAATAGATCAGAAGAGATATGGTGCTAATCATGTTTTTGACCTCGATTTTGGTTTGTCAAACAGTAAGGAATAAGTATCAGGGGTGTGATTCTGTAAGACCTCATTCTAAACTTCGAATCTGGTGAAATGAGTTTGGAGTGAACTATCGCTGCCTTAGCATCAGTAGGTATCGATGACAATGACAGCTCACTCCACGCTCACTTCACCTCAGTTTTCACGGTGAGATGGTTACAGAATAGCAACGCTGAATCCGCTGTGAGTTTCTTGATTGGCATTCTAAAAACTCGGTTGATACACTAGCGCTACCCTTGCGAGCGTGTCAGCGAGTTGAACTAAATTGACCGTGAGATTTTGACAGATAAAGTATGAGATGACGAAAGAAAGAAGTGGCATTCAGTAAGGTAATTCCCCCGTCACTTCGACGCTCACTTCGTACTCGAACCCGAACACATTTTGAACCTTATGCGAAGTGAGAGTGAATAGCGATGTGAGATGCGAGTTGTTGATTGAACTTTACAGAATCGACGTACAGTAACTGGACCTACAAAGTCCATTGCTTAATCGTACTCGATTTTTCTGGGATTTTTTCCTAAGAACAAAGAACAGTATTTACACTTACCCCAAACAGGATTACCTACCAATAAAAACCAAACTCGAAACTAGAGCAACGTTTGAAAAGCCCGACAAAAACAGAACGAGATAACACTGTAGATATAAAACACGCACACGAAAGAGACAGCAACACTCGAAAGCATGACAAATTTTATCCAAATGCACATCCCACTCACATCAACAAATTGAACTCAAAACTAAACAACATCACGAAATAGCTTTTCATATCTCCGCATACGAGTTTAAAGCGGATCTTTTGGAAAATACGGAGCAGCAAAAAAGCGAAAAAAAGCCTTAACACATTAATTCCCGCACGAATCGCCGCTCGTGACAGCCAGGGGCAAACAATATGGGCTGTGCATGCCGCGTATGAATTTCAGTTTAGGTGAGCGTTTGGGTTGGGTAGGTTACTTGCTTGGTGGGATTAGCTATCTATTACGGATACGAATCGACACTGGCGCGAGTTGCGGGGTGCCGTAGGAATGAGGACCGTTTTAGTTGTGGCTTTGTGGCTCAGTAGACAGTTACATGTGAATTTCAGCATAGGTTTGGTTGTGCGTTTAGTTTAGCTAATTAACTTGCTACATTTTCAGTATTTTGAAAGCGTAATTTGTGTGTCACGGGTTAGATCAGAGGCAGGAATTTAATCCGTCAAGGAATTTTTAATTAAAGCCGGTAAGTTTTGGCACGCGCGCGGCCCGTCTGGTAGCTTAGCGGAAAATTACTTTAGCAGTGTATTCTAAAGTACATAATTTAATTTTAAAAGGACTTGTGTAATTTTGGTTAACCGAATTGACCGTATTGTTAGTTCCGTTTTAGATTTTAAGTCATTACTAGCGTTTTATGTAATAAGTACTTAGTTGTGTTACTTATTATACCTACTTATTGTTTTGCGCTTTTTTTTGGCAACTGGGTCTCTACTGGTTGCTAATCAGACGAACCTCAAACACCGTCAATCTCGTATAGGCCACTAAAAAAATAAAATAAAAAATCTCAGACAACCAAGGTCCATAGTGTTAATTACAAAAAGCTTAAAACTATGTTGGTAGTACAGAAATAAAAGTGGGAAGACAATGTCGATTCATCAACCCGCCCCTCTCACATGCAGATTGATGAATCGATTGAACACAGCCGCGTCCAACCTATCTGTTATCATTTTCATGATGCTGTTGCTACTTCCCCGCACAGCCTTCATGACTGACACGATTTTCTTGCGCATAATTGCATAGAAATCATCTATAAGCGCATCAGCAAACATGCCTGAAGCACTACAAGAATGAGAGAGCCGCAACAGTGCCCTGAAAATTTTGTTATATTGATCTCCAAGGGCACTGTAGACACTTTGTGTGTACTTAACCCATAGACCACTCGTGTAGAAACTTTGGCAGTACGCTTTAAATAGTATCATCAAACATCAATCGTCCACCTTGAAGTCTACTTTGAGTCTACTAAACTTGTGGCGGCACACTCAATAACAAGGTAAACAAAACAATTTTTTAAGGCACTATGAGACTGTCATACGCATTGTGATTATAAAAGTCCCTATATACTTAAATAAAGTATTTTAAAAAGAAATTAATTATACTAGTCAAGTCAACTATCTCATTCAAACGCACCAGTTACAGCAGTCACATCGAATTTAGGGCTACACGCTACTGAACGTCTATCCAAGATGTAGCTACGATTGCACTATCAAAATGTATGAGCGATTTGACTATAGGTACCTATATATGTATGCCTGCTTTATGTAATTTGTGAGCTAGATTGGAAATTGAAAAGAATTTTCGATCAGCTTGTTGGAAGCAGGTCAAGTTGGTCTTTTGAGGTGAAAATGTTCTGTTTCGTACATATTTGTTTATTGATTTTATAAATCTGTGTACGAGTAATTACTTTCGCAAGTATTAGTTTTTGAAGACAAAACGAAAACAAAATGTGATGCATAATCTTTAGTCTTACTAAGGGGTATCGTAATACCCAGTAACTGGGTTGTGGGTAGTAGCTCCATGAAAAATATTGGTATTCAGCTGAATTCGGTCAGACTGGAAGCCGACCCCACCCCAACATAGTTGGGAAAAGGTTAGGCTGATTTTTTTATCTTTACTGACTGATATTACTGAGAAATTACTATTACTATTTAAATAAACTGCTATTATCCTTACGTATTATAAAACAAAGTCCTCCGCCGCGTCTGTCTGTCGTCCTGTACGCGATAAACTCAAAAACTACTGCATCGATTTTCATGCTGTTTTTCACCAATGTATAGAGGTAGATGTCGAATAATGTGTCAGTATATAATAACTGACATCCACGCAGGCGAAGTCATGGGCATCAGCTAGTTTTATATAAATGCTAGTACAGTAGATACATTTGCATTTCAGTCATAATAAAATCAATTTAAAACCCAGCAGGATAGGTTCTCATCAAAATGCACAATTGTTTGTTGTTTTACGATGTTAATATAAAAATAAATTAATGAATGGGTCCTTCAAGTAATAACCTGTCAATGGATAACCGTTACATAAGATTGAATGCTTATTTTTTCCCTCAAACATGAGGAAGGTTATTATTATGTTTATCGACTATAAACATATTTACTAATACGTACACCTATACTCCATTTGAAATAAGATTAGTTTAAACAATCCTTTTTATAGTCCGTTCAACCGATTTTGACTTCTAAACCTTAGGCATAAGGATGGCATTAAAAGCAAAAAAACGTTACACAATACCAACTGTCTACTGCAGCTGCCATTTGTCATGCCACCAACGCAATAGAAGTCAAAATCGGTTGAATGAACTGTAAAAAAGGCTTCTTTAAATGTATAATCTTATTTAAAATGCAGTATAGATGCTTAAGATATATTATTAAAGACAGTTACTACAAAATCTCCTAGCTTCTAGCAAGTTTATTTTGCAGTTCCAAAACACCGTTTCTTTTAGCATTGGGAGCAGCAAATTTAATTTGTATTTCACCCTTTGTAATTAAGGGGGAGGTAATTGTACTCTGAATTAAGTAATACGACACTTATTAGAGGTAACCCAGATATATTTTAGCGAGAGAACAAATAAGAAGCATTTGATTTGTTTTGATTTTCAAGGATGAATCTGAAATTATCTAGGTTTTTATTATACATAATTATATAATTACTAGCTGATGCCCGCGACTTCGCCCGCGTGGATGTCGGTTATTATATACTAAAACCTTACTCGAGAACCACTCTATCCATTGGTGAAAACAGCATGAAACCCGGTGTACTTAGTAGTTTTTGAGTTTATCGCGTACAGGACGACAGACACGCGGCGGAGGACTTTGTTTTAATATATGTAATGATAATACAAATTTTGCAAGAGAGTTTGTTTTATACCGGTTTTTTATAATCAATGTTACTTAGTACAACTTTGTTTTTTTTCGCATAGCGTTACATTTAAACATATACAGAGTAATAACGTCCCTGAAAATTCATTGAATATTAATTACTGGTTATATCTTGAACAAAATGGACGGCCGGAATTTGTATTTTTCATCCTGCAACCCCCTTAAAAAGGGGGCTTTAAGCGGGTTTCAGGATGAAAATTACAAATTCTTTAATTTTTTGGTTGCTTTTGTGCAAAACCTAGCCTGTATACCAAATTTAGCTTTCTAGGACTTCCGGGAGTGCCCTAGTAGTTTTGATGAGTGAGTGATCAAGTTTTCTCAGTAGGTACTTAAGTTTTGTAGGGATAGTTCTGAAGTAGCTAAACAGCACGAATAGACCGGTATAAAATCCCTTGGTCACATAATTATATAATCAGCCTATAATGTTCCCACTGCTGGGACACAGGCCTCCTCTCTGTGAGAGAGACTGGTCACTTGATCATTACAAAATGCACAGAAACTGTTATAAATGAGCAACACAAACCACAAAAAGACAAATCGATATTTTTAGGGTTCCGTACCCAAAGGGTAAAACGGGACCCTGTTACTAAGACTCCGCTGTCCGTCCGTTCATCCGTCCGTTCATCCGTCCGTCTGTCACCAGGCTGTATCTCATGAACCGTGAAAGTTAGACAGTTGTTATTTTCACAGATGATGTATTTCTGTTGCCGCTATAACACTAAATACTAAAAAACAGAATAAAATAAATATTTAAGGGGGCTCCCACACACGTCGTTTTTATATAGATAAAGGTACGGAAACCTTCGTGCTTGAGTCCGACTCGCATTTGGCCGGTTTTTTTATGTAGCCACAATTAAAGTGAAGTTCATCACAGCTGCAACAATTACAAGCATTCAGTGAGTGTGTTGGCGAGATCCCAAAGTGTGGTCACCGGAATTAACGTTCGTATTGAGGTACCTTTTTAAAAGAAATTAAATATAATTTTGGGTTTTTAAAATTAAGTAAACTGTAAGTAAATATTGGTTAAGTGCGACCGTATGTTTAAAGTTTGATCTTGTTAGTTAATTGATTCAGGCGTTACTTTGCGGAATTCCAATAAAAAATACAATAGATATATAGAGAAAACAACAAAAAATATAAAAAATGAAATTCGGTGCAGTTGTTTTTGAGTTTATCGCGAACAGACAAATGACAGACGCGGCGGAGGACTTTGTTTTTATAATATGTAAGAAAGTAAAACGGAATAGGTTACTTTGTATCTGCGTTTATTGTATTTTATGGTCTTGTTTACAAATAAAACTTTATTCATGTTATAACTGGAAGGTTGACGCTAAGTTAGAAGGGTAATAAGGACAAAAACAGGATCCAAATAAGAGAAATAATTGATTCAAAGTCAAAATCAAAATATTTTATTTCACATGCGCCTACATGGGCACTTATGAAACGTCAGAAGCTAGGTGCACGGTTCCAATTGGTCGTTTCCTATGGAGAAGAGCCGGCAAGAAACTCCATGGTTACTCTTTTAAAAGATAATTGGCTTTTACAATATTTTCGAATTACAGTTTTAATAGTTATGGGAGGACAGTGTAGGCCTTTCAAAAAGTTTCAAGAAAAGTTCATACAAAAAAAAAAAAATTAAATAAAAATTAAAAATTGATTGAAAGAGAAAAGGGAAGTGAGGGATTCATAATGATACATATCATACATTCTTTATTTCATTCATACCCAGGGTTGCCGTTACCGTACATTTTACACATTTGACGTACCTTTTAAGCCGCCCATGTGTAATGTGTAATGGGGGTCCATTTTACGTACCTTTTCAACTTAACATCCAAAATCATGTGTAAAACCGTGGTTTAAAGACTATTTTACGTTCCTTTTTTGAAACCGCCGCCAAAACGAGAAAACGAGATAGCGTCTTCGGTCCAAAGTACTGGTGCAGGGTGGCCTGTGAAGTCACAGACCTACATAATGTAGAAATAGGAAATAGCTCTGTCTCGCTTCCGCCGAGAGTAGCCAATGAACATTTTATCGTGTATCCGACCGGCTCGCGCGGCGCGCTCTTTGGGCGCGCTCACCAAGTCAAGACAGACACAGAACACTACTATACTCAAAGGGCGACGAGAAACAATTGAATGAGTACCTATCATAAAACTGCGGGGATTTTCTTAATCAAAATCAAAAGTCATTTATTCAAACTAGGCTGAGAATCAGCACTTTTCGAACGTCAAAATTACATAAGACAGTCCCCCAAAACGCCCACCCTTCACCACTTCCTAGTGCTTTAGCTGGGAAGAAGAACTGGCGCAACAAACTCCCCAGCAGCAACTAATATAATATAGGTAAGTTTTCTCACGCCTAGAATAAAAATAATAGAACGTCTGCTGCTGGCGAGCAGGCAGTCTCTCCCTGTCATTTCATTCATTGCGAGAGAGCGAGAGAAGCAGTATTGGTCATACCGAATTTAAACATGACAACATAACATCTCACCTGTATTTCGCGAAAGGGTTAGGTAGAGGCGTAAACTCTTAGACTGCCGCGTTTCTGCCAGGGTTGCGGGAAAGTCCGAAAGGGATACAGGGACCTTGGCAACAGGCAACTGAAGGAACACGGGTGGGTTTTAGTCAGTAAAAGTCTGACACGCCCTTCCGCTCCGCGCAGAGCGTCGAAGTCATTGGATGACTTAACACCCTCAAAAAAAAAAAAAAAGACTGCCTCGTTGGTCTAGTAGTCGCAAGCGCTAGTACCGAGCATGAGATCCTGGGTTCGATTCCCAGCTCGGGCAAAGTGTTATTGGTTTTTTTTTTTTCTCAGTAGCAGCCTAGAGTCTGGGTTTGTGCCTGGTGGATGGCAATAGGCTCGCCCCCCTTAAAAACATAACTGGCAAAATGTGGGTGTATTATAGGTACACCTCTGCCTAACCCTTCGGGGTTTACAGGCGTGATGTTATGTTATGTTATACTTAAACTCTTCAGTACTAAAAACATTACCCTCCTTCTGGGGTAGTCGGGTAAAAAAATATATCAGTATCTGATTATACACAAGAAGAAAGTCGAGTGTAATTGAAATTGCAATTGCCAAATGTTAAGTTTGTAGGTTTTTGAAGACGTCTACATTAACGTTAACGTAGAAGAATAATAAAATGTTAAATGTTTGGAGGTTTTAAAACTTGAAAGTTTTATGGCAAAAAAAGACATGAAAATTGAAAAATATCTTGATAGTTAAAACACTATATTAGTAGCTACGTGGTTCCATTTTAGGGTTCCGTACCCAAAGGGTACAACGGGACCCTATTACTAAGGCTATATCCGTCCGTCTGTCCGCGGCTTAGCTGACTGTTGGTACTAGAAAACTGTTTTTTGGTATGGGTGTACATATAAAGAGGCCGAAAATATGGTAAAAAAAATTTTTGGGTACCCTACACGTAAAGTGGGGATAGTTTTTTTTTCTCGTCGATCCCAAGTTGTGGGATCGGTCGTTTAAATATAATGTGAGTTAGTGAAAACCATTTTTGGGTATAAAGTGCTAATCTTTTTTGGAGTCAAGTGCCCCCCCCTTGCCAGCTACATGGTTGGTTTTGGATATGTGAAACAATTCACGGCAGTAGTATATATAACGAAATTAAAAGGAAAACTATCACCGCTACGTAGGCTCCACAAGTTACCGAGTAATAATAATAAATAAAATCATTTTAATTCGGACAACTAAGAGATCCATAAATTGTTAGTAACAGGCACTTAAAACACTATTATTAGTAACTTAAACTAAAGACTAAGAGATCCATAAATTGTTAGTAACAGGCACTTAAAACACTATTATTAGTAACTTAAACTAAAGACGAAATTATGAGGAGACCAACCATCACTAGACACTGATAAGTGGAAACTAGAGTATGAGTCTTCTCACAAATTGCCTTATTATGGTGGAGGAATTATCTGCCGCCACAGCCTTCAGGATACTATTATGACTGCCTCTTATTCTGCTCAGGAGTGAGGCCGTCTTTTTGCGGATGATGGCATGAAATCCATCGGTAATAATTGACCAGCAATGTTAAGTTTGTTCTTGGCATAAATTCATCCCAACTACGGAATCCTCCATTGTGCGTGGTCCGACACTCGCTTGGTCGGTTTTTCTTCTAAAGTTCAGTTTATATTCGGTTTGATGTCCCTGAGTACAATATTATTTTAGTGTTTCGTGCTAAAATTAGCAATTTAGAAAACCCCAAAAAACCCTGACGGATAAGCTCAGAGTCGATTTCATATGCAGAAAGCTTCAGTATGATTTAACCGGTCAACATCCTAACTTAATAACTTAGGTGTTAATTGGATATTATGCGCGCGCTCCGACCGGTTGTTTGAGGTCACTATGATACTCAACATTTGTACGTAGTGAGGACGTGAAGTTCAATTACTACCAAAGGTCAATAGAGAAATGGAATACTGATTTCAATGATAATAACTAGCCTATTATCTACGTTCCCTCTACTGGGACACACTAGGCCTCACGTGGTTCACCACTTGGGCCCAGTGCAGGTTGATGAATGTCACATGTCTTCGAATTTTTGATACTAGGACTTGTCAGTTTCCTCGAGATGTTTTTCTTCACCGTTTTAAGAGCAGTAGTGATGAAATAAATTACACAAATAATATTAATAGGTTTCAAGTTAAAGGTCCTTGAGGTTTTATTTTTTTAAACCTTCAATTCAAACTCATAGACTGTAGGTATTTTTTTTTCTTAGCCTGAAGTGTGTCCCACTGCTGGACAAAGACCTCCCCTTTTTCCTTCCAAATCTCTCTATTTTGTGCGATTTCTGGCCATGTTGGCCCCGAGGTAGACCGCGGCGAAGGTGGTGTGACGATCTTATCATGTTTGCGGGGCCAACATGGCCAGGTATATATTTTATAAGATGGAAAATCTTCTGTAGCATTAAGGTGGCTGATTGGATGTGGGTTATCCGTCTAAAATGCGCCAGATGTATACTTTAAGTATCATGGAGGTAATTTACATAATTTCATAATTATCTACCGGAAAGATACCTCAAAAATTAACAAACCTTCCTTATAGCTACTAAACCTAAGAAACCATAAAATTCTTTTGTACCATTTATATCTTAATGAACTTCCGTCGACACAGACAGACAGACCATTTTCTAGAGTAACAACGAGTAAGTCATTAAGACGTAACCTGAGAGTCTTAACGCAAAGTTAGTAGTTTACGTTACTAAACTGCAGTGATCATTTAGTTAAAACTTAGTAATAGTTTAAGCGGTTTAACCTCATTCATAAGTGGTATAGTTATCTTAACTTTGAAGTTGGTTTGAGTGTAGTTTCGATCGATTTTGGGAAGGTATCAGATAACTTTAACTTAATAAAATTATTCAGTTAGAAGTATTTTTTAGGAGTTGCATTTAAGTAATTTTTTAGGGGTATGAGGAACAGGGTGTAAAGTTCACTCATCCACCATAGAAAAGGGAGGCTCCTCCGACCAGACGGGTGTTATGTCTGGCGGGCAACTGCCCGACGATTGATGTCGGGTTCTTGTATATATGTCCATGACACGGTAAACTTTAAATGCGCCATGCAGGATTTATGTGACGTCAGGATTTTTGTGTGACGTTAGGTCTTTATGCTTAGTGCGCATGTGGCGATGTAGATATAGCCACAAGTTTGCTTATTCCAGTTTCCTTTGATCGTGTTGCTCGAAGCAGAAATGAGTCGGATTTAGAGCCCTTTCATATTTATTAACCTGTCGGAAATAGCTATACCGCTCAACTGTCGATTGGCCTTTAGAAGGCGATAACAAATAAAAAATTGTATTGTATCTCGCTAGGGACAGTTGGAGGTTTACGGTGTTCAAAAATTAACTTCACAAACTTTAAGAGGTAGGTACTATCGAAGAACTTCATATCTTAGCAGTTTCAAAACGAAATCCCGTGAGCACGATGACCACATCTGTTACCGCCCCGATTCTATAACGGCCGAGCGCTGCAAGCAGAAATAGTCCTTACGGTGCATAGATATGAACTTCTTCGATGGTACTTCAGACCATTGTACTGAATAACTTTTACTATGGGACCAACTTTGAAATCGCGAAAGAAAAATCTGCTGTTCCATACTTTTAAGGTACTACAACTGTTCTAAGCTCTGTGGGACAGTTGTTTTTTTTTCGCGATTTCAAAGTTGGTCCCATAGTAAAAGTTATTCAGTACAATGGTCTGAAGTACCATCGAAGAAGTTCATATCTATGCACCGTAAGGACTATTTCTGCTTGCAGCGCTCGGCTGTTATAGAACCGGGGCGGTAACAGATGTGGTCATCGTGTTCACGGGTCCCATAGTAAAAGTTATTCGGTTGGATTGTCTAAAGCACCTCTTTGTAAAGTAAACTTTTTAACACCTTATATTTATAGTAATTATAAAATTGTCGTATTGTCTGTCACCCTTCGGTTTTTATTAAATAGGCCTCAGGTGGTAATATTATATCCCTGGACACAATCTTCAACAAAAGGTTCATTAGTACAATGTAATATTCTCTCCTTTTCCATAGAACTTTTAAATGCCATTATTAATACGTGCTACGAATCAGAGCATAACCAATTGTCACCGCTACGACAGCGTAGCGAGCGTAGCCGTGACGTCACAGCTACGGCGTAGACAGCGTAGCGTAATTCATATTCTATGCTGATAATTCATATTCTACGATGCTTCTTTGGTTACTAATATACTGTTCTATTGTAAAAACATCGCGCCTGTAACCCCTGAAGAGGTATGCAGTGGTGTACACAGGGGCAAATTAAATTAAATCAGAAATTCCGCAGACGCGAGACGAAGAGTATAAAATCAGTATTTCTTTTTGTTTTATCTTTATCGTGTTTAGATGGTTTATTCAAGAAATTCCCACCGAAAAATGCCCACCAGTGGGAATTGTTATTTTTTTTCCAGAAATCCAATATCTTGTTTGTGAAGTTTACATAAAAAAAATGATTTTCCAAGCTTATACATCAAGTTACCTGAAAATCATTTTTCTTTTTACCCGACTACGGCGAAGAAAAAAGGAGGGTCATGATTTTGACCGGTATGTATGTAAGTATGTTCATCTGTTCCCTTCTATCTTCTAAACCACTTATCACAATTTGACAAATGAGGTATCGTTAGAAGCTTCTTGATCGTCCGCTGGTTATAGGCGATGTGACGTCACATTAAATAAAAAATGGCACCCTCTAGAGGACATAAAGTCAGGAACTTAAAAAAAAATTGTCTAATCTTACCATGTTGGGTATCAAACGAAAGGGCTTAATGAGCACATTTCGAAAATATATATATTATAACCCCAAAAGAATTTAAAAAAAACATTAGTAATAAAAACTATAACCCAACTACGACTAAAAACGTATAAACAATACACCACAGACAGACAAATTAAAAATCCGGAGTCACACGTAATCTGTTCTATTTATGCCCTAACACGTGTGACTCTGGATTTTTAATTTGTCTGTCTGTGGTGTCTTGTTTATACCTTTTTAGCGTAGTTGGGTTATAGTTTTTATTACTTAATTTTTTTTTCGTTTTATCATGTTTCACTCGCTATTTTTATTTCACCCTGTCTATTTGATAGAACTCCCTCCCATATTTCGCCAGTTATGTTCGTAGTTCCTATTAGGGCACCAGCCTATTGCCATCAACCACAGACAGACACCGGACTGTTACTGACTTGTTCTATTACGTTTGAACTAAATTGATTACCATTTCGTGGTAACTAGAATCGTGTAACTACTTGACTGACTTGCTTTTGTAGTTATTACACTGTGTACTACCAAGTTAATCGTAACTGTTCGCATTCCTAGAATGAAACGGAGACGTTGTTCTCGAAATCTTTGTAAGAAATAATATTACTAACGTATACGTATTATAAGATTACATACAAAAAAAATAAAGTAATAAAAACTAAAACCCAACTACGAGAAATAAGTCAATCAGCTAAAAAGGTATAAACAAGAAACCACAGACAGACAAATTATAAATCCGGAGTCACACGTAATCTGTTCGATTTATATAACACGATATATAACACGTGTGACTCTGGATTTTTAATTTGTCTGTCTGTGGTGTCTTGTTTATACCTTTTTAGCTGATTGACTTATTTCTCGTAGTTGGGTTTTTTTCGTTTTGGTTTAGTTTTTACTACTTTTTTTTTATTCTTTTGGGTTTATAATATATATCGTCAACGTGGATACACCAAATGAACTTTAAAGTTAAAACTTTAAAGTTCATTTCCCAAAAGTACCATTTTGGCGTTTTAGCATTTTCGCCTTTCCACTGACGATACATTTTTGAAATGTGCTCATAAGGCCCTTTCATTTGATACCCAACATGGTACGATAAAACAATTTTTTTTTAGTTCCTTACTTTTTGTCCTCTAGAGGGCACCATTTTTAATGTGACGTCACATATCCTATAACCAGCGGACGATCAAGACGCTTCCAACAATACCTCATTTGTCAAATTGTGATGAGTGGTTTAGAAGATAGGAGGGAACAGATGAACGGTCTTACATACATACATACATACCGGTCAAAATCATAACCTTCCTTTTTTCTTCGCCGTAGTCGGGTAAAAATAATAAACGAACCAACAATAGATTAGTCCCCGCCATTTTCTTATAGGGCTACGGAGGAAAGCAGAAGTTCATCTGCTATGATCCTTACATATTTCATTCATATAATTATCTGGTCATCACGCACGCTGGTTGCGAGTGCTACGCTCCTGATATTTTTCATTTGTACCACTGATCTGTATTCTTTAAAGGGGTTGGCTCAGGTGAACTACACGTCGAGGAGGCCCGCAGTGGCGGGCCGGCACCAGTCGGGGGTTGCGGAAGATTCTTACGTTCCCGCGACCCCCGGCGTTGGTGTGAGTCGGAACACCGGGGTGGTTTTTAGTCAGTAAGAGTCTGACAGACCCCTCCGCCCGCTCCAGGGCGCAGGACATCCTGGAGGACTTTCCAACGGAAAAAAAAAAGGAACTACACGAGCTACGTTTTATCACATGCAATAGAGAGTGTAGTAGTGATGGCCCTGTGGATAAAGCCTCGCTTCTCATGCACGACGTTGTGGATGTGGATCCAAACCCAGATAAGTACCATTCAATGTGACATTTTCAATTCATGTCTGAGTTTATCTTCGACATTACTGACATCGGTGAAGGAAAAGTATCGTGAGGAAACATGAACATATAGTAGACTAGCTGTGCCCCGCGATTTCACCCACATAAGTCTCGTTCCCGTGGGAATATTGGGTTACAAAGTATCCTATGTCGTAATTCAGATCATGGTCTTCCAATCAATCTGCCTAGCCTTTTTTCTAACTATGTTGGGGTCGGCTTCCAGTCTAACCCGATGCAGCTCAATACCAGTATTCTACATGAAGCGACTATCTGACTTCCACAACCCAGTAACTGGGTAATATGATACCCCTTGGTTGTCAGACTTTCGGGCTTCTGACGACCCGTAACGACTGTCAAAGATCCACGAATGACAGCCGGGACCAACGGCTTAACGGGCTTTCCGAGGCATGGAGGAGTCTCGGTATCTAAAGATGGTCACCCATCTACGGAGCAACTTCGGCAAGCGTAGCGATGTCGACAGTCAGCACAGATGTGACGCATGTTTCCCCCAACCTTTTGTATTTTTTTTTTGTGTTTATTTTCTTTTTTTTTGCGTCATGTTTACCGCAAATAAACGTATTTTCTTTCTTTCTTCTTCTTTCTTTCAGCCACAGCGAGAGATCAGGTGGCTGTTCCACGAACCGGGACGGATAGGGGTAAGTGAATACCATGGTGGAATACCAGATAAAAGATTAACCTGATGGATCAACCAGTTGTGAGCTCCTTAGAGATCATGGTCTGCCCATGTGCTAAATTTCATCCAAATCTGTTCGGCCGTTTTAGCGTAAAAGCGCAACAAACAAACAAACTCACTTTCGAATTTATAATATTAGTTAGGATATAAGTCTGAAATCGCCAACCCATCTTGAGCAAGCTTCAAGATGGGCTGGATGGGATGGGATGGATGGCTTCGAGTGTCATTGAAGAGACCTTTGGTCTGCAGTGCGATAATAATAGGTAGGTATTAAAAAGAGGGAGCTTACTGTCACTTATCATAAACAATTCCAAATTATTGCTACTGTCAACTCTCTGACACATCATCTGCCATCATCATCTGCCTAGCTTTTTCCAACTATGTTGGGGTCGGCTTCCAGTTAAACCGGATGCAGCTGAATACCAGTATTTTACATGGAGCGACTGCCTATCTGACCTCCACAACCCAGTAACTGGATAATACGGTACTCCTTGGTAAGACTGGTTGTCAGACTTTCGGTGAACTCTCTGACACAAAAACTTAAAACCTTATTGTCTGACAAACGAAATCCGAGACCTTAAAATTATAGTACATAGTACAGGTAAATTATGCCGCTAAGTAGTAACAGAAAATCGATTTGTAACGATTCCAAGAAGTGTCGAATTGTACTCGATTCCAAATCGTATTTAAATCGTCTTATCGGAATCGAATCGATTACTTCTGGCGAGTGTAACGCAAATTGAATCAGTTTGGACAAGTGACTGTGATTTGATACTTGGCAACATTTTGGTGTTTACTTTAGTTAATGTGATTGGAAGAAGAAGCAAGTTCTTCATTTAATTTTGTTGCACTTGGGCTTCTTGGAGACGAGAAATGGATTTTGGTATTTACTGTAATGTAACTTTTTCGTGCCTTAAGATAAATGATGGTAGTTGGCAGTACTCAAAAGGGTTCCGTACCATCCTTACTAATCCTACTAATATTATAAATGTGAAAGTTTGTGTGTTTGTGTGATTATGTGTTTGTGTGTTTGGATGTTTGTTACTCAATCACGCAAAAACGGCTGAATGGATTTGGATGAAATTTGGCGAACAGATAGTTTATGACCCGGATTAACACATAGGATACTTTTTATCTCGATATTCCCACGGGATCGAGACTTACGCGGGTGAAACCGCGGGGCGCAGCTAGTAATTATTATAAATGCAAAAGTAACTCTGTCTGTCTGTCTGTCTTTCGCGCTTTCAAGCCAAAACAACTGAACCGATTTAAAAAAAATTTGGTACACAGATAGTCTAGAGCCTGAGAAAGGATATTGGCTTTTTATCGACATACCACGCGTGCGAAGCCGCGAGCGGAAGATAGTCTATAAAAACGGCAAAAACAAATCACGTTTGTTGTTCCCATACAACAAACGTGATTTTTTTTGCCGTTATCAATATCGAGCAAAAACGAGCAAAAGATCAAGTTTTTTGTAAGTGAGCCCCCTTAAATATTTATGGTATTCTGTTTTTTTTGTATTTTTTATTATAGCGGCAACAGAAATACATTATTTCCGAAAATATCAACTGTCTAACTATCACGGTTCCTGAGATACAGCCTGGTGACGGACAGACAGTGGAGTCTTAGTAATGGGGTCCCGTTTTACCCTTTGGGTACGGAACCTAAAAACAAGATTTTACTTCTCTTTGTAGACATTCATTCATCGAGTGAAGTCAACATTTTTTTCTAGGCAGCGATTTATGGGTTGTAAATTCAGTTGTCGTTCCCTTTCTGGCCATGTCACCACGAATATTTTACGCTTATTATTTGATCTACATGTTACACATTGTGTCTCCAATTTGTCAAAGTCCCAACAAACCAATGCTCAATCTTTGTCCACTTTTAAAATTCTGGTAAAAAAACACTTCCTCTCTCCTTAAACATCGACATTAAATATAGCTCTTTCCTCCTGTTTCATGTTTATTATTGTATTGTTTATATGTATATATATATTTATATAGATAAGTATATGCTTTATGTATATGTGTATTTATTGTATATGTAAATGGTACACCACTGACTACCTGCAGTATTATCTCTCCTTCGCGCTTTAATTCATCCAAAGGTTGTCTGTAAAAGATCGCTTTTAGCGATAAGACCGCCCATTGTGTCACCCTATGTTAAATTTCTACATTTGTTTCTGTATTTTTTATGGTGTACATAATAAAGAGTATTCTATTCTATTATATACCAATAGCGTATTGAAGGAAATTGGTATTTCTGGTCATAGAATATAGTGCGAATCCCATATATTTCCGCATGAATCTAGCAGCTAGCTCCAGGAAATAGGTCATTATAGAGCTCAGTGATTCAATAGCGACCTGTGGCTTGAGATTATGTTGCTAGTGGCATACTGTTCAGTTATTGGAGTATGAATATTTGAACTATATTAGAGATATAACGTTATAGCGTCAATGATAGCGAGTTTGTTCTAAAATGACATTGATAACAATAACTCGGTTGTAAGTGATTATGCGCCTCGAACATCTAATTACCTAGTATAGAATGATTTTTCTAGCCAGTACTGCTGATCTCGGTTTTGTTAATGTTATTAGTAATTAACTTCTTATTTATTTTACTTCGATGGTCCTAGTTTATCATTTATAACTTCCAGTTACAGCTTTAAATAGCTATATGTAAGCGGGCACGCTCTTTGTGCCTGGAGGCTTTTATTTAGTTAATTTATGTTTACATTTACTTATTTATTTTATTTCTGCTTGAGTACATATAGTTCTCGTTTTTTTATTGTAATTTTTTTTGGGTAGTATATTAGCGTGTGCTATCTGACATATGGCTAATAATTAGATTTATATTTTATGTTGCGTAATGTAAATGACTTTGCATACTTTTGTATAGAATCAATTGTTTCTAACTGAACAGACAGCTGTGCTGCTGGGGAGTTTGTTGCGCCACTTCTTCTTCCGAATTCTTCTTCGTTTTGGGGGACTGTCTTATGTAATTTTGATGTTCGAAAAGTGCTGATTCTCAGCCTAATTTGAGTAAATGGCTTTTGATTTTGATTTTTATGAGTAAGTTCTAAACTGGTCATAAATTAATAAGTACGCTAGGACACATAGGCTAAATTTGAAATAAAATTATTACATTAAAACGGGAAAAACATTGAAGAAAATACCTAAGTAAAGTGTTTCTTTATTGTGACAGATATGTTCAGAAAATTTTCATTCGTTTGGTCGAAGTCTACCCATACCCATACGGGCTTGAAAATAAAATCAGCCTGTATAGATTTTCCTTAGTGTTAGTCTTTTTTTTGTACCGAAATATAAAAAAATAAAGAATTATTTTTAGTGAGTACTGACGTTTACTGACGTTTTTATCATGTTGTGATAACTAAGTCTAGTCAAACATTTATTTCAGTTCGGTTTGGTTAAGTTAGGTACTAGGTACTTAACGTAGTACCTAAAAATAATCTAAAGTCTAGTTTTGCACCGAGAAAAACAATCTTCCTGGATTAATGTATATAGTCGTATCGTTATCCTTACATATTATAAAACAAAGTCCTCCGCTGCGTTTGTCTGTCGTCCTGTGCGATAAACTCAAAAACTACTTCACTGATTTTCATGCTGTTTTCACTATATAATAACCGATATCAACGCGGGCGAAGCCACGGGCATCAGCTAGTAAAGAATAAAGAACACATAAGCACCGTCGAAACTTTTTATATTTCTTGTAAAAACATAATCTAATTTATTTACTTTCCAAAAGCGAACGAATTCAAACCTTATGCACCTAACAGCCCCGCGACCTTCACAAAATCGTTTATGTACTACATATTTTTCCTTTAACCCCGAATCAAAAACAAAATTAAGTACAACACAACAAATCAATGACCTTCTTTCCGAACGAATAAAGAACAAAAAATTGGCGCGTCCTATGTGAGGGTTTAGAAGCTGTGCGAAAGCCAACGAAGTATGTTAAAAGATTCTGATATTTATTACTAAATTACGTAGAGAGTGTAAAAGAAACAATCTTCCTTTTCGTTATAGTAGCTTCGATGAAATATTTTTATAAATGAATTGGTCTTAATGAGATGTAAAGTTAATAAAGGTGTTTTTCTAAAATCGACTGCAACCGCAAACTACAGCTGCAAAGCCACCTATCGCTATGACAGACCGCAGCGACACGATTGTTGCCTTCGGCGGAGCACCTTTAGTTTAGTAGCATTATTTTACGCTTACATATAGACGGCTGCAATATACTGCTTTACCTATACCCACACGAAGATCATCTGTTAGTATTGTATTAAGTCATCTGGGGGTCTAAACCGGCCACATTAGCAATTCCTCTAAAAGCAGTTCATTTCCTGAATCCCAGCTGTCATTAGCAATTCCTCTAATTTGACATAAAAGCAATTCATAATTTGTGGACCATTTTACGAATCTCCATAGAAAACTGTCAAATAGCTGAATTATTTCGTAATATGAATTACACGCAGATCATATTATGAATTGTCAGTTTGTGACATTTTACGATGATTCATAATATTTTCATATTATGATTCTGCTAAAAATACCGTTTTAAGCCCCCTGTTCTTAAAGACATAGGCACTAAGAACTTCTTCCTAAAAAAAAACTACGTTTTGTTCGGTTCAAATGTAGGCGGAGTTAAAAAAAGGTCACATCTTTCAGGTAAAGGCCTTTATTGCTAGTAAAATTCTGATATAATACTATCTTAAGATGTCATTGCACGACAGAACAATTAGTTTCGAGAAATGCTTAATATAAATAGATACAGTTGTTTGTCTATTTTATTTAATCTTTCATCCAGTTCACATGTCCAATCCAAGTTTGATCAAAAATGTCTTATAAACAGTTTTGCTCTCACTACGTCGGTTAAAATACTAATCCAATAAAATAAATTCTTATAAGGAAATCCGACACACATTAAAGATTTTTTTTCGTTGTTTCGCATCGCACCGCTTCGAAAAATACCGCAGGACACAAGGACTTGGAGGAAATCGCGCGTTAAACAGAGGTTTTGGAGTGCCACCGGAAACTCCCACAAAAACGCCCGGGTCATAATATAATATGGCATTATTTTTCCTTTCATTGGGCGGACAATACGGATCATAAAGTTTTATCGTGAGAGGCTGATTGCACTGTTCGTTAGAGAGGCTTGTTTAAGGATTAGTTAGAATATTGTGCGCAGGTTATGTTTTTGCTACTTTATGTCTATTTACCGTTTACTTTAGAGTTACAAATGTGCCAATAATTAGTAGGTTATTGCGGAAAGCTAAAAAGAGAGTTTCTTCAAAATAATGAACATAAAGTTGCCTTGCTTAAATCTCATTTAACTCTCCAATCATTCATAGTGTGGCGGTATCTTCATAGCCAAATGCGAATTACGCATCAAAGACCTGACGTCACACAAATTCTACATCGCGCAATTAGAGTTTACCGAGCGATAGACATATATACAAGATTCCGACATCAATCGTTGGGCAGTTGCCCGCCAGACTCAACACCCGTCTGGTCGGAGGATCCTCCCTTTTCTATGGAGGATGAGTGAACTTTACTCCCTGTTCCTCATACCTCTAAAATGGCAAAGAGTTGATAAGTTAATGGTGAAGTGGCTTCATCGCTTTACGTATTATTATCTGCTTCTAAGTATTGCCGAGTTAAATAATAATAATGTATAAATTCCTGTAATCAACATATTATTATTTTGACAAACATTAACGGTCAATTAACCTCAAACTCCAGTCCAGTGCAACCGACCATGTATCCCAGTGCCTTCC
Organism: Lithophane leautieri; assembly: GCA_949152455.1. Classification (NCBI taxonomy): domain Eukaryota; kingdom Metazoa; phylum Arthropoda; class Insecta; order Lepidoptera; family Noctuidae; genus Lithophane; species Lithophane leautieri. The sequence goes on along the minus strand of OX424482.1, from coordinate 3,422,425 downwards.
TTTTCTCGGATTAGCGCGGGAAGCACTTAACATTTTATTTTTCGTCATCTCTCTTACGTCGTAAAACTTGTACGTGGCTACTATATTCAGAAGAGAGTGAAAAGTGTATAGATGTAAAATTTTAATGTTTAGATGAATAACGTATTTTTATGTGAAAGTATTGCATTTACTTTTGAAGAAGTGAGCTTCAATATAGAGATAGTTAATTGATTCAGGCGTGACTTTGCGGAAATGTATTATAAAATACAATAGACATAGATATATTTAGTAACCTATTCCGCTTAACTATTCTTCAAGAGTCATAAAAAACCCCGTAAGAAATCGACACGTGTTTCACCTCTCAACGAGGCATCCTCAGGATGACGATTAACCAATTGCAAACCACAATACGACGTGTTGCCACACCGTGCGCTGGACGCAGAGCTCTGCGTCCAGCGCTACGCAACGTGGCAACACGTCGTGTCATCCTGAGGATGCCTCGTTGAGAGGTGAAACACGTGTCGATTTCTTACAGGGTTTTTTATGACTCTTGAAGAATAGTTAAGCGGAATAGGTTACTAAATATATCTACGTCTATTGTAATTTTCAATATTGAGGTAACGGAAAGTGAGTGTTATAAAAGGTGTAAGTAAGGTCATTGTACTCATCGTTATAACAACAAATACAAACCAGAAATCGTAAAAAAATCTGCTGTTCCCTACATTTTATCGAGTTATCCGAACATACCGAAATGTATTCTGCCGTGCTAGCGATAAGTGCCGTAAGTATGTTCTGCATACGAACATTCTGTATTATTGTGCAGCTGTTTTTTTTAATATTGCTAATAAACTGACCTAAGGTATTTAAAAATTAACAAGTTGCCATATTATATAATCAATCCACGATTTATTCAAAAGACGCATCTTATATATCTTATCTATCTTTATGTACATAAAGCAGAGAGAAAAAAAAAATAGACATTCACACAAATCAACCAGCCAAGCCTTTTCCCAACTATGTATGTTGGGGTCGGCTTCCAGTCTAACCGGATGCAGCTGAATACCAGTATTTTACATGAAGCGACTGCCTATCTGACCTACACAACCCAGTAACTGGGTAATATCCCTTGGTAAGACTAGTTGTCAGACTTTCGGCCTCTGATAACCCGTAACGACTGTCAAAGATCCACTAATGACAACCAGGACCAACGGTTTAACGTGCTGTCCGAGGCACGGAGGAGTCTCGGTATGTAAAGATGGTCACCCATCCATGGACCAATTTCGGCAAGCGTAGCTTAACCTGATGGATCGATCCTTGCGGCTGTTATAATTTAGCCACAAGCTCCTCTAAAGACACCTTCACACATTTGAACAAAAAACAAAATTCTGATATTTCGATCCAAAACGAACCCAATTTCTCGTCCTCAAAGCAACCAAGCTTAAAACTTGCATACATTACTGATAACATCGCATATTGGAAGCATAAAGTTTAATACTATACCAAAAAGCAATCATGACAATATAAGCAAATTATTGTAATATCGTACGACACAGTTTATGCTGTAGTTTGATAGTAATTTCAAACTGATTTAACTTTAGTGAACAATACACGTGCTTTTAGTGTCTAGTGAGTTAACGTGGGCTTTACTAAGTTCAGGGGGCTTAAAACAGCCACTTTGGCAGAATCATAATAGGTAAATATTATGAATCATCATAAAATGTCACAAACTGACAATTTATAATATGATCTGCGTGCAGTTTTCTATGGAGATTAGTAAAAAGGTCCACACATTATGAATTGCTTTTGTGTCAAATTAGAGGAATTGCTAATGACAGCTGGTAATTCAGGAAATGAATTGCTTTTAGAGGAATTGCTAATGTGGCCGTTTTAGGCCCCCTGTTCTGTTTCAATATAGCTTTTGTCTTGATTTGCATGTAAATAATATGGATTCAATAGATAATATATGTTTGTATTTAACAATACTACACGTTACGCTGCTCAAGGAAAAATACGAAAATTGGTCTTTTTAAACTTAAGTAAATCGGCGGTAATCATGTTATTAGTTTAAAGAGATAATGAAATATTTAATTTGTGAGTTTCTAAATGTATCCATTTTACAACACAATGATCCTTAGCTCACAATCTAGGCTTATCAAGACGTAAAACAAAATTGGTCATATCTTTATATCTGAAAGGCCGACAATTACGAAATTTATTTTTATACTAGCTGCGCTCCGCGGTTTCACCCGCGTAAGTCTCGATCCCGTGGGAATATCGGGATAAAAAGTATCGTATGTCCTATTCCCGGTCATGGTCTACCCCTGTGCCAAATTTTATCCAAATCCGTTCAGCCATATTTGCGTGAAAGCGTTACAAAAAAATAAACAAACAAAATTACTTTCTCATTTTTATTATTATAATAAGGATGAAGACTTATTTTTATATCAACACTTAATTATTATTCTTATAGAAAATAAAAAGTTACCTAATTATTTTTTACTTACATGCTAGACCCCCAGTTCATAAGTACAACAAGTATTACTAAAATGGTGTCAGTAAAGTCAAAGCGAGATCGCCAGCAATTTGTGAACCAATCTAAGCTGACGTGAAACAATGCAATCGATGCTGAAGCGGGAAGGAATCCGGACGAGTTCCAACTCGCACAGCCCGAGTGACGAAGCTTGCTACGGTTTTCATCCCGTTTCGGTACCATACTGTGTAGTTATGGGAAAATTCTTATACAAGCCCAAAATTCTAGCAATAGTAGATGATTTGTGTATTCCATTTGATTGTCTTAGCCTATAACTCCAAAAAAAAACAATGTTCTCTAAACAATTCAAGGCGATCCCCGCGTCCTAACCAAAAGCGATCGGTACTTCACCATCAGATCCACTTTACCACATACATTGTGACTTTGTGACGAGCTTTTATTGCTTGGCAAATCAAATCAAATCAAACCATTTATTCCTTTGCAAACATGGGTAAATTTGTACATAGATGTTGACATAAAGTAAGCTCTCCTTATTTAGCCGTGACATAGGCATGCAAATCTTATTCAATTACATAACATTAGAAATTTCAATAAATCCATTATACAAATTTTACAAATTAATGTCAAATCATTTGAATTACAATAAATAGATAATGCCATAATCATCAAATGTCATTCGCTACAATAATAACTATGTCAATGGATACAATACAAGTATGTCAATTTAAATAAGTAAAAATAGGAACAGAAATAATTTATTTATCAAAAAAAAAAATGTCAATACAATTTTATTACATTTTAATTAACCATATTAAAGTAATCGAATCGCAACCCTTGACATACTCATTATTGAGTTGTTCCGGTGGCCACCTGTGGTCTTCATCATCAGTTCCACTTCATCAAATGGTGCTTTCCGAGAGCAACTGCATGAGTTACTATAAAAAATACCCAAATCGCTATTCGGATTTCTCCAGGATCCCATCATCAGATCCTGACCTGATGACAGTGGGAATACCTCGGAAGTATACCCTTTTGAGCTAAAAAATATTTTATAAAATCACAATTCACAATTGGCGAAAATATCGATGAAAATACACAAAAAAAAACATACAGACGAAAACAGAACCACCTCCTTTTTGGACGTCGGTTACTAAAACTATGGTAGACAGGTTCACATAATGGAACCAAAAAAAAAGAAATTGGCACTAAGTAACACTGCAATATGATAATCTGATGACTGCAGTGTAACAAACAAAATAAAAATCTAACAATGTCGTTAGAATCGCCGGAAATATTATTAGGAACCTACAATAAAATTATTATTCCATTAATTTTAGGGAGACTTGATTGCTTGAAGTTAATTCAAGCAATCAGGTTTAAAAATAAACCGCGTCGGTCTTCCGTCCTGTATGCGATAAACTCAAAAACTACTCCACCGATTTTCATGCTGTTTTAGCCAATGGATAGAGTGGGTCTCGAGTAAGTTTTTAGTATATAATAATCGACATCCACGCGGGCGAAGTCGCGGGCACAAGCTAGTAATATCTAAATATCATAGTTTTTTTTTTTTTTTAAATCTTTATTAAGGAGCTTTGTCACAATACTGACTATGTCGCTCCATCATAGCCAAATTTTGAATTTCAAATTATTTTATATGATTGTAATATATCTTGTATAGAGTTCTAGCCTCGTCCGACATAGGTTTAGCCAAAACACTATTCAAAGTACCAATTCCAAACATACTTTGGGAAACAAATAGATTTCTCCTGAGGCGTTCACCCCGCTCACACTCGATCAAGATATGATGTACGTCCTCGATAATTCCACATTTCTCGCAATCAGGTGAAGGTGCGATGCCCATAAGGAACGTAAATTTCCTCGATGGGATGTGCCCTGAACGAAGCCTCATGGCAGTAACAATATCTTTTCTATTGAGTGAACAGTTATCTATCCAGGGAATAATTAGAGGCTCAGGCTGAATAGTTTTGTACCAGATACCTTTTTCTCTTGATCTCACATCATGAAATTCTTTCCACAATTTATGACAGTGTTTTTTAACCAGATAGAAGTTATCTGCGAAAATTGGTACTATATCTAACGGAGTACCCTCTACGCAGGCCCTCCTAGCACAAACATCCACAACCTCATTGCCATGTATCCCGATATGTGATGGAATCCACTGCAGTATTACTAATTTAGAATTCTGTTGAAGTTCCAATATCTGATCAATTATTGTGTAAGCTATCGGTGTTCCTCGAATTGTCGAGGTACAACGAGCCACATGTTGTAAGGAACTCTTGGAGTCAGTTAGTATTAGAAACTTACTATGATTTATTGATTGAGTGTATGATAAAGCTTCACTAATTGCCAGCAATTCTAGGCTCATTATAGACACGTTCGAGTCAATACTAAAACCCATTGATATATTTTGTTGAGGGTCATAAAAAGCCGCTCCGGAATTATGATTTTCTTTGGAACCATCTGTAAATATTTGATAAAAATTTGGATATTCTGTGTTTACATATTGACAGCATAAATCATTTAAAATCAATGGCTGGAATAATTTTTTTGCTTGATTTACTTCGTTAATGCTAAAGTTAATGTTTTGAGATAAATCTATATAACTGACCCAAGAGCGATGCCCAAACATCTCCAAATTCTGGCTGCAGTGTATTCGTAAGTCTTTAAGGTATTCATGACTTAAAATGAGCAAAGGTTTATTCTTCCTTTTCCATAAAGGCATCTGAGGTAACAAATCGTCCAGCATGTTAACAACTGTATGACTACTTAACAATGACTTACACTTTAAATAAAATTTACCGGCTAAATAATTTCTACGAATAAATAGGGGCTGGAGACTTAATTCACTACTCATGACATGAATTGGTGTAGATTTTATGAAGCTACCAATGACCCTCATCGCTTGATTTTGGACTTTGTCGAGTTTATATAAGTTTGAGTGACAACTATCTCCATATAGAAAGCTAGCATAGTCCATACGACTTCGTATTAGAGAAATATAAGCGATTCTCAAGTGTTTCGGGTGAACACCCCAGTTGGCTCCAGATAGAACTTTAAGGACATTGAGAAATCTTGCTGTTTTTTGGTAGGTCTCATTTATATGTTTGGCCCATCTTAGTGAACGGTCCAGCCAAAGACCCAAATACTTTACATTTTCTTTAACCTGTAAGTTTGAGTTGTTAATTTTAAGATAGACTGTTTCATTATTTTTACCTTTTTTAAATATACAAGTTTTGGTTTTTGTTGTTGAAATCTCTAAACCGATATCAGCAAGGAGTTTGGCAAGTAAATTCAGTGAGTTCTGTAAATAATAACTAGCTTGAGCTACATTATCTTCAACGGAGTAAACAACAAAGTCATCTGCAAATTGTGAAACATGAACATGATCGGAACTAATTTTTGTACATAAATCTATAGTAGCTACATTGAACAATAACGGTGATAGAGGGTCGCCTTGTGCTAAACCCCTTCCCGTGGTTCTTACCATCCGTAAATCATTAACTTTAATATTCAAATGTCTCTCACGAAGAAACTCCCAAAGGTATAAACAAATCTTATTACCTACGCCTAGTCGATCCAATGTTAGCAATAGCTGAGTTATATCTACATTATTGTACGCATTATCGATGTCTATGAAACAACCTACCGTGACACAGTTGGTACAAAAACCTTTTTGTATCCTAGTAACTAATAGACTTAAATTATCGAAACAAGATCTACACTTTCTGAAACCCAAAGTAGTATCAGCAAACAAACCTTTACTTTCAAAATGCCACTCTAATCTCTTTTGAATAATTGAATGGAAGATCTTACATATACACGAAATAAGTGAAATAGGTCTAAGCGATGAAACCATATTATTGTCTCTTCCGGGCTTAGGAATAGGAATAACACCAATTTCTCGCCATTGATTCGGTACTAGACCTACGGAAAGAAATTTATTGTATAAGAATAATAATATTGATTTAGCATTCTCTGATAGATATTTAATCATAGAAAATGATATTTCATCATTTCCTGGACAGGTATCTTTGGATTTAATGCTTTTATCAAGTTCTACTAAAGTTATATGCGAATTTAATTTTGAATTTTGAGAATTAAACAATGGTTGACAAACAGGGACATAATCAGGAGTCAAACTATGTAGCAGAAGACTTGCTTTATCATAATCAATAAAATTCCTGGGAGTTTTATAACCTTTTATCCATTTCATTTTTCGCCAAAGGTCATTAATAGAATTATTTTCATCCAAAGAAGAACAAAGTTCCCGCCAAGAATTATTGTGAGTACATCTCAAAATTCTTTGAGATTCTTGTATTTTTTTTTGAAGTGATATAAAATTTGTAGGAGTAGGGTTTCGCCTAAATACCGCTAAAGCCAAACGTCGAAGTGCCACCGACTTTGAAAGTTCTACATTCCAATAGGGTTTTGGGTTAAACTTACTGCTAGGATTTAAACATATCTTAATATCGGGAATAAATTTATCTGATGCTATTTTTAAAATATCTAAAAATCTATTGTAAGTATCTTGGGGATCGTCTGATAAAATAAATGAATTAAAAATATTTTGTATATACTCAGTATACTTCTTCCAGTCGGCGTTTTTGAAGTTTTTCTTTCTGAAAAACGACCTATTAGAACTAAAAGTAGTCGAAATTTTAATGACAACATGATCACTATTTAATGTTTCACTAGTCACCCTCCAGTCAAATCTTAATGATATGTCTGACGTCACCATAGTTATGTCGGGGGAAGATTGTCTCAAGCTACCACTCACTATTTGTAGACGCGTTGGGCTACCGTCATTTAAGATAACATAATCGTAATCAATCACAGAGTCTAGAATCTGATTGCCCCTCGCGTCTGTCTTATGCGACCAATTTGTGTGATGACCATTAAAATCCCCCAGGATCATAGTCTTTCCACTACCAAGTAAAAATAAATAATCCCAGACTCCTTGATTTGTGTGAAGTTCTGGCGGGCAATAAACAGCAATAATGTTTTGAATTTCGTCACAGTTAAACAATTTTACTTTAACCATTTCTAGACCCGAGTTGTTATCCGTCAAAGGGACGCGTATTGCCTGAATCGATTTGTGTGTCACAACAGCTACACCGCCATAAGAAAGGTTCCTGTCCTCACGAAAAATATTATAGTTACTAATATTTAAGGGTGTATCCCGATCAAGCCACGTTTCACAAATTGCAGCTACATGTATATGTTCCCGGTTTAATAACTGCTCAAATAATTTTAATTTGGGCTTAAGACTACGAGCATTCCATTGCATCACGTTTAAATCAATACGAGTTTTCGTTTTGTTAACCATTATCACCCAAAATCATTTTAATAATCTTGGATAAGTCTGGCATAAGATTAGTAAAAAACGAGGTAAACCAGTCTGTACCTATCTTAATTATGGCTTTGAGACTAGCGACTACGGTTTCTTTCCTTTCCCTAATAAAGTCCTTTATCTTCCGTATAACTTCGCTAAATGACCATGATCTCCAATTTGTCTGATCCAAATTTTCTGTCTGCGACGCCGGACCAGGTAGGTCTTCTGCCGATTTTTCTGATTCCGAAGTTTCAATTTCTGCCATCACATTACTTGCTATTTGATAAGGTACTTTCTTCTTTTTATTACTTTTCTTTTTGTTTTTTGATTTGCCAGAACTTATATTTCCATCGAACGGAATATTTCCATCGACTGTTTCAATATAAACCTCTTGATAAGAAGCTACCGAATCTTGCTTGCCTTTTTGAGCTACTTGAATGCTTCTACATTCAATGATTGGGCTTGGAGCTCGTTGAACTTCTTGTGTGAGGAGAGAGGGAGAATCAGAATATTTAGAAAGGCCGGTTTGATACGTGCAATTGTGTTCTGACATCAATTCCCTGATGCGCTTTTCTTTTTTATACACAGGACAATGTTTTGACATAGCCTCGTGATTGCCTGAGCAATTAACACATTTAAATTTTGTTGCATCACAAGTATCATGGTAGTTGCAGCACTTTGGGCACAATGCTTTACTTGCCGGGCACATTTTAGCTATGTGTCCAAATCTCCAGCACTTAGAACACTGTGTCACGGGAAACGTATAGGGTTCTACTCTTATTCTCAGTTCAAATAACAATATGTGTGTAGGTAAGGAAGAACCTTTAAAACCAATTCTGAAAGTTTCACTTTTAACCCATTCTCCTCCATCTTTTTTATTGAGTCGTTTAGCTGTTACAACTTCCTTTTCCGAGTAAATATGTTCTATAAGTTTTTCTTCAGCTAAGTCCAATTCGATATCTCTAATAATGCCGTACGATATACCAACCTCCCAAGTTTTTTGTATTCGCCAACCAAGTTCACTAAATACCGGACAATAAATAAATGTATCTGCACTGCTTTGGTTACTAAACGTAACCAGCAATTTGTATGGGTTTATATATTTTATTTTATCAATGTCCATCATCTCATTTTGTTTTAATAATTTTGCAAGTGCAAATTGTTTAGGAATCTTTTCCTTAGAGGTTACGGTAACTTGTATTGGTGATTCTTCGGACATAACCTTGTTGTGTTTTGCCTTCTTCTTAGTATTCTTTGCTATAGTTTGCCAACATTCTTCATTATTCTCGGGTCTTGGTCGTTTCCCCTCTGATGTTATTGTTTCCATTTCTATTTCCTTATTGAATTGTGTTTGGTCATCTAATGTATCAGTGTTTCTATTTACATCATAATTCTCATCGTGATTTGGATCGCTATCCATTAAGCACAAAGTTCATAATTGCCTAACAGCACACGCGACACGATATCGGCCAGCGCGAACGCAAGCCGATAGCTAAACAGGTTTTTTGTTTACCACCAATTAACAAAAGACGTGTACGGATCGCACCGAGTGTGATTACGAACTGAAATATCATAGTTAAGCTTTACATCCTTACATATTTTAGAACAAAGTCCTCCGCCGCGTCTGTTTGTCGTCCTGTACGCGATAAACTCAAAAACTACTCCACATATTTTCATGCTGTTTTCACCAATGGATAGAGTGGTTCTCGAGTAAGGTTTAAGTATATAATAACCGACATCCACGCGGGCGAAGTCGCGGGCATAAGCTTCTAATTAATAAACTTGCATAATTCACTCTATCGTCTTTCAAGGTACTCAGTGCAAAATTCCTAATAACGGAATTATGTAAATCTGAAGCTAGGTTGGTTTACAATGCCTTTTGTGAAATTCCTACTAAATATAGTTAACCCAATAAACGTCAAAACAGGAACATACCAAGTAATTTCCAGCTAGATAGCTATTTGATTGTACAAATACCTTTAGAAGGATTTGTCAAATGTTTGATCAAATAGTAGTTCGTGGAATCTTTGGAGGTTGTTGGGCAAATGTTTAAGCCAAGCTCCTAACTTTGATGCGACTTTAACAAATGTGCTATGGAGCGGTACACGATGCATTGGAGGTATGTTCGGAGCTATATGACAACTGTTTTCGTCAAAGGCATAGGCAAATTTTCGTGTAGTTTGATTATGTTGTCCAATATAGTTTATCTTTTTTAGGGTTCCGTACCCAAAGGGTAAAAACGGGACCCTATTACTAAGACTCCGCTGTCTGTCTGTCTGTCTGTCTGTCCGTCTATCACCAGGCTTTATCTCATGAACCGTGATAGTTAGACAGTTGAAATTTCCACAGATGATGTATTTCTATTGCCGCTCTAATAACAAATAATAAATACCAATCTAATAAAATACCAAATGAATTAAAATCATTAAGCTCAAGACTGTTCAAAATTAAATTATACAAATGGCTATCTGCCAATAGTTTTTACAGTGTTAGGGAGTTCCTGGAACATAAAATAGCATGAAGACTGATTGTTTTGTTATGCATGTAAAATTTGCACGCTTATATCTATTAAGCCAAACATGTTTGTCCACATTATTAACATTACCATCTTTTATACCATGTTTTTAGCAAATAAATGATATTTCTATTTCTATTTCTATTTCAAAAATTCCAAAAAATAGAATAAAATAAATATTTAAGCGGGCTCCCATACAACAAACGTGATTTTTTGGCTCGTTTTTGCTCGATAGTGATAACGGCAACAGTTACACGCTTGAAATATTCACAGAATATTTAGTTATATAGTCACTTTAAATATAAATAATTCAATTAAAATAAAACAAATATTTAAGGGGGGGCTCCCATACAACAAACCTGATTTTTTTGCCGTCTTTATAGATAATGGTACGGAACCCTTTGAGCGCGAGTCTGACTCGCACTTGGCCGGTTTTTCCTATTAGGTCTCTAGCTAAGTGAGAATAGTTCATGCCGTATTGAAAGATTAGCTAGTCTAAAATGTTGACGAGTCTGACTAGTGATTGCATGTTAGTAGGGTCGCACTTTCGAACACTGGATTAACAGTGCCATCTTATATTTATTAAAAGCCTTCTAAAAAGCAATGTAGTGTCACCAGTCCTAAAAAAACATAAGACACTTCCTTATAATGCAACCACAAAAAGACGTAAAGACATAATTGCTCAAATCCTTGAAACTCCTTATAATCCAAACACAATAACAATAAGACGTCAAGACATAATTCCTCAAATCCCTCAAACTAAAACAAAATTCGCTACTAAACAATACAACAAACGTTTTGGGGGCGTAAAACTGTCAGTTTGGCAGAATCATATTAGGAAAATATTATGAATCATCGTAAAGTGTCACAAACTGACAATTCATAATAATTATGATCTGCGTGCGATTCTTATTAAGAAATAATTCTACTGTTTGACAGTTTCATAGGGGAATTCGCAAAATGGTCCACACATTATGAATTGCTTTTGTGACAAATGAGACGAATTGCTAATGACAGCTGGAAATTCAGGAAATGAATTGCTTTTAGAGGAATTGCTAATGTGGCCGTTTTAGACCCCCTGCTCAGCTTTATAATAGGGTAAACAGGGAGATATACATATATACTATACAACCACATGAATGTAAAAAAATGCTAACAAATTGGATAAAACCATTTACCTATGAAGATACTGAGGCTCTTGCAACACATAGTTTAACTCACTCTTTTACCTCTACACACACACTCACCCACATGAACACACACACACACACACACACACACACACACACACACACACACACGAACATCCCTACACATTTTTACATAATTCACGTGATTGTGTTTATGTGGCACACAATCACGTGAATTATGTAAAAATTAAGAAAGTAAAAGTATAAATTAAAAGTAAATGTAAAACTAAAACTATCTTGTGATGGTAGAGCGTAGTCTCCTGATACAGGCATTTTTTGCTTAGAAAGAGGCTCCAATCATCAACTTGCTGTATTTTTGGCTAACGAAATAAACAAATTAAAAAAAAACTGGTTTTCCGTTCCGACAAAACAGCAAGGGAAGGAACAGTCACAAGTGTGTCAAGTTAGCACTTCCCAACTCAGAACAGAAATTAAAAAAACATTTGAAATCTCTTGGAAAGCATTCTAAACTCTATCGTGAGCACTTACTGCGTCAGTTAGTGTGTGAAAATTAGCCATCTTCGCTGAATTACATCTACGACTTAATGTTCCGAGACATTTGAGTATTGATACAGCTGTAGAGCGCTTTTGAAGTGTGAGGTAGTCACATATTATTTTAATGATAGGTAGTCACATACATACCTAATTCAGGCAAATAATGAGCCATCAACTTCAAAGATTGACGTATTTACTTTTAGCAGTCAGGTCCACTGCTGACATTTTGACAGATGTTTTTCCCTTTCTGCAAAACTTTTATCATTATATTATAACTCGTGCCAACACAATACGATGTCATCACATAGGTAGGTACAATTGGGCTCATAACTTGTGGAAAACCAAGTTTTACCTCCAAATGACTATTCGTGAAAATTCGACCATTTTAATTCTAACGACATCGTTCTAAAGTAAGCTCCAAGATCGACAACGTTCTAAAATCAACTAATACCACAATTATATACGTTCTAGCTGCGCCCCGCGGTTTCACTCGCGTAAAAAGTATCCTATGTGTTAATCCAAGTTATAAACTATCTGTTTGCCTTTCATCCAAATCCATTCAGCCGTTTTTGCGTGATTGAGTAATAAACATCCAAACACAAAATTTCACATTTATAATATTAGTTGGATAGTAGGATAGTAGGATAGTAGGATAGTAGGATAGTAGGATAGTAGGATAGTAGGATAGCAGGATAGTAGGATAGTAGGATAGTAGGATAGTAGGATAGTAGGATAGTAGGATTATGCTAGTCCTATTCATACTCTAAGTAAAAAACTCATTTTGCCAAGTAAACAGAGTCGGCACAATTTTCGTATGCAGTCTGACCTCAAGACCATTTATTTGTTAAGGATGGGGTCCGCGGGTAAATGTATCGCCTCACCCCCTACTAATTTAAGGGGGTGGGCAGTGTACTAAGTTGTGTCAAGGGGTTCTTGAAGTAATTAAAAGGTGTTTGCGGGTTGCCTGAGGGTGATTGTTTGAATCAGTTCGGTCATAAATTATGGGGTATGAGGCATTTTTGTGGGGAGGTAATGTTTTGTACGGGTTAGTATGGATATGACTGGTTGGTGTGAAAAGGTTGACATTAAAACTAGCTGGGCCCCGCGGTTTCACCCGCATAAGTCTCGACCCCGAGGGAATATTGAGATAAAAAGTATCCAATTGCCTAACCGTTTTAGCGTGAAAGCGTAACAAACAATCAAACTCACTTTCGCATTTATAATATTAGTTAGGATACTAACATGGCACTAGGAAACTACCAATGAATGTATAATTACAAAACAACTCGAGTAAATTCACGCATACTACTACAAACGTTATGTAAGTTTAGTTTAATCTTTATTTTAATGGAAGCTGAAGTTCTATGATATAATGTTTGGATTAGATACATGATAACTTCATATCAATCTATAATTTATAAAATTCATCAGTGAACAAAATATAGTTTCATGATCTTATTGCTATCCAATGATACATAGACGTCTGTGATTTCTAACCTCAAAGAGAAAGAAAACCAACTCAGTGCATGCGCACTTAACGGTTTGTAGAACAGCATTGCTATTCGTTAACCATCTCACCGTGAAAACTTAGGTGAAGTGAGCGTGGAGTGAGCTGTCAATGTCATCAATGCCTACTGATGCTAAGGCAGTGACAGTTCACGCCGCGCTCACTAAGGTGAAGTGAGCGTGGAGTGAGCTGTCAATGTCATCAATGCCTACTGATGCTAAGGCAGTGACAGTTCACGCCAAGCTCACTTCACCTAAGTTTTCACGGTGAGATTTTTACACAACAGGGATTATTATGATGTCTTTCCTTTTCCCCATACGAAGCATGTCGAGGAAACCAGTACCTACTTGAACTCCGCATCCGTCTGTTCACAATCACCACCTAAAAATTCTGTATTTATTCACCACACTGCAAACCAAACCAATATACTTCATCTTCCAGCAATTGTTACCCAATAGAAAAGTATTCCCAATAAATACGCGACTTACATACAGTGGATGCAATATACGCAAATGAGTTAGTGAACAGTGGCCTGCGGGCTCCAGTCTGTACTAAGCATTAGTTTTGTATTGTAGTACTATTCTGTAAAAGGCAACGTTAAATTGGAATAGATTCTCGAGTCAATAGGTTACTGAGTGAGCGTGCATCATTGTTGAATGCATCATCGCATACTATCTGTACGTCGATTTTGTAAAATTCATACAACAACTCGCATTTCACATCGCTATTCACTCTCACTTCGCATAAGGTTCAAAATGTGTTCGGGTTCGAGTGTGAAGTGTGTCGAAGTGACGGGGGAATTACCTTCCTGAATGCCACTTCTTACGTCATCTCATACTTTATCTGTCAAAATCTCACGGTCAATTTAGTTCAACTCGCTGACACGCTCACAAGGGTAGCGCTATTGTATCCACCGAGTTTTTAGAATACCAATCAAGAAACTCACAGCGGATTCAGATTCGAAGTTTAGAATGAGGTCTTACAGAATCACACCCCTGATGAGATACTGGTCAAACAATTCCTTTTCTGTTCAGTCTCAAGCGATCATAAACTACTTGCTAGCAAAATCATTTGCTTTTAAAATCCTAGCTATCATAATCTTTAAGTATCATAAATTCGAAAGTGAGTTTGTTTTGTTTCGCTTTCACGCTAAAACGGCTGAACGGATTTGGATGAAATTTGGCACATGGGTAGACCATGACCTAGAATAGGACATAGGACTTTTTATCTCAGTAGTACGTTCCCGTGGGATAATTTTCAACCTCGACGCGGGCGAAGCCGTGGCCAAAGGTTAGTTCAAATATTTATAAAATCGTCGTAAATTCTAAGCTTTACTTCTACAATGTGTATATTGTGAACTAAAAAACAACAAACGGTGACTTCTAAAATATAAAAAATTACCTGTAGCTTGAAAAGGAGTATCGGCCATTACTAAAAATATTAGAAGTCAAAGAAAGAAAGAAAGAAAGAAAAATATTTTATTTGGGACACGCACAGGAAAATCAAGCAGTAATATAAAGTAAGTACTTAATTAAAATAAAAGAACAATTAAAACTAACAAAATAGTCAAGTCAGTAGTAGATCATAATCATTTTTTCATCCCAACTAATATTATAAATGCGAAAGTAACTCTGTCTATCTGTCTGTCTGTCGCGCTTTCACGCCAAAACTACTCAACCGATTTAAATGAAATAAGGTACAAAGATAGTCTAGAGTGTGAGAAAGGACATAGGCTACTTTTTATCGATATACAACGCGGACGAAGCCGCGGGCGAAAGCTAGTAAATCATAATTTAATGAAAGCACTACCTAGTTATATCCTAATATAACATTGGTAAACAAAAACGATCACAGGCAAATAACCTTAAAAATCTTAAAATCATTCAATCTTATTAAATGATGTTTTCAATATTACGTAGTTATTTAAGCTTATACATACACTAGCTTCCGCCCACGGCTTCGCCCGCGTGGTATGTCGATAAAAAGTAGCCTATGTCCTTTCTCAGGCTCTAGACTATCTGTGTACGTCATACGTCATAGTAGCTTAATGCATGCTAAGTCTCAGCCCGATCGGTTTAAAATTGACAAAGTTTCATACAAAATTTCATCCCCAATTTTATCCCCTTGGGGGTAGAATTAATCAAAATCCTTTCATAGCGGATGCCTACGTCATAACATCTACCTGCATGCCAAATTTCAGCCCGATCCGTCCAGTGGTTTGGGCTGTGTGTTGATATATCACTATGTCAGTCAGTCAGTCACCTTTGAGTTATATATATTTATATATATATTCTTCTATATATATAATTATATATATAGAAGAAGAAGATGGAAGTATACTACTGCCTTACCTTGTCATTTAAAATTACTACACATGAGATAACAGAACCTTGTTGTTTTCCGACAGCGGAGTTGAGAATTACAGTTCAAAAACAATCCCAAAGTCCACTAAATCAGTCCGATCCATTACTTGCCTGAAATATTTCAAACATTCTGTCAGTACTTTCAGCGAGTTATGCCCTGAAGACGAAGTTCGTCCCAGCGGACCTCAGAGGTCAAACGGCAATCGTCGTAAAATCAGAACCTCGTAAGGTTTGTAGGAAACTGAGTTCGTTTGTGTAAAGGATCTGGTAATAACTAGCAACTGGTAGTAAGTTGGTGATCTAATTTACTTAGAATAAGTATCTATCTATATAAATTATTGTAAAAGCCAATTATCTTTTAAAAGAGTAACCATGGAGTTTCTTGCCGGCTCTTCTCCATAGGAAATGACCAATTGGAACCGTGCACCTAGCTTCTGACGTTTCATAAGTGCCCATGTAGGCTTATGTGAAATAAAATATTTTGATTTTGATTTTTTGATTTTATCAGTGATTGTTTATTCATTATTTTATTGAATTGTTTATTGATAAGTCTGCAGTATAAATTCAAAGTAAGATAGTCATCTTGGTTGTTGATGGTTAACTTTATAAGTTATGGTGTGGTGGTATGATGATCAATCAATCTGCCTAGCCTTTTCCCAACTTTGTTGGGGTCGACTTCCAGCCTAACCGAATGCAGCTGAATACCAGTATTTTACATGGAGCGACCGCCTATCTGACCTCCACAACCTAGTAACTGGGTAATACGATACCCCTTGATAAGACTGGTTGCCAGACTTTCGGGCTTCTGATGACCCGTAACGACTGTCAAAGATCCACGAATGACAGCCGGAACCAACGGCTTAACGTGCTTTCCGAGGCACGGAGGAGGATCGGTATGTAAAGATGGTCACCCATCCACCGACGACCCGGTGTGGCTGTTATTACTTAGCCACGAGCTCCTCCTGTGTGTGGTGGTATGACGATAATGATGATTTTTGCGGCTTAATAAAAATAACTGTTTCGGCAATAAAAGAACAGCGTAATAAAACTAAATTAAATTAAAATAATAAGGAATTAATAATCAAATTATTAATGATAAAATAAAACTTAAACGAAGCTTTAGGAGTGAGTGGGCTGTTTATGTATGCATGTGTACGAAGAATGAACAAGTAAGTAGGGAATTTTTCAAGTTCCAATTTCTCACTTAAGGAAAAAAGAAGCCAGGAAACAGCACGGAAGGAAAGCCATAATGATCTAAATTACTAGCAGCCAACACGCAGTAAAGAACCTTGGTAATCACTGCTCAATACTTCTCTCAATGAGACGAGATATTTACCCTGCAAAGGGAAAATTATTTAAAAAAAAGTGCATTGAATGACTATTTCATGAAATCATGACATTTGGCACTTATATGAACTTAAGAAGTTGTATTGCTGGTTCTAATGATTGTAATTCTATAAATCCATATTTGTTACGGCCGCGAATCATATTTAAATCAACATACAACCTGATACTGACCTGCAAATTGCAAAAAACGTTTAAAAATTGGAATTTCGCGGGCTGCCTTAGCGCATCCCCCTTAAGCTGGTCTAGCATAGTACAGACTTTCAGTCTCAGTCAGAATCAGTCACCAGCGTATAATGGTTCTATTACCACGGACGTGCTTCCTGCTGTACCTCAAATCACACTTTTTACATGCAAACTCTTTGACGATGTTGAAAAAGTTTTAGTTACAAAAGTCTTGCCTCCAAGACTCGTCCACCCAATATATTTTTTATTTTATTTTATTTATTTATTTATGACCTATCTACAATTGTTACACTGTCCAACCAATTAGAAAACACAAGTCAACATACAAGCCAAGTGCACAATATTAAGCGATAGACACAGCATGCAAAAAGTATAGAATATATCGCTTCTTAGTGTTCAAGCTAAGCAAAAAAATACCTAAAACACCTGAAATCCTGCCCACTCTATGCCAGGAAACAGGGGTGAAAATATATCAATCCAATCCATTTATTCCACTGAAATATTCCAAATATTCACCCCCGCTGTGCTGGCCTACTTTCAGCACGGTATACCGTAGGGACAAAGCTAAAAGTTTTATTAGAACAAACTTTTAAAATAAGCCTTTTGAACCGTGAAAGTATCAATAATATTGCTTTCATCATAATATTTGGAAAATGTGGAATCGTAAATGAAGTTGAATTATTACTGATTACTTTGGATTCTGTGAAAGAGTGAATATTACAAAAGTGTAATTTATAAATTCATTTTCAATTCCAGTTTGTATTTATTTGTTTTGTCAATTAATAAAAAACCATGCGTACCTATTTAGACAATTTGTAAAAAAAAACTTTAGAACTTTTTTTTTAAATAATGCAAATTTCAGAAGCTGCAGAGAACTAAAAAGCAACGAATGGCCGCGTGAGACGTGACCCAAAGTTCTTTTGATGTCACTTAAAAATCAGGTCACATCGGGAAATGGTAAAAGTCGTTAAAATGCACATAAAATGCATTTCATTCTGAGCATTTACATATATTTTTGTTCCCGAGTTTAAAACTTTCAGGTGAGAGGAGATTTCTGGGGTTTGCGCAGTAATGTGCTCTCATAAGTACTACTTCTTTGGCAACGTTCAAATCTCTGACACTCTCACAATAATATACAGAATGTTTCGAAGACACACAGTACGTAACTCGTTAAACACAATACTGCCAACATAAAATTCCCTGCGTTATGTCCCAATCTCCCACTCGTACACGGATTACTGTATGTATGAAGATTATCATCATTATACCGCCAAAATTCATTCCCAAATACTTTTACATCTAAAAAATGTAACATCAGTTCCAAAACAAACCTTACATGCTTGAAATAAGAACGCAAACACATTGAGTTTGGATCTTGGGATAGCTTGACAGGGATGTTTTTTCGGTTCAGATGTTTTAGTTCAGTACGCTGTTGGACGCCGCAGTGTTCGGACGCGTGTCGTTAGTTGCGGTCCCCGCGAAATAAAGTTCAGAATTTTAAAAGTTTTGCTCGCGATGTAGGACATATTGGATTTTTCGTGAAACTTTCTTGTGTTGACGTTGATAAGTTGCTCTTTTTTGTTTTAAAAGTGTGGATAATGTGATTCAGGCAATTGTGGACTTTGCAGGTAAGGCCTTTGTTTATGAAGATTTTGGGATTTGTTTGATAAACGCATGTTCACGTAACAATGTTAAATTTCCATTAGGACTTAGTACTCAATGTTTTATACGTTTCTTTCCTGGACTATGTTTATTGAAATTCTGAATTTCTGATCTTTGAAAACACCATGAACATATTCGCCTTCAATTTTCACAGTTCCGCAAAACAAAATCTAATTCTGAATTTCAATCACAAAGAACAAAAGACGAAGGGTATTTTATAATTAGCTCTTTGAGATCAAACAATTTCCTTATTAGGTAAATTGTTTATCAATTCGTAACAAACAAAACGTGGGTATTCGTGCCTATATAATTTGAAACATTTTAAATATCCTAACTTTCCTAAATAATATTATAAATGCGAAAGTGAGTTTGTTTATTTGTTTGTTATGCTTTCACGCCGAAAGGGCTGAACGGATTCGGATGAAATGTGACTTTTTATCCCGAAATTCCCACGATATCGAGACTTACGCGGGTGAAACCGCGGGGCGCAGCTAATTTTCAATAAAATGTTTTTTTTTATCACTAGAAAATTGCTACCCCACGTTAGACTTTGGTACAAAAATACAAGGCCCTTCTGGGCGCCAATTTTCCGCTTGAAGATCGTTATAATTATTATCAATTATTTGGTACAGTTTGGTTACACACACCGACAAACATAAATTGAGGGGTTTGAAGAACAAACACCAAACCTGACGGAAAACCTTAGTACCTATACTTATCTCTTTATACTTTTCCACTTCTAATAATCCTTTTGTTGCGCTTTAGGAGTTTAAATTGTACTTCAAACTTAATATTTATTACCATACATTATCAAATAAGTCCTTTTTTCAAATCTTTATTCATTTTTTCACTAGCCTCGCATTTGACTACTGTCTTATCACTATCGCCTATAAAAGTTGACAAATACCTAGCTGACACATATTTTGCTGTTTTGATTAATTTTTCAACATTACAAAATGAATTTTAAAAAAAATTGCTAGAAAAAAAAAAAAAAAAATTGTGGGTGCTTTTTTTACACCTGCAACTAAAATATACGGTCGACCATGATCCACTCATGCGTAGAAAGAATCTATTCACTGGTAACTTGAAAAATCCTCGGCTACTATCGCCAGGCACTGTTATTACCGTTACCATGGTAACCAATCATTTCTCGTATATTTCCCTAGAAATGTTGGCGTCCTTTCAAACTAAATGTGACTGAATTTCATCCTTTATATATGGAGTTATTGCCTTCCGAACGCCGCAAACCAATTAATGGGGATACCCAGTACTTACATTATAGTTGACCTAGTTCTGATAGTTTTATTTCAGAGTATGACTGTTCGTTTTTTCATGTGGGTGGCAAACAAGTTGGCGGCCAGGTCATCGCCACCTCTGGAAAATAAAATCTTTCAGTCACTTTTGACCTTTAGGAGTATAACGTCAGTGTAAATTCCCTAAACACAACAAAACATAGTTTAAAAATGTCATGTTTATTCCCTAGGGCATCCGCAGAGTAATAAGTAGCAAATGTCAAAGAAATTTTTCGTGGTCGGGGAAAAACTTCACATTTTAACTTATACGTATTTTAATAGAAGTATAGGAATATCTTTTGGGATTAAAGTAAAATATCCTTCTTTGTTTTACAATCTCATGGGGATTCCTGTCAAAGTTTCAGTTTATGTAAACAAAGGTGTGGTTTCAGAAGTTATTAATCTGTTGAAATATGTATAAGGGAAACATTTATTCATAAGTAATAGTTTTTTTATAAACAAATATCATTATATTTTTGCGTCATTATGGAAATTCAAGTCGATTTCCGCCTTGATGGCGGAACGTGGTTGCAATGTTGTGATCCAATCTGATGAGTATGATCTGCCAGTAAAATTACAGGAACATGACCATTACAAAGTTGTCTTGATACACATAATTATCACGCCTTTAGGGGTATGAGGAACAGAGTGTAAAGTTCACTCATCCACCATAGAAAAGGGAGGATCCTCCGACCAGACGGGTGTTGTGTCTGGCGGGCAACTGCCCGACGATTGATGTCGGGTTCTTGTATATATGTCCATTGCACGGTAAACTTTAATTGCGCGATGCAGGATTTATGTGACGTCAGGATTTTTGTGTGACGTCAGATCTTTGATGCGTAGTTCGCATGTGGCGAAGAAGATACCGCCACACGCCTGCCACGCGCACTGGTCCACCTTAAGGACTAAGTGCGGAAACCAAACCCCATAACATAGATATAGACGTCATCACGCCTGTTTCCTGCGAAGCGTTAGGCAGAGATGTACCATCTCACTTTATCCGTAGTCACTTTATTTCTTGAAAATGTTTTTTTTTCCTTTTGTTTAAGTATTGGCACCTTGTTTTATCCTGTAATTTGTTATCACTTAATTTCGCTTTTGTGTGTTGTGCTGTCTTTTGTGTGCTCTGAGTAAAATGAAATTTTTTATCTGTCCACATTTCGCCAATGGTAATAGTGGGTGAGTCTATTGCCACCAACAGGGCACCGACTCCGGGACTTTGGGCTTCTACTGAGAAATTTCTGATAGAAAAACCAAATAACACGTTGCCCGATCTGGGAATTGAACCCAGGAGCTCATGCTTAGCAGTACTGCTTGAGACCACTAGAATCGATTTTATATAATCTTTAATAATACGGTGTTATTACTATACATTATGCAACAGTTACTCGTACAACCTTCCCTAAAATGCACTTTAATTTAAACCAACAACATAACTGAACAAAAGTCAAATTACGTACTCAGTACCACGTCACATTAAAACCACAAGGAACCAGACTTTGTAACGTAAAATGAGCTGTCAGGAGGAAACCATATTACATAACAATTTCTCCTAAAGAAAGCCTCACTTGCAGGCGGGCACGGTAGGGTGGCTATGCGCAACGGGGCTCTGACAGCGATGGCATATGCCGAGATGACAGGTGACAACTTTGCAGTATTTCTTTGTATTAGAGAAGGTACGCGCAGTCGAGTCACCGCTTGCCAACGCTGCAAAAACTTCAGAGACGCTAGCACAAACCCAAGAAGTAAACATTTAATAGACAGATCTAAGGTAAGTTTTAGATTATGGTAAATACCTATAAAAAAAAATCAACCTGCCTAGCTTTTTCCCAACTATGTTGGGGTCGGCTTCCAGTCTAATTGGATGCAGCTGTATACCAGTATTTTACATGGAGTGACTTCCTATCTGACCTCCACAACCCAGTAACTGGGTAATACGATACCCCTTGGTAAGACTGGTTGTCAGACTTTCGGGCTTCTGACGACCCGTAACGACTGTCAAAGATCCACGAATGACAGCCGGGACCAACGGCATAGCGTGCTTTCCGAGGCACGGAGGAGTCTCGGTATGTAATGATAGTCACCCATCCACGGACCAACCCCGGCAAGCGTAGCTTACCCTGATGGATAGACCCGCGCGGCTGTTATTACTTAGCCACGAGATTCTCAACAACATAATTAAAGATCTATTCTGTGTTACATGCTTGCATTTTAGTATTTACTTTATAGGGCTCTGCTACATACAAAGCGGAGAGATAGGTATGAGCGGACACGGCTAACTTTTACTAAATTAAAATAATAAATATCTAAAATAAGTAATTGTAATATAACATAATGGAAAGTTGGTATTACGCGTACTGATTCTTTGAAAAATATACTAAAATGTTTGCAAAAAATCTGATAATGATTGTAATACTAGCCGATGCCCGCGAATTCGAATGCGATCCAAGATAAAAGGTAGCCTATGTCCTCCTCCACGTCATGGTCTGCCCTTGTGCCAAACATCTAAATCCGTACAGCCGTTTTAGCGTGAAAGCGTACTTACTTTCACATTTATAATATTAATTAGGATATAAAGCAAATAAGCCAATCCTTTCATTCAGTCACCTCACAAAACAAATCAACTGGTTTGCCAACATGTGGTACAATACAAATATACACAAAACAACCGCCGCGGCCGCTTATCGCTCTCCGCTTTCTGTATGGAGTGTCTTAAATCATTTCGAATCAAAATACTTGGCTGTGTATTTAAGATGTTTACTCAGTATCTCGTTGAGTATTTGAATCTCTTTAGGGAATGAAAAGTTGACTTAAACAAATACGATAAATAACGTTATAATAAATTAAAATGTTTTAGCAGTAAATTAAACTGACATTGCTTTAATAAAAAACACAGAAACGAATTACTTGTTTAACAATGATTGGCATCCCGTACTATTATCTAGGTATTGTTTAAATAAATACGAAGATTTAGTCGTTTGTTTTTCGAAATGGATCATGGGTCCCAAGTAAAATATTTTTCTTTCTTTCTGGTACCTAATTGTCTTTTACGATGGGCTTGTGGCTTAGTAATAACAGCCGTACGGGTCGATCAATAAGCTATGCTTGCTTGGATTGGTGACCATCTTTACATTACCAAGACCCTTCTGTGCCTCGGAAAGCACGTAAAGCCGTTGGTCCCGGCTGTCATTTATAGATCTTTGGCAGTAATTACGGGTCGTCAGAAGCCCGAAAGTCTGACAACCAGTCTTAACAATGGGTATCGTGTTACCCAATAGCTGGGTTATAAAGGCAGTCGCTACATGTAAAACACTGGTATTCAGTTGCATCCGGTTAGACTGGAAGCCGACCCGAACATAGTTGGGAAAAGGCTAGGCAGACAAGCTTAATAGTCTTTTACAAAAATAATTAATTTTTCCGAATATAAATTTAAATCAGCATAAAATACCACGTTGAAATGAAAATAACCAGCATTTTTTCAGAAACGCCGTTTATTTTATAACTTTTTATTTGACAATATGTTTTCAATTTATTCTATAAAACATATTTTTCACAATAGAATGTAAATAAAAGACTATCAAAAGGGTTTTCCCGAGGGAGGTACTCGATAATTTCCTATTCACGCTTGTATAAAAGTTTATAAACGTCTCTTTCGAATGTATGCTCCCATTTACCTTTGCTACTTTATACCTAAGTGTTTGAGTTCTGGGGGCTTAAAACAGTCACTTTGACAGAATTATAATAGGAAAATATTATGAATTATCGTAAAATGTCACAAACTGACAATTCATAATGATCTGCGTGCGATTCGTGTTAAGAAATATTTCATCTGTTTGACAGTTTAAAATGGTCCACACATTATGAATTGCTTTTGTCTCAAATTAGAGGAATTATTTACGACAGCTGGAAATTCAGAAAAAGAATTGCTTGTAGAGGAATAGCTAATGTGGCCGTTTTAGGCCCGCTGTGCGTAGAAAAAATTCTAACCTACAAGACTTATTGTTTATATTATGTAATAAAAAGGTCTTAAGTAAAGTGGACCTAGCACGAAACGCGCGGAGTAAACGTAAAAAAGACGATGTAACGATAATTTGAATGATTTTAAAATATAAAATACTCGTTTGGCACATAGTACCCATTATGTTAGTTTTAAGACTTAATTCATGATTGGGTATTGTATGTAGTCATTGTACTGGTGGCAAAAATTTAAACCAATGTTTTTCAAATTTACGTTACCTTTACGTCACGCGTTTGTGCCAGGGCCCCGGACTGACTTAAGCTTCATGTTTATTGAAGTTATAATTGAAGTGTGGCGGCTTCTATATTACTATCCAAATGGAGCCGTTCATGGCACGATCAATTAACTATCATCTAATATTATTTCTCCGTAGGTACGATTTTTTATTATTCTTAACGTTTTCTGTCACGAACCAGTGAGACAACGTCTATTTAAAATTTGTCACTTCGCTCAGTGAGATAAGTCTCTAATTTGTACGACTTCAGGACACAGGCTTTTCTTATATATCTTCAATAGGCTGGATTGATTAGTGGACCCATATTTTCACTCAAATGAAACCACACAAAGTCAGAACCGACAAATAATGCAAATTCCACATTCAACCCCATCGTTAAACCAGAATTAGCATCAATGATAATAAAATTTAATTCAAATTAAAATATGAAGCCATAAAATTTTATGGGGGCTTAAAACAGCTGTAACTTTGATGGAGGCTAGTAAACTGGGAGAATTATTTAGTTTTATTGTACCCCAAGCGTTTATTAGGGGCAAGGGTTAAAATATCAAGTACATGCATTAATAATACAGTTTATTAGATAAGAATTCCCCACGCGTCCGTTGCAAAGTTAGGTTTTTATTAAGGCCGCGTTCACACCAAACGTATATTCACCAATAGCCACTAATATTGTGAGCAGGCTCACTAAAGCTAAGTGCGCATTACAGCCGCTTCGGGCCGTATTTCAATACAAAAAAGCGCGTTGCGGCGTTATTTCATATAAAATGTACGAAATTGATGTAGGCGTACTTTTGCGATGCCTTCCGACCTGCTTAAATCTGCGTCAGTCTTAATAGCTTGTATTAGCGTTTAATTCTCATCTGCTGTCCTAATCTTATATTGGTTTTTGTAATTGATCATAAACAGAAATGACACCAGCCAGTAATATCACGTTTCTACGAAATGTTTTGTTTAATACTAAAAGCACTCTCACTAAACCGAAGCTATCAAGAACAGCTTTAGAAACTTGATACACAATCAAACACACTTTTAAGCTCTGGCCACACTGACGAGAATATGGCGCGGTATGCGGGACTGCGAGCGTCTATTGATGTAATGATTAGGCATTCACACGATTATTCGCGCCAGTTTGAATACCTCCATACAAGTTTGTTGACACAATCGGCACAAGTGAATTTTGTAGCGCGTGTCACGTGGGATTCGCCATGGTTTGGCTAAGAAAACCTATCTAATACAATCGCCCACATTCACTACCTATTCACGTTCCGATAGTGATTGAATTCACATCGCATTACATTGAGCGTTTAAATCGCACGTGCCAAACAGAAACACGTATAGAGCAAGTGATGGACGATCATCGCGTGATCGTATTGAGATAGCGTTGTAGTAAACACATTTAGAGTATAGTCAAATCCTTGTTTCCAATTGATGTTATTTCCACTTAGTGAAATATCAACTTTAAGGCTGTGTACATTAAGTTGATTTTAGAATGTCTAATAGTAGGTATTACATATTTTAAATGTTTGAAGTTGTAGCTTAAACTGAATTTTATGTGTGGAAATTAAAGTTGTTTTGAATACTGAGATTTTTTTATTTGTTTGGAAACTAAATTACAAACGCAGTTTACAATGAATGTTGTAATTTGGCTTTGAATTTCGGGGTAGACTATTTGTTTTGACATTTGATGAAAATGATTCTTGATTGCCATATTGATGGAGGTGTGTAGGTAGAGTATGACATAGCAGGTACCGCATCACATCACCTCCTTCTGCGAAGCAGTAATGCTCGCGAAGGAGGAGGCGGAACGCGTGAGGGAAAGGCAAAGTTTGCGCCCTCACGCCCCTAACCGCCGCCGTTGGAGACGCCCTGGGCGTCGGGAATCCCAGGCGGATTTCCGGCCACCATAGGCGCGGGCTTGCGGACGGCGAGCAACGGGCAGCTCGCCGTCCGATAAGGACCAGGCCCGGGTCGATGGCGCGTCGTGTTCCACGCGCGCCTCAAAGAGATGTCAGCAAAAATGACGGGGTCCAATAGGACCGATGCCTGCCAGGGTTGCGGGAAAGTCCGAAAGGGATACCGGGACCTTGGCAACAGGCAAATGAAGGAACACGGGTGGGTTTTAGTCAGTAAAAGTTCTGACACGCCCTTCCGCTCCGCCCAGAGCAGGAGAAGTCATTGGATGATTTCCCACCCTCAAAAAAAAAAAAAAAAAAAAAAAAAAAAAGGTACCGCATCACATGTCTACACGAGGCTCCACAAAGGATAAAAATAGAAGATAATCTCTAGTACCTACATATATCGACCAAACAGATTTCAGTTATCATTTCATTGGATGCGGTCAACTCAAATGTAAGGTAGTACGCCCTCAGCCTAAGTGGAGCGACGATCTTCGGAAGGTGATGATAGTTGCCGAGAATCGAGTTGAATGGCGTGCGATTGGAGAGGCCTATGTCCAGCAGTGGGCTGCTGTAGGCTGATGAAGCTGATGATCAATCCCATCATTTTGTATTTCCCCCATCCTCTTTCCTAGATAAAAACCTTATTTTAAATTCGACTATCCACCCCGTATAGGTCATTGCCTTATATCCGAAACACTACTTCATTGGCACGACGTGAATGGCGCGATCTGTCCCCACTTTAACACATTACACGATTTAAAGCCAAGGATTTATCTTGAATGTGGAGGATTTCTGCGCAGTGTTCCCGAAGCGCTTTGAGACGCTGAAAAATATTATTGTAGTATTTACATAGAGACGTTGCTAAGTGCTAGGAAGATAGATTTGAAATGGAAATGTAGAACATTTACCATGTAGTTACGCTAAGTCTAAGAGTAATGTCTTTAGAACTAGATTTTAGGGATCCGTTTTAAAAATATCAGGTTCCAGGACTAAAAACTGAAAATAATAAATATTGTACTCTATTGTGAGAAGCAAATATCGAAAACGCAAAAAGTGGTGTATAATATCACTTGTCTACTGATAATATTATGACACTTTTTTTTTTTTTGAGTCTGGGAAGTCTTCCAATGACATCTCCGCTCTAGGCGGAGCGGGACGGCGTGTCAGACTTTTACTGACTAAAACCCACCCGTGTTCCTTCAGTTGCCTATTGCTAAGGTCACGGTATCCCTTTCGGACTTTCCCGCTACCCTGGCAGGAATATTATGACACTAAGATGTGACATGCGATGAAGGAAATAGTTATTTATGCAACTGTTATATAATAAGGGGTATTAAAACACGAATGTGGGTTTATCATGTGACTTTATCTACACCCATGATATGAATCCTCTATAAAAGGTTTTCAATACTAATATCGAAAAAAAATGGAGGGATACGACGCACATGAATTCGAATTTTTCGAATTCGAACAACCGATAAGTTTTTTTTTTTTAAATTGTGTTTCTTTGTTAGTAAAACGCGCCTGCATGACATGTTTTTTTTTTAAATGAGTTGTATTATGAAATTTAGTACAACATTATAACACCCGTTTGGATGATATTATGGTTACTATGACACTGGCTGTTTTAATGTTGGCATTAAGCTAACTGTTTCAGAAACTTTTATAGAGGATTTATAGCATGGGTGTAGATAAACATCATTTAGGTAACCCAAGTAGGTACAGAAATTCTCAAAGGGAGGCAAAAGAGTATTAGTACACCAGCATCTCTCCAGTCCTGCATAACAGGGGTGAGGAATGAGAATGTTGTCCTTAATCGAGAACAAATCCAGACTCAGGACCGCTACTGAGCATTTCAGCTAGACAAAATACCTAACCGAAGAGTACTTTACTCGACATTATGACCGCAACGTGCACCACGATGGTATAAGACAGTTTCAATCACAATCCAACGGATTTTAAAGGAAATTGCTTATCCATTGCTTCAGAATGTTTGAAAAATTTACCTGTTTGACAACGTAAAGCACGCATTGAATTGTCAAAATGAATGGCATTGCCATTTTGTTACACAATTGCCCCTCTGGAATACGCTTACCAGTCGAGTGCACTAGACCAAACAATAATATTTATATTTCGAAGTTTCTATAATATCGATTAAATTTGTAATATTTTACTCACAAATTGTTAACGTCACCTTGGTTCAATAACCTGTCAACTCATTCCAGTCGATAAACGGAACTGAGCTGTCTCTGTAGCTTTATTCTATGCTATTGTAGCTGAAAACATTAATAAAGACTGTCAATCCGTTCTTCAATAATGAAAGGAAAACAAAATGTCTAAAGATGTTCTCTTAACGGGATATTTTCGAAATGTCTCCACTGAGAAATGGGTCAGAAAATGGATAGACTGACTTATAAATAAAATAATATTAAACACGTCAACACACAGCGTCATTCATAATAGTTTATATTTCACTTCATACCTCACTCAAGTTACCGCAAACGATTCGAATTCATTCGAATTTCTATTTTACTTTCTACTAGCTTTTGCCCGCGGCTTCGCCTGCGTGGATGTCGGAAAAAATCCCACGGGAACTTACTACCGCCTGGGATTGAAAGCACCCTATGTGTTAATCCAGTTATCTAATTGCGTAACTTATTTTCGTAACCGATTAAGACTAATCTTTCATTTTGACAGTTCAACAACATTCATTGCGTTATTTACGTTGTGGAGCAGATTTTTTTTTTCAAACTTATGAAGCAATTGATTAGAAATTTGTTTCAAACTGATTCAGATTGTGGATCGTGTATTACGCAATTAGGGTGCAGGTTAGAAAACTATCTGTGTGCCTTTCATCCATATCCGTTGGGCAGTTTTTGCGCCAATCCGGAACACACATCCAAACAAACAGACAAACGGACAAAAATTCTTAAAAACATATTTTCGGCATCAGACTCGTTCCCACGCCTCGTAGCAATTACACGGGCAATATTTCCTTTTCTTTATTGATGAAAAACATATCTGCGGGCTGTAACAACATATGATAATAATTATGTAATCGGTGGTTTAAATATTATTGTATCATTATCATTACATAATGAAGGTATTATTGAAGTTAAGTCAGATAGTAACTTACAAAACCCCGAAACACGTACTTAATTTTTTTTTGTTTTAAGTATTAGTACTTACTGTACCGAGTTTCGAGTTAATCCGACAGCACGTTTAAATGTTTACTTACTTTGCCACCCCGTTATTCGTCTATGTGACGGATTGCTTAAAAAACGAAAAGTGACAATCTTTATTATTTGCTGTGGCAAGTATTGCCAAGTTTCAAGTTTAATAAATAAAGGAATAAGGGCGAATTTCATAAAACCTTTTCTTAGTGGATTCCTACGTCCTAATAACTCTGTGTGCCAAATTTCAGCCCAATCCGTTTAGTGGTTTGAGCTGTGACGTGGACTACCCATTTTCACCCCGTTAGGGGTAGATTTGAAAAACCCTGATACACATTATTCTTTATTTTTCATTTTAAGTTTATGTACTGAGTTTCGAGTTAATCGGACAGTGCGTTAAAATTCTTCTATACAAACTTTGACACCCCCAATCCTCGTTTAGGCGGTAGTTTATAAAAACTAAAAATGACAAACTTTATAATTTATTTAGATAAGTATTAGTGCCAATTTTCAAATTTATTAACTCAAGGAATAAGATTTATCACACAAACGAAATCCCCCCTTTTCACCCCTTTAAAGGTCAAATGTCCAAAAACCCTTCTTAGTGCACGCCTGCACGCCTAGGTCGTAATAACTATCTGTGTGCCAAATTTCAGTCCAAATCATTTAGTGGTTTGACCTGTGACGTAGACTACCCATTTTCACCCTATAAGGGGTAGATTTTTGAAAAACCCTACTGCACATTATTATAAAAACTAAAAATTGCAAACTTTATAATTTACTTAGAAAAGTATTCGTTATAAACTCAAGGAAATAAAAAAATTCATACAAACGAAATCCCCCCTTTTCATCCCTTTAAAGGTCGAATTTTCCAAAAGCCCTTTCTTAGTGCACGCCTAGGTCCTAATAACTATCTGTGTGCCAAATTTCAGCCTAATCCATTTAGTAGTTTGAGCTGTGACGTAGACTACCCATTTTCACCCCGTTAATGGCAGATTTTTGAAAAACCCTAATACACATCATTCTTTATTTCTGTATTTAAATATAAATACTGAGTTTCGAGTTAATCGGACATCACGTTAAAATTCTTCTATACAAACTTTGGCACCCCCCAATCCTCGTTCAGGGGGTAGTTTATAAAAACTAAAACTGACAATCTTTATAATTTACTTAGATAAGTATTCGTGCCAAAATTTCAAGTCTATTAGCTCAAGGAATAAGATTTTTCATACAAACGAAACCCCCGGTTTCTCCGTCTTAGCGGTGGAATTTCGAAAAATCGTTTCTTAGTGGAAACTTACTCTTCATAAAGAACACACCCTCCAAATTTCATGTCTCTCGAACCAGCGGTTTAGGCTGTGCGTTGGTATCTCAGTCACCCTTGCCTTGTATATAGATTCATTAAAATAAAATAAACTTTGACTTTGTAATGTCAATTCTAATGACTCGACTTTGTATATAGGTATATTTTGTTTGAAGTTCTAATTCATATTACTGAGGCATAGTATGAAAGACTATTATGTGTGTTTGAAGTACTGAAAATAAATCTTATAGTATTCGAAGTAAGAAGACCGGGGAAATATGACTTGACTGAATACCTATCGGTCTTCCTGGTTTCCTTAAGGGTATTTTCTATGTATAAAGGTACTGAATCATTAACCAAGTCGGACAGATTTATATGAAACGAACTTTTGCCAGGCCAGCGGCTTCGCCCGTGTAGATGTCGAAAATTTACCCATGGGAACCTACTACCGGGATAAAAAGTATCCTATGTGTTAATCCAGGTTATAAACTATCTGTTTGCCAAATTTCATCCAAATCCGTTAAGCCGTTTTTGCGTGATTGAGTAACAAACATCTAAACACACAAACACACAAACTTTCACATTTATAATATTAGTAGGATTTATCTCGGATCGTCATTTGTTTCAAGTAATGATTTCACAATATGGAAGCTCCTCACTACTTCAGGGATTTACGTGGCATACCAAATATACGTAGAAACGTTGAATGGCACGATTTCAAAATACTATCTTATTATAAAATTCCCATGAGCAATTACCGCAGACCATATTGCTTCCACTACCCAAAATCTAAAATCGCGCATGCTTTTTTGACCCAAATTCCACCCTCCATGCTCCTAAGTCGATAAGGGGACGATCGAGACTCATTTGCATAGATGAAGTCCTTAATTAGTGGATTATGGGGCTCAAGACGACACCCAACGTCGGTTTCAGATTAAAGCCTGTAAAATCTACAATTCAAATCTCGCAGTGGAATTCAAATGAAGAGACTTTAGAATAACTTCGCGTTGGTATAAGTAGTAGGCAAAAGTCTGAGGAACGTTCAGCGTATTGCTGTAAAGCAAGTTGTCCGGGAGAAACTAATTTCATATGGTGTGGGGTTGGACTTTCTAAAAGGCTTTCCATCTTATTACAAAACGATGTCTAACTTTGGTCCAAGCTTAAACCTTTCAGCCAGTTTTTGAACTTCGAACCTCATGACGGATATGAAGTTCTAAATACGAAATTGACAACTTAGAGTCGTACTTAAAATTGGCCTAACCTAATTGAGTAAAACAGGCATGACGTTTTTATGTTATTTTTTTAATATTAAACTAGCTGATGCCCGCGACTTCGCCAGCATGGATGTCAGTTATTATATATATACTAAAACCTTACTCGAGAACCACTCTATCCATTGGTGAAAACAGCATGAAAATTGGTGGAGTAGTTTTTGAGTTTATCGCGTACAGGACGACAGACAGAGGTGGCGGAGGACTTTGTTTTATAATATAGAAGTAACACTTTCACACGACTTGTAACCAAAAATCACATACATTCCTTACCAGACCCAAAAATAACCAAACACCATCACCCAAATCTGCCTAAAACCTCATTCGTAAGGGAACCATCTACCTAGACGAAGCTCTTAATTAGCACGATAACGACTACCGTTCGGAACATCCAGCGTCGGTTTTAGATTAAGGCCTGTAAAATCTCCAATTCAAATGCTGCCATGGAATTCAAATGAACGGAGCCCCTACTAAGTGTCGTATGATTTTGGGGACGAGAAATTCCGTTCAGATCGTTTTGTTTTATAGGAAGACTCGCTGCGACCCGCGGATTCACTCTCTTAAGTCTCGATCCCGGATGAAAGGTATCCTATGTCATATTCCCGGTCATGGTCTACCCATATGCGATATTTCCTCTAAATCCGTTCAGCTGTTTTAGCGTGAAAGCGTAACAAACAATTAAACTCACTTTCGCATTTATAATATTAAGTTAGGAAGTTAGAATTAGGATTGTAAACAAGTTAAGCAAATTTCTTACAAATTGGAATTGGAAGGCCTAAAAACTTAGTTTTTTTCATAACATCGAATCCCGATTCTTTCACATTATGACATATTCACCGCTGCGGGAAAGTCTGAAAGGGATACCGGGGCCCTTGGCAACAGGCAACTGAAGGAACACGGGTGGGTTTTAGTCAGTAAAAGTCTGACACGCACTACCGCTCCGCCCAGAGCGGGAGAAGACATTTGACGATTTCCCACATTAAAAAAAAAACAAACAAAAAAATCATACTCACCGTAAGTCAATAGGATCCCAAATAACTCAAGTAAGTTTGGTCAACCACACGTCAGTAGCAATAGAAAGTGAACTACAAAAACCCTTTACGGCAACAAAGTAAAGGTGCTATCAACATCATTTTGTTATCAGAGCCATGCGTGCATAGTATGTTCATAATTACGAGTATTTTGACATTACAAAGATCACATTGGTACATGGCAGAGTACAAACATCTAACGTGATACAGAAAACCTTACACCAGTGGGCCACAAAATCTGTCAAAATCTCATCATTGCGAGACCATTGACACGTTTGTAAATTAGTAGACTTGGCTCCCTGGAATTTGGAGGTCGAACTCTACTTAAAATCAATTTATAATATCTCTGTAATAATGTCAAGGTCACTGAACACTGGATAGCATAAAAGCTTTGGAACTGATATGAGAGTATTGCCCCAAGATTAGCATATTCCGGCGTTCTGTTGGCACGTTGCCAAGGGCCGCACGGCTCAGCTCAATCTAAGGTGTCCAGACTATTGGGAACTTAACCACCATGGTGAAGGCTATACCATTCTGTTTTATTGCTTTTAAAGTGCAAGCATTAGTATTCTCAAAAAAACACAATAGACGTAGATATATTTAGTAACCTATTCCGCTTAACTATTCTTCAAGATTCTTAAAAAACACCGAGCGCCGGACGCAGTGGCGACGTCTGCGTCCAGCGCTCGGTGTGACAACACATCTGGTTCTGGTTTGCAATTGGTTAATCGTCATCCTGAGGATGCCTCGTTGAGAGGTGAAACACGTGTCGATTTCTTAAAGGGTTTTTTTAAGAATCTTGAAGAATAGTTAAGCGGAATAGGTTACTAAATATATCTACGTCTATTGTATTTTATAATGGATTTCCGCAAAGTCACGCCTGAATCAATTAACTATTAGTATTCTCTTCATAGGAAGTATGTTCAAAAGAGTCAACCTCATGTCATGGGGTACACTAAATGCCTCAAAGAGTAGCAATATTGAAATATACCCTGGATTATTCGCGCCCTCACGCCCCTAGCCGCTGTAGGAGACTCCCTGGGCGTCGGGAAGCCCAGGCGGATTCTTGGCCATCGTAGGCGCGGGCTTGCGGACGACGAGCAATGGGTAGTTCGCCGTCCGATAAGGACCAGGCCCGGGTCGACGGCGCGTTGTGTTCCACGCGCGCCTCAAAGAGCCTGCCAGGGATGCGGGAATAGCCCCGCTATCATTGTATTAACTTAATTTTTTACCTGGTGTAATGGGTTTAGCTTTGTCTCTGAGACGGCAACTCTAGTATTGTAGATGTCCAAAAGAGGCGATATCCACGTATCCTAAGTTAAGCCGCTTGTTTGCCACCCAATAACTTACACAAGATAAAACAGTAATTATTGGAGTTGAACTATCCAGTAATTATTGAGTCTTCAAAATCAGAATCTTGTTACTACAATTATCGACTTAGACCAAACGAGCGAATGCAAATTCTATCCCCACTTCTCCAAATTCTTTTCGTGTAAACAGGGACAGAAGATTCCTTCATTGGTCTCGCCCTGAAATGTCAAAAATATCAACAAAAAAATACTCAAAGCTCTTGTTCTGGTTCTGGTTCTATGTTCGTTTGGTCTTGGAACCTCCTTGAGAGAAACCGAAGAATTTTCTCGAATTTTGGCCATTCCCCTTTGACTAAACAGCTCGAAAATAGGAGAAATAAAACCTGAACGTTGAATAGGGACCGGACCTCGTAATCCTTTTTTATGTCGTCATTCTGACTCGAATCACGTTTCCTATAAGATGCTTTAACGATAATTCGTAAAAGCGTTTATTGAAAAGGTAATTGATTGAAAAATTGCAAAGAAGGTATAATATGACATACTTATTAATGGCCGATTCATATATTTTACGGACCGTTATTGGTTAAAATTAATTTTGAGTCTTTACCAATTGAAGCAAAGATCTTTATATTTTTGCATAATAGGCCATACATAGGTAGGTTTCCCATAGTAGGTAGGTAGGTTGGGCTTCCATATGGAAGCAGCTATCACGTAAAATTGGCTTACAAATCTATTTATATGCTCAGTTTGGCAGTAAAAAATGCTACCATCAATATCGCTGTTTATAGGAACCGAGCATAAGTGAATTAAAAGGTCTCCACGAGTGACGGTAGAGACAGTCAACCTTCCTGATCGACCAATGTTTGCACCACAACATCGATCAACCTTTGTCAGTCTATCATGTGGCACTGCACTATCCCTGTTTATCAAAACAACAGAACTGTAACCTTATATTAGCGTAGTGATAGTCTAATTTAGACTGAAGACTGTCTTGTCTTTGACTTGGTGGAGATTCCATGTATAACTCTAAGTCAGGTGGGGTCTTAACGAGGAAAGAATTTTGCATACCATTAGTCTGATCAAAAGCCATTTAGCCCCTCAATTATCGTAATGTTAGCAATAAAACCATTCCTACACGAAACTCAATCGAGAACATTTAGTAGCGGCACTAATTCAACCAGAGTAACGTTGGAGGTTGAATTTTAAGCGAACCCCTCGAGTCGGTACAGCGTCTTGCTCCGAAATTTATTTCTGGTTTTTGCATCAACCCCTCATTTGTAATAGGTTAGGAGAGAGCTTTATTTGTGGGTTTTGTTTTTGGTTTAAAAGTAGGTTATGTTTGCAAAGAGTTTAATGAAGGTTTAAGTAAATAACACCCGTTTTTCGAATTGATAATTTTAAGTTGAGAACTTGTCAAACTCTGCTTTAGCATAACTTCGCGGGGTACACTGAAGGAATCACCTGAAGTAATATGTTAAAGTTGAGATTCAGTCTGTTCGTATCAGTTTTTAATTTTTAGTTTTATTCCGGACTAGCTGATGCCCGCGGTTTCACCCGCGTATGCCTCGATCCCGTGAGAATATCGGGATAAAAAGTAGCCTATGTCCTTTCTCAGGGTCTATACTATCTGCGTTCCAAATTTCATTTAAATCGGTTCAGTAGTTTTGGCGTGAAAGTGCGACAGACAGGCAGACAGACAGACAGAGTTACTTTCGAATTCATAATATTAAGTAAGGATAGTAAGGATTTTCAAAATTGTCTTCATCTTAAAAATGTAATGAAAGAAATAATTTCCTAGTTTTTATTTTTATTTTTTTATTTCTCGCTTTACCTTCCGAAAGCCGTATCATTTTCTCGAAAAACCAGAATTTAAAAAAATAAAAACCAAGAAAACAAATTCATGATTTTAATTAAACTGCATAGGTACCTATCTCCCGACTCCCAGATAAAACACCATACAAAATCCCACAGCGGCGATTAGACCAATAAAAACCTGATTTAAATGTTCTACTAAGATTTAACGTTCCACCGATAATTTTACTGTACCCTCTTGGCAACTTTATTACTTTTTGTGAACAAAGACTTTTGATTTTATCGTACTTCTTAACTTGAACAAGGGATTTAAAGATACCTACTGAAAGCAATTTCGATACAATTGAAACCCAACTGACAATATTATTAAATGCGAAATTGTTTGTTACGCTTTCACGCTAAAACGGCTGAACGGATTTGGATGAAATTTGGCACACGGATAGACTTTGACCTGGAGAAGGACATCGGTTACTTTTCACCCGGAATTGCAGACGAAGTCGCGGGCTAGTTTACTATAATGATCGGTACATAGGGAGGAGGTACTTATTGGAATAGTGATCCATATGGACTTAGGGCGAATCATAGGGCCTAGCCTTTTCTCAACCACGTTGGGGTCGGCTTCCAGTCTAACCGGATGCAGCTGAATACCAGTATTTTACATGGAGCGACTGCCTATCTGACCTCCACAACCCAGTAACTGGGTAATACGATACCCCTTGGCAAGACTGGTTGTCAGACTTTCGGGCTTCTGACGACCCGTAACGACTGTCAGAGATCCACAAATGACAGCCGAGACCAACGGCTTAACGTGCTTTCCGAGGCATGGAGGAGTCTCGATATGTGAAGATGGTCACCCATCCACGGACCAACCCCGGCAAGCGTAGCTTAACCTGATGAATCGACCCGTGCGGCTGCTATTACATAGCCACGAGCTCCTCTATATCGACTTAGGGCGAATATTAAATGTTAAAGCCATAATTGTTCTGTTGCGAGAACGAGATGGAGCTGTAAAGAATGTATAGTTTGGTATCTTTTTCTTGTATTAGAAGAATGATCACGTCACAATATGCAAGAGAGAACATTAATTCTCTGTGATTGAGACAGTTACATAGTTCCTCAGCATTTTTTTACTTTTATAATGATACATTATCAGAAATGAACAAATACCTTCGAAGTCAAACTCAAACTCAAAGCATTTATTTCAATTAAACCATTTACGGGCACTTTTGGATTGTCAAATAGTCGGTCAGTTAGTCAAAAAGTTGAAGCTAGTTGCCCATTTCAATTCGTAGATCTCTATGGAGAAAAACGGGCAAGAAACTCCAAGGACACTCTTTTAAAAATGTATATAGATATTACAAAATCCTGGGTACAGTATTCTTGGTGCTTCTATATGTGAGAACAATGTCAAACGAAAAATAATCAAAAACAATTCAAAATAAGCCCTGGCAGATAAGAGATGACCAGTCTCAACTAACGGCGCCCGTTCACGAACATGACACGTGGATCAGCACCATCTAGCTCAACCATTTTGTAGGGAACCGAATGATCCAACACACGCGCCACCATCAGCGAGACATTTAAGTGAGTATGACATACTCTCATCTGCCATACTCTTTCAAGTCAACATACAACATGATACCATATGAAACGGCTCCAAATAAAGAAGTAATGCCTATGAATTAGTCATACGAATAGCCACTATCGCGAACTTTAGTTCGCGCGCTCTCTCTCGCACACCGCTCGACATCTCACTGAGCATCAGAGAGCGCGCCAAGTAAAGTTCGCGATAACGCGACAGTGTAACCCCAGCAAAAATGGTGTTCGAAGTGAACTTTACAGAATATCTTTCCTTATTTAACAAAAACACGACACAAGATCCTAGATTTATTACTCCGAAAAACATTCCAAAGGAAATCATTAAATTCCGTAATAAGAGAAACACGAAACATTTCCGAATTTATAGGATGTTAGAAAGACATTTATTGCAGTCAATTGTTCGGTTTGTTTTATTCAAACACTTTTGGGAATAAACAATACTTCGGCAGTCAATAAACGAACTTTCCTTTATTCTTTTTCTTTATCCTTAAGGTGAGTATTCACCTGGAGCATTCCCTGGTAATGTTAAAGCGCGTGTAATGTGTAATATTATATTGTATCGTGTTAAGTAAGGCGAATAGTGTGGTGTGCGGCATAAGAACTCAAAGCGAAAACCCGTGATAACAAATGTTGTGTGACACCAGCTGGATCAGCACGAGCGTCGAAACTAGTGGTACAAGTAGCACTCTTAGTGCTGTTCAAACGCAGAATTTGCGTTAAATTACACCATAAATACATATCCCTTACAGGTGTCTGTACGCGTCTTAAAATTCAAAATTAGATTTTGTGTTACATTACGAACAGTGTAGGTACTGTTCAACGTGTTGACCAAGGAGCATTCATTTAAGTGTCGGCTTAAAGCATCGCATACGATGTGGACGTTACAAATAGTACTTGTACACGATGCATGTACCAATGTGCCTCGTCTTGCGCATGGTACACACGGCTACACATTAAGCTATAAATTTCCAGTTTACGCTGATCACGCGTTGTATAGGATTTCCGCATAATGCGAGGTCAGCTAATACTGGAAATATATATCTTGATGTGTAGTCGTGTGTATCATGCACAAGACGATGCACATCGGTATATTATGCAGGTTACATGCATTACTACCGGAGTCAAAATGTGCCGGTCCATTGACTTACGCACCGTGTGTGTATTACACTGTGTAGAAGCATCATTACATTACACGCGAATGCTCTCGGTGTGAACTCACCTTAACCCACCTTTTATTTTTGTTTCGGAAATATGCTGAGAATAAACTGGCCGTTTGTTTTTTTCTTATGAATTTTTTCTTTTGTTTCGGATAAATGTCTGTGCTTTGATTTAACGCTTGTGAATTTAACTTCCGTGTCTTTTGTTTGAGTGTTTTGTATATTATTGTGTACTTTTTTTTCGTTTTAGAAGGAAATATTTTCTTTAATACAGTGTCGGATTTGTATTTTACTAAGCTCTTGTGGTTTTGTTTGACTCTCTTCATCGTTATAATCATCCTCTTGCCCTTATGTAAATTTATCTGATTTTCGCGCAGTAGTTATTTGGAGTTTATTTACTTACTTACCAGTAAGACTCAATTGTACCTTCACCACATTTTTGTATCTCTATCTGCCGTTTTCTCACTGTTCACTGTTCGTCTCTTATTTTATTGCTAATGAAAATGTTGAGTTACAAAGCAATTACTTTTAGACCTTTTCGTTTTCCTACGATATTAGTTTCTATCGCTTCCACCAACATTAATATCCAAACCCGAAAAAACGATCTTATTTTTACATCTCTACCATTTACAGAATTATTTTAACACACAGATACGGTTTAGCGTATTCGTTTTATTAAAATATTTTAATTTCATTAAACGTTATTATTTATTGATTTATTTACAATTTTCTAAAATATTTCTTGGAGCAACCTGTACTCTTAAAGAACTGTAGCGCAGAGATCATTTGCCGGGGTCACGGATCATAACATCGCATCAATGAAATTAAAACGAATCGTTCAAAAAGTAGGCGAATTGAAGGAATGTCGCGCGATTTCTTAGAAATTATGCCGTCAAAGGATCGGACCGATAGAACGTAAGCCAGCTGGTTAGTAGCTTCATGAATGAATCTTTTACACAGAGTGATACCAATTTTGGTTATTGTTTTATTATTTATTTTGTTTGAAAATTAAAATTTTTCAATTTACGAATTATTTTATTTTATTACTAGTTTTTATGATTACTGGCCACTAGCCCTACCCGTGTATTAAATAGATGTCGCCATTGTAGCGGCACGCTGTAAATGTAACCCAAATCTACTGCACATAGCACTGAAAAAAAAGTGACTCAGCCATGGCGCCAATCCGCCATATTTATAGTACATTACTATCGCGGCCAGCAATAAGGGGATTGATGGACGATCATGAAAATGTGGGCCAAGGCGAAGCCGAGGCACACATACGTGAGTCCATCAATTCCTGATTGCGGCCAAGGCTTGTATAGTACTTTTCTCAAATAATGCTCGGAAATTCAAACTGAGTAAAGTAAATAGAAATTCCAGAATCAATGACGAACAACTATCATTTTTCATGCGCCAATATATTCATTTGTTTCTTCTTTCTTCTATTTGCAAGCCAATTCGAAATTTAAATAAAATCTTTGATAAGTTACCTCCTTGTTTGCCGTGTGTTGAAGTAAAAAGTTCTCGAAGAAGGTTGTCAAAATAATGCTCGAATTTCCAAACATGTTTGAGAAAAGGCATTTATTATGAAAACAAAATGCTTCTGTTGTACCCACCAACTGCCGATGTTATTCCACATTCGAATGTTCGACATTTCCTAGAAGTTACTGACATTTAAAAGTTTCTGCAATGTCTATAGGTTAGACGTACTTCTTATGTTTTTGGAACTTTATTGAAAGGTCAAAGATTTCTGAAGGGTTCTGTACGAAACAATATTATTGTTATACTCAAAATTCACGAAGTTCTGACGGAAAACTTTTTAAATGCTTCGATTAATTTCTTAGAAATATTTTGTACAGACAACCCGGTTTAGGGAGAAGGATAAATTTGGTTATAACAGAAAAGAAGTTTGGTAGTGAAACAAAACAGTATAAGTATTTAAAAACATATTTCTTTGTTTATTATTAATATTAAAATGCTTACTTATATACAATTATTACACAAATAACTAATTTACACTAGTTACTAAATTAAACGACTAGATAGCTAACTATATTATTTTGAAGATTTAAAATACAGACAATAAAATTACAATTTAAATAAAAAAACGGAGAATTTAAAATAATTCCATGATGTTTATATACCTATAACTATAAAAAAACATTATTAACCGAAAAGAGTTGTTTCTTATTGTTGATACAAGAAAATAGCTAAAAGAAACCAAGATTTTTTTTCTTCAAATGAAGTCACATTTTGTATCATACAAAAATATAAGTGATTAGACAGTCTTTAATCCAAATTTTATATTATAAATGCTCACGAATCTCTGTCTGTCTGTCGGTCTATTACTTTTTCAAGTCTTAACGGCTGAACGTAAATGTAAATGTAAATAAAAACGTAAATGCTTAACAGATGATAGACACAACAATATTTTTTTACTAACTCATCATGACTAGGGTCGTGTCATGATGAGTTTGTAAAACAATATTTTTAAGGTTCCTTTATTTTACAAACCGAACCCTAAAAAGGTCAAAAGGCTCAGGTGGCCATAAAGAAGTTTCGTATCACTTAGGAGTTTGCTTAGCGTGGGAGTATCGATCAGTTATATTTAGGCCGTTCACTTCCACGTGTGATGTTTATCTCGGAATAGCAAACTGCGACTTAGTTTGCACACAAACTTCGACACCCGGTTTGGGTTCAAGTTAGAGTTTCGAAAACTTTTTAAGAGCACTACACCTATATAAATAAAATGTATGACAAACAGGTGATAAAAATATGTTTGAGATACTATTTTTATACTCTCTGCGTTTTCTGATGTTTCATATAATTATGATTAGGTTATGATATACGATACACACATGTACTTACAATACTAAACTTACATAAACAAACGTTTTTTTTTTTTTTTCGGAAAATTTATTTCTTTCCTAATATAATTCTTCTCTAATAATTTGGATATCCAGGACAGACAGTTCTCTTATAATTATTGATACTAACAAAGTCCTCCAATCTTGCCCCGTATGTCCTGTCACCTGCACACGGGAGGACCTAACGGTATTCGCGTGGCTGAGTTGTGGACCAAAAAAATTTAACAACACTTGATATATTTGCCATCGACACGCTTAGAAAGAGGAGAGTCGCAACAGCTTGAATTGACCGGCGATTCAAAGAACACAAGTACTATTAAGGCAAACAACAGGCAATCGGTAAAAGTAGGCTTGAGTTGAATAAAAAAATGGCCATGTCTGTACAGTTTGTAGTAGGGGAAAAAATATGTTAATCTTTTAGGAGTATGAGGAACAAGGTGTAAAGTTCACTCATCCACCATAGAAAAGGGAGGATCCTCCGACCAGACGGGTGTTGTGTCTGGCGGGAAACTGCCCAACGATTGATGTCGGGTTCTTGTATAAATGTCCATTGCACGGTAAACTTTAATTGCGCGATGCAGGATTTATGTGACGTCAGGATTTTTGTGT
Organism: Lithophane leautieri; assembly: GCA_949152455.1. Lineage (NCBI taxonomy): Eukaryota > Metazoa > Arthropoda > Insecta > Lepidoptera > Noctuidae > Lithophane > Lithophane leautieri. The sequence goes on along the minus strand of OX424482.1, from coordinate 3,379,765 downwards.
GACGTCAAAAGTCTTTGATGCGTAGTTCGCATGTGGCGATGTAGATACCGCCACAATCTTAAACATAGGTATTTCTCAGAACTTGGTTGTTACCAAAAACACGTTTTGAAAAAAAACTCTATATACTCGTAAATTAACGGTAAACTAACCTTTTGACTTGAGTTCTAATCCAAAATATCTGTATTAAATATCAACGTACGTTGGTAGTTTAATTAATAACAAGCACGTCTTATTTGAATGCAGAACTCGGTTGTTTTCAATTTTTGATTATTAAACTCATTTTTGTATAAATTATATATTTAGTAATAAATTTCAAGCGTTGTCATCACATCTCTCTTTCATTTCTACGTTATCCGACATTAACCAAGGTTTATCCGTTGTCAGCGTCTTAAACTTCTGTTAGCAAAAATATATTTAGGTTAGTTGGAGGGATAACATTAAATACTATTTACTTTAAATTACTCCAACTGTTTAAATAATTTTAAACCTAAAATTCAGAGCTTTACAGCTTTAAATTCATTAACATAAAACTGTCAATTGAAATACAAAGCAGGTGATAAGGTTAAGTAAAGACTTTACTATCCAGCTGAATGCCTTTGTAGTTGTCGTACAAACTTTGTGTTAGACGAGACTTATTCTTAGACAGTTGGTAAGTCCCGAAATGTAAATGACAGAAAACGTTATTTCATTTATAGGGTAGCAACTACGCCCTTCACTTGTTTAGAATTTGACTTGATTTTGGTAGAAATTCAAATAATTAGCTATTCTATTTATTTTCGAACAAAACTTACATTAAGTACATTTAGATAATGCCTCTAACAGGCGATGTTCCTATTGTGTGAGTGAGAACGAATCATTTACTTGACTCTCTTTTCGAGCCTCTAAAACTGTTCATTTTACACGCATAACGTTCTTTTTCCGCCCCCAATTCGATACTTCATAATTATTTACAATTTTCTGTGGTACATTTACTTATGCAAAAACTGCTTTGAAATTAAGTTAGTAAAATAAGTTTATTTGTCATAAAAACATGTGCATACAAAAAATTTATCAACTCGAGTTAATTATTAACAGAAAAATTAAATAAAACACAATAGATCTAATATAATCTATAACGAATACAAAACAGAAATAGTCGGCAGCTGCTGGCACGTCATGACTGTGACAAGAAGGCTTCGACTCAGCATAATGCGGTGCTATGGGGGCCTCACAGCACAGCGCTGATTTTCAATGGTCACCCAAAATTACGTATTGTCTGTTAGAGACATACATTAAAATTTTATAGTCACCTTGCCGGCTGGCTAATGCATCAATTCATCTTGGTATAAGCTAATAGCCGCCTTTACACGTACGCGCTTTAACGAGTGAAAGGGCTTTCGCGCAGGAAAGAGCGCTAATGTAAAGATAAAAAACGACAACAAGAATGCACGTGCGCGCCGCCCGTGCGCTTCGAACATAATGTACACGCCCGTTTTTGTGAAAACGAATTCCGTCGTAAAATGGCAGTTTCCCGTACTGATTAGCCTTGTCACGGATAGTCTCTCCTCTCTGAATAAAAATACAGGAGTAATAATACTCAAAACCCGCGCGAAATAGTCAACGCATATAAAAATGGATGTAAACATTCACTCACGATTGCGCGTGCAAGCTTTCCCGCGTTCAGTCGTACACACTCCAATTGCGAGTGAATGCGGCTATTCTTTCATTTCTAAAAGAGAGAACGTCTTCTCTAATTTCGTAATTTCGAACATTCAAATTCGTACTTCATTTGTCATCAGATCACGCCCCAGTAATCAGAAGTTTGTTCGTCATTATGATTTCAAGTCAAATCCTTTGAAAATCTTCTTTGAATGTATAAAAGTGTTACAGGAAGCAAGAAAATTCGCCTTTATTCGAGGTAATTTGTGGGCGAAAAGAAATATTTTGTTGGAGTTTATTTTGCATGCTGATTTTTCAACGTTTTTTTTTTGGGTTGCGGAGGTAAAAAAATTTGCTTTGCGTTAAAAGAAAATAGTTGTCATAAAACTTTTTTAAATTACCATTTTCGTTAACCATGACGGAGTTACTCCTTAATAAAAAAAAAACTGCGATTTGATCCCGCAACGTTTGTTGTCTCTTGTCATCGTCATATGTTAATGACATAGATACAGTAATTACATTTAGTTTATTTCTGGTGCGTAAAAGCTCACGACAAATGAAAAGTAAACGTTTAAAGCTGTCCGTAATATCTAGATGTATAATATCCATTAATCAACAGATGTCTCCGTGATCACAGAAGACACCTACCCTCTTAATAGCAGACAGTTTGTCTGTCTCCTTTTCACGTCTCTTTTACAACAAAAGACGATAGTAGGAAATGAGTTTACTAAATCATTAAAAAAAAACTTTAAAACTGTACAAGAAAACTTAAGCAAACACTTCCAAAGGTCTTTATAACGTAAGCTGCTATAAACAAGTGCAATAAACAGTGGGTTTGCAACTTATGCAATTAATACCTATTTGTATAGTTAGGTTTTGTCCCAAAATAGATAGGTACAGAAGGTCGGCTCCATACATCGAGCGAAAGCGCACGCACACATAGACACGCTTCACGTACAGCGAGTGCAAGCGTACAGTCACGAGCAAAAATATGTATACACTTAGCAAAATTCAATAACCATTCTTTCGTGGAATAACGAATGCATCTTTGAGATGATACCTATTTCATAATAATATGGGTTCCAAAATACTATGTTCGTTATAACACAAAATTACAATCAATACAGTAGGAGAAAAACACTTTTAAAAGTTGCTAAGTGTATACATATTGGTGCTCGTGACTGTACTCACGACAAGCATCTGTTGGAGATCATCGTATGTACGTCGTATGTACTATCGAGATCTAAAAATGTTTATCAGTTTTTAATTAAGATTCTTTACCATACTGTGTGCAGTAAAGTCCAGTGTCACATTACCATAATGACATTTAACAAAGAAAATAGGTTTGAATTTTTAATCATCGACCTTGTGACATAGATGTGTGCATGCAATTATAAGCCTTAAGGTGGTAAACATTGTCAGACCGCGACCGTATGTGTGAGTGCGCCTGTTTTTTTATTGAGCTGGCCTTCTGTAGCTATACCTATATACTTGTATACTTAGGTTCTACTGAAGCTTACCGCGACCGCCGCCGGCGAAAAATATAACTTGAACGTGAAAATATAATTTGAACGTGAAAATATAATTTGAACGTGAAAATATAATTTGAACGTGAAAATATAATTTGAACGTGAACATATATTTTGAACGCTGTGGGCAAGATGTTGATAATTTTTATTTAAGTGTTTATATATAATATTAACAACTTGAGTTAAGGCTAATAGATTTTAGAACCAGGTTTAGAAGCGTGTAAAATTATGGAAGGATTTAAATAGCTATTGCCAGCGGTTTCACTCGCAAAATAACTTCAGGTGATAAGAAGTAACTATTTCATATTTTGTTACAAGTAACAATTCAGTAGAATCTCTTTAAAAGCTTTTGCCACTTTACTATTCAAATTAAGTATAAAATTAAAAAATTAAACCCGATAAAAATTGTTTACATAATTCTTGTTGTCATAATTGTTGTTGTTGGTAATAATAATGTTGTTTGTACAGTTTATTTTTGTTACTTGTGCTTTAATAAATAAATAATTCATTGTAGATTCTGTAGCGCAGCAAGTGCTGCAAATAGTTTTAAGTTTACAACTACATACCTTTTTTGGGATTTTAGAAGAATGATAGTGAACTACAATTGTAAAATTTTAGGATTTTTGATTATTAGTAGTGAAAAAATATTATAAATTATTTCAATAATGAAGACCATATCACATGATTTTACTGATAAACCACCTAAACTTTTTCACAGTTAACAAAAATATATATTTAAAAAAAATTAAATTCAGCAAATGTAAAATAAAATATTCAAATAAATGTATCCTGAAACCTACAACTAAGCCTAGTCACGTTAAATGATTAATAGGCATTGTATTCCTCAATGAGTACATATTTACACAAGGTTTTCGAAACAACGATCAATCAAGTAGAAAAACCTATTTATTTTGCTACACGCACCAAATATACTGAAAATTCAATTTTACCTTGTAATAATGTTGATGAACTCATGTCGTAGACCCCTCGTAGCGGCGTAGACTGCGTAGATGACTGCTACGAGCTGCTACGCGGCTACGAATATGTTATTTCAAGATTATTCTGATTAACATTTTGAATCTTGCTTGTGTAATAAAGACTGTTTTAATAAAAGCTAAACACTTTGAAATATTAACGAAATAATTTACTTTACAAGGTAATAAAAATGCCAGACTAGAACTGACACTGGCGGGAAGGTTTCAGTTCGATTTAGGACCAAACAAGCGAATGCACATTCTTCCTCACTCTTCCAAATTCTTCTCGTGTAAACGGGGTTATAGTATTATTTTGTTGTTCAATTCATTGTAAAACCTATTTGTCAAGCATAGATGACTATCTAACTGAACAGACAGCTGTGCTGCTGGGGAGTTTGTTGCGCCACTTCTTCTTCCCAGCTAAAGCACTAGGAAGTGGTGAAGGGTGGGCGTTTTGGGGGACTGTCTTATGTAATTTTGACGTTCGAGAAGTGCTGATTTTGATTTTATATAATGCCCTTGTTCTTCTTTTTCTCAGCGTGTTGATGGCAGTCTAGATTCAGTCGTCCCAGAATTTACCTGTTCTTGCTCTCGTTCTTTATAGTCGTTTGGCATAAACCCACGTTTAATATCAATTCCAGGTTTCTTTACTATGTTTTTATTTATTTATGTATAGGAGAACCAACAGCTATAACAGTATTACTATTCTGTAACCATATCACCGCGTAAATTTTGGTGAAGTGAGCGTGGAGTGAGTGTCATCGATACCTACTGATGCTAAGGCAGTGACAGTTCACTTCAAGCTCACTTCACCTAAGTTTTCACGATGATATTTTTACAGAATCAACCCGTAGATGGATAACAATGATATAAGAAATAGTGAATTACAGGTTCTCACGGGTAAAATTTTGTAGATTGCACTTGGTAATAAAATGTTAAATTGTTTTTTTGCGTATTTGAAATGGACGGACAACGCGGTTATCATAGACTTAGTTATTTGAAAAAGTCACATACAGTTTAAATAAAAGCAGTTGACATCAAACCAAAAACCTTAAAATACGACCAGTGCCCTGTTTATCAAAACATACAAGCCTTGTATTACAAGCATTTTTCCTGCAAAAAACATTATTATAAAAAATACACACCCTTTGTATGTTTTGTAGTGTTAAATTTATTTATTTTCGCTATGAATTTTCTGGTGTAAAGTATATATAAGTAAATACACGTGTAAATTACATGTTACAAGTGTCATTATAACACAAGTACTTATTTTTTACAATTTTTTTCGTGATTTTGTTTATCAAAAAAATGATTGTACAAGTATATATAAATAAATACAAGTGTAAATTACATGTTACAAGTGTTATTATAACACAAGTACTTATTTATTACAATTTTTTTCGTGATTTTGTTTATCCAAAAATGTTTGTAAGTTACAACTTGTAGAAAATCATAACAAATCCTGAGTGTCCGGCGACTCTCTATTCCGTCTTACAAGTTTACAAGTGTCGTGCTTAGTACCGCAATCAATTTTCAAATTCGATTGTCTTTTTTAAATGTGGTGAAAAGAGAAAGATGGCTTGATGTCCGTGTCCCAGCAGTGGGAACATTAAGGCTGATTATGAATATGGAGATGAGCTATGAATTTAACGAAAAATTAACATTCTGGGTAACTTGTGAACGTGTAGACTTTTGATAAACAGGGCACAGAACTACCCGAAAATTCCATAAAAAGATATAATAAAAACTCATATACGTGACATAACTTATAATCACAGAACAACTTTGCAGCTTATGACTCGCGCTGATCTCACGCTGGCTTAATTAGTTACCTAACTGACGTCACAAGGTGAGCAGAACTAGGGTAATGAGTTTGCGGAGCTTTTAGATGCATGTGTTAGTCTTTTATGAGATAAGTCTACTGTGAAATACTATCGCAGGTGTCACACTTTGAGAAGTGTAAAAGTTTAGAAGTGTTCACTGATGAAACCAGCATTACAGATGACGAATTTCATCATGTAATATGAGAGTATCATATTAAAAATAATTGACTATAGATTATCTTCTACTTAAGATAAACATAACATACAACAGTATAGTTAATTGATACAGGCGTGACTTTGCGGAAATCCATTATAAAATACAATAGACGTAGATATATTTAGTAACCTATTCCGCTTAACTATTCTTCAAGAGTCATAAAAAACCCTGTAAGAAATCGACACGTGATTCACCTCAACGAGGCATCCTCAGGATGACGATTGACCAATTGCAAACCAGAACACGACGTGTTGCCACACCGAGCGCTGGACGCAGAGCAACCAGCGCGTGACTCTTGAAGAATAGTTAAGCGGAATAGGTTACTAAATATATCTACGTCTATTGTAAATTATTCAACAGCATGCCTGTTTCGTTTGAAGGTAGATGTGTCCACACATATACAATATTATTTCGCCAGTTATAAGTCCTACCTAATAGGAGCGAGTCTATTAACATGTCAGTCTATGACAGCATAATCAGCCTAGAACGTTCCCACTGCTGGGACACAGGCCTCCTCTTTGTGAGAGGGAGTGGGCCGTATACTCACGGCCCCACGTAACAAACGGGCCCAGTGCGAGATGGTTGTCACATGTCTTCGAATTTTTGGTTCCTGGAAATGCCGGTTTCCTCACGACGCATTCCTTCACCTTTTTGAGAGCAGCGGTGATGAAATAAATTACACAAAGTGCCTACGTTCGGACCTACGAGATGTAAGTTCCCGGTCGTTACCACTGGGCTGCGAGTGATTTTAACTGTGATCAAGTTCAATAAAAAATTTTTGGTTCGGGAATAAACCCATGGAAAAACTTAGCACAGTGCGACAGTTGTAATTGCTATCACTATTTATTGCTATTCTATTATGTGAACTGAAAAGATTCACCTGTAGCAAACATTCCAGAACTACTAACATCTTATAATTTCCTAGTACTTTCAAGTAACGGTTTCGTAAGAGGAGAGCTTCTTACGAAAATGTTTCAAGTTGACTAATTAAGCAAGTAACACCGTTGCTTGCGTCATCAGGAAACTTAAACTGGGGCAGTTAGGGTGTGCTTACACTCACACGACCGATGCCTTTATCAACGTCGATCGCTTGGTGTAAGGTCAGAATGATGGATGAATGTGGCTTGTAAAACACTTCAAACAGCAGCAATTCGATCGTTCGATCAATAAAAAAATATACCCGGTTTTTTTTGTTTCATCTTTCGTTAAGCAAAATCGAATAGCTCATGATAATTAATCGACCCATGTTGTTGTTGCGACGCACGCAGCGCAACGCACTAATGGTAGTGCGTTGCGCGGTTTTGTTTTTCTAGAAATATGAGATATTTCAGAGTACTGAGACTTTTATTAGCAGAATTTCTTGATAAATAGACTGTTCGGGGAACTACTTAACTTTAAAACATTATTATCTGCTGCCTAATAACTTTGCATAGATAAAAACATTGTGACATTTAAATTTTCTCAGGATTTTCTATGTTCATTTTGCTGATACTCAGATATGACTCATGCTTGACAATTATTTTAGCATAACATAAATAATTAACTGTTTTGTTTACTTCAACGTAAGTTCTAAGTATCTCATAGTTGATCATGTTCTCCCATACATGCCAACTGCAAATGTAAGTATGTTATTAATAAAAATAAATAATTTTAAAAAGGCTCCATTAGTGTCACAATAATGTAAAAAAAAAACAAAAACTGTATCAGATTGCTTGAAAATCTTGTTTGGAACTTGTTTGCAGTCGGGTATTTTGTTTTCTTGTTTTTTTGTGTGTTATTTATGTTTACAATCGTCTTCTCAAGCCCTCAAGTTAATAAAAAGAACGAAAAATTACTAAAGTAAAAATTATCGTTTTGGAAGACGAGTGTGATTCTGTAAGACCTCATTCTAAACTTCGAATCTGAATCCGATGTGAGTTTCTTGATTGGCATTCTAAAAACTCGGTTGATACACTAGCGCTACCCTTGCGAGCGTGTCAGCGAGTTGAACTAAATTGACCGTGAGATTTTGACAGATAAAGTATGAGATAACGTAAGAAGTGGCATTCAGTAAGGTAATTCCCCCGTCACTTCGACGCATACTTCGCACTCGAACTCGAACACATTTTGAACCTTATGCGAAGTGAGAGTGAATAGCGATGTGAGATGCGAGTTGTTTGAAATCGACGTACAGATCTAAAATGTAAAAAGTTTATTCCATGCGAAAGTTACCCGTCATGCTATCTGTCAAGTAATTTAATAAATCACTGTAACTATGCTAAGATTATTACGCCTAAACTTTTCAGACTTACCATCTTAGTCTAACTTTAAAATCCTAAGTTTCCTAATTAGTCAACTAACAGTGTTACTGTCGAGTAAACTTAAATAATAAGTTTAAAAAGTTGTAGTCATCTGTTATTTTGATAGTAGACGTAGATTTTAATTGCTGTGTACAGCTCAGTACTTGGTCTGAGGTGTACAGTCAAGAAAAGTATACAGGAAAATAAAATATTTATATGACGGAGAGGGTAGATATCTCTTTCGTTATTAACAGCCATATTTTTACTACTTTGGGCGTAGGTACTGTGGGTAGTGTTGGTTATTGTGCAAAAGAAAAACCGTTTGCAGTTCAGATCAAATTACAATTTACTATCAAATTAATCACACTAGCTATTCATACTGACACGACACAACTATACGGAACGCGCGACAGTTTCTAAGCATGCTCACTGCTCGACAGCCACCGATGAACTCTGCTTATCCCCGGTCGAGGGTTATGTTCTAGACCCTGTCGAACGCCGCTAGGCGGCGCTGGCGTCCCGATTAGTCAACTCAGTAACGCATTTCCGTAAAATAATAAAATATTTATATTTATTTCAACTTTTTCACATAATATACAGGACGTCCCACGGATATGCCACATGGAGGGAAAGTATCTTGCTTGACTATTCTAGATGGAACATTTTACTGAAAGAAGACATTATTCGAATTAAAAAAAAAAAACTGCATTCATAGATATTTAAATAATGACATGGTTGAACCGGGAATCGAACCCGTTACATGAGAAAATTAATCACCCTGTAGCTTTATCATACCGATCGAACGCCTTCATCATAAGGATAATTTTTTTGATAAATAACATAGTGTCACAAATAAAAGGAAGACCATGAATTATAACATTGGATGTGAAATTTTGTTCAGAAAAATGAAAAGCTTATTTTGTGGGGTTATGCAAAAAAATTTGTTTACATGAACCAGTATGAAAGTGTCCACGAGCTACAAGCAGAACTTAGACGTATTATTCTAAATGTCCACCACAGCAAGATCAAAAAATCGACAAGGAGCGAAATAATCTAAAGAGTGCGACTTTGTATTCAACAGGAAGGGACTCATTTTGAGCATTTGATAAATTGATTAATTTTGTATTAAAAATGTTAAAATTCATGGTCTTCCTTTTATTTGAAATGTTTAAATTCAAATAATGGTAAGGTTCTTTCCCTCTATGTGGCATATCCGTAGGACGCCCTGTATATTCTTACTGCATCGTTGATCTTGTGGTCGAAAGTGCTATTGCTAACCATGAGATCTTGGGTTCGATTCCTAGGTCGGGCAAAGTGTACGAGTAATTGGGTTTTTCCATCAGGAATTTCTCAGTAGCAGCTCAGACTCTGGATTTGAGCTCAGTTGATGGCAATAGGCTCGCCCCCTGTTACCATCAACCGGAGAAATGAAGGGGTACTGTAAATGTGCGGTGCACGTCTGTCTAACCCTTCGGAGATTACAGGCGTGATGTTATATATCTATCTATTATAGGTACAGTCTTCTCCGAAAACTATAAGTCTCAAGTAACTTAATTGATGAGGATCTCGTGGCTACGTAATAACAGCCGCACGGGTCGATACATCAGGTTAAGCTACGCTTGCCGGGGTTGGTCCGTGGATGGGTGACCATCTTTACATACCGAGACTCCTCCGTGCCTCGGAAAGCACGTTAAGCCGCTGGTCCCGGCTGTCATTTGTGATTCTTTGACAGTCGTTACGGGTCGTCAGAAGCCCGAAAGTCTGACAACCAGTCTTACCAAGGGGTATCGTATTACCCAGTTACTGGGTTGTGGAGGTCAGATAGGCAGTCGCTCCATGTAAAATACTGGTATTCAGCTGCATCCAGTTAGACTGGAAACCGACCCCAACATAGTTGGGAAAAGGCTAGGCAGATGATGATGAACCTAATTAGAGGACTAACAATCTTAACACCACTGGACTAAACTTGGCTAATGAGTTAGAAAGTTCTCAGATGCATCGGCAGAGTGCTGTGAAACCTGATAGGTTAAAGGCACGTGTGAGCTAAACAAGGAAAAAAATTAATAGTGTGTGGAAACATAGTTTTTTGTTTAGTAAAATAAAAGTAATGATTTTTTTTCTCGTTTTGACGTAGCTCTCTCCATCATTATGCTGATTACAATTTGTTTCGTTGGCAAATTATGCTCTGGTAATTGGAGGTCGATTTGTGTTTGTTTTAAGTTGTTTGTAACCCCCGACGGAAAAAGAGGGGTGTTATAAGTTTACCGTGTGTATCTGTGTGTCTGTCTGCGCCATCGTAGCTGCCAAATGGCTGAACCTATTTTTGTTTTTATTTGGTTTCGTTTGAAAGGTGACTTGACCGAGTGTTGGTAGCTATTTAAAAAAAAATCGTAATGCTTTGTTTTTGTCGGGGGTTTTTCTATTTTTAATTTAATGGTACTTGTTAATAGACTTAATGGAAATACATTTATATCAATAGATTATTATTAATTATCCTATGTAATAAAATCAACGGAATGACAGTTTTCCTTGTGCTCATGAACACGTGCGACACGTCAAACTCCTCAACCGTTGCCTCTGTCATTGACACGTGTCACTCATGTGTATGAGCACGATAAAGCTTATTGTTCGAGGCAGTAGTCTTTAGTTGTGACTGATTGAGCTTTATTTCTTTTGTTAGTTAAAAAAGCAATTCCATACATTAAAGATGTTTTGACAGATTCTTGAGTCAATCTTGCAATTTTCACTATTGTAAGCGAATAAATAAATGATAAAACGAGTAGATGACAATTTTCAGGCAAGACTTATAAATAAACATTAATTGGGATAAAAGAAATACTTAGATTTACCATATATCTTTAGATTTACCATATATCTTTAGATTTACCATATATCTTTAGATTTACCATATATCTTTAGATTTACCATATATCTTTAAGAAAACGCCCTTATCACACAAAAAAAATCCAATAAAGAAACCTCCTAATAATAAAAGTCCCAACTCTGACTGACTCATCAACGCCCAGCCCAAACCCTTAGACCTATAAAGCTGAAATATACAAAGGTTCCCTCTATGATGTAGACAAGGAATAAAGCCGGGCTTTTCTAAATTCCCACGATATTGGGACTATAGGACAAAGTCGGAAAAAAGCTTATTTTACAATAAAATATAGTTCTAAACGTAAGTTAAAATCTGCTTAGCCTTTTCCCAACTATGTCAAAGTCAAAGTCAAATAATTTATTTCAAATAGGCACATAAAAGGCACTTTTGAACGTCAATGAAAAACAAACAAAGAAATAGAACTGATTCTAGTTGCCCATTCCAAAAGGTAGCTTTCGTATGGAGAAGAATGGGCAAGAAACTCCACCGTTACTCTTTTCAAAAATGTTTACAATATTTTGTATACATGAATTATATAATTATATGTGAAGACCATGCACCCACAATAAGATTACTGTCCCACAAAAGGCAAAAAAAATTATAAATGGAGCAATGACAAATAAATCAGTTATGTGATAGGTACATGGTGCTCACATATTTACAAACATTGTAAAAGTATACGATGTTACAATATTCCTAACATCTTTACAAGTAATACTAATAAGTCAGTGCGTGATTCCAAGCAATCACAGAGTGTAAAAATCTATGACATACAAATAATAAAATATACAACTAAATTAGCAACCAGTTATGTTGGGGTCAGCTTCCAATCTAACCAGATGCAGCTGAATACCAGTGTTTTAGATGAAGCGACTGCTTACCTGATCGCCTCTGATCTAAACATAAGCAAACCTCAAAATTCAGAACTATTTGAAAACCAAAACATTTAAAACAAACTTTATACCGAAGTTGGTAAATGGAAGTCTCTGGTTGGAGGTAAAACGTGCCAAGTTACAAGTTTTGATACACCGGCCGACAGATATTTATTTTTTGCTATCAAACTAGAAATTGTGTATCTTTTAGTAAAGTATTTTTAGTTAAAGTTCACGTTGATAGAAAGGTTGTGTAAGTTTTAAAAGGTCGTGTTTAATAGATTTTTTAAAGGTCAGATAGTGTTACATTTGGAACCTATGCTGTAATATACTTACTGGACGATTATCAAATATTTTTTTATTGAAAACGTTTTAGTAATCACTCTGAGATAAAATGTGTTAATTTAACAATAAAACATGAGATCTACAAAATTTGATTCCTATCTGCAAAAGAAATCTATCGCATGACATAATTACATGACGCTCGATGATAAGACACCAAAATCAGTTCGAATTGAACAGAAGAAAATAGGTAACTTCATTTTCCAATCAGATAACAACTGCATTTTACTTTAAATCAACTTATGATGAACGAAAATATACATTATACATTAAAATTACTATATACAATACGTACATAACACAATTAACTATTTACATTCGGTAGTAAATTAAACTACTGTTTAAAACTAACTATACCAATAAAGAATTATTTAAAATATGGCGTCGAAAAATTCCTCCGCATCGCTGTCGGCCGGTAATGTACCCAAAAGGCTGGCGGCATTGCCTTGTATGGCAATGCTTAGCCCCCGACCAAGGTAAAAGCCAGCCCTTGGGTCACTGGAAGTCCCAGTCAGATTAGATACAACACCTATTTAATATTCTCCTGCATAGAAATACTTAACACAAACTTTGTGGCTACTCACCCATTTATATTTTCGAATCATAAATTCTAACCTTCACGTTTCGAATAACATCGAAGTTTAGAGGTAAAAGATAAATATTTTCTCTCAAGACTTGGGTTTAATGGAGGTCTATCTGAAGGTTTACCAAAATATGATATGAATTAATTAAATGTAAATATTAAAACCAGAATCAGTTTACAACTTGTTTCTAGATGGGCACGTATAGGTTTATGTGAAATAAAATATTTTTGATTTTGAGAAACTTCTTGTCTATGTCACAAATATATTAGTGTTTTTTTTTTCATCTTGCGATTCTTTATTTATATTCTTTAATTATGATGTCCTGTCATAATAAAATCAAATCAAATGATTTAGGCACAATTTAAATTCAACAACATTGTATTTCTCGGAGGGACGCGGCGGTACCTTCCAGGGACTACGGGAGGAACTATCATTTTAATTTGGCAGCATTATACTACTCGGAGGGACCACGGGTAAAAAAAAAACACCCGTGATACGTTCCAGGGGCGGGAAGGAGTCACGAGTCACACACGGTTTTTAGAGGTAGGGTTTGATGGAGTCTTGGTTGTTAGCGGTCTCGATTTGCTAAACTGTGTACCTACTTAATAGAAATCTTTAATTCATTCACTGACAGAACGAACAGCCTACGCTGCGGGCTCTGGAAGCATGAAATTTTCTAGAAGATTTCCTTAAATAGCGAAAGTGAACACTAATATAATATCGTCATTTTTTGCCCATAGGAAATCTCAGACAGTTTAAAAGGCAAAATACCGACAAAATAGCTTTTCTATTCACGAACAGACAACCTAAATCCGTTATTATAATCACCATGATGGAAAGGTCCTTTTGATGCTTCATAGGAACTCTGCTCCTGTAAAATTGACGTAAAATCAAAATGCCAATATTTTCTAATCAACCAAGAAAAAAATCTTTCATTAAAAACCTAATAACCTAATGTCCAAAGTAACTACTCTAGGCAACCAGCCTCCCTGGCAACCTTACTGAGTCTTTTGAACACAGAAAGGCTTTTTGTTGCCACGACAGAAAACCATATACAACTCGATCTAATATTAGGCAAATAAATACCAATCTCACCGCTGGGCAAAGGCCCCATAGACTTCCAGCTATTTCGGTCCAGAACAAATTTGGATCATTGTCATTGTTAAGTCCGCCTCCTCTATGGCCTGCTGACGTCTTTTAGCTAAATTAGGTAGGATTATATTAAGTACCTTTTCAGTATTCGGACATGCTTGGTGCAACATAATTTGATTGTTACGTTCCTTGATTACTTTTGTTCCTGTCTGTATTTCTGTTGTACTGTCTAGATTTTTTTTTAAATAATTTTTAAATATTGGCCTAAACTTCACATTAAATCTATTAAAAGGAAAATAAATCCCCTCAAAATAAACGCCAGCTCTCAGTTTCGCCTGGTTGTTAAAGCCCCACAAACTATTCTTAGTAAGTTCGTTAATTAGTGAAGTTAGATCAACAGCCACACACAGTTTAGTTTCAGTTGCATGCAGCTTCCTGCAAATGTTGCTGACATACAGTCTCTGAGGGCTAATGGAATGAGGTTTTAATAGTCAACTAACTTCATTATACTAACTTTTTTTCAATTTAAGATGGGTTTTACGTAAGGCGTACACCTAATCCGTCACCGGTCGAACTACGCTCGCATGACGTCAGCCGAACTAGGCCGATTGAATCAAATATGACGGCGTCAGCGATGGCTGAGCGATAGTGCCGTCATCAGCTCGATTCGGTGGTACGGAATCAATAGTACAGGTTTACAATAAAACACGATGATACAGCAAATCAGTTAGTATTTCACTTTCAGAATAATAATCACAATAGGTACTATACTAATAATGATCACGCTATACTTTTCGCATAGGAGAAGTGCAGGTATGTATACGTTCGTTGCCCTCACAACACTAACTCGTCGCTGAGCCACTTCCCTTAACACGACTCTGTCCACGTGCCGCCCCACTCTTGTGAATGCGTCGCGGCGTTAACCCTCACCTTAGTACTATAATAATCAATGGAGAGATTATTATCGCTGAATTTTTATAATCTTCGACAAAATATATCTTTAAAATTAAAGTGAGTGCATAAACCTAGCTATCAGACGTCATCGGTCGATGTCGGGTGAAGAAGTGGAGGCACTGACTTTCTTTTACTTACATAAATGTTTGATTCAATACGAGCATAGTTCAACCGATGACGGATTAGGTTTATCCTAGCAGATAGACTGTTCTTCCTAGGGTGACTGAATCTAATGATTCCAGCAGGATATTGCCATGATTTTAATCTGTAGGTTTGTGACATGTTCTAAACATAATGAACATCACATTACATCATGACTGTGGTTCCCATAGGCCGAAGGTTAGGTACACCTACATTTCACAAGCTGTGTTTAAATCTATACAGTACTATGCATATCTATATTTATACATCTTTACATTATTATAACACAACGTCCTCCGCCGCCTCTTTCTGTCGTCCTGTACGCGATAAACTCAAAAATTACTGTACCGATTTTCATGCTGTTTTCACCAATGGATAGAGTGGTTCTCGAGTAAGGTTTTAGTATAAAATAACCGACATCCACGCGGGCGAAGTCGCGGGCATCTGCTAGTATATTATAAACTAGCGTCGCTTTTCGTGTTTGTCTGCATGACCGCGTCGTTCTTCTACACTACGCAACGGCTGTTGTTCATGCTGTCCACACTTCGTCAATAAATAATATACAGCTGTTTTCCCTACATTTATGTTTGCTTAACTCGTCAAAGTATAGGGAACAGTTGTTTTTTTTTTCACGATTTCATGGTTTGTCCAATAGTGTACCTATACTCCATTTGAAATAAGATTAGACATGTAAAAAAACCATTTTACAGTCCGTTCAGCCGATTTTGACTTCTACACGGGTGACCTTAAAAGAAAAAAAGACTACACAATAATAATAATAATAACCCCACCGCCGTATCTCTACGTTGACGTCGTGGTGGGGCTTGCGCGCTCCGAACTCCAGGTCTGTGCTGGTAGAGTTTACTTTGCCGGTACGGGTCTAGGATGAGGAGCCAGACCAAGAGAGATACAGAAACCCGCAGGGCAGCATGTGGCGAGCTGTTGGGCAGTAGCGACCCCACGGACCCTACCTCCCGGGAGAAGTCTTGTTCCTCACCTCTGGCTTGCCTTTATTGGCCGGCTGGAGTGAAGACTGACGAGGAACAGAGCTCCCACCTCATTTTTGCCTTCATTGGCCGGCTTGAGTGGAGACTCGCAAGAGCAAACGTGCTCGGAGGAAGGAAGTATTCCAGTAAGTGCTCGTAGGGATCTTGACCATCTTCCGGGCTCTGGGATTGTTCTGAAAGCCGTGGAATACCTCTCCACTCCTCAAGCACCTCAGGAAGTGTTGCCTCCTTGTCGCTACGTCACTATGTGCTAGCGACCGTTTTCGGGGGCCCATTATTGAGTGTGCAAGTCACCCCCTGCCATTTTATCCATGTATACCATAACATTGATCAGGCAGGGGACATAGCTTTACCATAGTTCTAGATAACCAGTCCACTATAGCCACCCAAACGCATAGCCCAATATGTTTCATGTATCCATGTTCTGCAATAGTCCTACACCAACCGGGGGTTGTCCTTGGGTGCACTTGCATAGTGTATACAGGGATAATCGTCGGTTGGTGCCTCATTCCTTTTGAAATTGTCTAAGGGGCCTCTGCGAGTTGGCTTCGGCCCCTCGTACGCCTTCCAAAAGACCGGGACCCAATGGTCTCGAGAAATATAAGCATATGAAAATAAAAATAATAATAATAATAATAACAAGCCCCCTAAACAACCACACGTCCTGATTGACCATCTAATCACGTGGGGGGCGGACACACGACTGAGAAATCACTGGCGTGGCTAACGTGGCTCTGGAAACCCATTCAAAATGGAGACTCGTTCAAAAAGAAAACGTATAGGACCGCTGCCCGGGGGCGATCGCCGGGGCGCACCTGGAGCTGACGCTGGGTGTCTCAGCATGCGAACCGTCAGCGGTGAGGAGTTGAACAGGCGGGCTCCCACCGACAAAGATGCTACAGCCGAAATCACTGACGATGGTGACAGACTGACGGACAGGACAAACACCCCTGTAGAACCGTATAGTCCAAGCACAGTATCTTACATACCTTCTAAACCATCGTCACCATCCATACCGTCATCACCCATACCATCATCACCTCCCATTATTAGTTTATATACAATCCCACCCACTCCGACCTTGAACGTTGCGCGGGAGGTATCTACCTTTTTACCCGTGTCCACCAAGGCTGGAAAAGCAAGAGTTCGCATGAGATGGAGCAAAGAAGTTAACCTATTCATCATGCGAACTTACCTGTACATCACTAAATTAGAGACCGACTTCACCACGTACAGAAAACAACTGCATGAACTTTTTACACGTCAATACCCAGAGATTACAGTTACAGAACAGAGAATTTCAGATCAAAGAAGAACAATAGTAAGAAATAAGCTCCTGTCTCAAGAAGTAATAGATCAGTTAAAAGACGAAGTGCGTACACAACTACTAGAAGAATCAGAAAATATTGAAGGTACAGTCACTACACAACTAACACAAAACGCATCGGAGTATAACCAACAAGAACAACCACAGTTGTACACTCAATTACAACCAATCACACAATCTCAACCATACTTTCAATCACACGCATATTCACACACCATGCATACATCCACGCAAACCGAAAGTATAACAATAATGTTAGAAAATGAAATAGAGACCCTAACCGATACCAATCAAAACCAGTCCACACACATACGTATCCAAGAAATACACGATAAATTTAAAACAGCTCTCACTCAATATTCCGGCATGGACCCGGCCGCTCGACCAAAACTACCCAAACTTAGGTACACACCCAAACTTTTTCACCTCGTTAATTTATTTAATCAAAATATCCTTAATCAATATATTAGCGAAGAAACTCAACTTATAGACGTACATACCCTGATATATTGCACAGCATTAGTTATTTCCGAAGAACTTAATTTTAAAATCACAGAATACATGGGCAACACAAGACAAAGAAATGTTAACAAACCAGCTTGGCAGCAGAGACTTGAAAAAGATATAGAAAAACTTAGAGCAGACTGTGGTAGACTAACCCAATATATTAACAACAATAGATCAAACAAAGTAGTTAAGAGAGTTGAAGCAATATTTAAAAACATGGCTACCCACACGAGACACGAAAACGACAATAGAAAACCGGAAGAATTCTTGGATACATTGAAACAGAAATTATCCTTAAAAGTTCACAGGTTGAGAAGATATAAAAAAGCACAAGAACGTAAAAATGATAACTCCTTGTTTGTCACAAACGAAAAGAACTTTTACAGAAATTTACAGAAACCACAAAACACACCCACAATCGAAAACAACGTAGAATTACCATCAACAGAACTACTAGAAACATTTTGGTCTGGAATATGGGAAGAACAAGTGCAACACAATGAAAAATCTGATTGGATAACAGACGAAGAAACAAAATGGAGCTCATTAGAAGAAATGGAATTCGTTGAGTTAACCGAGTCTGACATAACTAGTATTACAGCGAGACTACACAATTGGAAATCCCCTGGTATTGATAAAATTCATAATTATTGGTATAAAAAATTAGAGTCATTACACAAAGTATTAGCTAAAAATTTAACAGAAATCATTTTAGGGAAACAAAACATTCCTGAATTTATTGCTACAGGAATAACCTACATGTTACCAAAAACCCAGTACTCTCCACAACCTTCTCAATACAGACCAATTACATGCCTACCCACAATATACAAGATCCTAACGTCAGCAATCACAACAAAAATTAATAAACACATAGAATATCACAATATAATAGCAGAGGAACAAAAAGGATGCAGAAGGGGCCATATGGGGTGTAAAGAGCAACTGGTTATAGATTCAATAATCCACAAACATGCCACCACAAAAAATAGAAATCTACATTGCACATATATAGATTATAAAAAAGCATTCGACAGTATTCCACACTCCTGGTTAATTCAAATATTACAAATTTATAAAATAAATTCAAAAATAATAGACTTCTTACAGAATATCGTGTCCCGTTGGAGAACTACACTCCAATTAAATTACCGACACAACACTATTACTACTCGGCAGATATCCATAAAGAAGGGTATTTATCAGGGAGATTCTCTGAGTCCTTTATGGTTTTGTCTCGCTCTGAATCCTCTGTCCAATCTACTACATCGCAGCCAAGCCGGATATTCCCTTAAACATACTACAGATGAAACTATTATCTCACATCTTATTTATATGGACGACATTAAACTATACTCAAAGTCTGAAAAAGACATGAAAAAATTAATAGATATCACGACAGAATTTAGTAAAGACATCAACATGCAATTTGGTTTAGATAAATGCAAAACAGTACATATAATAAGAGGTAAAATAAAACCGGGTGACTATCCTATTAACAATACAGACACAATCACAGCAATGGAACCAACGGATTTATATAAATATTTAGGGTATAAGCAACTCAAAGGACTAAATCATTCAGCAATTAAATACACATTAAACTCAGAATACAAAAGAAGAGTGGTCGCAGTATGTAAAACCCAACTCTCCGGAAAACATTTAATTAAAGCGTTGAACACATACGCAATCCCGATACTAACATACTCATTTGGAGTGATCAAATGGTCCAAAACTGACATACAACAAATAGAGAGAACAACACGCACCACACTCACTAAACACAATAACCTACACCCTAAATCTGCAATAGAAAGACTGACCATCAAACGGCAATACGGAGGGAGAGGCCTTATAGATGTCCATCATCTTTGGCAGAAACAGATAGCCAAACTAAGAACATTCTTCCATTATAAATCACACACAAGCAACATTCATAAAGCCGTAGTTATAAACGACATCAGCTACACCCCACTTAACCTACACGAACAGATAGATACACAACACACTAGTAATGAAGATCCACATAAGCAAAAGATAGAAGACTGGAAAAAGAAAGTATTGCATGGACGGCATCCCCATGACCTAGAACAATCTCATGTAGATACAATAGCATCAAATAAATGGCTTAAAATTGGTAACTTATTTCCGGAAACCGAGGGTTTTATTATTGCAATACAGGATCAAATCATAAATACTAAAAACTACAGGAAATTCATTATAAAAGACCCCACAATAACAAACGATAAATGTCGCAAATGTCACAGCCAACCAGAGACCATACAACATATAACAGGGACATGCACAACACTCACGCAAACAGACTATACACACAGACACAATCAGGTAGCAAACGTCATCCATCAAAAACTAGCACTGAAATATAAACTCATACAAGACACAAACACTCCCTATTATAAGTACATACCACAAACAGTTTTAGAAAATACCACACACAAACTCTACTACGATCGTGCCATACTAACCGACAGAACCGTTCACTATAATAGACCAGATATAACCCTTCAAGATAAAGTTAATAAAGTCACATACCTCATAGATATTGCAGTCCCCAATACACATAATTTACAAAAAACAATAGGAGAGAAAATTAGTAAATATGCTGAATTGAAAGAAGAAGTGACCAGAATTTGGAGACAGGAAAAAGTCTATGTAGTACCCATTGTTGTCTCCACGACGGGTGTTATACCCAATCACCTCCACCACAGCCTCAAACTAATAGACCTAAAAGACTCAATTTACATAACACTGCAAAAAGCCGCCATTTTAAACACCTGCAGAATAGTTAGAAAGTTCATGCAAATTGAGGAAAATGAAATCAATACAAACACTTCCTAAAAAAAAAAAAAAAACCACCTACACACACACACACGCTACTTTGACTTGGCCTGGCCCGTTAATTTAGCTTAAACTAGCCAAAGAGCTAAGAAACAAAATTTGTTTACCAAAAATAATAATAACCCCACCGCCGTATCTCCACGTTGACGTCGTGGTGGGGCTTGCGTGCTCCGAACTCTAGGTCTGTGCCAGTAGAGTTTACTTTGCCGGAACAGGTCTAGGATGAGGAGCCAGACGAAGAGAGATACAAAAACCCGCAGGGCAGCATGTGGCGAGCTGTTGGGCAGTAGCGACCCCACGGACCCTACCTCCCGGGAGAAGTCTTGTTCCTCACCTCTGGCTTGCCTTTATTGGCCGGCTGGAGTGAACACTGACGAGGAACAGAGCTCCCACCTCATTCTTGCCTTGATTGGCCGGCTTGAGTGGAGATTCGCTAGAGCAAATGTGCTCGGAGGAAGGAAGTATTCCAGTAAGATGCTGGTAGGGATCTTGACCGTACTTCCGGGATTGTCCTGATAGCCGTGGAATACCTCTCCACTCCTCTCAAGCACCTCAGGAAGTGTTGCCCCCTTGTCGCTACGTCACTATGTGCTAGCGACCGTTTTCGGGGGCCCATTATTGAGTGTGCAAGTCACCCCCTGCCATTTTTATCCGTGTATATATAAAACATTGATCAGGCAGGGGCCATAGTCCTTCCATAGATCCAGGTTACCAGTCCACTTTAGCCACCCAAACCCATAGTTCACTATCATTGTTTTGTTTCCATATCCTGCAATAGTCCTACACCACCCGGGGGTTATCCTTGGGTGCCCTTGCATAGTGCGGACAGGGATAATCGTCGGCTAGTGCCCCATTTCATTATGGATGTCTAACGGGCCTCTGCGAGTTGGCTTCGGCCCCTCGTACGCCTTCCAAAGGTCCGGGACCCCAGGGTCCCGAGATATGTTAAAGACATTTTAATAATAATAATAAAATTTATTCAAGTAAAACAATAAGGTAAAATTATGATTAACATTAATTACAAACGAGGTAACTTTAATTCTAGCTGTAATATAGACCTGCCTGATCTAGGTTTGTGAGAACCTGTGTTTCAGGCCATCAATTTACATCAAACATTTTAAAAGAAGACAATAATTTTATAAGAAGCTAAATAAAAATAAGACATAATATTTTCAATGACTGAAATAGTAACTGTTTCGGTACATTTTTTTAAAACTAGATTAAGTAAGATATATTATTTTTAAATAAATTAACGAATAGTATTAAAGTAAATAAAGTGGAGACTATTATTAATTAGGTAAAGGAAGAGACTTATATTAGAGTAAGTGAATGGAATTTTTATTTTAATATTTCTAGTAGTTTTTCCGTGTCTGCATAATTGAGTTTTGCCAAATATTCCTGTACTAGTAAGTTACACCCATTATAGCTTAAACTATAAATCTTTAGCACTCTGTTAAATTGGTTATACAAGTAGGGTCCCAAAAATAAATAAAATCGACGAGCAAAAGCATGTTTAGTCTGAGTGTTAGCACAAACCAAATCTTTTCTTCTCCTGTCTGAAGGTACTGGGTTAAAATAAAGTTCAGTGTGTTGGAATAGAACTACATTCAAAACAAATAACTGACGTACTGTTAGCACCTTACATGCCATATAAAGCTGGTGTGTTGGAAATCTAAATGGACGAAAAGTAGCAACCTTTAAAACTGCTCTTTGGGCGCGTTCTAGGTGCAGTAAAATTGATTTTGCGGCACCACCCCAGGACGTTATGCAGTAGGTAATAATAGATTGACACAGAGCCAAATAAACCTGTCTAATTAATTGAAAGTCGGCAATGTTACGTAAATTTTTGAAAATGTACATTAGTTTACGCACTCTGTTGCATAATAAATCGATGTGTTTGCGGAAATTCAGGTTTGTGTCAATCGTGACGCCTAGATATTTGATATGGTCGGTTTTAGCTAAAGTGGGACAAGTACACGCAATGTCAGCATAATGAAAATCACAATTGTTATGCGCTTGAATGTTAGGATTAGTAAGCGTTGGATTAGTATTTCTCATTGTAAATAATAGGTACTTGGTTTTATCTGTATTTAATGTTAAGAGATTTTTATGAAGCCAATTTGACACGGTAGTAAAACCATTCTGTGCTACTTCATAGACCTCGGCCTTTGATTTAGCAGCAAACAGTAGAGCAGTGTCATCCGCATACGACATAATTACCCCCTTTTGGAGTGTTAAATTGCACAGGTCATTTATATAAATTAAAAACAAAGTAGGACCCAAAATACTGCCTTGCTGGATTCCGTAACAGCTATTCCTAAGTTCAGAACTCATGCACTGACCTATTTTTACACACTGATGGCGGTGGCTAAGGTAATCAGATAATAGTTGGAATTGAATTCCCCGTATTCCCAGCATTTCCAGCTTGTTCAATAGCAAAGTACAAGAAATTGTGTCAAAAGCCTTGGCAAGGTCTAAAAATATCCCTATCGTGTGCATGCCGTTATCCAGGTTTGTGCTTATAAAATTTGTCAGTTGGTGTACAGCTTGGCTTGTTGATCTTTTGGGCCTAAAACCAAATTGATGATCAGAAAGTAATTTATTACTTTCGAGATATTTTACTAATCTACTGTTAATAATTTTTTCCCATATCTTTGAGAGGCCTGTTAAAACTGAAATTGGCCTGTAGTTATTTACACAATTTTTGTCTCCGGCTTTAAACACAGGGGTGACTACGGCTTTTTTAAGTAATTTAGGAAATACTCCTTTTGTTAGACATAACTGAAAAATGTGAGTCAACGGAGGGGCAATGATGTATTTAAATCTTTTGAGTATGCTATTAGGTATGTCGTCGCAACCTACGGCACAAATTTCCTTTAATCCATCTATTATACTTACTACCTCATTAACATCAGTATCTAATAAGACAAAAGAGTTACGAGTTACAATACCAACTGTCTACTGCAGCTGCCATTTGACATGCCACCAACGCAATAGTAATCAAAATCGGTTGAACGGACTGCAAAAATGGCTTATTAATTTATGTGTCTAATCTTATTTCAAATGGAGTATAAGTTGTTCATGGCCGACCCCTTAAGAGGATTCCCATGAATTAATTTTCACCCTGAATAAATAAAGACATCCGAACCCATATTTTGTAAAGCCAGAAAATTTATTTAAAAATAATCTCAAAACTCGTAAACGCAGCAACACCCTACAAACTATTAGTCGCAGATGTGTCGGCAGGCGGGATATCACACGGAGTTCCCTAATTAAGGAAGTTTGATCAAAATATCGGGCCTGTGCCATGCCGTAACTTGTTACTATGCAAACGAATGCCATTACCTTAAAATAATAGTTTGATTTAGGATTTATTATGAAGTTTTGGATTTGTGAAAAGTTTCGTGTTGTTTTTGTTTCTAAATATTTTTTTATTTTTACCCGACTCGGGCGAAGCAGAAAGGAGGGTTATAATTTTGACCGGTATGTATGTATGTAAGTCAATCAACTAAAAAGGTATAAACAAGACATCACAGACAGACAAATTAAAAATCTTATCGAACAGATTGCGTGTGACTCCGGATTTTTTAATTTCTCTGTCTTTGATGTCTTGTTTATTTATACCTTTTTAGTTGATTGAGTTTTTTGTCGTAGTTGGGTTTTAGTTTTTATTACTTTATTTTTTTTATGTATACGAGAAGAGCCAGCGGCAGTGTTATAAATTAAATCAATTTTTTTTCTATAAATAAACTCGAATCACGCCTTCTTTCCATGAGAGATAGGCAGACACTACAGAACGCCACCTGCTACCAGTGGTATAATATACTGATGGTTTGCCAGTGCGGGGCCAGCTGCCCAGAGTTATACGATGTTTAAATAATGCACACTAGTTTTGGTGCATGTTGGTAACCTGTATTCAATTGTTATCTTCAAAATCGCTTAAATTGACCACTGAGGGGCAATATCCGTTATTGTGGACTACTAGCTTCCTGAGGAGCTCGTGGCTACGTAATAACAGCCGCACGGGTCGATCCTCGGGTCGACCTCAGGTTAAGCTACGCTTGCCGGGGTTGGACCGTGGATGGGTGACCATCTTTACATATCGAGACTCCTCCGTGCCTCGGAAAGCACGTTAAGCCGTTGGTCCCGGCTGTCATTTGTGGATCTTTGACAGTCGTTACGGGTCGTCAGAAGCCCGAAAGTCTGACAACCAGTCTTACCAAGGGGTATCGTATTACCCGGTTACTGGGTTGTGGAGGTCAGATAGGCAGTCGCTTCATGTAAAATACTGGTATTCAGCTGCATCCGGTTAGACTGGAAGCCGACCCCAACGTAGTTGGGAAAAGGCTAGGCAGATGAGATGTGGACTACTAGCTACCGCACGCGGCTTCACCCGCGTGGTATGTCGATAAAAAGTAGCCTATGTTCTTTCTCAGGCTCTAGACTATCTCCTGCCAGGGTTGCGGGAAAGTCCGAAAGGGATACCGGGACCTTGGCAACAGGCAAATGAAGGAACACGGGTGGGTTTTAGTCAGTAAAAGTCTGACACGCCCTTCCGCTCCGCCCAGAGCGGGAGAAGTCATTGGATGATTTCCCACCCTCAAAAAAAAAAAAAAAAAAAAAAGGCTCTAGACTATCTATGTACCAAACATTTAAATCGTTTCAGTCCTTTTGGCGTGAAAGCGCGACAGACAGACAGAGATAGTTTCGCATTTATAATATTAGTAAGGATTAATTATTGGTGTAGACATGGGTTTTTAAGAAATTCTTCGGTTCTTTTTATCATTATCTTTACAGTAATATGGTCATTATGAGCATCGTAGTGAATACCAGCCTTGTCAATATCGTTAGAACATTTATCTTCAGTATTATTAAACTCAATAGGATCATTTTTATATTTTTGTTGTTGTAATAAACGATTTCATTTCATTTTCATGAGCATTATCATCCTTCGCTTAGTTTAAGGTGGGTTTACTGCCTCCGGATAAGTTTTGCGGTAATTTATTTGGCAGATAATTATAATTAACTTACTTATCCTACTAATATTATAAATGTGAAAGTTTGTGTGTTTGTGTGTTTGTGTGTTTGTGGGTTTGTGTGTTTGGATGTTTGTTACTCAATCACGCAAAAACGGCTGAACGGATTTTGATGAAATTTGGCAAAAAGATAGTTTATAACCTGGATTAACACATAGGATACTTTTCATCCCGGTAGTAGGTTCCCATGGGTTAATTTTAGACATCTACACGGGCGAAGCCGCTGACAAAAGTTCGTTTCATATAAATCTGTCCGACTTGGTTAATGATTCAGTACCTTTATAGATAGAAAAGACCCTTAAGGAAAACCAGGAAGACCGACAGGTATTCAATCAAGTCATATTTCCCCGGTCTTCTTACTTCGAATACTAAAAGATTTATTTTCAGCACATCGAACACACATAATAGTCTTACATACTATGCCTCAGTAATAATTCAGTAATATGAATTAGAACTTGAAACAAAACATACCTATATACAAAGTCGAGTCATTAGAATTGACATTGCAAAGTCAAAGTTTATTTTATTTTAATGATGAATATATACAAGGCAAGGGTGACTGAGATATCAACGCACAGCCTAAACCGCTGGTCCTAGAGACATGAAATTTGGAGGGTCTGTTCTTCATGAAGAGTAAGGTTCCACTAAGAAACGATTTTTCGAAATTCCACCGCTAAGAGGGTGAAACCGGGGGATTTAATTAATATTAAAAATCTTATTCTTTGCGTTAATAGACTTGAAACTTGGCACGAATACTTATCTAAGTAAATTACAAAGTGTGTCATTTTTAGTTTTTATAAACTACCCCCTAAACGAAGATTGGGGGGTGCCAAAGTTTGTATAGAAGAATTTTAACGTGTTGTCCGATTAACTCGAAAGTCAGTATTTATACTTAAAACCAAAAATAAAGAATGACGTGTATTCAGGTTTTTCAAAAATTTACCTCTAACGGGGTGAAAATGGGTAGTCTACGTCACAGCTCAAACCACTAAACGGATTGGGCTTATATTTGGCACACAGATAGTTATTAGGACCTAGGCGTGCACTAACAAGGGTTTTTCGAAATTCGACCTTTAAAGGGGTGAAAAGGGGGATTTCGTTTGTGTGATAAATATTATTCCTTGAGTTAATAGACTTGAAACTTGGCACGAATACTTATCGAAGTAAATTATAAAGTTTGTCATTTTTTTTTTCTAAACTACCCCCTAAAAGGGGGATTGGGGGCTGTCAAATTTTGTATAGAAGAATTTTAACGTGCTGTCCGATTAACTCGAAACTCAGTATTTATACTTAAAACGAAAAATGAAGAATAATGTGTATCAGGGTTTTTTTAAATGGGTAGTCTACGTCACAGCTCAAACCACTAAACGGATTGGGCTGAAATTTGGCACACAGATAGTTATTAGGACGTAGGAATCCACTAAGAAAGGGTTTTTGGAAAGTCGCCCTTATTCCTTTAGTTATTAAACATGAAACTTGGCAATACTTGCCACATTAAATAATAAAGATTGTCACTTTTAGTTTTTTAAGTAATCCTTCACATAGACGAATAACGGGGTGGCAAAGTAAGTAAGTAAAAATTTTACGCGCTGTCGGATTAACACAAAACTCGGTACGGTAGGTACTAATACTTAAAACAAAAAAATGTAAAGTACGTGTTTCAGGGCTTTGTAAGTTAATAACTGACTTAACTTGAATAATACCTTCATTATGTAATGATACAATAATATTTAAACCACCGACTACATAATTATTATCATTATGTTGTAGCAGCCCGCAGACATGTTTTTCATCAAAAAAAAAACGGAAATATTGCCCGTGTTGCGAAAAATGGGATACATAATAAAATAGTAACTAAGTCAAAACTGTACATCAAATACTTTGAAAATAAGTAATTAGTACGAGGTGTGGGAATGAGTCTGATGCCGAAAATATATTTTTAAGTATTTTTGTCCGTTTGTCTGTTTATTTGGATGTTTGTTCTGGATTAGCGCAAAAACGGCCCAACGTATATGGATGAAAGGCACACAGATAGTTTATAACCTGCACCCTAATTGCGTAATACACGATCCACAATCTGAATCAGTTTGAAACAAATTTCAAAGCAATTGCTTCGTAAGTTTGAAAAAAAAATCTGCTCCACAACGTAAATAACGCAATGAATGTTGTTAAACTGTTAAAATGAAAGATTAGTCTTAATCGGTTACGAAATTAAGTTACGCAATTAGATAACTAGATTAACACATAGGGTGCTTTCAATCCCGGGCGGTAGTAAGTTCCCGTGGGATATTTTCCGACATCCACGCGGGCGAAGCCGCGGGCAAAAGCTAGTACTACTTATATTATAGCTATCATGATACTACGGAACAGCCCTTAAACTTATTTACTAACTTTATATACCACAATATTATTGATGTCTTGTAAAATTAATTGCAAGAAAAAGTATTCGACTTCAAGATGTTTGAACTCGTTATAAGTAACAATTCGATATGAGAGAGATTTGTTCCACGTAGCGTTCTAGAATGTCAAGTGGCTACTACAGACTCTTAGAGGAAGCAGTCGGTATTGTAGTCTACCGTCTCGAGTAAAGTTCTTATTATACAATCCAGTAACGATTTTAATTAGTTTGAGGAGATATTAAGAAGAAAGAAAGAAAAATAGGTTTAATTGTCACAGCAACACGTGTATAAAAAGTGGTAACAGTAATCAGCAATATTAAATAAAATAAAATAGATCTAAGTAAAAATATGAGATCACGAGTATACAGATAAATAATCGGCAGGTGCACGTCATGACTGTGACAAGAAGGCTTCCACTCAGCATGATGCTGCGCTATGGGGCAGCACAGCACAGATTTTCAGTGGTCACCGAAAAAGAAATGACGCACGGAAATCAAGGCAGGTTCAGACATTTGTACATAATAAATAGTTAAAAAAATAAAATAAACAGTACTTAAAATAGGTATAATACAACTTTAAGCAAAACGAATTATATGAATAAATATTATTAAATAGGTATAATACAACCTTAAGCAAAACGAATTATATGAATAAATATTATTAAACTAGCTTTTGCCCGCGGCTTCGCCTGCGTGGATGTCGGAAAAAATCCCACGGGAACTTACTACCGCCCGGTATTGAAAGCACCCTGTGTGTTAATCCAGTTATGTAATTGCGTAACTTATGTTCGTAACCGATTAAGACTAATCTTTAATTTTGACAGTTCAACAACATTCATTGCGTTATTTACGTTGCGGAGCAGATTTATTTTCAAGCTTATGAAGCAATGGATTAGAAATTTGTTTCAAACTGATTCAGATTGTGGATCGTGTATTACGCAATTAGGGTGCAGGTTATACTCGTAAACTATCTGTGTGCCTTTCATCCATATCCGTTGGGCAGTTTTTCGCCAATCCGGAACACACATCCAAACAAACAGACAAACGGACAAAAATTCTTAAAAACATATTTTCGGCATCAGACTCGTTCCCACACCTCGTAGCAATTACACGGGCAATATTTCCTTTTCTTTACTGATGAAAAACATATCTGCGGGCTGTAACAACATTTATGATAATAATTATGTAGTAGGTGGTTTAAATATTATTGTATCATTACATAATGAAGGTATTATTGAAGTTAAGTCAGATAAAAACTTACAAAACCCCGAAACACGTACTTTTAATTTTTTTGTTTTTGTATTAGTACTTACCGTACCGAGTTTCGAGTTATTCCGACAGCACGTTAAAATGTTTACTTACTTTGCCACCCTGTTATTCGTCTATGTGACGGATTGGTTACAAAACTAAAAGTGACAATCTTTATTATTTGCTATAGCAAGTATTGCCAAGTTTCAAGTTTAATAACTAAAGGAATAAGGGCGAATTTCCAAAAACCCTTTCTTAGTGGATTCCTACGTCCTAATAACTATCTGTGTGCCAAATTTCAGTCCAATCCGTTCAGTGGTTTGAGCTGTGACGTGGACTACCCATTTACACCCCGTTAGGGGTAGATTTGAAAAACTTCGATACACATTATTCTTTATTTTTCGTTTTAAGTTTATGTACTGAGTTTCGAGTTAATTGGACAGTGCGTTAAAATTCTTTTATACAAACTTTGACACCCCCCAATCCTCGTTTAGGCGGTAGTTTATAAAAACTAAAAAAGACAAAATTTATAATTTACTTAGATAAGTATTCGTGCCAATTTTCAAGTCTATTAACTCAAGGAATAAGATTTATCACACAAACGAAATCCACCCTTTTCACCCCTTTAAAGGTCAAATTTCCAAAAACCCTTCTTAGTGCACGCCTGCACGCCTAGGTCGTAATAACTATCTGTGTGCCAAATTTCAGTCCAAATCATTTAGTGGTTTGACGTAGACTACCCATTTTCGCCCCATAAGGGGTAGATTTTTGAAAAACCCTACTGCACATTATTATAAAAACTAAAAATTGCAAACTTTATAATTTACTTAGAAAAGTATTCTTGACAAAATTTCAAGTCTATTAACTCAAGGAATAAAAAAATTAATACAAACGAAATCCCCCCTTTTCATCCCTTTAAAGGTCGAATTTTCCAAAAGCCCTTTCTTAGTGCACGCCTAGGTCCTAATAACTATCTGTGTGCCAAATTTCAGCCCAATCCATTTAGTGGTTTGAGCTGTCACGTAGACTACCCATTTTCACCCCGTTAGTGGTAGATTTTTGAAAAACCCTAATACACATCATTCTTTATTTCTGGTTTTAAATATAAACACTGAGTTTTGAGTTAATCGGACATCACGTTAAAATTCTTCTATACAAACTTTGGCACCCCCCAATCCTCGTTTAGGGGGTAGTTTATAAACATTAAAAATGACAAACTTTATAATATACTTAGATAAGTATTCGTGCCAAAATTTCAAGTCTATTAGCTCAAGGAATAAAAATTTTCATACAAACGAAATCCCCCGGTTTCACCGTCTTAGCGGTGGAATTTCGAAAAATCGTTTCTTAGTGGAAACTTACTCTTCATAAAGAACACACCCTCCAAATTTCATGTCTCTCGAACCAGCGGTTTAGGCTGTGCGTTGGTATCTCAGTCACCCTTGCCTTGTATATAGATTCATTAAAATAAAATAAACTTTGACTTTGTAATGTCAATTCTAATGACTCGACTTTGTGTATAGGTATGTTTTGTTTGAAGTTCTAATTCATATTACTGAGGCATAGTATGTAAGACTATTATGTGTGTTTGAAGTACTGAAAATAAATCTTATAGTATTCGAAGTAAGAAGACCGGGGAAATATGACTTGATTGAATACCTATCGGTCTTCCTGGTTTCCTTAAGGGTCTTTTCTATCTATAAAGGTACTGAATCATTAACCAAGTTGGACAGATTTATATGAAACGAACTTTTGCCAGGCCAGCGGCTTCGCCCGTGTAGATGTCGAAAATTTACCCATGGGAACCAACTACCGGGATAAAAAGTATCCTATGTGTTAATCCAGGTTATAAACTATCTGTTTGCCAAATTTCATCCAAATCCGTTCAGCCGTTTTTGCGTGATTGAGTAACAAACATCCAAACACACAAACACACAAACTCACAAACACACAAACACACAAACTTTCACATTTATAATATTAGTAGGATAGGTAATGTGAAAATTCATCCGCAGGCATCACTGTGCGTGCCTCTTTGAGGAGTGGCTAGAGAGGCGCCACGGCGTCCTCTCCTTCCGCCTGACACAGGTCCTCACCGGACATGGCAGCTTCGGGTGGTTCCTGTGTAGGATTAGGCGGGAGGAAACGCCCGGGTGTCACCACTGTGCGGATCGCCCAGAGGACACGGTGGAGCATACGGTTGAGGTATGCCCTGCTTGGGCGGAGCACCGCCGTGTCCTCGCGGAGGCGATTGGCGGCAATGACCTCTCGCGTCCGGCCTTGGTCCAGGCCATGGTACGGAGCGAGAGGGCATGGGAAGCCGTCACCTCCTTCTGCGAAGCAGTAATGCTCGCGAAGGAGGAGGCGGAACGCGTGAGGGAAAGGCAAAGTTTGCGCCCTCACGCCCCTAACCGCCGCCGTTGGAGACGCCCTGGGCGTCGGGAATCCCAGGCGGATTCCCGGCCACCATAGGCGCGGGCTTGCGGACGGCGAGCAACGGGCAGCTCGCCGTCCGATAAGGACCAGGCCCGGGTCGATGGCGCGTCGTGTTCCACGCGCGCCTCAAAGAGATGTCTGCAAAAATGACGGGGTCCAATAGGACCGATGCCTGCCAGGGTTGCGGGAAAGTCCGAAAGGGATACCGGGACCTTGGCAACAGGTAAATGAAGGAACACGGGTGGGTTTTAGTCAGTAAAAGTCTGACACGCCCTTCCGCTCCGCCCAGAGCGGGAGAAGTCATTGGATGATTTCCCATCCTCAAAAAAAAAAAAAAAAAGGCATCACTGTGCGTACATAAATAATATTTAATATTATTTTATTTTATGAGTCATTGATAAAAAATTATGAATTAAAATTGAATTAGACTATTACCAGGAGTAAAGGAATGATTACTGTATGTTGACTAGTATTACTGTAAATTAGTTGTTGCCCGCGAATTCGTCAGTCTATCCAAACTACGTCAGACACCGTGTATTTTAAACATTTTAGTTTACAGCTCACTGAACCGATTTTCCAAAAACTATTTTCACAAAAAAAACACGCTGGCATGATTCCATTAAATTCAACCACACATTTATGGCTTTATGAAAAAAACGTTAAAAAAATCCATGACAAAAAAATTGTTTGCGCGGTAAAAGAGGGAAAAATATCCGTGGTTTGGTTCATTTTCAGATTAATAACAGATGTTGATACATATACAGAATCCTATGGGAACTGTGTGCGTATTAATTTTCCTGAGTAGTGTGTTAATATGTTTCGGAGTCATTGGATTTTTATGTCATTTATACTCAAGGGTGATGAAGACTTTTAGAGTAATGATTTCCTGTTGTGAAGAAGAAAGTTTCCATCTTCTTTATCTTTGCAAGTCCTTCATCATTATCATCATTCTCTTGCTCTTTTGCCAATTTATTTTGGAGGTCAGCGCAGTACCTCTTCGTCTTCCGATTTATTATCTCTATCAGCCGTCATCGTAGTATTGACCATCTTTTGACTCATGTCATAGCATTACGAGTATTACACGGTCTTAGTCGATTGTTTTATTTACTTTTGTTGTTTTACGTCACAATATAGCTACAATGCCTATAGAGGTACTCTGAAGAAATCTAAAACTTAAAGAGCATTACTTTGGTAAGATCAACGAATCCTTTTATTTTTGTGTTATAAAATAATTGGAGCTACAATCCATTGTCTTCCAATTTCACATGATAATGATAGTAGCATCAATTGTTTAGATACCAAATTATGTTATTATGAAGACAAAACCATTATTGCTACACTTCCTATCACTAAAACATTCAAATCCGACGAACCATCTCCCACAACTTCACCAAAATCCTCAGTCCTAGATTAACCTAGAAACAAGCACCCGTATTGGTGTAACGCCATCTATCGCTAATCGCTAGCCGTTGACAACGTTATTGATGAGCGAGCAATTAATCATGATCACTTGTCCAAAGGGGTTCGGTTTCACTTAGCGCTTGTTTGCTTTTTGCGATTTATTTTGAGGAAGTCTTTTTTGAGTATTGAGCGAAGCTGGTTTTGGGTTTTAGAAATATTAAATCGATAATCAAAATTGGATCTTTACTAAAATACAGATATTTTGGGATAGTTCAAAGATTTAAAAAAAGTTAAAAATTTAGGCCTCCCGGGGTTAAAAACAGGATTGCTTTTAATATAATTAATGTATTTGATAACAAAGAAGTCAAAATCAATATTAGACCAACCTAATAGAACTTTTGATTCGAACTCAAACTCAAAACAGTATAAGTACCTATTTTTCAGTACATTATTTTGTGAACAATGTCAGAAACACACAAAAAACAAAACTGCCTAGATGAAGCAAAAATAATAAACATTATTTACAAAAATGTGGTCTACTCTTATGTAAATATCCCAAACATCAAACTTGTGCGCCATATAAAGAGCAAAATTCATAGCCAACATGAAAGTATATACATAAGTATGACATCGTAAAATCAACCCTACTTGACCCACCTTATATCGTCTAGTTTTATATTATGTTTTATGATATCTCATAGTTTTATGTTTGGGAGCTGGTCTGCATCGGGATGTCACACAGTTTCAAATATATTTTTTTTTTTTAAAACATAAATCATTTATTTGCATAAATAAGATACAGAATGTTGGTAAAATGTACAGAGTTGTTCTCTTATTCTGCCTTTAATTTCGGGGTGCAAATATAGAAAAAAAAAAAATTACAAATATTTTATTTAAATTAATTAATTGTTTGCCATAATCATGCAGTCATAAACAGATAATCCCATTAAAATTGTATTATTAAATAAATGTCAATAACAATAATCAGTAATAATAAAAATGTCAATAATGGCAGAAGTTGGAAGTTGTTATTGCGTTTTGGGAATGTTATTGAGAGACATAAGCATTTTTCATCTAATTACATTGTCAATACCACTTTCGTTGCTAAAAATATTCGTTAATTGGTTCTGGAAAAAAATTGATCCAGCAAGTATTGGTCACACGGTAGTTGGATCTATTTTTTTTCAAGACTTCTAATTGGCAAAGGGTTTTTACCCAGGAACTAGGTAATAAAGGTCAGATGACAGCTGCTTCATGTTTATTCAGCTGCATCCGGTTAGACTAGAATCCAGTGAACGCAAATAGAATCTGATCCCAACATAATTGGAAAAAAAGCAGACGATTTTTTCAGGAATTTTCTAGCGATTTGGGTGGAAGTGCATATTTATTTATTTCTTGTAATGTTTCAATAACCTAATTTTGATGCTCTTGATTTTTTAGCCGTTAGTGGACACCATAATTAATGTCATCTATTAAATTCTATTTATTTTTTTAATACAGAATTAAATACGATGAGAAAAGAGATACCTCCAATATTTTTGGTATTTTAGAAGCTTTTAAAAAATAGCGTCTACCTCAGATTCAATTTCGGAAACACTGCTCTAGCAATAACAGCAATAAAACGATGCAACTCAAACCTGTAATAACGAAACTGAATATTGAAACGATGCAGCTGTGTAGCAGTTTGAAAAATAGCAAAACATTCTGATATTTTATCAGTTTTCTTTTGTGATTTAGACCAACACCCGCCCACTTTTTAAACAACTGAGCTAAATAATATTATGAGCGATAATAACCCAAATTACTCGTTTGGTAGTATACATTATTGAGTTTATTGTTTAAGGACATTGTGTTGTTTTTGATTACTTTAATAATAACATAGAATTCATGCTTTAGCTTTTTGCTGCTAAAGTGAGCACTGAAAAATCTTTTGTAACCCAAATAATGAATGGGGTATTCAAATAAATAAAAACGAAGTGATATACATACCAAAGAAACGTAATATCTAAATAATATTTTTTTCTATAAGCTATGAGAAGCACTGTACCGTTAACACACCAACATTAAAAACTTTGAACTTTGTAAATATCTGCAAGCGTTCTCATGAAGCAACAAAATATATTATTTTGTTGTTTTACGAGAATAAAATAAGACCAGCCCCGAAGATGAACGTTGCCACACCATCCTAAAATTTCCAAAAACTATTCATATTTAGGAACTCATAAAAGTCATTCAACTTTGTAATAGATATTCAGATGGAACCCTAAAAACTTAGACAGGCGGGCCACCACTAAAATACTATACCACACCATCCATCATAAGCTGGACTATCAAACGCGTTAGACGAAACAGTAAATATTAAGACAGAGGTGGGATGAAGGGGTCACGGCGACTGGTCACATCTGCTCTTGAAACTTATATCTAGACGACGTAATGTTTTATTTGACGCAACAGCGGGGAGGGACATAAAGTAAGGAATTGGGTTGCTTGCTACGAGCGTAAATGTATCTAAGTTGGGACCATTTATGACGTAATCTTGGTCAAAAATCGTTCAGTAAAAGAATTTGTTGTACAAAATCTGATAGCTGCAATTGCATGTTAATGTTTATCACTCTGTTAATCAAATATTGAATCGCAAATGCATTAACACCATTCCATTCTTAAAACAAATTCATTTTTATTTTGGTTAGAAAAAGTATAAACATGAAATATCTAACGTAATTGAAAAAGTTATAGATACACGTGCGTACATACGCTATACGTTTAATTAAATAAGTTATTTTTTGTGACATTAGAAATAGGTTGAAAAAGACGAGTATTAGCGAAAAATAAATTTGTAGAAACATCTAATGAGAGTTATTCACACTTCTCTCAATAACTTTTTCGAGATTACATGATTTTCCCTTCATCCCATAATTACGAGAAATGGCTCAAATATATTTTCCTTTGTGCCAAAGAACTTCGCAGAATAATCTTCATGTCGTAACTTCTAAGCTAAGAATATATTCCTAGATTTTTTTCCATCAGAGTAAAAAGTCCTGTTGCCATTAACTCAAGTTACATCAAGTGTTGAACCAACTTACCGTGATGTCTTGCGAAAGCGACCCTTAAGTGCGTGTTAAGTATTACTTTAGAAGCTTAGACGTGCTCAAACTTTTTCAAGTACAAGATTTTTTACTGTTACATTTGTTTACTGTGATATTCAATGCTATATTGCAAAAAAGCTTTACGGATTTTCATATAAATGACGGCTTAATATTTTGGGTATTTTTGGGTTTTGGAGACAATGGAATTTGCAGCTGCGTCATCTCTTAATCCTCGAATTTTGAAAGTGAAGTGTTGGGGACTTAAATACTTGATGTTCCATCGTCCAGTAAAGTGGTATTATCGCTGTTTATAACTCTCTATAAGAGATCTTGGAGAGGTATTAAGGGAATCATCAAAGTAAGGATTTCGATATTTAGCGGTTTAAGCTCACCTGAGTGTCTTCGTTGACAAGAATCTAACTTTATGAGAAAACTAGCTTTTGCCCGCGGCTTCGCCCGCGTGGATGTCGGAAAATATCCCACGGGAACTTACTACCGCCCGGGATTGAAAGCACCCTATGTGTTAATCTAGTTATCTAATTGCGTAACTTAATTTCGTAACCGATTAAGACTAATCTTTCATTTTAACAGTTTAACAACATTCATTGCGTTATTTACGTTGTGGAGCAGATTTTTTTTTCAAACTTACGAAGCAATTGCTTTGAAATTTGTTTCAAACTGATTCAGATTGTGGATCGTGTATTACGCAATTAGGGTGCAGGTTATAAACTATCTGTGTGCCTTTCATCCATATACGTTGGGCCGTTTTTGCGCTAATCCAGAACAAACATCCAAATAAACAGACAAACGGACAAAAATACTTAAAAATATATTTTCGGCATCAGACTCATTCCCACACCTCGTACTAATTACTTATTTTCAAAGTATTTGATGTACAGTTTTGACTTAGTTACTATTTTATTATGTATCCCATTTTTCGCAACACGGGCAATATTTCCGTTTTTTTTTTGATGAAAAACATGTCTGCGGGCTGCTACAACATAATGATAATAATTATGTAGTCGGTGGTTTAAATATTATTGTATCATTACATAATGAAGGTATTATTCAAGTTAAGTCAGTTATTAACTTACAAAGCCCTGAAACACGTACTTTACATTTTTTTGTTTTAAGTATTAGTACCTACCGTACCGAGTTTTGTGTTAATCCGACAGCGCGTAAAATTTTTACTTACTTACTTTGCCACCCCGTTATTCGTCTATGTGAAGGATTACTTAAAAAACTAAAAGTGACAATCTTTATTATTTAATGTGGCAAGTATTGCCAAGTTTCATGTTTAATAACTAAAGGAATAAGGGCGACTTTCCAAAAACCCTTTCTTAGTGGATTCCTACGTCCTAATAACTATCTGTGTGCCAAATTTCAGCCCAATCCGTTTAGTGGTTTGAGCTGTGACGTAGACTACCCATTTAAAAAAACCCTGATACACATTATTCTTCATTTTTCGTTTTAAGTATAAATACTGAGTTTCGAGTTAATCGGACAGCACGTTAAAATTCTTCTATACAAAATTTGACAGCCCCCAATCCCCCTTTTAGGGGGTAGTTTAGAAAAAAAAAAATGACAAACTTTATAATTTACTTCGATAAGTATTCGTGCCAAGTTTCAAGTCTATTAACTCAAGGAATAATATTTATCACACAAACGAAATCCCCCTTTTCACCCCTTTAAAGGTCGAATTTCGAAAAACCCTTGTTAGTGCACGCCTAGGTCCTAATAACTGTAACGCTTGGGAGCGTTATCTAGGTGTGAGGGTGTGTGTGAGGTGGCAAATCCAAAGACGGCGAGGGTTCCAAGGGGGTTTATTATAATATTTAATTTATAAGAGACGCGTACACTGTTCGGTAGCTAAGCTAGACTCTTCCGTCAAAACAAAATGCATTCCAACATATTTTAATCTGAATTATTCGAACGTTCGAAACACAGGGCTGCCCTCTAGCCAGCCTGTACCATGCGAGGTTGCGCCTCGCATCCGAACTCCTTACATGAGCTACGCCCACCCTTGAATAAAAGGATTGGCGTAGTCTGAAAAACAAGACTTTTATTCATAACGTTCAAACAATCAGGCCCTTCCTACCTACGCCTATCAGAAAAATTACCTAACGCCAGGAAAAAACACACGGGTGAGGTCTTTCTTTTGCAGAAGAAGGCTTAACTCAGGACGAACGATAAACACCCCGACGCGTGCCAATTAAATTGAAAGTTAACATGTGCCATAATGCACCCATAATAGCAAACGTCGTCATGTTTAAACCTCGTCATACCAAAACTGGCGAAAAAGATATGACGAAGCCTCAAGAAGGATACACGATGTGATAATTCACATCTACCCGGAAGGGGTTTATAAAAACATGAAAACAACATCAAAAACTTTTAAACCATCAGACGCAAATGAGCCCAAGGGAATGAAAGGTTCAGATGAATGCCTTCAACAAATTAAATTAAATTCATGCTCGCACTCCAGAGAGACAAAAATATAAAAACCATACTATAACCCATTAACATGTTAAAAACTAAATTATGGGCCCTTAACCAAAAGTTGTACCATGAGTATTTATCAAATATCCCCCGCGAAGGAGCTACGCCTATAAACGGAGTTGGTAACAACACGACAGCTACTCGGACAGAGTGCCATCCCCCCCTTTCTATGAGAGACCCTGGTTGGTTTACCCCTTAAATTCTCTGGAATACATTCATGCTACAATAGCCTAACGAAGATTTTTGAAGACGAAGGCATTTGTTCATTCCGTCAAGCCTCGCGGCGAAGTGGGAAGTGTCTCCACAACCGCTCCGAAGCGGCGTGCAGGCGACGCCCCATTCGCACCCGGCCGGCGGCCGCGTCCGATGTTCGTTTTCCGCAATATGAAATAAACACAAATAAAAATCCATTAATATTACACCATATTCATCACAAATCTTTACGATGTTTACATCAATGTGTCACTGACATGACAATTAAATTAAATGACATTAAAAAAAAGACAACTAATTACATCCTACTAAGAAAAGGTTTTAATAAAAAAACATGTACAAAATCCCTGAACTGCCTATTATTTTATTTCGAAAAATTTGTATTTTAAAAATGAAAACTTTTTTATAAAATTCCGATTGTATTTGAACCTTCTTTTAAATTTAAACATATTCGGTTCAAAGTTTTTAAATTTAGACTTTTTATTACGTGAAGCCTTTTCCTTGAATGGTGCTTTTATAAAATTGTTTATAGCACGCTTTTGATATACTGTGAAATTAACACAATAGAATATAAAAGATAAAAACAAAAATAGAAAATTTACTTCTAAGGGGGACCTAAAAAAATAAATGTTATTATATGTCACATTAACATTAAAATTATAATCTATAGCTTCGCTAGCTTGTAGTTTACTAATACATTCGTCCAGCACGACTACTAACTTAATATCAATCTCTTGGTCTTCGACCAGACATGACTCTACATCATTTTTAACTAAAACTTCATCACCATCAATATCTCAATCGACACTCGTCTCAAAAAGTTCGACTGGAGATAAAGATAACTGCTCAACCTCCTTTATCTCGGTTGGTAACGAGAACTGATCATTCTCCTTTGTTTCCGAGAAATGTTTACAAAAATCATTTTCACTAATTTGATCTACGATGATGTTATTATTATTAGTTTCATCGCCGTGATCATCATTTTCCTCTGTCCAGGACATATTCTGAACGTCTGAAACAATGCTGAAAAAAGTAATAAATGGACTGGACTGACCCGATTCATCCAATTTTTCCTCGTGTTCATCCGTGAACACATTAATCGGCTCGTCCTCATCGTGCGCCAGGCTGCGCTCGTCATCATCAACGTCTCTGCTCTCCCGGCAGCTTTGCTCAACATCAACATCAACATCTAGCGGGTCATCCTGTCTTCCGCTAGAAAATAAATCAGCATGAACATCTACACTCGCCACATTTTGCTGTCCGCCTTCATCAGACAATACTTGTGCAATCTCCTCTACTTGCACCTTATGAAAATCTCTGTGGCACTTGCACGGGAACTCTGCCCATAGCGCGTCACACATCGACTCGAAGCTCATACCCTCGTGGTATGTATAGTTATGGAAATGTTTCGTGGGACCCACAAAATATGCACTAATAATCAGCGCCCAATCGCTCTCTCGCCATTCGTAGTAGATGGCCAAGGTTTTAAATTCATTTATAAAATGTTCTAGGCATTTGCCATCTATGCCAGAGAAGTATTCCATCTCGCACTTTAAAAAAAATTTGTCAAACACTACTTAGCTTTATTCCGGCGTCGCGTCGCCGTGGCGTCTTCTTCACTATTCTTGCGCACCTTTCAGCCGTTTGATCACCCTCACAATTTTTTTAATTTTACGAACTTTTACTTTTTTATGTTGAAATCTCGCAGGCTACCCGGCGCCTCCACCACTGTAACGCTTGGGAGCGTTATCTAGGTGTGAGGGTGTGTGTGAGGTGGCAAATCCAAAGACGGCGAGGGTTCCAAGGGGGTTTATTATAATATTTAATTTATAAGAGACGCGTACACTGTTCGGTAGCTAAGCTAGACTCTTCCGTCAAAACAAAATGCATTCCAACATATTTTAATCTGAATTATTCGAACGTTCGAAACACAGGGCTGCCCTCTAGCCAGCCTGTACCATGCGAGGTTGCGCCTCGCATCCGAACTCCTTACATAACTATCTGTGTGCCAAATATAAGCCCAATCCGTTTAGTGGTTTGAGCTGTGACGTAGACTACCCATTTTCACCCCGTTAGAGGTAAATTTTTGAAAAACCTGAATACACGTCATTCTTTATTTTTGGTTTTAAGTATAAATACTGACTTTCGAGTTAATCGGACAACACGTTAAAATTCTTCTATACAAACTTTGGCACCCCCCAATCTTCGTTTAGGGGGTAGTTTATAAAAACTAAAAATGACACACTTTGTAATTTACTTAGATAAGTATTCGTGCCAAGTTTCAAGTCTATTAACGCAAAGAATAAGATTTTTAATATTAATTAAATCCCCCGGTTTCACCCTCTTAGCGGTGGAATTTCGAAAAATCGTTTCTTAGTGGAACCTTACTCTTCATGAAGAACAGACCCTCCAAATTTCATGTCTCTAGGACCAGCGGTTTAGGCTGTGCGTTGATATCTCAGTCACCCTTGCCTTGTATATATTCATCATTAAAATAAAATAAACTTTGACTTTGCAATGTCAATTCTAATGACTCGACTTTGTATATAGGTATGTTTTGTTTCAAGTTCTAATTCATATTACTGAATTATTACTGAGGCATAGTATGTAAGACTATTATGTGTGTTCGATGTGCTGAAAATAAATCTTTTAGTATTCGAAGTAAGAAGACCGGGGAAATATGACTTGATTGAATACCTGTCGGTCTTCCTGGTTTTCCTTAAGGGTCTTTTCTATCTATAAAGGTACTGAATCATTAACCAAGTCGGACAGATTTATATGAAACGAACTTTTGTCAGCGGCTTCGCCCGTGTAGATGTCTAAAATTAACCCATGGGAACCTACTACCGGGATGAAAAGTATCCTATGTGTTAATCCAGGTTATAAACTATCTTTTTGCCAAATTTCATCAAAATCCGTTCAGCCGTTTTTGCGTGATTGAGTAACAAACATCCAAACACACAAACCCACAAACACACAAACACACAAACACACAAACTTTCACATTTATAATATTAGTAGGATAATAAAAATGTGATTTTCTGCAAACTCAGAAATATACAACCATTCGGTGTTATTAAATTAATTTATATAGATCTCAGTCACATAATTATAAGTATCGCCACATGTGATGATAAATACTTCATCACATAACTATTCCCATCTCTGTATCAGAACTCCAATACAATATAACTGTTCAGGTTTCAAATCCCTATTGTTTCGTTTCCAACTACCCGAATATTACCATGTTACCAGCCATTTTCCATTTAACGTTACCTGTATTGTAACAACTTGGTATGGTTAGTGCGATGGACTGAATTCGGTAGTAGTTTAAGCTAAGAACGATCGACATTTTTGATTGTCGAA
Source organism: Lithophane leautieri (assembly GCA_949152455.1). Classification (NCBI taxonomy): domain Eukaryota; kingdom Metazoa; phylum Arthropoda; class Insecta; order Lepidoptera; family Noctuidae; genus Lithophane; species Lithophane leautieri. The sequence continues at coordinate 3,337,056 of OX424482.1, read as the reverse complement.
TTGTGGGGTGAATGGTTACACCCATTATAATTGGTTGCCATGGTGATTGTGAAATTATCTTTATCTATGTGATAGCGATTCTTATTTTCATGCTTGGTGACTATTTCAATAATAGGTTTCTATCCATCATAAAGTTATTACTATCAAATGGTAAACTATATCTTTAATTCCTCACAATGCTTTATGTTTTGGAAGGTAGTCAATCTAACTAGCTGCACATCTATTATTGATTACAAGATTTGCTTGCTGCACATTGATTCGTAGATAAATATTTGGAGCGAGTTGATCTGAGGCATTCGGGTATGTTCGATCCCAATTTTTTTGGGGTCGCTGAATATTTTATTTTTTCCTTGTTGTTCCATTCTTCTTCATTTCTCTATTAGCCTTCATCTCAGTAGTCACCCCCTTTCTAGCCATATCATCTTTTACACAGTCCATCCGTCGTTTCTTTGGGCTTCCCTTACTCTTATAGCTATCGACATTCATACTCAAAACTTTCCACACATTTTCCTGATTCCATATCCATACCATGACAAAAGATTTCCGCACAACTTTTCAGTCACCGGTGCCACTTTCAGACTGCCTCTTAATATGTACTCATTTCTTACTATATCCAACAAATATAGGTACTATTCCTACATATTGCGTGAGTATCTTATTATGAGATAATCAAACAGCGTAGGTATATATCACACGTTTATTGCTGGTTGAAGTATCATAACGATTTACAGCTAAAAATAAAAAAGAATAGTTACGTACGTCTTCTACTCTCAAACAAGAGGAAACATTAAAGATTTAGACCCGAATTGTAAAATATATCGTTTATTCAAAACGTGACTACCGAAATGACGACTAATAGAGAAGTATAGAAGAAAAAACCTACTTTAAAAAAAAACACAAAAAAAGTGAAAAATAGCTTTGATTTCAGAATGTCGGTGTCTTTGCTTTTCAATTTTCGTTTTTTGCCACCGACTTTCGAAATCAAAGTTATTTTTCTCTTTTTAGTGTTTTTTTTTAAGCCGTTTTTTTGTATAAAGTTTTTATTCTTCACTTGGTACCGACCCCAAACAAATTCGAATACCACCACTACCTGCTAAGTAAATGACAGTGACGGAGTCACATAGAACGTCGTCGACATATATTAGTGGGAAAAATACGTAATATTGAAGCTAACTCAAAAACTACGCAAGCAGAGTTAATACAATTTATATGGGACCACCTCGGAAGCATGAACTACCAAACAAAAAAATAATCAACAAAATCAATTTATAATTGGCGGCGTAATCGCGTAACAAACATACAAAAATTGGGATGAGAGCAAAATGATGGTTCAAAATCAAATAAATTTCTTAATTTCCCTTTAAACTTTTTAAACGACAGCCGAGATATTTCAGAAGATAATTTTTTTTTTTTGTTTCAGAATCATCCACTATGGTTGGGAAGGTGTTAATTTTCTTCGCATCGGTATCAGCCCTGAATATTGGTAAGTCACGTACAAGTTTATTAGAACACCTATGAACAAGCTATTAGGAATACAGGCAGCTAAAAATGTATCAAACAGCTACTTTTAAACGATGTTGAGTAGACAATTTCTTTACATCCTTTTGCTGATAAATTTATTACGCAAACAATAAAAAATTAAATTTGGCGGCGTAGTAGAAAGATAAATATTTTTGCTTACACATCAAATTACTTATTCGACTGTATAAAATCCTGTACTGCTGATCTATTCTATAAAAATCTCACCGTAAAAACATAGGTGAAGTGAGCTTGAAGTGAGCTGTCAATAATGTAAATTCTTAGCATCAGGGGGAATGACAGCTCACTTCACCTAGGTTTTCACAGAGAGATTATTACAGAACCGACCGGCTGTACACGAAGGCATAGGGTTTAGCGCAGTGTCTGTGCTATGACTGCTCTGAGTTGCAGATTTGATACCGATTTGCTAGTCATTATTCCAGTCAAAGTAAAATAATTTATTTCAAATAAGTAGGCACTTTGGAACGTCAAAATGTACAAAACTTTAAAATTGATTCTAGTTGCTCATTCCAAAAGATAGTTTTAGAAAGAAAGAAAGAAAGAAAAATAGGTTTATTTGTCACAGCAACACGTGCATAAAAAGTGGTAACAGTAATCAGCAATATTAAATAAAATAAAATAGATCTAAGTTTAAGTTTGTTTAAGTTTGTGTAGTGAAATTTCGTATGGATAAGAATAGGAAAGAAACTGCACCGTTACTCTTTTAAAATGTTTTAGAATATTTTGTATGTATTATTATTGTGAAGACTACGCTCCTAGAATAAAATTACTATAGGTACCACAGTAGATAAAAAGAATTAAAAATGAACTCGAAAACCAGTCTCTACCTTTCTCTTTGTAAACGCACCCTTCATAGGTATCTCTTAAAATATTGCTTAATTAATTATTAATTATGAACCGTTATTTCAATATGAGAAAAAAAAACAAACCTTAACCGCTGAACAAGTTTAGATGAAATTGCACACGGAGAGACCTTGACTTGGATTAAAGAAAGAAAGAAAGAAAATACATTTATATGCGGTAAACATGACGCAAAGAAATAACACAAACACAAAAAAGAACAAGGGGGGGAAAATATACGTCACATCCATGCAAAACGGCCATCGCTCAGCATAATGCTGAGACCCTATGCGAGACAGAGCCTCAGCGTTGGTGTTCAGCGTCAGCCGTTGTTGACATGATGACGTCGACCGTAGCAGTATAGAATGAGCTGTGGGAGGATATTAGGGCATAGGATACTTTTACTTAGGCGGGAGGAAACGCCCGGGTGTCACCACTGTGCGGATCGCCCGGAGGACACGGTGGAGCACACGGTGGAGGTATGCCCTGCTTGGGCGGAGCACCGCCGTGTCCTCGTGGAGGCGATTAGCGGCAATGACCTCTCGCGTCCGGCCCTGGTCCAGGCCATGGTACGGAGCGAGAGGGCATGGGAAGCCGTCACCTTCTGCGAAGCAGTAATGCTCGCGAAGGAGGAGGCGGAACGCGTGAGGGAAAGGCAAAGTTTGCGCCCTCACGCCCCTAACCGCCGCCGTTGGAGACGCCCTGGGCGTCGGGAATCCCAGGCGGATTCCCGGCCACCATAGGCGCGGGCTTGCGGACGGCGAGCAACGGGCAGCTCGCCGTCCGATAAGGACCAGGCCCGGGTCGATGGCGCGTCGTGTTCCACGCGCGCCTCAAAGAGATGTCAGCACAATTGACAGGGTCCGGTAGGACCGATGCCTGCCAGGGTTGCGGGAAAGTCCGAAAGGGATACCGGGACCTTAGCAACAGGCAAATGAAGGAACACGGGTGGGTTTTAGTCAGTAAAAGTCTGACACGCCTTTCCGCTCCGCCCAGAGCGGGAGAAGTCATTGGACGATTTGCCACCCTCAAAAAAAAAAAAAGGATACTTTTACTTTCGGAAGTATGTTCCCGTGAGATAATTTCCGACCTCCACGCGGGCTCCACGAGGGAAAAAGCTAGTCGTCCATTTAAATTGAATCAAACTTTTATTTTTAAAGTCATTTTTCATTATTCTTTCCAACCAGTTTGCCCGAAAAGAAAACAATGAGAATTATTTTCAAAAAACGAATCTGCAACGCCAGTTAACTTTTTACCCCAGAACAATGCGTAGGTAAACATAATACCTATATTTATTCAAAAAATAACTTCCATACGAGCCCGTTCTGGAATGACAGCATTTCAATTTTGCAGCCAGTCCAAAGTTTTAATTATACCACGAAATTAATTCGGGATCAAGTCACGAAAGGCACCAAACACAAATGGGAGCGCCAATCCCATTTGTGTTTGGTGCCTTTCATGAAGCTTAATTTTAAATGTTTTTTCGTGTACGTCATGTGCAAATACACGTACAATTGGTTTAATTTATTTTTTTGTTGCAATTTCCAAATAATCGGTTCTTTATTTCGCTCTTTTGCTTGCTTCGTAAAGTAAATTCTGTGGCAATGGTTTGTAGGATTGGTCCTTAGAGAGCAATTTCTTTTTTACTTTAATTTGCTAGAGATTTATTTGGGTTATCCTAAAACAAATTGATCGCTGATTTTTTATTGATCTGAGTGGTTTCCAGAATAAATGGTGATATAAAATTAGGGGCTTATACCAATAGGATTACAAGTCACTTGTAGCAACATCCTCATTTGTGCTAATAATAATATGGTACATAATATTTGTTTTAATTCGTCTGTCAAGTATGGTGGTTGCTCATCATCTTTTATCATCACACTAATATCGATTGTTGCAATATAGTAGGCACATTTATCATCAGTAATATAATGATGATAATGACAATAAAAAAAAGTTTGCCTCAATAAACATAACTTACAAAAAAAAACACAAAAGCTACATTAAAACACACTGACTGATACGCCACGCTTCCACCACGAAACCGACAAACTTTCTCGCAATCATAACGAACTCAATTAGGCGAAGTAAGAAAGACAAACAATTTTCACTTCCCTCAGCAAAGCGAGAGACAAAAAGGAAAATATGGCGGCTTTAGCTTAAGAATACAAAGGCTTAAACGCTTGTCATCTCTTGCAAATTGTAACAGTTAACCGGGAAGGGCTTTTATGCTTTCTGAGTGATGAGTTAGGAAACGCAGTAAAGAAGATTGTTATGGAATCAAAGCTTAATTTGTAAAAGCGTTCAGTGTTAATTCTCTAATCTCTTATAAATTATGTAGATATTACATAACTAAGTTGTTGGTCTGTGTATTTGCGTAGTAATTCTAAAATGCTTGATGAATATGTGATTTTGGCTCATCGTTTAGAGAGTATGATTTATCTGTATGCTAATTTCAATTGAACACTATTATTAATTCCATCCTAATTCTAATTAATTTTATTTTGTATAATTCTATTTTATTTTGTATAATTGCGAGTAAATTTTGTTCTGTCTTATTTTAATTTCATGATTGTCTAATAATAGCCTATAACTTGTATGTTTGGTGTCTTATACTGTTAGTGCAAGTTGGTGATTAATAAATAAATAAATAAAAATTAAAGGTTTTGATATAAAAAACAAACAGGCTAAAGTTTAGATATATGCCACCTCGTTAAGAAGAAGGGTGGGGGAGAGGGGGGCAGGTTAGTAAACCCTACAGCGATCCCCTCCCTAGCTGGTATAGTAGAATGTTTTGGAAGTTACCTTACAAGAAAAAGCGTTTCCAGCAAAAAAAAAAATGTGGATGGTTCAGGAGACACTCCAGAAACCCCAAATAACCTCACATTCTTTCTAGCGAGGCGGCCCGTTTATAAACCCAACCCCATCTTATCCCCTTTATGGTGGTTTTAAATTTCTTTTGTTCAACTCATAATTACAAATTTTCCCGTTCAGAAGAGAGAGAAAAAGAGGTGTCTTCTTAACGGCGGTATTTTATTGTTCACTTTATGAAAATGTCTTAACTTTTATACTCTTAACTCAGTTCACTAGTTAACTTTCACAACAATTATTTATGGAAAACACCAATACCTAAATACCACTACTATAAAATGATGATGAGCGTCCAATCCGCTCCGATGCAATTGTATCAAAACTGATCAATTTAAATTGCATTGAAATCGAGAATTCCCATTTCAGAATTCAATTTTGAATTATATTAGGTGCCAATTAATTGTAATTTCGATGAAAAATATACTTACCTACAACACTTTTGATTATTACCTACCGGAATTCATCACATCACACTGGTACCTACCTACTGACCTTAGTAAAAACTGATAACATGGTACAAGGGCAGAAAAATGGTGAAGGTGATATTTTCTTTCGTTATTCTTCTTCTACTTTTATCACATCAGTATCTACAGCTAGGTATATGAATAAAACTTATCGAGTAATGCCGCAGTAAAAAAAATGGCAAGTCAGCAAGATGGTAGCAGGGCTGGCTGTCCAGAGTCCACCTTCTTCCGTGCGTAAAAGGCATGGTATTTTTTTAATGGTAACGAAATAAACGGACCAATAAAAGTATTTTTAACGCAACTGTGGACAAATACCAGGATACTAATTTTCTACGTATCCGATAGGCCAGTTTTTGCGTGAATATATAAAATGAAAAATGTTTATTAATAAAATAAAATTGTTCTTTATGTACCTACATATTTTGGATAGCATTTATTTCGGAGAAATCAGATTATGTTTTTAATGTTACATCCTTCTTTATGCACATATTTTGATAGCGTTTATTCCAGATAATTAAATATTTTTTGGGTATTACGTCACTGCAGCAAAAGGGTTTATCATTCCACACTTAATGAATGCATTAAGCCATGCTTATTCCATGCATTACAAAACTGTACAGATTTTTTTCTTTTCTAAGTTCTTGCAACTTTTTTCCAGAACTTTAATTAGAGCCACTATACTATAGATACCTACTAAATAATGTTTGTACACACACAAACATTATTTTTCGAAACAAAATTCTTTATCACAAATTGAATTTGGATTTCAATTTAGGGCCGTCGAGACAACAATTATAGCTGATTTATTGCGAGCGTCACAAATTGTTAACAAAGTAAGAGAAAATGTGAAAAAAAAAGTTGAAGATAGGTACTTATTACCTACTTATTTGAAGATGAAAAATAAATAGAAGCCGAAAAAAAAACTCCTAGTCCGAATAGAATTCATTATTATTGTGAAAGTAAAACTAGATACTAAGTATAATATTTATGAGGAATACTAATTTTATAGAGAATCTTAATGATAGCCAAACAACTAAAATCATCCATTTCCATCTTAGTAAAAAGACTATGTTGGATGGGTCAAAAGTCAAAAAGCCAGAACCGAAAAGCCGAAATAAACAAAAATAAGAACAAAATAAAAAAAATCTTTTCAGCCTTTTGGCAACTACGATGGCACAGACAGACACACAGATACACACGTTAAACTTATAACACCCCTCTTTTTCCGTCAGGGGTTACAAACAACTTAAAACAAACACAAATCGACCTCCAATTACCAGAGCATAATTTGCCAACTAAACAAATTGTAATCAGCATAATGATGGAGAGAGCTACGTCAAAACGAGAAAAAAAAATCATTACTTTTTTTTTACTAAACAAAAAACCCGGCTTTGTTTACAACGATACTCATAAACGCATCGGTCTGTACAAATTTTAATGAGTCCACCACTACATTTTGCTGTATGTATTTTTTTCGTACAATATTATCATTGCAATGGTGAAGTGGAGAATATTGCAATATTTTGGTTTTAACCCTTTGATGTGCGCGTTTGTTGGAGTCGCGGGATTAATGAATCCCTTGAAGTTCTTTGGGTTATGTGAGTTGAGCTCGTGGCTAAGTAATAATAGCCGCACGGGTCGATCCATCAGGTTAAGCTACGTTAGCCGGGGTTGGTCCATGGATGGGTGACCATCTTTACATATCGAGACTCCTCCGTGCCTCGGAAAGCACGTTAAGCCTTTGGTCCCGGCTGTCATTCGTGGATCTTTGACAGTCGTCACGGGTCGTCAGAAGCCCGAAAGTCTGACAACCAGTCTTACCAAGGGGTATCGTATTACCCAGTTACTGGATTGTGGAGGTCAGATAGGCAGCCGCTCCATGTAAAATACTGGTATTCAGCTGCATCCGGTTAGACTGGCAGCCGACCCCTACATAGTTGGGAAAAGGCTTGGTAGATGATGATGTGAATTGAGTTTTAATGACTGGTGTTGATTTTTCCGAGCATAGATTTGACTAGAATAATAGTGCTTTTTGCAATCTTTTATTTACACATGTAGTGAGAATGAGATGGTGATGGTGAAGTTTAGAGCAATCAAACTATACTCCATTTGAAATAAGATTAGACATTTAAATAAACCTGTTTTTACAGTCCGTTCAACCGATTTTGACTTCTATTGCGTTGACGGCATGACTAATGGCAGCTGCATTAGACAGTTGTTATTGTGTAACCTTTTTTGCTTTTAATGCCATCCTTATGCCTACGGTATAGAAGTCAAAATCGGTTTAACGGACTGTAAAAAGGTTTGTTTAAATGTCTAATCTTATTTCAAATGGATTACGTGACAAACATGAACGTGTTTTTTTTTGGAAACAGCAGCGATAGGTACACTACGACTGAGGCGGCGAGCCTCCTTGCCGGATTACCGCCATGGGATCTGGAGGCGAAGGTCCTCGCGCACATCTGGGAGTGGCGCGAGGAGGTGAAGCGCCGGGGTGTAACTCCGCTGCCGCGAGAAATCGCGGCACAGCGGACAGAGCTCCGGCAAGATCTCATGGCGGCATGGAGAGTGCGATTGTCGCAACCCAGTGCTGGGCACGCCACAATAGCGGCGATAAGTCCCCTCTTTGAGGAGTGGATAGAGAGGCGCCACGGCGTCCTCACCTTCCGCCTGACACAGGTCCTCACCGGACATGGCAGCTTCGGGAGGTACCTGTGTAGGATTAGGCGGGAGGAAACGCCCGGGTGTCACCACTGTGTGGATCGCCCGGAGGACACGGTGGAGCATACGGTTGAGGTGTGCCCTGCTTGGGCGGAGCACCGCCGTGTCCTCGCGGAGGCGATTGGCGGCGGTGACCTCTCGCGTCCGGCCCTGGTTCAGGCCATGGTACGGAGCGAGAGGGCATGGGAAGCCGTCACCTCCTTCTGCGAAGCAGTAATGCTCGCGAAGGAGGAGGCGGAACGCGTGAGGGAAAGGCAAAGTTTGCGCCCTCACGCCCCTAACCGCCGCCGTTGGAGACGCCCTGGGCGTCGGGAATCCCAGGCGGATTTCCGGCCACCATAGGCGCGGGCTTGCGGACGGCGAGCAACGGGCAGCTCGCCGTCCGATAAGGACCAGGCCCGGGTCGATGGCGCGTCGTGTTCCACGCGCGCCTCAAAGAGATGTCAGCAAAAATGACGGGGTCCAATAGGACCGATGCCTGCCAGGGTTGCGGGAAAGTCCGAAAGGGATACCGGGACCTTGGCAACAGGCATCCGCTCCGCCCAGAGCGGGAGAAGTCATTGGATGATTTCCCACCCTCAAAAAAAAAAAAAAAAAAAAAAAAAAAGGTACACTACGACACAACTTTGATGTAGCATAAATTTGAAAATATGCACTCATTCATTTCAATTTTACGAATGTATTTCGTTATATAACTTTACAAGTTATTACGTTTGCATAAAGATCATTTTCACTTAAAGCAATAATAAAGATTGGAGATGTTGAAGGCGCACTCAATTCGGACGGTGTTCGGTTTTACGAATTTTGCCGATGCTACATCTAAGTTGTGTCGTACTGTACTGCTTTCGACAAAAAAACTTTTTTACAAAAACCTAAACCGACAAAAAAAGAACTGAAAAACGAAAAATAAATAACTTTAATTTCGGAAGTCGGTGTCTTCGCTTTTCAATTTTCGTTTTTTGCCACCGACTTCCGAAATTAAAATTATTTATTTTTCGCTTTTCAGTTCTTTTTTCGTCGGTTAAATTTTTTGTAAAAAACGTTTTTTATTTTTCGCTTTTGAGTTACCATCCACTCCAGGGTACTCCAGGGGGTTACTCCAGGTTAAAGACCTGGAGTTGATGATGAGTGGTTGTGTCATCAGAACTATGTATGTGAGCGAAATTTCAACAGAATCGGTTCACAGTTGAAAATTCAGGTGGTAAAAAATCAATCAACCCAATTTTTTCTACCTTTAGGGGTGGATTATAGTTTCCAATTTTAGATGGGACCAACTTCGAGGTATACCCTTCCCAATAAAAAAAAAAATTTTCAAATTGGACAACTCACTACAAAGTTATGCGTGGACATACATAAAAAAAAAATATATATTTAGTCGGTTAAAAAACTAAATGAATATGAATGACTGATCCCATGAAACGAACAATATAAAACTACGATAACTTAATAAAATACTACGAAACACCAAAACAGAAACAGAATTACTAAAATAACCTATCAAATATTACTGCTTTATACTCAACAAATCTAGCACTTTAGTCAATTGATTTCTATTGACCTTGTGAAAGTTATACCTACAACATAATATACTTCTTACTTGAACCATCGCATTATGCCACTTACGACAACACAATAGAACCAGCAATCTATTTCCAGTCAACACCAAATCCCTCTCTTCTATTCTTCACCCCAATCTCATTAATTAGGTATCTCATACACATATATATGATGTATATCTAGTTATTTATCATAGCAACACGTCATCACATAGAAACTCTTTGTACTTAAACATAATGTCGAAATAATCTTTCCGCAAATCCTTTTGAGGTTCTAAAATTGGTCCTTTATCAAATTCGACTTCGTTAGATCATCAAATTATGAGAGAATTTCTGTCATAACGTTATTATTATTATGGAATTATGTGGAGCATACCACGATGTTGCTTTTATGTTGTATGTTAAAGATTTATTTCAATGGCTTAACCAGTAACCATCCTAACTTAGTAACCATTGGCTTAACCAGTAACCATCCTAACTTAATAACTTAGGTTAATTGGATATTGGATATTGGATGTGCACTCCGGCCGGTTGTTTAGAGGTAACTCACTAATCGTGTGTTCTTGCTATTTATTTCATTTTTCTTACATATAAATTATATTTTTAAATATTAAAATAATTATGTATTAAAATAATAATTATATTTTTAACATTTGGTAATGAGACCGTTACTAAACTATTGTATATTTTATTAAAAAAAGGGTGAAGATTACATAATTTTTTTTTTTAAGAATCTTAATTATCTAGTAATCTACGACTTCGAGGACATTTTAATTAGCTTTGGTGTTTTTTTGAAAAGCGCGCGGCCCGGCCGGTAGCATATGCCTATAAATTATTATTTATAGCTAATATGCTTACGACGGCATGCATTTTTCTGACCATTTTACTTGTCCAGTTGTAGACTGCAATGAGCTGAGCATGAACGTGTTGTCTGACTGTAGTCAGGGAAATTAATAGTTAAGCAAATTGACACTACGAAAACTGTTAAAGTTGTGATTTGATTAATAGACAATTTAATTTGATTGTCTCTCCTTGACAAGTAATATCGCTGATTTTACATACCTAGTCCAATTAGCCTAATTTGACACGTAAATTCCAATAATCATAATACAATGCACCTATGTATACGTAATGAATTATGTTGTATGTAGATTATACTCAATCTGATTGAAGCTCAAACACATTCCATTGATTGTCTATGTCGACTAACTAACTCATATACGGATCGGAATTATGCCGTTTTACCAATAGATTGATCAAAAAGTTTTTAACCGACTTCTAAAAGGAGGTCGTTATCAATTCGGATGTTTATATATTTATATCTACACCCATGCTATAAATCCTCTATAAAAGTTTCTGAAACAGTTAGCTTATTGCCAACGTTAAAACAACCAGTGTCATAGTAATCATAATATCATCCAAACGGGTGTTATAATGTTGTACTAAACTTCATAATACAACTCATTTAAAAAAAGAACAATGTCATGCAGGCGCGTTTCAAGAACAAAGTACAGTAAAAAAAAAAACTTATTGTTTATTCGAATTCGAAAAATTTGAATTCATGTGCGTCATGTCCCTCCATTTTTATGTTCGATATTAGTTTTTCAAACCTTTTATAGAAGATTCATATCATGGGTGTAGATAAAGTCTTGTATGCAACTGTTAATAATTAGGTATTAAAACACTCATGTGATACTATTATCCCCACATTATTAAACCCACATTCTTGTTTTAATACCCTTTATTATATAACAGTTGCATAAATAACTATTTTAATTTTGCTTATGGCGACGACAGTAATCGTTTATACACTAACCTTTATTAATTTACTAGCTGCTTCCCGCGAGTTCGTCTGTGTGTATTTGGTATTTCAACATTTCTTTATACAAAAATATCCTGGATGAAAAGTAGGTACCGTATGTCCTTCAGGTTCCAAGCTACCAGTCAGCAATACCAAGCGGTTCAGTGGTTTAGGCGTGAAATGGTAACAGACAAACAGACTCAGTTACTTCCGCATTTTTAATATTAGTCATCATCTGCGTAGCCTTTTCCCAACTACTACTATTAAGGATAGTATACTGTATATATTGGTAAGTTTAAGTACCTACTTATTATTTTGCACCAAGGACAACCCCATTTTTTATGTCCACGCAATCACTGTCCATTCTAAGGTTGCCTGGAAGAGATCGCAGAAAGCGATAAGGCCGCCCATTGTATTTTTTGTAGTGTTAAATTTATTTATTTTCGCTATGTATTTTCTGGTGTACAATAAAGTATAATATATAAATAAATAAATAAATAAATAACTATTTTGGGGTCGGCTTCCAGTCTAACCGGATGCAGCTGAATACCAATATTTTACATGGAGCGACTGCCTCTCTGACCTCCACAACCCAGTAACTGGGTAATACGATACGCCTTGGCAAGACTGGTTGTCAGAGTTTCGGGCTTCTGACGACCCGTAACAACTGTCAAAGATCCACAAATGACAGCCGGGACCAACGGCTTAACGTGCTTTTCGAAGCACGGAGGATTTTTAATATTACGAATAGTATGAACCGTATAAAACAAGACACTTCGATAATTATAGGTACTTAGTATTATTGTCACAGAAAGATATATATGTGTCCAAAGCAGAGGTCCTAGATAAGTGACAATCATTTCGAAAGCGTTTCGTATTTCTACAACGACTTTCAATAGAATTAACTTTTTTATCATCGTTATCGCTGATAGAATGTCACTTTGTCTAGGGCCCCAGAACTATGACGGAAAACTGCGACTACGAACAATATCAATGAAGACTTCTTGTCATAATCAGTTCACACCACCGTTACAATAATAGTCAGTAATTTATAGGAACCCGTTACTCACCAAGTATAACATCATACACAGGTGGTTCTAAAAACGCGTTATTATTATTTTCCCTCTATGATAAAATGCTAGTCATTTTTCACGTCAATTCCTTCATACGTTTCTTTAAGGCGAATGACGCTGATGTATGAACACGTTATATTTCAGTAACACCCTGTGTACCAACCTTAATCGAATACAAATAGAGGAAGTTGGTTCCGGAATTTCCAATTGGGCGTGTGAGTAAAGACGTAACGCTTTTTTCCAGTCTTATTTACGTTGGATTTTAAATTAAGGATTAAGGGGGATGCGCCAGGGTAGCCCGCGAAATTCAAATTTTCTTACGTTTTTTGCAATTTGCAGGTCGGTGTTAGATTGTATGTTGATCTAAATATGATTTGCGCACGTAACAAATATGGATTTACAGAATTATAAACATTAGAATCAGCAGTACAATTCTCTAAGTTTCATGTGACTTTCATGAACTTTGCAAATTGCAAAAAACGTAAGAAAATTTGAATTTCGCGGGCTACCCTGGCGCATCCACCTTAACGTGCTTTCTGAGGCACGGAGGAGTCTTGGTATGTAAAGATGGTCACCCATCCACCGTCCCTCCTCCTTCGTCCATCTTCATCTAGCTTGTACAAGTGGGAAATCAAAATAACTTAAGTGACGATGCTAGTCACGCCCGGTACCTTGGGCAGTCAAGCTTTCTGCCAACCTTACTGACCGACTAAACTTCTTATTTTCAGCATTAGCTGCTTTCTCTTTGCGAACCAGAAAATACCTTTTTTTCGATACAGTTGTTTTTTGACCGGAAAGCACGCGGCAATTTATGTCAAAATGCTGTGTTAAAAAAAAAATACATACAAACGAACATAGAACCTCCACCTTTTTGAAGAAGTCGGTTAAAAATACAATAAAAGTACAATCAACAAAATTCGAAGTTTTAAAATTAAATAATTTTATTTAAATACTTAATTTGATTAAAATTGCTGAGGCTAGATTGTAATTAATTATTAAGAACCTGAAGGCCAATTCTCGTACTTAAAAAACGTTCACATTCAAGTCGCAATCTGTCAAACTTGTCAAAAATGTTGGTAAATTGATTGTATTTTTGACAGATTGTGAATGAGATGGGAATGAGAACGCGAACGTTCTTAAAAATTACGGGACTTGCCCTTCTGGTTCTTTTTAGAAAAGGTTTTAAAAAAAAGTTAAAAGTACCTTTCCTTAAAACCAGAATCTCGTCGTTACTTTCGACGAGGGACTATTCCACAATGAAATCTACTACTACGACTAAAACCAAATACACATCAAACATTTTTTTATACCACAAATAAGAACTACATAATCTGCAAGAACCGCTTAAAGATAAAACAGAGCATTTCCAATGAGTTCCGCCTTCAAGCTGCCGAAAAAACACTACACCCGAAAAAACACATTGACACACTCATACGTAATTCATTAAAATATTCACATACTAGCTACCGCCCGCGGCTTCACCCGCGTGGTATGTCGATAAAAAGTAGCCTATGTTCTTTCTCAGGCTCTAGACTAACTATGTACCAAACATTTAAATCGTTTCAGTCCTTTTGGCGTGAAAGCGCGACAGACAGACAGAGATAGTTTCGCATTTATAATATTAGTAAGGATTAATTATTGGTGTAGACATGGGTTTTTAAGAAATTCTTCGGTTCTTTTTATCATTATCTTTACAGTAATATGGTCATTACGAGCATCGTAGTGAATACCAGCCTTGTCAATATCGTTAGAACATTTATCTTCAGTATTATTAAACTCAATAGGATCATTTTTATATTCATTTATTTTTGTTGTTGTAATAAACGATTTCATTTCATTTTCATGAGCATTATCATCCTTCGCTTAGTATAAGGTGGGTTTACTGCCTCCGGATAAGTTTTGCGGTAATTTATTTGTCAGATAATTATAATTAACTTACTTATACTACTTATATTATAGCTATCATGATACTACGGAACAGCCCTTAAACTTATTTACTAACTTTATATATACCACAATATTATTGATGTCTTATAAAATTAATTGCAAGAAAAAGTATTCGACTTCAAGATGTTTGAACTCGTTATAAGTAACAATTCGATATGAGGGAGATTTGTTCCACATAGCGTTCTAGAATTTCAAGTGGCTACTACAGACTCTTCAAGGAAGCAGTCGGTATTGTAGTCTACCGTCTCGAGTAAAGTTCTTATTATACAATCCAGTAACGATTTTAATTAGTTTGAGGAGATATTAAGAAGAAAGAAAGAAAAATAGGTTTAATTGTCACAGCAACACGTGTATAAAAAGTGGTAACAGTAATCAGCCATATTAAATAAAATAGATCTCAGTAAAAAGTAAAAATATGAGATCACGAGTATACAGATAAATAATCGGCAGCTGCACGTCATGACTGTGACAAGAAGGCTTCTATTCAGCATGATGCTGCGCTATGGGGACCCACAGCACAGCGCAGATTTTCAGTGGTCACCCGAAAAGAAAAGTCGCACGGAAACCAAGGCAGGTTCAGACATTTGTACATAATAAATAGTAAAAAAAAATTTATAAACAGTACTTAGAATAGGTATAATACAACCTTAAGCAAAACGAATTATATGAATAAATATTATTAAATAGGTATAATACAACCTTAAGCAAAACGAATTATATGAATAAATATTATTAAACTAGCTTTTGCCCGCGGCTTCGCCTGCGTGGATGTCGGAAAAAATCCCACGGGAACTTACTACCGCCCGGTATTGAAAGCACCCTATGTGTTAATCCAGTTATCTAATTGCGTAACTTATGTTCGTAACCGATTAAGACTAATCTTTAATTTTGACAGTTCAACAACATTCATTGCGTTATTTACGTTGCGGAGCAGATTTATTTTCAAGCTTATGAAGCAATGGATTAGAAATTTGTTTCAAACTGATTCAGATTGTGGATCGTGTATTACGCAATTAGGGTGCAGGTTATACTCGTAAACTATCTGTGTGCCTTTCATCCATATCCGTTGGGCAGTTTTTCGCCAATCCGGAACACACATCCAAACAAACAGACAAACGGACAAAAATTCTTAAAAACATATTTTCGGCATCAGACTCGTTCCCACACCTCGTAGCAATTACACGGGCAATATTTCCTTTTCTTTACTGATGAAAAACATATCTGCGGGCTGTAACAACATATGATAATAATTATGTAGTAGGTGGTTTAAATATTATTGTATCATTACATAATGAAGGTATTATTGAAGTTAAGTCAGATAAAAACTTACAAAACCCCGAAACACGTACTTTTAATTTTTTTGTTTTTGTATTAGTACTTACCGTACCGAGTTTCGAGTTATTCCGACAGCACGTTAAAATGTTTACTTACTTTGCCACCCTGTTATTCGTCTATGTGACGGATTGGTTACAAAACTAAAAGTGACAATCTTTATTATTTGCTATAGCAAGTATTGCCAAGTTTCAAGTTTAATAACTAAAGGAATAAGGGCGAATTTCCAAAAACCCTTTCTTAGTGGATTCCTACGTCCTAATAACTATCTGTGTGCCAAATTTCAGTCCAATCCGTTCAGTGGTTTGAGCTGTGACGTGGACTACCCATTTACACCCCGTTAGGGGTAGATTTGAAAAACTTCGATACACATTATTCTTTATTTTTCGTTTTAAGTTTATGTACTGAGTTTCGAGTTAATTGGACAGTGCGTTAAAATTCTTCTATACAAACTTTGACACCCCCCAATCCTCGTTTAGGCGGTAGTTTATAAAAACTAAAAATGACAAAATTTATAATTTACTTAGATAAGTATTCGTGCCAATTTTCAAGTCTATTAACTCAAGGAATAAGATTTATCACACAAACGAAATCCACCCTTTTCACCCCTTTAAAGGTCAAATTTCCAAAAACCCTTCTTAGTGCACGCCTGCACGCCTAGGTCGTAATAACTATCTGTGTGCCAAATTTCAGTCCAAATCATTTAGTGGTTTGACGTAGACTACCCATTTTCGCCCCATAAGGGGTAGATTTTTGAAAAACCCTACTGCACATTATTATAAAAACTAAAAATTGCAAACTTTATAATTTACTTAGAAAAGTATTCTTGACAAAATTTCAAGTCTATTAACTCAAGGAATAAAAAAATTAATACAAACGAAATCCCCCCTTTTCATCCCTTTAAAGGTCGAATTTTCCAAAAGCCCTTTCTTATTGCACGCCTAGGTCCTAATAACTATCTGTGTGCCAAATTTCAGCCCAATCCATTTAGTGGTTTGAGCTGTCACGTAGACTACCCAATTTCACCCCGTTAGTGGTAGATTTTTGAAAAACCCTAATACACATCATTCTTTATTTCTGGTTTTAAATATAAACACTGAGTTTTGAGTTAATCGGACATCACGTTAAAATTCTTCTATACAAACTTTGGCACCCCCCAATCCTCGTTTAGGGGGTAGTTTATAAACATTAAAAATGACAAACTTTATAATATACTTAGATAAGTATTCGTGCCAAAATTTCAAGTCTATTAGCTCAAGGAATAAAAATTTTCATACAAACGAAATCCCCCGGTTTCACCGTCTTAGCGGTGGAATTTCGAAAAATCGTTTCTTAGTGGAAACTTACTCTTCATAAAGAACACACCCTCCAAATTTCATGTCTCTCGAACCAGCGGTTTAGGCTGTGCGTTGGTATCTCAGTCACCCTTGCCTTGTATATAGATTCATTAAAATAAAATAAACTTTGACTTTGTAATGTCAATTCTAATGACTCGACTTTGTGTATAGGTATGTTTTGTTTGAAGTTCTAATTCATATTACTGAGGCATAGTATGTAAGACTATTATGTGTGTTTGAAGTACTGAAAATAAATCTTATAGTATTCGAAGTAAGAAGACCGGGGAAATATGACTTGATTGAATACCTATCGGTCTTCCTGGTTTCCTTAAGGGTCTTTTCTATCTATAAAGGTACTGAATCATTAACCAAGTTGGACAGATTTATATGAAACGAACTTTTGCCAGGCCAGCGGCTTCGCCCGTGTAGATGTCGAAAATTTACCCATGGGAACCAACTACCGGGATAAAAAGTATCCTATGTGTTAATCCAGGTTATAAACTATCTGTTTGCCAAATTTCATCCAAATCCGTTCAGCCGTTTTTGCGTGATTGAGTAACAAACATCCAAACACACAAACACACAAACTCACAAACACACAAACACACAAACTTTCACATTTATAATATTAGTAGGATATTACATTTTATGTAAGATAGCATACGGAAACCATTTGAACTAAAAAACCGCTGTTTTTTGTGCAGCAACTTGTTTTTATTACACATCGTAAAAGAATCTCTCTTAGCCAGTGATAAAAGCGCAGTAGGCAAAGATGGAAGACCTAGAGGCGATGTGCTTTTGTTTTCGGTTGGTGCCGCGTCATCATCATCTGCCTAGCCTTATCCAAACAATATTGGCGTCAGCTTCCAGTCTAACAAGATTATAGTTGTAAATAAACAGTTTTAAACCAAAATCTGTGGTTTAAAAACCGTTTTAAATTTGTTTAAAAAACGGTTTAAGACTATGACCACGTGGGCCGTACATTTATTACGCATTACATTAAAAATTAAGTTATAAAGGCTAATTATTGAAATCTTTCACTACTTTTATTAATTTATGTGAGTCATTTACGTATACTAACTACTTTTTAAGGATTAGACAGACTGAAAACAAACTTGATATGCGTATTTAGTAAAAAATACATTAAAAAAATAAGTTTTAGCTAAGTATCAATAAAAAAATTGTCTGATTAGGTTTTTACTTAGCTACTGGATATTTTTAGAATGTATTGTCTTGTAAATATGCATATAAAATTGTATAGATAAATCGAGATTAATTCTAAAAAATATCAGGGAGTAGATGTGGTCCAGATCACTTCAAATGAAGCCACAGTGCATTCTATTTAAAAAAAAAAAACATTTTTAACCTTTATTAAACCGCTAAGTGTGTTTTAAAACGTTTTAAACCAAAAAGACGGGTTAAACCAAATGGTTTAAAACGTTTAAAATACTTCTTGCATCCATAAACAATATGCAGCTCATCAGTATTTTATGAGAAGCCACCGCCTGTATATGAACTCCACAACCCAGTGTGTACTTCCTGAGCGATGAAAACTCCTTTCGTCCCTAGTGGGTCGAAAGTGCCTTAACCTGAATTTCACTTGTCTTAACAACGTTTACCCGAATTATCGTTTGGCCGATGAACGGTTGAACGATTTTCTTTCTTTCTTTCTTTCTTTAAAGAACGAATTCCCGAAGAACGTTCGTCCGAAAGAGCGATTAATCCAATGTACGTTTGACTGAAAAATGACCTACGGCCCACCATATAGTGGACCATTTTGATCTTAAAAACATTGGACATGCCATCGGTAAAGTGCCAAATGTTGTGAATATTTTATTCTTAAAAGTTCCAAGCTCTCTTATAAAGCCAGGCCATTTTTCGGTCAAACGTACATTTATAAAAAAGAAAATGTTCCTTTAAGTACATCCCAATATTTTTTTATGCATAGACTAATTACTAAGCAACCAGCTTGTCACCTACAAACACGATCTTCCTACCTCCACAACTCACACGCCTCACTGAGGCACGTTCCACATAGGCACAATACACCGCAACCACTGGTCTATACGCCGAATGACGTCACTTCATGCATTTTAATGAACACAGAGCATCGTCCGTATGCAAACAGACTGAATACGTTGCCCTACTGTTTTGTGCAGTGGGGAACTTTTTTACTCTGTGTGGTTTTTTTTCGGTGGCGAGTACGAATTTGTATAGGGGAGATTCACACCCTTATTAACGTGTCAGTGCGAAGTAATGAGGGTTCTTATTGTGTACAAGTTTTATTCGAATGGTGTGTGGAATCCTTAATTTGTCCTAGTTTGCTTTCGTCTCGGTGTCGTGATTAAGTAAGGTTGTAAGTTGGTTTTCCTATTCAGGTGCCGTATTATGAAGTATTAATGCCACCATTTTTCCAGTGTGAGAGAGAGACGGAGCTAGACAAGGCCGTTAGCACCATCCCGTTTACGCAGCGGAATAATGATGGCATTAATACTTCATAATACCACCCCAGGTGTTGAGATTTTCTCACTTATTCTAAAGATATGCTGGCAGCTAAGGAATGCACTTAAAATAAAACTCTACTCTCATTAGTTATATAATCTTGTCAAGTGTTTGTGTACGTACGTACTCGACAACTTCGTCTTTCTGGACTCTGTGAACAAATTCTCAGAAACACTTCTCTTGTTAGGTTAATTTATATTTTTGTATCTCTACAAGTTACAGATCTGCATACTTGAAAATATGTATGTCAGTTATTGTTAGACACCGACCGAATTTAGTTTTTGGTTTTTTCAGTATCCTACTAATATTATAAATGTGAAAGTTTGTGTGCTTGGATGTTTGTTACTCAATCACGCAAAAACGGCTGAATGGATTTGGATGAAATTTGGCAAACAGATAGTTTATGACCTGGATTAACACATAGGATACTTTTTATCCCAACATTCCCAAGGGATCGAGACTTACGCGGGTGAACCGCGGGGCGCAGCTAGTATTATTATATAACAACCAATGTTCCTATTTGATATAAGTAATAACCTATTAATATTAGAATGCAATTTTGTATAAACTTAATTCTATTTCGTACTAGCTGATGCCCGCGGCTTCGCCCGCGTAGATGTCGGTTATTATATAATAAAACCTTACTCGAGAACCACTCTATCCATTGGTGAAAACAGCATGAAAATCGGTGGAGTAGTTTTTGAATTTATCACGAACAGGACGACAGACAGACGCGGCGGAGGACTTTGTTTTATAATATGTAAGGATGGTCAAACCATAAGAACGGTTTTGTGGGGTATAAAGTAGTTTTAAGTAGATATAACAATGTTGTAAACTTTTATGCATAATATACTTAACATAACAAATACCATAAGGTGGGGAGTGGAGGCAGCTCATTAATTTTATTTGACGGAAAATCTGGCACCTCAACTAAACTCTTTAAATTAGCCTCAAATATAAATCAGAAGATTGTTTGGCAAAGTATATATAACCAGAACTGCTAACCGTACGGTGCAAGATCTTGCGCACGGGACGGAGCTGGCCGAGCTGTGGCGCGCGGTAGCGCGCGTTAATGTGGACACTAGTTTGATCTTGTACCGCGCCGTACCGCACGGTCCTATGAACTTAGCCTTAGGCGTTGTTTACGGAAACGCGGGGCGTCGAGCGTGGCGTTGGGCGGCGCGGCCCGCACTGAATTCAAACATATGGCGTTGTATGAGTGCGTTTACAGAGAAGCGTTTTTATACGCGTTTGTTTGAAATGGAGCGTTTTTTGCGGCGGGGCCCGCGGATGTCACCGTCGCGTCCCACGCGGCGGTTAACGCGACGGCGCACGCAGCGGTGCCCGCGATGGTGCCCGCGGCGGAACCTTCTGCCAGTCTTATTTGAAAATCGCACAACGCAGACGTAGTCACCGTCGCAATGAAGTACGATATGATCGATCTTTTTTTTAGAAGAAAATTCTATGTAAAAAATTGATAACCTCCTCTTTTTAGAAGTCGTTTAAAACAGACTTGAGTACCCCGCGTGCGCCGCAGCGTTGCCCGCTTCGTTGCCCGCCACGTGCTTCGCTACACGCTTGACGTTTCGCGGCGGGCGCAGCGGCGGGCACCGCCACTCTTCCCGCCTCGCATATCTATGAACAACATCGTATATTGCCCTATGTTTGTGTTTACGCGTGTAATGAAAAGTGCCGCTTCACGCGCCGCAGCTCCGTAAACAGAAAAAATGTCCGACGCGCTGCCAAACGCCACGCTGCACGCGCCGCGCAACGCCTCGCGTCTCCGTAAATGAGGCCTTAGAGACACATAATTGTGTGTTAAGTATCAAAACATACACAAAAAAAAAAACATACAGACGCACATAGAACCTCCTTCTTTTTGGAAGTCGGTTAATAATTACATACTTTCATCTGCAAAACCAAATAATACGAACTTAGAGACACCTCATGAAAACAGCTTTAAAACTTTCACCAAACAACAATGACTTAAGTTACTTAGCAAAGAGCCTTTTAATTCGGATTATAACAACTTTTCTTGTTTCGGTTGTCGGTTTTGAGGTAATGAAAAACTTGTACGACGACCTTCAAATCAGATTTCAGAAAATCTTTATTCGGGCTTTTCGGGAGTTTAGCTACTTACTTACAAAATGTTTTTGTCTTTAGTAAAAGTTTCGTGAGACCATAATGGTGTTTATAAAAGTGACAGCTTCTCCTACGTATTTAGTTCGGGTTTCTCAAACTAATTTCAAACTCTAATGAAGCTTATTAGACATGAGATCATTGTCAAATCATTAACAAATGCCAAAAACCTCAGAAAATGTTGCATGGATTTTGTAGAGCTGGGCGTAAATGTTTGTATGGAACAACTGTCGAAAATTCATTAATTCGCAGGACAAGACATATACTAGGTATAAAATTTTGGTAAAATTCACCCCAAACAGAATTTACCTTCTGGAATCTTCTACAACAATTTAACAAAACTAATTATAAAATTAACATTATATTCTATGATAGCATCAAACTTCTAACTTCACTCAACAGAGACTTTTTTTTTTTTTTTGAGTGTGGGAAATTTTCCAATGACTTCTCCCGCTCTGGGCGGAGCGGAAGGACGTGTCAGACTTTTACTGACTAAAACCCACCCGTGTTCCTTCAGTTGCCTGTTGCCAAGGTCCCGGTATCCCTTTCGGACTTTCCCGCACCGCTCAACAGAGACTGGTCTTATGTTTCAAGTTACCTTGGCTACATAATGGACACAGTAACAACGATCGGGAGTTTTCCAAAGCAACAAAATAAAACCACACAGTATAAAAAAATCCCTCTATAAAATTTTCAATTTATCCAGTATATCAACCAGGAGTTAATACCTGTCTACACTCTGTATTTTTTTTGTTCAGCCAAGCTCAGAGTGCAAGACTAACGTAAGTCCCACTATCTATATATAATAGTATTTTGTTTGTTTACAGATGCGTTGCTGGTTCCCAACACACATGACTTGGCCAATGTTGACGCAGCGAGTACGGAATATCGTCTCAACACGTAAGTGTGATTTTGAACCTTATTTTTAGAGCGTAAGGTAAAATTTGGAGGAGGAAGGCGCAGGAGTCAGCCCTCGGCTTCTGGTTTTCTTTGCAACAAACTCACAGTCGAATTTCAACTTTATCCATCGAAGTTAAAGGTTATATTTCGTATGAGTGACAATGTTGTGCCCTGTTTGTTTCTGCAGGGTCATCGAAATGCAAAAGTGAAAGTTACGATCATTATTTTAAAGTTCATTTTTGTGTGACGTATAAAGAAGTAGTTTTAATATTATAATGAGAATGTGAAGTGAAATAAAAAGTAATGGGGTTTCATGTGAACGGTTTTGTATAAATTTTAAAACGGATCCGGTATTTTTTCCGGATGGAGGTGAATTATTTCGTTTCTGAAGGAATTTAATTATAGGATTCGGAATAAATGCATAATGCATTTTATATTTGCGGTGTCGGTTAAATTGGGAATCGATCGTGGGACACCGATACCTACAGCCAGGTAGATACTTGTTCAATGATAAAGGAGATCATTCATTTTGGGCTAAATTATGAAAGTGTCGGCCAAACAAAAAAAATGACATATTCAGTTAGACCATGTTATTCTCTACACTTTTCACTATGGGACCAAATCTGCAGGGAAATTCCCTGCACTGTTAGACGATTTTGAAAATTTTTGTTTGCAATGTGTTTTTGTTAAAATAATTATTAGTTATCAAATTATAGTAATAGCTTGTAGTAATAAAAAAATAAGAGAAAAACGTAATCTTTCGGAATATAGCTTTTTTTTTTGTTTGGCCGGCACTTTCACATTTAGCCCAAAAATTTATGGACGGTGAATCATCTCCTTAGTTAAGTAAATCAGATCTCCATCTGAATCTACCGATGAAAACGGGTCGCCAATTTTTTTTAATGTTGGAGTATGTAAAAAAGTAAATGATAATAAAATCAATCTTTTAATATAACCTAGTCATTGAAAATGACTGTAAAATTGTTATGAAAAACCAGAACGTAATAACATAATATCACGCCTGTATTTCGGAAGGGTTGGGTAGAGGTGGACCTATACTTAGCTATGGCTGTACGTCTATATAACAAATTACCATGCAAACTTAAATTACTAAATGGCAGACTGTTTAAAATTCACTTGTTTAAATGGATAAATGATAATAATTTTTATAGCATTAAGGAATATCTTGAACATAAGTTGTGTTAACCAATTTGCATGTTTTAGTCTTAAGCAAAACATCTATGATCTTATCCTTAACTTATGTAACACCTTTGTATACCATGTTTTACGCAAATAAATAAATATGTCGGCGTGAGCAAATTACAACGTTAAACGGAATGCAACTTTCAGTCACATCATCGCCCCACTCAGTGGATCAGGCGAGTTGTGGAAGGGACAAGCCTTTATAAGATGGCGCACCGGAGCATAGCGTCATTCTGAGTCTAGCGAGCGCCCCGTCCACAACCTAATTGTGACACGGATCACGCCTGATTTATATCAGAATAGTTATTATTTATAATATTTTGATTTTCAATTAAATTAATTTGAAGATAATTTTGATTTTATTTCAAACAATGGCAAATAAAAGCCTTCAAGACCACGTGGACCCTGTAAGAAGTAGGACGCCTTCACCAATTCTTCAATCCGGCCACCCTCGCGCCGAAAAATATGAATATGAATATGACCACCCACATTTTTCCAGTTGTGTTTAAGTATAATAGTGGACGAGTCTGATGCCATAGACTGGGGACAAATCCAGATTCCGGGCTGTTCCCAGGATCTCATGCTCAGCTCTAACCTAGCCTCTTTTTTATCGTCAAACTGCACTGTTTTCTGATGGTAAATCTATCGTTTTACCATCGCTTTTGTGGTCTGCTCTGATGTCGCTTTTCTCAGTACCCGGCCATGTGTGAGTCGGACTCGCGCATGAAGGGTTCCGTATCATTATCTATAAAAACGGCAAAAAAAACACATTTGTTGTATGGTATTTGTTGTTATAGCGGCAACAGAAATACATCATCTGTGAAAATTTCAACTGTCAAACTATCACGGTTTATGAGATACAGTCTGGTGACAGACGGACAGACAGAAATACAGCGGAGTCTTAGTAATAGGGTTCCGTTTTAACCCTAAAAATCCACTATAAAATAAAAATCAGTACATTAAACAAACAAAATGTAAACCTAGAATAATGAAAAATAACATTTATATTGTTACTAGACCAAATGCATAGCTTTTCTTATTACCCAGAAACTTTGACTTCAATTCTACAAAAACAAAAAACAAACATAAAAAAGTTCAACTGAACAAAAGGGAAAACCCTTTGTTGGCAGAACTTTTTGAAGATTTCTAACACTTTAAAGGGGAATTATTCTCTTGAAGTAGACTAAATTGTTTGCGAAATAAAATCGTATTTAGTCACCTTATTTATTTAAATACTTGCTGTGCCCGTGGTTCTGCTCGTGTATACTTATATTATAAACTAAAAACCTAGACAGAAAACATGATATCTGTAAAGTAAGAAATAAAACATACCTTTACAATTTATAAGCACACAGACATACCAAGGAGCTTGTGGGTTGTGAAAGTCAGATAGGCAGTCACTCCATGTAAAATACTCATATTCAGCTGCATCCGGTTAGACTGGAAGCTGACTGAATGCTTTGATCCCAACATGGGAGTAGGCTAAGCGGATGATGATGAAACAGACATACACAGACAGAGAGTCTTAACCTCAGACCAAATAAAAACCAAAACAGAGCGCTGCGAACAATACAGTGAAGCATGCCAAAACTACACCTCCGCTCTGTGCATACATGTTTAAGAAACTGGTCTGACGTCACTGTTGACAGCGCTCTGTCTTTGTTTTTTATTTGGTCTGAGATCGTAACGTTTATCAAATCTAAGTTAAAACATCACTTTTTGCGACGTATTATATGTTCACTTTGCCAATAAAGATTCAATTCTAAAAGTAATAAAGTAGACTTGACTGATTTGACTTTTTGAAGGACATTCCAATAATTTTAATATCTCAGAATATTTTTATCTAATTTTATGTCTCAATGTCAATCTAGATTCTGATAAACCATGATTGTATACATTTTGCATGCCTTACGGTAGAATCACTTGAAACACGTACTTTTAGTAACACCATTGTAACAGTGTATTCTGCAAAAATAAATTTGATTTGATTTGATTTGACAAAGAAAGTAACAATAGCAGTTCGATACTGAGTAAAGATTTAAGCTGGACGCACAACTAGTGAGCGGACGGTGTGGCCAACGTACAGTTGTGAAAGAAACCCATAAAAGAAAAGGCATTAAAAAATAAAAATACTGAGCTGGCTGCGTACAACTCCTTTCTCTTGAAACTTTTTGAGTGATAAACTAAACCCTACAAACATAACATTAATGTCTGAATTTATGTAAGGACGAAGCGTATAATGAATTAAGGCGTCAATAAATAATGCTATTTTCATATTTACATTAAGATCGGCTCATTGATCTATAGATTCCTTCTCACGAGTTTCTAAAAAAAGAAAACTCTTATACTCGAAAAAACTGTTATACTCGAAAGGCAAAGGGAACATCATATCGTGACAAAACGATTAACCAGTCGACGATTTCATTAGTAGAGCTGACTCCTAAGATGGCTGGCTGGCTACCTTCGCTCGAGCAGATCTTTAATGTATTTCAATAACATAATAAACCTCCTTTTTTGGCTTCACCGCAGTCGGGTAACAAAGCTTTAGCTCCTCACAAAATCCGCAACTAAAAGAACCTCATTTCCAATAATACTCTGAAAACTATCTAGCAAAACATTTAAAGCGTGTAATGGACTATAAAACGGAGCACTGAATAAAATCCTTTTCGCTCGAACACTAACAATTTTCTACACAACGGTACCAGCCTGTAAGCCGATTGGAAAAAGTTGCAAACTCGACTTTGCGCGGTAATAGGATTCACCTAGGTTCTAGATCAAATATTGTGATTCCTTACTGTTTGTTAAGACTTTGGACTTATTGATAGGAATTAATACAGTTTTAGAAAAACATTGTGTAGTTATTTACTCCGTAGCGTCGCGTCTGTAATACCCGCAATGGAGTTGGTTGAGGTGTATACTTGTATAGTGTGTGACACCATTTTCTAGCATAATTATTAGCGTTGTGGTAAAACTGTAAGCTAATCTTATATTTTCTGAACAAATCATTAGTACAGGCGAACCCAGTTCTGTTTAAGTGCCATGTTATGGGGGCGGCCAAATTGTCAATAACTGGCTACAAACCCAGGTTCTGGGAAAACAGAAATTCCTAATGGAAAAACCCGTTAATAATAATTTGCCTGACCGGTACTGTTTTACGCCCCTGTCTGTCCCATCAGAGAGTAAAGGCTTGTAAAGTAATGCTATGGCATATGACAGTATGATGTTATGAAAAAAACGTTTTTATTTTAATAAGAGGTTTCAGTAAACATCTTGCGGGCAAAACAGTGCGTTATTAGTCTTTATATTTTCTAACAAAGAATTTTCTGTTTTCAGATTAAAAAGCCGAACATTAGATCTCAACGGTAAGTTTTTATTACAAATATTATTATTTCGTAGCTAGCATTATTATTTATATGCTCTAACAGAAATTAAAATACTACCATCCGTCTGCTATAGTAGGTATAAGTTTGATAGCTGGAACAAAATTAAACCGTTAAACCGTTGGTCCCGGCTGTCATTTGTGGATCTTTGACAGTCGTTACGGGTCGTCAGAAGCCCGAAAGTCTGACAACCAGTCTTGCCAAGGGGTATCGTATTACCCAGTTACTGGGTTGTGGAGGTCAGATAGGCAGTCGCTCCATGTAAAATACTGGTATTCAGCTGCATCCGGTTAGACTGGAAGCCGACCCCAACATGGTTGGGAAAAGGCTAGGCAGATGATGAGCTGGAACAAAATAACCAATTTATTTTATGGAAGTGATTTTTTTTTTTTTTTTTCTCTTTTGGAAAAACTTTCGCGATGTTACAATATATTATTGATATATACGATACTATAATTATGTTCGTCTATCGTAACTTGGGCAGTTAGTTCAACTACCAACTTGCTGATATGCATGCATGCTTGCTTGCACAAGCTACTGTTATAAATAATGCGTGTTGATTCAAAATAGAATTAGTTTCTGATAATGAGTGTTTTTGGACTTTTTTTTTTTGAGGGTTTGAAATCATCAAATGACTTCTTCCGCTCTGGGCGGAGCGGAAGGGCGTGTCAGACTTTTGCTGACTAAAACCCACCCGTTTGCCTTCAATTGCTTGTTGCCAAGGTCCCGGTATCCCTTTCGGACTTTCCCGCAACCCTGGGTGTTTTTGGAGCTGGACGTACATTCATAAAGAATAAAAAAGAATTTTTCATAACTATAAAATTTTACAAAATTAGGGTCTTTTTACTAAGCGTTAGTATTATAAGTTTCACCAACGACAGAATTATTTATTTCAGAACAATATTAGTTTATCACTACAACATATCCCACAATGCTGCATATCACATAACTGTTTCACCATACAAAGTGCACCAATCATTTTTGGGCACGAAAAAAGACAGGAAGTATTCTTTTTTATCTACAGTGAACACCAATTTTGACAGCAGTATGAATTCAGTTGGTAAAAATTCAATTCTTTCGTGAACTACAAAACTTTAGCAATCTAGGAAAGCGATAAATAAGTTCTCAGTACTGTAAGTATAGAATTTGGTCTAGGTCGAAACTATATAAAAAGTAATATCAAATTCCGTAGTTATTTTTTTATCGTTACGTCGGAACCAATAACCTTTGTTAAGTGTTGGTCTTATGAGTATGCACATATACAACGTGTAACGGAATAAACGCAAGAGCTCATACACCCCAATTAGAATATTAAATTGTAAGACTAAAATAATATCTGTAATTTAATTTTATTAAACCACACCTTAAATTAACTATTTTATTTAACGCGCACTACACATAGGATAGCTATGAGCGTATTACAAATTTGGTTATGCATTTAAATAGGCTTTATTCCTTTGAGATAAGGCTTAAATTTTCTTAAATAAAGATCTTATTACCTTGTTATCGACGCAGTGGTTCTAATTTCTGTTAAATAAAAGATTTTTTCATGAAAAATTAACATATATAAATAATGACGGAAATCGATTCAGAAGCCGATTCTGAGCAAACTACCATCAGGTCTTGCGCTTATGTATATACATAGCCACATCAATATATGTTTTATTAGCTGATACCCGCGGCTAAGCCCGCTTGACAAACTATATACTAAAACCTTTCTCGAGAACCACTCTATCCATTGGGGAAAACAGCATGAAAATCGGTGGAGCAGTTTTTGAGTTTATCGCGAACAGAGAGACAGACAGACGCGGCGGACGACTTTGTTTTATAATCATGTAGTGATAGTTGAGTATAGAAAGCCAAATTAACAAAATAGAATAATAAATATTTGAAAATAAAAAGGAATAGAGGCGCATGTTGTGTTACTAGCCAGTAGTTGCCCAAGGTTGTAGGATTAAAACCTATTTACGGCGAAAGAGTAATGATTGATCAACTCGTTTGCGCACGGCGCGTGATGTCGGTTATAGACTATTATTTGTTCATATAAGGAGAGGCTCTTGCATTTCAATATGATATCTCTACAGAAGAGAAGAGATTTATTGGACTCGTTATTTTTATTTAAAATTCTGAGACGCAAAATTGACTGTCCTCAATTGCTGAGTAAGATCAAATTCCGTGTACCCACAAAAAGCCCACGAGCTCCTATAACCCCCTTATGTCCTCCACTTCGCAGAACTGTCCTTGGTGCTAATTCTCCAATACCCCGGTTATGTAAGCTCTTAAACAGCCACAGTGACTTTATTGACATACACTCGGACTCACTTGGCAGGTTCCGAATTAGTATGCACGAACACTTGTGAAAATATTTTTGTTTTTTATATTAGTGTTGATTTTGTGTAATAATTTTGATTTTGTTTTTAATTTTAATTATGTTTTGATTCAATTTTGTTTTTTTAATTTAATTTTGTTTGCATTTTTATTTATATAGGTAATGATTTTAATATTGCTTTTAAATTTAAATTTTACTTAATTTTTGATTTTCTTCTCTCGGTGAGTATACTCATCACCTAATTTAGTAGCCGTTCAACTTCAATAATTATGCATGATGTGCTTACCTATAAGAAATTGGTACACTAGTTTATAAGTCTATTGGATGTATCATATTGTATGTATTCAATTGTTGGTGAGCCAAATAAATAAAATAAAATAGACTATTATTGTCCGTATTTTATCATACTACATAGAAAACAAATGCGAAATACTAGGTACCGGCCGGCTTTCAGACAGTGTACCTACTTAGATCCTGCTGTTTATTATAATTATTCATATTTTTACCCGAGTATGGCGAAGCAAAAAGGAGGGTTGTGATTTTGACCGGTATTTATATATGTACGTTCATCTATTCCCTCATATCTTCTAAACTACTCATCACAATTTGACAAATGAGGTTTCCTTGGAAGTGTCTTGATGTGACATCTCATTAAATTTAGTATGGCGCCCTAACCTGGACATAAAGTCAAGAAATTTTTATTTTTTATTAAGCCGTGTTGGGTATCAAATGGCTTTATTAGCACATTTTAAAAATATGTACCATTATTATATACCCAAAAAAAAAAGGCAATACACTAAAACCCAACTACGACAAAAAAGACAAGTCACACACACAAAATCCGAAGTCACGCGTAATCGTAATTGTTACGTGTGACTTCGAATTTTTAATTTGTCTGACTGTGATGTCTTGTTTATACCTTTTTAGTTGACTTTTTTGTCGTAGTTGGGTTTTTGTTCTTTTAACATTTATTTTTATTTATGTCTTAAGCCCGATTACACCATAACGCGCGAAACGTGTTTTACGATAAACGTATTTAAAATATCATTCTGTCTCTGTCGTCTTAAAACAATTGACGGAAAAGGAAGTATGTTTGAAAATTCGTTTAGTGCTAAAGGTACCTATTTGGTGATATGGGTTCTTTAATTATTCGATTAATTATTTATTTCCACTAATTGATCCTACAGCAGAATTGATTCTGCAGTGGGGTCTGACGGAATGACCCCTACGTTCATTTTGAAAAGTCACAATGGAACGTGTCATGTTTGAAACTACGAATATGTTATAAAAACTTATACTTTTCTCGAATTAAAAACATAGTTACCTAGATAAAAACACAAACCTAACTAAAAAACCCAAAAGAGATGAGCATTAAGGAGATCAACATAAAACTTCAACAATTCCGTCGTTGATCTACCTTTAAATCCGCATTTGCATTTCCTCCGACTCAAGTCTGAAGCCAGTTTGAACTGCATAAATCTGGTTAGATCCAACGGGAGCCGGATTTCGGTGGTCGTTACCGAATCAACGTACGAATGACGAACTTTATGGCGTCTTGAAAAGAGTTGATTTTCAATTGTTTGTGGTTTTATGAAACGTAAAACAGATGCAGATGGTTTAGTGTTTTGTTTATTGAGAAGGAAAATTAATACTTTACGCGAAGCAGCTAAAAGGAAGGAATTTTCCGACGCAGAAAGTTAAAAAGATTTTTAAAGTTAATTTATACAACCAGAACCTTTGTGATTCATTGAATTACGCTTTGGAACGGAATTAGAATCCTTGTCTTAAAAATACCTACAAATACTCAATGAATTTTACTTATGGAAATCTCAATAAGTATAGTAACGAAAAAAAAAAAAATTAATATTTCAAAAGCGGGCTCATTCCTTGTGACATAAAAGCTAAAACGCCTTAACGACATCCACAAAAAAGTGGTGACATTTGTTCTGCAAAGAATCAAAAGACTTTAATACTTATCTTAGAAAACCACAAAAGAAAAGCGAGAAGAGAAAGAAGTCAAGGCTATCAGAAAACAGCTACGAGTATAAGAAAAAAAACACGTGAAAAGGGCATTATAAAATGCAATCGAATGTAAAAAAAGTTTGAGAAATATTCAGCGTAGCATAATAACGGTCAATACATTTATGTACGAAACTACAAACACGCTAAGTCCCAAATTTATGTAGACCTGCATATGTCTGGATTAAACAGCTCTGGACCGGATTTCGGCGCTCGCTACCGGCAAACAGCCAATCAGAGGACGCTAATCTCAGTTAGTTAGGATAAGCCGTATGTTATTGTCGGAAACACTTATCATTTAATCAAACATTGGTAATTGCGGGATTACAGTGAATTTAGAGTCATTTTAATTACTTTTTCCGTAATTTAGGTTAAGTGTTTAACGTGAAGTGGTACGAAATAATAGTATTTTCCGGTTTAGGGTAATTAAATAATTAATTATTTATTTTATTACGGTTAAGGCAGGATGCCTTATATTACAGTAACAGCTTTGAGAGTAAAAGAAAATTTGAAGCAGCAAAATTTTCATGAGAAACTCATAATTCTTTTTAAATAATAATTAAAGAACATTTCGGCCGTTAACTTTTTTATGAAGAACCTCGATTTGCGTTTTAGAAGTGCTCATAACACTTTAGTGTAGCTTTTGAAACACATAGCTCGCCTTCTGGCGTAGTCGGGTAAAAACATGGCGACCAAAATACTAAAAACGGTTTTAGTCCGTCACTCTAATCCACAGGCTTACATCGAATGCGGGAAAGTCCTGAAAGGATACTGGGACCCTTGACAACAGGCAACTGAAGGAACACGGTTGGGTTTAAGTCAGTAAAAGTCTGACAAGTCTTCCCGCTCCGCCCAGAGCGGGAGAAGTTATTTGATGATGTACCAACCACAAGAAAAAGGTTTACGTGGAACATCTAGCATAAATAAGTACCACCAATTTGTTCAGTAAACGTCACTATATTCTAAATTTATGCGTGAACACAATTACTACGCAAACGAAATTAGACAGCGGTCTGTCGGAGTGGCGTATTGTCGTACTGGCGTAGTGGCGTGATGGCGTAGTATGCGTTAGTACTTACAAAACATTTTAATGTGCGTTTAATAAATCACTTGAAATTGTAATTCCGTTGGCGGCAATGGCTCAACGACACCCCTTTGTTGAAATATGCTCAGCAGTTTAGCCTATATAAACTGACTTAAATGTTTAAATCAAGAAAAAATGCCAAGCATTGTATACTTACTTACTGGACTCGACAAAACAAAAAAAGCGTTTTCAACCTAACATAACATCACACTTCTAATCCCCGAAGGTTTAGGCAGAGGTGAAAAGTTCACTCATCCACCATAGAAAAGGGAGAATCCTCCGACCAGACGGGTGTTGTGTCTGGCGGGTAACTGCCCAACCATTGATGTCGGGTTCTTGTATATATGTCCATTGTACGGTAAACTTCAATTGGGCGATGCAGGATTTATGTGACGTCAGGATTTTTGTGTGACGTTAGGTCTTTGATGCGTATTTCGCATGTGGCGATGTAAACTAAAAATATAATTTTGCGCAACCAACTGTCGTTAACTCACCAAGAGTTCAGCGGTCGTCAACGGCATTCATGCAGTCGCTAGTCGCCAAATCTACCGTGTGCGCGACGAAGCTAAGGGTTTCCACAGAGGTGTGATATTGCATATTTCTCGCAAAGCAAATGAAATGAGACATGTCCGTCTGAAGCCTTTTTGATTGTAGTTGCTGAATACCAGTTTTTTACATGGAGCGACTGCCTATCTGACCTCCATAACCCAGTTACTGGGTAACACGATACCCCTTGGTAAGACTGGTTGTCGGACTTTCTTCATTGACTTACTTTAATTATGTGCTTACAGATATATTGTAAAACCACGTTAGTGTTTGTTGTGTGTGTTGTGTTTTGTATCCTTCAATACTTAAAAGCCCGCTAAAATCAAAATTTCTTACGTTTTTGCAAAGAATTTCATGGGCTCTTACCTTAAAGTGAGTTTGATAAGTTCTCAACTTCAAATTCTCAATTCAGAAGTCAGTTGATTTGTTTTGAGAATAGAATCGCCACTTTACAGGTTGATGTTTTATAGCATGGCTGCAGAGCCAGTAATGAAACTACATTACCACCCTTTGCAGTCTCAGAAATATCAACTACAATAATAAATTAACACAGTCACGTTTCCCACCCCATTAACTCCATAAATTATGCTAATATAATTCGTCAGCACACAAGCCGTCAGGTTATGTGATGCACCATGGGATGGGAGCTGCGTTAGCGATGCACTGACGAGCCATAATTTAGACAATATGTTACACGTGTTATTGGATTATCACATCTACTTAGCGTGTGCATTCTGAAAAGTGGCAACGTCGCATATACTCGTAGCGGTCAAATATATCGCTGTTTAAATTAATTAATCAAATTCAAAGATTCTTACGTTAACGTCAAATACATTTAGAACTTCACGGGCTGTCACCTTAAGTTTGACAAGTTCTCAACTTAGAACATTCTAAATTTAGAACTCGGGAGTTTGAAAGTAAACGTAGACGTGGAAAAAGATTTATTTTTCAAGAAACATAAACGTGTTTTGAATTGTTGTTTGGGCGGAAATTAAGACCGATTGTTACGGGAAATAATCAAGAACTATGTACGTGTTATAGCATCAATCAATGTTTCGTATAGATATCGAATCTTGCAAGGAAATGCGTTGTAGAAACCTCAGTTTACTAGGTACTGTGACAAAATAACAACAACAATATTAGGTTTTTTTTTATATCAACACAGATGTATGAAGATGGACGAAAAAACCAAACGATTATACATTTTGTTCGATACATACATTTTGATTTATTTTGAGAACGAATCGCTTCATTATTTTTACCCGAAATGTTCCCAAATCAATTCAAAATTCAATGCACCGAAAACTATGCATTTAGCGTAGCATTTGTACAATGCAAGGCCATTAGGTGGAACTGAGGGATTATTCTAAATCTGGCTTGCAAGGCACTAAGCCTTGAATTTATCGTTCGGAGCGCGAGCGCCGCAAAACCTTTCTTACGTGTTTTGGTTTTTGTATTACTGTTTTTATTAGTTTTAATTTTTTTTGGTGGTTATTATTTGTGTCAATTCGGGAAAAAATGGTGCGGGCTACTAACAAACCATAGAGGATTATCAACGTATGGTTCTTACATAGGGTTTAAAAAAAAAAATTGCAAGTGCAGCTATATTCATGTCGCAGTGGGCTTAAGCAACCGAAATCATGCGAAAAAGATGTGAAAACTGATAACGTATCAATCATTTAGCTTAGTATTGCTTCGAATTGTGAGAATCTAAGTTTAGGTACCATTGATACATGGTTGTGAGGGAAACCCAGGCCACACGGTTTTAAATTGCTAATCAGTAAGCAAGCATGGTTATCAATCTTAAATCCTTTTCAGCTTGAGAAAAAACTTTCCCCGACGGCGGAGCAATGTGTAGCTTTATCCTACTATCCTACTTCCTACTATCCTACTATCCTACTATCCTACTTCCTACTAATATAATAAATATGAAAGTGTTTGTGTGTTTGGATGTTTGTTACTCAATCACGCAAAAACGGCTTAATGGATTTAGATGAAATTTGGCAAACAGATAGTTTATAACCTGGATTAACACATAGAATACTTTTAATCCCGATATTCCCACGGGATCGAGGCTTATGCGGGTGAAACCGCGGGGCGCAGCTAGTATTTCTATAACTAGAATAAAAAATTTCCCGGGATAAATAAAACGGACTAGAAATAACAACAATACGGTTTAAAAGACTGACCCTGTTTGCATACAAACATAACTTATGCGAGAGCGAGAGCAAGCCATACTTTTCCCAGGACATTATGACGACACATGAACTTAATAAATATTCTGAAAGGGACAACGCCACTGACTAGGAAGATAACAGAAGGTCTGCTGTTTTAATATTTTGACTACGATTACACTTTCTATAAAGTTCACTTCGAATCTCACTCAATTGAATGCAAATAATTCGAAAACGAACTCATTTGTTTTAAAATCAAATCGTCATGGACTCATTCGAATGTGAGTTGAGACAC
Organism: Lithophane leautieri; assembly: GCA_949152455.1. Classification (NCBI taxonomy): domain Eukaryota; kingdom Metazoa; phylum Arthropoda; class Insecta; order Lepidoptera; family Noctuidae; genus Lithophane; species Lithophane leautieri. The sequence goes on along the minus strand of OX424482.1, from coordinate 3,301,004 downwards.
TAATATGACTGGTAGTACGTTGCCTGGACACAGAATATCTTTCCATTTTGACACCAGTCTTCATCTTCTTGCCCTTATTTCAATTAACGGTGCAGAGTGGAGCCAGGGTCGATCTCAGGTTAGGCTACGCTTGCCAGGGTTGGTCCGTGGATGGGTGACCATCTTTACATACCGAGACTCCTCCGTGCCTCGGAAAGCACGTTAAGCCGTTGGTCCCAGCTGTCATTTGTGGATCTTTGACAGTCGTTACGAGTCGTCAGAAGCCCGAAAGTCTAACAACCAGTCTTGCCAAGGGGTATCGTATTACACAGTTACTAGGTTGTGGAGGTCAGATAGGCAGTCGCTCCATGTAAAATACTGGTATTCAGCTGCATCCGGTTGGACTGGAAGCAGACCCCAACACAGTTGGGAAAAGGCTAGGCAGGTGATGATGATGCAGAGTGGAGCAATGCTTTCAACTTCCATTCAGCCTTTTAATTCTCTACTATACTTTCTCCCAACCCATCCATCGTTTCTTTGAGTTAATTGATCTAAAAAAGGGGCCTTCTGAATCATATCTGTGTCATATTCAGTGCGGAAGTTCATATGACCTACAAACGGACGTCATAAACTTGTTTACTACCTTTTTCGTTGACGGATGAGCGGAAAAAACTACTCTTAAATTATTTAGGGGTGTTGACTAAAACTTTTTTTTTCTACACCCGTGCTATAAATCCTCTCTAAATGTTTCTGAAAGAGTTAGCTTATTGCCAAAATTAAAACAACCAGTATCATATTAACCATAATATCATCCAAACGGGTGTTATAATGTTGTATTGAATTTCATAATGCAACGCATTTAAAAAAAAGAACATTGTCATTCACGAGCGTTTCACTAACAAAGCACCGTAATTTAAAAACAAAACATACATTCGAATTCACGTCGTACCGCGCCATTCTTTTTCGATATTCGTATTGCAAAGAAACTTTTATAGAAGATTCATATCATGGGTGTAGATAATGTCTTGTATGCAACTGTAAATAATTAGGTATTAAAACACTCATGTGATACTATTATCACACTCGTGTTTTAATACCCCTTATTATATAGCAGTTGCATAAATAACTATTAATGCATACTCTGCAAAATAATGGTGCGACTATTTTTTTTCCACTCGAAATTTTATGAAGCTTTTTGTTTCAGCAAGACTACTGGTAGAACTTCAGCCTGTGTTAACATAAACTATCATCAGGCAGAATATCTATAATAACTACCCTTGACAGATGTACTGGTGATAGCAGTTTGAAGATGATGCTACTCCTCTTGATGATAGAGACGACAAAAGGTTACCCTATCTTGTCGTCTTTTACTACACTACAAATTAGAGAAGAGGTTGTATGTTCTTTGAGAACAATGCGGAAAAAACTGCCCGAAATATTAATGCTACTTCTAAATTATTTTAATCCGGTATTTTCCCAAGTTATTACCCTTAAAACCGGGTTGTGTCGTAGACACGGCGTTATTAGCGCGAAATGTAGGATGAAAGAAATAAAAAAAAAAACCAATTAACTGTAAGCATGTTACAATATTGTAAGCATTTAACTAAGGCTTTGAGTTACTCGTATCATCATTCTCTTGAACTTATCCCAATTTTTGGGGCGACATGTCTTCTTCCATACTTCTCTATCAGCCGTCACCTCAGTAGTCACCCCCTTTTAAACCATATCATCTTTCACACAGTCCATCCATCGTTTCTTTGGTCTTCCCTGCTCTTATAACCTTCTACATTTATACTCAAAACTTTTTTCACGACTTTTTCCACATTCCTCCGCGTCACATGCTCATTCATCATCATCATCTGCCTAGCCTTTTCCCAACCTTGTTGGGATTGGCTCCCAGTCTAACCGGATGCAGCTGAATACCAGTATTTTACATGGAGCGACTGCCTATCTGACCTCCACAACCCCAGTAATTTGGTAATACGATACCCCTTGGTAAGACTAAGCCCATTATCATATCGATTTCCACACATTTCGGTCACCAGTGCCACTTTCAGACTTCCTCTTGTGGAAATGTTGCAATATTCTCTAATACTTCGCTTCTCGAGAACAACTGGTAATGAACAAGACAATTTTTTTTTGTAGTTAGCCGGCAAATTTAGACATTATCATGGAGATATTACAAAAGGTCAAATCTGTTGTCAGTAATCCACAATTTTCTATACACCAGCTTTATTTGCCAATTTAATAATACAATACTGAATACCTACCTGCATATATATAAATACATATACCTGCATATGGAAAGGGAATTAGGCAAATACAATCGGATTTAGCCTGCCAAATCTGTTCACTGCAGCTGTGCACCTGGCAATATAGCTAGGTAGTTTTTATGTGGCTTTTATGTGGGTATGTTGGTTTAGTGTTTGTACTGTATACAAGATGGGTCAGTAGGCAGAGGTCTTGACTTAAGGAGGAACATACGGTCTGTTCCGGGCCATTTTCCCGCTAGATGGCGCTGAAGTCAGCATGTTTTGGTTTATTTTGTTTTATGTGAAATTGGAGCATTACTAAGTCGTAGGAGTAATCTTTGCGAAAATCAGTCATTACGCTTTATTGAACTTGGTCATAGTAATGCCTCAAAATCTACCCAATTAGACACAAAGACAGAAAATAACATCTACCATTGAATATACAGTCTTTTACGCACACATACGTATTCCCTACGTTTACAAAGATTGAACACTAGATGGCGTGTATTTAAAAAAGTGGGCTGAACTTTTTTGTACGACTATTTTTAGGAAAATAAAAGTTGTATTTATAGGCGAAAACTATTTAATTGATAAATAATTTTGGGAAATAAATAATGTCAACAATATGTACAATAACATATGTATTTAATTTTATTACCTTACACTAATTAAATAACTATCAAAACAAAACTATTTGAAGTGACACAATTATACATAATTTATAACATAACCAAGTATTACAATAATTACAGACATTACAAAAATATGTTAGAAACTTTATATAATTTATAAACAAGAGAACAACAAATCTAATGAAATACAAAATTTTGTATGCGATTATAACCAGGAAGTCGAAACAATATTTTCATAATGTCTAAGCACTTTTATCTACAAAAGTTTTTAGTAAAACAAAAATCTAAAGAGCAGCTTATTGAGTTCAATAAAGTATTATTTCACCTTTTACAGTAAAAACAAATAAAAAATAATATACAATGATAATGTTGATTCTAAACAAACTACTACAAAAATACAACTGAACAAAAATCATTTCTTCTTGTCTTGAAACCGCTGCTACACAGCTGCTGCAAAGAAAAATAACTTTACTTAGTATATTTCTTACTTTTGACGAATATTATTTAATAGTCATTTCAAAATGTTATTTACCATCAATCTCCAAAGCTGCTCTAAAATGGACTAGAATTTCCAACAGATATTGATGCTGAAGTACGATTTTTCACTAGAATAACATAATAACTTATTAATTGATACAATTTATGAAGTAAATAAACGAAAGTAATACCTAGTAATAGATACTGGTACATACTTACCATTCAAATCTATACATTTCGCATTTTTCTGAACACGTCTCAAAATTGTTTCTGGCAAAATACAGTTTTTAAAGAAGTCTAATAGCTTCGGTATCATATTGCTGATAAATTCATTATCTCGACAAACTTCTATCACAGTCAAAGGTTCAGTGACTGAAATAAAACATATGAAGTAGCACTTATCCATTTTGCTGACACGCATTTGTCCTTGAACCTGAAATAGATTATAATTATAATATGAGAAAACTAGATACTGAAATAAATTATAAAGTAGACATGCAATAGAATACCATCTGCACTTGGTCGATATACCATCTAGTCGTACTAAGCGCTTCTCTTCCACATTTATTATGCGCACAGCCAAAGTGTGGAACTCTCTGCCAGCATCTGTGTTTCCCTTCCACGTATAACCCGTCAGCCTTCAAAACAAAAGTGAACAGGCATTTTCTGGGCTTGCTCGTTCCATCATAGACCTCATCTATCGCTTTCCATCAGGCGTGTTTGAGGTCAAGAGCAGTCCAATAAAAACATAAAAAAAAATTAATCAACTTACTTGATAGTAATAATCGTGCTTTTTATTTATGACTAAAACATTATTATCCAGTTTTAGAGCAAAGTTTTTCTTTTCTACTGCACCTGCATCTAGGCTTTGATTTTTCCTCGCCAATGATGGAAAGTACTTAATCTCAATAACAGCTCTCTCATTTTCAATTATACCTGTAACAAATTGACACAAAATATATAACAATGAAATGAAGCACTTCATGACATTTGATACAAGAAATTCAATCGCCTATCGTGCTCGTAATCTTTGGTCTCTCGCGATTATAACTAGTATTATAATTTTCTACATTTTCCAAATATATAGTAAATAAAATTGAAGCTTTTTATAGAAAACTTACCATCTGGACTGCCAGCTAAACATCCAAATTCTTCATCAATAAAAAGACCTGAAGGCCTGACAATTTTCTTATATTGTTGCATGAACATACTTTTTGCCACATTCTCATTTTGCTGCCCATATAACATGTATTTTGTACAAATATTCTTTTTATATAGAATATCCTTTACATGATTGTGACATGGAGTGGTAATACGGCGTTTGCAAATCTGTAAACATAAAAGATACACAATAACGGTGTCGTTTGTACGCCGGTTTGTTTGTTCGAGTAGACATTGTAGACGTAATCTAAATCTGAAATAATGAAAAAGAAAAAGAATGTGTTACTATTATACACAGTATTTGAATAAAATCCAATAGTATCGTATTTCACAACCATATAAACAGCACGGAGTCGAAGTCTTGTAAGATAATCTGTCAACTGATGCAGATGCAGAATTCATTATTGTGGCGATTACGTTCAGAACTCTAACACATCCTGAGGAAATAGAATAATAAAATGTATAGCAAAATTTTACTTATCTTTAGATTCCTGGCAGAATATTGGTCGACAATGAATGAGATATTTATTTATTTTTAAACAATAAATCACCTCTATTTGATGTAAGAAACTCAATTATTTGTTTGTTTCTGAACGCACCACACCGTGCCGGCCGCCGGCGAAACTGCGAGGCTCGCGACCAGAGTATAATAATAATAGCGGGACTGACGCGACATCACAAATAAAAATAATGTTTATCTGTCTGTAAAATGCATACAAGGTTTTTTTTACAAAACCTGGCAAAACCATATCCCATGACTGCGCCACCCATTCTTCGATTTAGTAATGTCTGTAATTTTGATTTTGTGACTACTTTGGTGGCTTACCAAATTGTAATAATTTAATTTATTGTTGACCAAAAAATATACAAATTGTCAGCATCGACCGGATACGTAGGTAATAACTACTGTGACGAGATTTTAGCGTCTAAAACCCAACTCACGGGCCAACTGGCCGTTTTAATACCGCCGAAATATGGTACTTACTTACTTTTATTTTACAATAAAATTGCATATTTTGAATAATTAATAAAATGATTATACCTAGTATACATTGCATTATTTCTATTCAATTGGTATCAAATACCTACTAGAAATAATGCAATTTGAATCAATGAAAATAGCATCACATTTCATCACGCAACAAATTCCGCGCGCAAATCCTAGTGCATCAAGCGAGAAACTTGAAAATGTATTTTTGTTACATTTCAATCATTACGAAACGAGGGAACGAAGTTTGGCAACGTGTGTCAATGTCGATTAGGTCAAGTACTCAAGGATAGGAAGTACGGCAACGTCGCGTCTACGAGTAATGATATTTTAAATGTTGCCGCACAACAATAATAATTATGTAATAAAATTGTTTACATTGCCGTCTAAGGTCGTGAGTGTTATGGTAATGAAATGTTTCTTTTTTAAATGATAGGTAGAAAATAAAATAGATCAATTATCTTATTATATATTGTTTTATCAGAATTATAATATCGCCAGGACGCCATCTAGCACTGCAATTTCTAAACTACAACAAACATGGCGCTATATTTTGCTTGTCAAAACGAACCCACACATGTACAGATATGTCAAATTTTGCCTGGATTTCGCGATCGTTTTTCTCAGTTATTAATGTAAGTTATTTCCTAAAAAGGTCGTTTGCGAACACATTTCATTGTAGAAAAGTGATAAAATGATTCGTTTTTAACAAAGAGTGTCTATTTTTAGCGTAAAGTCAAATCTAAAAATGTATGGGCGGCCGATCGGAACATCAACCTTAAATCTTTGTGAAAAAGTACTTTCAATACCTGCATACTTCGAAGGTCAAAAAAAAAACTTCTTAACGCCATACTCTTAGTATAGAAATTAAAAAAAATATATATATTATTTGCGCGTTATTTTGATCAAAATTAATTAACTCCAAAAAGTTGTTCACTTTTCAGAATCCTACTAATATTATAAATGTGAAAGTTTGTGTGTTTGTGTGTTTGGATGTTTGTTACTCAATCACGCAAAAACGGCTGAACGGATTTGGATGAAATTTTGCAAACAGATAGTTTATAACCTGGATTAACACATAGGATACTTTTTATCCCGGTAGTAGGTTCCCATGGGTTAATTTTCGACATCTACACGGGCGAAGCGGCTGGCAAAAGTTCATATAAATCTGTCCGACTTGGTTAATGATTTAGTACCTTTATAGATAGAAAGGGTCTCTTAAGGAAAACCAGGAAGACCGATAGGTATTCAATCAAGTCATATTTCCCCGGTCTTCTTACTTCGAATACTATAAGATTTATTTTCAGTACATCAAACACACGTAATAGTCTTACATACTATGCTTGAGCAATAATTCTGTAAAAATGAATTAGAACTTCAAACAAAACATACCTATATACAAAGTCGAGTCATTATAATTGACATTGCAAAGACAAAGTTTATTTTATTTGAATGAATCTACATTAAAAGGCAAGAGTGACTGAGATATCAACGCACAGCCTAAACCGCTGGTCCTAGAGACATGAAATTTGGAGGGTGTGTTCTTTATGAAGAGTAAGTTTCTACTAAGAAACGATTTTACGAATTTCCACCGCTAAGAGGGTGAAATCGGGGGATTTCGTTTGTATGAAAAATCTTATTCCTTGAGTTAATAGACATGAAATTTTAGCACGAATACTTATCTAAGGAAATTATAAAGTTTGACATTTTTAGTTTTTAAAAACTACCCCCTAAACGAGGATTGGGGGTAGTCAAAGTTTGTATAGAAGAATTTTTACGTGCTACCCGATTAACTCGAAACTCAGTATTTATACTTAAAACTAAAAATAAAGAATGAGGTGTATTAGGGTTTTTCAAAAATCTACCATTAACGGGGTTAAAATGGGTAGTCTACGTCACAGCTCAAACCACTAAACGGATTGGGCTGATTTTTGGCACCTAGATAGTTATTAGGACCTAGGCGTACACTAAGAAAAGATTATTGGAAAATTCTACCTATAAAGGGATGAAAAGGGGGGATTTCTTTTGTATGAAAAATCTTATTCCTTGAGTTAATAGACTTGAAATTTTGGCACGAATACTTATCTAAGTAAATTATAAAGTTTGTCATTTTTATTTTTATAAACTACCCCTTAAACGAGGATTGGGGGGTGTTAAAGTTTGTAAAGAAGAATTTTAATGTGCTATCCGATTAACTCGAAACTCAGTATTTATACTTATAACCAAAAATAAACAAAAATGTGTATTAGGTTTTATCAAAAATCTACCCCTAACGGGGTGAAAATGGGTAGTCTACGTCACAGCTCAAACAACTAAACGGATCGGGCTGATATTTGGCATTCAGATAGTTATTAGGACCTAGGCGTGCACTAAGAAAGAGTTTTTGGAAATTCGACCTTTAAAGGGGTGAAAAGGGGGGATTTCGTTTGTGTGATAAATCTTATTCCTTGAGTTAATAGACTTGAAACTTGGCACGAATAGTTATCGAAGTAAATTATAAAGTTTTTAATTTTTAGTTTATTTCTAAACTACCCCCTAAACGAGGTTGTATTAAAGTTTGTATAGAAGAATTTTAACGTGCTGTCCGATTAACTCGAAACTCAATATTTATACTTAAAACAAAAAAGAAAGAATAATGTGTATTTGGGTTTTTCAAAAATCTACCCCTAACAGAGTGAAAATGGGTAGTCTACGTCACAGCTCAAACCACTAAACGGATTGGGCTGTTATTTGGCACACAGATAGTTATTAGGACCTAAGCGTGTACTAAGAAAGGGTTTTTGGAAATTCGACCTTTAAAGTGGTGTAAAGGGGGGTTTCGTTTGTGTGATAAATCTTATTCCTTGAGTTAATAGACATGAAACTTGGCACGAATAGTTATCAAAGTAAATTATAAAGTTTTTAATTTTTGGTTTTCTAAACTACCCCCTAAACGAGGATTAGGGGGTGTTAAGTTTGTATAGAAGAATTTTAACGTGCTGTCCGATTAACTCGAAACTCAGTATTTATACTTTAAATAAAAAATAAAGAATAATTTGCATTAGGGATTTTCAAAAATCTACCCCTAACAGAGTGAAAATGGGTAGTCTACGTCACAGCTCCAACCACTAAACGGATTGGGCTGTTATTTGGCACACAGATAGTTATTAGGACCTAAGCGTGTACTAAGAAAGGGTTTTTGGAAATTCGACCTTTAAAGTGGTGTAAAGGGGGGTTTCGTTTGTGTGATAAATCTTATTCCTTGAGTTAATAGACTTGAAACTTGGCACGAATAGTTATCAAAGTAAATTATAAAGTTTTTAATTTTTAGTTTTTCTAAACTACCCCCTAAACGAGGATTAGGGGGTATTAAGTTTGTAAAGAAGAATTTTAACGTGCTATCTGATTAACTCGAAACTCAGTATTTATACTTATAACCAAAAATAAACAAAAATGTGTATTAGGTTTTATCAAAAATCTACCCCTAACGGGGTGAAAATAGGTAATCTACGTCACAGCTCAAACCACTAAACGGATTGGGCTGTTATTTGGCACACAGATAGTTATTGGAAAGTAGGAATCCACTAAGAAAGGGGTTTTGGAAATTCGCCCTTATTCCTTTAGTTATTAAACTAGAAACTTGGCAAAACTTGCCTTAGTAAATAATACAGATTGTCAATTTTAGTTTTTTAAGCAATCCATCGCATAGACGAATAACGGGGATGCAAAGTAAGAAAGAAAAATTTTTAACGCGCTGTCGGATTAACTCGGTACGGTAAGTACTAATACTTAAAACAAAAAAAATAAAAGTACGTGTTTCGGGGTTTTGTAAGTTACTATCTGACTTAACTTGAATAATACCTTCATTATGTAATGATACAATAATATTTAAACCACCGACTATATAATTATTATCATATGTTGTTGCAGCCCGCAGATATGATTTTCATCAATAAAAAAAAGGAAATATTGCCCGTGTTGCGGGAAAAGGGATACATAATAAAACAGTGACTAAGTCAAAACTGTACATTGAATACTTTGAAAAAAAGTAATTGCTACGAGGTGTGAGAACGAGTCTGATGCCGAAAATCTATTTTTAAGAAATTTTGTCTGTTTGTTTGGATGTTTGTTCCAGATTGGCGCAAAAACGGCCCAACGGATATGGATGAAAGGCACACAGATAGTTTATAACCTACACCCTAATTGCGTATTACACGATCCACAATCTGAATCAGTTTAAAAAACAAAAACACAATGTAAATAACGCAATGAATGTTGTTGAACTGTCAAAATGAAAGATTAGTCTTAATCGGTTACGAAAATAAGTTACGCAATTAGATAACTGGATAAACACATAGGATACTTTCAATCCCGGGCGGTAGTAAGTTCCCGTGGGATTTTTTCCGACATAAACGCAGGCGAAGCCGCGGGCAAAAGCTAGTTTTTAATAATTTTCATTTCCATTCAATTTGTTCATCGCAAAACTACTTGCTGGTTTTCATTTCATTAATAAATTTATTAATTTTTCGACAAAATGAAATTATAATTCCGATATGTATAATTAAAATCAGAACCCTACCATTCATTTAGTTTGTTAATCGGATACTTCTAATTACTGTAAAGTTTAATAAATTAGTATCACGACATAATTAGTTTGAATAGTGTAGCTATTGAATTCATGTGAAGTTTGTTAATTAATCGACGTAGATTTCCATTTTTAATTTAAGTACGTTATGTTCTTAACATAATGTAAGTATAAATTAAACCTAACCTGACCAAGATTAGTGAGCCTTTTTTGATAAAAACATAAAAGATTAATAGTTAAAACATAAAATCAAAAAAAAAAAATTACTGTGCATACCAGGGGGCTTAAAACAGTCACTTTAGCAGAATCATAATAGGAAAATATTATTAATCAACGTAAAATGTCACAAACTGACAATTCATAATAATGATCTGCGTGCGATTCATATTACGAAATAATTCTTCTGTTTGACAGTTTCTATGGAGATTCGTAAAATGGTCCACACAATGAATTGCTTTTGTGTCAAATTAGAGGTATTGCTAATGAAAGCTGTAAATTCAGGAAATGAATTGCTTATAGAGGAGTTGTTAATGTGGCCGGTTTAGGCCCCCTGAATTGTACCATAGAACCTACACCCACATTTAACGATAAGTAGTGAATTCGATTATTTCAATAAATTGAATAAAAGATTAATTTATTTATTTGAAAGAGTTGCAATAGGGTGAAATTATTTCTTTTTTGTTTTTTTATCAGCAGAAATAAACATGATATTATATAAAGACGGCCGAACTCCATCACAAACAGCTTTACTGCTACTTACTTCCTAGTTCATACCAAAATTATCTCCTTGAATGTTGTAAATATTAGATAAGACATAAGCTCCTGAGTGACGGCATACATAATGTTGTTTTAGCAAAAGTGTATAATTATTTTGAATTGAGTTCACTTTGATAAATTAGTAATAAGAGAAAATGAGTATGTGTCTACTATTTTAGTCTAATTCATTATGAGTTTCACGTTTTAAGAAATTAAACACAACGTCTCTCTCTGTCTTTTTGTGGGTTCGTTGATGTTATTATAACTTGAAAATCATGTCATTGATTTTTTTTTGCTTTCATTATGTATCCCTCAACATTTTGAGCTAAAATCTTTATAAAATTTCACATTTCCCGGCTGATAATACATAAATATGCCGAATTTTAGATAAAGTTCGACTGTGTATAGCGGCGTGTCATATTAATTCTTGGGTTAAATTATGTACAGAGGCCCTAGCACGAACACACGACGTAAACGAATAGTCAATTCGTACGATTATTTTGTAAAAAATAGAACTTATTTTTTTTTTTTTTTGCAACAAGCACAGTTATTCTTATGAATAAAGTCTTAAAACTAAGTAAATATTCTCAAGTATTATCAATTTAAAATCGTACGAATTTCCATTACGCTTACTGAAGGCGATGAAAATGGACTGTACCTATGTATTAGTGGTTAAAATAAAACCAAAGCCAGTGTGATTAAAAGGACTATAAACAAATATAAGAGCAAGCAAGCATAAAGAAAAAAAGAACAGTCAAATAAAAAATATAAAAGTATTGTAAAAGTTTACCCAACCAAGGAGTATGCAACACTTACTCCTCGCGTTCGCGCCAGGCCCACAGTTCTTTATAACTTTTTTTTTGTTTTTATCTGTGTTAAATCATCAAATGACTTCACCCGCTCAGCGGGAGGTCGCGTCAAACTTTTACAGACTAAAACCCATCCCTGTTCCTTCAGTTGCTTGTTGCCAAGGGTCCTGGTATCCCTTTCAGACTTTCCCGTAACCCTGGCAGGCATTGGTCCTAGCGGACCCCGCCAATTGTGCTGATATCTCTTTGAGGCGCGTGTGGAACACAACACGCCTTCGACCTGGGCCTGGTCCTTATCGGACGGCGAGCTACCCATTGCTCGCCGTCCGCAGGCCCGCGCCTAAGGTGGCCGGGAATCTGCCTGGGATTCCCGAACAATTCTTTATACCTGAAATGCTGTTTTACACTTCTACACAGATGGTCTTGCAAACAGGAAATGTTGAATAAAATATTAAAGCTGCTTTTCTCTCAAACTCACACTTCAGCAAGTTGTAGTGTTATTCGTAAAATCATAAGGCTCCTGCGTCACAGTGAACTTTACCAGAACTTATCTGTTGTTCAACAAGACAATGTGTTATCACGAGCTGTTTACACCAAGTTTGTTATTATCAGAACTTGGTAACTTGACATTCTTAGCGCTGTGTTTTCTTTGTCCCGTACTATTGTGAAAGCGGTGTAAATGTTAAGACAAGTACAGACACGTGCAAGAAGATGTATGTACCTACATAGAGAATCATATATGTTCGTAGTATGGTTCGTGTTAGGTTTATACATATTCGTGATAAGTATTGACACGCGTCCGTTTGCGTCCAGCGCTCGGTGTAGCAACACGTCGTGTTCTGGTTTGCGATAAGTCAATCGTCATCCTGAGGATGCCTCGTTGAGAGGTGAAACACGTGTCGATTTCTTTCAGGGTTTTTTATTACTCTTGAAGAATAGTTAAGAGGAATAGTGTACTAATATCTACGTCTATTGCATGTAATAAGTATTGTAAATATTCGTATGCCGCTTTTAATGATGGATGTGTCCTGAACATTACTCTAATTACCAACCTTGTGCCATATCTTAAAATATATTTGTCTTTTGTCTTTGACACACAAACTATTACGGTCTATAAAATATTTGCATAGATATACTTACCAATTTTATGGAACAATCGCTAGACAATCAAAGATTGAAATCGTTAGATTAACCCTATCGCGTCAAAAGATGGTCGCGTTTCTGTATCGTTTTGATACCTCTGACATACACATCCTTGCAGTGACATGACTTAACTGCCATAGAAATGCCTTAAACGGGATGTGTGAGCTCACTCTTTTCAGTACGGATACTGTTCGCGTGAAATAAGTGCGTTGAGGGCAAATCTAACGATTTAAATCTTTGTTAACGATCAAATCAATACCAGGTTTACCTTTAAGAGTAATGTGTATTACGTAAGATTTCCTTCAATAAAAGCCCAGTGATTCTTAATCATCATGCTTCTTAAAATGACTGAAGTTCAATTATTTTGGTAATATGAAATCTACCAGACTTCTTCACGAATGCAATGAATAAGAAAATAAAAATTAAACATCTCATAATTATTTTGCATTTGAGAACAAAGCGTGTTTTTACAATACGACCGCAAATAAAAAAATACAAGACTGACTCAATAATAACGGACCCAATGTAATTTGAAACTTTAAACAAAATCGACCATTATTTTAATTATAGTGGACGAAACTTCATTTATATGTATTGCATGGCGTAATTATGTACATCAATGGCAATTAATTTTTCAGCAAATTAACACTACACGTCAATTTGTCGTACTAGAGACATTTCTTACAATTGTCAGAGATGACAATTGTGATTTGACAATACTTACGGACGATTTAAGTTGGCAATTGAAATTCTTACCAATTAATTTCCCAGAGTACGTACAACGTATTTCGATAGGTCTTATTTATTTGATAAAACAAAGTAATTTTCTTTATCAGTGGTAATAATTCACAAATTACTTCAAACAAAGAAACAACACCACACATTCTCATAAATAATCTAACGCCTTTCACAAAAGAATTCCAACAAATTGCACTGAATAAATCATGAACACAAGTTTAATATCACAATTATTCTGCTGCACTAAAATTCATTAGTAGATTGGTGGATCACTTATAAATATTTAGCAATGGTTCTAATACATTACGCGGTAGACGTTCTCCTGAATTATGTATTAGTAGATGTGTGGGAGCGGCCTGCTACCATTCGCAATTGTTTTAGTTGAGTGCAAAGGAGACAGATATAAAACTTATTACCGCATAGACAAGCACAATTCAGCTGTGTATCATGCCGTCTCTTTCAATTGAATGCATAATGGTAGTGGCAACAATAATTTTAAAACAGTCTTAAAACTCAAAACCAAAGCATTTATTTCAATTAAATCATTTACAGGCACTTTTGAATAGCCAAAGAGTCGGTCAGTTAGTCAGAAAGTTGAAGCTAGTTGCCCATTTTAAAACGTAGATCTCTATGGAGAAAAATGGGTTAGAAACTCCAAGGACAATAATAAACATTAATCGTGTGTATACATACGGCTACAGATCAAGCTATACAATTCTAGTACAAGCTGATCTCGCATTGTATAGGATTTCCGCACTATGCGAGGTCAGCTTATACTGGAAATGTATAGCTAGATGTGTCGCCGTGTGTACCATTACTACATAATTTTATGATAAGATAAAAAAATTAAAATATAATTAAACACATTTTTTCTTTTTCAATTATTTGAGACAGAGAGAATGCTAACTTAAATGTATTTATTGATTGATAATATCGTTTGGTGTTGTCCTAGATAATGATTTAGTGAACTGAGGCCCTAGTGTGAGTTTCTTTTAACCATCTCGACTTTACGCATCGAACGCGTTCGGCACTCCGATTGGCCCTTCAGCAGTGAAAGCCAGTGAAGGACCAATCAGAGCGCCGAACGCTTTCGATGCGTAAAGTCGAGATAGTTAAAAGAAACTCACACTAGGGCCTCAGGCGTGCAGACGAAGCTAAGGGTGGTCACCAATATTAATGTTTTAGTATCGTTAGATGTGACATTATACAAATGAACCTTACGTTATTTTAAATCGTTTTTATTTATTTATTAAAACTTTATGCACAAGTAAAAAAATGACTGTACAAAGGCGGACCTATAATGCCTGAGGCATTTTCTACCAGTCAACCTTAGGGTGATGCAGAGACAGACATGGCAGGTGCAATAAAAGATAATACATATAACTTGAGAAATAATGAATACTAATTAATACATACATAGATACATACATAAATTACAAACAAAATAAACTTAGTCAGGAGAAATAACGACAGGTAGAGGAGAAAACGAATCCATCTAATTAACGTTTAAAAGTTTTTCAGTTTCGTGTTTTCTGTATTCGATTGAACTTAACTTTCAGTAACGAATGAATGAATGAAATGCTCCGACCCCAGCGTGGCTTAACCAGACTCGATTGAACTTAACATTCAGTAAGATACAAAAGAAATAAAAACAAATTTAAACGTTTACTTCTCTTCTAACTTACACCACACTTCACTCAGTGACTTTTACATTATGGTGAATAACGTATACGTTTATTTCCCAGTAAATAAAACAACCAAGCTGATTGTGATTGAGAGAAGATTTACAAGGGTCTCTTGTGTACTATAGTTACAAATACATATATGTAGGGGCATCTTAATATTCCGAAGTAGTCCTTTGTTTGATCTCTCTTTGTATTTAATAGGAACTCAGGATGGGTTTAGTAAGTGGGCCTTTTTATTAAGTGATTGTTTGTGTTTGAAAATGGAATGGAATGTGAAGAGACAGAAATAATAAAAAGAGTTGTGTGATATTTTATGCTTTATTTTTTTACTAGCTGATGCCCGCGGCTTCGCCCGCGTGAATGTGTCGGTTGTTATATACTAAAACCGTCCTCAAGAACCACTTTACCCATTGGTGAAAACAGCATGAAAATCGGTGCAGTAGTTTTTGAGTTTATCGCGAACAGACAGACGACTTTGTTTTATAATATCGTCAGTGGAAAGGCGAATATGCTAAAGCGCCAAAATGGTACTTTTGGGAAATGAACTTTAAAGTTTTAACTTTAAAGTTCATTTCCCAAAAGTTAGCATTTTTAGCATTTTAGCATTTTCGCCTTTCTACTGACGATAATTATGTAATTTTTGTATTGTCGAGTAAAATAAAAGAAAATATTTTGGTCGGAATTGTCTCTCCTCTCCCTTTAATCCATCCAAAGGTTGTCTGTAAAAGATCGCTTTTAGCGATAAGACCGCCCATTGTGTCACCCTATGTAAAACTACATTAATCTGTAATTTTATGGTGCACATAATAATTCTATTGTATTGTATTCTATTCTATTAGTATGCGCGTTAATATTTTCTTGATTTTGTGTGTGTTTTTATTAAAATTCGTTTAACTGACTTTAATTTAACTGAACTCGAAGTTACTGAAGCAGAAAAACATGTAAACATTATAATTAAATGAAATCAATTATAGCATGATTGTGATGAAAGAAAATTAATTACTCATACTCATCATCTGCCTAGCCTTTTCCCAACTATGTTGGGGTCGGCTTCTAGTCTAACCAGATGCAGCTGAACACCAGTATTTTACATGGAGCGACTGCCTATCTGACCTCCACAACCCAGTAACTGGGTAATACGATACCCCTTGGTAAGACTGGTTGTCAGACTTTCGGGCTTCTGACGACCCGTAACGACTGTCAAAGATCCACAAATGACAGCCGGGACCAACGGCTTAACGTGCTTTCCGAGGCACGGAGGAGTCTCGGTATGTAAAGATGGTCACCCATCCACGGACCAACCTCGGCAAGCGAAGCTTAACCTGATGGATCGACCCGTGCGGCTATTATTACGTAGCCACGAGCACCTCAATTACTCATACTCGATGGGTGAATATCGTGAAGACCATCAGACTAAAGCAGTATCATAAAGCAAAAGAGTTTTGTTACTAAAACATTATCTCGGGTACCTACAATCTCACGGTGAGCTACATAATATAATTTCATCTCATTCTTTACCATCATATTAATAACTGCAAGCTATAAACTAAAGATTTTTATTAAAATATTTCTCCACCGACCCTAGATAAAAATGAAGCATTTTCTTTAAAGTTGTCTTTTATACAACACTCACTTGCATCCTCAAATTTTCATAAATAAATATAGCATCTACGAACCGTCTACGTAAGTGCTACGCTGCTACGACGTCTACGAAGGTCTACGAAAATCTACGAGTTTTACGACCTGAAATGGTGTTATAACATTTTATGAATATTTTATGATACATTTACATTTACAAATTAATTGGATGTCTTAATGATTGATCGTTGTTTGAAAAAGAGTGTGAGGAATTAATTCTATCAATCATTTGTGAGGCTAGACTTAGGGTTAGATATTTTCTGAGTTTTATGTAACCAAATACACCAGAGGCTTTCAAAATGGCAAAAGAGGCACGGGCTTTTTTTTTTCAAATCACTAGCCCATTTTTTGCCCGCAACTTCGTCTACGACACAGGATGAAAAGTAACTTATGTCCTTCTCCAAGTTCCGGGTATTTGCCACATTTAATAAAGATCGGTTCAGTGGTTTAGGCTTAAAACGGTAACAGACAGACAAAGTTATCTTCGCATTTATAATATACTATCTGATGCCTGCGACTTCGCCCGCGTGGATGTCGGTTATTATATACTAAAACCTTACTCAAGAACCACCGCATTGGTGAAAACAGCATGAAAATCGGTTCAGTCGTTTTTGAGTTTATCGCGTACAGGACGACAGACAGACGCGGCGGAGGACTTTGTTTTATAATATGTAAGGAAGTATGGATGCCAAATGAAACTGGCATTAATTTATAGGTAATCTGATCAACAGTTTGACGCTAATATTATAAAATTTTAGTATTTAGTCAAAATATAAAATTATTCTATTTTCCTCTCAAACTTTTTTTGCAGCTGGAAACCCTAATAAAAAAAAATCTCTACAATTAATTTACACAGATATTTTGACAGCAGTCCTGTCAGAATATCACCATGTACCTTCGTCAGGGTGAGCAGACATCGGTATGTCGGTCGTGACGTGATCCTAGCTTAGCAGGTACACGAACATATTGGCAAGACTAGTAGCTTAATTGTTGTTCATTTATGTATTATTTCATCAACAAAAACGTTATGGTTTTTGAGCTTTTTTGAGGAGCTCGTGGCTAAGTAATAACAGCCGCACGGGTCGATCCATGAGGTTAAGCTACGCTTGCCGGGGTTGGTCGGTGGATGGATCAACCATTTTTCAGATTAGCTAAAGTACAAACATCTTTTATGGGGTACTGCGTTAAATGCTATAACAAAATACCTTGTGATATATTGCAATTAAATGAAAGAAAATTTAAAACTCATATAAAAAGTACACTTTGTAAACAAGCTTATTACAAATTAGAGGATTATATCCAGGATAAGAATGCTTGGAAACATGCTGGTCTTGCTCCATAGGACAATTTAGAGTCTGGACAAAATCAAACTGGTTGCTAATTTAGTTGTATATTTTATTATTTGTATGTCATAGATTTTTACACTCTGTGATTGCATGGAATCACGCACTGACTTATTAGTATTACTTGTAAAGATGTTAGGAATATTGTAATATCGTATACTTTTACAATGTTTGTAAATATGTGAGCACCATGTACCTATCACATAACTGATTTATTTGTCATTGCTCCATTTATAATTTTTTTTTGCCTTTTGTGGGACAGTAATCTTATTGTGGGTGCATGGTCTTCACATATAATTATATAATTCATGTATACAAAATATTGTAAACATTTTTGAAAAGAGTAACGGTGGAGTTTCTTGCCCATTCTTCTCCATACGAAATCTACCTTTTGGAATGGGCAACTAGAATCAATTCTATTTCTTTGTTTGTTTTTCATTGACGTTCAAAAGTGCCTTTTATGTGCCTATTTGAAATAAATTATTTGACTTTGACTTTGACTTTGACTTTGATGGGTGACCATCTTTACATACCGAAACTCCTGCGTGCCTCGGAAAGCACGTTAAGCCGTTGGTCCCGGCTGTCATTTGTGGATCTTTGACAGTCGTTACGGGTCGTCAGAAGCCCAAAAGTCTGACAACCAGTCTTACCAAGGGGTATCGTATTACCCAATTACTGGGTTGTGGAGGTCAGATAGGCAGTCACTCCATGTAAAATACTGGTATTCAGCTGCATCCGGTTAGACTGGAAGCCGACCCCAACATAGTTGGGAAAAGGCTAGGCAGATGATGATGAAAAACGTTATGTTTTTTACATTTTTCAAGTTTTTTTTTTATTTGACTCTAAGGCCCGCTTGCACAACAAACCACTAAATGCATTTAGCGCTAAACACGTTTAAAACATCATTCCGTTTCCGTCATCTTCAAACGATTGACAGAAACAGAATGATGTTTTAAATACGATTTAAAAAGCAATAGTCAGAAACATAGTCATTGTAAAATCTTAAATATTTTCTTGATTATTTTTATCTTTAAACTAGCTTTTGCCCGCGGCTTTGCCCGCGTGGATGTCGGAAAATATCCCACGGGAACTTACTACCGCCCGGGATTGAAAGCACCCTATGTGTTAATCCAGTTATCTAATTGCGTAACTTATTTTCGTAACCGATTAAGACTAATCTTTCATTTTGACAGTTCAACAACATTCATTGCGTTATTTACGTTGTGGAGCAGATTCTTTTTTTCAAACTTATGAAGCAATGGATTAGAAATTTCTTTCAAACTCATTCAGATTGTGGATCGTGTATTACGCAATTAGGGTGCAGGTTATAAACTATTTGTGTGCCTTTCATCCATATCCGTTGGGCCGTTTTTGCGCCAATCCGGAACAAACATCCAAATAAACAGACAAACGGACAAAAATACTTAAAAATATATTTTCGGCATCAGACTCATTCCCACACCTCGTACTAATTACTTATTTTCAAAGTATTTAATGTACAGTTTTGACTGAGTTACTATTTTATTATGTATCCCATTTTCCGCAACACGGGCAATATTTCCTTTCTTTCATTGATGAAAAACATATCTGCGGGCTGCTACCACATAATGATAATAATTATGTAGTCGGTGGTTTAAATATTATTATATCTTACATAATGAAGGTATTATTCAAGTTAAGTCAGTTGTTAACTTACAAAACCCTGAAACACGTACTTTACATTTTTTTGTTTTAAGTATTAGTACCTATCGTACCAAATTTTGAATTAATCCGACAGCGCGTAAAAATTTTTGCTTACTTACTTTGCCACCCCGATATTCGTCTATGTGAAGGATTGCTTAAAAAACTAAAAGTGACAATCTTTATTATTTACTGTGGCAAGTATTGCCAAGTTTCAAGTTTAATAACTAAAGGAATAAGGGCGACTTTCCAAAAACCCTTTCTTAGTGGATTCCTACGTCCTAATAACTATCTGTGTGCCAAATTTCAGCCCAATCCATTCAGTGGTTTGAGCTATGACGTGGACTACCCATTTTCACCCCGTTAGAGGTAGATTTGAAAAACCCTGATACACATTATTCTTTATTTTTCGTTTTAAGTTTATGTACTGAGTTTCGAGTTATTCGAACAGTGCGTTAAAATTCATCTATACAAACTTTGACACCCCCCAATCCTCGTTTAGGCGGTAGTTCATAAAAACTAAAAATGACAAACTTTATAATTTACTTAGATAAGTATTCGTGCCAATTTTCAAGTCTATTAACTCAAGGAATAAGATTTATCACACAAACGAAATCCCCCCTTTTCACGCCTTTAAAGGTCAAATGTCCAAAAACCCTTTTTAGTGCACGCCTAGGTCCTAATAACTATCTGTGTGCCAAATTTTAGCCCAAACCGTTTAGCGGTTTGAGCTATGACGTAGACTACCCATTTTCACTCCGTCAGGGGTAGATTTTTGAAAAACTCTAATGCACATTATTCCTTATTTTTGGTTTTAAGTATAAATAATGAGTTTCGAGTTAATCGGACAACACGTTAAAATTCTTCTATACAAACTTTGACACCCCCCAATCCTCGTTTAGGAGGTAGTTTATAAAAACTAAAAATGACAAACTTTATAATTTACTTAGATAAGTATTCGTACCAAAATTTCAAGTCTATTAACTCAAGGAGTAAGATTTTTCGTACAAACTAAATCCCACCTTTTCATCCCTTTAAAGCTAGAATTTTCCAAAAACCCTTTCTTAATGCACGCCTAAGTACTAATAACTTACTGTGTGCGAAATTTCAGCCCAATCCTTTTAGTGGTTTGAGCTGTGACGTAGACTACCCATTTTCACCCCGTTGATGGTAGATTTTTGAAAAACCTGAATACACGTCATTCTTTATTTTTGGTTTTAAGTATAAATACTGAGTTTCGAGTTAATCGGACAGCACGTCAAAATTCTTCTATACAAACTTTGGCACCCCCCAATCTTCGTTTAGGGGGTAGTTTGTAAAAACTAAAAATGACCAACTTTATAATTTACTTAGATAAGTATTGGTGCTAAGTTTCAAGTCTATTAACTCAAGGAATAAGATTTTTAATTTTAACGAAATCTCCCGGTTTCACCCTCTTAGCAGTGGAATTTCGAAAAATCGTTCCTTAGTGGAACCTTAATCTTCATGAAGAACACACCCTCCAAATTTCATGTCTCTAGGACCAGCGGTTTAGGCTGTGCGTTGATATCTCAGTCACCCTTGCCTTGTATATAGATTCATCATTAAAATAAAATAAACGTTGACTTTGCAATGTTAATTCTAATGACTCGACTTTGTATATAGGTATGTTTTGTTCCAAGTTCTAATTCATATTATTGAATTTTTACTGAGGCATAGTGTGTAAGACTATTATGTGTGTTCGATGTACTGAAAATAAATCTTATAGTATTCGAAGTAAGAAGACCGGGGAAATATGACTTGATTGAATACCTGTCGGTCTTCCTGGTTTTCCTTAAGGGTATTTTCTATCTATAAAGGTTCATCATTAACCAAATCGGACAGATTTATATGAAACGAAATTTTGACAGCTGCTTCGCCCGTGTAGATGTCTAAAATTAACCCATGGAAACCTACTACCGGGATAAAAAGTATCCTATGTGTTAATCCAGGTTATAAACTATCTGTTTGCCAAATTTCATCCAAATCCGTTCAGCCGTTTTTGCGTGATTGAGGAACAAACATCCAAACACACAAACACACAAACACACAAACTTTCACATTTATAATATTAGTAGGATAAGAATTAAAAACCAAGCTTAAGCAAACACAAATTCTTACGATACCAAAAAAATTACAACACGATGCTGAATCGCGAACAAATCAACAAAAAAAATAAAACATAACCCAAAATCGACAAACATAGAAAACTAACCCAATTCCGAGCAACCAACCAATCGTAGTACCTACACGAAAAGGAATTTTCCCGGAGCAAAATTCCCGGAGGCATTAATCAGACGTACTTAGTCTGAATCCCGGGATAGCAATAAAACATATCGGCGTACAGTATTGACAATATAATCCATGTAATCCCGCAGCAGTCCGATATATCAGTTTAGTTTGACAGCCGGCTTACCCCGCGTCAGTTCGGAATGGAGATATTGTGACATGTGTCACTTTAACGTGAATTGTGACGAAAATAATTATGGCTTATTATTGGTGAATGGTTTTCTAGATTTGGGTTTGATTGATACGTGGGCTCTATTTAATAAACGTTACAATCCCACAATTTTGTAAAAGAAGTCACATATTTATTACGTTTTACTACATGTGCTGTTTAATAAACCTTACAAATATGTAAGATAGTTACAAGTAAATAACTTACAATTATCACAATTGTAAATGCTGTTTAATAAACATTTTACAAACATGTGAGAAAGTTACAGGTAGGTAACTTACAATTGTAAATGCTGTTTAATAAAAAATGCTTCTCACGTAAAAGCTAAAATAGATTCGTATGACAATCGGGACCGACGGCTGTCTCAATGCTGAATATTATCACTTTACCTATGGAATAGTTTATCAAAAGGGCACAGTCGCAAATGCGTCTTAGTTGATAATTGTGGTGAATACATTTGTAGATACATACCCTACCTACATTATATCTATACTGAAAGGATAAGCGGATTTGCTTTGATGCTTCTAACTTAATCCCTCCTGCTTTGAATATTAGGTGTAGATAGATTTTAGCACAGTCAAAATCGGGGAAAAAGTCGGGGAAAATCTATATGTCCGTTATAAGGCCTGTCGTACTGTATGGATCGGAATGCTTGGCCGTGAAGAAGACGGATGAAAAAAGAATGCATGTAGCGGAAATGAGAATGTTAAGATGGATGTGTGGAGTGACGAAAATGGATAAAGTAAGAAATGAGTATATAAGAGGAAGTTTAAAAGTGGCGCCAGTGACAGAAAAGTTGAAAGGTAATCGTTTGGCCTGGTATGGGCATGTGACGAGGAGGGAGGAAACGCATGTGACTAAAAAAGTGATGAATATAAGTGTTGATGGATGGAGCGGGAGAGGAAGGCCAAAGAAAAGATGGATGGATTGTGTGAGGAATGATATGAAAGAGAAGGGAGTAAATGATAACGTGACGGTTGACAGGGGAGAGTGGAAGAAGAAAACGTGTTGCGCCGACCCCGAGTAACACGGGACAAGGACAGGAAGATGATGATGATAGATTTTAGCACAGTAACCTCCTTTGGTCGTTACGGGTAGTCAGAAGCCCGAAAGTCTGACAACCAGTTTTAGGTACTATGGATATTGTGTTACCCAACTACCTACTGGGGGTGAAGGCAGTCTCCATAATAAAATAGCGGTATTCAGCTGCATCTGCTAAGACAGCAAGCCAACCCCAACATAGGAAACGGCTAGTTAGATGATAATGAAACTCCTTTGCGATGATAAAGCCATGACATCATCATGGCTAAATCTACAAAAAAAGTAAAATAATAACGCAATAACGCATTGAAAGTAAAATCTTTGTTATTAAAACCTTTTTTCATCGAAAGATGAATAATGAGGATAAATATGGCTTAAAAAAAGTTAAATGTGAAAACCGTTTTTTAGTAATAATCCGCTTATTAGGTAGCGTGAATTTTTCATAATTGAAGATAATCCTGATTTCCTAGAAATGCAAATGAAAATTATTTCAAAGCACAAAGCTACTCTGGGTAATGGGAAATTGCGTTCAAACAGAATAAAAAGAACGTGGTTTATTATTTCTTCCAATCAATCTGCCTAGTCTTTTCCCGACTATGTTGGGGTCGGCTTCCAGTCTAACCGGATGCAGCTGAATACCAGTATTTTATATGGAGCGACTACCTATCTTACCTCCACAACCCAGTAACTGGGTAATACGATACCCCTTGGTAAGACTGGTTGTCAGTCTCGGGCTTCTGACGACCCGTAACGACTGTCAAAGAATCACGAATGACAGCCGGGACCAACGGCTTAACGTGGTTTCCGAGGCACGAAGAAGTCTCGGTATGTAAAAATGGTCACCCATCCACCGACCAACCCTGGCAAGCGTAGCTTAACCTGATGGATCGACCCGGTGTAGCTGTTATTACTTAGCCACGAGCTCCTCATGGTTTACTATTTCTTCCAATTAATGAAAAGAGTAAACAAAATACTACCGAGTTTAAAATCTGGAAAATGTTTTAAAAACCGACGAGTCGAATTCCCACTGTCTGTTCGGAACTGGTCTATTATTTTTTCTTTAGAAAAGTATTCGCTCGATAACCATTATGGAAAAGTCAAAAATGTATGGGACTGATATACCTACATAAGCTACCGAAAAGCTTATGTCAATTTTGTTAAAAAGTGCTGAAGAAATACGAAACGCTTTGAACGCGTTTGCCACTTGTCTAGGCATTCAGGTATTATTGCAAAAAATTATAATAAAAAGTCCAAACGCAAGTGGGTGATACTACGTAACCTTACTAAGCAAGTCTGACTATTAGAGGGATGAATAAATTACTCCTAGATCGAGTAATTTATTACACGGTCAAACCGAACCACCAAAATTAAAAAAAAACCGGCCAAGTGCATGTGTTCGACATGCACTTGGCATAATGAAGGGTTCCGTAGATGATGATAGACGGGATGAACTTATCTAACAAACTTAACATTCTAATTGAAAAACTTATTCATGTTTTTGCAACTGCAAAAGTTGGTCGATTATTACTCATTCACTTGTGGAGCCTACGTAGTGGTGATAGTTTTCCTTTTAATTTCGTTATATATACTACTGCCGTGAAATTTTTCACATATCCAACCAACCAACCATTTAGCTAGCAGGGGGGGGACACTTGACTCTAACAAAAATTAGCAAATATTTGGCAAACGGATCCCTGAATCCAAAAATGGTTTTAACAAACTCCCATTATTTTTAAACGACCTTTCCAACGATACCCCACACCATGGGATTGATGAGAAAAAAAAACTATCCCCACTTTACGTGTAAGGGAGGTAACCTAAAAAAAAATATTTTATACGATTTTTTTTAATATTTATGATGAGATGATTCATATGTATAACCATACCAAATTAAAGCTTTCTAGTACCAGTAGTCTCTGACCTAAGTCGCGGACAGACGGACATAGCCTTAGCAATAGGGTCCCGTTTTACCCTTTAGGTACGGAACCCTTAAAAGGTTATTACAGGTTATTTCTCACGTTATTTACCACAAGAACATTTGAGCTTATTACTCACCTTTGAAGTATTATGAAAGCATGTTTGTATATTTACTTAAATAAAAATAAATATAATTTGCTCAAACAATTTTTATAAAGAATGTTGGGAGTTCGTTTGACGTTAGGGGCGATAATAAAAGTTCTGTTTTGTCGTGTTTGAACGAATGATTGTGCTTGTTTCTTCTCTGTTATAAGGCGACATGGTGGTGGTACAATATATTTATAACATATCTCATGTGTTTTATGGGAAATTATTACTCTCGAAGAGAAAAATTAATGGTTATTCTGATCATGCAGTCTAACGGATAGAGAAGTATTCGGTAAACAGAATTGCAATGCAAAATGCAATGATAATTTTTAGGGTTCCGTACCCAAAGGGTAAAACGGGACCCTATTACTAAGGCTCCGCTGTCTGTCTGTCTGTCTGTCTATCCGTCTGTCACCAGGCTATATCTCATGAACCGTGATAGATAGACAGTTGAAATTTTCACAGATGATGTATTTCTGTTGCCGCTATAACAACAATTACTAAAAAACAGAATAAAATAAATATTTAAGGGGGCTCCCATACAACAAACGTGATTTTTTTTGCCGTTTGTATAGATAATGGTACTGAAACCTTCGTGCGCGAGTCCGACTCGCGCTTGGCGGTTTTTTAATGATTCTAATGTATCTGTACAGCAAATAAAAAGAACAAAAAAAAAAAAATTACAGCGTCTTATATTTAGCGCTAAATATTTGTCTCAAAAATCCAAAAAATACCTGTAAGAAATATTTTTTATAATCTTGAAGCCAAAATAATATAATAAGTAATGTAATTGTTTCAGGTACATCGTTTACACGCTATGAGGACGCGGGGACATTTGCGACGCAACATTTAGAAAAGTAAGTTGAGGAAACTTCACTTTCTCTTCAATCAATCAATCTGCCTAGCCTTTTCCCAACTATATTGGGGTCAGCTTCCAGTCTAACCGGATGCAGCTGAATACCAGCACACTAACTAACTACTACCAACCTATAACTTCACTTTTTCTTATGAGTTTTATTAATATACAGGCTGACTTTGAAATCATTCGACAAAATTTGAGGGGATGCTCTACCCATCAATGTGAACAACTTTTATTATGGGACCAACTAAGAATTCGCAAGAAAAAAAATCAACCTTCTTATACAAAATTGTCCAATCGGTTATCTTTTCGGGTATACTTTTATACGAGAAGGTCGATTTTTTTTGCGAATTCAAGTGGGTCCGTTCTTCATAATATTGATGGGTAGAACACCCCCTTAAATTTTGTCGCATGTTTTCAAAGTCAGCCTGTATAATATATAATTTATTTCATAAAAATAAGTGGTACAGTCTGTTACAAAGTAGAATGTCAACTTAGGAATAGTTTACATCTGCATTGCTATTCTGCAACGTGAACACTTGGGTGACGTGAACGTGCAGTGAGCTGTCTCTGTCATCGATACCTACTGATGCTAAGGCAGTGACAGTTCACTTGAAGCTCACTTCACCTACATTTTCACGGTGAGATGGTTACAGAATAGCAACGCTGAGATGAGTAGGTAACAATACAATTTACGATCTGATGTCCTAGCTAGGTTACTTAGTATTAAAGACAATCAGACCTCATTTCCCGAAAATAGGACAAGTATTTTTCTTAGACTGTAACATAATTATTATTAAGAGAATTTTGAACAAATAATAGTACAGTACAAGAATGTGTGAGTGCGAGCGCGTGAGGGTGTGTCTGTGTGCGTGTGTGTGTGTGTGGGTGCGAGAGTGAGAGTGTGTGTGTGTCTGTGTTATGAGTTACTTCACTGTTGTAAGAAGGGATTCGTTATCGTCATAATTTTTCTATTAAATTTCTTCATATTTTTAATGTAATGTGACAATTTCCGTTTCTTTTCTAGTATCTTGTAAGTTTCGTAAGTATTAACTTATTCATTCGTTGAAAGTGATAAACTAAGAAAAAAACTTATTTTCATCACATTCACATTATTCATATTGACTCAAAACTTATTATCAAAGGACCATGACCAGAGTCGTATACATGCATACCCTTATAAAACGATCACGTTCCAAAGCTGCACATGGTTCATTTAAAAGCACTTTTTGACCTACTTTTTGAAAGAATTCCTCCTGTTTAAGATAAAGTAAAAGTTTTTTGTAAATTCATTCATTGACTGAAGGAAAGAAATGAACTGTAATCTTTCACATATCGTCGCCATTAAGTCGAAAATGTAACCGGAACTACAAATAATATTTATTTTTATTCAATTTTAAACATAGCCTTTGATTGACTCTAGACTATTATCTTAAATCTAGTTTGAAGAAATGAAGGATACTTCAAAATATGAATTGGCTGGAACTGATTATAAATGGTCATTGTCATTTAAATCATTCAATCCTCATACACAGTTCCGTTTTATTCTTCAGAATATGTCAATTTCCGTCAATACCAGAGAGCGCCTCACAGTTGAGTCCCCCGACTTGCGACAGAATTGTCAAAATGCATTTACGGCATATGCCTTTATACGGAATACCTGATGGGACTTAAGTGCTAAAGTCGCTGGTGACAGACGAGAACGAAACTATATTTTATACGTAGGTATTTGAGAAAGATTTAGACTGTCTTTTTAAGGTGAGGAGTAGAAGATTTACATCTTTTGAGGTTTACTTACTCTTATAATAGGGTGACTGGTGATATGTGACCGATACTTAAACACGTGACGTTACTCATCAATAAGAATAACTTTTATTATGTGACCAAACCTGAAATCACAAAAATAAAATCAACTGTTCCCACATTTATATTCACATAACTCGTCAAAACGTCGAACAGCTGATTTTTTTCAAGTTTGGTCCCATAGTAAAAGTTTGTCATAATGTTATCATAAAGTCACTTGTTTAAGCGGCATAACGGAATTCACTTTATTTAATTCATTTTCCTATTTAATTGATTTTTATTTTGCGTTTTATTATACCTACCATTAATTGATTTTATCTGACATTTATTTAATTATAATCATCATAGCTATAACGACTATAAAACTTATGTAATTCAACATTGTGACACTAAATTGACAAAGTGTATTGTTTTTGTATTTAATATGGGTCTAGGACCTGAAATAAATGAATTTGGTTTTATTATTTCTTTATCAAGCATTGGTTCCTAATTACCAATCACCCTATATAGGATCAATGTATTTGTTGTCATCACATAGTTACTTTCAAAATACTACGGTTCGGGCTAACTCCAACTTTTAATACATAATTTACTCCTTGGAAATAATCATTCAAAACTGCCTACTGGAATTAATGTTTTGAATTTGATTACATTTGTTACATACCCCTTTACGATAAACGTCTCCATACACTTTTTGATGTTTAAACTGGCTCATACAAATGTTTAAGCAACGTTTATAAGTAATTGGAAAAATGTTAACCAAGTCGGTTCTAAAGCGATTTTCATTGATTTGTATGAGAAAACAAGCAAGCGGAAAACTGAACCTAATTGTTTGAAATTACCGAATGAAAATGAAAAAAAAGCCTTTACATTTACTATGTCCAGGTAGGATATAATAAAGGCACTACTCCATAGCATCCCATGGCTACGCTACGCTAGCGTTCTTAGCTTTGTTTTGTATGGAAATGTAGGCAAGTGTGTGGAAGTATGGAAATGTTTTCAATGCGACACACGCTCATGCTACACACGAATGCGTGGCTGGCAAACAAGTGAACCGCGCAGCTAACACAGCAACTCTCTCCGTGCACATCCTACGTAGCACTGGCAGTGACTGATCAAATTACTCCGATCTACACCTATTCGAAACATCATCCCAAACACCCTAAAAACACTAAACTATTCACTATGTGTACACTAAAACCCTAATCAACACCAAATACGTGTTATCTAGATTAACTAACTAAATGTTCCCGAGCGGCTATTGAAACTGTTTTGACACCCATTCAATAAGGGCAAAGGGGCTCAATTGATGAAAGGACAGTTTGGATAATTATCGTTTTCCTTATACTGTGGATGGCGACTAGATTAACGAGGGACATATTGAAATACATCATTTTTATGCTCACATGTTTTGTGTAACGCCTCAGATCAAATAAAAACCAAGACAGAGCGCTGTCAAGAGTGACGTGAGGCCGGTTTCGTAAACATGTGTGCACTTAGTTTGGTGTATTTTGATTGTAGTGTCATTGTAAATAGTTGTGTGTGAGCGTGTATGCACAGAGAGGTGGTTACGACTTACGAGTAGCATGCTTCACTGTTTTGTTCGCAGCGCTCCGTCTTAGTTTTTTACTTGGTCTGAGTGTAACGCAACGTCTTTCCGAAGCGTTTTGTGTGCATGTGTAGAATGGCATATCCACCATTCATGATTATTCCGGATTAAAATAACTCGTTCATCAAACATGGTGATTACGAAAAATGCTCATACATTTACTAAACCGATCTATTTTAGCCCATATTCATCCAAACACAATAACACGACACCGTATTCTTAAAACGATTACAGGGATCGATTTAAAACGAATATTCGATGGAATTGAGCGGAATCCAACACGGTAGGACATGTTTACTGTCCCGATATATTTACGTTTCGCTTCAGCTCGAGCCAAGTTATAAGACCGGTACGAGTGTTGTTCACACCGTGAGCTGTATTCATCTTTTCACTACTTCTTGAGATATTCTTGTATACTTCGTACAGATAGAAGAAATGTTTGTATTTTCTCTATTTAAAATACAGATATTTCTTGGACGTGAATTGCTCCTAGATTGTAATCAATTACTAAGAACTTTAGTTCTTATTTATACAGAAAAAAAAACATGCTCCTTAGCTAATAATAGTTGGTGGAGGCAGTAAAGTTGTCTCCAATATCCTTAAAATCTTATAAAATGTATACCTACGAATAGAATAGAATAGAATAATATTTATTTCTAAGTATATGATACATTGTGATCTAAAATTAAACATTGATTCACATATTGCTGGTGTAGAAAAATTAAATAAGCTAAGTGCATACAAATCGTAGACATTACAATAAAAGTTATATTAAATTAATAAAATTGATTTGAATTTATATTTTTAATTTGATACAATAATATTGATTCAGATTAATTGAATAGTAATAATTTGTAATGTCAAAATATTAATTATTATGTCAAAAAGCATAGAATATTAATTACAATGTCAAAAAGTATGATTTAAAAATTAATTAACAGAGTAGAAACACATGTCTAAGAGCCAAGTAAATATTTTACATTTGAATTTATTTATTGGTAACATTCTCAAGCCAGGTGGTAATTTATTATACATTTTTACTGTCATACAACTGACATTTCTACTGTATAGTTGCAATCTCTGAGAAGGTACTAGCAATTCCCCGGCATTTTTTTTCTTCAGTCTTTGAGAGACATGTTCATTTAATAGGAATAACTGTGGGTATTTTTTTTACAAATAAACAAGCCTCAAAAATATGTAGGCACGGGGAAAACGAATGGTGACAAACACACTTATTTTTTTTCAATACGTGGTAACCTACCTTATTTTTGAAGTGTTACGACACAATAGTAGATAATTAAGCAGCATCATTTCCAGCCAGCTTATCTTAAAACGGTTACGCTACGGTGTAACACGCGACCACTGAGGTTCATACTTTTAAAGAAGGCACATAAATTGTGTTCACAGAGAACGTAGGAGACAGTGTTTGTTTACAATTTTAATATCTATATTTTACATCGCTTTTCAGTGTTTGTATCGTATCTTAGCTTCTGTAAATGTCGAATGTTTACTGTGGAAATATTCGAGACAAAAGTGTAATCGAGACAAATGTGTGTTTGTGAAATCTGGGATACAAAGTGTATGTCGTAGTTTTTTTTTTTTGTGATGTGTTCTTAGTTAAATAAACAGTGAGATGGGATTTACCCATTAGGAATGTTACAGGGTTTCGAATTTACTACCTTTTGCTAGCCAACCCGTACTGTAATAAGTATTTTCAGAGAACATTATATTTTCAGCTCAGATGGAGAAAGATTATTGCTGTCTTTTTTGAAAACCCAAGAAAAGAGAAAGTTGTATTTAATTTATATTTTTCTCATAAACTAGTGCTGAAAATTGGGCATTATTCACACCATTGTCTACCTCTTGGAAGGCATGATGTTATACTATTCATAATTTCTCTTTCCCTAAAATTAAAAATCTCTCCATTATTTATAACTAGCTTCCGCCCGCGGTTTCGCCCGCGCGCTATTTCGATAAAAAGTAGCCTATGTCCTTCCCGAGGGTGCCATCTATCTCCTTGCCAAATTTTGTCGAATTCCGGTTAGTGGTTTAGGTGTGAAAAGGTAACATACAGACAAACAGACAGAGTTACTTTCGCATTTATAATATTAGTATGGATTCCATGGTATGATTTCCAATCTATCGTTATATAATTTCAGTTGTATACAGTTTTGAAACCGCCATAAATCGTTCCACGTTATCTGTGCACGTCGGTAACTATATTTGGGACATTTTTAATCAATTAAATTGTCGGATTTTACGGGTTTCTGGCTAATCCGGGTTGTTATACCTACATGAAATAGTTATGAGTAATATTAGTCGCGTGAATGTACTTGTAGAAGAAGAGAGAATATTAATGTTTTGAAATCCGGTTGGAAAGCACTACTAAACTAATAAACAATATTATAAAACAAAGTCCTCCCCCGCGTCTGTCTGTCGTCCTGTACGCGATAAACTCAAAAACGACTGCACCGATTTTCATGCTGTTTTCACCAATGGATAGATTGGTTCTCGAGTAAGGTTTTAATATACAATAACCGACATCCACGCGGGCGAAGTCGCGGGCATCAGGTAGTAAACAATATACTAAATCAAATACGGTTTCGAGCTCTTAGACTATGATGCAAGATTTTATAGCACATGGATATTCAATAGCAGATTTACCCACTGATTAAACGAACTTGTCGAGATTTTCATAACCACTTATAGAAAACGATTTTTCCATAGATTTAGCCTGACAGCCAGCAGTATTAATCTCCAAACCAAGGGAAAGCTTCAAGCCTAATTTATCGGACGCTGCATACTAAACCTCGAAGCTCACTGGTCATAATCTAGATTTATTAGGATACCTGCACAAATAGCGTTTCACTGAGTAAATGTTATTTTGCGGAGCGCATTCACACTACATGAAACTTTACTTTCCGATATTACAGAAGAAAAATATTTGCGCATCAGTAACAGGAGCGGGAGCAGAGTAATGCTTTTTTGCTAGTGTTAGTATTTTTCTATTGTTTTTATCCGACTTCAAACAAAAGAGGTTATGGTGGGAAGGTGAATAAAAATCATTTACTAATAAAAGCTTGAATAAATAAAAAAGATTGATACCACAATTTACTTTTGGCCGACAAAACCTTTTTTTTATTTTTTCATTAGAAAGTCTACAATGTTACCAGTTCAAATATGCAGTTTCAACATGCTAAAAATAACTTTTTCCATATTTTAATCACATCAGCGATGAGTGCACCAAGCCTTGAGCGACTATTTTAGGAACTTTTTCCTAAAATAGTTACTCGAGGCTTGGTATTTGGCTATTTATTCAAGTTTATAAACACACACACACTCATACAAACACACACATACAAACACACACACACACACACACACACATACAAACAGATAAGAGGAACCGAAAAGTACATGCAAAAATGATGCTTATTTCTAAAGAAATCTCTTTCAGCGTACCTGCGACAATAGAATATTATGTAGAAAGAGATGAGTCGTCGTAGAAGAGTTAAGAAAATACATAAAACAAAAATTGAAATAAGATTAAACATTTAAATAAACCTTTTTTACAGTCCGTTCATCCGATTTTGACTTCTATTGTGTTGGTGGCATGACAAATGGCAGCTGCAGTAAACAGTTGGTATTGTGTAACGTTTTTTGCTTTTAATGTCATCCTTATGCCTACGGTATAGAAGTCAAAATCGGTTGAACGGACTGTAAAAAGGTTTGTTTAAATTTCTAATCTTATTTCAAATGGATTATAGATACTATAACTTGCATACATACATATACAACATGTAACAGAATAAGCGTAAGACCTGAAAGAAGTTTGCTCAGAATCGGCTTCTGAATCGATTTCCGTCATTATTTATATATGTTAATTTTTCATGAAAAATTCTTTTATTTAACTGAAATTAGAACCACTGCGTCATAACAAGATAATAAAATATTTCATTTAAGGAAATTTAAGCCTTTATATAAAGCCTATTTAAATGCATAACCAAATTTGTAATACGCTCATAGCTATCCTCGTTTCATGTTTAGTCAGGACGTCTATTTTATAAAAAATAACTAGGTGTGGTTTAATTAAATTAAATTACAGATATTATTTTAGTCTTATAATTTAATATTCTAATTGGGGTGTATGAGCTCTTGCGTTTATTCCGTTACACGTTGTATACATACTCGTAATTCTAAATAAAAATAATTTCTATAAAATATTACTATAATGTAAACAAACGAATTCATCATAACAAAGCAAAACGTCTCTGTCTGACTATAAGTGCTCTTAAAAATCAAAAACCACTTAACCAATATTCCTGATTTTGCTTTTAATTATCTTCTTTGAGTAAAGTCAAAGTCAAGCTTGGTCGAGCTCGTGGCTAAGTAATAACAGCCGCATGGGTCGATTCAAAAGGTTAAGCCACGGTTGCCGGGGTTGGTCCGGATGGATGACCATCTATAAATATCGAGACTCCTCCGTACCTCAGAAAGCACGTTAAAGCGTTGGTCCCGGCTGTCATTTATGGATCTTTGACAGTCGTTACGGGTCGTCAGAAACCCGAAAGTCTGACAACCAGTCTTGCCAAGGGGTATCGTATTACCCAGTTACTGGGTTGTGGAGATCAGATAGGCAGTCGCTCCATGTAAAATACTGGTATTCAGCTGCATCAGGTTGTACTGGAAGCCGACCCCAACATAGTTGGGAAAAGGCTAGGCAGATTGATTGTTTGTGGGAAGATATTAAAGGGAATTATGAAGATTTTTTTTGTAAACTATGCGATGTAATTGAATTTGTTGTGAAATCCTAACAGAGGTGAACGTCTTATGTTACTGTCCGGTAATTAACAGCGCAGTGGAACTACGGTTTTATTTTCCTGATACTGATGATTTTTATTTGATTTGACAGTGCAGTATGTTGGGTATTTGTTTGGAGAGAAAAGTTGTTCTATAAAAATGTGCATGGAATAAAATGAATCATTTGATAAAAATCAGCCATATTAAAAAAAATGTTTTATTAGCCAACAATTGAAAAAAGTAGATTTTAGTATGAAATTTGTGTACGTGAAAGGAGCCAGTGGCACATCATGTCGGATCACATTGGACGTTCACGACCTATTTGACCGGCAAACGGGTCAAATTGGTCTTGAACGTTCACAGGACAATAAGTTTTTATCTTACTCTCTTGTAAAAGAAAATAAAAAATAAAAGCTCTTTCGTTCTTTACAGATTCGAGTCCAGAGACCTACAGGACAAAGCTCTAGGTAAGTGCATAGAGTAAGAAAAACATAAAAGAAGCGACATTCTTATTCATGAATACGACATACCGAGTTTAAGACTTTTAGAATTGTATAGCGTCGTCTCTGTCACTCATCATTCGACATTCTTATTCATGAATACGACATACTGAGTTTAAGACTTTTAGAATTGTATAGCGTCGTCTCTGTCACTCATAATTCCCATGTTTCACAGTTTCTTTCTAAAGGTCAACGCTCACGTATTGGAACTGCTTGGGATCAGCATCAATTGTCGTCATCGAGTCGTCGTCAACCATAACTGACTCGATTTGAAGCAAAGCTGATCCCGTCCATTGTTAATATGTGTGCGTTGATCTTAAAGCTCGAAAATTTCTTAAAAAACCCTATCGATAGGTAGGTACTTAATGTCCTTTATTTCATAAAGTCACTTATAAATTTCTATTTTTAAATATTGGAATATAAAAACATTTAAAAATAGTAGCCCACCGGTATCGGGAACAGGGTCCAAGCTACCGGTGGTCAAGGCTCCAGAGAGAGGAACCTCCTAACGTATTTAATATATGGTTGTATTACATTTTAATTATTATATTAAATATTTAAAATACATTTTATAAACTTCGTTTGACACGTGTAAGCATTTGTCAGACTTCATTACACCTTCGCCGTCGCCTACGGCTCGGGCTGTAATGACAAACTGCCCACTTGTATCAAAAAATACTATGTATTTAAATGTCCGCACTAATAAAGTTAACTTTACTTTGTACGATTAGAGGGGCAATTCCCGTAATTTTTAAAAACGTTCGCATTCGTATCTCGTTCGCAATCTGTCAAAAATACAATCAATTTACCAAAATTTTTGACAAGTTTGACATATTGCGACTTGAATGTGAACATTTTTTAAGTACGAGAACTGGCCTTCTGTTCCTACAGATAAACTGTGAAAACGGTTTTGTGGATCATAGTTTTAACTTTTTAAGTATAACTTACCTAGGACTTCTGTAAACTTTTTATGAATAAAAAACCTAGCATAACATTGTTCGGAACAGGAGTTTCGCTTCTATGCATTCTTAGTCTATGGTAAGTGGTAGACAATCCTTTAAAATATTCATGTTACTGACTTTAGCTTCCTTTAAACTCTTTTAAAGAATAGAAAGGTGAAAAGCGTTTTGAAACTGCTTTCTCAACGTCGCTTTTCTTGGAGTGTCTAAAAGAATAAGTGCTGGGCGACACGACGCCACGACCGCGCCGCCGCGCCGCCACGCAGCCGCCGCTCGGACGCCGCGCCGTTCCGCTTGATTATAATTATAAGTATTATAAAGCGCTTGCACTTTTGCAAGCAGCCGGCAATCACGCGGAACGGCGCGGCGTCCGAGCGGCGGCGGCGCGGTGGTGACGCGGTCGCAGCGTCGTTTCGCCGAGCACTAATACATTGATTTTCTAAAAAGGTAGGACCCATAATTAAGATTATTGTTTACCATGTTAGTGTTTGGCTTAAGAAGCCTTCATTTTACCGTGATTGGCAGATTGGTTCGTTCTCTTGTATAGCCCCGATGAAATCAATCTGTCTAGCCTTTTCCCAACTATGTTGGGGTCGGCTTCCAGTCTAATCAGATGCAGCTGAATATCAGTATTTTACATGGAGCGACTACCTATCTGACC
The DNA here is from genome assembly GCA_949152455.1 of Lithophane leautieri. Classification (NCBI taxonomy): domain Eukaryota; kingdom Metazoa; phylum Arthropoda; class Insecta; order Lepidoptera; family Noctuidae; genus Lithophane; species Lithophane leautieri. The sequence continues at coordinate 3,264,387 of OX424482.1, read as the reverse complement.
TCCACAACCCAGTAACTGGATAATACGATACCCCTTGGTAAGACTGGTTGTCAGACTTTCGGGCCCCGAAATAGCCCCGATGAAATGCTATGGAGTAAATGTGAAGTATCCTAACTAATATTATGAAAACGAAAGTGAGTTTGTTCGTTTGTTTTACGCTTTCACGCTAAATCGGCTGAACAGATTTGGATGAAATTTGGCACATGGGTAGACCATGACCTGGGGAAGGATATAGGCTACGTTTCATCCTGGATCGTAGTCAAAGTCGCGGGCAACAGCTAGTTGTCCATAATTATGAAAAAAAAATACATCAGAACCTCGTCAACCTCATTTAAATCACTTCAGAAAATCAGTCATGTACAACCCCTTTTATTTTTATAATTTTGTTTAAATTTCGAACAATAAACGTTTTCCCAAAACCGTACAAACAAAATTAAGTCTCAAGATCGTAACCCAACCCCGTTGTTCTGAACTAACTCTTCACACACATCTTGAGACGATCGAGGCGACAGCAAAAAGTAATTGTTTCCAAGATAAAGCAAACATCAGATTGTTCTAGACTCAAGGAGTTTGGAAACACTTCGGACAGTACTGTCCGTTTAGTTTTGCACTTTAAGTTCCAAAGATTCGTTTCGTGTTGTGTTCGGTTTTTGTCGGTTTTTGTTTGAGTTCGAAGGAAGATGTTTCGGTTTGCAAGACATATTTTTCGCGAATTACTTTTGTAAGCAAAATTCTAGAAAATGCTCCATTGCTGTGGGAATCTCAATGCCAGCTAAACCGTAGCACGCAACTAATCAGAATATATGAGACTCTATAGTCTCATATATTCTGATTAGTTGTATCAATCGTTGTGCAGTTGCCCGCCAGACACAACACCCGTCTGGTCGGAGCATGCTTCCTTTTCAATAGAGGATGACTGAACTTTACACCCAGTTCGTCATACCTCTAAAACCTAATACTGCAATACCACCCTAATTTGCCCCGCTGCAGGACTTAAGCAATATTGCTAAACCCTTGGAAAACGGTACCCATTTCCTATAGTGGCTGTTAAGAAAAATTTCTCAGGGTGAAATACAGATTATACAGATAGACTAAAAACCGAACCCAACAAAGTAAACACAAATAGTAATAACAAGTCTTACAGCGATGATATAACCATACATAAGACAAAACTGATATCAAATTGAATTCCATTGTGTCTCTTTCTGTAAAATAATATTATCGTCGTTCCGAGAAACTAGTTACAAACACGTTTTGTCACAAACACAACAACAACGAACGCCTAAATTCCCCGAATTAAGGGAATTTGATCCCACAACTTTTCTCACAGTATCCGAGCAAATGAAAATTTGAGACGGGCCCCAAAAAGTTTTCGGGGCCCATTGTCACCTTTGATACCTTTACCTTGATAGCGAAATGAAATCTAAAGGCAAGATCAAAGGGGTTTAAGGATAAATTCTTCAAATACCTGCTCCCGAAATGCCTTTGACGTAAATCAGAAACACCTGTAAAAAATTGTCCTTTTATAGGACGTTATGGCAGATAGCTTCAAAAAATCTTGGGAATGTTAGAGACGACCAAAAATGTTTGTAGATACAACACGGAATTTTAAGAAATTTTCGAGTATTTAACTTTGTATTTTACCTAAGCAATTTGAAGGAAATTTATCCATAAACAGTTTCGTGGGCTGAAAATTATGTTTCACGTTTTTAGTCTAGGTATATTATTCTAAATAACGATAATTTTTGGGTTTGAATGTACTTACATGCAACAGTTTTCTTACTAAGCAAATATTACTTATTTATGTAAGTGAACTAGACTTCGCTATTACGCAGATTGCTGTCTGCACTGCTTTATTTTTCTTTAATATACATTCAAGGTTTTCAAAGATAATAATTATTATATTCAAAGCGTAGCCTTGTCAGCAATATACACACACGCCATAATTTTATATAATACAAAAAATTAAAGTAGTAAAAACTAAAACCCAACTTCGCCTAAAAAGGTATAAACAAGACACCACACACAGACAAATAAAAAATCCAGAGTCACACGTAATCTGTCCGATTTATGCACTAACACGTGTGACTCCGGATTTTTTATTTGTCTGTGTGTGGTGTCTTGTTTTTAAGTAAAGTTAGTTTTAGTTTTAGTTTTTTTACCTTAATTTTTTTAAATTCTTTTGGGGTTGTAATATATATATTTTTGAAATGTGCTCATTAAGCTCTTTCATTTGATACCCAACATGGTACGATAAAACAATATTTTTTTTTAGTTCCTTACTTCATGTCCTTTAGAGGGCGCCATTTTGAATTTAATGTGACGTCACTTAGCCTATAACCAGCGGACGATCAAGATGCTTCTAACGATACCTTATTTGTCAAATTGTGATGAGTGGTTTAGAAAATAGAAGGGAACAGATGAACATACTTACATACATACATACTTACATACATACCGGTCAAAATCATAACCCTCCTTTTTTCTTCGCCGTAGTTGGGTAAAAACTGTTTCACATCCTTCACTTCACACCTCAGGACCAGTTGCAAACCAACGTCAGGCACTAGTTGTCTGGCATTTTTGCTGAACTGGGCCTATTTGGCGCAGCCGCGAGGCACACTTCCTTCTTAATTTCTTCTACACACCAAAGCCGCTGACCTAGGTACCTACACTTTTAAATTGTTTCGTTTTAATTGTTCCTTTTTTTTTACACGTAGTTACATTATCTGCGCTAAATAAATGTTTTTTCTTTATTTCTTTCTTTCAATAAGGTCTGTAAAAGGTAAAAAGTTGTTGATACCTATCGATATTCAATAACATTGAATGCTGGACAAAAACAAGCTAATCAAGAAACAAATGTCAGCAGATTATAATAAATACAAAATTATTCTTAGCTCAGCAAAAATCTAGCCAAAGACAGAATTTTATGCTTCCATATTTACATAACACGAAAGAATGTATTTTGGGAACGTACCCTTTATAACCTTGACATAAAGCGAAATAAATAAGCGTGTGTGATTAGACATAAAATAAAATTACTTTATGCTCCTTCCTTCTCTGTATGAGAAGTAGCGTTTTTTCACGTAACAGTAAAATTATATTTATTTATGCAACTGTTATATTATAATAAGGGGTATTAAAACACGAATGTGGGTTTATCACAAGAGGCGAAGCTGAGTGTGATAATAATATCACATGAGTATTTAATACCTTATTATTTACAGTTGCATACAAGACTACACCCATGTTATGAATCCTCTAAAAAAGGTTCTTTGTAATAATACTACGAGTAATATCGAACAAAAAACGCGGGATACAACGCACGATAATTCGAATTTTTAAATTTCGAATAAACTACAAGTTTTTTTTTTTTAAATGACTGAGCTTAGTTATTGAAACGCGCCTGAATGACAGCGTTCTTTTTTTTAAATGACTTGCATTTTGAAATTTAATACAACATTATAACACCCGTTTGGATGATATAATGGTTACTATGACACTGGTTGTTTTAATGTTGGCAATAAGTTAACTGTTTCAGAAACTTTTATAGAGGATTTTTAGCATGGGTGTAGATAAAAGACTTTATAACATTAAACATAAACATAACATCATGCCTGTTTTCACCGACGGAGAAGACAGAGGTGTACATAATATCACATAGTACACCCACATTTCGCCAGTTATGTTTAAGTCCGACCCTATTGCCATCTACCGGACACAAATCCAGACTCTGGGAGGGAAACATTCCTAAAGGAAAAACCCAACAAAACTTTGCCCGACCTAGGAATAGAACCCAGGACTTCATGCTCAGCAGTAGCGCTTGCAACCAGTCGACCAACGATGCGGTCTACAAAAAAGCTAATTATTTAATTGTTCTTCGATGAGCTATTCCAAAAAACCAACCAATTTAGTCAACCGTTGAAAAGTAGGTACCTATGTAGTAGCTAACTTCTTTCTGATTTTAATATTTTTTGAAAACCTAGTAAATCCTAAAATATTTAGTCTTCACTCCCAAATACAATTCAGGGTCCTAATAAAATGAAAACTGCTCAGTACCCATTTTGACGTAACACGTCCCATAAATTGAGAAGAACAACAAAAAACGTCTAACTTTCGGAGATCCTACCCTAAACTCGTAACGTGTCACTAGAGGTCTATATTTGGTACGAACATCAACTGTTGTCCTACCTGAGTTACGAAAAGCGATACTATGGCTATATAAGCGTTATTCCTGTCCTTGTCGCACAACTGTTAAACTACAAGTGCCAGATAAGTCCACCCACGTGTTAAGAGGAAATAAGATCGGTCTTTTTCTCCATACAAAAAGTCATAATTCGAGGTTCGCCTCTCGTCTATTTCCTCCTCCAATATAGGACCAATTTGAAAGATATTTTATAAATTGAATAAGAAGGATATTTTCTGTGCTCCTATGTTTTCCGTTTTGATGATACATTATCTGTAGAAGCACTGGAACCCTCAGAAAATACTCAAAATTGCCTGTTTAGACCGCTGTCATCAGAGGCCTATTGTACAAATTTGACAAATATAAATGAAAAAAGAAAATTATGATGTGGAAAGAATAGAAGCAAGAACTTTTTTTTTGCCACAACCAACCATCCGTCAGCCGTGCTATCAACCTGCTGACCAGTTTGTGTTTCACCACGGCATAAGCTAAAATTTTCACATGGTTAACACTTAAAAGAAAGACCAGTTTGTTTTTTCCTCATTCCATCGCCTCGCATAGCAACACTCACTCACCCAGGACATCAAATAATAGGATCGTCCAAAGTATACCTCTTGTTATTCGTACGCCACTTCCACTTCAATTTGGTAGTTCAAACTTAGCTTATTTCCTATGGGAAATTCTCGTAGACGCGTAGATACAGGTAAATTGATTCTGTAGTAAGACGAGGCGGGCTCTATTTGAAGTCAGATGTTGATTTTCTTCCTTTTTTTGCATTTGGAAGTTGGTTCACCGCTTCAGGCGATAATGACTCTTTAAGTTTGATGGAATGTCTGTGCTTGTTTTTTGACCTTAAATTACGATTTTAAAATTGACAGAGTTTTTTTTTCTAATTCTGCTTCCATACAGGGCTTAGATAACTCAAGCTTGGAGCTCGTGGCCACATAATAACAGCCGCACAGGTCGATCCATAAGGTTAAGGTTAAGCTACGCTTGCCAGGGTTGGCCCGTGAATGGGTGATGGTCTTTACATACCGAGACTCCTCCGTACCTCGGAAAGCATTTTAAGCCGTTGGTCCCGGCTGTCATTTGTATATCTTTGACAGTCGTTACGGGTCCTTAGTAGCCCGAAAGTCTGACAACCAGTGTTACCAAGGGGTATCGTATTACCCAGTTACTGGGTTGTGGAGGTCAGATAGGCAGTCGCTCCATTTAAAATACTGGTATTCAACTGCATCCGGATAGACTGGAAGCCGACCCCAACATAGTTGGGAAAAGGCTAGGCAGGCGAAGATGACAGGGCTAGATAATGACAAGACAAATTGATATCAGTTTTAGGTTTGAACGTACACCGACAGACGAGTAAAGACGAGTAATCACCCTATTTATTACATTTGTATGGAAGAATGACCGACTAGCGTAACCTTATGAATAGAGATAGAGACCTATTAATCCAAAAACAAATTTAATTTTCTTCCTCTATAATTGCCATTACTCCGACCTATAAGCAATTAATTTATCGAAAACTCTAAACCCATGTACACTGCGCCATACAAGTTTCTCAACGTATTGTACGTATGTTACGTTAATTAACAAACACTGAGTGGTGTTGGGTACTCTTAATTAGTAAAGTTTTGGGCAGCGGTCACATAATCTCGCGAAGGGTCAGACAACGAGTAGGTATGTAGGTACTTGTGTTGTAGGCATTCATAAGTAAGGTCTTTGCTTGGCCCGTGTTGGTGTGGGTTTGAAGTTTTCAGTTTGATTTTTGTATGAGGCTTTTTTCGTGAGTATGTATGTCTATTTTTTTGGCACGCTCTGTAGCCTAAACGGCTTGATGGATTTTAACATAAGAGGTGTAGTTAGGTTCTTCTTAATAGTGGGAGTGACATTGGCTATATTTTTTTTTTTTATTTCGTCGGCAAATTAAAAAAAACGGAGGGGAAGGTTTTTTAGTAGAAAGGGTTTACCTACTTTGTCTGTTATATTTGAATAATTGAAATGTAATTATTTGCCTAGATGTGTTACTTTTACACGGTGGGATGAATGAAAAATTGACCAGAAAATTCGACTGCAAGCAAATCAGAAAGACTTGTGATCAATTTTCCACTCATTTGTATGTACAAATGAGTGGAAAAAAAGGCGATTGAAAGATGTCTTTCAATCGCCTTTTTTTCATGTTTCCGCTGAAATTAAATGTTAATAATATTGTTATTGATTTTGCTTAGATTTTAACTTGTCCTCAAACTTGGATTTTTTTTTTCAATTTTTGGCTAATATAACTTTTTTTTTATATGGCTGATTTTTATCAAATGATTCATTTTATTCCATGCACATTTTTATAGAACAACTTTTCTCTCCAAACAAATAGCCCACATACTGCACTGTCAAATCAAATAAAAATCAACAGTATCAGGAAAATAAAACCGTAGTTCCACTGCGCTGTTAATTACCGGACAGTAACATAAGACGTTCACCTCTGTTAGAATTTCACAACAAATTCAATTACATCGCATAGTTTACAAAAAAAAATCTTCATAATTCCCTTTAATATCTTCCCACAATCAATCAATCTGCCTAGCCTTTTCCCAACTATGTTGGCGTCGGCTTCCAGTATAACCGGATGCAGCTGAATACCAGTATTTTACATGGAGCGACTGCGTATCTGACCTCCACAACCCAGTAACTGGGTAATACGATACCCCTTGGTTACTCTGGTTGTCAGACTTTCGAGCTTCTGACGACCCCTAACGACTGTCAAAGATCCTCGAATGACAGCCGGGACCAATGGCTCAACGTGCTTTCCGAGGCACGGAGGAGTCTCGATACGTAAAGATGGTTACCCAACCACGGACTAACCCCGGCAAGCGTAGCTTAACCTGATGGATTCACCCGTGCGGCTGTTATTACGTAGCCACGAGCTCCTCTAATTATAATATCTTCCCACAAATAAACATTATATCTCAGTTACTTGGAAACCTTAAGTGGTTTACTTTGATCAATACTGATCTAACAGGATTCAAGTTTATAAGTACTGTTGACTCTCAAGTTCTGGTTTCTGAACGAAACTGTTGAACATCAAATACATACTCTCAAGGGGTTGGACCGTAAATCCGTGAAGGTTGTATTAGGGTAGGACTTTACTGGAGATTATAATATGTGGAGGTACTTGTGCATTAAGCCAGTTATGACTAATTAAACTAACAAACAAAAGTTATTTAGGGCCATGGCAGATACGATGCTTTTAGGATTGGTGATTTTGCAACTGCTTATCAATGCTGCATCGCGTTACGGCGCGTTCACATGAAACGCACACCTATAGTCAGCCGTGGAACTGACTTTGTTTGTCTGTCTGTTACCTTTTCATGTCTTAAGAGGAAATATGGTCGGTCCCTCCCCATAAAAAAGCTCTCGCCTGTTTTCTCTCTGGTTTGTGACCTTATTTATAGCAATGATTTTTTACAGTAAAATAAATATCAACTAGTTCTATGCCTCGTATGTTTTCCGTTTTGATGATACATTATCCGTAGAAGCACTAGAACCTTCAGAAAATGCTGTTTAGACCGCTGTCATCACAGGCCTATTGTACAAATTTGACAACTATTAATGAAAAAAGAAAATCACACAGTAAAATATCATTCTAATTCCATTTATAAAATATCTTTCAAATTGGTCCAATATTGAAGGAGGAAATAGATGAGAGCCGAACCTCGAATTATGACTTTTTGATATGGAGAACCGAAGACCGACTATTTCCTCTTAATGACTGAGCGGATTTCCATGAAACGCAGACAGTTAGACCACGGCCTGGGTTAAGACAGAATACTTTTTATCCTGGTAGAACAATCGCGTGGCATAATTTCCGACCACCTCGCTGGCTAAGCCCCGGGAAAAAGCTAATATCATAATAAGAAAACCCAATAAAATGTTTGCCCCGCCAAGGGTTAAGCTTCGATACAGTCAAAAAGGTATTTGAAATAAATGAACGTAAAATAATACATTCAGTGGTTCGTAAAAAAACAACTCACTTTCATATCAACACAGTAAGCACAGAGTTTATTGATGAAACTTTTTAAATATGAACACTGAACAATGGTGTTTGGAACGAAAAACGCAACGAAACAGGCGTTGGCTGTGAATACAATGTGCTGTGAAATTTTTTAGAATGAATAGGATTTTCACTGTGTTCGAATTTCGAATATGAAATGGCTGAATATGGTCCTCTGTATGACTTTAGAAACTTAGAACTATACGTGTACTAGCGACCCGCCCTGCTCCGTTGGGTGTAATCTACTGATGTGGTGATATGTCGAAAGACAGAGATTTCTGAGCAAATAATTAAAAACAGGCAAATATTTTACAGCTATTTGCGATCTTGCCAACGTTTTGAAAGAAAAATTTCATTGCTGAGCAGTCCAGTACTGTACTAGATTTATTTATTTATTTAATACAAGTTAGCTTCATAGCTGACAGTAAGTGCAACATTATTATTAATCAAAACATTACGCCAATTACGAAGTACACAGAAAAATATGAAATACAGAGAGTGACATAATTATACACTAACTACACACATACACACTAGATAAACTATGAAAATAGCTCATAAAAAATAACAACAGTTTTGTGAACCAAACCTATAATAATAATTAATTATTTGCCTATTAGCAATGCAGTGGTTCAAAAGCCTAGCCAGCTATTTTATAATTTGAAATGCTTTAATTTACATAATCCACCTGAATTTTCAGAATAATAATAAACAGTTTTAACAAAGTTCTCGGAAGCTTTAGTAAATAATAATAGTCAAATGCATGTTGTAAATGTTAGTGTATATAAAATAATAATTATTCCTCGGTAGCAATGTTAAACAGACTCGTCGATGCCTATATATTTGGTCTATTCTATAGTGGCTGCTCAGCGTGGGATCCTGGGTTCGAGTCTCAAGTAGGGTAAAGTTTTCAAGGATTCTTTATTAGGACCAGCCGTCTGGATTTGTGCACAAATCCAGACTTCAGACTACCTACTGCAGATTTTTTGTTGTTTTTATTCTAAAAGCGTCTCACTTAATGCAAATAAACGTAGTTTATTTCTTTCTATGGGAAGAATTCGAAAAAGTTTTGCCTGACTTAGAGACTGAACCCAAGATCTGATGCTCAGCTGTCACAATTATGACCACTACATCAACAAGGCAGTCATTACAAAGCGAATCATCGTCAGCGTTCAAAGCAAGAGTGAACGGAAGAACTGATCTTCTGGGCATGCTCATTACATCGTAGACCTCATCCGAATCGCTTTTCATCAGGCGCGATCGAGTCGCACAAGAGCAGACCCTTTTAGTAATAAAAATAAATAAAATATACTTAAAAAACTAAACAATTAAATTGGAGAAACACGTGCAGTCTTCAAATACCGAACCCTTCATTACACTAATTAAAAAGTAATCAAAACAAATTATGTTCCGTAATCTACGTCAGCCAATAAATCTGTAGGGAGCTCAGTTATACAACTTAAAGTACTCTGGCGACTTAATAATTGCTGAAGTTTAGAGCCTAAGCTTATGGGCGAGGCGTTTACTGGCATAGTTTGAGTTTACACGAGTTTAGATTAAGTAACGATTGGGACCGACTAGGTTCGATGTCAAGGTCGGAAAATGTAGTATTATTTTGTAGGTTCACTTTGAATACTCACTAAAGTGACAATATATTATTTCAAAAAGAACTAACAAATTTGTTTAAAAAAAATCACGGCGAGTTCACACGTCGACTCAGTTTGAATTTCGAAGTGATTTTTAAATAGCACACAGTTACAGATAGAGGAGCTCGTGGCTACGTAATAACAGCTGCACGGGTCGATCCCTCAGGTTAAGCTACGCTTGCCGGGGTTGGTCCGTGGATGGGGGACCATCTTTACATATCGAGACTCCTCCGTGCCTCGGAAAGCATGTTAAGCCGTTGGTCCCGGCTGTCATTTGTGGATCTTTGACAGTCGTTACGGGTCGTCAGAAGCCCGAAAGTCTGTCAACCAGTCTTACCAAGGGGTATCCGTATTACCCGGTTACTGGGTTGTGGAGGTCAGATAGGCAGTCGCTTCATGTAAAATACTGGTATTCAGCTGCATCCGGTTAGACTGGAAGCCGACCCCAACGTAGTTGGGAAAAGGCTAGGCAGATGATGACACAGTTACAGATAGTTTTCGTTATAAAAGTATAATTGCGTATATCACACTTTCAATCGCTTTCCGAAAGATTTTGAGGAAAATGGCTAACTCATTACATTCCTTTAATGTAGTTTTTTAGTTAATTTAGTCTAAGAAGTTTGTCCAATATGTATGTATTTTATGACATCATAATGGTTGGAAAAAATAACGTGAGAGTATGTTACGGAATTACCTGCTGGGTGCATCGTATTGTGATAATTATTTTAAAAAGTGTGTGAATCACCATAAACACGAGTACCTACAATATTATATAGAACAGCTGCACCAAAATAACGAGAACCCGTACTTTTATCAAAATAGTAACAGTCGTCGTTATAGTGTCGCCTTTTTTTTTTTTTTTTGAGGGTGGGAAATCATCCAATGACTCCTCCCGCTCTGGGCGGAGCGGAAGGGCGTGTCAGACTTTTACTGACTAAAACCCACCCGTGTTCCTTCATTTGCCTGTTGCCAAGGTCCCGGTATCCCTTTCGGACTTTCCCGCAACCCTGGCAGGCATCGGTCCTACCGGACCCCGTCAATTGTGCTGACATCTCTTTGAGGCGCGCGTGGAACACGACGCGCCATCGACCCGGGCCTGGTCCTTATTGGACGGCGAGCTGCCCGTTGCTCGCCGTCCGCAAGCCCGCGCCTATGGTGGCCGGGAATCCGCCTGGGATTCCCGTCGCCCAGGGCGTCTCCAACGGCGGCGGTTAGGGGCGTGAGGGCGCAAACTTTGCCTTTCCCTCACGCGTTCCGCCTCCTCCTTCGCGAGCATTACTTTTATCAAAATAGTAACCGTCGATGTTATAGTGTCGCCTGCGGCACTTTTTGTGTCACAATTGTAACAGCGTAGTGCCATGTGGAAACTAAATAATTTGAGACTTTTTCCAACACTTTCTATTCGTTGTTAAATAATTACTTTATGGGAAGAGTCGAATCAGTTACGATTCAAAATGAAATTATTTGTCATCACGCCGTATGTAGTTCTCCGAGGGTTTTTAATTTTGTTTACCTGCATACAAAGATTTCGTAACAAAAATGATTATTCGATATAATTTTTATTTTTAGAAAGCTTGTTGCTATAAATCATGTTGAATAAAAATTGCCAAACCTATTATTTTTATTATCCCATGGGTTAGATTTGACGGCGCGTCTAAAGGTTTTACGACGCTAAACTTACGTAGTTGATTTTAGAACGATTGTGACAGCTGTCAACTTGACGTAACCCCGAGTACGGAGGAGGCGGCCCCCCGTCAAAATAATAAAAGATCGCGGAGTTGGATCAAAACCGGAAATTCGGCAAGGATTAAGGGCGACTGTGGTATTGGTGATAATGGTGACTACCCTGGTAGGGCAGTGAGTTGATTGATCTGCGCTCGCGCCTCACGTACTCGGTAGAACGTCGTTTACTCTAATAATCATTCCCATTCAATTACGTCTCCTAGCCCGCAAACCCACGCATACGAGACAATAAGACCTCTTCTGATAAAGACGACGTATTGCCTTTACATTTAACAACAAAGTTGTTGATCAAGAATTCAAACTGCTTCTACCAACTACAGAACACCCTATTTACCTTTGAACTAAAAATACTCACACCCTGTATTCAAAATCACAATTTCTATACCCACATAGAAATCACAAAAAAAAAACCATTCCAATCTCAATAGTGTGAGCCCGCCACGCATGCTCATTATAAACGACAATACATAGACATTTATTGTTCACTAATGATCGTACGTCGTTCTCATTGTTCCTAGCCTTACCTTAACGAGGACCGCATTTTAGACTCTTATCATCTAAAGGATATCGTATGTGTTGAATCAGCGAGTCTTTTGAAGTTGGACGGATTAAAGGGAGGGGTGAATTAAAGGTGGTTCTATGTTATTAATGCGGGTTTGATTTCGTTCATGTGAGTTTTTAAATCAATGACAGTTGCTCCATGTAAAATACTGGTATTGAACTGCATGCGGTTAGACTGGAAGCTGACCCCAATATAGTTGGGAAAAGACGGCAAATAATAATTATGGGTGGGGTGCCAACATACATCCTCTATCAACATAGGGAAAAGTGAAGAGACTACAAGCCTAGTTTTGAAATTAGTGCGAATATTTCTTACGCACCTTCATATACATGGCTACACATCAAGCTATACATGTCCAGTATTAGCTGACCTCGCATTGTACGGAAATCTTATACAGTGCGGTATCAGCATACACTGGAAATTTATATCTTGACGTGTGTACATAGTTTAGTATCCAATTTGCATTTTGATACATTTCAAATGTCTTGAAGGAAACTAAAATTAACTAGCTCTTATGTTCCCTATACTGCCCTAAGGTTGAATATCACATGCACGTATTAATCGAAAAGGTCTAATGTAATGTAACATTTTTTCTATGTAACATTTTTGTCTTTGTAACATTTTATCTACATACGTAACATTTCGTCTGTGTAATATTTTATCTACATAACATTTTATCTATGTAACATTTTGATAGTTTCAACCTAAGTGAAGTTTTAATTTCCTGGAATTGGTTGTCAAAAGTGGTTGGTAGCAACGACGCCGCGTATACATTTCAGCATAAATAGATTTATTATATGACAATAAACTTCGCTTTCAAATATCATGCCACCAAATTGACTATTGAATCAAACCCAATTTACAGCACACCACCACATACCCCTAACATTATTTACCTACATCAAAAGCAAAAATCATGTTTCCATACAAATATCTTTTATATAGGAGAGAACTTAGCATTTCATTACACGGCTGTCATAGTCACATTGAGCGTTTTTCAATTTCCGCCCTATTTCCTTTTAGTTGTTCCAGTTAACGGAGGCTTATATAGTTAGGCAAATAAGCCTTTATTGTAATCATTGGACCACACATTTGTTTTATTTGGATTTGTTCTGGCTTTGATAGTCTAGACAAATTTCTTGACGGTAAATCTGCTGTCAAAACTAGGCTCCTGTGATTATACCGAGACCTCGGCAACAGGCAACAAGGCTCCTGTGATTGGTGAAACAAAAAAAATTCGAATGTCTTTTCTCCCGAGACTTATTTTTTTTTTTCAAGGAAATGACATTGTCTTTTAAGACAAGGCAAAAACAAAATAATTCGTCAGTTCACATCTAATGCCGAGATCCGACGACGATCGGCGATTTTGCGGACAGACACCGACGAGCCCGGACGATGGACCGTGGGAAAGTGTACGTGCGGGATATCGCAGACATCGGAAGCGCGTCGGTACGCGGTGTGTGGCGGTCTGTGGTCGCCTGCCGTGCGTGCCCGTCTGCAATATTGCCGATCGTAGGATTCCCCCATTACGCTTACATAGTTGGGCTAAAATAACCTCCACGAGTAGTTTTCCTTCATGTGCGTCTGACGATCTCTGTTTAACCTTTCTATCTGGCTAACATGTTTACCATAGCAGAAACTTTTATTATTTTATATGTGCCAACGCGAGAGTCCGAGACAAGGAAGCCCAGTGGTAACGGTCCCAACTTACGAGCTGTAGGTCCACATCAGGCGCTTTACTTTGTGCAAATAATTTCACCACCATTGCTCTCAAAACGGTGAAGGAAAACATCATGAGGAAACCGACATGTCCTAGAACCAAAAATTCAAAGACATGTGACATCTACCAACACGCGCTGAGCCCGCGTGGGGATTACAGCCCACTCCCTCTCGAAGAGAGCAGGCCTGTGTCTCAGCAGTGAGAACATTATAGGCTGATTATTCAATATCGCCGCATGCGAACTACGCATCAAAGACTTGAAGTCACACAAAAATCCTGACGTCACATAAATCCTGCATCGCGAAATTAAAGTTTACCGTGCAATGGACATAATAATATATACAAGAACCCGACATCAATCGTTGGGCAGTTGCCCGCCAGACACAACACCCGTCTGGTCGGAGGACCTCCCTTTTCTATGGTGGATGAGTGAAGTTTAAACCCTGTTCATCATACCCCTAAAAAGCTTACGATAATACTATTTTTGGCTAAACGGATAACCATTACGGAAAGTTCAATTTAATTCAGAAACAAAGGCATGAAAAACCTACCTTATTTTCCCATCCGTATCAAAACCGTAGCCGTATCTTTATCCAAGGTACCTATTTACTTTAGTGCACTCCTCTCAGGGTCGTCCCCTAATCAGTAAAGTCTCCAAATAATAGCGTATAGGGTTGTCACAAAAGCAAGTTAAATTGAGATCTCTAAGAAAAACGGGAGCCCTTGTGTTTGCAGGGCTCTCGTCATGTAACGAGCCCATTACACTTTGCGCCCAACTTTAGGGAACAGTGTGTTTTTTGCTTTTACAATTAAGATTAAGAAATCGAATAAAAATAATGTGTCGGTAACGATGTGTACAGAATTTAAGATTCGGGAGAAATAAAAATCAGGCAAGTGTTTATGTTCTTTCTTTAAGATACCTACCTAAGGATTAAATCTAGAGGGTAGAAAGCAACGGTTAAAAATAATACTGCAATCACGTTCATAATTCCTGGGTAGCGATTTAGAGCAAATTCCCTCGAGATCGCTGATTGTCGCGGTCGGTTTGAGAAGGCTCTTATAGAGTACTGAAGATTATACTAGCTACTACTGTTTTTAATTATATTTATTTAGTTATTCATAAAACAATTCGCATTGTGTCTGAAATATTTTGTACATTAATTAACATAATAGATATAAAAATAATAAATTATGAATTTCAAACAGTAGTTTCACCAAAAGAGAGAAAACAAAACAATAACATGTGATACATATTAAGCAATTATGTCCATAGATCGTAAATCGATAAATAAGTCAATAAATTTTAAATAGTTATTATATAAATGATTGTAAATATTATTGTGTCAAATGATTGTAAATATTATTATGACAAATGTTTAAAAAATATGATCTCTATATAGAAATCTAAATCTATTCTTTAAATAGAAAAAACCACGAAGAAAGAAAGATTGGTTACAGCATTTCGTATACTTGTTATAAAAAAGAGTTTTATTAGGTACACGTGGCATTATGAGGATTTAAAACATATTTTTAGTAAGAATTATAGTGTAAATAATAACAACCATCATTTCATTATGATAATTACTTGCAAAACATGAAATAATCTGCTTTCCCTATTACTTATACACATCCTAATTGTCCCACGAGCACACAAGAACAATAGAGCATGCAAAATTGATCCACATCCTTTACAAACTGTATACCTCTACTTTTTCCTCTAACGTCGCAAAACAAATAAACGACCACTTTCTATGCACGCCATTGTACCAACTTGTCAAGGTACAGTAGTAAAGTGACAATTTGCGAGAAGTGGCGAATGGGAGGCCGTTTGGGACAAAGAGAGGTAGTAACTATGCCGTAAGTAATATTACTTTTTATTTTAGAAGTAAAGCGGCTTAATGATTTTGTTTAGTTAAACTGTTTGTTGACGTTATTGTTTTTTTGAATGGTAGTATAAATATAGTTATTTATGCAACTGTTATATAATAAGGGGTATTAAAACACGAATGTGGGTTTATCACTCGAGGCGAAGCCGAGTGTGATAATAGTATCACATGAGGGTTTTAATACCTAATTATTAACAGTTGCATACAAGACTTTATCTACACCCATGATATGAATCCTCTATAAAAGGTTTGCAATACTAATATCGAACAAAAATGGAGGGACATGATGCACATGAATTCGAATTTTTCGAATTCCAATAAACAATTGGTTTTTATTTTTTTATTACGTTTCTTTGTTAGTGAAACGCGCCTGCATGACAATTTTGTTTTGAAATGAGTTGCATTATGAAATTTTGTACAACATTATAACACCCGTTTGGATGATATAATGGTTACTATGGCACTGGTTGTTTTAATGTTGGCAATAAGCTAACTGTTTCAGAAACTTTTATAGAGGATTTATAGCATGGGTGTAGATAAATAAACTTAACTTTCTGTATTGATGTTTCTGGTTCATGCAATTCAATGTCATGTGGGATGGAAAATCCAAGAAGTTTAATTATTCGGCAATTCGGAGAAACTAGTTTTAAATAGCACTTTTTAATGCTATTAGTTTGTCTAGACTTTAAGGCTTTTAGAATAACTGCTTTCTACATTTAAACCCGAAACTCATTTTATAATATTAGGCTTTGAATTATCATGTATACAAAATATTGTAATACATTTTTAGAAGAGTAACGGTGGACTTCCGTCTTGGTTCTTTATTTGGTCTGAGATTGGTGTCGACTCATCATCATCTGCCTAGCCTTTTCCCAACTATGTTGGGGTAGGCTTCCAGTCTAGCCGGATGCAGCTAAATACTAGTATTTTAAATGGAGCGACTGCCTATCTGACCTCCACAACCAAGTAACTGGGAAATACGATAACACTTGGTAAGACTGGTTGTCAGACTTTCGGGCTTCTGACGACCCGTAACGACTGTCAAAGATCCACAAATGACAGCCGGGACCAACGGCTTAATGTGCTTTCCGAAGCACGGAGGAGTCTCGGTATTTAAGATGGTCACCCATCCACGGACCAACCCCGGCAAGCGTAGCTTAACCTGATGGATCGACCCGTGCGGCTGTTATTGCGTAGCCACGAGATTGGTGTCGACTACAGATACCTAATTGTTTCAGACGTGGGTGTTTATTTCTGTCTGTATTGTAATAATATTCTGATTCAAAAGAGTGTCCGTGGAGTTTCTTGCCCGTTCTTCTCCATAGGAACCTACGCTTTGGAATGGGCAACTAGCTTCATCTTTCTGACTGACCGACCCATTGACAATTCAAAAGTGCCTGTAATTGGTTTATTTGAAATAAATGCTTTGAGTTTGAGTTTGAGTTTTGTCTTCAAAGTTTAAAGATACCGTCAAAATATAAATATTTTTCCTGGTATGCCTACAGCTAAAACCTAGTACCGTAACTACTATAAAATCAGTAAAACTTCAAAATATTCCTTTCCACAAAATTCCGCAACATTAAAATGTAGCAAATATTATGTTTAACTTTGCTATTAAAAGTTTTGCTTGACTCAAAATATAGGTTAGTGGCTCAGTAGTTAAAGTTGATCGTACTCGACGAGTTTATTATAAACAACGAGGTTCCCACCCCTCCTTCTCTGCATGGTTCTTACGACTTGACAAAACATCGAGATTTCTTTAAAATGTGTAAGATTAATTTTAATGTATTATACACATAATCCTTCCGGAATAAATTCCCTAAATGATGGTAAATACTGCATCAAAATGCGATGCGTAGTTTAGAATAATAAAATATAAGTAAAAATCTTTTTAAAAACAAGCTTTTAATGAACGCAAAGTACTTTAAGCACCTAGTATCAAAGTACTTGTTAATACGTAACCAATGTGTCCAAACACGATGATGCTATCTTGTTTGATTGAGGAGTTCCTATGACCAACTTTCGGCTTCATCGTCGTAATTATGTAAGTATGCCAAGTTTTAACTCAATCGGATACCAGTAAGTGTATGAAAAATGGATAACAATTGGAGTAACCGGAAACACATACGAACAGAGCAAGCTAATATAAAGCTTGTAAAAATGCAGTCACACTGCTGTCAGTGTGACTGCATTTTTCTTCTAAACTGCGACCAAAAGGCGATTTTAATTTATAATTAGTAAAGAGCAAATTGATAGAGAAGAGGCTGTACGAGTGACGGTACGCTGGTTCACCCAACAGTAAACAGACAACCAATCCTGCTGACTGGCTAATCTATTTATGACACGGTTCACACCATAAGCTATTCTTGTTTAGCTCGTGTCAAAAGTGGTTCAATAAAAGATCATGGGTGTGTAATAAAAGACACATGAGACAACCAGCGCGTGTAGCACAGCGTAGCATGACCAGCGCAGAAATGAACGACGTAATGACAGATTTTTGAGTGCATTTCATCAAATACTTCCTATGCCTTAATGTTAGCTCCACTGTTATAGGACCAATACAAATACGCTACGCCGCCACGGCGTTACCTAATAGTTCCGTTTTTTTAATTTTACAGTGGAGCCAACATTACTGCAAAGGAACTATTTGATGAAACACACTCTACTGTCAGATTCATAACATTCTGGCAGATTTTATTCGGGCAGCTTTTGGGAAGCTCCGTCGAGTCTTCTCGTCGCGTATTCCTCAGAGTCTAAAGACTAAAGTCTTCAATCAGTGCGTCCTGCCTGTCATGACTTACGGAGCCGAAACGTGGACACTCACGGTACGGCTGGTCCATAAATTCAAGATCGCTCACCGAGCTATGGAACGAGTTATGCTTGTAGTACTGTCATTGGAACTCATGTACCTATTCATATCATGACAATTGGGCCTAACAGCAAATGCTCACATTAAATCGGGGCTACCTATCTACGCCTCCCTAGGTAACAACAGCAAATCAATATATCTACGTAAGTTTATTCATTTAGCTACAGCGCAATCAAAGACATTACACACATACGTTGCCAAATTTTAATTATATTATGACGTATACTGTAACAGCATTATTAGCACAATAAAAGCTGCTGGTTCAATCGAAGCAACCCTTCCTTTAGAAATATACGATATTAAGTTTTACCTCAAGTGGTTTCTGACTATCACATCGGCGTGTAACGTTATGCATTATTGTGTTCTTTAAGCCTTTTTTAATGCTCAATCGAAAATACAATAGACGTAGATATATTTAATAACCCATTCCGTTTAACTAGTCCTCAAGAGTCATAAAAAACCCTGTTAGAAATCGACACGTGTTTCACCTCTCATCGAGGCATCCTCAGGATGACGATTGACCAGTCGCGAACACGAACACGACGTGAGAGAGTTGCTTAATCGAAGTTTCGTAAGATGTTTTAAGTCATTTTTACATCCTAACGTTCATTCTCTCACCCTTGTTGCAAAATACACTAGCAATAGTTAAATGAGTTTAATAAAATCATGGATACCTACTGCGGGACCGAATTGCCTAATCTTTCATTTCATAAAACGTTCATAAACAAGAGTCGCATGCGGAAAACCACAGAGTTAAACTCTAGCATATTAACAGCAACACACATGGCTCAAAGGCTTTGATGTAAGCAAAGTCCGGAAAACAGAAACTATCCTTTTTTAATCAACAGATTTCTGACTAAAACAGTTCGGTGTAACAGTCAGCCATTAAAGCAATTTGTTTATCTCGACCTGTTAAAATTTCTCCATAGCCTGTGACAAGGGTCTTTAAATTTTATCGACGCGGGAAGGCGTTACATTTATCTACAATAAACGTTGGAACTTGGGACTCAGTAAGGCTGTTATTATTTGAAGATGATGGCTGCAAACGATTCAATTTAACCCGTTAGTCCCGGCTGTTATTTGTAGATCTTTGACAGTCGTTATGGGTCGTCAGAAGCCCGAAAGTCTGACAGAACCAGTCTTTTCAAGGGGTATCGTATTACCCAGTAACTGGGTTGTAGAGGTCAGATAGGCAGTCGCTCCATGTAAAATACTGGTATTCGGCTGCATCCGGATAGACTGGAAGCCGACCCCAATATAGTTGGGAAAAGGCTAGGCAGATTGATGTCTATGACAGAACCTGAGGGCCTAGACAAATGACAATCGCTTCCAAAGCGTTTCGTATTTCTACAACGATTTTCAACAGGATTGACATAAGGATTTCGATAGCTTATGTCAGTCCTGTACATTTTTGCCTTTTCCATCATCGTTATCGCTGATAGAATGTCACTTTGTCTAGGGCCCCTGGCCGTTAATATGGCATATCGAGTTTTAGAAAAAGTTCGGTTTTTAGAGCGTCGTCACTTATGCCTGTAGGACAGTATCGTAACTTTTACACTCGGGTACTGTGTGTAGATTAAAACTATAATTTATGTGGAACCATTCATATTACAGATCTTTTAGAGATATGGGGAACAGGGTGTAAAGTTCACTCATCCCCCATAGAAAAGTGAGGACCCTTCAACCAGATGGATGTTGTGTCTGATAGGCTACTGCCCGATGATCGATGTCGGGATGCTGTATACATGCAAGTCACGCGGTATTGTTTGCTTACGCGTTGCTTTTCGCGACGTCGCGTCGCGTCTGTGTGATGCGTAGTTTACATCTGGCGATTGAAGATCACGCTCTCATAATCGGATGAGTTAAAATGGTTTGTGCCTAAAAGTAAAAGATCGTTGGGAATACATCAACCAAAGGAAATACTAACTTTCCCGCCAAGCATCAGCGGTTGCTATTTGTCGCTTGAAGTTTACCAGTTTTTTTAGTTTTTTATTTGCCATACACACGCACATGAGATGTTTCATTTTCATCTCTAAAGTTGTCAGTACACACCTTACCCCACCTGTCATGATTAGAATCGTCAGCTTGCTTGACTCCCTTTATGTAGAAATAATCTGGAACCCCCATTGATTGAAGCCTATAATAAAACCATGATAACACAAAAATCCCAACTTCAATTTAACATCAAACGACATCAAAAAAGTTTGCCATGACTGTGTCTCCGAAAAAGCCAATATTGTTGGATCGGAACTCCAAAAATGTCGGCGAAAATCACTTTTAATTACGAACCGCAACTGTCAAACGTCAGGCGCGAGACGAACTCGCGGAAGTTGGCGGGAAATTTCAATATTCACTGTTATGTCAATGACAAGAGTTTCACTGGATGAGGTTAGTAATATACTTTTGAATTTAATTATGGAACGTCTCGTTTCGTGTGACATTGTTTTTTGAACTGCCAGTAGGTATGTCTTCTCTTTTTTTACTTTTTATGACATGCAATAATATTCGTAATAGGATGGATATGGCCAGTACCTAGACAAACCCGTTTTTTTGTAGGGAAATAAATAAGTATTCAAGCATTCATTAGTATAATAGATGCTACTCTTTAGTTTTTTAAACAGTAACAAAAATTTTAATCCATCACAAACGCAATGCTGGCGTTTGTGATTGACCAAAGGGACCCGATATTTTAAGATTATTATTTATGTCACTTGTCAGCACCAAATATTTTCAAGACTAGATAAATATAACCAAAATAACGAGGAGCAAAATATCGTCAGGAAATTATTCAATCAACCTTGATAAAAGCAATTCCCAAAAAAACACTCAAATTAAGCTTCAGCAATAAATGCAAACGAAACAATAAAAAGCGCTTTAGCATGTACACATCAGATAAAATATGTAAACAGAGGGTTTTGGGTCGAAGATATAGTTCTTTTAAATTCTCACAGCTGCGGAGCACTTGACGGATGACAAGCAACATGTGTCATGCGCGCTGAAGCGTGAGTGAGCATGCGTGTTGAAGCTTCTAGAATCATCTAGAAGCTGGATTGTGGCGGGAGCGTTTTGAAATACCTGCCTGTTACAGCACTTATAAATCTTTATGATCATTCTTACATCTTACTTATCCCTTCTAGTTACTTTAAATCTTTGGTGCACTTCAAAAGTGACTTCTACTGAAAATCCTTAAAGCCGTGTGACATAAATTTTATGAATTAAACATTTTTCTAATTTATTTCCATCTTTTTCGTTGCAACCCGTCGGCAGTCGACTTACAACGGGGCTGTATAAGTTTTGGTCCCAATTTCTTAAGACATTATCCTTCAATTTTGAGGAAGTTTATCCATTTGCGGGACATAAAATTAAGGGCTAAAAGGTTGTATTGGGAACTTAGAATCTTTTCAAGCGTACTATCGAGGTCTAAAAATGTTTATCAGTTTTCAAATAAGATTCAATACCACACTGTGCAGTAAAGTCCAAAGTGACACATTACCATAATGACATTTAACAAAGAAAATAGGTTTGAATTTTGAATCATCGACCTTGTGACATCGATGTGTGCATGCAATTATAAGCCTTAAGGTGGTAAACATTGTCAGACCGTGACCGTCCCTAATGGACGGTCTATCTGAGATTTTAACCGCTATCAAAATATCGATTGACGTTTTCGGAAAAAGTAATTATTGGGTGGTATCCACTCCGAAATCCCACTTTGTTAATATTAGGCTCAGACCAAATAAAAAACCAAGACGGAGTGCTGCGAACAATACAGTGAAGCATGCTAAAACTACACCACCGCTCTGTTCATACACGCTCACACAAATACATTCACAACTATTTACAGTGTACTACAATCAAACTACACCAAACTAAGTGCACACATGTTTACGAAACCAGCCTCACGTCACTTTTGACAGCGCTCTTTCTTGGTTTTTTATTTGGTCTGAGTTATTAGGCTTATCAGAAAAACTAGTAGGTACACCTCTAGTGCAAGTTTTGTATCTCAACAGACTGTTTTCAATAAGTACATAAACAAAGGTAAATTATTTAATATGAAGTAATTATTTCATTATGAAGCTGTTTACGTATAAAATATTTGTAAGGAATATATTAAACGTCACTGTTACAATATTCTTTTATAAAAGAATAGTAAACAAAAAAGACGGAAAGAAAATAATTAAAGAAACAAGATACGAATAATATTGTTACTTAATTAAAATGCCAGCAGTCATCTCATATCTCGATTCGGAAAAATGCCGAACAGTATAAAAATAACGAATATCCCGCACAAGGGAGAAATCACAATTATTTTCTCGATAGCACCAATTTCTATTGGGATCATATTTTAATGATATCGGTATAATTACTGTTTTCTGTCATGACCTATTGGCCAAAGGTAGTATTTACTTTAATTAGATTCACTGTGGTTTTTTATTACAAAGATGAAACAGGTACCTATTTACTTTAAAAGGATGGTTCAAAGTTTCTTCATCTATTTTGTAAAATCAGTCCGTCGAGAATGATTTTAAATGTCAGTTAACTTTGATTTGAAGCACTTCCTTGCCTCTTAAGTACCTTATACAATTCAATTCAATTCTTTTTTTACTTTAAAAGTGCCTTTTTTCTATTGGCTCTAATTAAATTAAATTAATAATTATACTAGATGCGCCCTTTTTTTTTTTTTTTTTGAGGGTGGGAAATCATCCAATGACTTCTCCCGCTCTGTGGGCGGAGCGGAAGGGCGTGTCAGACTTTTACTGACTAAAACCCACCCGTGTTCCTTCATTTGCCTGTTGCCAAGGTCCCGGTATCCCTTTCGGACTTTCCCGCAACCCTGGCAGGCATCGGTCCTATTGGACCCCGTCATTTTTGCTGACATCTCTTTGAGGCGCGCGTGGAACACGACGCGCCATCGACCCGGGCCTGGTCCTTATCGGACGGCGAGCTGCCCGTTGCTCGCCGTCCGCAAGCCCGCGCCTATGGTGGCCGGAAATCCGCCTGGGATTCCCGACGCCCAGGGCGTCTCCAACGGCGGCGGTTAGGGGCGTGAGGGCGCAAACTTTGCCTTTCCCTCACGCGTTCCGCCTCCTCCTTCGCGAGCATTACTGCTTCGCAGAAGGAGGTGACGGCTTCCCATGCCCTCTCGCTCCGTACCATGGCCTGAACCAGGTCCGGACGCGAGAGGTCACCGCCGCCAATCGCCTCCGCGAGGACACGGCGGTGCTCCGCCCAAGCAGGGCACACCTCAACCGTATGCTCCACCGTGTCCTCCGGGCGATCCACACAGTGGTGACACCCGGGCGTTTCCTCCCGCCTAATCCTACACAGGTACCTCCCGAAGCTGCCATGTCCGGTGAGGACCTGTGTCAGGCGGAAGGTGAGGACGCCGTGGCGCCTCTCTATCCACTCCTCAAAGAGGGGACTTATCGCCGCTATTGTGGCGTGCCCAACTAGATGCGCCCTACGGTTTCACCTGCGAAAATCTCGATTCCGTGGAAATATCGGGATAAAAAGTATCCTATGTCCTATTCTAAGTCATGGTCTAACCCTGTGCCAAACATCCCAATCCGTTTTGCCGTTTTAGCGTGAAAACGTAACAAACAAACAAACAAACAATGTATTAATGCTATTGCCATAGCGAACACTATACATAATTATTATGATAGGGAGAGTAAAAAAGGCCAATTACTTCACATTTGCTTTCCTCGTGTTTTAAATGAAAAAGAGACGTTTTCCGTGCCAGAGAACAAGATAATATTAGTAATAGAGTAGCTAAGTAATTGCAACTCGACAGTAACGTATAATATTACGCACGAGAACAAGAGACAAACCGGCGATATAACACACGTGTATGAAGATTGGTAACAGCGCCATCTAGTGAGTGTTACAGGTGTACGGCGATATTTGCCGGTGTCGCGGTGTACCATACATTGTTACTCACGCCGATGTTGGTAGGGTGGCTAGGATTTGTGTTGGATAAGATTTGGATTAAGATTTAAAGGATCAATTACTGCAGGCTTTCAGGGGGCCTAAAACAGTCACATTAGCAATTCCTCTAAAAGCAATTAATTTCCTGCATTTCCAGCTATCGTTAGCAATTCCTCTTATTTGACACAAAAGCAATTCATAATTTGTGGACCATTTTAGGAATCTCCATAGAAAACTGTCAACCAGATGAAATATTGCGTAATATGAATCAGCACGCAGATCATACGAATTAACAGTTTGTGACATTTTACGATGATTCATAATAAATCTTCATAATTATTATGATTCTGCTAAAGTGACCGTTTTAAGCCCCCAGGTTCGAATTGTTTGACAGTTACAGATAGTGCCTTCCACGAAGACGCGCCACACTCCGCGATTACTGTACGGTAAGTTGTACTTTAGTACGGAGCGGAGCGGAGTGGGGCGCGTCTTCGTGGATGGCACTATCTTAACAAATGAATGCTGATTGGGAAACAATTTTAATCAAATTTCGAATCGATTCGAAATTTGAAGTTAACAGGTTAAGCTGCATTGCTATTCTGTAACCTTCTCACCGAGAAAAATTAGGTGAAGTGAGCTTGAAGTGAACTGTCACTGCCTTAGCATCAGTAGGTATCGATAACAATGACAGCTCACTCCACGCTCACTTCACCTAAGTTTTCACGGTGAGATGGTTACAGAATAGCAAGGCTGTTGTAGCCGAATCCTTACATATTATAATACAAAGTCCTCCGCCGCGTCTATCTGTCGTCCTGTACGCGATAAACTCAAAAACGATTGCACCGATTTTCATGCTGTTTTCACCAATGGATAGAGTGGTTCTCGAGTAAGGTTTTAGTATATATAAACCGAAATCCACGCTTGCGAAGTCGCGGGCATCAGCTAGTTTGAAATAAAATGAAATAAAACTTCTAAGCCCTTCTAACTTCATTCGCCATGAGAGTGACATAGTGAAACTACAGAATATTCACATTTTTACTACCGAAACACACAAACCAGCTTGCTTATATTTATGAACTCAATAAAATGTCTTGTGTATCAACTAATAATTCTATCAGCATGAGTCTTTTTACACCAAAATCCAGTTTTTTAAAGTTTGAATGAAGGATATGTATGCGATTCGGAATTTGAAAGAAAGGTTCCAAATAACCGACACTATCCGAAAACGTATGCACTCTACAGCGACGCACAAAAAGCACTTTGTCAGATTGCAAGTTTGACATCTTCGATATGCCATAGAGCATCCTGTAGTTTACAAAGTATCCTGCACACGGCGGATTTTACAGGCCGCCAGACACCTGACGTTGTGCTGTTATGTGATAGCAAGTAACTGAACAGATATAGCGCTTAAATTCCAAGCAATCAAGTGTTTTAATACTACTGCAATATACACGTTAAGCCGTTGGTCCCGGCTGTCATTTGTGGATCTTTGACAGTCGTTACGGGTCGTCAGAAGCCCGAAAGTCTGACAACCAGTGTTACCCAGTTACTGGGTTGTAGAGGTCAGATTGGCAGTCACTCCATGTAAAATACTGGTATTCAGCTGCATCCGGTTAGACTGGAAGCCGACCCCAACATAGTTGGGAAAAGGTTAGGCAGATGATGATGAATAGACCAATAGACTTTGTCGCTTTACGACGTTGAATTAAGATTCAACCTTAGGGTGATACAACAATTACGACGTTTATATAACATTACTATACAACGGTTCTATACAACATGACAGTTACTAGCAGAAACGATAAAAATACAACATTCCCAACATAAGTCGTCCGCCATATTGAATTTAGCGTGACGTCATATACTCAGTATAATGTCCGGAGTAATTACAAAATGTAATGTCATCTCATTTGCCTAAATCGTTTGAAGCATTTAAGCTGTGACCTACACTACATTGGAGCTAACTTTGCCGCTTTTTGGCTTCAGTGCGGTGAGGTATGAATGTAAATTAGCAAGATGATATGCTATTGACAAAAATAGAAAAATGGATAAAGGATTGAAAGAAAGTTCGTACTGTGAACTGCAAAGAGAAGAGAATAAAAGAGAAAGAAAGAGAAGAGATGGCGCTGCCGTCACGTAAACATTGACTCCGTGTATAAAAATATTTAAAAATAGTATTATCGAGTACTTAACGTTGAAAGTGGTGTTAAAGTGACAATATCGCTTGGAATTAGCTGTCCTATCGTTATCTGAACTCCAAGTTTACCCAGAAAAGTGAAAAAGTGGCATAAAAGTGACGTGTAATTAGTGCTTTAAAATAAGACTTATAAGTACTACAAATCCTTTAAACATACAGTTTAAAACATTCAAACCAATATCTAAACAAAGAAGATCGTGAACTACTTAAAAAATTAATAAAACATTGTGTCTAAAACGTGCAGCAAATCCAGTTAACAGTGTGAACATTTTTGCAGCATGAGTCACAATAACGAATTTTTTATGTTTTAAAATTAATAGAAATAAGAACAGACACACTATTTTATCTCAAAAGGAATCGTTTAGTTGGTGAAGTACGAATAGAGCCGACTTCAGGATTCATATGAACGAAGTTCGGTGGGTTCGAATCCGCTAGTTATATATTCTTTTTGGCCAACATTACATTTGCAAAAATATTTTGTTGCATTCGATTAGGCATAAGTTCGATTCTGACATACTGATATTTTAACTTTCTTATTTTTATTTTTTTACTATCAATGATGGCGAGTGGAGACACTAGTAATATAACAATGAGAAAAATACGAAGAACGAACTCTCATAATAACGTGTCGATTATGAACACCTCAGACTCGTCACTCTTTGATAACACGATGCAAAGTGTGCCTGACCAAAGCGAAATTTTAGAAGTACGTGAATTACAAGAAAAATTATTATCTGTACAGGGGGAATTACTGATTGCAAATAATGAAATAGACAACCTGAACACAGAAAATATAAAATTGAAATGGGAATTGGAAAAGAGTTATAAAATCATTGAATTATATAAAAAGGTCGGATATGGGGAGTCTTCTTCCACCCCACCAACTTCAATGCGGAAAAATAAAAAGAAAGTCCAGAACGAGACTACCACCCCGTCTAAGAAAAATGATTATCAGCATATTATTATCCCTGAAAAGTCCGTTAAAGAACAATCGAAGCAAGATAAATGCTTTAAAAAAAAATCTACAACTATCCAGGAATCTTTTGAAAAAAAGACCCCATTTGTTTGTAAGGAAACCCAGCTGCCAGCCGCCAGCTTTGCCCACAGTAATAAACTCTGCATACTGAGCACGAATAGTACGAATGAAATACTTTCCATAGCGCAAAATACCTTCGCAAACAATTTTGACTGTTGTCACTATTTAATACGTAACGGAAAAACTGAACATCTCTTGAAAGGTTTAAAAGAAAAACTCGTGAAATTCACCATGAATGACTTTTGTGTACTTCTTTTAGGTGATGAAGACTTCAAAAATACTAATAATTATTTTGAAATTATATTCCGTATAAGAGAAGAAATTCAAAACGTAAATCATACGAATGTGATCATATGTTTACCGACGTATAAAAATGGTTATTATGCTAATTTATTTAACAGTAGAATATAAACTTTCAACAACCTCTTATATCTAGATGTACTGACCTATGAACATTTATATCTGTTAGACAGTAATTTAAATTTATCCTTTGACTACAGAATGTATAATAAGCGTACTGGCTTAGTAAGTAACCATGCAATGCATATAATATTCAAGGACATAGATAGTTTAATAATTGACATACAGTATAATAATAGTATAAGTGATACAATTGACATAACCATTGGTAATAATTTGACAAATAAGGACACTTTTTTTCTTGACTAAATATTTATGTATATTACATCAGAACATTGCTGGTCTCGTTAATAAATCTGACGCTCTCTCAGTATGTTTATGTGAACTTTCAGAACGAGATGTTGATGTAGATGTAATATGCATCTCAGAGCATTTTATGATAGCTGGCTGTGAGAATCAGCTACACTTACCTAATTATAGTTTAGCTGCTTGTTATAGTAGAAAGACAAGTAGGCGAGGCGGTGCATGTATACTTGTTAAGCATGGTATTCAATGGAAGGGATTGGCCAATGTAGCAAACATGTCCTCGCAAAGTATATTCGAGTGTTGTGCAGTCCTATTGACGGACTATAACATTATAATTGTATGTGTTTATAGAGTACCAAACTCAAATAATATCAATGAGTTTTTTGATAAACTGGAAACTCTTTTAAAATATTTATCAAAACAACGATGTAAGAATATAGTTTTAGCTGGTGATTACAACATCGACATTTTGAAGAGAAGTAAACCGTCAGTCGAATTCGAGTGTATTCTTTTAAATTTTAATTTACAACTTGCTTTGAGACTACCTACTCGGGCTGCGAGCCAAACATGCCTAGATAATTTTGCGCATAATTTTAACAAGCATCGTTGTGGATCGGAAGTATTGGAGTTCGCGCTATCCGATCACACAGCTCAACTGTTAAAGTGCCCCGTTAAGAAAAAGGATGTTCTTAAATAATTATTATCGCAAAAGTACACGAGACTACAGTCAGGTAATATAGGAAAATTCAAGACTTGTCTAAGTGGTCTATCCTTCTCAGACATGTACGAGATGGACGATCCTAATGCAGCCTACAACTGTTTTATTGAAACGTTCCAATTATTCTACGGGTTATGTTTCCCCAGCAAAATGATTACCATTAAGATTACTAAAAAAACAACTTGGGTATCACGTGGGATAAAGTTGTGTAGTAAAAACAAACGGAAGCTTCTATGGGAATATAGGTTAAAACCAAGTCAAGCTAATAGAGATAAATTCAAAAGATATTCAAAATTACTCAAAAGAATTATGAATCTAACTCAGAAAGCACGAAATAATTACAATATTAAAACATCTAAAAATAAGTCTAAGACTACGTGGCAAATAATAAATAAGAGTAAATACAATGCCCCGAAAAACTCAATTTCCTACATCAAATTTGAAAAAAAACACATCACACACCCAAAGGACATTGCCAATACATTTAATAATTATTTTATAGATAAAATACAACCAACGATTAACGCGGGAACAAACTCAACGTCATTCATTCTTGGCAGAGCACAGTCTATGTTTATGGCTCCGTCTACCCCCTATGACGTACTAAATATTATAATGAAGCTAAAAAACACGAACAGCGTTGGCCACGATGGTATTGCCACAAAAATATTGAAAGCAGTTGCAGTTCAAATATGTACTCATTTGTGTTTCATTATTAATCTTTGCATAAGTGCAGGTATATTTCCTGATGCATTAAAGAAGTCTATAGTGAAACCGCTATATAAGAAAGATAATCGCGAATTAATGATAAATTACAGACCGATCGCGCTTATACCAGTTTTGTCTAAGGTGTTCGAAAAATATATATATGGTGAAATAAATACCTATTTAGAAAAATATAATATATTAAGTGACGAACAAAAGGGATTTCGTAAAAATAAAAGTATTAATTTGGCTATTTATGAGTTTTTACATAATGTCATGCTAAATTTAGATAAGAGAACACCAGTATGTGCCATATTCTGCGACATGACACAGGCCTTTGACTGCGTCCATTATAATTCCCTGGCAGAGAAACTTGAAGCCTATGGTATTAGAGGTAACGTTTTAGAATTAATTAAATCATATCTTCAAAACCGTAAACAACTTACAGAAATCAATACAATAAATTATAAAAGTAAACGGGAAGAAATTTCAAGATCAGAGGAGCGCGAAGTTATGTACGGAGTACCTCAAGGCAGTGTATTGGGCCCTCCGTTGTTCACCCTGTATATAAATGACTTGCCTAAAGTAACTGAACAACCAATGACACTTTTTGCTGACGATTGCACTATGACAATAGCTTGTAATGACATAAACTCATATGAACATGACATTAATAATTCACTAATATCTATTATAAATTGGTTAAATGATAATAATTTAATAATTAATTTAAAAAAGACAAACGTAATGCACTTTAGACAACTTACACAAATCAACAATCTTAATATTCAATTTGATAATACAAATATCAATGAATCTGACACAACAAAATTTCTGGGACTAATAATAGATTCTAGATTGAATTGGAAACCTCAAATAGAGGCACTTAGTAAGAAATTGAGTAGTGCAGCCTACGCTCTGAAACAGCTTGCTGTGGTTCTCAACACAGATGCTCTTATTACTGCTTACTATGGTATAGCCGAATCAATTCTGAGATATGGAGTCATCTTTTGGGGGAATAGCACGGACAAAGAAATAGCGTTTCGAGCACAAAAAAGGTGCATTAGATCGATGTTTAGACTGCAAACAACGGACAGCTGTAAATCTTATTTTATAGAACGTAAGATACTGACATTGCCCTCATTATATATCCTAGAAACAGTAATGTTCATTAAATCAAATACTCAGTTATTTCAGCTCTTGTCTGATGCTGTCCCTAGGAATAGACGTGATAATTTCAAACTCTGTGTTCACGGCGCTAAAACTGCTCTTATGCGTAAGAGCATCTTTTGCATGGGTCCGACCATCTTTAATAAATTGCCTAAATCATGGAGAACATTAAATATATCTGCTCTTAAAAGTAAATTGAAGAGCTTACTAACTGAAAGAGCATATTATAGTATAGAAGAATTTATGAAAGAGGAAAAATTTTCTTCGCTTTTGAGATGACGATGTTGTATTTTATTGACATGCAATTGTAATCTATTGTATTTTTTGTGGAATAATTGTAATTTAGAATTGAAATTTTAATGACAGTAATTCATATTTTTTATTGACTAATTTATTTTATGACTACTTTGACATTTAATTTTATCAAAAAATATGCTTGCTGAACTGTAATGATACCTAATCTTTAATAAATAATGATGATTTAATAAGTATCTAAATAATTTCTATAATGTAATTTTGATGAATATTGTCACGGTCTATGCACCATCTCTTCCTACCAATTTGTACGCCACGATATGCGGCTGAACATGTTAGAACTTTTCTGTACCTATCTGTTATTATCTTGCATGCAATGTATCCATGTACACCATGTTTAAACAAATAAAATTTTACTTACTTACTTACTTAAAGTAATGTTGTGCCAACTGGTGGGCCTAAAACGGCCACATCAGCAAATTCACCTAAAAGCGATTAATTTCCTGAATTTCTAGCTGTCATAAGCAATTCCTCTAATTTGACCCAAAAGCAATTCATAATGTGTGGACCATTTTACGAATCTCCATAGAAAACTGTCAAACAGATCAATTATTTCGTAATATGAATCGCACGCAGATCATATTATGAATTGTCAGTTTGTGACATTTTACGATGATTCATAATATTTTCCTATTATGATTCTGCCAAAGCGGCTGTTATAAGCTCTGATTATTGTTAAAAAAAATTGCCACGCTCATCAGGAACGATTTAATTTACCTGTTTATTATTTATGGAGGCAGTGCAATAAAAGATCATCATCACCATCATTACTTTGGTAGTAAATTATAAAATCTCTGACTTTGGTAGTAAATTTTCTTGAACATATTGTGACATTTTATTTTTCAATTTTATTTTTGACACTTGTGTGACATTTTCTTTGTATGGTTTCTAATAATATTAGTATGGGTCATGGACCTGAAATAAATGAATTTTATTTATTTATTTATTACAGCTAAAAGACGTATACAGCTGATATGGTCACACTACAACAATGCAGGGAGAGGCACTTTGCTTGATTGTAACTCTGACCTTATATCTTGAAGCTGGAAGTTCTAGTTTTTATAATACACACTTTATTACCTTTGGGATTCTTTCTGACTGGCTGGATTTTATTTTTAGCTGGCCTTCTAGGCTCTGGATTTGTAGTCTCGCATTCTAGTGAAATTGGGAAATTTATCAAGTCCATTACCTCGTGTTTTGGATATTGAGTAGTTAAACTTTATCACTGAAAAGATAGTACTTAGGAACCAAGCAATAATGACGGGTAGTCCACGTTTAATAATGCTGTTTAAATATTGGTTTCCGTACGTCGTTTTCGTGTGACCACTAAAAATCAGTGCTCAGCACAGCACAACCAAACCCCTGCCAGGGTTGCGGGAAAGTCCTAAAGGGACACCCTTGGCAACAAGCAACTGAAGGAACACAACACGGGTGGGTTTTAGTCAGTAAAAGTCTGACACGCCCTCTCGCTCCGCCCAGAACGGATGAAGCCATATGATGAATTCCCACACTAAAAAAAAGCACAGCACAACCAGTATCATGATGAGTATCATTCGTGTCACAGTCACGATGTGCAGCTGCCGTTCTGTGCTCGTAAATATAGATTTGTTTTGTTTTAGGTTCTAAGTATCATTAATCCCTTTATGCACGTGTTTTTGTGATAATAATTAAAAAAAAACATTCAGCAATATTTGCAAAGGCTTCTGAAGATGATGATGCTGAAATAACATGACCTAATAAGTTCAAGCTAAAGGTTTCAAAAATCAAATCATTATTTCCTCTCAACAGTTCAGGCAAGTGAGAAAACACGAAGCATCTTCAAACAGCAAAAAGCTATCTCGTCTCACTTTGACTTGCACCAAAAAGCCAAAAAAAAAGGTAA
Organism: Lithophane leautieri; assembly: GCA_949152455.1. Taxonomy (NCBI): domain Eukaryota; kingdom Metazoa; phylum Arthropoda; class Insecta; order Lepidoptera; family Noctuidae; genus Lithophane; species Lithophane leautieri. The sequence goes on along the minus strand of OX424482.1, from coordinate 3,231,113 downwards.
GAAAATGCCGGATCTCACAGCGCTTTTCTTCGACCCAAGATCCGAGTTTACGACAGCTGTTTCTCAGTTCTGAGTACTCACTGAAATATTCAAGACGCTAAGTAGTCCCTGAAATTTTAAACCGCCATCCCAATTTTTCTTTGGTAATATTAGGTTAATTTTTCCCTGAAGAAAAGGTGGTGCTTAGAATCTTGCGTTTTTGTAAAAAATTTCGACGTGTTAATCTGTAAAAAGGTTGTGAAATATGGTGATGGAATTATTATGCATGATTTCGTGTTTTTGGTACAAGAATTTGCCACATGGTGCACCTGTAGGTTTCTGAAAAATATAATAAAGTGATTCTGACAAGAATTTGAATATTATGTCATAAACATACCCTACGTTCTTAACATTGCAACTAAACAATCATTGTCTAACTGACAGGGGGCCAAGTCTACTAATTTACAAACGTGTCATTGGTCTCACAATGATGAGTTTTTGACTGATTTGCCATACAAAATCTGTCAAAAACTCATAATTGCGAGACCATTGACACGTTTGTAAATTAGTAGACTTGGTCCTCTGCTGTGTCGTTTTGTTTGCTAACAAGGAAGTAAGTACAAATCTTTCTGCCAACAATGGTGATTATCATTATCACCTATGTTCTTACATAACAGTGGTTATTGATAAAGCCATAGAATAAGAAGGAATCTTATTGAAGTTTTGAATTGACCGTGACGTATATATGAGAACATGTTTTCAAACTACAACAATAAGTTTGTTTTAGCGATAAAAAATAAAAATATAACAACTACGGAACCCTTCATTCTGCGTGGTCCGACACGCACTTGGCCGGTTTTTCCGGCTGAATATTATGTTGACTTCTTCTTTTTTATGCAACAAACTGTTCCAATCACTTATCTCTGAAGATATGTTGTTTACCAATAAATTACCTTTATTGGACATTACGCAAAATTACGCAAATGTGAAAACACGTCTGCAGGGAAATTAAGATCATATCTCGGTAATGTTTCGAACTAGCTGCATCATTATACATGTTTTTTGTAGGAGAAATAAAATGATGGAAAAATTTCTGTTTGTGTTTTTTTTTTCTAAGAGTACCCAATTATGTTACTAAACTTATTTTCTGGAAATATCCCATAAGGAAAGATATTGGCGAAATGTGGGCGTTCTACATTCATTATTTTGACATTGTGTTATGTTATATTTATACATCGACATCTAAAGATTTTGTTTTCGTTTCCATATTCAATATTGTCTCGTTGTGTATTAACGGTTTATTATATCAAAATAGCCTCTACGATACTTACGTGTGCGTCCAGCGCATTCTGACCAGTTAGCCCCTGAGTATTATTACTGATATCCTTAGTACGAACTAATACTTAAGTACTTAAAGGTAGTTCGTGCCGATAGAAGTAAAGAAACTTACTCCGATTAAACTTAAATAATTATTAGTGGTATTTGTAGCCTGTTAATACAAATACACTACTACACACAAACTATCTGAGTGTTGAACTTCTTGTCATGTTTGAAACATGACAAGAAGTTCAACACTCAGATAGTTCCGAGCTGGGGTAGTATTATGAAGTATTAATGCCATCATTATTCCGCTGCGAAAACGGGATGGTGCTAGCGGCCTTGTCTAGCTCCGTCTCTCTCTCACACTGGAAAAATGCTGGCATTAATACTTCATAATACGGCACCTGTATGCCATATTCTTTCATTCTTTTTTAAATCTTTGCGGTGTTCCGTCACTTCCTCGGACAAATACCACAGGACAGCACAAAGTCAAGTTGGTGCAAAATGAAGTGCTACTAATAGAGTCTTAAGCCTTTTTTATTAAACACAAGTTTTTGATATAAGAATAATGTATGTCTAGGTTAAGGTATTTTTCTATGGGCCTGTGTAGCCTGAAATAAATGGTATCATTAATATGTCGTAGATTGTAAAAGTTGAACGATAATAGTCTCTCAATTGGTTATTGTAGTACTAAGGTGAGGGTAAACGCCGTGACGCGCTCGCTAGAGTGGGGCGTCACGTGGACAGAGTCGTGGTAAGGGAAGTGGCTGAGCGACGAGTCAGTCTTTTGAGTGCAACGAACGAATACAGATCTCCACGTGAAACTGTCGGTTGGCCCGAACGTAGAAAGTAGTGCGTGAACATTATTAGTATTGTACCTACTGTGATGATTATTCTTGAAGTGAAATACTAACTGATTTGCTGTATCATCGTGTTTTATTGTAAACCTGCACTATTGATTCCGTACCACCGAATCGAGACGATGACGGCACTATCGCTCAGCCATCGCTGACGTCGTCAAATATATTATTATTTACAAAATGGTGGCCATCATGCCAAAAGGCGTTTCGAAATGAATTAATAGCAACACTTTCTCGGTTCCCTCGCTTGATAGCATATAGCGCCAAGATCCCTGCCTACCCATCAAAAGGAAACGAGATCATTTCGCATTGAATTAAATTTACACCAACCTTACACTCCTGATGGTAAGTATATTTGAAAGTTTATATTCAAGGTAATGTTGTTCTGTAGGGCTGTCAAAACATTGTCTGTTTTAATTTTTTTTAATATTAGTTCTTGTATAAGTCTAGGTCTTTCTTTTTGGGCTCCGATCAAGAAAAGTTATAAGCTATTTTTTATGAAGTTATTGCTACCGGACATTTACGTCGTGTACGTACTTTGGAAATGCAAGTATATGCACAATTCACATGGTTCCTTTAGGTAAAGACTCTGGGGGAGATGTAAATGAGTTCTATCTAATCCCATATAGAGTGCGGACGTCCGCCATCTCGGTCGAGAGAAAGCGTTCTTGTCACCTGGCAGTTTTACACTAGCGAATATGTGTTTTGCAAATTTGCTCCTTATTATTACAGTCCGGCCGTCGAGACTAAGCGTCTTGTCTCCTGTCAGTTTCACACTAACGAATATTTGTTTTGCTAATTTGCTCCTTATTACTACAGTCCGGCCGTCGAGAGAAAGCGTTCTTGTCACCCGTCAGTTTGACACTAACGAATATGTATTTTACGAATTTGATCTTTATTACTAGGTACTTACTAGAAATTGCCCAACTGACAGGGTGTCATAATGAACGCATTCTCTGGATGAGCATAAATAAATAATAATTATGAAGTCGCGAACGATGTCTTATATAGCAAACTTTCTCACACATCGCCTGGTAATAGAATTTAAGATCTCAAACAATCAGTGAAATAATAAATACCACTGTAAACCAGACAACAGTTGAAATACACGAGACACATGAAACTTTTTTACTTTTATTTTGTCGAAAACTTCGCGTTGCAGGTGCCCAGAGGCAACGCCATCGGCAATTTTGCCACCAATAAAATGCGTTCGTAACAATTGAAAACGACAAAATTGACGTTCCACGTTGCATCGTTAGTGAATGTTATTGCCCACACCCCTATAAATGCCCGTTTCCCTGTGGAAAAATACTGGCCACTTTCCTCACAAAAATAAAATAAGAAACGTTCACCAACCCTGCACACGCTACCGTATATTTGGGTAACAAACAACAGAGCTGTCTTCTCATATTTAGCCAGCAATATTTCTCGTACCCTTTGTGTACGGAACGAAATCTCGAAACAAAATCCCCGTCAGATGTAGTGAAACGTCTTCTTGTGAATTACACGGTAATTTAATCTTTGTGCCCCACGAAATAAAGATCATTTTTGTTTGGGGTTGTTTAGTAAAAGAAGTGTAATTAAATTTGGACTTTACATAGAGGACTTAAGTGTGGCTTTGGGTTTGCATGTAATGTGTTTACGCTAAATTGCAGTGGCTACTTGAAAGTTATAGCAAATCTGTCTAGAATTTGTCAGTGTTAATACTCTTTGCTTTATTTCCATTGAGATCTGCTAAACATTTATAAAAGAAAAGTCTGAAATAAAAGTACAGTCCGCGCCACCACTCAAGTCCGATAGACGCGGCGCTAGTGTCTATCTCATTGTATCAAATTGCATTTAAAAAAATGTAGTTCCACAATTTTCCGCCGAACTTCAGTAGTGACGCGGACACTAATATGTACCAACGTTCTGAATTCGCAAAATGAAGTTATGAATTGAAAAACAATAAATTAATACGTTTGGCGAAAGAAAGCGTCGAAAGGCATACTTTTTTTAGTTTGTTTGTGGTATATTTTAAGTAACCTACGTACGTACTTAACATTTCAAAAATCGAAACATTCCAGTACAGTGAAGTTCCAAATAGCTTTAGCAAAGAGACACAGTTAAACACTGACACAATAACAGGAAAACAGAAGTGTGTCCAATTAAAAGAGGATTAGACCCTAACAAATGGTACAGTGTAGAATTCTTCTTATTTTCTATACGACTGGTGGAATTTGGCGAACAACTAGACAAACCACATAATGCTTTTAACAAAAGTTTTACAGAAATATATTTTATTTATTATCTTTACATAACAAAATATTTTTGTGAAGAACCAAACCATTACAAGATCTTATGTTTATATTCGTATTCCACAGAATAAGTACATTACGATAACGTTGTTAACTAAACAAACAGATACAATACAGTAATCCTTACTTCCTTACTAATATTATAAATGCGAAAGTAACTCTGTCTGTCTGTCTGATTGTCTGTCTGTCTGTCGCGCTTTCACGCCAAAACTACTGAACGGATTTAAATGAAATTTAGTACACAGATAGTCTAGAGCCTGAGAAAGGACATAGATTACTTTTTATCGACATACCACGCAGACAAAGCCGTGGGCGGAAGCTAGTATGTAATAAACTTGCTGTTTTTTATGTCATACTAGCTTTTGCCCGCGGCTTCGCTCGCGTGGATGTCGGATATCATCTCACGGGATACTTAAGAAATGCTGGGTTTCTTATACAAACTTTCATCGCCTATATAGGATTATTTTTTAAACAAAAAGTAGCCTATGTCTTTCCCCAGGATGCCATCTATCTGCCAAATTTTATAGAAATGCGTTCAGTGGTTTAGGTGTGAAAAGGTAACATACAGACAGACAGACTTTATAATATTAGTACGGATTGAAAATTCCACGTCTTAACATCATCAATCTACTCTTTAACTGGAAAAAGGTATTATAGAAAAAAAAAACCTGTATGTAACTGACCCGTTACTGATATCAGCAAATTCAATCTCCGAAACCTGTATCAAACCAATCGCAAATTACACTCCGCAAAAAAAAAAAACAGATTAAAGAGGACACAAAATAAAAAGTATCCTTCCAAAATCCATCACGCAATCTAAATATTTAAAAAACTCATACTTTTCGGTATCATACACAAATAATGTTGCTTATTTATATCGAATCCTGTCATTTGAGTAGATAAATAAATAACATTACGCGGGCCAGTGGAGCCGAAAATTACTGTGTATACAACGTCCCCAGAGCGGTTTCATTTGCAAAATAATCTTTTTGGTGGAGAACACAGAATATGTTTTGATAAAGAAGGGTTTTGGGTTTTCATGTGAAGTTTGTGGCCTGTTATCTGTTTTACGTTTTTCATATAATATTTCTAGCAACTTTGGTAAAATACGTATTATATCATCAAAAATAAAGGTTTGATCTACGATAAAAGCCCTGATTATATATGTATTTCGATGGAAAGTTTCTTTAAACCAATATTGATCTTAAAGATTTTATTTCTATTGGCATAATAGGCATATTTTGGTCATCTCGACCGCACGATTTTTAGACTATGTATTTTATACTTGCACATTATGCTTTCTTGGATTCACACATCACCTATCACCAAATAACTATGAACCAACCTGAAGGTAAAAATCTTCAGATACAAATAAGACTTAAATTTAAAACCACCTTTACGTTTTTGCTTTGCCCGTAAAACAATGAAGCCTAACCCTCAGTTGCTAAAGAACCTTAACAAAATTCTGCTGCAACGAAAGCTGAAACGATAATTTACATCGATGATACAGCAATAGCAACCACAACACAGATTAGTGCCAAAGCACCACTTTCCACAATGGAATGTGAAAATCTTGGGAAACATGACGAACGATGGATAAACGAAGTACTCTGAGCAGGTGGCAAAGTTTTTATATTCTGTGGAACCCAAAATCTTGCAGCCTAATCAAAATCCAGCAGTTGAAGTCAATCGGTTCATAGTGATGTTGATGAAATTGTGACCTTTTTCCTACATTGATCTTGTTTTGTCTAACAATGGGCAGTGTAGATTGGATACATAAATAAATTGAATACTAATTCATTTCATTATCAACTTCAGTGGTCTGATATTCTGTCTTTCTATATCTTCCTTTACTTGACTCTAAAGCAAAGTCATAGATAAATTATATTCTTCTACTCATGCATTAGTTTCTTATCCCATTGTTCGAAGTTAACCTTTTGTTTCAACATTACCTATTAGCAATAACAACAACCTGATGATTTATGAGGCATCTTTGTTCCTAGCTAACGCTGCTTGTCAATCAGTATTATTAACTAATTTAGTGAAGGAAAAATTTATGGATGGTGTTGGTGATATTTGGTCGTTGTTTTTCTTATTATTTTTATTTGGAATTGATACATACATAGATACATAAACATACGCCTACTTACCAGATGAATAAATAGAAACGATAATTGTATTTCAACTTTTTTCATCCAAATTCATGCATCCGGGTCATATTAGTTATTTATGCAATTGTTATATAATAAGGGGTATTAAACACGCCGAGTGTGATAATAGTATCACATGAGTGTTTTAATACCTAATTATTCACAGTTGCTTACAAGACTTTATCTACACCCATGTTATGAACCTCTATAAAAGGTTCTTTGTAATACTATATCGAACAAAAATGGCGGGATACAACGCACGTGAATTCGAATTTTTAGAATTCGAATAAACTATAAGTTTTTTTTTTAAATGACTGAGCTTAGTAGTGAAACGCGCCTGCATGACAGCGGTCTTTAATTGAAATGAGTTGCATTATTATGAAATTTAGTGCAACATTATAACACCCTTTTGGATGATATAATGGTTATTATGACACTGGTATTTTTATGTCGGCAATAAGCTAACTGTTGCAGAAACTTTTATAGAGGATTTATAGCATGGGTGCAGATAAAATAATATTATGTACTCATAATATGCGCGCCAGATGAAACTAACTATAAATGAATCAGATGAATTACATTTTAGCTATATTTGGAAAGATTACTTGAACGTTATCATTATGTAATAAAATAGATTGATTATGTTTCCGATTGTTAATATTTATGTATAGGTACTTGTACGTTTCTACATTTTATTAATGAGCCTTGGACTTGAAAAACTCTTGTAATTGAGGCCATTTAAAGGCAAACTGCAAGGATTACTTAATTCTAGTCTACTTGATTTAAACGTGCCTAGACTAAGCCTCGAGTGTAGACTAGTCGGCAATAATAAAATTGCGCAACATTTTTATTGCGCAATATGATTGAATCAGCTCTTGCACTCAAACGATAAATTATTATCGTGCAATAACATTGACGGCAAATAGCGCCAACGTTTTCTCGTGAACAAGTCCAGTAAAGTATTGTGTGATCCTACACGATGCAAAGAAAATATTGAGCAATAAAATTGAAAATTGCTCAAACTCTTTTTTTATTACTTCGAAATTTTCAACACTAACCGCAAATGGTTGACGTTGCATATTTCATGGTATTGCGCAATCATAATGTAGGTGTATGGAACCGCCTTAGACAATTACGATTTACTCGTACCTTGTTTGTAACTATGAACAATATCTACATTTTGTATGGCAGGGAATCCAACTTTAACTTGGTGATAACAAAGCGAATTTTCATTTTCAACTGATCCCAGTTGCTCCAATAAACTGCATGAGGGGGATGCGATAAGGTAGCCCGCGTTTTTTGCAATTTGTAGATCAGTATCGGCCTTTATGTTGTTTAAAATATGATTCGCTACCGAAACAAATATTAGAATTAGAGAAAACAGTAGAATAAGCAATCATTATTTTAATCAACATACAACCTGATACAGATCTGCAAATTGCAAACAACTTAAATTTGAATTTCGCGGGCTACCCTGCTGAAGCTTTCGCTTTAACGACCAAAGCCGATCAAACAACATAGTGATGTTGTTAATTCTAAATCTGCCAATCACTTACAACTCCACCTACATAAATACGTGCAAAAGCTACATAAATACAGCCACAGTAACAGCTAGTACGCTGCATATTTTATAAGTCCATCCATCTGCCCAAACGGAATACTTAATGTAGGTAATGAAACTGACAAAGTGATATTTGAAAGCCATTCCGGGTCTCACGTGTTTTGATTTGAACATTTTAATGTAAATGTGTGTTTTAGGAAGGTTTTAATGGAATATGTTAATTTGTTAGTTTTGTAATTACTAGATTAGCTGGTTCATATAAGCTGAATAACAGAACTACAAAAAGTATTTAGAGGAAGTTTTTTTAATTTAAGTGACTTGCTTGTTCATTCTTAACAAAACATCTAAGTACTTCCTGAAATCAAAATATGAATTGTTTTCGTTACCAAAGGTACTACTTTGAAAGCCATTAATTACCTGAGTCATTTAACTTCCATTAAAAATACGTGTTAATCATTATTTATGACGTTACCTGTTCCTTTTCAGAAACTAAGTATAATTTCAACATGAATGATGGAACCAATATTTTGATTTAAAAGAGTGCCCATTGAGTATATTTCCCGTTCTTCTCCTTAGAAGCTAATATGCTTTGGAATGGACAGCTTCATCTTTCTGACTGACGAACTCCTTGACAATTCAAAAGTGCCCCGTAAATGGTTGAGTTTGTGGCGGTATCTACATCGCCATATGCGAACTACGCATCAAAGACCTGACGTCACACATTAAAATCCTGACGTCACATAAATCCTGCATCGCGCAATTAAAGTTTACCGTGCAATGGTCATATTATGTACAAGAACCCGACATCAATCGTTGGGCAGTTGCCCGCCAGACACAACAACCGTCTGGTCGGAGGATCCTCCCTTTTCTATGGTGGATGAGTGAATTTTCCTCACCCTGTTACTCCAAAAGTTGAAATAAACGCTTTTAGTTTGAGTTTATAATAAACTGTGGTAGGAAAGTTAAATACAGGATATCCGTGTTTTCCCTTTCATGGTTCGATTCAATATTAATCGTTTGAACTACGCTTGTAGTTCAAGTTTGACTAGCAAAAACTTCTTAGATTATGTAAGTTTGAGCTTACAGTTGCGGTCCTGTTGATGCTGCTTTATGGCCTTTCGGATGATTCCAAGGATTTGTGGCGGTACCTACATCGCCACATTCGAACTACGCATCAAAAGACTTGACGTCACACAAAAATCCTGACGTTACAAAAATCCTCCTACTGATTCCTCATTCCTCATTCCGTATTCCTCATACTCCTAAAGATTCATTAAATCAGAAGGGTTACCATGCACATATTATAATTGTGATTAAAGGTCAATATTTGACAACTTAGTAATTCCGTTTGGACCCTTTGGGCACAGAACCCTAAAAAGTGAAGTGTCATGCGCAATGTCAAGCGGTTTTGAACCATGTGCGGTGTAGCTGTTACTGCCCTGAACATAGGCCGCCAATACACTTGTAAGTTGCTTCCATAATATTTATGTAAGTAACTTATGACTGCGTTATTAAGAATTTAAGAAGTTCACGTTATTCTACTTACAAAAGACGCTCCATTTGGAAATGTAAACTTACATTTCCAAATGTATCGTAAGTTTCTCACGTAAGCGACCTTCGTGTGGAAAACTTACAAGGGTATTGGCGGCCATAAACTTCCCTGAAAGTGATAATGGTATACGGCCCCTGTATTACAGTAGTCATTTGTTTCAACAACATCATTTTATACCCGGGATACATGTGTTTGTAATTTTAGGATAAGTGGATTTAAGGATTTAGAAGAGATTAATGTTACCAATTAATATTTTGGAAAAGATGGTGACTGAAGTGTGTCTAAAGCTTGAAAAACTGGGCTCTTGTAACCCGGGCTATAGACACACTTCAGTCACCATCTGTCCCAAAATACTAATAAGGTCATTATGTTTTATGTTGCGTAATGGAAATGATTTTGCATACTTTTGTATAGAATCATTTTTCTAACTGAACAGATAGCTGTGCTGCTAGGGAGTTTGTTGCGCCACTTCACTTTCCCAGCTAAAGCACTAGGAAGTGGTGAAGGGTGGGCGTTTTGGGGGACTGTCTTATGTAATTTTGACATTCGAAAAGTGTTGATTCTCAGCCTACTTTGAATAAATGACTTTTGATTTTGATTTTGATTAGTATTTTATAATCTCTTCTAAATCCTTAACTCCAATTACTCTAAAATTACCTTCAACGTCATTTACTTTCTCAACAAAGCCTAACCAAACCAACCTAAACCATTCCCCTCCATAAAACACAAAACACATTGTACTCCCAAAAAACACGAGTAAAACTCCAGTCTAAGCAAAATAAAACAACTTTTTATATTCAGAAAACACTTTAACTTCTAAAGTACTGTTCCCGAACTTGGCTGTCAAAATAGGTGTTTCATATAATGAGGCTCGGACCACGGTACGTCTATTAAAACTTTTCTTGTTATACCTGCATTGTGTAAACAGTTCGGTGTAGGTGGAAGTTTGAGAACCTGGACGTTGAAAGGTCCATGGCATGAGTTTGTACTGTGTGAGCACTAGGGTTCTATCTAGATTTGATTTTTGTATAAGCAGTTAAGCAAAATTCACAGAAAAGTATGAATTTCTGTAGGTGTTTTAGAAGTATGAGGAATAGGGTGGATTGTTTCATCATGATTCCACCAAGTGACTTTTTGACGGCCATGTAAGGTGGCTTTTATCTAAGTCTTCTGGTAACATGTGATGCATTGACTTTTTAGTGCAAGATTTGCACTTTAACTTAGGTCGATGCGTTGATAGCTACACCTGGAAATTAAAAATAATTATATTGTCAGTTACTTTTACTTTGTGATAGATGACATTTTCAATTTAAGCCACAATCATACCAAACGAAATGCAACTACGAAAATAAATAATGCGAAGATTAAATGTGGGTGTACTATAGGTACACCTCTACCTAACCCTCCGGGGAATACACGCGTGATGTTATGTTGTCATACTAAACAGTGTTAAACATCAATAATTTTCAAAAAAAATACATAGACGTTAAAAATTCATAATTTATCATCAAAACGAAACAATTTCTTTTTTACACTCTCTCCATTTCAATTTTCATGCAAAAATGCTTTTATGTTTATAACTCAAATCAAATTAAGGTTACGAACAGTTAAAGATATATTTTTGATAAAACATTTTATTCAGTGACTAAACACGTCGGAGGAATTCTTCCGCGTGTCTTACCCTGAACCACAGAATAGAAGGTACAGAAGGTCTGCTCCATACAACGAGTGAAAACAGCGCACGCACACATACACGTACGTACGTATGGCAACGTCAGTTTAACATAATAAGCCTATAATGTTCCCACTGCTGAGACACAGGCCTCCTCTCTGTGAGAGGGAGTGGGCTGCAATCCACCACGCGAGCCCATTTGGTGGATGACACTCCGAATTGATGGTTCGAGGATATGCCGGTTTCCTCACGATGTTTTCCATCATCGTTTTAAGAGCAGTGGTGATGCAATAAATTACACAAATTAAAATGCTTGGCTGAGATCGAACCGACGACCGTAACTTGTAAGTTGCGTCATGAAAGCGTTTTACTCACTGAATGCGTAGCCTGTCTATGTGTGCGTGTGTTTCCACTCCGCACTGAGCCGACTTTCTGTAGATAGGTACTATTCTGTGCCTAAACGCATTTGGTAGAAAAACACGGTAGAGATAATGTGGAAGCAATTTTCAACAACACCTACTGGTTTTTACCTGGCTGCACTGATGGAGATGGTTTTAAAAGTATCTCCGTATGTGTGGATAGATTTAAATAATGTGTTGCAGCAAAGCTCTTAAAGCAAATGGACATATGAATCTGTGGAATGAGAGAAAAGTAATCTGGTATACTATTTAAAATAATGCGAGCAAAAAAATAAATGAACACCAATTTTTTACCTACCCCTACATTTGCTTTGCGCAATCGTGAGAGACCCCCCTTGCTCGCGATTGAAAAAAAAAGGGGTCACGTTAGCTTTGCACAAAAAAACAAAATGGCGACTTCGAAATTCGCTTCTCAATTTTCAATAAAAAATCGTTCGTCGTTGATTGTTATTGGATTTCTACATTTATATCTGTATTTTATATGATGTACATAATAAAGAGTATTCTATTATATTCTGGCAACTAGCGTTTTAATGATAGATTGTCTATGATTCTACGATTTAGAAACAAGAAAAAAGAACTTTACACGCTCTAAGATAGAGTTTAAAGTCGTTTAATAGAAATTGACAGTGGTTATGCGCGTTATCAGAAGCAAACGCTCAAAAACAGTTTTGGTTAATTGAGTGACTATAAGCAAGCAACCTTGAAAGGAGACGGGGATTTCTGGGCCTGATTGTAATAAGTTGACGTATGGTTAAAAAAATGGGTTGTATTTTTCTATTACAAAATGTGAAAAATCAACCCAATTTACAATCTCAAAAATGAGAAAACCAAAAATTAAGTTAAGGTTACGAATAAAATGGAATATCGATTAAATTATAATCGATTAACGTGTCAGAGTTCATACTATTAAAAAAATGCTTTTACCATAAGATTAATTCAATTACAATAATTAAATCTATTAGAATTAACATATTAAAACAGTTTAAACAAATGAAATATCTACATAATAATGGTAAATCTGAAAATCGATTCATGTTTGCTAAGCGATTATTGTATTTTAGTCTATGCTGGCATGACATGTATGACACTGTAAGTCAGTCACTCACTCACTCGTTTCGTATCGTTTAGTGCGTGAGCGTTTTGAGTGTGTATAACAAAACAAATACTAATAATCAATTTATCAATAACAAATACTATCAATCAAAGGGCAGCGAACTAACTTCAACAATCAAACATAATAACAAGATGCAGCTATGATGATGGTATCTACAATAGAATAGGTACAGGTATCACTTCAAAAATCAGCTGTTAAGTATAAATTGTAACGTAACCTCACTTTAACAAAATCTCTTTTAAATCAGCTCTCAGATTGCCAAAATCCGCAAAATTTTCAGTGATGGTTTGATAATATAGTAGTTATCAATTGACACCAATTTCATCACTTTACATCCAGGCCCAAGGTTGTATGAAAGCGTATCCGTCTCCTTTGTGTTTATTCGAATAACGATGGGCAGGGCAGCGGATAAGGAGAGTCTGAGAACTAAAGTCTCTTTAGATACATCCCATCTAATAAGCTTTGTAAATATGATTTATAATAAGAGTAATATAAATTGCGAAATAGCACATCAGCCTATAGGTAATGTTCCCACTTTTGGGACCCAGGCTTCTCTGTGAGAGGAAATGGATTGTGGTCGACTACATGGGCCCAGTGTACGTTAGTGGACACATAATAGCCGTGAGTTCATAAGTAAGGTGTAATACTTTTAAGTAAGGTGTAATACGTGATGCTTGACAATAAAATATATACAGCATGTAACAAAAACCTTGACCGATCCGTGAGGGTGTTGCACAAAATCATACTGAGAGTCTATTTATGTGGAATTACATTGGAAAAAAAATGAGGAGGAGCTCGTGGCTAAGTAATAACAGCCGCACGGGTCGATTCATCAGGTTAAGCTACGCTTGCCGGAGTTGGTCTGTGGATGGGTGACCATCTTTACATACCGAGACTCCTCCGTGCCTCGGAAAGCACGTTAAGCCGTTGGTCCCGGCTGTCATTTGTGGATCTTTGACAGTCGTTACGGGTCGTCAGAAGCCCGAAAGTCTGACAACCAGTCTTACCAAGGGGTATCGTATTACCCAGTTACTGGGCTGTGGAGGTCAGATAAGCAGTCGCTCCATGTAAAATACTGGTATTCAGCTGCATCCGGTTAGACTGGAAGCCGACCCCAACATAGTTGGGAAAAGGCTAGGCAGATGATATATATAAATTATTATTACATACTTTATAGTCGTGTTTCGTGTCTGTTGGTGTGTCCACTTAGATCTTCATAACTACACAATGGATTTTGATACGGTTTCCACTATCATTTAGGGAATTTATTCCAGAAAGGAGATCATTCATTTTGGGCTTAATTATAAAAGTATCGAACAAAAAAATGATATATTCCGTTAGACCATGTTATTCTGTTCACTTTTCACTATCAGATCAAATCTGTAGGACAATTCCCTGCACTGTCAGACCAATTTGAAAAATACTGTTTTCAGTATTATTTATTCAAAATAATTCATAGTAATCAAAAATGAAGAGAAAAACGTACTCTTTCGGAATATAGCCTTTTTTTTGTTTGGCCGGCACTTTCACATTTAGCCCAAAAATGTATGGACGGTGAGTCATCTCCTTTTGTGTTTTGAATACATTAAACTTACATATAGCACAGAAATCTCAATATTTTGACAAGTCGCCATTGCACCCGTGCAAAGCAGGGGCGAGTCGCTAGTAGGTAATAAAATTGACCAGTTTTATATATTCTTTTAGTTGACCTAAAAAGTGATTTGTGCTAGATATTATGAGCAGTAGTTTAATGCTTCTATACAACTGCGGTCAGCTAAATTAGTCTTCTGAGCTTGTTGATTATGAAATACGACGGTAGTTTTGAAACTCATAATTTCTGTGTGGTTTATAAAGACTGTTTATATGGCTTTCTCTACTATGGCTGTCATTCGTGGATTTTTGACAGTCGTTACGGGTCGTCAGAAGCCCGAAAGTCTGACAACCAGTCTTACAAAGGGGTATCGTATTACCCAGTTACTGGGTTGTGGAGGTCAGATAGGCAGTCGCTCCATGTAAAATACTGGTATTCAGCTGCATCCGGTTAGACTGGAAGCCGACCCCAACATAGTTGGGAAAAGGCTGGGCAGATTGATATGGCTTTCTCTAATAAGTACTATGTGTCTAGACACTAGTGAATAGATTACTTCCATTTCCATGGAAAAGTTATTTACTATCGTCGACCTCATCATTGCTTGATTTTTGCGTGATTTTTATTTGTCTATTTTTCTGTCGTCAAAATCCGTCTGTACGGTGGTCATTCTACGCGTGCTGATGAGATAATAGTCATACCTGAGCCTATTAGACCAAATTAAATTAAGACCAAAAACCGATTTACCAAACATGCTGCTTTGGTTTGAGTCTATAAAAAAAACCACCTGAATGGCAAAGCTGAATAAAATGCCCGAAAAAACATGACTACTCGTCTACATTAACAAACTTTGAACCAAAAGCTGAAATTGTTTGGTCATACATAATTTAGCAAACGCAGCCCGCTTTTCCATTTAAAATAAGCATCTAAATCCGTTGAGGCATCAGATTCGCTTCACAACTCCGAACAACTTGTTATGTTGCAAAAATACGGAGCTCTCAATTACTTCAATTACAATTATTATTGATTTTGATTTTTATTTTTTTTCACTTGCATGGTATTTTTATTTTTTTAGGCTTTCAAATTATTTTTCAAAAAAAATACTTTTTCACTTACCTGGTTTATTTTGTACCTAGAATACTCCCTTTCTTGTCAAATTGTAAAACGGGAATTTAAATTATAAAACTACAAGTATAATATTAAGCTTTATGGCTCTAATGTATTTAATATTATGTGAATGCAAATGAGGATGGGCGCTGATACCTATAACACAAGATATTAAGTTATCTTAGCTTAGGTATTAGTAGCAACTCTAAAATGTAAACATTATAACTACTTTTTGGCCTATTTTATTGTAAACCTGTTTCTTTGTGTTAATTTTGATCAACATTCCCCGATTTCGCTTGCTTGAGTTAAAAATTACATCCACCACTTTTTAGTTAGCTTTTCTGGATTTTGAGAACAAAGCTTATGCTTTCCTCTTGGTTTTTAAATCCTAACTAATATTATAAGAGAACGAAAGAAAGAAAGAAAAAAGAGTTAATTGGCATAGTAGCAGAAAAAAAAATGCGAAAGTGATTTTGTTTTTAGGGTTCCGTACCCAAAGGGTAAAACGAGACCCTATTACTACGACTCCGCTGTCTGTTTGTCTGTCCGTCTATCACCAGGCTGTATGTCATGAACCATGATAGTTAGACAGCTGAAATTTTTACAGATGATGTATTTCTGTTGCCTCTATAGCGGCAACAGAAATACATCATCTACCAACAACAACAACAAATACCAAACACCAAACATTGTCATTATAACAACAAATACCAAAAAACAGAATAAAATAAATGTTCAAGGAAGCTACCACACAACAAACGTGATTTTTTTGCCGTTTTTATAGATAATGGTACGGAACCCTTCATGCGCGAGTCCGACTCGCACTTGGCCGTTTTTTTGTTACGCTTTCATGCTAAAACGGGTGAACGGATTTGGATGAAGTTTGGCACATGGTTAGCCCTTGACCTGGAAAACGACATGGGCTACTTTTTCATCCCGGATTACGGACGAAGTTGCGGGCAATAGCTGGTATTCTATATTCTTCGTGCATAAGGATATGGTGTCATTTTCATATGTAGTAGTGTGCGGTTACATTGCATCATCATCAGCCTATAATATTCCCACTGCTGGGACACAGGCCTCCTCTCTGCGAGAGGGAGTGGGCCGTAATCCACCACGTGGGCCCACTGCGTGTTGGTAGATGTCACATGTCTTCGAATTTTTGGTTCCAGAACATGCCGGTTTCCTCACGATGTTTTCTTTCACTGTTTTTAAAGCAGTGGTGATGAAATTATTTTCACAAAGTAAAGCGTCTGTCTGGGTTCGAACCCACGACCAAATAACTCGTAAGTCGGGGCAATTACCATTGAGCCACCATCGCGTTTACTTTATCATTGATTAATATTGATAGCTGGATCGTCAAGTCCAGGGGGCCTAAACCGGCCACATTAGCAATTCGTCTAAAAGCAGTTAATTTCCTGAATCCCAGCTGTCATTAGCAATTCCTCTAATTTGACATAAAAGCAATTCATAATTTGTGGACCATTTTATGAATCTCCATAAAATACTGTCAAACAGATGACGAATTACACGCAGATCATATTATGAATTGTCAATTGTGACATTTTACGATGTTTCATAATAGTTTCATATTACGATTTTGTTAAAGTGACTGTTTTAAACCCCATGAAAACTGAGAAAATTGGTGGAAAGATAAAAGGGATTTTATCATACCACCTATATCCAGAAAATATACAGTCAAGATACACATTACGTCACAAAAATAGGCTAAACCTACCGAGCTCTAAGCTAAAAATGCACTCAACAAGTGCCCTTGCCATGTCAATGAAAGTTTATAGTAAATTACCCGAAATTATTAAAAATGAGCAAAAATTTAATTCATTCATAAATAAATTACAACAATTTTTATTACATAAATGCTATTATACTATAAATGAATACCTAAATGACAAATTTTAAATTAATGTGATTAACAAAATTTCGTATTTTTATTTCATATCTTATTATTATTTTTATTATTTTTGTTGTAGATATTGTTACATTTGTATACCTACTAATTAATAAGATTAAAAGCCCTCTCCCAGTCTCCTACTTTGCTGTGCCCTTACAGGGTCCATATTTATGTACCTAGCTTTAAGCCCTTTGTAACATCTTTTTTACAATATGGAATGCAAAATAAATGAAATGAAATGATCCATTTTCTCAGTTTTTAACTTTTCAATCATTCCAAATCTCCTCCAAAATCATACCTAAATCATTATCCACTTTCTGACTACAACAATAACAGACTTCAACTTTCATATATCGGAAAGGGTGGGATTTTGGTCTGATTTTGAATTGAATTATATTCGAATGTTATCTATTGATTGGGATGGAATGTATTTACTGCAATTTGATGTTAACAGTGTTAAACGATGTTGAAGTATGTCTGACCAGGGGGCTTAAAACGGTTACTTTAGCTGAATCATAATATGACAATATTGTGAAAAGTCGTAAAATGTCTTATTACGAAATAATACATCTGTTAGACAGTTTTTTATGGAGATTCGTAAAATGGTCCACAAGTTATGAATTCCTAATGACAGCTGGGATTCAGGAATTGAACTGCTTCTGGAGGAATTGCTTATGTGGCCGGTTTAACCCCCCTGCTTACGTTAGGCAGTTAACCTGGTTTCTAACCGCGTTGATCTTCGTTTGAACTAGTATCTTAAAGAAAGAAAGAAAAATAGGTTTATTTGTCACAGAAACACGTGCATACAAAATAGATAATTGATCAGCAATATTAAACAGAATAGATCTACTTAAATACAAATATGAGATTACGAGTTTACAGATAGATAATCGGCATCTGCACGTCATGACTGTGACAAGAAGGCTTCCACTCAGCATGATGCTGCGCTAAGGAGACCCACAGCACAGCGCTGATTTTCAGTGGTCACCCGAAAAAGACGTACGGAAATCAAGTCAGGTTCAACAATAAAGCAATAAATAAAGCAGTTTCTTATACGAGATATGAAGTATCACAAATTGGAATGATTTATAAAACGTGAGAGAAAGAAACCAGAAACAATCAAACAGAATACAATACAGAATACAGTCAAACAAGACTCCACAATCACAACAATTGCAAAGTTCCAGGAAAAGAAATTGCATACGTACTCCAATATATACTTAGCAACATTTTTGCGTGTTACTAAAGGGTTATTTCTCGTAATTTGTTAACACAAGTTAACTCTAAATCTGCATAATCCGCCTCTCACATCTGTTTCCGTCGTATATTCAGCGCCAGTGGCTCTCAGGCACGCACTTGTTACTCTGTCCACTTTTGAGTTAATTCATGCTTTTAGAGATTTTATACCAACGTCAGATTATTTATTTTAACAAAACTATGTATTTAAATTTGTATGTACATCAATGAGTAATTTAATTTTAATTAAAATGTCAAATCAAATATCAAAATATTTTATTTCACATAAGCCTACATGGGCACTTATGAAACGTCAGAAGCTAGATGCACGGTTCCAATTGGTCGTTTCCTATGGAGAAGAGCCGGCAAGAAACTCCATGGTTACTCTTTTAAAAGATAATTGGCTTTTACAATATTTTCGAATTACAGTGTTAATAATTATGGGAGGACAGTGTAGGCCTTTCAAAAAATGTATTTAGTACTTCATTTTTAAATCTGTCTTTGTTAATGAACAACTATAATAATGCATGATGAATGATGGACGTTGACTATTAGGACGAATAATGATTTTAAGGTTAAATAAATATGGAACCAACATTAAATATTATACACCATGGAGAGGTATGTCACAGCAATACTTATAATAATCATAAGAACTGTTATTTCACCTGTGATAAACAATAAAAAATTTGAATTTAAATTTGAAAACAGCCGTGGAATAATGTACTTTTTTTAGTTGAATTGAGTTTACAAAGCATCTTATTCCGACTTATGAAAGTCAGTACGTATAGACAGATGATCATTATCAGTATATTCGCAATGATATTGCACAATCTTTGTAAAGTACTTTAGACAATACCGGTAAAGTGTTACTGGGTTTTTCCATCTGGTATTTCTTAGTAGCAGTCCGGAGTATGGATTTGTGTTCATTAGATGGCAGTATGCACGCCACCATGATACTTAAACATAACTGGCGAAATGTGGGCGTACACACGGCTACACACATCAAGCTATACATTTCCAGTTTATGCTGATCTCGCATTGTATAGGATTTCCGTACAATGCGAGGTCAGCTTATACTAGAAATGTATAGCTTGATGTGTAGCCGTGTGTACTATAGGATAAAAGATGTTATGTTAATGTTTAAAATAATAATTTTGATCGTAGAACTAATCAAAATTGATTACTTACTAACAAATGTTCAAGAATGATAGGTACTTCCACCATTGTAGTTTCTCACCCCCAGAAACAGCCAACTGTGTTCATTTTCCGTAAACCACACGCCATCTTAACCACAGGAGCCACGTTTCTGAACAACACAACTGTGGTAACGTGTGCTCCGGAAACAAGCCACTAAAGCGATATGACGTATGTATGTTGTGACGTCAGAGCATAGTACAGATGTAGCTAGGTCTCTACAGATATTGTAAACTTAATCTTCACGGAAATTATTGTAATCACGTCTAGGTACTAGGTTATATAGGTACACAAAGTACTATAGGATAGTCTTGCTTTTTGTTATTATTTATAGAAATGGGAGCCTATGATTACAAATTATGTGACGTAATTTTTGGATACATTTCAAGTGACATTTTACGAAACAATTGCACAATGTTTACCAACAGCGCCCTCCTGTCAACTTCATTCGGGCGCCAAAAAATCTTGTAGCAGCGTATAACATACTCTAGGCTGTCTGAAAATCATCATGAAAACCCCAATTACGAACCAAAAACTAAAGTTTGTGTGGCCAGCATCTTCATCGCCACATGCGAACTACGCATCAAAGACCTGACGTCACACAAAAATCCGGATGTTACATAAATCCTGCATCGCGCAATTAAAGTTTACCATCGCCAATCGCGCGGATGGACGATGGTGCGATGGATGGATGGTATACAAGAATCCAATATCAATCGTTGGGCAGTCGCCCGCCAGGCACAACACCCGTCTGGTCTGAGGATCCTCCCTTTTCTATGGTGGATGAGTGAACTTTACACCTTGTTCCACATACCCCTAAACTTCCATATAAAAAACTTCCTTTTTAACACAAAACAATATTTTAATTTTAGAAACATAAAACGAACTGATGGAAACATTTGAATAACAATCCTAAATAAAAATAAAAAAAATACTATCTAAAGGCATCGTCGCGTTGAAAAATCGCTTATAGTCACGGACTTTAATTGATGAGCCACTTACAAACTTTTCAATTTTGCAGTTTCATACAAGATGACAAATTACTAGTAATCGGAAATAGTCTTATCCATAGAGGTTGACTAATAAGTTCTCAATGATAAATAAATACAATGTTTATCCAATCTATTTGATACTGACCTCCTTTGAATCAGAGCTCATTAACTCGATATTTCTGAAAACTTAACCGAAGACAGTGAAAGTTGAAATGTGAATGTCAGAGTCGTTATTTTCGAATTTGTCGAAATGAGTAATTAAAATTTATCCGCTACGTGTACGCTAACGTTACTATGGCTACGCTAAACCAATCGTAGCTAGGTTACGGTTGCTAGACTTGCAATTGGTTGACTTTTAGTAGTCACTCTGCTGTCAAGTTTGTAGTTCTGGCTCTCAGGTTAGCCAACCGGTAAAGATATTAAATATAATTTTCTTCTTCTTTAATACGAAGATATGACTTTCAGTGTCCGGATGTACGAGTATAACCGATTAAGCCCGATTTGCATTACACGGCTATAATGCGAACAGTGCCAAGTGGCTCATCAACTAAAGTCCGTGACTGTACATAAAAAATGTTTGATAAATATGGAAAAAAAACGGGCCGATACGCCATGGAGTTTCCGCTTCATTGAACTAGACGCCCTCGGTTCATATCCGACAACACTAACCGGGAAATGCATAACCCAGAATTAAATAAAACCTATTGGATTCAGTTATTTGCAAAAAGTAAATTATAGGAAAAGATTTTTGCATTTAGGGCGATTAGAATGGATAAGTAACTATATTTCTTTTAGCGAGTTTTAAGTTGCAGTAGTATCGCATTTTCAAACAAGTAAATGTGTACTTGTCCTAATCATTATTATTATTTAAATGACTTGTCTATTACTATGGTTACTCTATCTACAGCACCCAAAATTAATAAAAACTTATTGGATTTCAACTTTTTATTTTAATAAAAGCCTATTAAATTCCGCATTTTACAAAAAAGCAATGACTAGTTAAGTGTTTTTGTTGTTTAGCTCGGGTATAGTATACAAGGTTTCGGATTGCATTGTCAACGATTTTGAAGTAGTGGCAGTATCAGATTTTAAAATAAGCATGAATCATCCAGAATTTAATAAAAACCTATTGGATTTGGCAACGAATTTTTTGTAACAGAAATATTCGCCATTTTTTTTCTTGTCATTCAGGTTGGGTATTAAATTTCGTTGTCAACGAGTTTGAAATAAGTTTTGAAGTATCACATTTTAAAATTAATAACAAAATGACTTTAAAAATACGCTAAAGTGGCATCGGAAACGAAGTTCTTAAAAAGGATCAATAAACGACCAAACAATGTTCAATTTATGCCATTCCACATCTATAAGTAATAATCATTATACATAGATAATGCAGGCCATGATCCTAGCTTAGGCACCAGTCTCCCACAATATATATTTACCTGAATTGTGTATCATTGTCGAATCTAACAAATGTAAAATAATGTATTTTGTGAGAGAAAATAAAGTTGATTGATTGATTGATAGATATATATAAATCATATCAATAATACTGGTATTCGGCTGCATCTGGTTAGACTGGCAGCCAACCCCAAAAAGTTGGGAAAAGGCTAGGCAGATGATGACCAGTGATCGGAGTAGGTAGATTGATTTTTGGTACTTGTATCATAAATGCACACAGAAAGAATAACATGGATAAGCCATTTTTCCGGAAAGTAATTCCGGTATTTCCGGATTCAATTAAATATTGTTAATGTTGGTAGTGATATTATTACTACTCAATTCAAAATTTAAAGGAAGGTATCAAAACTAAATTAACTCATTATTTATCTGTTGAATAATAAAAAAAATAATAAAAAAATATGAAGAATATAATATAGCTCATTTTATTACAATTCCTACCTTTTTTTTTTTGAGGATGGCAAATCATCAAATGACTCCTTCCACTCTGGCAGAATACAATTCCTACATAAGTTCCGGTTTTTTTTTAATAATCCACCAATTCCGGAGGAATGTCCATATTAATATATACGTTTCGGATCAATGGCCCCAGTTCAATCTACCTACTCCGATCACTGATGATGACACATGAGTCATCATCAAAATTCATAAAAAGAATACTACTAGGTAATTATAGTGTTTCCTTGAGAGAATCATTTCTGAGCAGTAAAGCTATAACTTTTCTTGAATATACAAATTCTCATCATCATCTTCCTGCCCTTGTCCCGTGTTACTCGCGGTCGGCGCAACACGTTTTCTTGTTCCACTCTCCCCTGTCAACCGTCACGTTATCATTTACTCCCTTCTCTTTCATATCATTCCTCACACAATCCATCCATCTTTTCTTTGGCCTTCCTCTCCCGCTCCATCCATCAACACTTATATTCATCACTTTTTTAGTCACATGCGTTTCCTCCCTCCTCATCACATGCCCATACCAGGCCAAACGATTACCTTTCAACTTTTCTGTCACTGGCGCCACTTTTAAACTTCCCCTTATATACTCACTAGCTTTTGCCCGCGGCTTCGCCCGCGTGGATGTCGGAAAAATCCCACGGGAACTTACTACCGCCCGCGATTGAAAGCACCCTATGTGTTAATCCAGTTATCTAATTGCGTAACTTATTTTCGTAACCGATTAAGACTAATCTTTCATTTTGACAGTTCA
Organism: Lithophane leautieri; assembly: GCA_949152455.1. NCBI lineage: Eukaryota > Metazoa > Arthropoda > Insecta > Lepidoptera > Noctuidae > Lithophane > Lithophane leautieri. The sequence goes on along the minus strand of OX424482.1, from coordinate 3,207,486 downwards.
ACAACATTCATAGCGTTATTTACGTTGAGGAGCAGATTTTTTTTTCAAACTTATGAAGCTATTGATTAGAAATTTGTTTCAAACTGATTCAGATTGTGGATCGTGTATTACGCAATTAGGGTGCAGGTTAAAAAAAAAAAAAAAAAAAAAAAAAAAAAAATCATTTATTTGGACCAAACATTGTACACATTTTATAAACCTGCCAAACTGCGTGGCAGTTTGTCGGCAGGATCAGCGCTCGTCTTAAAACATTTGGTTTACACGATCTAATTAAACATCTCTAAGTACTTAGGTAGAAACATAGACAACAAACACAACAAACTATCTGTGTGCCTTTCATCCATATCCGTTCGGCCATTTTTGCGCCAATCCGGAACAAATATCCAAATAAACAGACAAACGGACAAAAATACTTAAAAATATATTTTCGGCATCAGACTCATTCCCACACCTCGTACTAATTACTTATTTTCAAAGTATTTAATGTACAGTTTTGACTTAGTTACTATTTTATTATGTATCCCATTTTGCGCAACACGGGATATATTTCCGTTTTCTTATTGATGAAAAACATATCTACGGGCTGCTACCACATAATGATAATAATTATGTAGTCGGTGGTTTAAATATTATTGTATCATTACATAATGAAAGTATTGTTCAAGTTAAGTCAGTTGTTAACTTACAAAACCCTGAAACACGTACTTTACATTTTTTTGTTTTAAGTATTAGTACCTACCGTACCGAGTTTTGAGTTAATCCGACAGCGCATAAAAATTTTTACTTACTTACTTTGCCACCCCGTTATTCGTCTATGTGAAGGATTGCTTAAAAAACTAAAAGTGACAATCTTTATTATTTACTGTGGCAAGTATTGCCAAGTTTCAAGTTTAATAACTAAAGGAATAAGGGCGACTTTCCAAAAACACTTTCTTAGTGGATTCCTACGTCCTAATAACCGCCCAATCCGTTTAGTGGTTTGAGCTGTGACGTAGACTACCCATTTTCACCCCGTTAGGTGTAGATTTGAAAAACCCTGATACACATTATTCTTCATTTTTCGTTTTAAGTATAAATACTGAGTTTCGAGTTAATCGGACAGCACGTTAAAATTCTTCTATACAAAATTTGACAGCCCCCAATCCCCGTTTAGGGGGTAGTTTAGAAAAACTAAAAATGACAAACTTTATAATTTACTTCAATAAGTATTCGTGCCAAGTTTCAAGTCTATTAACTCAAGGAATAAGATTTATCACACAAACGAAATCCCCCTTTTCACCCCTTTAAAGGTTGAATTTAGAAAAACCCATCTTAGTGCACGCCTAGGTCCTAATAACTATCTGTGTGCCAAATTTCAGCCCAAACCGTTCAGCGGTTTGAGCTATGACGTAGACTACCCATTTTCACCCCGTTAGGGGTAGATTTGAAAAACCCTGGTACACATTATTCTTCATTTTTCGTTTTAAGTATAAATACTGAGTTTCGAGTTAATCGGACAGCACGTTAAAATTCTTCTATACAAAATTTGACAGCCCCCAATCCCCGTTTAGGGGGTAGTTTAGAAAAACTAAAAATGACAAACTTTATAATTTACTTCGATAAGTATTCGTGCCAAGTTTCATGTCTATTAACTCAAGGAATAAGATTTATCACACAAACGAAATCCCCCTTTTCACCCCTTTAAAGGTCGAATTTCGAAAAACCCTTCTTAGTGCACGCCTAGGTCCTAATAACTATCTGTGTGCCAAATTTCAGCCGAAACCGTTCAGCGGTTTGAGCTGTGACGTAGACTACCCATTTTCACCCCGTTAATGGTAGATTTTTGAAAACCTAAATACACATCATTCTTTATTTTTGGTTTTAAGTATAAATACTGAGTTTCGAGTTAATCGGACAGCACGTTAAAATTCTTCTATACAAACTTTGACACCCCCCAATCTTCGTTTAGGGGGTAGTTTTTAAAAACAAAAAATGACAAATTTTATAATTTACTTAGATAAGTATACGTGCCAAGTTTCAAGTCTATTAACTCAAGGAATAAGATTTTTAATATTAACGAAATCCTCCGGTTTCACCCTCTTAGCGGTGGAATTTCGAAAAATCGTTCTTTAGTGGAACCTTACTCTTCATGAAGAACACATCCTCCAAATTTCATGTCTCTAGGACCAGCGGTTTAGGCTGTGCGTTGATATCTCAGTCACCCTTGCCTTGTATATAGATTCATCATTAAAATAAAATAAACTTTGACTTTGCAATGTCAATTCTAATGACTCGACTTTGTATATACATATGTTTTGTTTCAATTTCTAATTCATATTACTGAATTATTACTGAGGCATAGTATGTAAGACTATTATGTGTGTTCGATGTACTGAAAATAAATTTTATAGTATTCGAAGTAAGAAGACCGGGGAAATATGACTTGATTGAATACCTGTCGGTCTTCCTGGTTTTCCTTAAGGGTCTTTTCTATCTATAAAGGTTCATCATTAACCAAGTCGGACCGATTTATATGAAACGAACTTTTGACAGCGGCGTCGCCCATGTAGATGTCTAAAATTAACCCATGGGAACCTACTACCGGGATAAAAAGTATCCTATGTGTTAATCCAGGTTATAAACTATCTGTTTGCCAAATTTCATCCAAATCCGTTCAGCCGTTTTTGCGTGATTGAGGAACAAACATCCAAACACACAAACACACAAACACACAAACTTTCACATTTATAATATTAGTAGGATTTCTTACTTTATCCATTTTCGTCACTCCACACATCCATCTTAACATTCTCATTTCCGCTACATGCATTCTTTTTTCATCCGTCTTCTTCACGGCGCAGCAACAATAAAAAAATAATATACAAATTCTACAAGCCACATATTTAAATGCTTAAAATATTCCTCTTCGTAACATAAAATACTAATATTCCGACTTACTACTCCATACTTAAGGCTGTGTTGCACTTATATCTTGCATAAAGCCGAAGATGCACTGAATTATGAATTATTCAAGCCACCGGTTCTGTGGCGCCCTCACACGGCGGCTGGTGGCATCTCCCATAATTTCATCCTTTCAAGTCTATCTTATACGAAATGGGTGCTTATTTCGAAATTATGTGACGTTATTTTGTGGGTGCAACGTTATATTTATATTAGAATTGTATTTGGTCAATTTGATATTTTTGCAGTTTACCGTTATAACTTTATCAACCAGACGTTTTGGGCATAGCCGCTTCTTATAAAGAGAAAGAACAAATATTCATCATTCACTCTCGTTTTATTTAGTACCTATTTATTACCATTAATATTTTTTTACCCATAAAATTAATATTAAACAGTTTTAAAATAATTGACTTGCGAAAACCTTTGTTTATGTAAAAACTGCTGATACAACATTAATTATTAATAATTTCAATTAATTATTAATAATGTTAATAATAATTTTTAATTAATTACATTCAGTACCGGGGTGGCCGACATCTGTTTTAGTGAAAATAGAGAATGTTCATTTAATACAGTATAGGACAGTTCATAGTAATTCCATTTACAGTACATACTAATTCCATGCTGCCATGTCATTATTATAAGGTAGCCATCTTGTTATAAACTTTGAGTGACCGAGCCCTGAAAATGGGTGAAAATACAAAAAACGATTTTTCCTAGATATGAGACCTAGCTAGATCAATTTTTCGCCCTTGTAAACCCCTATACTGCAACTTTCGATGAAATCGTTAGAGCCGTTTTCTAGCACGTGTTTACAAATATTTATAGGTATGTTTTTATACAAATATTGCTAATTTATTTAATAATATAGTATATGATATTTTAACAATGTGATTCGGACATACTCGTCAGTATTCGTTGTTCACATACAATGTATGCAAAGATTTTATGTTCCGAGTTTGTGTATGACCGATTATGGGTGTGACTTCATGGAGTACAATCCTTAAATCATGAACGTAGTCTATCTACAAATATGCATTGAACAATAACCTCCTCATTTTTGGAGGCGGTTAAAATTGGTGTTTTCTGCCTCCTTCACTCAGTATTTTTTTATAGCGAGCTTTCAGAACATAAGGTACGGATTTGATCCTCGAACCCGGAAAAGTTTTACTGGTTTTTTTCAATGGGAAATTGTCAGTAGTGGACTGGAGTTCAGGGGGCTTAAAACGGTCACTTTAGCAGAATCATAATATGAAAATAGTATGAATCATCGTAAAATTTCAAAAACTGACAGTTCATAATATGATCTGCGTGTAATTCATATTACGAAATAATTCATCTGTTTGGCAGTTTTGTATGGAGATTCGTAGAATGGTCCACAAATTATGAATTGCTTTTATGTCAAATTAGAGGAATTGCTAATGACAGTTTGGATTCAGGAAATGAACTGCTTTTAGAGGAATTGCTAATGTGGCCGGTTTAGGCCCCCAGTTTTATATTACCTTCATAGGACTTGTAACTCTGGCGAAATGTGGATATTTCATGCTGCCCACCCCTTTAAAAAATATAGGCGTGTTATTATTGTTAGGTGATGTTTTACTTGCCTCTCCCTTTATTGACTTGAAAGTGACAAGGACAATGTTTTTTAAACAGAGTGTTCTTACTTAAATGTTTTGGCAATCAATTTTCTCTTGTGTCAAATATTTTATCCCTGATTTAAGAAGATAGTTTATATAAGCTTAGAAAAATATAAAAATTCTATCAAACAAATAACTTTGTTTATAAAAATATATAAGTTACAAAAGAGCCAGTTACAGCATCCGCTTTTCGGATTTTGGCAGCCAATTTATCTTGACCTCTCGACATATACAGATTGAATTTTATGAGAGATCTTCATAAATTGGACTTCAAATTCCACTTATTTGAATATTTTGAAAACTCACTGGTTTGAATTAATGGATATTGAGTTCCCTGATAGAAACTGCAAAAAAATAAAAAATAGGTTATACATCTGTTTTAATTTTAATTATACTACTAGCTGATGCCCGCGACTTCGCCCGCGTGTTTGTCGGTTATTATATACTAAAACCTTCCTCGAGAACCATTCTATTCATTGGTAAAAACAGCATGAAAATCGGTTCAGTAGTTTTTGAGTTTATCGCAAACAGACCGACAGACAGATGCGGCGGAGGACTTTGTTTTATAATATGTAAGGATTAGATAATTGGATAATAATTTGAGTGGCGTGGCAAGTTTGTTTCAATATGATACTAAACATTAAATATCAGCCATTAAAGAAACCTCGCATAGAATGTCATTATATATCGGAGCAATCAGAATGACAAGCGCTCGTATCTTCACATTCGATCAGAAGTGGCAATAATTCTCATTGATATTTGTATCACAACCGGGACCTTGGGAACCAATCCATAGACTGACCGCATCAAGCGCTGCTCAACCTCTCAGCTCGAAGACTGTTCCCCCTCTTTAGCGTACTAGTCCCCAGCAAAGAGTTTAAACACAAATCATATCAATAGATATCATATCGCAGTATAATTTCATCCTGTGTAGCCTGCAAACACAATATCCTCGTATTTATGCATCGAACTGTACGAGCGTGTGCAATCGGTTGTGAAGTTATGAGCTTTGACATTTGGCTCTGGCCACTGAGAAATATCTAACAGAAATAACATTAAAGAAAAATAAGATCAAAAAGTATGAAAATGCATCATGACAAGCCGCGCGTAGCATCGTAGCGCGTAGCGTCGTAGCGCGTAGCCTTGTAGCACGAAACGATACTATAACAAAATAGCGAACGCTAGTTCGCCATTTTGTTATAGTATCGTTAAATCGGATGTATGATACGAGATAAGAGCCTATTTATATTTGTACGTCGATAAGGCAAAATATGACTGTATTACACCCCTATGCAAAAAAAACGGGCACCTTAACAGTCATTGGCTTTTCTATGGATAATATTAATACTTTTATTATGTCATTAGCCTAAATGACTAGTAATTTCTTATTATCAATAAGAATATAGTTTTTTGGGTACACCCCGCTTCCAGCAGTGCTACAATTTTACTAGCTCTTATTGCTTTTTCTGCCATTACAAATGACACAAAGATATCTGTTTTAAGTCACAATAAGGGTGGATTATGCGAAAAAATAAATTATATTAAAAATAACGAGAAGTTAGTTTTAGTTGCCAGGATAACCTTTTAACCGCAAACCCGCAAAAAGTTAGTAAACGTCACAAACTGAAAAACGGATTATTATTGTTTTAAACAAAAGTTTCGAAATTGAAATTAACTGTTTTTCATACCCAGACTCTTTATTAAGTGCCAGTGACAGTTTGGCTATTAAAACCTCTTTACAACTAAATGATTACCAATAATGTAAAAAAATCTAAATCGCCCGTTTTTTTTTGCAAATGGGTGTATAATTTAATTGTAACACCTTGCATGCCATGTGTGTGTATACTCATGTTTTGGACAAATAAATGATCTTATCTTATCGAGTCGGACTGTCGGTCAGTCGCAAACTATCTAGTTTTAATTTGCAAGGCGTAGAAGAAGGGACGAACTTGACTCATACCGAAAGGACAGGCCCGCAGTAGCAGAGGACAGATGTGTATGGAATAGAGAAAGGGAGGCCTTTGCCCAGCAGTGGGTCATTATGGGCTTAATAGATAATTAGGCTCACTAAAGTGGTTACCACCATCTCTAGACATAATAGGCACTGCAAAACCTATACATTTTCTTTTTCCTTAGCCTATTGTGTGTCCCACTGTTGGGCAAAGGCCTCCCCTTTTTCCTTCCAAATCTCTCTATTTTGTGCGATTTCTGGCCATGTTGGCCTCGCAAACATGATTAGATCGTCACACCACCTTCGCCGCGGTCTACCTCGACGGCGATGTCCTCCTTCAGACGCCCAGTTAGTGACGATCCTTGCCCATCTCTCCGGGTGCATTCGTGTGACGTGGCCGGCCCATACCCACTTCAGCCTAGCTGTTTTTTCTCCAACATCCGCTACTTGAGCTATGGAGCGCAGGGTGGTGTTCCTAACGCGGTCTGTTCGCTTGACACCTAATATGCTGCGCTCCATTGTTCGCTGGCAAATCTTGAGTTTGGACTTCTGTTGTTCAGTAAGTGACCAACTTTGTGCACCATAGGTAAGGACGGGCAGTATGCACATATCGATGAGTATACATTGCCAACCTTAATTCTTCAAGGACATTCTAATTAACTACAATGGTTTTTGGTAGGCAGGTGTACCGCGCGGGGTCATACAAAAAATTTCAAATTCTATATAGCCCACCATACTTTTAGGAGCTTGAGGAACAGGGTGTAAAGTTCACTCATCCACCATAGAAAAGGGAGGATCCTCCGACCAGACTGGTGTTGTGTCTGGCGGGCAACTGCCCAACGATTTATGTTGAATTCCTGTATATATGTCCAGCGCGCGGTAAACTTTAATTGCGCGATGCAGGATTTACGTGACGTCAGGTTTTTTGTGTGACGTCAGGTCATTGATGCGTAGTTCGCATGTGGCGATATAGATGCCGCCACATACTCATCCTTCCAAATGCTAAGCAATTTTTTACTGAACTAACCTTTTCACATGCACCTCGTTTGTGGACCAGCAGTTCCTATGTCAGAAAAACACGTTCTGTTTTGATCCTAATATTACATTTCTGACATATTGCTGTATCTACATGATGGGATTTAAGTAATCAATGGTTATGAAAGGAACATTGGATATTCATCAATCCGGATCACGGATGTCTTTTTATTTATTTTAAGGGTGATATGGAAAATTATTCATTTGTGGATCTTTGACAGCCGTTACGGGTCGTCAGAAACCCGAAAGTCTGGCAACCAGTCTTACCAGGGTGTATCGTATTACCCAGCTACTGGGTTGTGGAGGTCAGATAGGCAGTCGCTCCATGTAAAATACTGGTATGCAGCTGCATCAGGTTAGACTGGAAGCCGACCCCAACATAGCTGGCAAAAGGCTAGGCCAGGATGATGATAGGAAATTATTCAATTGGAATTGTTACTTGAATGTTTTGTTTCTCTTGTGCAATATGACGCTTAAATGCAAGACGACATGGCATCTTTCCAAATAATATGCGTTCAAACATTACCTATTTATTTATTTTTAGTTGTATACAGGATTTTAGGCTTATGTCTTGTATGTAATGTGCTTTCATTTGGTCTCTTCTTTCTTTCTTTTCCGTCTTTTCCAATGCCCAAATTCATGCATTATAAAGGCTCTTAAATACTGGCGCGAATTTTCGCGCGACGTTGCGCCGCCGCCACTATGGGACCAAACAGTATTTTCCATCTCAAAAATGGTTTTGTCGAAAGTCGTAAATCCATAGATTGTTTTATGGTTTTATACTCTCAAAAGATGGAACTTACGAATAAATTACAAAATATAAAAAAATATAAAGTTTTACGTTTATAAAATGAACCTCAAACATTGGGCATAAATATTTTCATGCCAATTAAATTACCGTTAAGGGAGTTCAACACATAATTATTCGGAAGTTTTCCAAGGAAACATATTAGTGTTATACATCATTAGATAGCTTAGAATATACACTTTGCAACCACGTTCAGTTTTTGTAAAAAATATATTTTTATTTAATTTTTTAATATTTTTTTAGTGAAGTAAAGAAAATTTAGTTTTTGTTAATTTCAATTGGAGTTTTCGTTGTTGCCGAAAGCAGCCGGTGTCAAGTTAATTACTCTATTAGAGACCTTATCTACTCAGTAATATGAGGATTTAAAAAAAACTTGCGCGTTTTTTGCGCCAGAGGTGATTTTGAAGCAATAATGTCAATCGGGGAAAAATCCTCGAAAATTACGGTTCTTCTTTTTTATTATGAAATATTATATTTAGTTATTCTCCTTTGATGTCTATATTGTTTTTTCTATTTCTATGATAAAAACATACATTTGCAAATTAAAAAAACTGCTATTATATTTGAAAGAATCTTCCCATGGCAATTTTGTTTGGGGTGGTCACCTTAACCACAAGTATGATAAACTATATTGCTGCGGAAGTTCTATTTATCTGTTGTGGTAAATAATTACAATCAGTACTGATTACACTATTTCGATGAGAACTGTTATAATCAATTGTCCCATGGTTTTTGCACAAGGCACTAAAATATTAGTCCTTTAAATACCCGTGTATGTTCAGCATACGATTCATCAAAGTGTTCAGATACTTCTTTTCAATAACAATTAACGCATAAAAACATTATTATCTAACAATGAGTGAATTCGTTTGTGTTCGACGCGATCTTTGTGATCAAATAATAAAAGGGAAAAGTACTTCAGACCTCAAAAAATATTTATTGGAAAATTTTCAACTATCGGAAACTGACGTTAATACTGTAATAGAGAGTATTCAAAAAAATCTAACATCGAGTTGCAACCAGAAATGGACCAAAGCTCAAAGAAAGCCGGACCGGTTCGAGAGCCTATACTCAAATTGGTTAAATGGTGAGTTTAAAGTATCATTGAATTCTTGCAGTACCTCAACCACTGTAAATTCTGGTTTGAATACTTCTGGTGAACGTGGAAGACCAACAAAACAATATGACGAGTGCTCGGAAAACACAAAGAAACGAAAAAATATGGAGCTGGTCCAGGAGTATGGAATGGAACATGTCCGTAACGCTTATGTGCAAGGTTTAAGATCCATGGGGGAAAATGACGAAGCGTCGATTGTGACTATTATCAGAAATAAGGAAAAAGAAGAGAAAAAAGTTATTCTACAAAATATACTCAATCCAGATAACGCACTTTCCTTTACAAAAGAGGAAGCATTGAGTATATGCATTGAAACTGATTTAACCAAAGCACAATATGCGTACCTAAGAAAAAGGCTCGTTGATAAGAATTTAAGTTCTGTATTTTCTTCGTATCAAACACTAAGTGAAGCAAAAAAGGCTTGCTATCCGCCTGCATCCAGCATTACGGTGACAAATATAAGCGCAAAAATCAACCTGCAAGATCTCTTAGACCATACAGTCTGCCGTATTATAAGGATAAAGTCAGGATCGACTTACAATCGTCTCAAGCTTTTCACTAAATGGGGATGTGATGGATCCTCCGGGCAAAGTGAGTATAAACAAACTCTACCGGAAGAAAACGAACAAATATCGGACGCTAATTTGTTTATAGTGTCCCTTGTACCACTGCGACTAGTAGACGAAGAAACTTCTACGGTCATATGGAAAAACCCTACTTGCTCATCTGTTAGATATTGCAGACCAATTTCATTAGAATTTGCAAAAGAAACTCCCGAAAAAACTACAGCGGTTGTCAGTGAAATTGAAGCCAAAATTAATCAATTGATTCCAACTCTTGTGTCAATAGAAGACAAAGTCATCGAAGTTAAACATCAACTGTTTATGACAATGATTGATGGGAAAGTTGCTCAAGTGTTGACAAACACATCATCCAGTGCTACCTGCACTGTTTGTGGAGCAACTCCCAGACAAATGAATGATCTTTTAAAAGTTACAACGAGAGTTGAAAATGAAAATGCGTTTAAATACGGATTGTCGACGCTACACGCATGGATAAGATTTATGGAAATGATCCTCCATATTTCTTACAATTTAGGTTTTGAGAAGTGGTCTGCAACAACTCCAGAAAATAAGCAACTTAAAGAAGACAAGAAAAAATTTGTCCAAAAACGTTTCCGAGAAGTGCTTGGCTTGCATATTGATAAACCACGTCAAGGTTCCGGTAATAGCAATGACGGTAATACGGCAAGGAGATTTTTCCAAAATTACCAATGTTCTGCAGAGATAACCGGAATTGATGAAGAATTAATCAAGAGACTATATGTAATTCTTCAAACTATGTCATCGGGATTTCCTATAAACGCAGAAAAATTTGGTCAGTATACATAACCGCGCAATTATATGTAAGCAAATATAACTGGTACTACATGCCATCTTCGGTCCATAAAGTACTTATACATGGTGCTAAAATAATAGAGCATTATGCAGTTTTGCCTATAGGACAATTATCCGAAGATGCCCAGGAAGCTCGAAATAAAGATTATAAGAAATATAGGTTACATCACGCTAGGAAGTGTTCCAGATCAGCAACAAACGAAGACGTTCTGCATATTTTGTTATATACATCTGATCCTTATATATCTAGCTTAAATAAACCAAGTTTTCTAATATCCAAAGAATTATTTGACGAAGCTAAAGAATTGTTGGAAATAGAAAGTGATGAGTAGGATAAGTTTAAGTAATATTTTTTTTTTGTCATGTAACTGTTTGTTTAATAATAATAATTTAGTTTTAAACTTATTTTAAGCATAAGTGTAACTTTTATTGCTATTTTAATATAACTGTATGATTTTTTGTATGAAATTTCGTATAACTTTATCTTTGTCATTTTTTTTCGGAAAAAATATTTTTTTTAGAATGATGATGTTTGATTTCTTTTATTGCCTAGATATTCACAAATACGTGAAAAAAAAATCAAGGAGATAAATCACAAAACAACAGAGTTATCGATTTTTGAGATGGAAAATACCGGTTGGTCCCATAGTGCGCCGCAATGTTCTGCCGTGAAGTTTCTCAGAAATTGTTTTGTTAAAATTTGCGTCGCGCGACAAGTCGCGCCTGTATGTAAGAGCCTTAATTCTGTCACTCATATTGCCTTCTAATCTTAAAGGATACCTACCATCAAGTGGTTTTTTTTTTAGTAAGTGGTTTGGGTTCGTACCCTGAGACGGGCAGTGTTTGTGGAGTTATTAGGTTTAATAATTTAATTATTTTTAATTTTTAATAGAAGGTCACAGCCGAATGTCGGCCCGGTTGATGGGAAAATGCAAAAGACTTTAAATGTCTGGTGAATTGTTCTTAACAGCACTGCCTACTCCAACGGGAATACAAGAGTGTTTTATGACAAGTACCTACTTCCAATGCAAAACGATCAAGGTATAGTCACGGACTTTAATTGATGAGCCACTTTCAAACTTTTCAATTCTGCAGTTTCATACATTCACTAGATTACACGATTAAACACGAACTCAAATCGCATGCTCGTAAACAAGATGACAAATTACTAGTAATTGGAAATAGTCTTATCCATAGAGGTTGACTAACAAGTTCTCAATGATAAATAAATACAATGTTTATCCAATCTATTTGATACTGACCTCCTTTGAATCAGAGCTCATTAACTCAATAATTCTGAAAACCTATCCGAAGACAGTGACAGTTGAAATGTCGATGTCAGAGGCATGATTTTCCAATTTATCGAAATGACTGATTAAAGTTTCTCCGTACGCTACCGTTACTATAGCTACGCTAAAACAATCGTCGCTAGATTACGGTTGCTAGACCTGCAATTGGTCAACTTTGGGTAGTCACTCTGCTGTCAAGTTTGTAGTTCTGGCTCTCAGGTTAGCCAACCGATGAAGATATTAAATATAATTTTCTTTTTCTACGAAGACATGACTTTCCGTAGGTATCTGGATGTACGAGTATAACCGACTAAGTCCGATTTGCATTACACGGCTAAAATACGAACAGTGCCAAGTGGCTCATCGATTAAAGTCTGTGACTGTACATCAGGAGATGAACAACGGTATCCCCTTAACCAACCAAAACAGAGTGAATTACACAACTCAGAGGCGTCGGAGCGTACGCCATGAATCATTACCGTTATACGTAAAACAAAACAAACGACCATCTACCGACCAACAACAAAAGGCGTTCCAATAAATAGGGGCTTCTGTTACACCGAAGAGAGCGAGCGCAGTAGGATTTAAACCAAAAACAAAAGACTATTGTGAATAAATAATTCAGATTGTGTGTGTCAAGAGATACCTTTTAACAATAGTTTAAATCTCAAGTGGCCCCCCTATGCTTGAACATTTTATTATTATTTCTATAGTATTATTATTCTCATACAATAGTTTAAATCTCAAGTGGCCCCCCTAGGTATCAGGTTACAGACCACCCAGAAGTAGCCGTGACGTAAGTACGCAAAGCGTCCGCGCAGGCGTAACGGGTGAGAGGTTTTAACCAGTCTTTAGCGTCTGGTTTATTGAATTAATTGTTTATTTGTTATATAAAAAAATTTAGGCCTAGTCAGGCAAAACAACGGACTTTTTACATATATTTATGATCTTGCATGCTCGATTTGCATTTAAATGCATGTTTGACAATTAAATTATCTTTTATCTTTACCTATCTTTATCAAAAGTGTTTCTTGACAACTCGACAAAAAACACTTGATTATGATACATATCTAAAACAAAACTTACGAAATGTGTTGATAGTCATAGTATGACTCAAATTATTAAATACATTAAAGGTTTGCCTGTTTAAAGCATCATTGTTTTTATGTAGGCAGATATGAGAGGATAAAATTACAAGCACATTATAATGAAACTCCCGAAAAGGTGGTGCTGGTGCCATTGAGAAACGACAATAACTCGTTATTTCCTTTCATACAGTCAATCGTTTGGCGTTTTCGCTAACCTATAACAAAAAATTCTATTCGCTAAATTTCGTAGCAAAAAGTGCCACATTTTTTGAAAAAAATGTGCCCCTAAAAATTTATATTTATTCAAAAATATTTCGGCCACCGTGTAACAAGCATCCACTCACAATCGCTGAAGTGAAGTAAAGCCCACTCCACACGGCCGGTGTCATGACCAGATTATTTATTGGCATTATTTATCTCCTGGAGGCGACTCAAATGTCTGAATTGAGTACGACCGTGTGTAGCCCGCCTAACTCTCGTATAGTTTGTATGTAGAACGAAGTTTGTTCAGAGGACTTTTTTCTTTTTTATGGTTTTTTTTGTATTTGTGTGAGAGTGTAAAATGTCGCACGTGTATTTTGTTTGAGTATGGACTATTATTTTGCAACCATTTTTATACAGTAGGTATTGTAGAGGCTTTACTCTGCAGGGTTTAGAATAAAACCTTAGTGCTTTCAAGTTGAAGGCTGGTTTTTGGGAGACAAACGTTAGATTTGTATTAAGAATCGGTGAAAATCAGAGGACAGAGGCCCGGCGAGCTGTCAGGGCGGGTGTCAGAAGATATTAGTAAAATAATATAAATGACGTAGCTCCTTTTATAGGAATAATTATACTTTCGAAATACGGTGTTTTATTAATACCGTAGGCTCACCTCGGAGTCTACAGTATCCAATTGTTGCTTATATTTATTTATTTATTTTATTTATTTAAACTTTTCGCACTCAAAAAAGAGGTACAAAGGCGGACTTAATGCCTTAGGCATTCTATACCAGTCAACCAAGGGTGGTGAAGAGATTAGATGGCAGGTGCTCTGACTGTGACGAATAAAGAGAAAAAAAAATAAATAATTAATAATATAATATTATATCATAATGCATAGATAAGACAGGTTTTACAGAATAAGAAGCTATAAACTTATGATACATTTACCTACATACTGATTCACCATATATATACCTATAATATATATATATATATACATTAATAATATACAAATTCTAGGGAGAGAGGTGTAGATATGACTCTACTCTATTTGTTCAGAAAAAAACTCTGCAATTTCCGCTTAAATGCATACCGACTGGTGGCCGTCCTGATATCAAGAGGAAGCGCATTCCAAAGAAGAATGGACTGAATATGAAAAGAAGAATGAACGAAGTCAGAAGTATGAGAAGGACAGAGTAGGAGAAGATTGTTAGAAGAACGCAGATTCCTAGTGTGTGAAGAACATAGATATTGGAAGTGAGACACAAGATAAGAAGGAGGAGAGGGAGAATTGAGAACGGAGAAAAGCGTGGTCAAAGCACGCAAACTTCGTCTTTGGCGAATGGACATCCATTTGAGCTCAGACCTATAGCTCGACACATGATCATATTTCCTCAGGTTGAATATGAACCGGATACAGTTGTTGAGTAGTCTGTCAAGCTTATCCAGCAAAACTGCATTCAAGTCAAAGTAGCACACATCACCATAGTCGATGATGGGGAAAATTAAAGTCTGCACAAGCATAGTCTTCGTCTTAGCGGGCAAAAAGTTCCTCAGACGATACAGGGATCGAAGAGTACCGCTGACCCTTTGACTAACACTAGAGACCTGGCGTTGCCAGCAAAGTGTCGAGTCCAGATGCAAACCGAGATCCTTCACAGTAGAGGTAATGGGGATGACGGTGCCATTGAAAATTAGAGGAGGAAGAGAGGTAAGCGTCACCCTACTCATCATGCGTGAGCTCCCGATTACAATGGCCTGACACTTTGAGGGGTTTACTGACACCCCAAAACTATCAGACCACCTTCTGATGGCATCTAAATCTCGGTTTAAATCCGCTACAGCGTCTGATAAACCTTCAACCCGCTCAGCTGTATATAATTGAAGATCATCGGCATAAAGATGATACGAACACCGAAGACGGTGAGTTATGAAATTAATGAAGATGGAAAATAACAATGGAGAAAGAATACCGCCTTGTGGAACACCAGCATCCAGGTCGCGCCAACTCGAAGAGCTCTCATCAACGCGAACCGACTGCTGACGTCCCCGAAGATAAGAAGAGAACCATTCCAGAGCCTCAGACGAAACCATAAGATGAGAGAGAATAGAAAGGAGAATATCGTGGCTGACGGCGTTAAAGGCATTGGAGAAATCAATTAATACTAAAACGGTAACCTTGGTATTCTCCATCGCTTCTCTAACGTCACCAGTCACTTTAAGTAGGGCGGAGGCTGTACTGTGCCCAGGCCGGAATCCAGACTGAAATGAGCTAACAAGGTTGTTCTGGTGAACAAACCCCGCAAACTGCTTGTGTACACAGGCCTCAAGCACTTTAGACAGGAACGAGAGAATGGAAATGGGTCGGAAGTGACTGGGTAAAGAGGGATTTGAAATTTTAGGGAGTGGACGTACATACGCCATACGCCACAAGGATGGGAATTGTCCGGAGTCAAGAGAAAAGTTGATAATGTGGGTAATCACAGGGAGAAGGATGTCAAGAACCCAAACGACCATACTACGACTGATGCCATCACAGCCCACAGCCTTGGATTTTATGGACAGGATGATCTTTTTAATTTCGTCCGAGGTGACCGGCGAGAGGTGAAATGGTTCTATAATTGGGGTGGCTAGGCCTGTAATGTAATCGACCGTCTGGGACAACATTTGGGAATCCAAATGGCAAGAGGTTGTGAAGTGACGGTTGATATCATCAAGGCCAATTGTTTTAGGAAAATCCACATGACGTGGTCTGCCGATACCAAGAGTACCAAGGAACTTCCAGATATCAGCAGGTGAAGAAGAGGATATGTTCTCGTGAATATGGCGGCGTTTAGCGTTGCGTATCATCTGATTACACCGATTTCTAGCAGCTTTGTAAAAGTTCCGATTTTCATCACTGCGATTATTTTTAAATTTACGGAAGGCCCGATCTCTGCGCCTCATCGCCATTCGAACCCCTGTCGTCATCCAAGGAGCAGGTGGACGCCGTAGTTTAATTAGCTTGACAGGAGCGTGCTTGTCGTAGAGATCAAGGACCGCACGATCAAAAATGCGCAATTGTTCGTCTCCTGTTGTCGCCGCTGCCAGGTGTTCCCAACTGAGGTCTGACGCATCCCGACGAAGCTTCTCAACGTCCATTCGAGCAAAACAACGCATGTGCAGAACTTTTGGGACAGGTTTAGGCGGTTTTAGGATATACGAGAGGAAAATGAGGTCGTGATGGGAAAATCCAGGAGCGGGACACTGACCATGAGAGGAAATAAGGGAGGGAGTGGATGTGAGGATTAAGTCCAGCCAAGTGTCGTCGCCTGAGAAATTCAAATGAGTAGGTTGCAGGGAAAGTATATGGAGACTAACGGACTCAATGATGTGAAGGAGTTTACGGGATCGGGGGTTGTGGTGAGCAAGGTCAGTGTTGAAATCGCCCATGATGACGCAATGTGCATACTCAGACCCTACGGATTCCAGCGCCAATTCAAGTTTGGAAAAATAGTCAACGGCGGGTGGACAATAGACAACACCAAGAAGGGTCTTGACGCCTCTGACAGACACCTCCAAAAAGAGGTACTCAGCAGAAGCATGGTATTGTGAGGGAGATGTGGCAATGACTTTGAATAGGAAATCGCTACGAAGATAGATAGCTACACCGCCCCCTCCCTTTCCAATTCTATCATTGCGGATAAGAGTGAAACCTGGGAGAGAGAAGGTGGTGGAGAGAAGTTGAGGTTTGAGCCAACTCTCAGAAACCAGAACAGCATGGGTATTGGTGTCGGCAAAGGTGTCTAACAGATCACTGTAGTGACTTGGAACACTTTGGGCATTTATATGGCAGACATTAAATAGATGACCTTTCGGATGACTGAAGTTTCGACGCACAAAGTCACCAAGGGTGTCGGTTAAGGAGCTGAAACTTGCATTAGCGGATGAGCTAGAGGAATCAATGGCAGAGTAAAAAGAATCATAATCGGATAACATAAAATACAAATAAAAATATTAATATAAATAACTAATAAATATTAATATGAATAACTAATAAATATGCAAATAAACTATGGCTAGGATTGCTTTCACCTTAGGTGCAACACCACTATCTGAGCACCACCCACCAGCAGCACTAGTATAGTTGTACACGGATTATTTGGCGCGTGGCCAAAATCGTAACTAAGACGTATTGTTCTACAACAGAACTCGTCATTAAAGGATAATCGAGCGCCAAAAGATCCGTGCACCACTTCAAAGCAGTAATAATATAAAAAAAAACATCAATTTAGAAAAGAAACAGCATCACAAGCATATACACAAAATATTATGAGAAATCAACAAACAAAACGATACATGACAAAGTTACATGAGCAAAAACGGAACGCAATTTACGAAACAACACAAAGGTGGAACAATGAAACTGGGACGTCATACGTCAATTTAAAATTGACAGATGATGAGATGACAATGACATTATGACAGTGACAACCTGACAACAAACACGGAACAATTATTTTAACACAAACAAGTTAATAGTAATTACCAACAGAATGATAATTATAAAGTAGTTTTGAAGTGAAAATAAGAAAAAGAGTAAGCAGGTAGACGTACATGTACAATAGCAACATTTACATGATCTGACGTCACAAGTACAAAGTGATTAGGTACAAATTCAATTGGTACATACCAATTGGAACAAACACTTAGACTTTTCGCACTCCACCATCAGCTTTGCCTCCAGCACCAACAGATGATTCCCCGGTCTTCTTGGGGTGCTTAGCTAACAAGGGATTGAGTTCCTCCAAAGAAGAAATCTTATGCCGTGTTCCGTCTGGGGATCTGATGATAATAACCCCATCCTGAGTCCAGCATGCCGACATACCGAAGTGCAGACGCGCCCTACTGAAAACAGTTTGCCTGGACCTGGTCAAGAACTCCTTGACTGTGACTGTGGAGCCCTTCAGTGCAGACTTTGCCTTCCAGACGGTGGATTTGAGGTCAACATTGGAGAACCTTACCAGTATAGGTCTGCTAGTTGTAGATCCTTTGCGTGATGTTCCGAGTCTGTGACACACTTTGAAGGAAGATGCAGTGATGTCAGGCAGAGCCAGTTTGTTCTTCAGAATGTCCAATACAAGAGCCTTGCAATCTTCCTTGTCCGCTTCAGCAAACCCAGTGAAAATGAGAGCTTTCCGACGAGATCTTGTCTCCAATCCATCAACTGCTGTAGAGCACTCCATGATCTGCTTCCTAAGAAGTCCCAGCACGCTGAACATAAGCTCACGAAATGACCGGAACTCTTCTGCAATCTTTGCTACGGTGTCCTTATATGGTATTTACTCTTACAATGTTGATGAAATAATAACCATAATTTAACTACATATTACGTACGATACCTACTTAAAACACATAGTTCGCAAAGTTTTAGTTATTTTTACGTTTTCTAAAAAAAAAAACTTTTTAGGTACCTACCTAAAAAGAATCGGCGCCAGCCGGTCAGCAAGATTGGGCATGTGACTGACTGACCAAGACACCTGACATATATAATTCTAGTGTCATGACTCGTAGAGGCTTCATTAATAAGAATCTTAGGACTGAAACCACCAAATAAATTGCTCAAAATAGAAACTTCGACCAACGTTGTTAAAATACGGACAGTAGCTATATTCATTGCAACACGGACGCTATTTCCCACCTGCATATTCGGTAGTCATATTAGATTAGCATTTAGCAAGAGCGAAGTCACACCGTTACCGACAGGACAGGTAGGCAATCGTTTACGATAATTGAAGTTTGCGGTCCAGCGGCTAAACGGACGGCGCGTAGACTCAAATATGGCTAGATGTGTCGGAAATGTCGTGCTCTGTCGAGAACTGTCGGGCGGAACGTTGGGTGTTTGCTGTGATTTGGCGGTACGAAACTTATATTTTTTTTATTTTCCTTGAGCTAGCCTAGCGTAGTACGGAGTTTCATTAGAATGCGAGGCCAATTTATACTGGTTTAGTTTTCGCAGGAGAAAATAATATACAACGCAATTGCTTGCAGTATGAACAATTTTTTTTTTCGTTCGAGTCTATACGAAAGAGAAACATGGCGTCACATCACGAAATTGGTACAGACTTGACTTATCTTTTGTTATGATTTGCATACCCAACTTATAAGAATAAAAAACCAAGACAGAGCGCTGACAGCGCTCTGTCTTGGTTTTTTATTTGTCTGAGTACCGAACACATTAAACTCGTAAAGTTTAATAGAGATTAAATTCGTACAGTATTTTTTCAGTCAGAAATATTGAATTTACCACCAGTACGCCTTTCACGTAAAAACGTCCTCAAAATAAGCAGCTTCTGACTCACCATGATTTTATCTTTACCAATTAAAAGCCCATCAGTTTCCATTCCGAGTGCCCACATCAAAAGCTCCAGGCGTCCGAAATTCCAATAAGCATACTAAAGGCACAGAATAAAAATATACAGAATGTCAGATCTATTCAACGAGTGAAAACGCACGCATACAATAATGATGGTCTGTTCTAAAATTATCTGATGAAAGTGTAAACCAAAGCTGCTCAACCAATTTTAAAGATGGGCGAAAATTTTGATTTCGTGATATCCGGCGACCCATCTTTTTCCCGATTACGGCGAAGCAAAAAGTCGGGTTATGATTTTGACCGGTATGTATGTACGTATGTTTGTATGTATGTATGTTCTGAAATGAGAAGAAAACGAAATGCATAAGATTCACTTTACCGAATGTTAGAAGTAGTGAATGTCACGTTGTACTGAATAGGGAGATACTAGAATTCGTCGAAAAGACAGTTTTCCTGGGGATCACGCTTGATTCAAAACTACAGTGGGGTCCTCACTTAACATCACTTGCAGGGCGACTAAGTTCAGCCGCTTACGCTGTTTGGAAAATCCGCCAACTAACAGACGTGGATACCGCAAGACTGGTCTATTTTAGTTACTTTCATAGCATCATGTCTTACGGTATTTTGCTGTGGGGACGGGCTGCAGATATTGATTCAATCTTTATACTGCAAAAGAGGGCTGTCCGAGCCATCTACAACCTCCACAGACGCGAATCTCTAAGGGAACTGTTTAAAAAAATTAACATCATGACGTTTCCTTGTCAGTATATATATGAAAACATTATGTATGTTCGGAAAAATCTACATCTTTTTAGTAAGATAAGTGACAGGCATAACTTTAACACTAGAAATAGGAACAAATTAGATCAACCACGTTTCAGATTGTCTAAAGTACATACTTCTTTTATGGGGTACTGTGTAAAATGTTATAATAAAATACCACCCGATATTCTTCAACTAAATGAGAAGAAATTTAAAACATGCATTAAACGCACACTATGTAGACAAGCATATTATAAGTTGGATGATTATATCGTAGATAAAAATGCTTGGCTTAATGCTGGTCCTGCTCCACAGGCACTTGGGCTCAATAGTTAAATTTTTTATATTTGGAAGAGTGGCTTCCCCTTTGTTTTTTATTTTTTCTGACATTAGGAACTTAATGTTTATTTTGTATTTAAATTCTATTATATTAATCTCCAAAGTACATTGCTAACTATAGTTTTGTATAATTTAGAAGCACTTTTTCAATTTTGTAAATGTGAGTACCATGGGGCCGTTTCATATAGTATCACGTTGTATGTTGACTTGAAAGAGCCTGGCAGATGAGAGTATGTCATACTCACTTAAATGTCTCGCTGATGGTGGCGCGTGTGTTGGATCATTCGGTTCCCTAAAAAATGGTTGAGCTGGATGGTGCTGATCCACGTGTCATGTTCGTGAACGGGCGCCGTCAGTTGAGACTGGTCATCTCTTATCTGCCAGGGCTTATTTTTAATCTTATATTTTGAATTATTTTTGATTATTTTTCGTTTGACATTGTTCTCACATATAGAAGCACGAAGAATACTGGACCCAGGATTTTGTAAAATCTATATATATTTTTAAAAGAGTGTCCTTGGAGTTTCTTGCCCGTTCTTCTCCATAGAGATCTACGAATTTGAATGGGCAACTAGCTTCAACTTTTTGACTAACTGACCGACTCTTTGACAATTCAAAAGTGCCTGTAAATGGTTTAATTGAAATAAATGCTTTGAGTTTGAGTTTGAGTTTGAGTTCATGTGTTCCCTCATATCTTCTAAACTACTTGTCACAGTTAGACAAATGAGGTATCGTTGGAAGCGTCTCGATTGTCCGCTGGATATAGGCTATGTGACGTCGGGCCGTGTTTGATATCAAATTAAAGGGCCTGTTTAGCACATTACAAAAAAATGTATATAATAAACCCAACAAAAAAAAAGTGAAAAAACTGAAACCTAACTACGACAAAAAAGTCAACTAAAAAGGTATAAACAAGACATCCCAGACAGACAAATTAAGAATCCGGAGTCACACGTATCTATACGATGAATGCCCTAACACACCGGATGTGACTCCAGATTTTTAATTCGTCCGTCTGTGATGTCTTGTTTACACCTTTTTAGTTGACTTTTTTGTCCTAGTTGGGTTTTAGTTTTATAACTTTTATTTTTTATAACTAAAACTTGACTACAGTTGTGGTAGACACCTAACTAAAACTTTTAGTTACTTGGCATTTGTTTAAGATCGCTGTACGTACTGTACACAATGAGTGCGTGCGCCTGTTCTCGCTCGTTGTATGTAGCTGACCTTTTGTACGTATCTGTTTTGTGATATACACTCCAATCTCTAATACTCTGATAGATTGCTTGAGAACTGTACAGCAGACAGGTATGTGTGTGCTAATTAATTGGACTATTAAACGTTATTGTCTTGTCTTCATTGTCAAAGTGTTGAGACATGGAACTACATAGACCAGAGGGCCAATTCTCTTACCTAATAAAAACTTTTTACAAAAAAAAACAACCGACTTCCAAAAAAAACTAAGGAAGTCGGTGTCTTCGCTTTTCAATTTTCGTTTTTTTTTCACCAACTTCCGAAATTGAAAGAAAAAAGAAAGAAAAATATTTTATTTGGGACACGCACAGGAAAAACAAGCAATAAATATAGAGCAAAAACTAAATTAAAATAAAGAATAATTAAAACTAACTAAATACATAGACAACCTGTGCGAGGCCAAAAAGGATCCTACCTCAGCATAATGCTGCGATATTTAAATAAATAAATACCGCAAATTAAAGTTATTTTTCACTTTTTTTGTGTTTTTTATTTTCGTCGGTTGTTTATTTTTCTCTTTTTAGTTGTGGTATTTACCTACCCCATACAATTTCGAATATCACTACCTGCTATGTAAATAACAGTGACGGAGTCAAATAAGATGTCATCTACATAGACAAAGTGGGAAAAATACGTAATTATTGAAGGTAACTCAAAAACTACGCAAGCAAAATTAATACAATTTATATGGGACCACCTCTGAAGCATGACCTACCAAACAAAAAAGAATCATCAATATCAATTCATAATTGGCGGAGCTATCGAGTAAGATACACAAAAACAGGCGATTTGAGAACCTCCTCCTTTTTGAAGAAGTCGGTTAAAAAATGTTCACGTTCAAGTTGCAATCTGTCAAACTTGTCAAAAATGTTAGTAAATTGATGTTTTTTTGTTTTTTAATTGCGAATGAGGTGCGTATGAGAACGTTCTTAAAAATATGGGAATTGCCTCTCAGGACGTCTTTGTTTTAACCATTTCCTCGTCATCATTATTATTACGTAAATATTATAAACATACAGTCTTCTTAATAATATTAATAACTTGGTCGGCGAAATGTTATAACTAAACTTTAAATACTCCCACGATCCCTGTTCCGTTGCATGCACGCATTAGACCTAGCTCCGCAAAATCCATGAAGTATGAAACAGAGTGGAAGCGCGCACTGCGGGAAAAAAATCGCATACGAAAACAAAGCAGGATTTTATTCGTTGCGGCAAAAATAACGCACCGAAAGTCACCGCAGTGCGTGCCAGGCCTTAGTACAGTCCTGCCAGGGTTGCGGGAAAGTCCGAAAGGGATACCGGGACCTTGGCAACAGGCAACTGAAGGAACACTGGTGGGTTTTAGTCAGTAAAAGTCTGACACGCCCTTCCGCTCTGCCCAGAGCGGGAGAAGACATTGGATGATGTCAAACCCTCAAAAAAAAAAAAGGCCCTAATACAGTGTTTTGTGTGCGTTACTTTACGCACTAACCGCGAATTTTCACACCAAAAATAAAAGTTGTTTTCCGGCAATTATTTTTGTATTCCTCTTAGGAGTTTGCAGACTAATTCCGTCGCGAATGCCATAAACATGATTCTAATTATTATCTAATCACTCTTTCCTGCCTACTGCAACGATTCGTTCCCTTCCAAATCTCATCAGAAATACCATTTGGAAATTCCATCCATGTTTCTATACGGATAGGGTGCTACACCAAACTGATTTGATACTTGCCTGTCGCTATCGGCAACGTTCGTATCCGTGTTTGATTAGTCGAAGACACATTTGATGCCAATTAATATTCGGGGAACTATATTTAGGTACAGTTTAGGATCGAGTCGGTTGGGGCGTATTTATTAACTAAGTAGAGGATAAAATGAGATTTGGTTATTTCAAGGTGCCGATTAAAAGAAAACATGATTCCTTTATAAATGTTTAAATCTATTTTGTCCATCTGTCACAGAGGTTTTTCTCGAAATCTAGGCAACTTATGGAGTTTTAATTTTGACAAAAAAAAAACTTTTTTAATTGGGTTTGTTTATGAAATCCAATCATGATTGCTCACTGATGTAATGCTCGAACCTGTAACGTTACATTACAGGCAAATGCTCCCGGTATAGGAGCACCTTTATATGCCTTCTTGCAGCAATTGAACTTAAATTCTGATCTAAAATCTTTGGTTACATATAATTATAATAATAAACCATTTATTGCAGGCGACACAGGCTCTTAGAAAATTACCTTAACCTAAACATACATATTCTAGAAACAAAACTTGTGTTAATAAATAAGGCTTAGGCCATGTTAGTATGCCAGTGTTGCGGGAAAGTCCGAAAGGGATACCGGGACCTTGGCAACAGGCAAATGAAGGAACACGGGTGGGTTTTAGTCAGTAAAAGTCTGACACGCCCTTCCGCTCCGCCCAGAGCGGGAGAAGTCATTGGATGATTTCCCACCCTCAAAAAAAAAAAAAAAAAAGGCCATGTTAGTAGCACTTTGCACTTAGCTAGACTTTGTGCTGTCCGGTGGAACTTGTCCGCGGAAGCGACGGAACACCACGTCCTGCGGCCAGAAGTCTTCTTCCATGACGAGGGGCAGATAACAGTTCGGCACACGCACGACGAACGCCTTGAAGTTGACGTTCCGGCGCGATTCAAGTAACTGCACCCTCGGCGCGTACCTCGTCTTTTGGCGCACGTACTCCACAATGTCCTCCGCCTTAGTGGTGTAGTGCAAGCGGGAGATGTGCACCGATCCATAATAAAAACTAATTTTTATCTATAACTCAAAAAATACTTTCATTATTAAATAAGTATCTCCTAAAAATCTGCATAAATTTTTCTGTCCTACAGTGTACAGCCCACTTATAGAGCAAGAGCTTCTAATCAACGTTGTACGGCATCCTGTATAGTACTGCCATATATATATTGATGACGTAACCGCTGCCTAGCAACGCCTAAACTAGACACCAATTTATGTTAATTAGGTAGTTCGTGACGTCACTAAATGGCTATTAACACCCCTACCCTTTTGGGGTTTCTAATTTAGTGGCAGCATAATTCGTGTTTTCACCCTGTAGGAAATTTTGGAGAAATCTATTTGTTTAAAGTCGGAAAAAGAATATTAGCTGCCGGGTTTCTAGGTATAGTCAACCTCGTTATTGCTTTATCACCCTGAGGTTGCATGTCACTTGTACGTCATAAAACAACAAGGTCTATTTGTCTATGTGACTTTTAGTGTAAACTCACGACAATCTAAGATGTCCGTTTTGACGTTTCGTTCTCGTACATGTACTACAACGTTATGCCTTGAGAATCAGTTTTAATCAATGTAGATAAGTCGTCTATTACAAACTCTCTAAGTATGTTCAATCGATGTCTCAAGAAACAGATTACAAAAAAAAAATTTTTTTTTCGTCGCTACACGTAGGAGTTTTATAGCTGTCAAAACGGACTTCTTAGATTGTCGCGAGTTTAGTAGTAGTTATTCCTGTCAAACGTGATAAAGCTATTACGATTTCGACTGTACAAAGAAAAATCAAAGAAATATTCTTGATGATGTAACTCTCATATAATTTTCTCTCTTTCTCAGGTCTTGACAGAAGTAAAAGGCTAGCAGATATGCGGGTAGTTATCACTCAACACTTCACGGAAAGAACAGTGACACCAGGGGGCGATGTGAGTATTCATAAACATTAGAAATTGTTTTTTTTTTCATATTTGTCCAAGGGACCGTTAGTTTGCAAAAATATATTTTTATTTCATAAAGTATAATTAATCATTAGTCCCTAATTTATATTTTGTGCATTTAGTGCCCCAGTTAAGTACAAAAACAATGGTACAACACCATCAGGACAACTTATGTACAGTCACGGACTTTAATTGATGAGCCACTTTCAAACTTTTCAATTTTGCCGTTTCATACATTCACGAGATTACACGATTAAACACGAACTTAAATCGCATACTCGTAAACAAGTTGACAAATTACTAGTAATCGGAAATAGTCTTGTCCATAGAGGTTGACTAATAAGTTCTCAATGATAAATAAATACAATGTTTATCCAATCTATTTGATACTGACCTCCTTTGAATCAGAGCTCATTAACTCGATAGTAAAATTCTGAAAACCTTGAAATGTCAACGTCAGAGACGTTATTTTCGAATTTGTCGAATGACTAACTCAAATATTAAGGCATTATGCAAGGCATTAAGTCCGCCGTTGTACAGTAGTTTTTTTTTTTACTTGTGCATAAAGTTTTAATAAATAAATAAATATCTCCGTACGCTAACGTTACTATGGCTACGCTAAAACAATCGTCGCTAGGTTATGATTGCTAGATCTGCAATTGGTTGACTTTGGGTATTCACTCTGCTGTCAAGTTTGTAGTTCTGGCTCTCAGGTTAGCCAACCGGTAAAAATATTAAATATAATTTTCTTCTTCTTTATTATAAAGACATGACTTTCCGTGCCTGGATATACGAGTTTAACCGACTAAGCCCGATTTGCATTACACGGCTAAAATACGAACAGTGCCAAGGGGCTCATCAATTAAAGTCCAAGACTGTACAAAGGCGAGCTCAGCCCAGAATTGGATTCTCTACGAGCAAACCTCAATGCGATAGAGAGATTTGCCAATAAGGATATAATAATATCAATCTGCCTAACCCTTTCCCAACTATATTGGGATCGGCTTCCAGTCTAGCCGAATGCAGCTGAATACCAGCATTTTACATGGAGCGACTGTCTATCTGACTTCCACAACCCAGTAACGGGGTAGTACAATACCCCTTGGTAAGACTGGTTGTCAGACTTTCGGGCTTCTGACGACCCGTAACGACTGTCAAAGATCCACGAACAATAAGGACATCAAAACTCAGAATAAAAGCTATACAACGTGTAACAGAATAAGCGCAAGACCTGAAAGTAGTTTGCTTAGAATCGGCTTCTGAATCGATTTCCGTCGTTATTTATATATGTTAATTTTTCATGAAAAAATCTTTACATAACTGAAATCAGAACCACTGCGTCATAACTATGTAAAAAGATATTTTATTTAAGGAAATTTAATCCTTATCTCAAAGGAATAAAGCCTATTAAAATAATAACCAAATTTGTAATACGCTCATAGCTATCCTATGTGTAGTGCGCGTTAAATAAAATAGTTAATTTAAGGTGTGGTTTAATTAAATTAAATTACAGATATTATTTTAGTCTTATAATTTAATATTCTAATTGGGGTGTATGAACTCTTGCGTTTAATCCGTTACGCGTTGTATAAGCTTCGAGACCAAACTTAAGAAAAATGCATCGATGGACTGTGTCGAAAATAGTTCATTATCATCCAATATGGCTGACAAAGAAAGAGAAAACCATGTTTCATTCAATTAAAATGCTAGATTCTTAAGCCTCGATTTTTTTCCTTACGCCGTATTTAATTTTCCTCTATTTCGGTTCATGGCTGCGTTTAGTCGAAACTGAAGATAGTTAATTCGAATTTTTAACCTTTTCAGATCAGCATGCAATGTGCAGCGTCCGGTGACCGACCTCCACAGTTCGTGTGGGAAAGAGACGGCATTATTGTGTCGAGTAATACTGATCCAAGGTAATTTAGACCCATCTATACCGACCGTCTACTGCTACGTAAGATGTGCACCATAGAGATATAATTATAGTATAGAGTTCGCGGAACAAACTATGAACAGTAGACACGGGTTTGAACAACACGACGTTCCTCACCACACTCACTCACTTGTCAGTTCGAGATTCATTCATTTGTATGTTACAGTGAAGCGGTACTAAATGTTATTTTGAGGTCTTCGGACATTCAATCATTTTGTATAGGAAATTTGAAGTGCCTCTTGTATGTCCTACCCAACACTAATCTATAGCTCACTTGTCTACAAATAAGCGATTTGCGTAATACGCGCACTCTATGTAATATTTTATCTCTATGATGTGCACGGAGAGGTTTTCCAAGATAGCTGCGAGATTCATTTGTTTGCCAGTCACGCATTCGTCCGTAGCGTGGCCCGGGCCATGCCTACATTTTCGTACAAAGCAAAGCGAAGTACACGTGTATAGCTTAGCCGCGGGCTTTTGTTGAGATGCGCCTTCGTTGTCAAGCCTCCACTTAGATGAATAAATTGAAATTTGGTGATGTCATGTCAGGAAACATCAAAAATTGTTGATACAGAAAAAGTTATTTAAGAAATTCCATCCAGATTCCCTAAAATTCGGAATATCAAATATCATCAAATCTTAAACTGGGTGCAAAATATTGACGTCATATGGAAGGAACATTTCGTTATCAGCGTAATGGCTTAGTGATTGCTTCTTTACGATAGGTGTTTGCTTAAAATATGGTACAAATCTTCCTTCGAGAATCGATGTCAGTAATGTAAGTTGCGAGAGGTCTGTGTCCAGCATGTGATGACTATAGTGTGCTGAAGATGAGCTAATTTTAGTTACATCAACTCAGTCACTATTGACTTTCAGATACGCCCTAGGCCAGCTGATGACATCAGACAACTCAGTGGCCTCACAGCTGAACATCACTCGAGTGAGGGTCGAAGATGGAGGCCTTTACACCTGCACAGCCAGGGAAGGTGACCATGTGGCCTCACATGAGAACAGGCTGGATGTTTATGGTAAGTGGACCTATCATAACGCAACTTAGTAGATATCCATCCTGATTTTTTCTTAAACCTTTACTATTTGATCACCCAAAACTCCCAGCCAGCGCCATTAACATAAAGATACGCTCACATAAGTGACATAGGCCACTGAATTGCTTAAAACCTATTTGGCTTTTGGTTAATTATGACGTCTCGCCAGGACCAATCAATTTACTGTAATACCAAGATAGTTTAGAATTTGCAAGGAATTGCGCAACTTTTGCCAAAAGTTGCGCAATTCGCCTCCTTAATTGCGAATAACATTGGGATTGCGTTAATATTGACAAGTGAACTTGTAGTCATACGAAGTTACTATATTTCTGTGATAAATACTTTGTCTTATTTCTATTTTCAGGACCACCATACATCAGATCTCTCCCACCAGTGAAAGTGCAAAGTGGGGAGTCGGTTAACTTGAGGTGTCCGTTTTATGGATATCCGATAAGGTAACTTCGTATTTATGCTTAGAAGTAGTGAAGTGCCTATAAAATAATACTCTTCGCAACGCCATAGAACTTGATTGAATACTATTCCAGGATATTAAATTTTGTTGAATAATAATACTCCAGTTTTTCAATGACTTTTACTCCAATTTTGCTAGTACTGAGGCGTAGTCTTCAAAGCTAAGCATAAAACATTCTTATAATTTTAACCGTTAACTGGAAAAATTGTGGAGATCATTTTCAGGGACAACATATTTATTTCTTTAGATGTTTTTTTTAAATAAACTACCTTGTTAAGTGTCGAGAGCAGAATTCATCTGTCCCTAAGAAAATCCTATACCAAATTCTTTTCATATTTCAGCAAAATCGACTGGGAATTCAAAGGCAAGTTACTAACATCGAACGCGATCTTCCAATCCCGCTACAAGAGGTCGCACCTAAAACGTAAAACTAGACGAAACGCACCAAGCGTCAACATGAATGGAATCCTTTCCATACCTGAAATATCTAAAGAATCCAATGGTGCAGTATACACATGCATAGTGTCCAGTCCTTCAGGAGAAATGGCTAGAAGAGCCTTCGAGATTCAGGTTATAGAAGCTCCAGTATTAGATGATCTTTTGTTGGGAACGAATCTGCAAGAAGGTCAGATTGTGAATATCTATTGTAATTTAAGGACTGGGGATCTGCCGATACATTTTGAGTGGTTGAAAGATGGGAAGAGAATTCCTAGTGGGTTGAAGGTGAGATGTTTTTGTCATTCAATTTTCATTACCTGTGAATCGTCTTTTAGACTAGAAAATGAGCTAAACCCCGGATTTGGTCATTGAGGTTTTTCTCAGGTCCTAAACACAAGTGTGTAGCGCTGCTTCTGATTCATTTTATGCTATAGGTCTTTATGTGCTCTGTTGTCTTACTTAAGTCCTCACATATAACGGAATAAAAAAACCGGCCAAGTGCTAGTCGGACTCGCGCACGAAGGGTTCCGTATCATTATCTACAAAAACGGCAAAAAAGAACACGTTTGTTGTATGGGAGCCCCCTTAAACATTTATTTTATTCTGTTTTTTAGTATTTGTTGTTATAGCGGCTACACAACACAAAAAAACAAACAAACAACAACAAACGACACCAAAACAATTCCTATTATTCAAAAGCTACTACACTATTGATGAATACTTTAGCGACAAATTTCAAAAACAATAAAAATCATTGTTACCTAATATCTACATTTTACTATGAATATAAAAAGGCGCCTTCATCCTCTCTCCTGTTAAAAATTAACTTTTGCTGTGCCCGACAGGATCCATAATTGATTCGATGTCTTAACATACCAACTATTATGTACACATTATGGATTGCAATAAAGTATTGAGTATTGAGTATTGAGAAATATATCATCTGTGAAAATTTCAACTGTCTAACTGTCACGGTTCATGAGATACAGCCTGGTGACAGACGGACAGACAGCGGAGTCTTAGCAATAGGGTCCCGTTTTATCCTTTGGGTGCAGAACCCTAAAAATGAACCCCCAAAAAGGTCTAAAATTCAACAATTTAATACATAGTTTATTATATTATTATTACAGATGGTCGAAAGAAACGCGGAGCTGTTCAGTGCCCTAGTTATAAAGAAAGTGTCGTTAGAACATTGTGGTACTTACACATGCGTCGCTTCCAACCACGTGGCGAAAGTCAACAGATCTACTGAGCTGTATATAAAAGGTAACTACCAACATTTGCAACCAATATTCAACTGTACAAACGTGGAAATAAGGTTTAAAGTACAAAGAATGCGATTGGTCAGTAAAAAGATCGACGAACTACTTGAAGTAAAGTCATTGTTGATATGCTGCCAACATTAATTAAGTATAGACAAAGAATACGGATGTTAAGAGGGTAAAAAGAAACATATTTAGTCCATCAGTTAGTAATAAAAAATATTAATACAATATGTTTTAATAATCTAAAGGTCAAAAAAAAATTGGGCAGTCTTTGGAGTCTGCCAATGAAAGTGAAAACTAATAATGCGTAACCTCAACGTAATTCAAACGGTAGATGGTAGATGGCGCTAAAAGCAATTCTTCAAGCGTGACGATGACGTGAGTTCCATGATATTTGTTCATCCAAAAAGTGCTCAATGCGCCTAAAGAACTTTACACTTCAAAAAAATGTTTAGTCAACATCCTTATTGTTTCTTTGCCTTTAAAGTGTATCCACTCACGTGGTTGTTATACTTACCAGCATCTAAACTTTCCACACTGAAACACTGTAACATTACTGGCCGGCTTATCAACATAGTGGTTGTACTAACCCAAACAGACCTCTCCTACTGCTAACCTCAGTCTATCTGTTAAAGGTCTAAAAAAGTACTTCAAGATTCGAAGACCAGTTTGCGTATCACTGCAGTAAGTCACGTTGACCTCTCCCTGAACTGACTCACAAACAGAAATCCTACACAATGCGAGATCAGCATTTAGGGGTATGTGGAACAGGGTGTAAAGTTCACTCATCCACCATAGAAAAGAGAGGATCCTCCGACCAGACGGGAGTTGTGTCTGGCGGGCAACTGCCCAACGATTGATGTCGATCAAAGATTGCGCGATGCAGGATTTATGTGACGTCAGGATTTTTGTGTGACGTCAGGTCTTTTGATGCGAAGTTCGCATGTGGCGATGTATATACCGCCACAAGCATAAACTGGAAATGTATAGCTTGATGTGTAGTCGTGTATACATCCTAACTTTATTATTATAATAATATAAATGCGAAAGTGAGTTTGCTTGTTTGTTTATTACGCCTTCACGCTAAAACGGCCAAACGGGTCTGTATGAAATTTGACACATGGGTAGACCATGATCTGGAATAGGACATAGGATAATTTTTATCCCGATATTCCCACGGGATCGCGACCTATCGCCTGGCCACGGGGCATTCCGCTGCTGCGAATTTTCGCGCGGTGCGAACGGCGAAGCGTCTTCCGATTAAAACAAATGAATAAAAATGTACGCCATTCGCGCTGTCTGTCCCGTGGCCAGACGGTATAGTTATGCATATTTGGTATTGGTTAAGTCTTACTACCAACGTCAGGCACTAGTTGTCTGGCATTTTTGCTGAACTGGGCCTATTTGGCGGAGCCGCGATGCACACTTCTTTCTTAATTTCTTAGGTACCTACACTTTTAAATTGTTTCGTTTTAATTTTCTTTTTTTTTTACTTGTAGTTTACTTGTACATTGTGTTGTGTGCCCTGTCTGTGCTAAATAAATGTTTTTTCTTTCTTTCTTTCTTTTTACTATGTTATTTTTATGCACCTTCTAGCATGTGGCTGTTGTACTTTCTTCCAAAGCCTGTCTCGTCTTTAACAGAGGACTTCGAAACAATTTCAGATATTACTTAAATTCTAAACATGATGTCTTATTTCATTGCAGTCGCACCAAAATGGTTGGAAGAACCAAACAACTCCTCGCTCCTCCTTGGCAGAAGAGGTACAGTGTCTTGCAGTGCAAGCGGCTACCCGCAGCCGCAAGTGCACTGGATGAAGAAAGATGGTATGGCGTAACACGATGTTGTCGTTTGTAACTTTGTCTCTAATTGTATAATTATACAAGTGTGTGCCTTAATCGAACTTTATAACCTTACTAGCTGATGCCCGCGACTTCGCCCGCGTGAATGTCGGTTGATTATATACTAAAACCTTACTCGAGAGCCACTCTATCCATTGGTGAAAACAGCATGAAAATCGGTGCAGTAGTTTTTGAGTCTATCGCGTACAGGACGACAGACAGACGCGGCGGAGGACTTTGTTTTATAATTTAGGGGTATGAGGAACAGGGTGTAAAGTTCACTCATTACTCCATAGAAAAGGGAGGATCCTCTGACCAGACGGGTGTTGTGTCTGGCGGGCAACTGCCCAACGATTGATGTCGGGTTCTTGTATATATGTCCATTGTACGGTACATTTTAATTGCGCGATGCAGGATTTATGTGACGTCAGGGTTTTTGTGTGACGTCAAGTCTTTGATGTTCGCATGTGGCGATGTAGATACCGCCACAATAATATGTAAGGATTCGGTTTTGTGTGTATTATGTCGGTACTGATAAAGTCTTCATCGATTTTCTGTATAGCCTGGCTACCCATGTTTAAGAGATGCACAAAGCATATTTGCAAGTCGTTAATTAAATCATTTCCTCGTTAGTACAAAACGTTATTGGAGCATGACTAACACCAAGACTATCTTTAGATAATTGAAGTAAAATAACTGTGAAATTATAGTCTTGGTTTAAGTCTTGCTTCAGTTCTTTGACAGTTATTTAACCTCTGATTTTGAATCATTTATTTATTTATTTTATTATTTATGTGCACACAGTAAAATACATAGAGATACGACTTAATTATAATGAGTACAAAGATACCTACTGAGAGAATAAAGATCATAGTGAATCTTTATTCTCGTTGCTAAAAGGTTTCTGACAGAGGTAAAATAACTATGAATGGACTGTAATGACTTTTTGTTATTGAATGTGACATAAGCTTTTACGTTACGACGACGTTGAACTTACAATAAGCAATTCATTTGTTTTCCTTTTTTAGTCAAGTGTTAAAATTAAAATAATTATGATCAGAAGCGACTATTACATTATTTATTTATAGGAGAACCAACAGATGGATAACAATTATATTTATAAGAAAAATAGAGTCAATAACAGGTTCTCACGGATAGAAATTGAAAAAGTAGTAGAAATCTTAGGATCACTAACAAGCACGACAGAATATAATATAATATACCTATACGTATATATGTAAGGTACAATAAGCACTATACAGTTATAAAAAAGTCAGCGTTCAGCCGAATGCGTGCAGAATGATATAAGTTTCCTAAATCTGTTCCAGCTCTCCTCGGCACATGGCAACCAGTCCTAGAGCTGGCTGGTGGTGGGATCCTGAGCCTACCAAACGGCACCCTCATCATTGAAGAAGTGTCTCTCACAGATGAGGGGTTGTACTCCTGCAATGTAGAAAATGGAGTGGGACAACCTTTGAGCAAGACTGTGTGGATGAGTGTTAACAGTAAGTTGATATAAAACCCTCCAAGCGCGAGTCGGACTTGCGTACGAAGGGTTACGTACCATTATCTACAAAAACGGCAAAAAAATCACGTTTGTTGTATGGAAGCCCCGTAAATATTTATTTTATTTTGTTTTTTAGTATTAGTTGTTACAGTGGCAACAGAATTACATCATCTATAAAAATTTCAACTGTCTAACTATCACGGTTCATGAGATACAGCCTGGTGACAGGCGGACAAACAGCGGAGTCTTAGTAATAGGGTCCCGTTTTACCCTTTGGGTACTGAACCCTTAAAATAAACCCCATAAAGCCTAAAATTCAACAATTTAACACAATTACCTATAAGTAAACATCGTTTAATTCCTTCTTCTTTTAAGTAAATAACTGTTTGTCTCTGCATCAAGCAAAGGTTGACTGGTAGAAAATGCTTATGGCATTAACTCCGCCTCTGTATATCTGTCTGCTTGAAGTATTCAATAAATAAATACAAGCTGGCCTCGTGTTCTACTAAAACTCTGTAGGTACTACGCTAGGCCAGCTCAAGATCAAAGTGTTACCACTGGCGTACGGCCAACTGTACGAGATCTAGAAACAAGCGAACGGCTATAAGTTATACGCGGTTTTTATTCTGTGCTGTTGCAAGAAATCGAGGTCTAAATCATTGGTATTTTGTGAACCCTCATCATTCTCCTAGTCTTATTCCATTTAATTGGGATCTGCGCAACATGTCTTTTCTTCCAAACTTCTCTATTAGTTATCTCAGTAGTCACCCCCTTTCTAATCATATCACCTTTCACACAGTCCATCCATCGTTTCTTTGGGTTTACGGTACTCTTACAGCCATCCACATTCATACTCAAAACTTTTGTGAACCCTATTAAATTATAATGTAAGTACTGCAGCTCTTATATCATTTGCTTTTCATTTCAGAGCCTGTCCACTTCGAAGCCTCTTCGACTAACGTCACGTCGAGACTGGGTCATCCAGTCACATTAGAGTGTCGACCACTAGGCGATGAACCTATCAGAGTCATTTGGACACATGATGGAAATGCATTGGATTTTATCAGCCAAAGGTTTGTTTATTTTTTTATAGATGAATCCCTGGTGCTGTATGCACAATGTCCTTCAGGACCACTATTCCAATTTAAAACTTGAGAAATTATGACACCAGTATGGTACAAAGATTTTTAAAGCCTCATCCAGCCTCTGTCTGTCAAGACTCACGTAAGCTTTTGGATTGGTTGACCAATGGCAACCATCAATCATACAAAAATAACATGTTTGTTACCAGATTTATGTCAGAGACTTTAGCTTCACATTAATATCGGATGGAACTGTCCTTAACGATGTTCTATCTGTTATTGCTACGAGTATATCTGATTCCAGAACAAAGATATCAGAATCGAAGACAGCCCTTGGTGTGGTGAGCGCCATCAGCCTGCAGTACTCAGAGACAGGTGACGCGGGACTGTATCAGTGCAGAGCCACCAACCCTTATGGAACTGCTAGCTTTAGTGTGCATCTTACTATACTGGGTGAGCATTCCATTGTTTTGGTTGTTACTCCCAAAATATAATTATCTATTCAACAAATAGAAGGCAAGATCAAGACTTCTTATGTTGAACTTTTCAATAAGTTTATGTTGATAACCTTATTTAGAACTCACTGACTTAACGATTTAAGGAGGATTTTGAGGAGCTCGTGGCTAAGTAATAACAGCCGCACGGGTCGATCCATCCGGTTAACCTACGCTTGCCGGGGTTGGTCGGCGGATGGGTGACCATCTTTACATGCCGAGACTCCTCCGTACTTCGGAAAGCATGTTAAGCCGTTGGTCCCGGCGGTCATTCGCGGATTTTGACAGTCGTTACGGGTCGTCAGAAGCCCAAAGTCTGACAACCAGTCTTATCTAGGGGTATCATATTACCCAGTTACTGGGTTGTGGGGGTCAGATAGGCAGTCGCTCCATGTAAAATACTGGTATCCAGCTGCATCTAGTTAGACTGGAAGCCGACCCCAACATAGTTGGGAAAAGGCTAGGCAGATTGATTGACTTAACGATTTAAAAACTCTTGTCTACTTCAATGTCGTTTACTGTCTCCCAGAGCCCCCCACCCCGCCCTCAGACGTCCGCATCTCGTCAGTCCGCTCCCGCACCTCCACAGTGTCGTGGCGCGACACTCTCAGAGCACACGCACGATACTACACGCTACAGTATAGTACTATGCACTACAGTGATGCTGTGTGGGAACATGCTACTACCATGAATGTTACCAGGTACGGAATTTATAAAATAGGCGGCCTCATTTCTACTGCATCCGGGCGCATCCGCATGATGGATTCTTTAGTTTAGGTTAGTCAAAATTACTTTGAACCATAGTAGTTTTGAAGAACCTAAGCCAAGGAATCCAGACCTTCAATTCATCCAAAGGTTTAGGTTATTTTCATCTATATTTTAAGCTATATTATAATAACCCTAAAAAAAAAAACCGGCTTAAAAAAAAACACTTCACTTTTTAAGTGTTTTTTTTTTGGGAAGTTGGTTGTTTATTTTTTGTAACAAGTTTTTATTTTTCAGTTTTTTGTTGTGGTACTTACCCCACACAAATTCTAATACCACTACCTACTATGTAAATAACAGTGATTGTGTCAAATAAGATGTCGTCTATAAAGACTAAGTGCGAAAAACACGTAATTATTAAACCTAACTCAAAAACTTCTCAAGCAATGTTAATAAAATTTATATGGGACCACACGGAAAGCACCAGCTTTCAAATAAAAAAAGAATCATCAAAATCGGTTCACCCAGTCGAAAGTACTGAGGTAACAAACATTTAAAAAAAAAACAGCTTTATTTCTTGTAATTTTGTACCATATTCCTGTCTCATAACTTTCATTATTTTTGCAACAGTGATGTGTCAATTCCCTTCACCAACTTTGGTTTATTAAAATTTCTTTCACCAGCTTCATAATTATATTTTGTTCTTTGCTTATTGACCCAGGTACCAGTCTGTGATCTTCTATATTCCGTATATCCACATGAATACTGAACATCTTCCCTTTTCTTCCTTCACTATTTCAGTTGTTCACCCCCGTTTTTATTTTGGATCTGCCTACTGCACTATTGAGTTTTGACCCTACACTAGATAATGTTTCTTTTTCCTCGTTCAATTTAATTTCTCTAATTTTAGAAAAGAGCAGGAACTCCGTCAAACCGTAGAGCTACAGAAGCTCAGACCGGCCACGACGTATGCCGTGCGCGTCGCTACGGGCAACCAAGTCGGTGTGTCCATGTATACAGCGCCCGTGCATTTTACTACAAATGAAGAAGGTAATGGGGTTTTACATTAAGGCTGTACCCTACCTCAGATTTTATCTCGCTCGCACCTTACTACTCGCGACCTGAGTGAGAGTGAGACGGAGTGGGGCGCTAGCGGGTCTCAAGCCTCGAAAAGTGTAGGTAATTGCTTTTTACGGTGAAAGCAATGGTAATTTAAAAAAAAAACATAGGACCTGCTTTATAGACAGTTCAGTTATTGTGCAAAGTTTCATGATCTAATTTGAAGTATTTTATGAATACCAGCGGTTTGTAATTATTTTTAGAGGTAACTTTGGAATTTTTTCTATCGAGAAAATTATATGTAATCGTGTTTTCGCTAAACATAGAACCTAGCATGAATCCTCAACTTTAACATATATTTATTTCAAAATTCATGATTTAGTATTTTCGGCATAACAGAGGATCATGCTAAGCAATTTGAGGTAGGGTGCGCCCTTAACAAACAGAAATAATTTTGGACTTGGCCGGGCAGTCAAAAGATCGCAAATCGTTTGATAAGAACCAATTTGCTTCATTGATACCTTTTGGATATTACTACGTACTACTAATCATGTATTTTGGGTTACATGCAGTATTAATTTAATTTTTTTTATTTATATTTGTCATAGATAAATCTGTCTCACTTAAAACCCCTTCTCTACAGTGTTTATTTACTACGTGTTGGAGATTTCAGACTTTAAGGCTGCCTGCGCATGACCATTCTAGCCCGATCTTCTCCATTTTAATGGACAAGTAACCTACGTCAGCAACCCAAGGTTACCTTATACAGAAACATTGATACATTCTTGGTTTACGATTCCATTACCCTCTAATGGCAATCAAAACCTGCAGAACCTTTCAGAATCCTTTACACGTTTTTTTTAATCATTCCAGCGCCATCATCTGCTCCAGTGAACGTGCAAGTGGAGCAGACAGACAGTCCCGGCGAGCTGCACGTGTCGTGGTCGGCGCCGCTGCAGGAGACACACAACGGACTCATCGTGGGGTACCGAGTGCGGGCTGTGGCGCAGAGTGTGGGGACTGGTGGGTACATTGAAGGAATTTAAAGATGGATGAACAAGATGATTGTGTTAGTTTTTGTGCAGTGTATGTGCGCATTCTAGATGATGCATGCGGTAAATTGATAAGTAATCTGATTTTACATCGGCAGTAATCTCAAAAGGAAAGAAAAATCCGAAACAAATAAAACTCAGCTAATAGTGAGATTAGATAGCTCGAATATCATAGCAGTTATCTACAAATCAGCAAATTGAAAAGTCTTTTGGGGTTATAATATATATATTGTTGAAATTTGCTCATTAAGCCCTTTCATTTGATACCCAACATAGTACGATTAAACAATATTTTTTTTTAGTTCCTGACTTTTTGACCTCTAGATGGCGCCATTTTTAATGTGTCGTCACATAGCCTATAACCTGCGAACGATCAAGACGCTTCCAACGATACCTCATTTGTCAAATTGTGATGAGTGGTTTAGAAGATAGGAGGGGAACAGATGAACATACATACATAGATACATACACACATACCGGTCAAAATCATAAGCCTCCTTTTTTCTTCGCCGTAGTCGGGTAAACATTATCATATTTCTGATGTATTTCCGCTTTGTTAATATTCACTCGATCAGTAGTTTTTGCGCGTAGTGAAGCCTCAGGCATTGATATCAACTGAAAATGTTGCATAACTCAAGTGTTTCTTAATAAAGGTCATAGCAATAGATTTTACAATACTCCTTGATTTGAAACTTACGAGTACTGTTCGGATTCATTGAAGTTTATTTGCTTCTGCCATTCAGTTTCAGATGAAGCCGACACGCGATCGATCAAAGTGTCGCAACTGTCGGGAAAGCAAGACACTTTGCTGAGTGGCTTGATGAAGAACACAAGGTGTGCTATAGAGGATAATCTTCATCTAGACTGGCTATATATTGTGAAATTTTGTTAAAAATTCTATGTAACTTGAGCTAATATTTCTAGGTATGCAGTGTCAATATCAGCCTTCACTAATGCGGGTGCGGGTCCATTCTCACTGCCAGTGTTCCAAGATACAAGAGAAGGAGGTAAGCATTTTACTAAAACCAATTTTCCCATGAATGCGGTGTTTATTTTATTTATTTATTTATTTATTTATTTAATGTTAATTAAAACGGTAACACCAATTACATTCATTAACATAGGTAAAAAAAAAAAAAAAAAAACATATAAATTCTAGAACTAACATATAATAGAGGACAACCTAGCATACTTACTCTCACATAACATCAGACATACACGCATAATTCTGCTCCATTCATCAGCAAACAGATCACATTCAGGGTAGGTGGTCAGGAGGGCGTTAAGCATCCTTAAGGTACGACACACAGGGGACTCAGCTCTGGCGACAGTTTTAGATGACGGCGGCGCAAACAGATTGCGCCGACGGCTTTGGCGATGTCCGATGTAGTTATCGGGAACAAATAGCCGACAGAAAAGATCGTGGAGTTCGGGACTGTCGATGCGGCCTCTAAGAGTTTTGCAGGCTACTGTGAGCTGTAGAAAGCCTCGTCTAACCTCCAACGAGTTGAAGCCCAAAACTCCTAGAAGGTAATTAGTAGGGTACATGAAAGGAAAGAAGTGAAACGTCTTTTTATACAGAAATCTCAGGAAGGTTTTCTGTACCTTTTCCAGCGTTAATGTTTGAGTCGCTGTGTAGAGATGCCAGATACAGGCTCCAGCTTCAAGTTTACTGCGAACCAAGGTGTTGTAGAGCAGTTTAATCACATTTGGGTTGTGAAAATCACGAGCATTTCTCAAAACAAAACCATCTCAAAAAAGGTGTTAGTGTGGGCGCTTGCGAACCGGGCCCGTTCTGTTTAAGTACATAATTAAGTACTAACATAGGTTAAGCTACTTTGTACACTATAGACCATTGTAGTCTGTGTAAATAAAGATTAATAATAATAATAATGCACACTGGCTGTTTTAGTACCTCACTTCTCCCCCCACCTCTCGTTACCGATCAATAAATCCGATCAGTAATTAAATTGGACCCGAAAATAAAATTTGCGGTTAAATATTTCTTCTTCATTATTTGGTAGCATTATTTTTGCTAACACCACTAGCTTCAACCCTTATATAGAATAGAATACTCTTTATTATGTACAAGATAAAAATTACAGACATCAATTTACAAAATTTTACATAAGGTGACACAATGGGCGGTCTTATCGCTAAAAGCGATCTTTTACAGACAAACTTTGGATGGATTAAAGTGAGAAGGAGAGACAATACTGCAGGTAGTCAGTGGTGTACCATTTACATATACAATAAATACTTACATACATAAAGCATATACTTATTTATATAAATATACAACGTGCCGCTACAATGGCGACATTAATTTAACACACGGGTAGGGTTAGAGGCCAGTAAACATAAAAATTATAATAAAATAAAATAATTCGTAAATTGAATAATTTAAATTTTCAAACAAAATAAATAATAAACACATAACGAAAATTGAGATCACTCTGTGTAAAAGATTCATTCATGAAGCTACCTACCGGCTGGCTTACGTTCTATCGGTAAGTTCCTTTGTCGGCATAATTTCTAAGAAATTGCGCGGCTTTCCTTTTATTCGCCTACATATGATCCATGACCCCGGCAAATGACCTCTCCGCTACAGTTCTTTAAGTAAAGGTTGCTCCAGGATGGTAATTTCGAAAATTGTAAATAAATCAATAAATAACAACGTTTAATGAAATTCAAATATTTTCATAAAACGATTACGCCAAACGTGTGTTAAATTAATGTCGCCATTGTATCGGCACGTCATATACATAATATATACATAGTTAGATATATATATATAATAGTAAACATGAAACAAGAGCAAGGAACTTATATTCTCCAGAACGTTATATACCTATAATCAAACCATTTTTGTCTCCAGCTCCAGAGCATGCCCCATCATCAGTAGAATGCACAGCAGTATCCTCTACATCTCTTCGTATCGGCTGGCAGCCCATCGCTCTGCCGGGACAGGGCAGCTCGCTTGTAGGATACACTGTGCTGTTTGCTACTGATGGTAAGTGGTCTTAATATTTGATAAAAATAACTATCTCATTGGTCTAAACAGCGGTCGCAAACGCTATTTGGTCAAATTGTGAAATACCAATTTTTTTTTTTTGTATGGAAAATCATCAAATTATTTCTCTTCTTCTCTGGGTGGAGCGGGAGGGCGTGTCAGAGTTTTACTGACTAAAACCCACCCGTGTTCCTTCAGTTGCCTGTTGCCAAGGTCCCGGTATCCCTTTCGGACTTTCCCGCAACCCTGGCAGTAAATTGTGAAATACCCGCGGGATGAAAAAACAACAATACTTAAAAAGATTGTGATGTTTGTTACTTACTTATAGTGTTTGAGTTTGGGATATTTTCGGTTACGACCGCAAATATAACTTTGTTTTTCATAGTTTTATCGAGAAATATTATGAAATACAAAGTTATTTTTGCGGTCGCTAAAATCAATACTGAGCATGCGTTTTTTTTAAATTGAAATCTCTATGAATAGGTTTCAATCGAAATGCTAGTTTGTTTCGACATTCTTTGCAAGGAAAGGATTACTTTTTTTATAACAAGTACAGAATAGATCGTGTGGTTCTTTCCTCAAAAGACCATTTCAGATATTATCTACATGGTCCTCATATGGCCTGACCAAGATTATGTTTGGATCTTAAAAGAGACTGCGGCCTCTGAGTTTGTCTCGGCCTTTCTTCTCAGAGTAGTCAGATAGGAAACGCCGACCTCATCTAGCTTATTTTATTTTTAATATGACTTGTAAAAGTGATTCCGATATCCTATTTACAGAATAAACAATTTTTAACATATACACATCAGATATAATATGTAAACACAAGGTTTTGGGTCGAAGATATAGTTCTTTAACATTCTCACAGCTGCGGAGCACTTGACGGATGACAAGCAACATGTCATGCTCGCTGAAGCGTGTGTGAGCATGCGTGTTGAAGCTTCTAGAATTATCTAGAAGCTGGATTGTGGCGGGAGCGGTTTGAAATACCTGCCTGTTACAAATTTCATTTCATTTCATTTCATAGAATAGAATAGTTCTTTATTTGCACAGAAAGT
Organism: Lithophane leautieri; assembly: GCA_949152455.1. Classification (NCBI taxonomy): domain Eukaryota; kingdom Metazoa; phylum Arthropoda; class Insecta; order Lepidoptera; family Noctuidae; genus Lithophane; species Lithophane leautieri. The sequence goes on along the minus strand of OX424482.1, from coordinate 3,164,674 downwards.
AGGTACAATACTATTTATCAATTAATTTATTTGTCATTGGTCCATTTTTAATTATTTTTACCTTTTGTGGTACAGTAGTCTTATTCTAGGTGCATCGTCTTCACATATAATATGTAATTGATGTATACAAAATATTTTTAAAAGAGTAACGGTGGAGTTTCTTGCCCGTTCTTCTCCATACAAAAACTACCTTTTGGAAGGGGCAACTAGAATCAGAAGGCCAATTCTCTTACTTAAAAAACGTTCAAATTCAAGTCGCAATGCCACAAAAGTTCCGAAATGTCACAAAAGGTATTCTGCTTAACCAAAAAACTAAGTCAAAGGTGACGTCTGGTGCGATGATATTGCGAATAGAATGAAAATAAGAAATGTACTGAAACGGTATTCTGCTAAATTTTCGAGTTGCGAAAGAAAATAAAATTGGTATTCCCGTACCTAAGTAAACGTCAAAACTGACGTAAGCATGAGATTATTTGTTGACTGAACAGTCACGAAAAATTTTAGCTTCTGCAGTTTCATATTTCTCATTTTATTTCGATTTTGTCCTTGAAATCATCTTGAAATCCAATATTCATGAAATAAAAACTTATTCAGGAACAGTGTTGTAAATAATTTTGTGTTTGTGTGGTGAAATAATACAAAACGAATGCGTTCCGCCTGTGGGAGATATTTTCATTCCTCGCACAACGTGCAGACGCCGAATCGACGGCAGAACAACGTAGAGAGCACAGCAGTAGCTGTTCTCATCATCGCCGGCCGCGGGGACTTACATCAGACGCATTTTCCATAAGCGACCGTGCGTTTTTAAACACTTAAAGTCTTACGAACTGAAGCCGCATTTCCCACAGGATAAGTGATTGATATGCAACAAGGCAGCTATATTCTAAGCATCTTCGTCATCACCGCATCTACTTTTTCTCGGTTTTGATAAACCCTGCGTTTTCCACGAGTAGCTAGTAGCTCCTTCGACACTTTCGTTTTGGGTCGAAACTCTATTTCTTCAGGTTCACAGCTGTGTAGAAAGTCACACTGGCCCTGAACCACCCACGTGTATTCAAAAGACATGTCTTGTGCAATTCCCTGTGACAAGAAAGTTCCGAGAATAGGTTGGAAGTGTAACCGTTATTTTAAATTCTATGCGAAATGAATAAGTAATAGAATTTGTTTGTCTATTCACTATTTATTATACCTAATATGTCTCCTTTTTGATTCCTTACATTTAGATGAGGTACGAAGTCCCGACCTATTTGCGGTCATGGCGGCCAATTTCAACGGAGACAGCCAAGTATACAGGAGATACGAGAACGAGGCAAGTGTGTGCGCACACACATGTGCACACCCTCTTCTCTCACTCTCATAGTCCGATGGGGCGGCAATACGACGTAACCGGGAAGAGATTAGTAGCAACGGTTGTACGTGCTTTCCTAGGCACGGGGTTGTCACACTATTACATTACTATTTGGAGGAATCACGCGGACGACACATGGCGGGAAAAATGAGGAGGACGGTCGTTCTGCCGGAATTGTTCTACTTAGTATAAGAGCGAAAAGCACGGTCCACGTCTGATAAAAAACCGTTTAAAAGCGCAATACATAGTTCTACTTATGTTGTTTTGCGTATTTTTTTAAATGATTGTGTAAATATTTAGTTGACTATTTAATAATAAATATTATTATGCACTTCAGTAGGTAGTAATTTTATTTTTCTTCAGTCACTCCACTTCTGTGAAGCACAGGGTCCGTCAATGTGGCGACAATTGAGAGAGTCTGACAGATGTTCAACACAGTGGACGTCTTTCGGCTAAAATGATGATGATGACTCCACTTCTATAGGGCTGACCTAATATTCGCTAAGCACTTCACCGGCAACTGCATCACGGCACGTTTGCTCTCTTACTATGCTCGTGAGAGATGGTCACAGTTCCAAACATCCTTACTTAATATTATAAATGCCAAAGTAACTCTGTCTATCTGTCTGTCGCGCTTTCACGCCAAAACTACAGAACCGATTTAAATTAAATTTGGTAAACAGATAGTCTAGAGCCTGAGAAAGGACATAGGCTACTTTTTGTCGACATACCACGCGGGCGAAGCCGCGGGCGGAAGCTAGTAAATACATATTTCTAACAGACATGTATAAAAATCCACACGTGAGACCAGACAACGGAGACATGTATCACATATGTATGTATGGATTTTTATAAATGTGTTACATTCATTCATTTGCCTCTTTGTCAGAATGTATACCCAAGCTTCTGAATAAATACTACTTGATAGATTAGGTATGTACGATTCTTGCAAAAATAATCTTTAAAGGTCTGACCAACACAGGTTAAGTCATCATCATCATCATTTCTGGCAGCCTTGTTCCGCCCACTTCTGAGTAGGTTTATGCTACACATTATCACGCTATTTACTATGGGGAAGAGGAAGAGAAATATTGTTTTTTGCTCCTGTTCTTCGATAGTTTACTGCAGGATTGTAACAAAATAGGTAATCAATTCATAGGCGCGAGTCAACTCTCGCGTAAAACGCCTCATCTGGACAGGTTTTACAAGGAGCTATGTTGAAAAACATTAAGAACGCAAACAGCCTTATGGAATCTTCTTAGCAAGCGTTTGCCTCATAAGGTAATTGGCGTTTGATATGTTAGTACGAGAGGCCACGACCAAAACCATGTCGCATCGCTTTACGGCCAAAACCGTATAAAAATCATTAGTTTCTTGTAGTTGTTGTTGTTACCTACATTACATACAAATTTTGCGAGGCATATGTGGCCTGACAATTTTTCAACACGTTCAAAATCTTTCATTCGTTTTATTTATATTTCATTTTATTTGTAAATGTATAATTATGCCTTTTCTCTTATGAGTCTATGTTACTCGAATTAAATGATTTGAATTTGAATTTCAAAATGATTTCAACACACAAGATGCTCACACTCTCTCACAGCTTTCATCTGAAAAATGATTTATTCGCATCAACTGACCAATGTTCACTTGACAACAAGATTTTCAAATGGTTTACTATGGGAAATGGCTATTGAAAATGCGGTCAGCTAAGACGTGATTCGAAAAATTCTGAAAGGAGATCTTTTATTTTGGGCCGAAAACCCAAAGTTTTAGTTTTATATTTTAATAAAATGTCGGTAAGTAGGTAAGTAAAATAGACATAAAGAAAACAGCTGAAGGAATGGTCTTAGAGATTCAGTGCCATGGTAAAAAATGATTAGGAGGACTTCTCCGACCAGGGTACTTACCTCATTTTTTTCGCACTCGGCACATTGTGTTTTGGGCCCAACTTTGTATGAAACGTGAATGGTCCTTAGGATTTTGGATTCAGATCTATCGATTTTATAGGGTTTTGGTCAAAAAACGATAAGGCAAAAACTTTGGTCATGGGCTCTCATACTATGGAAGTGTCATGTGTGTCTTTTCAAAGTTAGCTTTTGTATAATATAATTATTATGTACTTGATATATTTTATTGTTAATTATTTAATTTAAGTATTTAAACTACTGAAAGTCCACCATTTCTTCAGTTTATGGGCCCAGCCCGCTTCCACTGCGCAAGTTACATAGTCCATTATGACATGTTGTTAAAAGAAAGACTATTTTAAACTTTTTTCATTGAACCGTACAGTCGGGGCGGTTCGACGTCTGCCTTGCATGACATTGGTTGTAAGTTCGATCCTCAACTATCGTTTTTTTTTTGTAATTCATTTTTGTACTATTTTGATACAATATTTCCAAATTACTTATTATAGTAAAATAACTGTATGCTTTTTAGGGTTCCATACCGAAAGGGTGTCAGTTATTGGTCCCGGCTATAACCAAAGGAACAGACCGATCGTTTTGTCTTGCGAAAATGAGCAAAAGTTCATAATAGAGAAATGAAAAAAGAGAATGAAAACTACACTTTTATTTATTTTGTTACAATTATAAGCAGTAACTAGTACCTTGTATAAATTATTTTTACAATGCAGCCTATAGGTGGGTTGGCACTTTCATCTGTAAAGTATTATAAAATCCGATGCAAAGCTTCATCTCCCTTCAGGATATCGAAAAATCTGCTATTAATGCTAACAACAAACCCTTGTGTTTGTTATAGCGGCGGTACGGAAGTTTTTTCTCATTTCGGCACTTCTATATTTGTATTATTTTCTCTGCAACTCTTCACTCAACGCACTAGAACGACTACAACAGCAGGTAGGTAGGTATATATTCTGGATGCTATGCTCGGTTTCTGTTCCGAAATACTATGATATTCCTCACTCAGACCAAATAAAAACCTTCCTCATGGATAATATAGATAAGTAGGTACTGAACAATTTTCTAATGGCTATGTAGGCACTATATTCGAAAAATCTCCTGCTTCCTGTGATAGTACTATAAAGAGTTACAGTAATTTCAGTCATAAACCAAGAATTTAATAAATAACAAAGATATTTAATTATAGTTTGACATTCAATATAATGACGCCTCTTCTTGACATAATTATCGCGCTTGCGCGTCGCGATTTCAATACGTTCCAAATTATCTTTCTATCCGAATATTTATTTTCATGATTTTGTATTATCAAAGATTTAATATAACAAACGGGAGTGAAAATCATAAAAGTATGTACTTATCTAAGCAAACTAATTTATACATTAAAAAAAACATAATTTAATGTTGCTAAAAATTTAAGTATCACTAATTATCACAATATCGTCTGCGTGCATTGAACCAACATGAAAATATGTTTATTTTCGTAAACGAAAACAAACCCGACCGCCGTGAGACTCGACTGCGAAGATATTGCGATCGGAATGTGAACAAACCGAATGTAAAGGTTTGCAGAATACCATTTTTTGATCTATTCATAATATCATCGCATTCCGGTCGCATGATTTTCAATTTGCACGTTAAGTAAGAGAATTGGCCCTCAGTTCTATTTCTTTGTTTTTTTGACGTTCGAAAGTGCCTATTTGAAATCAAATATTTGACTTTGACTTTGACTTTGAACAAGAGACAAACATTTGGATGCCTATCTTTCTGATCAGATGCATTCATCCTAGCCTAGCACAGTAAGTTACCACTTACTGGTTAGGTACGACTTTACTTGTTATTGATAAATTAATTTCTTTTCTCGTGGCTAAGTAATAACAGCCGCACGGGTCGATCCATCAGGTTAAGCTACGCTTGCCGGGGTTGGTCCGTGGATGGGTGACCATCTTTACATATCGAGACTCCTCTCTCGAGATCTCGGAAAGCACGTTAAGCCGTTGGTCCCGGCTGTCATTCGTTGATCTTTGGCAGTCGTTACGGACGTCAAAAGCCCGAAAGTCTGACAACCAGTCTTACCAAGGGGTATTGTATTATTACCCAGTTACTGGGTTGTGGAGGTCAGATAGGCAGTCGCTCCATGTAAAATACTGGTATTCAGCTGCATCCGGTTAGACTGGAAGCCGACCCCAATATAGTAGGGAAAAGGCTAGGCAGATTGATTTTTAATTTCTTTTCTGTACACCCTTGTGGTATGTTACAGAGACATTTTTTTTAATTTTGACCAGCTTTTCTATCTTCTAGAAGCGGCCTGGCAGAACCAGACGTCGTTACACTCGGAGCTTTACTTGCAAGGTCTTCTGAAGTACACCAACTACACAGTGAAGGTCGCTGGATTCTCCAACTTTGGAGTTGGACCTTATTCCTACCCGATTGTGTGTGCTACGTTGCAAGATGGTGAGTAAGCATGTTTATTCTTACAAATTATAAAACAAAATCCTCCGCCGCGTCTGTCTGTCGTCCTGTACGCGATAAACTCAAAAACTACATCACCGATTTTCATGCTGTTTTCACCAATGGATAGAGTGGTTCTTGAGTAAGGTTTTAGTATATAATAACCGACACCCACGTGTGTAAATTCGCGGGCATCAGCTAGTTTAAAAATATAACAAACTAGCTCCGCCCCGCGCTATCACCCGCGTAAGTCTCGATCCCGTGGGGATATCAGGTTAAAAATCATCCTATGTCCTTTTCCAGGTTATGGTCTACCTATGTGCCAAATTTCATCTAAATCCGTTCAGCCGTTTTAGCGGGAAAGCGTAACAAACAAACAAACAAACTCACTTTCGCATTTATAATATTAGTTAGGATTAAATTAAATAACCAGTGACTCACAGGGTATACGAGTACCTCTGTGAGTCACTGGTGTGTGGCATTGGCATTGACCGTGGCATTGAAAGATGTTTTTAAGTTCACCTTGAGGAAGATAACAATTCACAACCGGTTCTAGGCAGACATGATAAAGTCAAAGTAGATGGATTAAAAAAGTCGACAAAATAGAATATTATGGTGGCAATTGCTTATTTGACAAACTGTTCTGAGTGAGCGAAGTGTTTCAACAGGAGTCCTTTAATGCAGTGAAAAACTTAAGGTCACGTGGCAAAATTATTACGTATTAGCCTTTATTCTAATCACAGCCTTTTTAGGGTTCTGTAGGTACTCAAAGTGTAAAACGGGACCCTATTACTAAGACTCTGCTGTCCGTCCGTCTGTCTGTCAGTCTGACCGTCTGTCACCATGCAGTATCTCATGAACCGTGATAGTTAGACAATTGAAATTTTCACAGATGATGTATTTCTGTTGTCGCTATAACAACAAGTACTAAAAAACAGAATAAAATAAATATTTAAGGGGGCTCCCATAAAACAAACGTGATTTTCTTGCCGTTTTTATAGTTAATGGTGGCCAAGTGCGAATCGGACTCGCACTTGGCTGGTTGTTTACGTTTGTGTACCATAATCGCGGACAAGATAAATACTCAGTAAATACATTTTCTTAAGATATTTTTATGTTTAGCCTGTCTCCTAATTTCCATTATTTTCTTCCCCAGTGCCTGGTCCACCAGCAGACATTAAAGTCCTGGTATTATCATCATCATCACTCCTCGTCAGTTGGAAGAAACCTCTCCATCCTAACGGAGAACTGCTGCACTACACTGTCTATGTGAAACCTACGTCCAGGTCAGTTTGCATTGTTGTTTCCTAAAATATAATATAAATTTTTCTGTATTTTAACCTAAAACTACGTAAAACAGTCAGTTTTCTACCCACGGTCTGATACAAAAATTTAATAATACGAAAAATCACAAGGAAATCCCCAGCCAGTCTAAAGCAATATTGATGGAAGCAGCTCCCATATAGACACAACAAAGACTGTAAATAAGTCGGTGTCCTTGCTTTTTAATTTTCGTTTTTTGCCACCGAATTCCAAAATTAAAGTTATTTTTCACTTTGTTTGTGTTTGTTTTGTAAGTCGCTTGTTTCATTTTTGTAAAAAGTTTTTATTTTTCACTTTTTAGCTGTGGTGTGTTTGGGGTAGCCACTCAAAATCGATTACCACTACCTCATATGTAAATAACAGTGACGGAGTCTAATAAGATATCGTCTACATAGACTAAGTGGGAAAAATACGTAATTATTAAAGCTAACTCAAAAATTACGCAAGCAAAGTTAATAAAATTTATATGGGATCACCTCTGAATCATGGTCTACCAAACAAAAAAAGAATCATCAAAAGCGATTCATAATTGGCGGAGTAATCACGTAACAAACATACAAAAAAAAAACATACAGCCGAATTGAGAACCTCCTCCTTTTCGAGAAGTCGGTTAAAAATAGGGCAGCAAGTCTTCTAACTTATACTTACAGAATCTTCGCTAAACATTTAGTTCAATATCTTCAGCTTCTTCTTCACGTTTACCGCAGCAACGCCCCGCCCCAGACGTTGCGCATAGACTCGCTCGGTCGCTCCGCGGCTGAGGTCAAGGAGCTGGTCTCCGGCCGGACGTACGAGGCCTGGCTCACTGCCAGCACGCCGGCGGGAGAGGGGACTGCCACTAGGAGAGTGTCGCATACGCCGACGCATCGAGGTAACTACAATCGTTAGTTTTAATTACGGATTTGGAAGAGCGTGCCTAAAGTTAAACCGATAGTGGTCTTTGAAAGCATAGAAGGAGAAACGAATTTGCAATGTTACATCTTACTTCATCTATACTCCATTTGAAATAAGATTAGACATTTAAATAAACCTTTTTTACAGTCCGTTCAACCGATTTTGACTTCTATTGCGTAGGTGGTATGACCAACGGCAGCTGCAGTAGACACTTGGTATTGTGTAACCTTTTTTGCTTTTAGTGCCATCCTTATGCCTACAGTATAGAAGTCAAAATCGGTTGAACGGACTGTAAAAAGGTTTGTTTAAATGTCTAATTTTATTTTAAATGGAGTTTTTGTTTGTTGAGATTTTTACAGAACAAAGTGGCTAATTAAATTGAACAGACTAAAAGTAACACAGAGTCCTTAATGGTGTATCAGTCAATCAATCTACCTAGCCTTTTCCCGACTATGTGGGGGTCAGCATCCAATCTAACCGGTTGCAGCTGAATACCAGTATTTTACATGGAGCGACTGCCTATCTGACCTCCACAACCCAGTAACTGGGTAATACGATACCTCTTGGTAAGACTGGTTGTCAGACTTTCGGGCATCAGACGACCTTGTCATTGATGGTGTATCTATATAATTTTGTCCATTAATTCTAATACAAGTCTTTTCAATACTAGGAGGAGCTCTTGGCTGCATAATACCAGCAGCACGGGTCGATCCATCAGGTTAAGCAACGCTTGCTGGGGTTGGTCCGTGGATGGGTGACCATCTTTACATACCGAGACTCCTCCGTACTTCGGAAAGCACGTTAAGCCGTTGGTCCCGGCTGTCATTTGTGGATCTTTGACAGTCGTTACGGGTCGTCAGAAACCCGAAAGTCTGACAACCAGTCTTACCAAGGGGTATCGTATTACCCAGGTACTAGATTGTGGAGGTCAGATAGGCAGTCGCTTCATATAAAATACTGGTATTCAGCTGCATCCGGTTAGACTGGAAGCCGACCCCAAGATAGTTGGGAAAAGGCTAGGCAGATTGATTTGACAAATCTTTTCAATACTATGTCACTTATCACATAACCTTTCTTCGTCCAGTTGTGGCCGGCGTAGCATCTCTAGGAGGCACAGTGTCAGTTGGAGTGGGCAGTTCCCTCCTGCTAGTGTGTCAGTGTGTGGGAGTGCCGCCACCTCGCACCGTGTGGTATCACAAGCATAACATCATCACCCACCATCCTAGGTTCACGAGGAACCATGATGACAGCTTGCTGATTAACAGTAAGTACAGTTGTTTTGAAATTATTAACATTTTAAACAAAATGGCGGAAAAAAAACAGAAATGGCGAGATGAACTGCTTGCTTATCTTCTTGTACTGGAGCTCAGTACAAGAAGATAAGCAAAAATATGATAGGGAGGCCTCTGATCTGCGGTCAGACTTTATGAGCTACTGATGATAAGATACCAAGGACTTTTCATAAAAAATGATGTGTCAACTCAACTCAACTCAAAGCATTTATTTCAAATAAACCAATTACAAGCACTTTTGAATTGTCAAGGGGTCGGTCAGTCAGAAATATGAAGCTAGTTGCCCATTCCAAACCGTAGGTTCCTATGGAGAAGAACGGGCAAGAAACTCCACGGACACTCTTTTGAATCAGAATATTATTACAATATATTGGTTACATCATTCATGTTGAAATTATACATGTGAGAACAATGTCCGTCCGTAAAAAGATAAAAAAGAAACAAAACAATTCAAAAATTAAATAAATTAAAATTATCTGAACTGCTTGCTTATCTTCTTGTACAAGAAGATAAGCAAAAATGTGATAGGGAGGCCTCTGATCTACGGTCAGACTTTATGAGCTAATGACGATAAGATTCCAAGGACTTTTCATAAAAATGATGTGTGCTTGTGTTATCCTGTTGCTACAATGTCATCTTCTCATTGTTTGCCAGAAAGCATCACAGTATGATTATGCGATATCTTGATGAATAATATAGATGAATAATGCAAATTATCACACATAAGTTTAGGTACAGTCGCGGACTTTAATTAATGAGCCACTTGGCACTGTTCATATTTTAGCCGTGTAATGCAAATCGGGGTTAGTCGGTTATACTCGTACATCCAGACACGCCAAGTCATGTCTTCATATTATAGAAGAATAAAATTATACTTAATATCTTTACCGGTTGGCTAACCTGAGAGCCAGAACAACAAACTTGACAGGAGAGTGACTGCCCAAAGTCAACCAATTGCAGGTCTAGCAACCGTAACCTAGCGACGATTGTTTTAGCGTAGCCATAGTAACGTTAGCGTAAGGCGAAATTTTAATTAATCATTTCGACAAATTCGAAAATAACGTCTCTGAAATCGACATTTCAACTGTCTTCTGTCTTCGGATAGGTTTTCAGAATTAACGAGTTAATGAGCTCTGATTCAAAGGAGGTCAGTATTAACTAGATTGGATAAACATTGTATGTATTCATCATTGAGAACTTATTTGTCAACCTCTATGGATAAGACTATTTCTGATTACTAGTAATTTCTCATCTTGTTTACGAGGATGCGATTTAAGTTCGTGTTTAATCGTGTAATCTCGTGAATGTATGAAACTGCAAAAAATAAAAGTTTGAAAATGGCTCATCAATTAAAGTCCGTGACTGTACATAAAACCTCGTAGGGATACAAACATTGCTTTTTTTTCCTCAAAATAAATTACAATTATAAATCACTCACAATCCTTTCAGCCTCTAATTTCAACTTCTCCCATTTCCAGATATAGACCAATCCCTAAGCGGCAACTACACCTGTTTGGCCAAGAACCTATACGGCTCGGACCAGGTAGACTACACAGTCGTAGTCCTGCCGCTGCCTGAAGCGCCGATACTTCGAGCGACGCCGTACAAAGACTCGATACTGGTGGAGTGGGAGCAACCTTATTATACCGTCAGCAACAGAAGTGCTGCTCAGAAGATTAGTACGTTTGATTTTATTTTTGGATATTAAATTATATGGCAATCTGAATGTTTAAGGATACATAAATATGTCTCTGCAATCAACCTGTCCTCGAAGCCGCAATGTTTGTTAAAACAAACCCCAATCTGTTCCCACGTCTACAGGACGCTGTACCACGTAACAGACGGGATATGACCATTCTTCGCGTCTATCCAGCAAAAACGGCACTCATGCGCAAAAGTATCGTCTGCATGGCACCTACTATATTTAATATATTGCCTAAACATTGGAAAGAGCTAAATAGTAATGCATTCAAGCGTCAATTAAAAAGCGCGTAACTTAACCTGATAGATCGACCCGTGCGGCTGTTATTACGTAGCCACGAGCTCCTGTAAAAGAAGTTTTCAATATCTATAATTATTACTATTTTATATATAGCCCGATTTACACGGTGCTATTTAATTGCCAGTGGCATAACATAAGTTGAAGCAAGTAAACTTGCATCATGTAAATGGGACTTTAATCAAGCTTGTCTATAGGTTACAGCCTAACCTGGAAAGAAGCCAACAGTCCGTGGAGAGAAGCATGGCCAACCAACAAGTTGCCCAACTTATCGGGCGTCCAGAAACATGCCTTGACTGGTCTGAAGTGTGGCACTAAGTACTCTCTGAGGATCACTGCCACTAACAAAGTTGGAACCTCACAACCTGCTTACTTGGATGTCAGTACTTTGGGTGGAGGTAAGATACCAATTTCCCTACTCTTTTTTTTACTTTAAGGGTCAGCATTGCTATTCTTTAAAAATCTCACCGTGAAAACTTAGGTGAAGTGAGCGTGGAGTGAGCTGTCATTGTCATCGATACCTACCGATGCTAAGGCAGTGACAGTTCACGCCAAGCTCACTTCACCTAAGTTTTCACAGTGAGATTTTTACAGAATAGCACAACACTTCACACCGAGACACAACGCAACGCGCTCTTTTTTATGATCCGATACAATATCGAATTTATTCACTACGCAATAAGGTACACGCGCTGCACAGCACGCGCATCTCAGCGTACTTTGACACGTGTACACGTTCACACTGAAATTATACCTTTTCGTGAAGAGAATAAGTTCGATAACTGTTCAAAAGTGCGCGCAGCGTGACGTTGCGTCACTTTACGTCGCGGTCTGACCCTTATATTAAAGCTAGCAAAGTAAAAACATTTTTTACACAAAATTAAACCGACGAAAAACGAACTAAAAGCGAAAAATAAATAACTTTAATTTCGGAAGTCGGTGTCTTCGCTTTTCAATTTTCGTTTTTTGCCACCGACTTCCGAAATGAAAGTTATTTATTTTTCGCTTTTCAGTTCTTTTTTCGTCGGTTTAATTTTTTGTAATAAAGTTTTTTATTTTTCGCTTTTGAGTTACCATCCACTCCAGGGTACTCCAGGTTAAAGACCTGGAGTTGATGATGAGTGGTTGTGTCATCAGAACTATGTATGTGTGCGAAATTTCAACAGAATCGGTTCACAGTTGAAAATTCAGTTGGTGAAAAATCAATCAACCCCATTTTTTCTACCTTTAGGGGTGGATTATAGTTTCCAATTTTAAATGGGACCAACTTCGAGGTATATCCTTCCCAATAAAAAAAGAATTTTACAAATCGGACTACTCACTAAAAAGTTATGCGTGGTCATACATAAAAAAAAAAAAACAAAAAAAATATATATACGTGTCGACTGGAGAACCTCCTCCTTTTTTTTCGTCGGTTAAAAAGTAAGTTAAAATAGCTGACGAAGTATTTTTCATAGGAACATTTTAATAAGTAGGTATGTTCCATTTAAACAACATTTAGGCTAACTTGCACCACACATTACTAAATGCGTTTAGCGCTAAACATAGTTAGTTAGTTCTGTCTCTGTCACCTTCACAACCGCTAAATACGTTTAGCGGTAAACGTGTTAATGTTTTTTACACTCACTTTGCATTTTTTGCGATCACTGTTCTGCCGTGCTAGCGATAAGTGCCGTAAGTATGTTCGTATGCAGAACATACTTACGGCATTTATCGCTAGCACGGCAGTGTTGCAGGGGCGAAATTTCAATTTTATTGTCATACAATTAAGTTATATTCCTATGCGTCGCATAAAAATCCCTTGGCGTACCGTGCCGCCTGTGGGCGCAGCCCCGAGTAGTGCTTTCTACTCCCGCCTCCACCATACCTTACTTTTATCTCAAACGAAATAAAAAACCAAGACGGAGCGCTGCGAACAATACAGTGAAGCATGCTAAAACTACACCACCGCTCTATGCATACACGCTCACACACACACATTTACAACTATTTACAATGACACTACAATGAGGAGCTCGTGGCTACGTAATAACAGCCGCATGGGTCGATCCCTCAGGTTAAGCAACGCTTGCCGGGGTTGGTCCGTGGATGGGTGACCATCTTTACATACCGAGACTCCTCCGTGCCTCGGAAAGCACGTTAAGCCGTTGGTCCCGGCTGTCATTTGTGGATCTTTGACAGTCGTTACGGGTCGTCAGAAGCCCGAAAGTCAGACAACCACTCTTACCAAGGGGTATCGTATTACCCAGTTACTGGGTTGTGGAGGTCAGATAGGCAGTCCCTCCATGTAAAATACTGGTATTCAGCTGCATCCGGTTAGACTGGAAGCCGACCCCAACGTAGTTGGGAAAAGGCTAGGCAGATGATGACAATGACACTACAATAAAACTACACCAAACTAAGTGCACACATGTTTACGAAACCGGCCTCACGTCACTGTTGACAGCGCTCTGTCTTGGTTTTTTATTTGGTCTGAGAGTTTTATTTTATAAATCTTTTCAGTACCAATACCACCGAGCACAAACGAGTGGCTGTGGAGCAACTCGTCCCACATGTACGTACAACTAGCGGGCTGGGACCACGGCGGGTGTGCCCTTACAGTGCTGGACGTGGACTATAAGCAGCTTGGGGCCCGGGCGTGGATCAGAGCTCATAATAATATGGTAAGACCGTATAGCTGGTTTAGTCAGACGTTCGGTTGGATGGTGTACATTTTGTAAACGAATTAATTTTTCAATGATTTCAAGGAAATGTGTTATTTTTATTTTTCGTATGTATTTCCCGAAGGTTTGGGCAGAGATGAACCTTTAAGTACATCCCCATTTCGCCAATTTTGTTCCAAGTCCCATGTAATAGGCGGCGAGGCTATTACCAGCAACAGGACACAAATCCAGACTCCGGGCTGCTACTGACAAATTCCACATGGAAAACTCAATACCTCCTTGCCCGACCTGGGAATCAAAACCGGGTCCTCATGGTCAACAGTAAGAGTAAGTGTCATAACTTTTGGGTCCTTTGTCTCCCACAGCCGTACTCAGAGCTCTCATCCTGGAGCCTTCCATCCCTCTATCAGACAAAGATCCCGACGTACGCGATCTCCGAGCTGTCCCCCGGCACGTGGTACCAGCTGCGAGTGACAGCTACTAATGAGGCTGGTAGTGTCACCACGACCTACAGCTATGCTACTAAGAATGAAGATGGTAGTAAGTTCATAGATGTATTTGCTTCTTTTACCATTCGAGACCAATACGGGAAGGTGAAATAAACACGTTTATGTTAGCGTTTACCAGTAGACAGTTTGGCAGCATTGACAGCCTAGAAGTGTGTATGTCCGTCAGACTGCCAAGTCATAGGTCTCGAGTTCAAACCCAAGACACGCACCTCTGACTTTTCGGATTCATGTGCGTATTGTATAATTTATCACTTGCTTCAAACATAGTGAAGGCAAACATCGTGAGAAAACCTGCCTGAGAGATATTTCTCGATGGCATGTGAAGCCAAGTTGGAAGCCTAGACTCCGGGCTCCGGGCTATACTGTTAAATTCCAGATGGGTTTAGAATAGGTATTGTATGTTACAGATGAAGTTTATATAGTGTGAAGCTGTATCTTTCGCGATGAAAAGTAGGTAAAAGTGATGTTTAGTTCCTCCCAAAAAAAAGTTTATAAGAAGCTCTACAGTAGAATTCTGTCTTATGTCGCCCATGGGCCTCTGACTTGGCTTCACATGCCCTCGAGAAATATCTCTCAGGCATGCCGGTTTCCTCACGATGTTTTCCTTTACCGTTTTTAAGCAAGTGAAAATTATACAATACGCACATGAATCCGAAAAATCAGAGGTTGGCTTGGGTTAAATGATAAATGATTTATTTTCTGTTAGTGGGTTTGTACAAAAACTTTTACACGTCAATCACATTTTTAAAACTGAGAAGAAAGGCCGAAACAAACTCAGAGGTCACAGTTTCTATTAAAGTCCAGACATAATCTTGGTCAGATCATGTGAAGACCATGTAGATTGGTGTTTGAAATGGTCTTTTGAGGAAAGAACCACACAGATTGAGTGGACCTGTCCAGTCAGTGCACGCACGGTTCGAACGCACGACTTGGCAGTCTGACAGTCACACCACTAGGCTATCACTACTTATTATCATACTTATCTACTTCCTCCAGGTGAAGTGGGACCTCCATCAGAGCTCTTCGACTTGAACATGATGGTGATAATCTGCAGTTCAATACTGCTTACGATTTGCTTGCTCAGCTGTATCTACATACTTGTGAAGAGACAGAGGTAAAGTAAAATAAAAAAAAATTGAGGCAAAATGTATAGCGTATCAGAGAACCAGGGGTCCTAAACCGGCCACATTAGTAATTCCTCTAAAAGCAGTTCATTTCCTGAATCCCAGCTGTCATTAGCAATTCCTCTAATTTGACATAAAAGCAATTTATAATTTGTGGACCATTTTACGAATTTCCATAGAAAACTGTCAAACAGATGAATTATTTCGTAATATGAATTACACGCAGATCATATTATGAATATTTGTCAGTTTGTGACATTTTACGATGATTCATAATATTTTCATATTATGATTCTGCTAAAGTGACCGTTTTAAGCACCCAGATTTTCTCATGCCATTTTTTACTGACATTTGGTGATACCTAAACGATGCCTAAATAAAAACGTAGTGTTGGATTTTCAACTTTTAACGCAGCGTCGAGTGCTGAAAATCCAACAGCAGGCATTAGCCATCTTTAGTAATACCTGTACTGCGCAACATCAACAAATGAACCGGCCAAGTGCGAGTCGGACTTGCGCACGAAGGGTTCCGTAACATTATCTAAAAAAACGGCAAAAAAAAATCACGCTTGTTGTATTGGAGCCCCTTAAATATTTATTTTATTCTGTTTTTTAGTATTTGTTGTTATAGCAGCTACAGAAATACATCATCTATGAAAATATCAACTGGCTAACTATCACGGTTCATGAGATATAGCGTGGTGACAGACAGACGGACGGACAGCGGAGTCTTAGTAATAGGGCCCCGTTTTACCCTTTGGGTACAACGAGTAAAACCAATAAATCCCGTTCCATAACTTGTTTTTTTTTTACTCCACATCATTTTCTATGTTTCCAGGAGCGGCAACCTAACAGAATACCGCGACTCAATAACGGTGGACAACAAATCTGAGAGCGGCAACCTGACGGCAAACACCTCGCACACCAACCTAGCTAACGTTAAAGAGAACGCCCTGAACGCGCAGAACAGAATATACAGCGCTCCTATACATATGAGGAATAACAGTAAACATGGTAAGATACATATTTAGCCTGTTTCTCATACTCCTTTATCCGTATTCTGTAGTAGCTTTTGCCAGCGGCCTCGCCCGTTTGGAGACCGAAAATTATCCCACGGAAACGTAGGTATTAACAAGATAAAAAAAATCTAAAAAAAAAACAGACTGTTGTTTTTTTTTTTTTTTTGTAAAGCTATTTTATTTCTTTTTAGTTGTGGTACCTACCTACCCCAAACACATTCGAATACCACTACCTGCAATGAAAATAACAGTGACATCAAAACATCATTCATATAGGCTAACTGGGAAAAATACGTATTATTGAAGCTAACTCAAAAACTACTCAAACAAAGTTAATACAATTTATGTGCGACCACCTCTGGATATGACCTACTAAACAAAAAATAATCATGAAAACCAATTCATAATTGGCGGAGTAATCGTGTAACAAACATACAGTCGAATCGAGAACCTCCTCCTTTTTGAAGTCGGTTAAAAATGTATGTACTAACCTTTTTTTTTTTTGACGGTTGGCTATCGTCAAATAACTTCTCCCGCTCTGGGCGGAGCGGAAGGGCGTGTCAGACTTTTACTGACTAAAACCCACCCGTGTTCCTTCAGTTGCCTATTGCCATGGTCCCGGTACCCTTTCGGACTTTCCCGCCACCCTGGCAGGCATCAGTCCTAATGGACCCCGTCAAGTGTGCTGACATAACCTACTCGTAGGTCAAATATAATACCTATGTTCCAGATGTCATCTAAATTCAGTCAGCCATTTTTCTTCTTTTCGTTTGGTTATGGACTAACCTGCTGTCAGAGTTTTAAAGCCACCCAAGAGCGTCTGAATTAGCTTCACATGCCGTCGAGCAATATCTCTCAGGCATGCCGGTTCCTCACGATGTTTGTCTTCACCGTTTTTAAAGCATGTGATAATTATATAATACGGACATGAATCCGAAAAGTCAGTTCTATGATTTGGCAGTCCGACGGTCACACGACTAGGCTATCACTGGTCAGTCTAATGACTGACTGAGTAGCTTTAATAAGCTACGGCTTCTTAGAAGAGCCACTGTGTCGCAGCGACGGCCGTCTTGAAATTGATGGCAGCGGGGTTCGACTTTACGGTGTAAAATAACGTTATCTAAGAAAACACAAAAACTTACTTCCATAAATAATGTTTCAGTGACGTCATTCACCGGTAAATAGCGGACGCTATGTGGCGGTCACCGCTTTTCTAGGAAACCGTAGCATAAGGCGTGAAAAGGAGGAAGGCAGGATTTTATGGGCTTATTTTCACACAAAAATCGCTCTTAATTAGTTTAGTGCAAATCTTATAATGATAATAATTTTGGTCCAGATCTAACCACATTTAACGTCACTGCTTGAAGGAAAATGATTAAATTATCCAATTAAATTCTATTCATAAATTATTACGTAAAAAATACGTGATAAAGAGCATGTAAGGCTATATCATTTTGTTGCTAAGTGCAAAATCAGGCAAAATAATTGATAAGGAAATCGACTGCAAAGTTAAATCCTACTAATATTATAAATGTGTTTTTTTTTGTGTTTGGATGTTTGTTACTCAAAACACGCAAAAACGGCTGAATGGATTTGGATGAAATTTGGCAAACAGATAGTTTATGACCTGGATTAACACATAGGATACTTTTTATCCCGATATTTCCACGGGATCGAGACTTACGCGTGTGAAACCGCGGGACGCAACTAGTCGACCATATATTCAAAACATAACTGTCATACTTTGACAGTTATGCGAAATGGCTATAACTCGATAAATTGACCTAGGGTGCCAATTTTCCTAACAATTAATTCCCCTAGTTGTACTTAGCATTCCATCGTTGCATATTTGGAGCATTATGTTACGGTCAAGTGTCGTTTCAATACCTAGTAGGACCAATATATAGGCAGTTTAGGCTATAAGTAATGAGATTGACCCTGGGTAGTCCAGCTAACTTTAACCATTATTAAACGCTGAGTATACCAAAATAATATCCTCCAGAGTAACTTTAGCCATTATTAAACCCGGAGTATACCAAAATAATATCCTCCAGAGTAACTTTAGCCATTATTAAACGCTGAGTATACCAAAATAATGTCCTCCAGAGTAACTTTAGCCATTATTAAACCCGGAGTATACCAAAATAATATCCTCCAGAGTAACTTTAGCCATTATTAAACGTGGAGTACACCAAAATAATATCCTCCAGAGTAACTTTAGCCATTATTAAACGCTGAGTATACCAAAATAATATCCTCCAGAGTAACTTTAGCCATTATTAAGAGTAAACGTGGAGTATACCAAAATAATATCCTCCAGAGTAACTTTAGCCATTATTAAACGCGGAGTATAGTTATACCAAAATAATATCCTCGAAAAATGTATGGTTAAACTCAATCAATCAACTCAGCTTATCGCAGTTCCATTCTGGACATAGGCCTCTCCCAGGCTGCATCACAAAACCCCTGTCCTTCCCCTTCCACATCTAGGGGTTTATTCATAAACGATGATTAAAATTAAGTGACGTTCAAACGTCAAAAATGTATGGTTAAACAGTCGCTAATCATTACTTAACTTTAAGCAACGTTTATGAATAAAGGGGATAGTCTCTCCGTGCCAACATCTCAAGGTCTACGGTCGATATAGCTTGGGCACGTCCCACACTACGCTTGCCGATACGCGGTCTCCTCTCCAGAACTCGTCATCGGCCATCGGTTGCTTACCCTGCTAGCTATGTCGGTAACACCGGTTCTTTTATGGATCATATAATTCCGGATTTTGTCCTTCTAAGATACTCCGACTATAGCCCGCTCCACAGTGCGCTGAGCGACCGGTAAAACATGACGCAAAGAACAAAACGCAAAAAATAACAAGTTGGGGCAAATTATGCTTCACATCCACGCTCCGCTTAAACGGCCATCGCTCAGCATAATGCTGTGACAATAAGCACGACGTTGGTGTGATGATGTCAACCGGTTTTAATTTCTTGTTGGCGATATCAGACTAATAAAAACATTAGATTTTTATCGGGGGGAGGGGGTTGGTGGAGATGTTTTCTTTGACTCTGAGGATTTTCCCTAATAGCACAGCAAAGTAGGTAGAAAAAAAAACATGTACCACTATTTCGGTTTATTAGACCCAATGCTTCATTCAGGGGTGTGATTCAGTAAGACCTCATTCTAAACTTCAAATCTGAATCCGCTGTGAGTTTCTTGATTGGCATTCTAAAAACTCTGTTGATACACTAGCGCTACCCTTGCGAGCGTGTCAGCGAGTTGAACTAAATTGACCGAGAGATTTTGACAGATAAAGTATGAGATGACGTAAGAAGTGGCATTCAGTAAGGTAATTCCCCCGTCACTTCGACGCTCACTTCGCACTTGAACCCGAACACATTTTGAACCTTATGCGAAGTGAGAGTGAATAGCGATGTGAGATACGAGTTGTTGTTTGAATTTTACAGAATCGACGTACAAGTAGGTCCCAAAAAGGTAAAGAAAAACATTGTGAGGAAACTGACATGTAGATGCAACAACCGAAAATTCGAAGACATTTGACCCATGCTGTGCCCGCGTGGTGGATTATGGCCCACTCATTTGTAAGAGAGGAGGCCTCTGTCTCAGCTGTGGGAATATTAAAGGCTGATTATGCATGTTTTTTTTTAAATATTTTTATTCGATAGTTTAAGTCGCCAAATAATAGTTGAAAAAAATTCGACGGCAAAAAGGAATTTATAATACTTAAAACAAATGCTTAAAATATCCAACCGACCCGGGCTATTTAAACACCCTCCATTTGGCGCGCTTGTTGTGGTGACGTGACAGTCTATGACAACAAACAAATAAGTGTCAAGTCAATGTCAAACACTCGTACAAAACACATTGACATTTTGATTGTTGTCATAGACTGTTACGTCACATCCGCTCTGACCAATAGTTTATTGGCACGTTTTAAAAATTAATTTCGCGCTCAAAAAGAAATATTATTCACAAATATTGATGGAGGCAAAATTCTGAAGTACTATAGTTTATTAAAAAAAATACTTGACTCTCATTTGAATCACATGCATATTCCTTATTCAAGATTACCTACGTGCTAGCAACCACGAGACCAACCAGATAGTCTGATTATTACAGGATACTTTACATAAACGTTAAATCGCTCTTAATAAGGAAAACCTGAAGTGGATAAATCAATCAATTAATTAACAATTATGTGACGTATTTAATGTGACGTATTTACGAATTAATTACCACGATAAGTTCCAGAAATAAATTTTAAACCGCGAAATAATTTTTAGATAGCGGTTACGTATAACTTCATACGTCATTCATCTGCCTAGCCTTTTCCCAACTATGTTGGGGTCGGCTTCCAGTCTAACCGGATGCAGCTGAATACCAGTATTTTACATGGAGCGACTGCCTATCTGACCTCCACAACCCAGTAACTGGGTAATACGATACCCCTTGGTAAGACTGGTTGTCAGACTTTCGGGCTTCTGACGACCCGTAACGACTGTCAAAGATCCACAAATGACAGCCGGGACCAACCGCTTAACGTGCTTTCCGAGGCACGGAGGAGTCTCGGTATGTAAAGATGGTCACCCATCCACGGACCAACCCCGGCAAGCGTAGCTTAACCTGATGGATCGACCCGTGCGGCTGTTATTACTTAGCCACGAGCTCCTCACTTCATACGTCATTATAAAACGGAATTAGAACTTAAGGAGATAAATCTGCAGCCATTGTTTCTATGGTAAAGATTAAAAATTCGTCTGTAGTTGAAAGCCCTCGAACACTACTTGCAAACCAGCGTCAGGCACTAGTTTTCTGGCATTTTTACTGAACTGGGCCTTTTTGGCGCAGCCGTGAGGTGAGGCACACATTTCTGTTCATAAAATTATGTGATACATACATACCATCACGCCTTGTTTCCCCGAAGGACTGGGCAGTTGTGTACCTTGGGTATACCCACATTTCGCCAGTTATATTATAGTCTTTAAGTTCCATGTAATAGCATGTGTTTAAGTGATAAACATACATTTATTAATAACTAGCTGCGCCCCGCGCTTTCACTCGCGTAAGTCTCGATCCCATGACAATATCGAGATAAAAAGTATCCTGTGCCCTATTCCAGGCCATGGTCTACCCCTGTGCAAAATTTCATCCAAATCCGTTCAGCCGCTTTCGCCTGAAAGCGTAACAAACAAACTCACTTTCGCATTTAAAATATTAGTTAGAATAGTTGATAGCCACATTATCGAATTAGGTCTAAGATCTGTAAAGATACCTATATAAATATAAATAAATTTCTTACAACGGAATCCATCAAATCTGAATCAATCGATCAAATTTGAATCACATAAAACCATTAGTAAATCATTGCAATGTAACTCTTATCTCGGTAAAGTAAGGTATAAAATATCCTACAAACAACTGACAAAATACATAATGGGCAAAATTTTATGTGGGGTAACATCATTCCAGCCTGCCTCTTCGGAACCCCGAAGATACCATGAGAATGTTTTAGTAACATATCTAACAATAAATTCTTTATTTAATTTCAGAGCTGTACGAGATAAGTCCATACGCGCAATTCGCAGTGGGGTTCAGAACTTTCGGCCATGTGGAGAACCAGGACATGCCTAGTCGACACGCAAAACATAGATACGACACAGGTAATATACAGGATGTTAAAAGACCCATCACATAGCCGTCAACTACGCTTTCTGTACATCAAATTAAGTAACATTGCACAAAAATAATTTCTGGGAAACAACTTTTATTTTTTGGTGTGAAAAATCGCTGTTTACGGTAGTGCGCAACGCAACGCATGCAAAACATTGTGCATGCAACGGTTCAGGGTTTGTGGGGTTATTTCAAATTGAGTTATAATATTTTAAACTTGCTTTCTTTAAAAAACGTCTGAAAAAGTTGGAACTTTGACCTTCAATATCTCTGTAACCAGAAGGTTCCCAGGTATGGTCCAGAACAAACAAATTATCACAATGACGGGAATAACAAGTGACTTTCGGCTTCGTTTAGTGTCTTTTTACACCCGTTACATTACAACTATCTGCCACAGCCCATAGGTAGATACTTGTCCCCATTTTGTCGTGACGATTTCTTATCGTTGGATGACGGTCGATTCTGACTATTGACATTGCGTAGTGACGTCAGCAAATAAGTAACTAGAAATGACATTCGAACGTCACGACGCAATAGGAAGACTCATCATCTGCCTAGCCTTTTCCCAACTATGTTGGGGTCGGCTTCCAGTAGCAGTAGGAAGACTCAATTACAGTTTATAGAAATGTGTTCCAAAAGTATCAAAGTGTTACAAAATGGGTGACTACCAAGTTGTCTCAATTTTCTGATCTTTCAAATAATGGTCTACTTAAAAAAAAAAAATCTCTAATGTAGATCTCAGGGGCAATTCCCGTTGCGACGTTTGGCTCCCAGGCTGGACCGGGCTGGAGCCACCTTGGGGCGGCTCCTGCCCTATCTAGGGGGTCCAAACGCCTCCTACCGGAGGCTCTACGTGGGGATCGTGCGGTCCATGGCCCTTTACGGGGCACAGGTGTGGGCGCGTTCCCTTAGGCTGCGGCCAGCCTGCCGGTTGAACGCATCCCAAAGGGTCATGGCCATTCGGCTGGCCCGGGGATACACGCACGGTCTCCCGTGAGGCCGCGAGCCTCCTTGCCAGATTATCGCCATGGGATCTGGAGGCGAAAGTCCTCGCGCACATTTGGGAGTGGCGCGAGGAAGTGAAGCGCCGGGACGTAACTTCGCTGCCGCGAGAAATCGCGGCATAGCGGACAGAGCTCCGGCAGGATCTCATGGCGGCATGGAAAGTGCGATTGACGCAACCCAGTGCTGGGCACGCCACAATTGCGGCGATAAGTCCCCTCTTTGAGACTGGCTAGAGAGGCGCCACGGCGTCCTCACCTTCCGTCTGACACAGGTCCTCACCGGACATGGCAGCTTTGGGAGGTCCTGTGTAGGAGTAGACGGGAGGAAACGCTAGGGTGTCACCACTGTGCGGATTGCCAGGAGGACACGGTGGAGCATGCATACGTTGGAGGCGGTGCTTGGGCGGAGCACCGCCGTGTCCTCGTGGAGGCGATTCGCGGCAATGACCTCTCGCGTCCGGCCCTGATCCAGGCCATGGTACGGAGCGAGAGGGCATGGGAAGCCGTCACCTCCTTCTGCGAAGCAGTAATGCTCGTGAAGGAGGAGGCGGAACGCGTGAGGGAGAAGCAAAGTTTGCGCCCTCACGCGCCTAACCGCCGCCGTTGGAGACGCCCTGGGCGTCGGGAATCCCAGGCGGATTCCCGGCCACCAAAGGCGCGGGCTTGCGGGCGGCGAGCAATGGGTAGCTCGCCGTCCGGTAAGGACCAGGCCCGGGTCGATGGCGCGTCGTGTTCCACGCGTGCCTCAAAGAGATATCAGCACAATTGGCGGGGTCCGCTATGACCGATGCCTGCCAGGGTTGCGGATAGTCCGAAAGGGATACCGGGACTTTGGCAACAGGCAACTGAAGGAACACGGGTGGGTTTTAGTCAGTAAAAGTCTGACACGCCCTTCCGCTCCGCCCTGAGCGGGAGAAGTCATTAGATGATTTCCCAACCTCAAAAAAAAAAAAGGGGCAATTCCTGAAATCTATAGGAACGTTCGCATTTGCATCTCATTCGCTATCTGTCAAAAATACAATAAAATTTCCCGAATTTTTGACAATTTTAACAGATTGTGATTTGAGTTGAATGTAAACGTTTTTAAGTACGAGAATTGGCCTTCGATCCCAAAATTTATACTTTTCCAAAAATACTGTCTAATAAAAAATTCCAGCAGAGATAAAATACGGGCTAAATTATATTTTCTTCTTCCAGAAACAAGTTTCCAAGTGTGTTCAGAGTCTGAAGATAGTGATAGCATATCAAAATCTACGTTAAAAAGTGTTCCAAGAAGTAAGTACCTACGTGTCATTTCATTTATTAAGGCGGTACCCAGAGCAAAATGCCACTCTAGCCGCTTTTTTGGTAGTTTTTAGGAGCTATCTACTTGTTATTTAAAAAGAAATATCAAATGATAAAAATACATTAAATTTCTACATAACCTTAATTCCAAAATTGTCCATTTCTTTTTTTTTTAAAGGAGTAAGTATACAACGTGCCGCTACAATGGTGACATTAATTGAACACAGGAGTAGGGCTAGTGGCCAGTAATCATAAAAAAAAAAATAAAATAAAATAATTCGTAATTTAAAAAATTAAAATTTTCAAACAAACTAAATAATAAAAACATAACCAAAATTGTGATCACTATGTGTAAGATTCATTCATGAAGCTACTTACCAGCTGGCTTTACGTTCTACTCGGAGCGGCAACGCCGCCGCGCGCGCTGGCAACCACGCAACACGTCTTGTACGATTCGGTCCATCCTTTGACGGCTAATTTCTAAGAAATCGCGCGGCATGTAAGTAACTACAGCGGCACCGCGCGCGTTGCGAGTGCAGCACGGAGATGCGTAATCAATCTCTTATCATTGTCTGCTATTAGTTATTATCACTATCATCACTATTCATCACTAATCACTATTTTCATTAATTGTCTTTATTTTAAATTTTTAAGTTTTCTTATTATGTAGTATTTTAGTATTCTATGGATGGATCTATTGTGGACGTGAAAATGCCTAGCGCATTGACGGAGGCTAGTTTCGGGTTGATCCTCAAAATATTGTAGCACATTTTCATCTAATTGCATTGGATTTGGTCGTATAGGCGGTCGATCTGGGCGTTGAGCACTAGGATCCACTGGCCGGTTTTCGCGGATGCGATAAAGAGCTCCTACAATAGTTCGCGGATTAGTAGGACATCGTCTCGAATCGCCATATCTCTCGCGATACTTCCTTAACGCAAGGGCGGCATTTTGATTACATTCGCCGTAAATTAGGATCATGTCCGCATATTCGGCTGCCGTGTAGTTCGGATGTGTATTTGGCATCACGATCACAGGTTTACAAGCACTAGTAACACAAATAAAAGCGTCCTTATCGCAGATGTACTTATCTAGGTAGAAAACTGACGAAAACAAATCAAAGCGTCTTTATCGCACTACCTTGTTTTAATTACACTACAATTATAAATAAAACAATATGTAAGCGTCTTTTTCGCGGAAACGTTCACAAAACAATACACGACGATATTTTATGCGCACGATCGTATTTGAAAAACTGTGTCAAGGACACGAGCCCGGCTAGCACTAAAAGTAGAAAAGGGACCTTAGAGTTAGAAAAAGCGCGGGGCGCGGGGCGGGTGGCGGGGAGGGCGCGCGCCGCCTGCGCCACTCGCCCACATAGGCTCTCTCTTTTCTTCAATTCGCCTACTTTTTGCACGATTTCATTGATTCGATGTTACGATCCGTGACCCCGGCAAATGACCTCTGCGCTACAGTTCTGTAAGTACAGGTTGCTCCAAGATGCTATTTTAGAAAATCGTAAATAAATCAATAAATATTAACATTTAATTAAATTAAAATATTTTCATAAAATAAGTACGCGAATCTGTATACGTGTGTTAAATTAATGTCACCATTAGAGCGGCACGCTGTATGTTTATTTCCTTCCAACGAAACCATCAAAATGAGAAATAATCATTGTTATCATGCATCTCCTCGTAAAGTAAACATTATTTAATTTTGCTACTGACACTAATGGGTAGACAATTTAATAATGAACATTTTGTAACAATATTTTTTTCAAACGACCAATATTTGATTTTATCCTAAAATTTGGGTGTATTCACTACTGTAATTCACCGGGATTCAGTCTACAAAGAGGGAACGAATTTATTTTGCTCAGGGTACCGCCTTAAAACTTTATGCACAGAAAAAATAATGTACAAAGGCGGACTTAATGCTTGAAGAATTTTCCACCAGTCAACCTTAGGGTGATGCAGAGACCAAATTTCATTATCATTGTGATGATGATGATAATTACACCATAGAATCATAGTTCTAGCTTTTTGAAAATTAAAAAAAATTAACAACGCTTCATATATTAACGTTAGGTATTATTTAGTAAAATGGTATTTTCTTTATTAAAATTCTAAACCATTAATCAATGTTTTTATTTTTCAGAAGTCTGCAGAACTCCACACCATAGATAGCCAGACAAGGAAAAACTTTCGTTTTAAAACTAATTCGTCTCGAAGGACAAGTGACATAAAAACATTTAAGTATGCTATCTCAAATTACTGAACTTGAAAGAAAACAAACGTGACACTGCCAAAGCCGAATTGAAAAAAAAAACTCCTTTTTTTTCCAAAAAAAAAACAGATCTGTGCAGAGTTTAAGTCTGTATTTAAGAATTGTTTTTATTCAAAAAAAAAAAAAAAAAAACAAGTATCAGCATTCGCATAAATTTCAGCCAACTAATCTGAGCAGTTTACATGAGATATGACAGCGTGATAAACGAATTTATCCGTTATTCGGGTGTTAGTCAAGCACCCCGAAACAGGACAGTCAAGCTACTGCTTGACGAGACTGTTTCATAATGTAAATGCTTTAATGAGAAATATATTTTTCAATTAATCACTCATTAGACAGATGCACTAAGGAATAACAATCCTCCAATTAAATTTGAGGGATCTGGAGGTACCTTACCGTCAGTGACAATAGTTGATGAACACTTTAGTCTTTTAAATCTTATTTATGGAGCTTAATATTTATTTGAAATAGGAACAGAAGTTTTTAATGAAATATTCATTAACAACTCTTAATTATTTTATGAAATTCTGAAATACAATGTATCAAATAATTTTATGTCAATTTAAAATTTTAGAGTATTGTGTTAAAGCCATGTTAATAAACTTTTGTCGTCGTATCATTACATGAAACAGACATTATGGTCAAAAAAGGTATTAAATACGCCGTAAATACAGTTTTTTTTTTAAATTTTACTACAAATTCAACCGTCATTTTCCAAAAAAAATAACAGTCATGTTATTTTCGTCAATATCTTCCTATTAAATTACATCTATTCAAGATGTAGTTGATTGATGCTGTTTTTTTTTTTGTTCTATATTGCCCGATGACTAAATACCGAGTCATCGCTTTCCTCAAACATTGTTTGTTAACAGAAGTGGCATTATGTACGGGAAAAGACGCGTTTATTACGTCATACTTTCATAATTTTACGTCATAAAGTGTGTTACTTACAAAACAGGATAAATAATAGAATGTGCCAAAAATATTATGTAAGTATTTTCCAACGCGTTGAATTAATAATTTAGGAACAATTGATAGTTTTAGTATTAAGACTAACGAAACCTTTTAATGTGTTGAAGCCTAAAATATTGACAAAAAGTGCCGTTAAGCGGAGTTCAGTCAACCCAGTCAAATTATGGCGTTTTACTGAACAAGACTTAGTCAACCCAGCAAAATGTTATTATGGAGTTCCACTAAATGGAACTCCGACAACCTAGCTAAAAATGAACCCTTGTAAAAGGGGATCAATCAACCGAGTCAAAATAAAGTTACTTCAAGCGGGGTCCAATTGACCCAGCCAAAAATGCGCGAAAAAACGCGACAGCGCGCGTCAATTGTTACTTGAAGACCCACATGTTAGTTGACACAAACTTTCGCCCCTAAGATCACGCGGGTTCGCTTCTTGGTCATAGTTCAAGAACGTCTGCAAAGCGGAGTTCAACCACTTGGGAAATATCAACCAAAAAGCGTCTTAAAAGGTAGATAAAATCCCTGTTGAGTTTTGTTATATTTATCATCGATTTATTTTATAGAATGTAGATTGTTAAGAATTTGTTGTTTCCCTATAAATATGTTATCTACACTCATGCTACAAATCCTCTATAAAAGTTTCTGAAACAGTTAGCTTATTGCCAACATTAAAACAACCAGTGTCATAGTAACCATTATATCATCCAAACGGGTGTTATAATGTTGTACTAAATTTCATAATGCATTTCATTTAAAAAAAAGAACGCTGTCATTTTGTCACGTTTCACTAACTTAGCTCAGTCATTTAAAAAAATAACTTGTAGTTTATTCGAATTCTAAAAATTCGAATTCACGTGTGTTGTCTCGCCATTTTTGTTCGATATTAGTATTACAAAAAACCTTTTATAGAGGATTCATAACATAGGTGTAGACAAAGTCTTGTATGCAGCTGTAAATAATTAGGTATTAAAACACACATGTGATAAACCCACATTCGTGTTTTAATACCCCTTATTATATAACAGTTGCATAAATAACTATTAAAGGTATTATTTATATGTTAAAATACTGTTCTAAGTATTCCGATACTGTTGGAATTAAATGTAACCAAGAAATCGATAATACCTAAATATGCCAAAATCAAAACGAAGTAAGACAAAAATATTGTACAAGATAATTTTTGTATAGTTACAAATTGAGCTTTGGAATATAAAAATATTTCTAAGTTTTACTATCACAGACAAAATTCACTAGATTCATTTTTTATCCACATTTGCCAGCTAATATCGATAATAAGCTTAAGTAATTAGTTTATCTTGAAACGAATACATATTTAAGGTACATTACAACGAGCCACTTTGCTTAGTATAACTTTGGATAATGTACATAGTATTCAAACTGGATTGTATAGTTCAATGTATGGTGGATTTTGTCTGTAAAGCCTCCACAAAACCGCCAAAATAACGAAAATATTTGAAAAAAAATATCGCGTTTTGAAGCGGTAAGCGGTGCTGTGGTTTTTGCTTGGGTTTTTTTTAAAGCGAAGTAAACTTATCTCTGAAAGACAAAGTATTCTATTCTATTTTTTTATAAATGGCAATCAAAGCCGATTTCGACTATTCTGCCAAAGACATAAAGTAAATGGAATGCCCAAAACCAAATATACCTGTCTGAGACATTGCATTGTGACAACATCATATATAAGAGTTCTTGAGGAGTTCGCAAATAGTCGAGCATACCCGAATTAAGCTCAGGAGAAAAGTGAGAAAGTCCTTAATTATCCCCCATTGTCCTTATTATATTATTTTATTTACGACACAACTTAAATGTAGCATAAATTTGAAAATTTGCATTCATTCATTACAATTTTACGAATATATTTGGTTATTTGACTTCAAGTTATTGCGTTTGCGTAAAGTTCCTTTTCACCTAAAGCAGTAATAAAGATCGGTGATTTTGAGGGCGCACTCAGTTCTGATGGTGATCGATTTTACGAATTTTTCCGGTTCTACATCAAAGTTGTGTCGTACTGTACTTAGGAAATTACACTCCATGTAAAATACTGATGTTCAGCTGCATCCGGTAGGACTGGAAGCCGACCATAACATAGTTGGGACGTTGAGGATGTTATCTTGATGCATATATCGATCATTTTAAAAACAGTCGAGTTTCACTCATCTTTAAGAAAACCCAAGCTAAAAAACATTGTAAATAATTGTCATTAGAGTCATATTAACGCCGTATCTAGTCATGTACGTTACTATTTATGAGTTCGCCTAAGAAGTGACTACACCCAACCGCGGCCAATGACGTAAATTAACCGGTAAACGTCTACGATTCCTACTTTTGATAAAATGGAAAACAAGTGTTATTATAATGACATTTCCTTTCCACATGCACGTACCTATTATCCTAACTAATATAAAAAATACGAAAGTGAGTTTGTTTGTTTGTTTGTTACGCTTTTACGCTAAAACGGCTGAACGGATTCGGATGAAATTTGGCACAGATCAAGACCTGGGGAAGGACTACATAGGCTACTTTTTCTGGATCGCAGACGAATTCGCGGCCAACAGCTGGTTGGAATACATTTGTTTGATAGACCACAGCCGTTAATTAGAATTAGGGTAGGTAGCAGTCAGGTAGCAAAAGGTTATTGGGGTTTTCCATCAGGCGTTCCTCATTGACAAAAAAAAGCAATTACGGAGTTTTTTAAATATTAAAATCGAATATTTTCTAGTCTGTTAGGTAATGATTTTATCAATTTATTTCGGTCGCGTTTTCGAGACTCCAAAGGCAACAGTAATGTGAAAAAAAATTGGTCCTTAGGATCGCATGGTCACAAATCCTGCCTGGTCGCATTGCTAGTCACTTGTTAAGCGATACGTCTCTATTTTAAGTTGAATAACATAAAATTGTAGCGATGACTGCTAAAAAATATATCTACAAAAAGACTGATTATAATATTCATCGTAAACAAAATGTTTTTAACGAAACTAATAAATGTTAGATAAATAGTGTTGTATTTTATTATTATCCTCTAACGTTAAAATCATTAGAACTTTTAGGCAACCCCTCTTAATTCCTGGATTCCGAAAAATATGTCTTCCACTCATATTCGGAGACATTTCCTTAAAAAAACTGACTGCACTCAATCAATTTGTCAAGCCTCAAAAACACAAACTGTTTCAACTAAATTGACTGACTGAATGACTAAAAGTCATTAAATGATTATCAAAAATGAAATAGAGCCGAGGAATTTAAAAAAACAAAAATTATGATCTTACTTTGAGTTGGAGTCAATGATTTTTGCTAAGAATAGATGGCTAATGGCTGTTGATAAATCATTCAACCAATCGTAGCAGAATACGGGCGCTTGACACATTAAAAATTCGATTCGATTTTTGTCACATAAATTTTGCGATAATTTTCGTACGAGAAACAGAGCCAGCCGGTTTAGCGTGTAAAAATCTCACAGTGGAAACTTAGGTGAAGTGAGCTGTCTATTCTATTCTATTTTTATTAATGGCAATGGTGCCGAGCCGATGTCGACAATTCTGCCAATGTCAGATGTGCAATGAGAAAAAGTGCGAAGGAGGAAAAAAAAAAAAAAAAAAAGGTTTTAAGTTAAAAAAAAAAAAAAAAAAATTATACGAATTTACTGTGAAACTTGTTGACAGGTATTAGTACACTGAAACAAACAGATAAAATATATTGTTAGTAGTTAGTTGTAAGTCAACAATGATCACAAACTACACAAAAAACATCATAATTTGATGTCATTAACCCGGATAAAAAACATCAAAGCCTGAAGGAGCTTTGGGGAAGAATGTGTTAGTAAGGATGGAAAGTTAGTTGGGACAGGGATCTTTAATTTAGGGAGATGGCTATACAAGTCATGAGCTGGATTGTTATTGGAGCAGTTAAAAAAGATGTGCTCCAAAGTACCTTCATCCAACCCACATTCACAGAGCGATGTATCTCTGACCCGGATTTTGTGAAGGAAAACCGGAGAACAACAATGGCCTATACGAAGACGGCAGAGAATGGATATTATTTTCTTCGATGTTTTTTTATATGAGTAGAACCAAGGCTTGGGTGTAACGTTAGGCTGTATAGCATAATAAAAGGCACCTTTCCGTTTACTTGAATTTTGCCACTGTATCTGCCATGAGGTTAGCAAGTTCTTTTTAGGAAGGCTCAGCAAGTCGTAGCCCTGACATTGGAAGTGTTTAAGTTCGACGTCCTGGGACGTAACAGCATCCTTAGCAAGAGCATCAACATATTCGTTTCCTCTTATGCCACAATGACTTGGAATCCAAACCAGGTGAACAGTTTTGTGATTCTTGGCACAAGAGAAAAGAGACTTTTTGATTTGGAGAAGAATTGGACTATGAAGTTTACTTTTAAGAGGATTCTGCTCCAAAGCTTGTAAGCAGCTAAGTGAGTCTGTAAAGATGACACCAAATCGAATGCTGTGAGACTCTATAAATAGACACGCTTCTAATATGGCCACGCACTCACCCGTAAACACTGAAGATTGTACAGGGCATTTGAATTTTAAAACAATTTTGGAATTTTGGTAGTATACCGCAGCACCAGTACAACTTGCTTCCGATAATTTAGAGGCGTCCGTGAAAAATCTATCAAAATTGTACCACCGCTCACCAACCGCCGCGTTGAAAATAGAGTCTGCCGAGGGAGATTTTTTGGAGATGCCAATATTGTAGAAAATGTCTGGTTTAAAACAAATAATTTCATAGTCAAAACTGAAAATAGGGAGTTTTGGGAACTGAATAATGGGGGAATCTAAACTTTGATAACAACGGAAGGATTTTAAGAACAAAGGGATTTCTTTATGGTTCCAATAATTGGAACTCCGGCAAACAACATCCAAGTCGACCACTTTTTGAACAAGAGGGTGGGAGGATTTGGTAATGACTCTAGCCCAAAATCTCGATGCTAGGTACTGCCTTCTCAAGGCCAACGGTGGTTCTGCGCACTCTACCTGCAACGCGTTAATTGGCGAGGACTTCATACAACCTGACATGATCCGTAGACACTTGGCCTGGATTCTGTCCAACCCAGTTAAAGCCCCTTTGTTGCATGGAATTAATATAAAGGATCCGTAGTCCATAACGCTCCGGATTAAGGCATTGTATACCAGTTTCATGGTGTAAGGATGTGCACCCCACCAGACACCGGCGAGTACTTTTAATATGGGGATAGTTCTCTCGCATCTATTCACTAAATAATTTAGATGATGTAAACCACTTAATTTGGAGTCTAAAAAAACGCCTAAAAATTTTACTTTTGTAGAAACCGGTATACAATGTCCTTGGATGCCCACTGAGATTTGAGGAATCAGCCTCCTGCGGGAAAATACAATTACAGCACTTTTGGGGGCAGATAAACTCAGACCGTGTGAATTTAGCCATTGGTTTAGAGAGTTCAGGGATACGCAGAGAGATGATGCAGCGTCGCCAACTGAGTTATTGGCGACATATAAGGCCAAGTCGTCGGCGTACTGAAGAATTTGACAATCGTTATTGAGGCAAGAACCAATGTCAGCTGTGTATAAGTTGTACAATATGGGGCTAAGAACAGAGCCTTGTGGTAGGCCCTTCCATGACATCCTGACGTCAAATTCCTCACCCGGGACTCTCAAAACCAAAGTTCGCGACATGAGCAAGCTGCAGATGCACTGTACCATTCTCTCCGGTATTCTCAGCTGTTGCAATTTTTGCCTGAGAATGGGAAGAAGGACATTGTCATAAGCAGAGGAAATGTCTAAAAAGGCAGCGACTACGGATTCCTTTTTGGAAAGCGATGAGCGTATATCTGAAACCAAAACTCCAACACTGTCCATGGTACTGAGTCCCTTTCTGAAGCCAAATTGAGACCCAGGAAGTAAGTCTCTGGATTCTACTATAAATTCAAGTCGGTTCTTTATTAAATGTTCGAAAATTTTTGCAAGGACTGACGACAAAGCGATTGGTCTGAAGCTGTTTGGGTCATCCGCATGCTTGCCAGGTTTTAAAATAGGTATGATAATTTGAGTTTTCCACTGGTCGGGTACCCAGCCACTAGTGTAACAAAAATTTAATATGTTTAAAAAAAAATTTTTTGCTCTATGACCTGCATGTGACATAAAGGAATAGACAATACCGTCTGTACCTGGGGCAGAGTCATGAACATGT
This sequence comes from Lithophane leautieri, assembly GCA_949152455.1. NCBI lineage: Eukaryota > Metazoa > Arthropoda > Insecta > Lepidoptera > Noctuidae > Lithophane > Lithophane leautieri. The sequence goes on along the minus strand of OX424482.1, from coordinate 3,130,700 downwards.
TTTAACACAGAGTTAAGCTCCTGCATAGAAAATGGTGCATCGAAGGGATCCGCTGAAGAAATGAGAGACGGCTGGTTATGTTCTGTTTCCGATGGTACGTACGGAGGGGCCAGTTTGTCAAAGAACTTGTCAGCAGTCTCTCGAGGGATGGGAGAAGAAATTGAAGGGGAACATCCAGATCTAAAGCGGTTGATTTTCTTCCATACAACTGATAAAGGAGTGGAGGGGGATAGAGAACCGCAAAAGTCAGCCCAACCGGCACGTTTCTTTTTTCGTAGCAACCTTTTAGATTTAGCGAGAACCCTGTTAAATGCTATTAGGTTATCGCTAACCATCGCCTCATTATACACCATCTCCGCATCATTCCTTTCCTTTATGGCTGTTGTACATTCCTGATCCCACCATGGTGGAGGGGGAATCTGCCCACGTGCTGAGTTTTTGACAGGGAAGCATGAGTCTGCACTAGCTGTTATGGCAGAAATGAGGTTGGTGTAACAGTCTGACACATGGTCAGGGCTAGGAGAATCAAACTCACAGGAAACTAAATCTGGAAGTGAGTCAATTTTGTCCTCCAATATTGAGGAATATCCAGACCAATCAGGGTTAGACAAATTATACCTCAAGAGTGGAGGGCTCGATTTTTCCAAATAAGTTTTTTCAGCCAAAGATATTATAATTGGGTAGTGGTCACTGCCATGTGACAAACTTGTACACTCACAATGACATGACGCTGCAATATCCAATGAGCAAAAGGTGAGATCTACACAGCTCTTATTCTGTCCAGGAAGAGACCTACGGGTTGGGCAACCATTGTTCAAAATACACAGATTAAGGTCATCCAAGATCTCAACTAAACCTTCCCCAAAAGAGTCGCAACGTTCAGAACCCCATCTGAAGTGATGGCAGTTGAAGTCCCCCATGACAAGCACAGGGCCTTCTATGCTTTCCAACGTACATTTTAAAATTGGAAGGAAGCTTTGATGGGGGTGAGCAATATAAATGGATAAGAGGGTTATACCCTCTACTCGACTGGCCACAATACTAATGTTATCACCTAGAGGAGGCAAAGATACAACCACAAGCGGTACTCGATTGTTCACGCAGAGAGCCGACCCGCCATAGCCATCAGATCGGTCGCATCTGAGAATATTAAAGGAAGGGACACGGAAACTAAGACTTGGAACTAGCCAAGTCTCAGCAAGGGCACAAGCTAAAGATTTGTATCTGTTCAGAAGAAATGTGAGCTCGTGCTTCTTATGAAACACGCTCCTCACATTCCATTGAAGGAACACCAACCGAGCCATTATTATGGGATGAGAGTGAATTAATAAGTGAAGTAGCAACGTTGGACGGTAATTGAGTTTTATTTGATGAAGACATTAAAGTTAATAAGAGTTTACTAAGAAGTTCAATTATTGAAGACAAATTTTCAGGAGATTCTGTTATTTGGTTATTGAGAGCACAGCCATTAGGCTGAGAAGATTGGGGAGTGCTAGAGAGCTGCTGATGAGCTGTTTTATCATAGGAGGGAGAAAGGGGAGCATGGGTCTTTGGCTTAAGAAATACAGTTTTGCGGTATGACTGAGTCTGTGATTTTGCAATGTCTGCGTAACTACGAGTAGAAATGGGCACAATTTTACTTGCTTCTGAATAAGACATCACTTTCTCAGCCATAATCGTTTTAATTGTCTTCTGCCTGCTGTACTCCGGACAGGCCCTGCTATTAGCAAAGTGACTCCCAGAGCACAACACGCAGAGAGCTTCGCTCTCAGCAATGCTACAGCCATCACCGGGGTGATCATTGCCACACTTGCTGCAACGGGGTTTGGAACGACAAAGGGATTCTACGTGACCAAATCGGCAACACTTGCGGCACTGAATGGTGGGGTAGACATACTGTTCTACAGTTAACGATGTGTAGAAACAGAAAATTCTTCTTGGTAGAACTTGGCCATCAAATGTGATGACACAAGTTTCTGTGGGCCTGTATTCATTCAAACCGTCTTTCACAAACTTTCTATTAAATCGCCTAACTTTTAAAATTGGACCACAGCCTGCTGGAACTTTTAGGTATGTCAAGACTTCTTCTTCCGAGAAGTCAGTAGGAATACCACTCACAACACCCATACGGGTTATATTGAAAGACGGAATTACCGCCTCGTACAAGTTTGTCCCTAAAACTTTATTTGACAAGAAAGAGTTTGCATCCTGAGGGGATGAAAACTCAACCGATACGCGGTTTCTACCGACTCGCTTAACTGCAATGATGTTGGAAAAGAAATTATTGGATAAAAAGCGGCCGAATGAGACAGGGTGAAGAGTGGAGCCAGAATTTGGTTGAGCTTCCTGACGGGAAACATGAACGATAAAAGGTCCTTTGTCAGTGATTGAGTACCTAACACGGCCTATTTGAGTTCTCGGTTGTTTGGTAGGACGACTGGAAACATCATCTTCATTACCTGGACGTTTACGGATGTTAGGCTGGCAAGGGAGGATTTGGGACTCCAGACTACATACTACATCTGCAAATTGGCTTAATGGATTAGATATGGGACTTAAGTTGGAAGGAGCAAAACCAGAAAGTGGGGTAGTTGGAATATCATCAGGAGGGTCAGGGGGTTTATTTTTATCCAAATTCATACTGAATCTGGATAATGGAGTCTATATACTTAAATAAAAACAAACCTGATAGCAGGCAACAACGAGACGCACACAAACAAACACAATAACAAGTCACAATAAACGCAATATCACAGGAAAACAGCTAAAATTCTTAACACACGTGTTACCCAAAAGCACACTGTGGCGAGAATTAAGTGAGCTGTCATTAGCGTATATCCCTAGCATCAGGTGGAATGACAGCTTACTTCAACTACATTTTTACGATGAATTTTTTACAGAATACATCGGCAGTTTACACCACAAACCACGGCATACGTTTAAAGTCAAAAAATATTTGAAACATAATTCTGTCTCTTTCGTCTACAAATGATTGACAGAAACAGAACGATGTTTTAAATTCGTTTAGCGCTAAACGTACTTTTAGTGATCAGTGGTGCAAGCGGGTCTAATACGATTGTTATCAAATAATTTAAGAGAAAGAAATAGTGGTTTTGGTCAATAGATCAAATGCAAGTTAAATTTTTCTTTGAACGTCGACAGTGGTCATAATAGCTCATTTTCGGATTCGATTTAGTTAATAATATTTTTTTAATGTTCTCAGTCGAAATGGATAAAGTAAGAAACGAGTACCTATAAAGTTAAGTTTGGAAGTACGCGCCAGTACTGAAAAGTTGAAAGGAAATCGTTTGGCTGGGTATGTGAAGAGGAAATGCATGTGACTAAAAGAGTGATGTAAGTATATAAATGTTGATGGATGGAGAGGGAGAGGAAGGCCAAAAAAAATGGATGGATTGTGTGAGGAATGATATGAAAGAGAAGGATGTGAATGTCTTTAGATGATTTTTTCGAAACGGTTGAATGAAGAAAAGTAAAACAGAAATTACGTTCAAAAAATGTATTAAAAACACATTTTTTATTTATTTATCCTTTTTTTTTTCAATACATAACTTATAATTATTATATAATATAATATATTATACCTGTAGGAAGGATATATTATAACTATAGGAACATATTTTCTCTTTTGTTTTGACACATTTACAAAGCTCACACAGTGGGATAAAAATAGGAACATTCTCGAGCTACACTTACATAATTATAAATCACACATAATATATTTACACATTCGGGGTATTAGGTAGGAACATGGATAAAGTATTTATACATGATTTTTAGGAATTTTACCCCAAACTGACAAGAATAACTGAGTTTTCCTCCTTACATTTAGGTACTTACGTTGTTTGTTTTATAACTTTATAGTTTTTGTTTTTTTTTTTTAATATTTACATTCGTCTTTTCGGTTTTATCACTTTTTTATTTTCTTAACGCTTTTTTTTACTCTCATAATTGTGTGGTTTATTTTTTAGACTTTTTGTATATTTTTACTACCTACATAAAATAAAAAAGTAACTAAGTCAGAACTCTACATTGAATATTTTTTGCTACGAGCTGTGGGAACGAGTCTGATGCCGAAAATATAGTTTTTATAGTTTTTGTACGTTTGTTTGTTTGTCTGGATGTATGTTCCGGATTGGCGTAAAAACGACGAAACGGATTTGGATGAAATTTAGCACACAAATAGATTATAACCTATATTAACACATACGGTACTTTTAATCCCGGCAGTACGTTCTCGTGGGATATTTTCTAGGTATTGCACGCGTGAAGCCGCGGGAAAAGCTAGTTTAAATTACATCAAAATCATCATACTCAGGCTTCTCATAGTTCCCGGAAAGAACATCTTCAAGCCATGGCAGATGATCAGCAACACTGGTATAAAGTCCGGGGGAGTTCTTGGTCCCACAGCGGCTGTTCCCCGCACTAGTAACCCCCCACAACTCGGCCCTGCTTTTGACCCACACTAAAGGACCTCCGGAATCACCCCTACAGGTATCAATGCCCTCTTCACCCCCAGCACAGATTGCATTATCGGGAACTTTGAAGTTTTTGTACGCGGCCTCGCACTCAGCTTTCCCCCATAGTGGAAGGGGGATGATTTTCTTAGTACTGCTGTAGTATCCTCTCAAGGGAATTTCACCCCAACCCGTGGCCGCGAAAACGGTGTCGCGTTGTAGTTCCCCAAATGGCAGGCAAATGGGACGGATGAAGTCTGTGAAAAAAGAAAAAAAGACATTAAAACATCTGCATTTTTAACATCAGAAGTAAAATAAATTGCTTTTTAAAGATCAAAGGACCAGTTTCATCTAAAAGATGGTCCATAGAAAACACTTTTTTTTAGGTGGATAATTATCAAATGACTTCTCCCGCTCTGGGCGGAGCGGGACGGCGCGTCAGACTCTTACAGACTAAAACCCACCCGTGTTCCTCCAGTTGCCTGTAAGTTGCCAGGGGCCACGGTATCCCTTTCGGACTTTTCCGTGACCCCGGCACGCATCGGCCCTAGTGGACCTTGTTAGTTGTGCTGAGTAGAGTTGAGAAATTATTTAAGAAATAAAAAAAAACTTACCTGTATAAGGAGCATCCTTCTCCAGCCTCAACACAGCAATGTCTTGACTCTTTCCATCATAGTCAGGGTGAACGATGATCTCCTCAATCTCTAACCTGACGATCGGATCAGCGCATACGCCACCGATGCAATCTTCTCTGCTGGCCAAGTCGTATTCTCCGAGACGGGCTACTAATCTGTTAATAAGAAAAGTAATGTTAAGAAGATTTTAAGGAACTTCTTTTTTCAGCTATGATTATAGATTTATAAGATACAAAAGAATGAGACGACACTTCGATGATTCGATATAATAACAAAACAAACAGGTTTTTTTGCTGAGACCGTTCTTGTTGTTTGGTTTTTGTAATTATGTATAATTATATATTATTTTAATATGTATTTTTATTACTAGTTATTTATATTATAATTATTTATTAGGTATGTTGAAACTGTATGTACTTCCCGTCACTTGTCCTTATGGGTTCATTCGAAAACCAGCGTCAGACAGTATCTGTCTGGCATTAATGCTGAAATGAACCTTTTTGGCGCAGCCGTGAGGCACACACTATTGTTTTAAAAACAATACAATACTTTTTTTTTTTTTGTTATTTGTATTTTGTGTTTCATGAACTGTGTCCAAATAAACTTTATTCTTTCTTTCTTTCTCTTTATTCTAGATGATCGAGAAAGAAAGAAGATTTGGAGTGATACGACATATATTTTTTCTTTTTTGTCAAAGATACTGGTTATCAAAGTCTTAGATTCATATTTAAAATTATTCCGAAAATCAGTAGTTAAGAAAAGCTACAACTAAACAACCCAACTTAAAAAAAAAACGTTCAAATGTGTATCACTAGTGTATGATCCCTTGCTAAATCAGACATTACTTTTAGATGAAGGGTGAATGGAATGAATGAAGGAAAAGTACTGAAACACTACTGTATTGTCTCAAAGGTACTTAAAGTAAAATGAGCTTGATGGACTGATGGTGTGGAAATGAAGTGAGTGACGCGGCCCTTGGTTGGCTGTAACGAGAACGCCTGGCTGCATTAATAGCCCAACGCGAACTGGTCTAATTATTATGAGTTGAAACGAATGCGTTGCGTAAACTGCTGAATTGCAGAATGTGCAGTTGCACCGTACGACTAGGTTAATAAAACATTCCTATGGTAACACGGAATTCCCAAAACATAAATAACTTATAAATAAATAAAATACGTATTGAATAAGAGTTGACCACATGATTCAATAATGGTGTTATATTTATAATGAGGGAATTCCTAGTGATGTAACTTTAATAAAATAAATTACATTGCTGACGTTGGCTCTGAAGACGATTCAAAGAAATATTGGTTATTAATCCTAGGTTAAAGAACTAACCGCACTGAGAAAGCATGATGAAATTTAATGAAAGCTCATTAAAAAGAATGAAATCTAAATAAAGAATTAATTTCAGTTTCGATTTTTTGTATCACTAGAACTTACTCCATTTTTTATGAATTTGAAAGAAGATGAACGATAAATCCAACGTTTATATTTTTAGAAGATTAATTACCAGATTAACTAAAATAACTTCCACTGTCTTATTGGCCTACCTGTTGAATTTACCTACTGCATGATTTAAGCTTATATATCGCACAATTATGTAAAAATAAAAAACACCTTTCATTATCATCACTTTTTCCCTAGGATTTTTCCATGCCTGTTCATCATCTGCCTAGCCTTTTCCCAACCATGTTGGGGTCGGCTTCCAGTCCAACAAGATGCAGCTGAATACCAGTATTTTACATGGAGCGACTGCCTATCTGACCTCCACAACCCAGTAACTGGGTAATACGATACCCCTTGGCAAGACTGGTTGTCAGACTTTCGGGCTTCTGACGACCCGTAACAACTATCAAAGATCCACAAATGACAGCCGGGACCAACAGTTTAACGTGCTTTCCGAGGCACGGAGGAGTTTTTCCATGCCTGTTAAAACCTGTAAAGACCTGAAGGGTAATTCTCGTGCATAGCAAATGTTCACATTCAAGGCGCAATCTGTCAAACTTGTCAAAATGTTGGTAAATTGATTGTATTTTTGACAGATTGCGAATGAGATTAGAATGAGAACGTTCGTAAAAATAACGGGAATTGATCCTCTGAATATCTGAATATTTACGAGCTAATAGATAAAAGAGACTCGAAAAACCAAAAAAGAACCACCAAAATAAAAATAAAAAACAAACACAGTCGAATTTAGAACCTAAAAACACTAGAAAGGACCAATTTCTCTTTCTTTGGAACTTAGCAACTAATGAGAAATGAGACGTGTAATGAGACCTGGTAAACTTAGGGGTCCTGATGCAATGGGCAGCTGTGATAAGATGTCTGCTGTCTACGAGAGTAGCACCACACCTGATGTCAGTCCTGTGGTCTCCGCGCCAATATTCTATGTACACCAACCACGGGTTGTGATGGATGAGGTTGGAACTTGCTTCTACACCACAAATAGGCCCTGGGAATTAATAATAATAAAATATTAATAAATCATACGAAAATATTAAGCACAAAATTGGGTAAGATACCTAAAAGATGCACTTGATAATGGGTAATCCTATTTGTGATCGGCCAAAACAAGTCAGATTAGCAAAAAAAAAAAAAATCTATTAAAAATAAACTTTTCTTAATTTATAGGAAAAATATCAAAAGAAAGTATTAAATAAAAGTTTTGCATCAATCGCGGAAAACAGTAAAAAAAGTTCTAACTAAAAAAACTTACCGTACGTCAGTTTAAAAGCCAAAACGCCTACAGCACATGATAACAGCAAAAATAAACGAATCATAGATGAGTTTAAATCTTCACAGAATTTATTAAAAAAATTAATAAATTAAATTGTTCATAGCGTTAGTTTCAGTCAATTTTACCTCGAATAATGGTCTGCTTCGATCGCTGTGCGCCTTTATATTCCTGTGGCATTTACAGGGAAAATGCGGGCAATCCATCGCCCAAACCACACTCATACGTTTGAGGAGTGCTGACGACATTGGAAGTCGCTATCATGCCGATGAAGCATGATGGGATATAAGGGCTGGGCCACGGCCGTGCACCCCTGGAACCAACCCCTAGTCTGGAAAAAAATCAAGCCAAAAAAAAAATGTTTTGCACCACATCACTAGTAAGACGATCGTATACTTTTACAATGTTTGTAAATATGTGAGCACCATGTACCTATCACATAACTAATTTATTTGTCATTGCTCCATTTATAATTATTTTTACCTTTCGTGGTACAGTAACCTTATTGTAGGTACATTCTCCACATATAATTATATAATTCATGTATACAAAATATTGTAAAACATTTTTTTAAAGAGTAACGGTGTAGTTTCTTGCCCGTTCTTCTCCATACGAAAGCTACCTTTTGGAATGGGCAACTATGTAGAATCAATTCTATTTCTTTGTTTTTCATTTACGTTCAAAAGTGCCTTTATGTGCCTATTTGAAATAAATTATTTGACTTTGACTTTGATGACTTATTTTTTTATCTTATTTATTTTATTTTTTATTTATTTATTTATGGCCTATCTACAATTGTTACACTGTTCAACCAATTAGAAAACACAAGTCAACATACAAGCCAAGTGCACAATATTAAGCGATAGACACAGCATGCAAAAAGTATAGAACACAGAAAAAAAAACAATAATTAAGTAAAGAAATGACACAATATTTTTACATAATTTTAAAACAAAATAGTCATTTCAATAACTGGAGTAATTGCGTTACATAGTTACATTCTTTTTACCTATTTTGGTGGACTTGGCGCTTGAATTTTTGAAGTGAATTACTACAAATATCAATTTCTTCATCACAACTATTTAGAAGTCTGCAAAGTCTAGGGACTAGGGAGTTAGACCCTGAAACAGTTTTGCGGAATGGGGGACGTAACATTTTGATAGGGTGACGTGGATAATTACTGGGTATCTTATATTAATTTATGGAATAAATAGCAACATGGATGTGGTAGGTGGTAATACCTAGATTAAATCGTAGAATATATTTGCTCTAGTGCCTTTACCCAGGGAGAAACAGGGGAATCCCCCTCTTTTAAGCTGCAAATAAAGCAGCTTAAAACCCTGGGTCCGAAGGTTGGAATTGAGTAAATTGAAAATATTAGCGCTATCAAATGAACCTATCATTTGAAAAATTTGGGAAAATAGGTTCAATGATTCACTGTTCATATAATTATTATGAAATAAACCTACCATCCTACTAATATTATAAATGTGAAAGTTTGTGTGTTTGTGTGTTTGTGTGTTTGGATGTTTGTTACTCAATCACGCAAAAACGGCTGAACGGATTTGGATGAAATTTTGCAAACAGATAGTTTATAACCTGGATTAACACATAGGATACTTTTTATCCCGGTAGTAGGTTCCCATGGGTTAATTTTCGACATCTACACGGGCGAAGCGGCTGGCAAAAGTTCATATAAATCTGTCCGACTTGGTTAATGATTTAGAAAGAAAGAAAGAAAGAAAGAAAATACGTTTATTTGCGGCAAACATAACGCTAACAGGACAAATAAAATATACGAAAATAACAAGTTGCGGGAAAATATGCGTCACATTCACGCAAAACGGCAATCACTCAGCATAATGCTGCGACCCTATGCGGGACAGAGCCCCAGCGCTGGTTTTCAGTGACAGCCGGCGTTGACGTCATGACATCAAAACGGTGTAGCACATAACGAATTAACAATAACAAAATAAGAAATAAAATAAATATACTAAGTGTTTACAAAAATATAATATTTATGATGGCAACATTCCGTTCCGTCAGCGACTCACGCGCCACAGGCTTATTGCAGTCTGTGCGCGTAGCTGTCATTTATACTATTTGGACTGTTTGACCTTGACACAGAGACGCTTAGACATACTGACTGGTTACGTAACAATTATTAGAACAATTATTTAGTACCTTTATAGATAGAAAAGACCCTTAAGGAAAACCAGGAAGACCGATAGGTATTCAATCAAGTCATATTTCCCCGGTCTTCTTACTTCGAATACTATAAGATTTATTTTCAGTACATCAAACACACGTAATAGTCTTACATACTATGCTTGAGCAATAATTCTGTAAAAATGAATTAGAACTTCAAACAAAACATACCTATATACAAAGTCGAGTCATTAGAATTGACATTGCAAAGACAAAGTTTATTTTATTTGAATGAATCTACATTAAAAGGCAAGAGTGACTGAGATATCAATGCACAGCCTAAACCGCTGGTCCTAGAGACATGAAATTTGGAGGGTGTGTTCTTTATGAAGAGTAAGTTTCTACTAAGAAACGATTTTACGAATTTCCACCGCTAAGAGGGTGAAATCGGGGGATTTCGTTTGTATGAAAAATCTTATTCCTTGAGTTAATAGACATGAAATTTTAGCACGAATACTTATCTAAGGAAATTATAAAGTTTGTTATTTTTAGTTTTTAAAAACTACCCCCTAAACGAGGATTGGGGGGTGTCAAAGTTTGTATAGAAGAATTTTAACGTGCTATCCGATTAACTCGAAACTCAGTATTTATACTTAAAACTAAAAATAAAGAATAACGTGTATTAGGGTTTTTCAAAAATCTACCATTAACGGGGTTAAAATGGGAAGTCTACGTCACAGCTCAAACCACTAAACGGATTGGGCTGATTTTTGGCACCTAGATAGTTATTAGGACCTAGGCGTACACTAAGAAAGGATTTTTGGAAAATTCTACCTATAAAGGGATGAAAAGGGGGGATTTCTTTTGTATGAAAAATCTTATTCCTTGAGTTAATAGACTTGAAATTTTGGCACGAATACTTATCTAAGTAAATTATAAAGTTTGTCATTTTTATTTTTATAAACTACCCCTTAAACGAGGATTGGGGGGTGTTAAAGTTTGTAAAGAAGAATTTTAACGTGCTATCCGATTAACTCGAAACTCAGTATTTATACTTATAACCAAAAATAAACAAAAATGTGTATTAGGGTTTATCAAAAATCTACCCCTAACGGGGTGAAAATGGGTAGTCTACGTCACAGCTCAAACAACTAAACGGATCGGGCTGATATTTGGCATTCAGATAGTTATTAGGACCTAGGCGTGCACTAAGAAAGAGTTTTTGGAAATTCGACCTTTAAAGGGGTGAAAAGGGGGGATTTCGTTTGTGTGATAAATCTTATTCCTTGAATTAATAGACTTGAAACTTGGCACGAATAGTTATCGAAGTAAATTATAAAGTTTTTAATTTTTAGTTTTTCTAAACTACCCCCTAAACGAGGTTGTGTTAAAGTTTGTATAGAAGAATTTTAACGTGATGTCCGATTAACTCGAAACTCAGTATTTATACTTAAAACAAAAAAGAAAGAATAATGTGTATTTGGGTTTTTCAAAAATCTACCCCTAACAGAGTGAAAATGGGTAGTCTACGTCACAGCTCAAACCACTAAACGGATTGGGCTGTTATTTGGCACACAGATAGTTATTAGGACCTAAGCGTGTACTAAGAAAGGGTTTTTGGAAATTCGACCTTTAAAGTGGTGAAAAGGGGGGTTTCGTTTGTGTGATAAATCTTATTCCTTGAGTTAATAGACTTGAAACTTGGCACGAATACTTATCTAAGGAAATTATAAAGTTTGTCATTTTTAGTTTTTCTAAACTACCCCCTAAACGAGGATTAGGGGGTGTTAAGTTTGTATAGAAGAATTTTAACGTGCTGTTCGATTAACTCGAAACTCAGTATTTATACTTTATATAAAAAATAAAGAATAATTTGCATTAGGGATTTTCAAAAATCTACCCCTAACGGGGTGAAAATAGGTAATCTACGTCACAGCTCAAACCACTAAACGGATTGGGCTGTTATTTGGCACACAGATAGTTATTGGAAAGTAGGAATCCACTAAGAAAGGGGTTTTGGAAATTCGCCCTTATTCCTTTAGTTATTAAACTAGAAACTTGGCAAAACTTGCCTTAGTAAATAATACAGATTGTCAATTTTAGTTTTTTAAGCAATCCATCGCATAGACGAATAACGGGGTTGCAAAGTAAGAAAGAAAATTTTTTAACGCGCTGTCGGATTAACTCGGTACGGTAAGTACTAATACTTAAAACAAAAAAAATAAAAGTACGTGTTTCGGGGTTTTTTGTCTTCGCCTGCGTTTATGTCGGAAAAAATCCCACGGGAACTTACTACCGCCCGGGATTGAAAGTATCCTATGTGTTTATCCAGTTATCTAATTGCGTAACTTATTTTCGTAACCGATTAAGACTAATCTTTCATTTTGACAGTTCAACAACATTCATTGCGTTATTTACATTGTTTTTGTTTTTTAAACTGATTCAGATTGTGGATCGTGTAATACGCAATTAGGGTGTAGGTTATAAACTATCTGTGTGCCTTTCATCCATATCCGTTGGGCCGTTATTGCGCCAATCCGGAACAAACATCCAAACAAACAGACAAAATTTCTTAAAAATATATTTTCGGCATCAGACTCGTTCTCACACCTCGTAGCAATTACTTTTTTTCAAAGTATTCAATGTACAGTTTTGACTTAGTCACTATTTTATTATGTATCCCTTTTCCCGCAATACGGGCAATATTTCCTTTTTTTTATTGATGAAAATCATATCTGCGGGCTGCAACAACATATGATAATAATTATATAGTCGGTGGTTTAAATATTATTGTATCATTACATAATGAAGGTATTATTCAAGTTAAGTCAGATAGTAACTTACAAAACCCCGAAACACGTACTTTTATTTTTTTTGTTTTAAGTATTAGTACTTACCGTACCGAGTTAATCCGACAGCGCGTTAAAAAATTTTCTTTCTTACTTTGCAACCCCGTTATTCGTCTATGCGATGGATTGCTTAAAAAACTAAAATTGACAATCTGTATTATTTACTAAGGCAAGTTTTGCCAAGTTTCTAGTTTAATAACTAAAGGAATAAGGGCGAATTTCCAAAACCCCTTTCTTAGTGGATTCCTACTTTCCAATAACTATCTGTGTGCCAAATAACAGCCCAATCCGTTTAGTGGTTTGAGCTGTGACGTAGATTACCTATTTTCACCCCGTTAGGGGTAGATTTTTGAAAATCCCTAATGCAAATTATTCTTTATTTTTTATATAAAGTATAAATACTGAGTTTCGAGTTAATCGAACAGCACGTTAAAATTCTTCTATACAAACTTAACACCCCCTAATCCTCGTTTAGGGGGTAGTTTAGAAAAACTAAAAATGACAAACTTTATAATTTCCTTAGATAAGTATTCGTGCCAAGTTTCAAGTCTATTAACTCAAGGAATAAGATTTATCACACAAACGAAACCCCCCTTTTCACCACTTTAAAAGTCGAATTTCCAAAAACCCTTTCTTAGTACACGCTTAGGTCCTAATAACTATCTGTGTGCCAAATAACAGCCCAATCCGTTTAGTGGTTTGAGCTGTGACGTAGACTACCCATTTTCACTCTGTTAGGGGTAGATTTTTGAAAAACCCAAATACACATTATTATTTCTTTTTTGTTTTAAGTATAAATACTGAGTTTCGAGTTAATCGGACATCACGTTAAAATTCTTCTATACAAACTTTAACACAACCTCGTTTAGGGGGTAGTTTAGAAAAACTAAAAATTAAAAACTTTATAATTTACTTCGATAACTATTCGTGCCAAGTTTCAAGTCTATTAATTCAAGGAATAAGATTTATCACACAAACGAAATCCCCCCTTTTCACCCCTTTAAAGGTCGAATTTCCAAAAACTCTTTCTTAGTGCACGCCTAGGTCCTAATAACTATCTGAATGCCAAATATCAGCCCGATTCGTTTAGTTGTTTGAGCTGTGACGTAGACTACCCATTTTCACCCCGTTAGGGGTAGATTTTTGATAAACCCTAATACACATTTTTGTTTATTTTTGGTTATAAGTATAAATACTGAGTTTCGAGTTAATCGGATAGCACGTTAAAATTCTTCTTTACAAACTTTAACACCCCCCAATCCTCGTTTAAGGGGTAGTTTATAAAAATAAAAATGACAAACTTTATAATTTACTTAGATAAGTATTCGTGCCAAAATTTCAAGTCTATTAACTCAAGGAATAAGATTTTTCATACAAACGAAATCCCCCCTTTTCATCCCTTTATAGGTAGAATTTTCCAAAAATCCTTTCTTAGTGTACGCCTAGGTCCTAATAACTATCTAGGTGCCAAAAATCAGCCCAATCCGTTTAGTGGTTTGAGCTGTGACGTAGACTACCCATTTTAACCCCGTTAATGGTAGATTTTTGAAAAACCCTAATACACGTTATTCTTTATTTTTAGTTTTAAGTATAAATACTGAGTTTCGAGTTAATCGGATAGCACGTTAAAATTCTTCTATACAAACTTTGACACCCCCCAATCCTCGTTTCGGGGGTAGTTTTTAAAAACTAAAAATAACAAACTTTATAATTTCCTTAGATAAGTATTCGTGCTAAAATTTCATGTCTATTAACTCAAGGAATAAGATTTTTCATACAAACGAAATCCCCCGATTTCACCCTCTTAGCGGTGGAAATTCGTAAAATCGTTTCTTAGTAGAAACTTACTCTTCATAAAGAACACACCCTCCAAATTTCATGTCTCTAGGACCAGCGGTTTAGGCTGTGCATTGATATCTCAGTCACTCTTGCCTTTTAATGTAGATTCATTCAAATAAAATAAACTTTGTCTTTGCAATGTCAATTCTAATGACTCGACTTTGTATATAGGTATGTTTTGTTTGAAGTTCTAATTCATTTTTACAGAATTATTGCTCAAGCATAGTATGTAAGACTATTACGTGTGTTTGATGTACTGAAAATAAATCTTATAGTATTCGAAGTAAGAAGACCGGGGAAATATGACTTGATTGAATACCTATCGGTCTTCCTGGTTTTCCTTAAGGGTCTTTTCTATCTATAAAGGTACTAAATCATTAACCAAGTCGGACAGATTTATATGAACTTTTGCCAGCCGCTTCGCCCGTGTAGATGTCGAAAATTAACCCATGGGAACCTACTACCGGGATAAAAAGTATCCTATGTGTTAATCCAGGTTATAAACTATCTGTTTGCAAAATTTCATCCAAATCCGTTCAGCCGTTTTTGCGTGATTGAGTAACAAACATCCAAACACACAAACACACAAACACACAAACTTTCACATTTATAATATTAGTAGGATATGTAAGGATATATTGAGTGCCTTTTTGATCTGCACAACTCAGTTATTAGATAATAAATTCTCCGTATTTTTTTAAATTAATTTCAGTCTTAATTTGTGATTCACGCAAAATAAGGTTAAATTTGAATCGGCTATGGGTAGTCCGTCCACAATAGAAAGACTTACACCTTTAATAAGTTAGGTAGGTACCTAACATCGTATATATGGTAGAATAAATTTATGGTAGTCATAAATATTTCCAAAAAAAATAATTTCCGTTAAATTCCGGGTGACGTTTGAATCATAGATAATATAAGTATACCTACGTTCAATCGTACGTCAATAGTAACACTTCGAATACGATAACCCCCCGTAAGAAATAACGGGTGTAAAAAGACCCTTTTTTTAACGAAACTGAGAATCCGTTGTTCTCCCCGTCATTATGATCAATTTTTTGTACTGGACCATACCTGGGAACCTTCTGGTTACGGAGATATGTAAGGTCAAAGTTTCAACTCTTTCTTCATTCCTCAAACCAAATAAAAAACCAAGACAGAGCGCTGTCAACGGTGACGTGAGGCCGATTTCGTGAACATGTGTGCACTTAGTTTGGTGTAGTTTCATTGTAGCGTCATTGTAATTAGTTGTAAATGTGTATGTGAGCGTGTATGCACAGAGCTTTGGTATAGTTTTAGCATACTTCACTGTATTGTACGCAACGCTCCGTCTTGGTTTTTTATTTGGTCTGAGCCTCATTCTAATAGTGCGATGGGACGGCATTCCGACACCAACGAAGACGGCTTAACGTGCTTTCCGAGGTAGTACATCGCCAACTTCCAAACTCTGGGCTGTTACTGAGAAATCCTAATGGAAAAACCCAATAACACTTTGCCCGACCTTTTTTTTTTTTTGAGGGTGGGAAATCATCCAATGACTTCTCCCGCTCTGGGCGGAGCGGAAGGGCGTGTCAGACTTTTACTGACTAAAACCCACCCGTGTTCCTTCATTTGCCTGTTGCCAAGGTCCCGGTATCCCTTTCGGACTTCCCCGCATCCCTGGCAGGCATCGGTCCTATTGGACCCCGTCAATTTTTGCTGACATCTCTTTGAGGCGCGCGTGGAACACGACGCGCCATCGACCCGGGCCTGGTCCTTATCGGACGGCGAGCTGCCCGTTGCTCGCCGTCCGCAAGCCCGCGCCTATGGTGGCCGGGAATCCGCCTGGGATTCCCGACGCCCAGGGCGTCTCCAACGGCGGCGGTTAGGGGCGTGAGGGCGCAAACTTTGCCTTTCCCTCACGCGTTCCGCCTCCTCCTTAGCGAGCATTACTGCTTCGCAGAAGGAGGACTTTGCCCGACCTGGGAATCGAACCCAGTACCCCACGCTCCCACGCCGGCATAATGCAGCAACGATATACACAAATTCAAATAACGGGCTACTGAAAATATACATAAGCATAATCAGCCTAAATGTTCCTAATGCTGGGACACTGGCCTCCTCTCTGTGGTCTTAATCCACCCCGCGGGGCCAGCGCGCGCATTTTTAATACAAAATTAATCAATTTATCAAATGCTCAAAATGAGTCCCTTCCTGTTAATTACAAAGTCCCAATCTTTTGATTATTTCGTTCCCTGTCGATTTTTTGATCTTGTTGTGGTGGATATTTAGAATAATATGTCTAAGTTCTGCTTGTAGCTTGTGGACGCTTTCATACTGGTTCTTGTAAGCTAATTTTTTTAAATAACCCCATAAAAAAAAATCTAATGGGGCTAGATCTGGGGATCTCAGCGGCCATCTTATTTGTCCATTTGTCCCGATCCAGGGATGAAAGCATCAATTATTTTGTCAAAAATGTTAAAATTCATGGTCTTGCTTTTATTTGTGACACTATGTTATTTAGCAAAAAATAATCCTTATGATGAAGCCTTTCGATCGGTATGATAAAGCTACAGGGTGATTATTTTTCTCATGTAACGGGTTCGATTCCCGGTTCAACCATGTAATTATTTAAATATCTATGAATGCAGTTTAAATTGTTTTTTAAATTGAAATAATGTCTTCTTTCAGTAAAATGTTCCATCTACAATATTCAAGGTACTTTCCCTCCATGTGGCATATCCATGGGACGCCCTGTATATAATTATGGAAAAACCCAATAACACCCTGCCGCGACTACTAAACCGACCACTAGATGAGACAGTTTAGATATTTGAATCATCTATAAAATTAGGTCGTCTAGGGACTATCCATAAACAACGTCATTCAATTAAGAAGGACATTCCATAGAGTACGTATTGGACTGGTCATCACTGATCAAAGGTGAATAATTTGATGTCTAATAAAGTTCGTGAATCGCACCTACTGTAGGTGACGTATACCTCTACGGTACAACATTTCAGGAGAATGGAAACTACATAACATAACATTACGCATGTTATTCCCGAAGGGTTATGCAGAGGTGTACCTATAGTACAACCACGTTTCACCAGATTTGTTTAAGCCCCATGTAACAGGGGGCGAGTCTATTGCCATCAACCGGGCACGAAATTTTATTTTCTTCTCGGTTTGGTTGGTGATAGGGCTTGTTCTAAGTCCGCCTGGCTAGCTACAACCGTCTCATCTTAGTCCACGGCAACAATGCTGTATTTCGGCAATTAGAGGTAAGATAGCCTGTTTCCTCTGTGGTTGAGGATTTCGGGTGAAGCTCGCTTCCATCTTCGGCATGATTATCACTTACCATCGGGTGATATGCAGACCAAGACTTACCACGTTGTGGATTTTAAAAAAACCAGCATCCTGGTGACTCCGGAGCTTCGAATGGAAACTAGAATATGCATTATCACCCTATAACGTTCCCACTCCATTTTTTAAAAGAGTAACGATGGAGTTTCTTTCCCTTTCTTCTCCATACGAAAACTACCTTTTGGAAGGGGCAACTAGAATCAGTTCTATTTCTTTGTTTTTGATGTTCGAAAGTGCCTATTTGAAATAAATTATTTGATTTTGACTTTGACATTGCTGGGACAGAGATCTCCTCGCTGTGAGAGGGAGTGGGCCACGGGCCCTGTGCGGTTTGGTGGATGATAGATGTGTTCGATTTTTTCTACTAGGATATACCTATCCGGAATTATGTTACAATATGTTATGCTTATTTACGGCTTCTGTTATCATGAGAATAACAAGCAGTGACGTTGATCTCGCCGAAACAACATATTTTCGTGTTCTATTGCGGTCGACCATTTTTTCCTTTTCATTATAATACCTAATACTCGTATGGACGTTTTCTGTTATATAAGGAGAAAGTATTGGTATTTTTTGCTTGCCTACATAATTTTTACATGGGTCATATGTATTATGTGAAGTTACATACGTCATGCAAGTATTTATTTACCTACCTTTTTAAGACCTCGTGGCAGAGTAGTTACTTTCCGCCTAGGCACAGGGTTACTGTGTTACTGGCTGAAACTCTTGCAGTGGCAATTACAGCATTCGTATAGACAGCCTATATCGTTTCCACTGCTGAATCACAGAGGCCTCCCCTCTGTGAGAGGGACTGGACCCACCACCCGGGCCCAGAGGGTTGGTGATGTCACATGTCTTCAATTTTTCTGTTCTAGGACATGCCGGTTTCCTCACTCTGTTTTCCTTCACCGTTTTGTGAGCAGTGGTAATGAAATAAATTACACAAATTAATGTGCCTGGCTGGATTCGAACCGAAAAAGTAGTGACGTACAGCATGACCAGTTTAAGTGTGCAGTTCACGGTGGCGCTGCTTGTCAAGGAAAAACGCAACAGGAGGACAAATTCGGTACATTAAGTTTTAGTTCTGTTTTTTGCCGCCTGCACAAATAAGTTGGACGCGCTTTGAAGCTGCTTTTAAACACAACATTACGTTTGCTTCCTCTTAATAGGGGGTGACACAGTCTTGATGAATTAGATATGTAGTTACTATACCTAGGTAGTGAGGTACAACAGTGAGGTTTTATACAACAATTTTGGTTTTTCTGTACTAGTGAACCAAATAGGACAGTAAACAATTTGTTCTTTATGGTAGAGAAATACTCTGTGTTCAGAACTATGTCCAGGGGCCGTATAATGAAGTATTGGCATGATTATTCCACTGCGAAAAAAGGATAGTGCTATCGGCCTACTATAGCTCCGTCTCACTCTTACACTGGAAAATGGTGGCTTTAATACGTCATAATATAAAAATCAAAATATTTTATTTCACATAAGCCTACATGGGCACTTATGAAAAGTCAGAAGCTAGGTGCACGATTCCAATTGGTTGTTTCCTATGGAGAAGAGCCGGCAAGAAACTCCATGGTTACTCTTTTAAAAGATAATTGGCTTTTACAATATTTTCGAATTACAGTGTTAATAGTTATGGGAGGACAGTGTAGGCCTGTCTAGGGTACGTTCCACGCACCTGCTTTTAAAGATCACCACCATAAGATTTTAGGCTTGACCTACGGTTTCCTAAAAGAGCGGTGGCCGGCACATAACGTCCGCAATTTACCGGCGAATGACGTCACTGAAACAGTATTTATGTAAGTAAGTTGGTGTGTTTTCGTAGAGAGCGTTTTATAGTAGGTACTTCATCGATATTATTATTGAGCAGCTCATGGCTAAGTAATAACAGCTGCATGGGTCCATCAGGTTAAGCTACAATTGTCGTATTTGGTCCGTGGATGGGTGACCATCTTTACATATCGAAACTCCTCCGTATCTGGGAAAGCATGTTATGCCGTTGGTCCCGGCTGTCATTTATGGATGTTTGGCAGTCGTTACGGGTCGTCAGAAGCCTAAAAGTTTGGCCAGTATTTCCAAGGGGTATCATATTACCCAGTTACTGGGTTGTGGAGGTCAGATAGGCAGTCGCTCCATGTAAAATACTGGTATTCAGCTGCATCCGGTTAGACTGGAAGCCGACCCCAACATAGTTGGGAAAAGGCTAGGCAGATGATGATGATCATTATTATTATTGCATCAATTTTGCGCAGTACGGGACAGTCGTTGCATCATTTAGGGACGGATATTCAGGGAAATAGGGGCGACGGCGTCTTAGGCGCATCGGCTGGCACCATAATTGCAACAGTTATGGCGCATTTAGTTTGTCATATCATCTTTGTAAACATCGGTGTCCATTCATGTAAAGTGAAATAAAATGTCCCAATTTCATTCGCTTTGCCCACTAAAATAATATAAATATGTAGGTACCTACTTCACTACATAATACAAAACAAAGTCCTCCGCCGCGTCTGTCTGTCTTAAACTACTGCACCGATTTTCACGCTGTTTTCACCAATGTTTAGTGGTTCTCGACGAAGGTATATAATAACCGACATCCACGCGGGCGAAGTCGCGGGCATCAGTTATTGTAATATAATTTGATGTAATTTCCACTAAAACAAAGATAACATACAAGAGGAATATATATACCTAAAACGGGTAGGCAAATACGTAGTCAATATCTACATTTACTGACAGGGCTCATATTGAGAATTTTTTGTTGGAATAACCTAATCACATTTCGTTCAACTCAGGGATCGAACTCAGGCCGCAACTCACGCTTAGCAGGCGCATTTGCGGTAGGCACAGCAGACAGTCAATAAATCTTTGATTGAAAACTAAGTGCTCATACACACGAGGGGCGCGTCAACGGCAGGGGCAACTGCAGCCGTCGACACGCGTCAACTGCAGCTGTCGACACGCGTCAACTGCAGCCGTCGACACGCGTCAACTGCAGCTGTCGACACGCGTCAACTGTTGCAGTTGGACACGCGTCAACTGTTGCAGTTGGACACGCGTCTACCGCGGCCGTTGACGCGTGCCACTCGTGCTGCATATTTTCAGTAAAAATCTCACCATGAAAAACTTAGGTGAAGTCAGCTGTCAAAAGTGACCCTAGTGAAAATAAATGACAGATCACATCAAGCTCACTTCACCTAAGTTTTCACCTAAGTTTTTTTACAGAATAGAGCTCTTCTCTTTAAAATGCTGAAGCTTCACTAACAGTCAACGTTAATGCCCATCATCGCCATAAACATCGCGGTAGTTATGCCGATAATTATAGCGATAAATTGTGTGGCCACACTTAAACGGTCAACGTCAATGCTCATTTGCCGCCACTCGAGTTATCACCTAACATCAAACGCCAATGTGATTGCCGTTGTCAAATTCTCGCAATAAGTTGTGGCTACACCTACGGTTAACGTATATCATCGCGATAATCAACGACGTTTCCTGTTGGTGTGGCCCCAGCATAAGAAAGCATTGGCGTAAAAGCGTTGAATAGCAACGGCACTAGTTAAAACTCAATCCACTTGATAAGTATGTAAAAAAAAAAATCTAGGCTGCGCTGTCCCACTCCT
The DNA here is from genome assembly GCA_949152455.1 of Lithophane leautieri. Lineage (NCBI taxonomy): Eukaryota > Metazoa > Arthropoda > Insecta > Lepidoptera > Noctuidae > Lithophane > Lithophane leautieri. The sequence goes on along the minus strand of OX424482.1, from coordinate 3,109,040 downwards.
GGGCAAAGGCTTCAACTCTTTCATACTTTGCGGCCTCCTTTCAGTTAGGACAGAACCTTTCGTCCTGCCATCTCCTACGTGGCCTGTCGCAACCCCGGGTAATACTTACGGCCTGTAAATTAATTTTCATGATATAAAGATTGTATCGTTTGCAAGGTGAGGCCAGTGTGTGTATAGTCATTAAGTCAGCCAATCGAGAAGTTCTCCTAATAATTATTAATCCCTGCTTTAATGCTGAAAGTAAAATTAATTTAAAATAAAAGATAGTTTTTTGGTAATACTCGCAATTTATTGTATGTGGTCGGACTTTTTTAAATTTATAAATGATTTTCTATTTAAACTTTCACTAATTTACATAATGTAATAAGGCACGTTATTATAAAAATACTTTTTTTAACTATTTAAATTCCCATCTGACAAGAATATTTTAGATTCCCAATTTACAATTATTAATAAATAATTTATTAAAGGTAATCTAAATCTAGTGGATAGGAATCTTTTTTCTATACATTATTACATTACGTCTTCTTAAATATTATAAAAATAATTAGAACAGATTGGCAAAATGTTCGGACGGCAAGATGGAACAGAGCTTAATAGTTATTTACAGCACTGTCAATTACAAAACATGGAAATTGTAAGTACAGTTATTAAAAGAGTTTGGTATGCATGTAGGTTTAAAATAAACTCACGTTTGCACTACATTTACAAAATTATGAATTCACTTTTAAATTAAAGGTAGCTATTCAAAAATAGAAATAATTAAAAATAATGGTAGCACCAAATCTGCCTGTATATTTATGCCTTTATTTAACTGTACTTGACCAAACAATTAAAATGTATTTTACGATTATTGTAATGATGACTTTATGGTATTTTATTAGTACAAAATTGTTAGCAATAACACCACTAGCTGTCTAGCTTTGACGGCGGAGGAATACTACACCCACACTTTGGTAGTTACGTCCTATGTAATAGAACTAGGTTGAAAACCCTTAATAAATAAAATATTGTTATTTTACAATGTTTATGTACTAAAGCTATTTGTGAGACAACATTTATAGGCATTGAACCTTAGCAATGTTAAATGTCAGACTTTCTGATCAGCGGAAAAAAGCCTATTTATTTGTTGTTGCAAATAGTCTTTATTAAAAGTGCTTCATTATAACCTACTTATTATGTGAAATCAAAGTAAATCCTTATTTACTTGTCTAATAAAATAAAACCGAAACAACGTTTTAAGTATGCATTTCATAAATATTTTTTTGAAAAACTAAATATGCCATTTAAAAAATAAATTATTTGTGGCATGGAATGTCATTTCATAAAACATAAATGCAAATACGTCATTTAAATTAAAATTAATCTACATTTAAATGTAATATTTAAAATATAATTTAAATAAAAAATATTTACTTTTTAAAATTAAAGAGATCATTGGTCAGTTTTTAAATATTAAACTATTTTTTTTTACATTTTATCACATTGCTGTCATAGAAGTATTATTTACATTTACACAACAAACCATTTCAACAGAGCGTTTGTCAATTAATTTTCCACTTCAGAATCGAGAACAGTCCGAATCCAATCCATGTGGTCAGCTACGTTAGTGTAGATGCCGGGGGAGTCTTTGGTACCGCAGTTAACATTACCATGGCTGGTCACTCCCCACAATTCGATGGTATCCTTCACCAGAGTCAGAGGGCCACCAGAATCGCCCCTACAAGTATCAATGCCTTCTTCTCCACCGGCACAGATGACGTGTTCCGGGATGACGTTGTATTTATAAGCGGCCTGGCACTCTTCCCTGGACCAGTAGGGTAGACGAATCATTTTCTTCACGTGGGCGTAGTATCCTTTCTTGGGAATCTCACCCCAACCAGCTGCGTAGAACTCGGTATCTTGCTTGAGGTCTCCAGTTGGTAAGCAGATCGGGCGGATGAACTCTGTAAATAATAATGATTGGTTTATTAGTACTGGTATACATAAAACGTAGTCTGATGAAGTCAATCTATCGTAACTGACTATTCTAAACGATCAATAAACTACTAGAGCTAGGCTAGTAAATTATCCGTTATCTGAAACTATAGAATACTGGTATCATCATCTGCCTAGCCTTTTCCCAACTACGTTGGGGTCGGCTTCCAGTCTAACCGGATGCAGCTGAATACCAGTATTTTACATGAAGCGACTGCCTATCTGACCTCCACAACCCAGTAACTGGGTAATACGATACCCCTTGGTAAGACTGGTTGTCAGACTTTCGGGCTTCTGACGACCCGTAACGACTGTCAGAGATCCACAAATGACAGCCGGGACCAACGGCTTAACGTGCTTTCCGAGGCACGGAGGAGTCTCGATATGTAAAGATGGTCACCCATCCACGGACCAACCCCGGCAAGCGTAGCTTAACCTGAGGGATCGACTCGTGCGGCTGTTATTACGTAGCCACGAGCTCCTCGAATTTTGTGTATAGAATACTGGTATGCCATCCCCCAAATACTCACAAGGGATTTAACTTTAAAACTTCCTGAAAAGTATTTCTGTCACTGTCATATATCAAATTTTAAGTAACAGAAACAGCAAGAGACCTAACCATCAGCTTTGAATTTGAGATTCCTTTGAGGATAAAACGAAATAAATGAAGTATTTCCAAAATTAAAATACATACCGGTATAAGGGGCATCTTCTTCCAGCGTCAGGATAGCGATATCGTGAGTCTTATCGCCGTAACCAGGGTGCACAATGATGTCCGCAATTTTAATCCTGACGACTGGGTCAGCACACACACCCCGAACGCAGTCCTCCTTAGAATATAAGTCGTATTCGCCTAGACGGGCGACTAAACTGGAAGAAGAGAGAAAAGTTCATTAGCATTTTTGAAACGATGAGTTGGGTGGCAATATGTGGTACGGTTTTGTAAATGTGGCAAACGTCAAGCCACGTAAGATATTTTGCAACACGTTTTTCGAACGCATAGACGTGCGTTACTAATTCATTTCCGGTTCACATGCGCGCGTTTGCCGCAGTTCATATGGCTAGCCTTTTCCCAACTATTTTGGGATCAGCTTTCAGTCTAACCGGATACAACTAAGTTACAGTATTTTACATGGAGCGACTGCCTGTCTGAACTCCACAGCCCCGTTACTGGGCAAAACGATACTCCTTGGTAAGATTAGTTACTGGACTTTCGGGGACATATATGTCGTGGGTTATACATTTACTCACTCTGTAGCTCAAATTTTGTGTAATATTGTAATGAGTAACCGTTTATTTTCCCAAATAAATAAAATAAAATAAAATATAGATACTCCTTGATAACACTGAATTCCAAATGACGCTTACCGACTGAACTTTAGAGTCCTCACGCAATGGGCAGCGGTTATGATGTGCTTGCTGTCAATCAGCGTACCGGCGCATCGGATTTCGGTATCGGTATCACCACGCCAGTACTCGATGTAGACCAGCCAAGGGTTGTGGTGGACCAGGCTAGTGCTGGCTTCAACACCGCATTTGGCTTCGGCTGTAACAAAAGAAAGAATCATAAGTAAAACGGAAAATCAAGAAATATGACAAATCTGGGAGAAAACATTTCTTCACAACAATATTTAATTTGAGAGAAGATTTTAAATTATAAGCCCTGCTTTGCAGGAGTGAAACCTGTATTATTCTGTCGAAATTTTTGCTATATATTATCTAAATGATAGTGAAAACTGATTAAAATCTATCAAGTGGTTTAGAAGTACAGGATACATGCACAGGCTAACGATTTTCTTTTTAATACCTACCTAGACATTGTTTTAGAAAACTGTTTTCAATCTTCACATGGCTATTTTCCTCGTTTATAAATAAGTCGCTATGGATTGGATAGAAAATGTTAAAATAGTTTTATGTGTCATAATATTACATATGGACGTCATATTGAATTGTTTACTTAAATTAAATAAACTAACATAATTATTTTCTAAAAATATTTAATTAAATTGTTATTTTACATCATTTTAAACCACAGCCTAATTGGTTAATGTAATGCAACTATAATATAATGGCTTAAGTTGCGAAAACAAATCCATTCTTTTTCTCCAAATTTTTAAATATCTGCTACTTCTGTTATTTGCAAGTGGAAGATGGAGTGACAATAATAAATTAAAATCAATAACAATAATTACAACCATTCAGGTTTGAATTTATCAGGGCTTCAATATATGAATGAGTTTGCTTTCAGTTCAGTTAGGTATATACTTAACGTGATTTCATGAATGAACAAGGGTCAATATTGGAGTAAATAAATCCATTTATTTCCAAATGAACTTGAACATACCTAGTTATTAATTATTTAATTGTTTTATTTACATATTTTTCCTTCCCGTTTCTATTTGACGTGTATTACGTAGATAAATACCTAATTAAACATGCTACTGATTATTTAACCCTACGCATACCGTATATGATAATCAATTGATTACTTTTGCCATTTAAGACTAGCTATACCTAGTTTCTTAATGAAAAAGTTTAGTTTTTCTCATGTTCCAAGAGGTTGTGATTGACAATCTTTTCACTTCTTACAATTTATTGCATAACAAAGATTTAAGAAGCCTCTTCAAAAACCTGATTCATTTTTCTTAGTCAGTGGTTTTTCTTTTCCCAGAACCAATAAACTGTAACAACTATGTATTCGGACCAAATACAGGAAAACGCGTGCCATATATATACGTATATTAATTAACAGCAGATCTACGTCACTACAGCAGGAAATATTGAGAAAAGTCGATGTGGGAATTTACAATATATGACATTTAGCTATGTTTTGATTTGTTTTGTGCGCAAACAACTCTTGGTTACACAATATATATGAACATCGATCGATCTATAGTCAAAAGTCATTCAAGACTAAACACCAGCATTAACAACATGAAAAAAAAAGGGTTTTAGGTTTTGAAATTTTTATCACACACTACAAAAGCATTCTATTTTTTCTAGTTCTCAAGGGTGTGGTTTCACAGAATTATTTACAGCCGCGATAAATGAAACACGACACGATTGGCTGCCATCGGTCCAATAGGCGCTTGCGATTAATTGTGTCATGATAGCTGGAAGATTCATTGGTTGTTTACTGAAAATGTTTGATAAAAAATCAATCTACCTAGCGTTTTTCCAACTATGTTGGGGTCGGCTTCCAGTCTAACCGGATGCAGCTGAATACCAGTATTTTACTTGGAGCGACTGCCTATCTAACCTCCACAACCCAGTAACTGGGTAATACGATACTCCTTGGTGAGACTGGTTGTCAGACTTTCGGGTTGACTGAAAAACTTTGATAATGGAACGAAAAGTTTTATAGGGTTCCTCATCGCAATATTCTAAGTAAATAATAGGTACTCTTGTCTTTATTTTTTCACCTAGATTTGATAGGTAATTTCATTATTGCATCATTGTTTTGGTAACCTGAATACTATATTAATAATTTAAAAATATTTTCGATATTTTTCCACCAGTTATTGATACAATGCAAAAACTATGCAATACAATAATAAAGTACAGTAGTAGGTACTTATATTACAATTAATCAGGTAAGAACTCCCTTCAATTATTTCAACATTATTGCATCTTTTTTTATTCATCTTTGGCCGAATTGTCAGTTACTTAATAATTAGATGAAAACAATAAAGAAAAAAATATATATAAGTCATTGTTTTTCATATTAAGTATAAGTTTTTTAATTAATTAATTATAATTTTTAATTAATTAATTATAATTTTTAATTAATTAAGTATTATAATTTTAAAACTTATCTATAATTATTATACTATTTTTTATATGATTTAATTGTAATAACAAAGTCCTATATCTTAACTACTTAACTTTACTCAAATATTTTAACTTCTAAACAAATAATAAATTACATCGAAAACATACCTTTAGTCCACCATGATTTGAAATTGACACTCCTCACTCCAGAAATCAGAACACATAATAGCAAACACAGCACAAGAGACCCCATTTTTTTTAATCTTTAAGATTTATTCATTAGAAATGTAGGAACTATTATCCTGGACCTTAAAAAGTCTAAAGGATAAGATTGCCGGTTCAACTGCAAGGTGAGCCTTGTATAGTTGACCGCACAATCCGAGGTGCGTCGAGCGAATGAGCGATGTTCACTATTTCATTCAAGTTTTAAATAGCGCCCGCGCAAGTAATGTTTTTCCTTGTATCAACACATACGTGAATTAAAGAGCGCGTGTGTGTGATTTATCCTTAAGAATTATTTTATCAATAACAATAATTAACGAAAAACGTTAAATGTTAAAAGAAATTTAAGAAAAAAGCACTTAATTAGAAAATTTAAGTAAAAAAGGCAAATTTATTATTATTCAAGAAATAAAAAAATCACTTCAAAAAAAATCCAAGCACTTATTTTTCAAAATACACTCACAAAATACTGTCAGAACGTCTAAATAAACACTAACGGATGGAAGACCATAACTGTAGTATATAAAACATCGGACAAACAACTTGCCATATATAGGTATACTAGCTTTTGCCCGCGGCTTCGCCCGCGTGGATGTCGGAAAAAATCCCACGGGAACTTACTACCGCCCGGGATTGAAAGCACCCTATGTGTTAATCCAGTTATCTAATTGCGTAACTTATTTTCGTAACCGATTAAGACTAATCTTTCATTTTGACAGTTCAACAACATTCATAGCGTTATTTACGTTGCGGAGCAGATTTTTTTCAAACTTATGAAGCAATGGATTAGAAATTTGTTTCAAACTGATTCAGAATGTGGATCGTGTATTACGCAATTAGGGTGCAGGTTATAAACTATCTGTATGCCTTTCATCCATATCCGTTGGGCAGTTTTTGCGCCAATCCGGAACACACATCCAAACAAACAGACAAACGGACAAAAATTCTTAACAAGATACAATGCGATGCAGACATTGGCTAGGAATGAAAGGTACGACAAAAAAAACAATAACTAATATTATATTTTCATGGTATACTCGTACAATGACTAAAAAGTGATGTAATCTTTTGCTTTCACTCGGGTTTTAATTCTTCAAGGACATTCTAATTAACTACAATGGTTTTTGGTACGCAGGTGTACCACACGGTAGCATAGAGGAAAAAAAATGTTATTATTATTAATAATTATTATTATTTTTATATGCTTATATTTCTCGGGACCATGGGGTCCCGGTCTTTTGGAAGGCGTACGAGGGGCCGAAGCCAACTCGCAGAGGCCCCTTAGACAATTTCAAAAGGAATGAGGCACCAACCGACGATTATCCCTGTATACACTATGCAAGTGCACCCAAGGACAACCCTCGGTTGGTGTAGGACTATTGCAGAACATGGATACAAAACATATTGGGCTATGCGTTTGGGTGGCTATAGTGGACTGGTTATCTAGAACTATGGAAAAGCTATGTCCCCTGCCTGATCAATGTTATGGTATACATGGATAAAATGGCAGGGGGTGACTAATAATAATAATTATTATTTTTTATTTTTATTATTTATTATTATTGAATTGCTTTGATAGGAATAATTATTTTTTCCTATTATATATACAATATTATTTTTCCTCCTAAAAATCTGAGTTAGACGTACAACGTTAGGGGGTTATGTTAACACCGGGAAGACAAGAAGCAAAAATGGTGTAGTAATCGTTTGATAAATATATTGATTAAAAGATTGATTTAAAGTTTACATTGCTAAAAACATTTTCCAAATTGTTTAAACTGTTACCAAAAATATTATTTAATATTACATTTGATTTTTTAGAACACTGAAGAGCCCGTCTGTAATATCTGGTTTCATAATGCATTCGTCGTCAAGATGACGGCAATTATCATAATATATATTGATCATTTATAGGAGGCATATACTATACGAAGGTATTATACAAGCGGCAGCACAAATATGTGACATCGAAGGAACACTAAAACTATCTGACGAGACAAGCGACGCCAAAATATAGGATTTTGCATCGGCTGAATCATGAAATCAGATATTATTTCCGAGGTGTTCATAGTAATATTTTGATGTTCGTGACTGTACATGTTTTTACTTGGCACACATACTGAAACAAAGCAGTGGTGGCTGGACAATTTAAAATAATTCTTCCCCAGACGTGCACCATTTTGGATTGCATAAAGCCTATCTGCCTAGCCTTTTCCCAACCATGTTGGGGTCGGCTTCCAGTCTAACCGGATGCAGCTGAATACCCGTTTTTTGGATTGCATAAAGCATCAGTCTTAAATGTCATAGAGAATGGTGCTACCTATTAGTAATTAGGATGAGTAGATTTTCAGACAGATATACCTATTACAAACTCTAAAATAAAAATTATGACTATAAAGGTTATGATTTTGTTCCAATCACCCTATTTTCAAACATAGAACTATGAACAAAGTAAACAGCCGACTAGTCGGCACTTTTTGCCAACTAGTGGCCAGAAAGTCGACGACTACAAATATGCCCGGACAGTCAGTTTGCTTTCCCGACCAGTAGGTATGACTAGTGATTAAATACATTGACAAGTCCTGGTTTTCCATTAGGTAACGAAAAAAAACAATTAAGAGGGCCCCGCAGCTCATCAGAGAGTTCTCGATGAGTAAAAAGCTACAAAACCGTGCCAAGCCCTCACAGATCAAATAAATAACCGGTTGATTTAACGGTTCGTCACATTTGTTTACTGTTTTACACATTTTTTTTTCATTCATACCTACCAGTTTTTGCAATACGCTTAGTTAACTTGCGTCAGACGTTAGACTGATATGAAACGTAAAAATGAATGAATCAGGTGTTTTTTCCGCTTAGCACGCTCGTAGACGGCATGGCGCCCGGTAGCACTGATAAAGTATTATAAACCTTATTCAAGTTCACTTAGAGCATTATTTTGATGGTGCCGTTTACGTAGGCTTATATAAGCATGCATATCTCTATTACTAGGATGAATGACTCAGAGCATTCATTGTAACCGTCCCTAGGTAACTATGATAGAGATGACTGAACTCTAGGTATACCTAACTGACCTTTGAGGCTCTGTCTGACCGACACTGCACAGCCCGCCACCTGTCTTACCATTTGAGATAGCCGCTGCTGCGGCTGTGGAGACCCTCAAGCGGCGCAAATACTGTAACCTTATGGGCAACTACAGTTTTGAGCCGTTTGGGGTCGAAACGCTCGGGTCATGGGGCCCGAATGCGCGTCTCCTTTTTAAGGAAGTTTCTCGCCAACTGGTCGACACTTCACGTGACCAGAGGGCTGGCTTGTTCTTTGGCCAAAGAATTAGCATTGCCATTCAACTTGGCAATGCTGCCGGTCTTCTGGGCACGTTTCCGGATGACAGCGATGCGGACGAATACTTCGACGTCTAAGGGTCTCTTTGTTTTTATATTTATTGGTATAGTTAGTTAGTCCTTTTAGTTTTAGTTTTTTAGTTAATTTAGTATAAGTTACATAATGTAAAGGTAAATAAAAAGAATGACTTGAGATTGTATGAACATACAAACTTCGGAGGATTTCAGCAATTAAAAGCTCTCTCTGACTAACAGTGACGTCAGCAGGAAAATTTCTACCGCTCTTTATGGAGAAATCAGGATGTAAACTGTATGTAAAGTGGGTAATAGACGTTTGTACTTAAAGTACGCGGTCTTTAAGTTCGCGACGTAACTCGGCTCGCCGTTGGTGACACACGTGAAGCTTACTCAAAATTTCATTGTCAAATTGGCTCGCGGCTTGCGGCTCGCGGCTCGCAGCGATGACAGACGGGCGAGTAAACTCACCGAGCCATAAATACGCGTACTTGCTCGCACGTCTATCACCCACTTTAAACACACTTATCGACGCTGAATAGGCTTGCCGGAGCCGCGAGCCGGTCAAAAAGAGTTGTAAATTACTGGTATTCAGCTGCATCCGGTTAGACTAGACGCCGACCCCAACATAGTTGAGAAAAGGCTGGGCAGATTGATTGATGATTCCAAGTCGATAAGTGTGGTCAATCCCTTACTCGATTACTTACACCTAATTCTAAACTCAATGATACATGCATTGAGATGCCAATAACTTGGAAAAACCGGACTAGTTCAACCTCCTACGTTACACATTACGATCTCTTGAGTTCTTGACTGCAATATTCTTGATACGTCAGAGATCTAGTTTTACTACGTGAGATGATTTATGTCTATTTTATTTATCCAGCTATCTCGCTCTTATTAAGTCATGCCTTAAAAAAATTAAAGTAATAAAAACTAAAACCCAACTACGACTAAAAAGGTATAAACAAGAAACCACAGACAGACAAATTAAAAATCCGGAGTCACACGTGTTAGGGCATAAATCGAACAGATTTCGTGTTCCTCTTCTCTGGTATCTGCTTAAACTACATGAGTACGGTACAAGCTATACTCATATTAAAATATTAGTTGCTGTGGTATAGCCTGTCAGTACGAGTGTGGCCCAGAAAGCAGTGGTGGCCCAGTGGTAACGGCCCCGACTTCTACGTATTGTAGAGGACGTGAGTTCAAACCGGGCGCTTTACTTTGTGTAAATATTTTCATCACCACTGCTGTCAAATCGATGAGGAGCTCGTGGCTAAGTAATAACAGCCGCACGGGTCGATCCATCAGGTTAAGCTACGCTTGCCGGGGTTGGTCCATGGATGGGTGACCATCTTTACATATCGAGACTCCTCCGTGCCTCGGAAAGCACGTTAAGCCGTTGGTCCCGGCTGTCATTCGTTGATCTTTGACAGTCGTTACGGGTCGTCAGAAGCCCGAAAGTCTAACAACCAGTCTTACCAAGGAGTATCGTATTACCCAGTTACTGGGTTGTGGAGGTCAGATAGGCAGTCGCTCCATGTAAAATACTGGTATTCAGCTGCATCCGGTTAGACTGGAAGCCGACCCCAATGTAGTTGGGAAAAGGCTAGGCAGATTGACTGCTGTCAATCGATTAAGGAAAACATTGTGAGGAAACCTGCATGTCCTGGAACCAAAACTTCCAAGACATGTGACATCTAGAAACCCGCACTGGGCCCGCGTGGTAGATTAGAGCCCGCTCCCTCTCGAAAAGAGGCCTGTGTCCCAGCAGTGGGACCATCATAGGCTGTTTATGCCATAAGAGAGTAGCTGGTATGACTGCCCAAGTTGCAATGGAGACTACTTACCCAACTACGGTGAAGGAAAAAGGAGGTTTATGATTTTGACCTGTATGTATGTATGTATATATGTTCATGAGTTCCCTCTTATCTTCTAAACTACTCGTCACAATTAGAAAATCTTGTCTAGTCTTGATTGTCCGCTGGTTATAGGCTATGTGACATCACATTCAATTGAATGTAGTGCCCTCTAGGACATAAATTCATGGACAAAAAACAATAATTTTGAGTGAGGCCGTGTTTAGTATAAGAAAAATCTGGAGTCACACGTATCTGTTTGATTTATGTCTTAACACGTGTGACTTTGGATTTTTTATTTGTCGGTCTGTGATGCCTTGTTTATACCTTTTTAGTTGACTTTTTTGTCGTAGTTGGGTTTTAGTTTTATAACTTTTATTTTTATTTAATTTTTGGGGTTATAATATATATTTTTTTTTTTCTAATTAAGCCCTTTCATTTGATACCAAACAGGGCCTCACACAATTTTTTTTTTTTTGTTGGTTTTTAATTTCATAACTTGTGTTTACTATACGGCTTTGTCCGAAAGCTTCAATACACAGCGAGCAATGTACTTTTCTTTTCGACAAACGAAGAGGCAGGTATAGTGAACCATTCTACTGCGGGTACGACAAAATGATTCATGAAATGTTTAATTTTAGAAGTGTAAAGTTTACAAGTTAAAATAATGACGTAGTGACTTTTGCAAGTAAATATTTACTTCTATGATGACTGGTTTAGTAGAATTTTAACCGCCTCATGACGAGTAATTTGGTTTACCTAAAGTTTCAAAAGACTAACAGGGTTACCCCCTCTCATCAAAACAAGGTGTTTGTAAACACTTTCTAAATATCCAGTTGTCTTTGTAAGGCGTTGTGCACTTGTGCAGACCAGAATCAAGACCGCCAAGTCCGACAATCCTTTTGTAAAAATAATGACAGGGGCCCACACCGCGATAAAAAAGTCTAGAATCAAACAAAAGCAACAAAATTGTTTTATCTTACTAGCTTCGTCTGCGTGTATTACGTATTTCACCTGCTAGTTTACCAAAACAAAATTAAACATTCATGCAGGTTGACGCCTGCCTATCTTGGCACTATCACCTTGAGACTCTATCCGCGCGAGTTAGAAAACTTATTTATGTCTTCAAAAAACTTAGGCTATCCGCCCATAGGGAAGCTCTAAATATGGCTTACTGTGCTCTTTGTGAGTCTATCTTGACGTATTGCATTACAGCCTGGGGAGGAGCAGCGAAGACTGCGTTAATACAGGTGGAGCGGATGCGGTGGAGCGGGCGCAAAGAGCAGTCATTAAAGTGCTTCTTAGTAAGCCTTTTAGATTTCCCACGCAACTACTCTATATGGAATACAAGGTTTTAACAGTCCGACAACTTTTCATCTACCGTGCACTAATCCGCAAACACTCAAACTCACCATTAAAAATCAGTAATCCTTCCATAGCAAGAAGAAGACCAGTACCCCCATGTCCTACAAAAAGCACGCACACGACTTTTGCTAAACGACACTACCCATTTCTAAGCGCCCTCATTTATAATAAATTGAACCAGATTTTAAATATACATTCCCTTAACACATTTCATTGTAAATCTAAAATTAAAGAATATCTTTTAACTCTTGACTACAGTAAAACAGAAGACCTTTTAAAATCGCAATATACATGACCAACCACTCTAAACACACACACCCTCACACTCACACACACTCACTCATACACACACACACCCTCACGCACGCACGTACCACATCTTTTTCACACTAGAATTAAATACATAATTGTACCCCTAAAAAATAAGTACTACTTACTTACCTGTAATTTTGTATAATGGACGGATGGATGACCCCTGTAACACAGGTTCCACCTAGCATGGGGGTCATTGATCAAACTTCTGTGCACTTGTAAGTCCTAAGCTGTAAATGCTGCGCATAACTACTATGTAATTTTACTTCTGGAAATAAAATTATTATTTATTTATTATTTATTTATTTATATGAAGTCGGTTTAACTTCATTTTAGTTTATTTGACACACCTTTACTTAAATATCCACCAGGTTAGTCGCTAACCACATGAAACGAAGAAGACTTAAACAAACGAGAAAAGTTAAAACGCCATGTAAATATCTCGGGAATCCCATCACGATTCGACTCGTGCTTACAACCATACGTCATAAATCAGTAACATTTATTTTCCCATAATATGTGTTACATCATAAAAATCACGTAATTAAAAGTAGTAAAAGTAGGTAAAATTACATAAGTAGTGTTGCTACGTAGTTAATATCCTCGTCATGATCTTTGTTGCAATACTTTCAAAGGCTTGCACCCCAAATATGGTTCGGTGAAATAATTTCCCGTTCCTTTTCATGTATAGCCTTATTCCATAATTGCATATACCCATAATCGACAACAGTTACTGTAAAAATACATAAATATTAATTACAATAGAATAGAATATTTTTATTCAGTATTAAAAATAGGTAAAATATTAACATAAAATCTTAGAAACAATTTACAAAGGTAATAAAATGTAATTATTTATTTATTTACTAGCTGCCCGTCCCGGCTTCGCACGGGTACCACTAAGTATCTACCCTACCTACCTTATCCTAACTACCTTACCCTATCTACCCTACCCTACCTTCCTACTCTAGCCTACCTACCTTCCTACTCTAGCCTACCTACCTACCTACTCTATACTCCCTACCCTACCTACCCTACCTACCCTTCCTACCCTATCTACCCTACCTACCCTACCCTACCTACCTACCCTACCCTATCTACCTACATACCTGCCTACCTACCCTACCTACACCTACTACGCCCTGAGAATAACGAACACAACAAAAAAAGAATTATCCAAATCAGTATAGCCGTTCTCGAGTTTTAGCGAGACAAACGAACAGCAATTGATTTTTATATACATAAATATATATAGATTTATTATTAGGCTCATCAACAATGAGTACACTATTACTTTACAATTTGTACGTTGCAAACTTAAGTGTAAGCGCCTCATTACGTAAAGAAAAGCATAACATGCACTAAAATATGCACAGATAACAACACGATTAAAGAACTAAAACAAAGTAATACATAGTTTACATAAAAGTAAGAAATACATTAATTAAGTATAATGACTTCGTTTCATACTCGAATTCACACGCATTCCACAACTGCATGGATTTTCCTTATGGTAGTTATGACGCAGTGGACCCGGTTCTCAACCGATGTTTTGGGTTCGAAAACAGACAAGTGATTTTTTCAAATTCTTATTTTATACGAGTACATTATGAATTTGATAAAATCAGTCTTGTCTGAAATTGCCAATCCACCTTGAACAAGCGTGGTGATCAATGCTCATGCCTTCTCTGTATGAGGAAAGGCTTATGCTCTGCAGTGGTACAATGAAGGTTTCACAGAAGCCTTTGTAAAGTGAAGCTAAGTACACGTATACCTACTTAGCTTCACTTTGTATGAAAATGTAGCCGGGATCCTGCATTGTGACTCACGGCCACACTACGCAGGGATGCGAGGATGCAATCAAATGAACCGCGCAGCTAACGTGGCAAATAACAGTGGGTGGTCGACTTAATATCCCTGTTTATTATTTGAAAACTGAGCAGTGATAGCCCTAGTGTGACCTTCAGACTGCCAAGTCATAGGTCTCGAGTCCGACCCCAAGCCGGTAAACTGGTTCGGACCTCTGACTTTTCGGATTCATGTGCGTATTGTATAATTATCACTGGCTTCAAAAACAGTGAAGGAAAACATCGTGAGAAAATGCCTGAGAGATATTTCTCGACGGCATGTGAAGCCAACTAAAAGGCCCATGGGCGGATTTAAAACTTGGACACCAGTTAAGTCACTAACCACACGAAAATCTATTCTCTTATCACAGGTATGATGGAAAAGATTGCTTAAAAAAAAACATATAGTGCGGTGTAAAAAGACGGTCCTCTGCAGTGTCGACTTGTCTTCGGAAGATAAGTGTAGTTAATGAAGTCGAGAGTGATTTGTTCTTCTCGTAATTGTGATAATTTTATTTGTAGGATAAGTTTATTTGTTCTGGGAGATATTGAAGGTCAAAATTCCACTTCAGTTTCACTTTCTCTGACGGTTTTTCAACTTTTTATTTATTTATTTGATTTACACGGCTTTAAAAACTTAACTTTACATACCCCACGACCCCTAAACCATCACATGCATATTGTTTTGCGTGAGTTACTTTGAGCGCTACCGTAAATAGCGATTTTTAACACCAAAAATAAAATTCGTTCCTCAGTAATGACTTTTGTGCAATGTGGCTTAGTTAATATACAGAATGCGTATGGTATGTATGTGTGTACATAAACTGTAAAATAAACAAGTCAATAAAGTGGGCTTTCCCAATAAAAATCATTAGAATCGACAAAATCGTTACTCATACGTACCTATAATATACTTGTGGACCTTGGAGTTTATTTAATTAAATAATTTCTAATTTCCTTAATTAATAATTATTTGATGTGGTCAGTATTAATTAGACAATGGGCATTGTCCATACTCGCTTACTCTCCTTAAGGAAAAATCAATTAGCGCCTTTGATCTGTCTTTTTAGCCGCCTATTCCAAAGGTATACCTGTACTAGGAACAATTTTTACGTGGCCAAAATCTAAACGAACACCGCCATCTTGTTTTTTCTTAACATTTCACAAAACAATTGCACAAATGTCTACGAACAGCGCCAATCTGTCAACGTCATTCGAGCGCCAAAATACTTGTCCTTAGCAGTTTATTACGGTCCGTTTGACTACCTTGGGTTGGTCTCGTGGTCGCCATCGCGGCTGCAGATCTGGGGTCCTGGATTCGATTCCGACGAATTGTGGGTCCTAAGTAGTGGGTCTGTTACCAATTTGATGAGACATTGATGCTACTATATAACCTACCTATGAGCTTGTATGAACTACATAATCTCTTTCTGACTCATCACAAAACGAGTTCAACTTTGGTTCAATTTTACATTCAGCCAGTTTTTGTGTTTCGAACCATAGTCCGACTAACGTAAGGTCTTAATATAAAATTGACAACTTAGACTCGGTTTTAAATCAATTGTTGTATTATCGCTATCGGAATAATGTTTTTTTATTACGAACTTTGAAGTAAGTCATACGACAAAAATCTTGTAAGATCGGAAGGAAATCAGTGCCAAATCTTAAGAAAATAAATATTAAGGCTAATTTAGCCTGCCCTGGCAACATCAAATTGTGGCTAATTTCAAATCACATAGTCCAGTTTAAGCTAGGTATTTATGCCTATTTTGCAAATAAAATGTCTAGATTTTAATGTTATACATAATAATATGTTCCTCTTTTGAGGAATGAGGAAAAACATGCAAGCTTTATTTGAGTGTTTATTTGATTTGAAATGATCTAATGTTAAGGAAATACTGAGATGTTATTAAATCATAATAATATGGGATTTCTGTAGGGATTTGTAACTCAACCTACTTATGATAAGTAGGTAGGTACATTAATATTTTGTGATCAATGTTATGACACGTTATGTGCATATGTTTACATGCTTATTATATTTGACCACTCGGACAATCAATCTGGTCACGAGAGCTTTTGCCCACTCGAGCTTTCAATTGAACGACTGGAGCTATCAATATGACTGAACGATCTATCATATGACCGCAAAATCTATCAACATGACCGCACGATCTAACAATGTGACCGCACGATCTAACAATTTGACCGCATGATATGCATATTTGCACTTTTTCTCATCGTCGCGTCGTGACGTCGTCAGTGGGTGTCAAATACCTAGCATGTGTTTCCCAAGTTATTCGCGGGTGTATCATCGGCTTAGCTTATGTTAAAGT
Organism: Lithophane leautieri; assembly: GCA_949152455.1. Lineage (NCBI taxonomy): Eukaryota > Metazoa > Arthropoda > Insecta > Lepidoptera > Noctuidae > Lithophane > Lithophane leautieri. The sequence goes on along the minus strand of OX424482.1, from coordinate 3,091,992 downwards.
AGGTATTTCAGGAGACATCGTTAATTGACTATTATATCGTTGTTTTAAGGTTTAAAATGTAATGAATGGCGCTCTGTCGTGAAATACGACGATGCGACGCGGAACGGGGAAAACCAATGGTTTTGCAGTCAACTGTTTAAGGAATTTGGAGTAAACATTGAATTATGCGTGTAAGGTGCAGATGTCCTTGTCCTGACAACACTAGGTCATTGAATTAATGTGGGGCAAAGGCCTCTTCTTGAAGAGAGAGAAGGTACAATTATCAAAGTTCTGTCAAGGCTAGTGCAGATTGTGTCAGGCTGCGCCGCAACGCAATGCATTGCAAAAGTACTCCTTCACCACTTTCGTACATTTTCTTTGTACATAGATCAATAAATACCTACCAACGCATACTACAGCCACCGCACCGCACTTTTTGTATTAACCTGTATGACCGCGCGCGGTACACACGCGTACCAAAAACCATTGTAGTTAATTAGAATTTCCTTGAAGAAATGTATGGCACTGCAGTCCGTCTGTAATGTGTGCTTGACTTCAGTCATTGCAAACTCGAAACTTTGATGATGAATATTATCTGATAAAACATTGAACATTTTATAAGATGTGTGAAAGTTAAAAGCAAGGAAAAGACAGCCAGCCTAAGCCGATTTAGATACAGAACGGATTCCAAGATCCAATCAAAATTAGCGAATATTTATTTTAATGTAATGATAAGCAAGTTCACACCGAACAAGTACCAAGTCTCCATCGTTTAATACAAAAAAGGTAGGTACCTAGTAACTACGTAAATAATTTATTATATCCGCCATTACTGAATTTCCTTTGACGCTATAATATTAAAGCATACTCTGTTACACATTCTGGATCAAAACAATTCGCCAAAGTAGGCAGGAAGTACCTACAAGTTAACAAATTGTTTATTGTATTTATTTATTACTAACTGCTGCATGCGGCTTTGCCCGCTCGGCCCCTAATTCCTTTTCTAAAATAAAAGTTACTCCTCATAACATCAGCTATCTGCCATCGAAAGTTCCCTCAAAATTGATACAGCCGTTTCGAAGATAAGCTGGAACAAACTTTCATTTAGTAAAAAGACCGTGCAAAGTGTTGTTGTTTTTCCACTTGGAAAATATTTTGTAGCGGTGTGTCCTAAATTTTCTCTGGTGACGAACGACTGTCTAGTGTCTACCCCTACGGAAAAATACGGGATTTGTTTGATGTTTTAATAATAGGTACTAGGCGAGCATAGGCCGCGGGTACTTTGCAATCGATCAAACTCAAACTCAACTCAAACTCAAAGCATTTATTTCAATTAAATCATTTACAGGCACTTTTGAATTGTCAAGGAGTCGGTCAGTCAGAAATATGAAGCTAGTTGCCCATTCCAAAGCGTAGTAGGTACCTATGGAGAAGAACGGGCAAATCATCATGGCAATCATTCATATTGAAATTATACATGTGAGAACAATGTAGAAAGCACGTTAAAAGCGTCCGCAATTCTAACATAAAACAATTCAAAAATTAAAATAAGCCATGGCAGCTAAGAGATGGACAGTCACAACTGACGGCGCCCGTTCACGAACATTTTTCAGTAGCAATGGCCAGATTTTTCCATGACGACTGCTAACCCACCCCTACGGAAAAATACAAATGTGATTAGATATGCTTTAAGACAAGCCGAGCGAAAAAAAGCTAAGGAGAGAGGACCCGAACGGGGCTTTAATTAAATATAATCGAATACAGCATGTTATCTAAAGAAGGGCGTTCCCTTTAACTTGCAATAGGATAGCGTTTATACACGATAAAAAAAAACAATTAAAAAAAAAGTAAAATATTCACAAAATATATTAAATTGATACGGAAAAGAAACACTCTGTACAGGCACACTTATCACACTTGTCTTTCTACGTTGAAATACAAGTGTGCCTGTACAGTATTTTTTACGTACGAGTAAGTATCAATTTAATCGTTTTGTGAATATTTCACTAAATACACGATTTTTTTTATTTTTATGTAACTATTTTTATTTTTTTTATTTGCGTTTATGAACGTTGTACTATTGCGGGTTAACAGGAACGCCATTTGTTAGTTAACATAATGCATAATATTTTTTTTATGTCAAAATGTAATTAAATTGAATAAATTGAATATTTATACGAGCCGCGGCAAGCCTGCCTTACTTTAGGTACTTAGTACGTCACCCCGGGTTTATCCAACGTCCATAATGGCGTATAATATCAGTGGGTTGCGCCCGTACGAGTCGCGGCTCGCGCCTCTTAATTGGTAGGAACATTCAGCTGTGGGCTTGTGCGGTGGGTTAGTCATTAGGAGGTCAATCTATATAGACTTTGTTGTAAACTAGAGAATATTTAGGCAGAAGTCGAACCATTTGTGAAGTTTCTTTTTCGGGTGTAGGTAAGTTTTGGCTTCGGTTTTGTTTTTTGCTTTACCAGTAGTCCACATTAACTCCGGATAGCAAGAACTGGGGAGACACCTTTACTCAGCAGAGGGATGATACAAGCTAACAGTGTGAGTAATATTAGATAAGTTAAAAAATATATTTTACTTAAATTCAAGACCAATTCAAAATCTGCTAAAGAATTATCCTGTGAAAAAATGATCCTAGCTGAAGCATAAGTCACCATTTTTGTTTTATCGTGCTTTGGTGGCTCAAAGCTAACAAAATAAAAAGTGCTAAGTAGCAAAGCATCATCAATCTGCCCAGCCTTTTCCCAACTATGTTGGGGTCGGCTTCCAGTCTAACCGGATGCAGCTGAATACCAGTATTTTACATGGAGCGACTGCCTATCTGACCTCCACAACCCAGTAACTGGGTAATACGATACCCGTTAGTAAGACTGGTTGTCAGACTTCGGGCTTCTGACGACCCGTAACGACTGTCAACGATCCACGAATGACAGCCGGGACCAACGGCTTAACGTACTTTTCGAGGCACGGAGGAGTATCGGTATGTAAAGATGGTCACCCATCCACCGACCAACCCCGGCAAGCGTAGCTTTACCTGATGGATCGCCCCGGTGCGGCTATTATTACTTAGCCACGAGCTGCTCCTAAGTAGTAAAGTATAACATAGTGTTAAGAATAAAGTTTCGCTTTTGCTACCCAATCTATAACTTTAACTTATTGTATTTACTTTACTTCCAACTTATTTTACCTGGTTAGAGTCTACCTAGTGTGCCTAGTGTAGTTTATCAACTACACATATAGGTTAACTTGGAAACTGCTATTGTTAACCCTGGTAACCACCGGTGTTAACGATTAAAAGTGTGGTCACAGACCACGAAACAAGTACATTCAAAAAATTGTTGAATTATTTAATTTGTTTCTTAATTTTATTTTTATATAAATAATTAATTTTATACTTTTTGCTGTCCGTAAAAACTTTTAGCTTTAAGCCATTGTTACCTTATCTACATTATGGAATGCAAATAAAATATTAATATGAGTATGAATATGACCATACCACATTAAAATAGGTAGACATTCACTGGAATTACTATAAGCAATAGAACTTGTATTTTTTCTTAGAAGGCTGTTGAATTAATTACTGATTCTAGTACTTACATCTGGAAAATTTTAAACAACGGAAATCTCAGTATTTTTACAGAGAAGTAGGTAGCGCCAGCATAGGGCTACGGCAAGTGGTATTAGATCAAAACCAAAAGCGATCTAGTAGTATCCTCATTAAAGTAATGTCGAAGTACAGCAATGCAAATTAAACACTGATTTAATTATTTATCCTTGTCATTAAATTTAATAGACTGAATAATAACAGTCGTAACCATGGCGGATAAAATCTCTAGATACTTATTGTTAATATAAGTTAATTAACCATTTAAATAATAATATACTAAAGTAATGAAGTTTTCCTTCTAGAGCGGTACGCTAAATACGCGTTTGGGCGTGGAGTTGCGGACACCAACTCAAAATACACTACACACTACTACAATTTACAATAGGTAAAGGCGAAAAAGGAACAAGTAAACACTATTGAAGATTTTTTTTTTAAATATATATCTCTGGACCATGGGGTCCCGGTCTTTTGGAAGGCGTACAAGAGGGCCGAAGCCAACTCGCAGAGGCCCGTTAGACGTTTTTAATGGAATGAGGCACCAACCGACGATTATCCCTGTTCGCACAATACAAGTGCAGCCAAGGACAAACCCCGGTTGGAGTAGGTTGAAGATTTATTGTTACGCTAGAACTTATGGGCTATGTAAACATGCAGGCAACTACCGTAAGGGGGGTTATTGCATGCGCTTTTATAATTTCTAATATGGCATCACGGTAACACAGGGAAGTAAAATGTATGGCAATATATGAACATAAATAACATCACGTCGTGTATCCCCGAAGGGTTAGGCAGAGGTGTACCTATAGTACACCCACATTTCGCCAGTTATGTTTAAGTCAGCCTATTGCAGCAAATCCAGACTCCAGGCTACTACTGAGAAATTCCAGATAGAAAAACCCAATATCACTTTGCCCGACCTCGAACTAAGGACCTCATGGCCCAGCAGTAGCACTTACGATCGCTAAACCAGCAAGGCAGTCCATAACAAAAAAGCAACGAGGAAATATATGAAGGCGTTTTTACCTTTCACGATAACTTTCCAACGTGCACGTATTTCTATACATTTTATGGAAGTGAACGTCCACCATAATATCCTAACGTAAGAAATTATAAAAACACACATTGGCAATGCCATTCATTTTGAAAATGCAACAACATTAATTGCGTTATCAACGTTGTCGAGTAGACAAACTTTTCAGTCTCATGAAGGAATGTACTAGAAACTCTGACCAAAAAAAAAAACAAGACAGAGCGCTGTCAACGTGAAGCCGGTTTCGTAAACATGACTGTGTGCACTTAGTTTGTTGTAGTTTGATTGTAGTGTCATTGTAAATAGTTGTAAAGGTGGTGTAGTTTTAACATGCTTCACTGTATTGTTCACAGCGCTCCGTCTTGGTTTTTTATTTGATCTGAGACTGGAAACCTTAATTTTTTTTCGGATTGTAATTGGGGTTCAGGTTACCTCGATAAGTTTTCCTTCGACGTTTAATGGTATTTTACGTCACTCGATCTTCTTATTACCTACCTTCCACGCAACCTAGGTGGTTAGATCCTACAACTCACTGGATGGCTAAACTGGGAGTGATATGAAGATTTGAATGACGTTATTGCGACTTACGCTATTTCGAAAAACTTTACGAGTGGTACGCCAGTTAGAAAACACATTGAGTCGAAAACCGCTATTTCGAATGACGTTGTCGCGAACTCGCTGATTCGAAAAACTGTTTGAATCGTTCGCTAGTACGAAAGTCTTGATATCGAAATCCATTTTTGCGAATAGCATATTCTAATATAAATTTGTCTGGGGATCGAACTCGCACCCCGATAAAGCCTTACCTTTGTACCTATTCGGTTTCAGAAACAAGAGCAGAGATTTTTTTTTTTTTACTTAGTTAATTTAATTTTTATTTATATTGAGATCGAAGAAGCGACATTTAATTATTTAAACACATAACATCACATCACACCTGTAATCGTCGAAAGGTTAGGCAGGGGAGTAGCTATAGTGCACCCACTTACGCCAGATATGGTTAAGTCCGTAGGATGGCATCAATGAAAACAGGTCAACAAGCCTCCAAAGCGTCACGACACACGTCGACATTTATTTTAATTTAATCGAGAAACTACGTCACACGTAATGTCATCCTCATCATTTTATTGGACACAAACAATACGTACTGCAATGCCCTTTGCTCATAAAATACACGTGTGTTTTCAGTGCAAGTGCTCTTGTTCCACTCTGAAAGACTAAGGACCAATTTCCCATCGACTTTAGTGTAAACTACAGTATAATAACGTCACGGAGTCTTTAGTCGCACGTGCGAGAAAACCAAATGACGTACGTTGTAAAGTAAAACTAATAAAGTATTAAAACTGGGCATTGTCCTCCTGAGAATATTGTGAGCTTTTGGTGTGTAGTTAAATCTACACTACTAAGGCATGAAAAGATAGATAACAGATAGACAGAGTGACTTCCATATTTATAATATTAATATAAAAATAAAAGATTTGTATTTTTGTTTGTAATTAATAAACTCAAAAACTAATGGACCGATTTTAAAAATTGTTTACCAGTAGAGTGCTATATTATCACTCAGTGACATAAGTTTTAATTTATAAAGATATGACGCGGGTACTATGTACATGTTACCGTCAAATGTTAATAATTTGTGCCCAAACGTGTGTCAATATAAAACACCAGTTCGTTACGTGTTAATTAAGTAGTGCACTACTGTTTTTGTTTAGGTATAGTACCTATTGGATTTCTGAAATAATAAATCTTTAATCATAATGATAAACCGGGGAGTTTCTTCTTCGTTCTTCTCCTGTCAGAGTTAGTTTTGGAACGAGCGACTACCTTTTTCTCTAATTACCTTCCTATCTAGATAATAGGGAATATGCATGTGATTCAAATAAGGGTCAAGTATTTTTTTTATAAACTATATTACTTCAGAATTATGCCTCCATCAATATTTTAGAATAAAATTTCTTTTTGAGCGACAAATTATTTTTTAAATTGTGCCATAAAACTGCGGGTAATTCAAATACTTGAAAAGCTAAGAGCGGATGTGACGTAACAATCTAGCACAACAATCAAAATGTCAATGTCAAGTCAATCAACAAGTGTCAAGTCAATGTCAAACACTCCTACAAAAAGGAGTGTTTGACATTAACTTGACAGTTGCTTGTTTGTTTTCATAGAATGTGACGTCACCACACCATCGCGCCAAATGGAGGGCCTTTGAATAGCCCGGATCGGTTGGATATTTTTAACATTTTTTTTAAGTACTTTAAATTGCTTTTTTTCCGTCGATTTTTTTAAAACTATTATTTGACGATGTAAGCTATCGAATAAAAATATATAAAAAATACATGCATATTCCCTATTATCCAAATATAAAATAAATGCCTAGTCTCGCCTATTCTGTTGTTTTCATGTAATAATCCCTTATTCAAGTACACACAACCCTTAACACACAGTAAATAGACTTTAATAGATAATATAAATCTCTCACAAACACTAATCACTATTTAAAATATAGTCAACCCTAACACGGGCGAGAGCCGCTGGCGGAAGCTAATCGAATAGTATTTCTGTAGCAGTAACTTACGTTATTGTTGTACCCAGTAAATCTGCCTAGCCTTTTCCCAAGTATGTTGGGGTCAGCTTCCAGTCTCACCAGATGCAGCTGAATACCAGTATTTTACATGGAACGACTGCCTATCTGACCTCCACAACCCAACCCAACCATTAATGTACCCAGTGTTGCCCAGTAAATGAGTTGTGGAGGTCAGATAGGCAGTCGCTCCATGTAAAATACTGATATTCAGTTGCATCCGGTTAGATTGGAAGACGACCCCAGTAAATAGGCAGTAAAGTGCCTGTCTGCATGGGTTCGAACTTACGACCTTCTTGTAGGTTGGGGCCGATAGGTATCACTGGGCCACTACTGCTCTTCGCTTGCCGCTAACCGAACACAAATCCAAATCCTGAAAGAAAAACCTAATAACACTTTGCCCGACCCAGGAACCGATCCTAGGACCCTACGCTTAGCAGTCACAGTTAAGAGCTCTAGATTAACGGCGCAATCATAATAATTTACTTAACATAATTAAAATAAAACAAGAACAATTTGGCCACATTTTAATAATCAGCTGGCACAGCGGGACACATTTCAAAACCGAGAGAATGTCTGTCTATCTGTCTGTCAACAAGCTCTGCTCTATTTATTTATTTATTTGAGGGCAACCAACAAAGCATACACCAAAAATACATGTATGAGAACTCATGTTGAATTTAACATTTTATGGTGAAGCCTTAATTAAAGGCTGCCACGGCATGCATTAAACATTGCTGAAAGAAAATTCAGTTACAAAACAGATTTTACCTATTCAGATCTATCTAAAGAAAGAAAGAATAATATTTATTTGGACACAGTTCGTGAAACACAATATACAAAAAAAAAAAAAAAAAAATCTAAATAAGTAAAATCCGCAAAATCCGTAAAATCTATCAAAATAAATTTCCATTTTCTTTACTAGTAGGTGATTCCCCCCACTAAAGCTTATAATAATAAACACAATTTCTATAATTTCCTTATTTATGACTGAATAAATAAGTTCGAATAAACGGGAATTAACCTTAATGACTAAGTTAGTTACTGGCAAGTCAATTGTTTTACTCTCACTGGCTGTATGGTAATGACGTATTGATTGAGGAAGTGGCCCGTGGCGGGACTTCGGAGCGATCGAATGAAACATAACATTTGTAATGGCCTACTAAGCTCCTTGTTTATACCCTTGGGTGTTTAATACAAGTTGATATCGTGAATGAAACATGTATTACATGTTGTTCCAGACATGTTTTGCTAACTATATATTGTTAACCTTTTTGACAAGTTTTGTATACAACTATACTCCATTTGAAATAAGATTAGACATTTAAATAAACCTTTTTTACAGTCCGTTCAACCGATTTTGACTTCCATTGCGTTGGCGGCATGACAAAAGGCAGCTGCAGTAGACATTTGGTATTGTGTAACCTTTTTTGCTTTTAATGCCCCCCTAAGACGACCCACTGACCTGCCATCTTTATGCCTACGGTATAGAAGTCAAAATCGGTTGAACGGACTGTAAAAAAGGCTTATTTTAATGTCTAATCTTATTTCAAATGGAGTGTAGGTAGTCTTTAAACTTGTTTAAGTCTTGTCTTGTAAAAATACTTGTTTTTTACCTTGGTTTAAATGCAGGTAATAATTACGTTGTTCCAAGTGTTAGTGCAGCTAAGATCGGTGAGGTGTCTGGGTGATAAATTGTGTGTACAGAAAAGAAATAAGTGAAAAAACTCTGCGTCTATCGAAAGTCATATGAGGAAAAAAAAAACACTTTTTAGTTGTGGTACCTACCCCATACAAATTCGAATACCACTTCCTGCTATGTCAATAACAGTGACGTTCTAACATCATCCCTAGAGGCTATGTGGGAAAAATACGTATTATTGAAGCTAACTCAAAAACTACGCAAGCAAAGTTAATACAATTTATATGAAATCACATCTGAAGCATGACCTACCAAACAAAAAAGAATCATAAAAATCAATGAATAATAGGCGGAGTACTCGCGTAACAAACATACAAAAATTACAGAGAGTCGAATTGAGAACCTCCTCCTTTTTGAAGTCGGTTAGAAATAGAAAATTAGCTCAACAGCAGACTGATGTTATAATAATAATTAAAACCTGTAACTGACTCGCGGCAAGGCATTAATCACCACGCTTGCAAGTATGACTTAGTCAGGTGGGGGCACTCCTATGAGCCACAGTGCGAGTGACTGTGGAGCCATATCGCAAACGTTGGCGAAGTGGCCGAATTTTGGTGGGAGCTTAATAACCCCCGACGGAAAAAGAGGGGTTTAACGTGTGTATCTGTGTGTCTTTCTGCGCCATCGTAGCTGCCAAACGGCTGAACCGATTTTGTTTTTTTTTTAAAGGTGACTTGATCGAGAGATGTCTTAGCTGAAAAAAAATTCGTTTATTAGATGCTTTGTTTCTATCGGGGGTTTACAAAATTTAAAATTTTATTTAAAAACATATCAATGTAATCATCAATGCGACAAAGAAGAAAAACACGCTTGCTCAAAGTGGATTAGTGATTTCAGACTTAAGTCACTACACATAAAACAAAGTTCTCCCGCCGCGTCTGTCTAAACGCGATGAACTCAAAAACTCCCGAACGGATTTTCATACAGTTTTCACCAATGAACGGAGTGATTCATGAGGAAGGTTAAAGTGTATAATAATTAGGGTTTTGTGTAAATTGCCCGAAATATGACGATGATTGTTGAAGATGTCGGAAAGTGTCGGTGAGCTTTACTGGCGTGCGCCGCGTAAACTAATATAATTAGGCGTAAACTAATATAATTAGGCGTAAACTAATATAATTAATAAAAAATATAATTAGGTATAATAAAACAATGTTCTACGGTATTATTTCTACCGTGGGATACTTATATTCCGACATCCACGCGGGCGAATTCGCGTTTCTTTTATTATGATATCCAATGTCATACATAATTTCAAAGACTTATAAACCATGCTTAGTTATGAGAATGCTATCTGGTTCGTATGAATATTGACACATAGGACATTACTGTCATCCTATACCTATACATAATCGTAGGTTTTCCCAAAGGATCTGCACCTAGGTAACGTGGAATCCATACCTTGAATACAAGGTTATTTATAGAATATTAATAATGTGTTATGCTAGGAGCATCATACATTATTCCGTTGATAAGAGTGTGGCCATAATTATTTGGTTTCATTAAATAAAGTAAGGAGGAACTCGTGACTGCGTTATAACAGCCGCACGGGTCGATCCATCAGGTTAAGCTACGCTTGCCGGGGTTGGTCCGTGGATGGGTGGCCATCTTTACATACCGAGAGTCCTCCGTGCCTCGGAAAGCACGTTAAGCCGTTGGTCCCTGTCGTTGGTCAGCGACTGCCTATCTGACCTCCACAACCCAGTTACTGGGTAACACGATACCCCTTGGTAAGACTGGTTGTCAGACTTTCGGGCTTCTGACGACCCGTAACAACTGTCAAAGATCTACAAATGACAGCCGAGATGAACAGCATAACGTGCTTTACGAGGCATGGTCTAAAGTACCTCATATAATTTGTAAAGTTATTTTTTAACACCATAATTATATAGGTTTATTACATATTTTTCCCACTTAGTCCATGTAGACGATATTTTATTTCACTCCATCACTGGTATTTACATAGCAGGTAGTGGTATTCGAATTTGTGGTAAAATTGTGGTAGGTACCACAACTAAAAAGAGAAAAATAAAAACTTTTTACAAAAAAAAAACAACCGACTTCAAAAAAAAACACTAACAAAACCGGCCAAGTGTATGTCGAACCACGCACAATGAAGGGTTCCGTAGTTGGGATGAATTTATCCAACAAACTTAACATTGTAGTTGAAAAACTTGTTGAGAACATGATTTTGCAACTGCAAATGTAAGTTGGTCCTTTATTACTCGGTAACTTATGGAGCCTATGTAGCAGTGATAGTTTTCCTCTTAATTTAATTATATACTACTGCTGTGAATTTTTTCACATATCCAAAACCATCATTTAGGTGGCAGGGGGGGGGGCACTTGATTCTAACAAAAATTAGCACTTTAAAGCTTAATATTTCGCAAGTGGATCCCTGAATCTAAAAATGGTTTTCAGAAACTCTCACTATTTTTAAACGGCCTTTCCAACGGGCACCCGCACGATGGGATTGACGCGAAAAAAAACCATTCCCACTTTACGTGAAGGAGAGGTACCACTTTCTCGGCGTGATTTATATGTATATCCATACCAAATTACAGCCTTCTAGTACCAACAGTCTCGTGAGCTAATCGCGGACAGACGGACGGACAGACAGACAGACAGACGGACATGGCGAAACTATAAGGGTTCTTTGTTGACTATGGAACCCTAAAAAAGTGAAAAATAAATTTAATTTCGGAAGTCGGTGTCAAAAAAGGAAAATTGAAAAGTAAAGACACCGACTTCCGAAATTAAAGTTATTTTTTACTTATTTTGTGTTTTTTTTTTGAAGTCGGTTTTTTTTTTTGTAAAAATTATTTATAATCATAAATCCTTGACTCTCGTTACGGTATTCAGGAGCCTGAAAGTCTGACAACCAGGGTCACCATTCTGGCTACGTTGTGGACGTCACTCTCTTTGAAATACTACTCTTTTGCAGCTGTTAGACTGAAAGCGAGTCCCTACATAATTGTGAATAAGGCTAGGCAGATGAATATGATGATGTAAGGAGATAGGTTTTATATGCTAAGAATTCTATAATTTCAGGTGCGTTTGACTGAATAACCGAACAAAGGTATTACGTAGTTCTAATATTGGTAAACATAATGTAACCTATTACGTAGAAATTAAACCTTTCCTTATAAGTACCATTGTTGACGTATTTCACGCATGGTTATTTGATATACTAACCTATATACTGTGTCAATTATGTACTATGTACACAATTAATTTGTGTTGCGTATGCTAATTATTATGAAACATGGATGCTGTTATTCAGAAATTCACTTACGTAGAAACTTACAAGTTTCCAACCACAATTTAAACCATCGTTGTTCAGGAGTTTTTCTAATTTATGTGAAAGTTGAGATTTAGTGCAAATTGGTCGATCGTTCGTTTTATTTGAACATTAGGTACAGTTCCAGTTGAGTAAGAGAAAGTGCAAACAGATTTTGTATGGAAAATCTGTCAAAAACTCATAATTGCGAGACCATTGACACGTTTGTAAATTAGTAGACTTGGCCCCCTTTTTTTTTTTTTTTTTTTTTGAGTTTGGGAAATCATCCAATGACTTCTCCCGCTCTGGGCGGAGCGGAAGGGCGTGTCAGACTTTTACTGACTAAAACCCACCCGTGTTCCTTCATTTGCCTGTTGCCAAGGTCCCGGTATCCCTTTCGGACTTTCCCGCAACCCTGGCAGGCATCGGTCCTACCGGACCCCGTCAATTTTGCTGACATCTCTTTGAGGCGCGCGTGGAACACGACGCGCCATCGACCCGGGCCTGGTCCTTATCGGACGGCGAGCTGCCCGTTGCTCGCCGTCCGCAAGCCCGCGCCTATGGTGGCCGGGAATCCGCCTGGGATTCCCGACGCCCAGGGCGTCTCCAACGGCGGCGGTTAGGGGCGTGAGGGCGCAAACTTTGCCTTTCCCTCACGCGTTCCGCCTCCTCCTTCGCGAGCATTACTGCTTCGCAGAAGGAGGTGACGGCTTCCCATGCCCTCTCGCTCCGTACCATGGCCTGAACCAGGGCCGGACGCGAGAGGTCACTGCCGCCAATCGCCTCCGCGAGGACACGGCGGTGCTCCGCCCAAGCAGGGCATACCTCAACCGTATGCTCCACCGTGTCCTCCGAGACTTGGCCCCATGGGTTGCGTTTTGGTTGAATTAAAAAAATTATAATAATGGATATTAGGTATTTTTAGAGTTCCATACCCGAAGGATGCCAAACGGAACCCTATTACACGCCTCCGCTGTCCATCTGTCCGTCTGTTTGTCAACTGGCTGTAGGTATCTCATGACCCGTAATAGGTAGACACAGTTTTCACAGATTTTTTATTTCTATTGCCGCTATATCAATAAATAATTTAAAAAAATTAAGTTAATAGTTTAAGAAACGTACGGAACACGTCGTGTACGAGGCCGACTCGCACTTGGCCGGTTTTTTAAATTAAATGAGATGGTAATCACCCTTGTAGGTTTTTTTTTTGTGTACACAATCATTAAAACCGTTTTGGTTTATGTTGCTCAATCCTGAAGCCTTCTTTAATAGCAGCAGTAGTTACTAAGTGCTTAGTAGGTACTTATTATAAAATTAATGCTTTGTTATTAATACCTGGAATTCTTTATTACTAATAAATTAATTTATTTATTTTACCTTAATTACCAAACCTACGTGATATAATACATGTTTCCTTTATTACATTATACAACGTGTTTTTTTTTATATCCCATAACTCTAGGGTATGATTGAGGCCATATCAAAGAATCAACTGGCATATGAGTTATGTTCCAATCCTTCGTTATTTTTTTTTTTCATTTTTCATACAAAATAATTCGGCAAAGTCACGATTATTAATGTAAAACACCCTTACGTGAAATATGACAACGTCGCATTTTCTTAGCTTTAAATATGAATGATTGGTTTGAATAAAAATGAATTACTTGTATTTATCAATGAAACTTAGATACCTAGACACATCGAGGGTCTATTTATTTTACTACACTACTGCGAAGTTTGGCAACCTCGCAAAAGTAAAGATTCGTCATACTGGTGACAATTTTTGACCTAATTTAATTATGATTGATGATATCTCCGAAACGATGCATTTTTGGACCACCTATTCTGGGAGTTATAGTATTATTTTTAGAATATAACCCTAGAGTTATGGGATATAAAAAAAAACAGGTTGTATATTATTATTTATTGATTGCATAACTTTATGTACTTAGTTACATTTACAGATATCTTTGGAAAAACCCCTTAGACAAAGAACATTTAAAAATACAAAAAAATTGTAGCCCTCCAGTTTCGGGAACAGAGTTCAAGCTACCGGTGGTATGGGCTCATGAGAGTGGAACTTCCTAAATATAGATACGTGTCGTGTCCAGAAGTACCGCTTTTTAGATCAAGCCCTTGATCCAGCTGCCTAACGAGAGCCTCCTCAGTTGTTGATCGAGGTTCTTTGCCATTGGCCGTAACGACTGTCGGCACAATTACTCCTGTATCCACATCCCACATATCGACAACCTCGCGTGTCAGGTCAAGGCACTTAATCTGCCTATCTTTCTCAGCTTTCACGAGGTTCTCGTCACCCGGGACATATCGACAATCATTGTGCGACGCTCTAATCAATCTATCACCACTAAGTCAGGCTTATTGGCAACAACAGTCCTGTCAGTAATGATAGACCGATCCCAGTACAACGTAACATGGTCATTTTCAAGAACTGGGTCGGGCATATACTTGTAATACGGTACCTCAGAGTCCACAAGTTTATATTTCAAGGCAAGTCTACTACTTTATTATTATTAAACATTAAATAATTTTATTTCCTTATGATAACTATGACCGCATACCACGTCACAATAAGGGTCAATTCACGGATGAAATATTAACTGAATAGTGACGAAACGGGTGACGTGAAATGACGACAAAGTGTGATGCATCTAGTTCGGGCCTTTGGGAGTACGTGACTTTAGACAGGTTTTTAATATTCAGGCTCTTTGATAAAAATTAGAATGTAATGTCACGAGATGTTTTCGAATCCAGCTGCCTTTTACTTGAAATCAGGTCGTCAGTAATACCTATTTATTAGTAGGTAAGTACTTATGTATTTAACACGTTTGATGACAAGTCATGTGACGAAGAGGTGACAGCACGGGTGTAGGTAGTAAGTACCTATAGGTGATTCAGAATAATCATTTTTAGTAGTCCTTGTTAATGAGGATTGTATGTAGGTGATAAAGTGATGTGTGTCTTTCTTATACCTTCTAACAGTTATGTACTTGTACTTATACGGAAATGTGGTCGCGTGAATCTGCCGATTGGTAGGTAGGTTAAACTGTGTTTGTCATTGGGTGAACCCCCCCCCAACGGCAAGTTGGCCCATCGATCACGATGCTACTCAAAAGTAACGTGTTATGCCCAAAGTTGGCCAGCAGCTCTGGTCACGTGAAGAGTCGACCAACCGTTTGACGCTGTCCCGAAAGACTCGATGATCACTCGGACCCAAGCGGCCCAGGGCCTTAGTGTTTCAACCCTAAACAGCTCAAACATTTTGCTGCCAATAGGTAAGCTTGTTACATTGGCGCCGTTTGAGGTTTTCTACATCTGCAGCAGCCGCCCCAGCACAGCCCGCCGTGCTAGGAAGATGGGATGGCGTGAGGGTGTCGATATAGGTTGCACCCCACACCAAAGGCCTATCCAAGTTTATTCAATTAATTTATTTTTCAAATTAATGGTAATCTGCACTTTTGGAACTTCAAAATTACATAACATTGAGTTTGTAACTGGTTTGCAGGTAGGGTCAAGCTGTTTGCAGGTATATGAGCACACTCACAAGACTCATTAAGCAAAACGCTAGTCGGATGATAAGTCGAAGCATAAAGTAAAATTCCAAGTAGGTACCTAAATAATAATTGAATTAGTATGAATAATTACTTGCGGTGCAACTTGGTTGACTTAAACCAGTATAATCCGGGAGTGGATGGTTTGGTGAATAATTTGTTTCTGTTAAGGTGTTCTTTTGACGGCGTATGATTGTTGTGAAGATGTTTTTAATTAGGAGGTAGGTCTTAGGTTTATTATAACATATCTTGGATTTTCCGTACATACCTAAAAATAATTAGGTATTAGGCAATACCTATGTTGGGATAAGTTCGGGTCTAGGATAATATCGTACGAATCAAATCCCCGGCCAATTTGGCAATATATTTTAATGCTGACAACATAATGATGTGAAAATAAAATGACGCATATTATGATTCGTACGGTTTCATCCCAACGCCGAACTTAACCCAGCATACTCTATTTGCACTCGGTGGAAACCAATCGTTTTCAAATATGGGCACTTTTGTGCCGGGGTTTTACCCAATTATCTTTCAGAATTACTTACGCTATTCCTTATCCTTACTAATATTATAAATGTGAAAGTAACTCTGTCTGTCTGTCGCGCTTTCACGCCAAAACTACTGAATCGATTTAAATGAAATTTTGTACACAAATAATCTAGAGCCTGAGAAAGGATGTAGGTTACTTTTTATTGACATACCACGCGGGCGAAGCCGCGGACGGAAGCTAGTAATATATAGCGTAAGTAATTCTACAACACTACCCATATGGGTATTACAGTATGTGGTCGTAATTATGGTAAACTTCGTGGTACCTACAGATGAGGAAGTCATCTCGTTAAAGATTAGGTCATGGTACTATTAATCGATCTTTGTCACTGCTTGTACAGTCACGAGCAAAAATATGTATACACTCAGCAAAATTAAATAACGATTTTCTCGTGGAATTACGATTGTAACTTTGAGAGTATACCTATTTGATAATAATAGGGGTTACAAAATACTGTGTTCGTAATGTCATAAAGTTACAATCAATACAGCAGGAGAAAATCACTTTTAATAGTTGCTAAGTGGATACATATTAGTGCTCGTGACTGTACCTGCTCGTAGTAAGCTGGGTCTTACGCAAAGGGCGTAGACGCATTGACTTATGATGAACAGCATAAAGTAAAAAACAAGTTCTACTGCCTACCAAGTTATTTTTATCTTGACCCGGATCATATTAGTCATTCAATAAGTGCTATGACGTGCAGACTTACAGATATTTAAGTACGTAGATGTAGGAAAATGCGGTTTTAGTAAATGTGCAACATAGCATTAATTTCATGTTGTGCAATGTTATAAAAAAGTATCATGGTTGTTTAGTCACACAAATTCTACTTAATGGATGGCGTAAAGTTATTCGTAGGTATTATTATCTGTTTACCTGGGTGCATATTATGAAGCCTGTTTTCCCCGTAGAGAGGTGTAGGTAGGTATAGTAGTTACTTTAGAGGAGGAGGCGAGACTATCGCCATGAATCAGGTACAAATCCGTAGTTCAGCATCAATTTAAGAATCTCTTATAACTATGAGGAGTTTCCATGAAGTCAGCACAAGATTCTAGACACCCCAGAGTCGTAATTTTTTGTAAAACAAGTACCTAAGTACTCGCGCGCCGGCGGTGTCTCTTTATTACACGGGCCCTACGATCTTTAGTAGGTTTCTTAAGCGAGATAAATGTTGATAGCTAGTCGCTTCCTCGTCGGCGGTGGGACAGGTACCTGGTAGGTTTATACGAGCCCAGTAATGGGACAGTACAGTAAGTTAATCCAGCCTCGACTTGCATCTAGGCGCGGTCGCAGCCCAAGATTTGTGGTCACCATTGGTGCCGAGGAATATTTTTAGGGAAATGGTTACCTAGTTGATAAGTACTCTAAAAACTTCTAATGCGACACATTTTTTTAAATCACTGAATCTCTTTTTAACTTTGCTCACAGTTGGTCGCAGTAACGTATAATTATTCCTCGTAGATTTTCTTTTGATCATTCAAAAAAAAAACTAATAATTACTTGCTTTGTCGACTCAAGACAAGCGAGCTATGCGAGCCTCTAAATTTTAGCACACCGCTTTGAACAGGCTCTGTTTTCTTTTGACCATTATACAGAAAAAGAACTTTGTCGAGAAGAAAAGCTTAAAATCGTTTTACAGCAGTTTAGGTTTTGAATTTAATCTGGCCTTAACCCGAATTGCCGGAGTTTGCTATGCTCACTCTTGCATCCTATATCCATCCGGCCCATCGGGGTCACTGTGGCTCAAGTACCTACAGTTGTTAGTTAGTAAAGCACGTAAATCATTCAGTCTCTCAACAGCTTGAATGATTTTGTGGGGGGGGGGGGGGGTCATGACAATCTATTGAGAGGAAAACAATAATTTAAATTATATACTTTATCCCACTGGGATATTTAGTGATGTAATGTGTACCTCCTAATTGATTTTAGATGAATACATCAGGACGTATTTTCCCCGTTTGGTAGAACAAAGGGCCCCTCTATTAAAGATAAAATAATATTTCTTTCAAATTAAACTTCAAGTCAATGATGTATTTAGGTAGGTACAAATAATGAACTCAGAAATCACCCACAGAAAATGAGATTGAAAGTCTCATAGGCACGAGTTTTTACGCAAATATCAACAGTAAGAACAGGCTCACTAGGTAAATTTTAAAATAATATTGTTATTTGTATAACAATACAAATAATTTTCATTGCAATGTTATTGAAAGTGAACTGTGCTGTGGTATTCAAATTCAATCGCATATTTTATGCAAATAACAGCTGATTTCATAAACTTGGGAGGATTCGTCATATCGAAAGTTTGACTAATACAGAAAATACATGATTAAATAATGAATACTACTAATCAACTCAATGAATCAGAGCAACTGGGAATTTTATTCCCGATAGCCTCCTGGTGGCAATCCATGTGGGAGCGACTGGGAATATTCGCTCTTTGGTAGTTAGGTAGGATTATCAAAGATTTGTCATCCATTGAATTATGAATTTTTAATATATTTCTTTACCTATATTAGGAATATATTAAATATTCATAATTAAATACCAAGTAGGTATTATTACTGGTCAATATTTGGCCAATTTTTAAAAATACATGCCAAAAAAAAATATTTTTGTTAAAAATGTTTATTTTTGTACTTATAAATTTAAGGATGGGTACTTGAATAAAACAAACATTTGGGGGACATAATATTGTTATAATTTTCACCATTTTATAATCAATTACATACGTATTCTCTTAACTAATAGTTTAGTAAGTCGGAAGTCTCTAGATCTGTTTTAGTGGAAATTACCTTTAAATCAACACAAAATATCAGTGAACTTTGTTTTTATTGGGTAATTCTGCAATTCGCTTTACTGTGATTGGCTTTTTCTGTAATCTTCTTGGCTATGATTGGTTGATAAGTTTTAAGAAGACCACTGATATTTATATGTAGGTATAAATATATGCAAGGAGAAGAAATATATAAAGCTTATATTTTAAGGCCCTACCTTACCTCAAATTGCTTAGCATGATCGTCCATTATGCCGAAAATACTGTAGCATTCATTTTGAAATAAATATATGTTAAAGTTGAGGATTGATGCTAGTTCCTATGTTTGGCGAAAACACGATTACATAAAATTTTCTTTATAGAAAAATAAACCAAAGTTACCTCTAAACCGAACTATAAACCGCGGGTATTAAAAAAATACTTCAAATTAGATCATGAAACTTTGCATAATAAATGAACTAAATATAAAGCAGGAATCATGTTTTTTTTTTATTTTAAATTACCATTATTTTCACCGTAAAAAGCAATTACCTAAACTATTCGAGGCTTGAGGGCCGCCAGCACCCCACTCCGTCTTGCTCTCACTCAGTAGTAGTATGGTGCGAGCGAGATAGAATTTGAAGTAGGGTAGGGCCTTAATTAACTTGATTGAGTTATACATTATGAGGATGTTTACGTACAGACTGTTGATTTAGTAATCTGCAATGTTAAAGGGTTTTTCCCGCATTTGATATTGATTACAAGAATTTCATAGGGACAGTTATACCAGTATAACTGGTGTAATTCCCTCATCTATACATATTATAAATTGTCACTTCTGTGTGATCGCGTTGATCTTCTAAACTACGCAACGTATTTGTTGTTTCCCAGAAGGGTTGGGCAGAGGTGTACCTACAGTACATCCAAATTTTGCCAGTTATGTTTAAGTCCCACGTAATAGGACGCGCGTAGAGGGCGAGCCTATTGCCGTCATCCGGGCACAAATTCTAAATCCGGGCTGCTACCGAGAAATGTCTTATAGGAAAACCCAATAACACTTTGCCCAACCTGGGATTCGGACCCAAGACCTCATGCTCAGCAGTACAGCGTAATATGTCGGATAAATGTGTTCCCAAGACCTTTGTTTTTACGATCTTATACTATAAATTGGTAGTACTAGATGGTAAACAAGTTATTGTTTAAGGGTTCACTTGCCAAACATTATGTTTGCGTTACAATTTTTTGTGAAGAGATTTTTTGCTCAGTAATAATTTGGCAACTGTAATTATGGGGAAAATTGTTTAGGAAGTGATAATTTGGCAATTTCTTTTCGATGAAACATGGTAGACTCATGCTACGTACTTGTTCGGTTACGGCATTAATCGACACAGCCAGGTAACAATCTCGAATATATGATTGTAGTAATTGCTTCGGTCTTTGTTGTTCAAGAACTACTGCTGAATCGAATGTCGACGCCGAGTGCCGACCCGAAAAAAATGTGTAACTCGCCTGATTTACGTGAGAACTTTCTGCTGTCTAGCAAAATTACGCGAAGGGAATATCAAAACATACCAATGGATAATTTCTTCCTGTTCTCTTTACCATAAAAGGGCAAATCATAAGCCTACATGACGAACTACAACTGAAACTATTTCCTTGTAGCTACGTAATACTCATTCGTGACAAACTTTTTAATTTCTTACCAGGAAAGTAAATTAGCAATTTTTTTTTAATGAAATAATGAGACAATAAATCATTGTACAACAATATGTTTTAAATAATTTAAAAGCATTGAATCAGTAACAAATACTGTTTCAAATTGAATAAAGACCTACATGACTCATCCTTTTGAACTTCTTTAATCGTTAAATCGATATCGAATTTAGCATCGATAATCGAATAACCAACAATCGAATACGCTACAGCTTTTTTAATTAAATGTCATGTTAATCATTAAAAAATAATGAGTAGTGCTAATTACAAATTGTTACGAAATGCGGTTCATATTATGTGCAACTGTCATAGTTTATTTTATATGCAATGAAATCCAAGATGGCGGTTTCAATTCCCATGGGTTACTCAGCCAAGTTAGGAATCCAAGGAATATTCATTGTTTTCAACAGCAGTTAGCGATATGTTTGCCGCAAACAAACGTATTTTCTTTATTTCTTTCTTTCAGTTAAAATCTTGCGTAACAAGTAGAAATAAACTACAATAAAAATTTGGCTGCCACAAAAACTTTTAACATTCTCATTATAACATTCTAATTTTACAATCTTAATCATAGTCATCAGATAGGTCAACGGCGGCCCCGTATATTGGAACCCTTATCAAATAAATATCTGTCTATTTACTGATGTAAACTAGCTGTCAAATCTTAGCTGCTGCCGTTGGTTCGCTCAAAATGACATTAACCAATCATAAATGACCAAGTTACACGCTTGCTTTTCCAACTCTCTTTAGACATTGGCAGAATGGTGGACATCGGCTTTGCTTGCCATAATAAAAAATAGAATATACCAAATTGAATAGGCGTTCAATAGTCGAAGGTTAACCTATCAAGCGAATATCTATTCAGTATAACGAGACTCTCCGAGGTCATTTGTCTTGTAAATCCTTACATATTATAAAACAAAGTCCTCCGCCGCGTCTGTCTGTCGTCCTGTACGCGATAAACTCAAAAACTACTGCACCGATTTTCATGCTGTTTTCACCAATGGATAGAGTGGTTCTCGAGTAAGGTTTGAGTATATAATAACCGACATCCACGCGGGAGAAGTCGCGGGCATCAGCTAGTGTAATATAATTTGATGTAATTTCCACTAAAACAAAGATAACATACAAGAGGAAGTTAATTCGGTGACATTAAAATGGACGTTCATACAATTCAACTCAGATATGTGAACATCTACCCTACACTGCTATAAACACGCTTACACTATATTAAATATAAACTAGCATTCAGTACTGCTCGTTGCAAAGTATGGAAAAGAGATAAAAATCAAACGAGCGAATAGTTTCTAAGATATATATAAAACTATGTTTTTTTTTTTAATGAAATGTTAGCCTCCTGCCATTATACATTCACGCTTTTGAAATCCGATTTTAAGGACTATTTAGGCCTTAAGGTCGGTACTGTGTCGACTTTAAGGGCTAACTGTAGTGTAGACCTTAAAGTCGCATTTACTGCAAATAGGTAGCACATAAGCAACCCATGTTTCTCGCTGAAACTTACACATTTATAAGCTATTTTTACCTTTACATCCAGCGTGAAAACATTTTCTACCTAAAAAACTACAATATTGATCTATAAAACGCTATATTTAAATATATATGTATAATATATTATAAACAATTGTGACATATAATGTATATTAATGTATGCAAAGACATTTATTTCACAGACACTCAATTTTAAAGGTTGGTTTCATTGATGCGATTATGTGGACTTCAACTCGCTTGTCAGTCAAGTGAGTTGTCAAGGATATGTGTATGAGAGTTCTGTTTTAATCTTAAAATACTAAGGTTTAAACTATGATTAAACTTTATAAAATATAACAGAATAATTATAATAGGTAAATAGTAAATAAAATTGTGCTTAACACAATTGTATCAAAGTCTTTTGTAAATTATTCAAAAACGCACAAAAATGTTGCAGTTTTTAGTCGCACAATCGCATTAATGAAACCCCTTACTAAGAAGAGACATTTT
This sequence comes from Lithophane leautieri, assembly GCA_949152455.1. NCBI lineage: Eukaryota > Metazoa > Arthropoda > Insecta > Lepidoptera > Noctuidae > Lithophane > Lithophane leautieri. The sequence goes on along the minus strand of OX424482.1, from coordinate 3,069,210 downwards.
CAAGTCAAAGATATGTTGTTAGTGTATATTTCTCAAAGAATTCTCACATTAGATAATAGTATACTACAAAATGTTAGAAAACACGAACATTGACAGATTTGGAAACGATCAATTACGATTGACAATTTGATTAATTTCAATTGAAACAATTTTTTCATTGAATTCTTCTTTCAATTACAATTGACGTTTCCATTTCAATACATTTTACGGACAACAGTAAAGTCTATCAAATCGGTAGATAATTATTATTAAAAAAATATTTTAATAGCAAAAAAAAAAGAATCATTTCAATACAATGTTAACAATTGATATTATTTTCCTTATCATCTAATAATTTATATTTTGAAAATCTTATACACTATTGTCCTGAACCCTTTCGTTTTTAGGGATATTTTTTACTATGAAAACAATGAATACGAATTTTCGGAGTTATTCGTAAATTATGGACAATGGACAGTTGGAAATCTTGAAGCAATTACATAAGAATTTTGAAGAAATATTTTTCAGCGCAATTTAAGCACCTTTGAAACCATCACGACGTGTATACCAACATTCTAGTCGCATATTATGGTACTTTATGTAGCGGCACCATCGCTAGGCGTTGCTTACTGTGTATAATATGTTTTATACCGTCTAAAAGAATCTTAGAAACAATAACAAAAACTCTAGTCATTCACTTATTCAAAAGTGCAAGAATCATTATAAGTTGCATAAAACTATGATCATTATTTAGCAAAAATTAAAACGCTTTTTCATAATTTCATATCATGACTAAGCAAAATCTTATACCCCACTTTTCCAAAAATTCGTATCCTATTTTTCATAGTAAATCTTCATGTCCTATTTTGTATACATTTTTTTTTGTTTCGATAATATTTCGAAAACTCGGTATACTTACTTGCGATGTCCGGTGAAAATTATTTGCTGTAGAATGTTGCAGCATTTTTGAATGTCTCATTCATCCTGTCAACAAAATTGATTTTTATTAATTAAATTTTTAATACTCATATTTAATTAGCTAGCAAAACTCTGCAGACGTGGGTATCGTTGACCCAGAAAAAAACATCAACATTTTTCATGTTTCGATATCAAATCCCATCATGGTTGACCCTGTATATTGCTGACAATAGGCTCGCCCCCAACTCAACTCAAAGAATTTATTTCAATTATACCATTTACAGGCACTTTTGAATTGACAAGGAGTCGGTCAGTCAGAAATATGAAGCTAGTTGCCCATTCCAAAGCGTAGTAGGTACCTATGGAGAAGAACGGGCAAGAAACGCCACAGACAATCTTTTAAATAAAAACATATATTTTTTTACAAAATATTAGTTACTGGTATTCAGCTGCATCCGGTTAGACTGGAAGCCGACCCCAACATAGTTGGGAAAAGGCTAGGCAGATTGATTAGTTACATCATTCATGTTGAAATTATACATGTGAGAACAATGTAGAAAGCACATTAAAAGTGTCCGTAATAAAGACAAAAAAAAAAAAACTATAATTCAAATAAGCCATAGCAGCCAAGAGATAACCAGTCCCAACTGAGGCGCCCGTTCACGAACATGGAACTTTGCGAGATGTGGGAGTTACTATTCACCTCTGCCTAAACCCTGGGAATAAAAGCGTGATGAATAGGCAAATGATTACTTTTTACCCGAAACATCGCTTTAACAAGACTGTGTGTACTGGCTTTACTATTCGTTCTAGTTTACATTATTCTTTCCACGGAAGAAATAATGTTGTAATGCGTCGTATAGTCGTTGTAATCGCCATAAAGAATAGTGCGCAATTTTTCAATGTAACTACTCAATTAATGACTGGCGATATAAGCCACATTTATACTATAATGTCTATAACAAAAGATTGCGCAATAAAGTAAGAGAGTGTAGGTATTATAAAATCAGTATTTTATACTAGAAAACTATCCAACGTAACATTTCTTTAAAACACAGAAAATAATTAAGAACTAGCACCGCCCCGCTGTTTCACCCGCATAAGTCTCGATCCCGTGGGAATATCGGGATAAAAAGTGTTCTCTGTCCTAACCCAGGTCATGATCTACCCACGTGGCAAAATTCATCCAAATCCGTTCAGCTGTTTTAGCGTGAAAGCGAAACAAACTCATATTTGCCTATATAATATTAGGATAAAGTTGGGATTGGCAAATACTGAGGGTCGTGATGGCCCAGTGTAACCACAGGCCTCGTCTCTCATACACGAGGTTGTGGGATCGAATCCGGGCAACTACCAATGTGAAATTTCAATTCTTAGTAATCTTGGACATTACTGAAATCGGTGAAGGAAGCCAGGACTTATAGTGAATCAATCTGCCTAGCCTTTTCCCAACTATGTTGGGGTCGGTTTCCAGTCTAAACGGATACAGATGAATATCAGTATTTTACATGGAGCGACTACCTATCTGACCTCCACTATCCAGTAACTGGGTAATACGATACCCCTTGGTAAGACTGGTTGTCAGACTTTCGGGCTTCTGACTGTCAAAGATCCACGAATGACAGCCGGGACCAACGGCCGTGCTTTCTGGGACACGTCGGAGTTTAGACTTATAGCGAATATGAGTTTGAAATCGCCAACCTGTCGTTGGGCAAGTGTGATGATCAATGCTCGTGTCTTTTCTGTATGAGAAGGGGTCTTTTCCCTACAGTGGGACAATCATAGGCTGGTATTATTACTGGTATTATGTTAAGGGTGTTTTTTGCATCTATACTCCATTTGAAATAAGATTAGACATATAAATAAGCCTTTTTGACAGTCCGTTCAACCGATTTTGACTTCTATTGCGTTTGTGGCATGACAAATGGCAGCTGCAGTAGACAATTGGTGTTGTGTAACTTTTTTTGCTTTTAAAGCCAACCTTATGCCTACGGTATAAAAGTCAAAATCGGTTGAACGGACTGTAAAAAGGTTTGTTTACATGTCTAATCTTATGGCAAATGGAGTATAGTGTTCCGTCAAGGAAAAAATATGTTAACCGTGAAGTTAAATTTAGCTAGCAACTTACTATTTTTGCGACTACGTCATAGCAAACATTTTGAATGAACATGACATTCCGAAAAGGTGTACGTCTGGAATGAGAATACGGAATTTGTTTGTGAATTACTTAACATTATCGGCCTTTGACACAGCTTATAATCTTTTTCATGGACATACTGACATCATTATTACGTAGGAATATACGTGTAGTATTGTGCTGTTCGAGGAAATATCGGGAAAACTCGTTGAATTACTAGGAATATTGAGAATATTAGGTATTTAACAATTAAGTGAACAAACGTTTATCAAATATTCTCGGGAATGGTAAATCAGTGGATTACCACCATTCGTGAAAGGTTTTCAGAATCTTAAAAAAAACAACTCATAAAGTTTGTTTGTTTGTCTATTTCAACGCGCTAATCTCTGGAACACACAACCAGTCGGATTTGAATAACCCAATTCTTGAGAAACGCTATAGAGTATTTAACATCACACTAAGGCCCTTAGAGGAGCTCGTGGCTAAGTAATAACAGCCGCACGGGTCGATTCATCAGGTTAAGCTACGCTTGTTGGGGTTGGTCCGTGGATGGGTGACCATCTTTACATATCGAGACTCCTCCGTGCCTCGGAAAGCACGTTAAACCGTTGGTCCCGGTTGTCATTTGTGGATCTTTGACAGTCGTTACGGGTCATCAGAAGCCCGAAAGTCTGACAACCAGTCTTGCCAAGGGGTATCGTATTACCCAGTTACTGGGTTGTGGAGGTCAGATAGGCAGTCGCTCCATGTAAAATACTGGTATTCAGCTGCATCCGGTTAGACTGGAAGCCGACCCCAACATGGTTGGGAAAAGGCTAGGCAGATGATGATGACTAAGGCCCTTAGAAGCCGAGCAAAAAAAGTCAGAAAGAACGCTGAGCGAAAATTAAGTACCTATTAGCGCGGCCGGGCGGTAATGTCACCCAGAGGAAGCCGGCAAGCTAGTTAGAGATAAGCTTTTCAAGATCTGTAAGTTTTATTGTTTTTATAATTTCTGTACTTTTCTGCCGTTCAGTTTTGTTAATCTGAGGAGCTCGTGGCTACGTAATAACAGCCGCACGGGTCGATCCATCAGTTAAGCTACGCTTGCCGGGGTTGATCCGTGGATGGGTGACCATCTTTACATACCGAGATTCCTCCGTGCCTCGGAAAGCACGTTAAGCCGTTGGTCCCGGCTGTCATTTGTGGATCTTTGACAGTCGTTACGGGTCGTCAGAAGCCCGAAAGTCTGACAACCAATCTTACCAAGGGATATCGTATTACCCAGTTACTGGGTTGTGGAGGTCAGATAGACAGTCGCTCCATGTAAAATACTGGTATTCAGCTGCAACCGGTTAGACTGGAAGCCGACCCCGACATAGTTGGGAAAAGGCTAGGCAGATGATGAGTTTTGTTAATCTACATAGTTCTGAACTTTCACTAATTTTTTTTATACGACTGCCCAAAAAGTTGTGTGTTTTTTCAGGGTTCATCTATGTGGGTTTCTTTATTCAACGATAACTTTTAAATGACTGAACGGATTTTGATGTATGAGGTATCGTTAGAATCCTTATAATTATCATACCGAGTTTTTTTTTAAATCAATATGGCGGCACTACGTCCATTTTCAAATGTGAAAAATAAACAAATATTCAATTATTTAGCGTTTTTTAAATCGATGGGCAAATCTCATAATTCTTTTAGAGTATTTGAAATTTTGGACAACCAATTCAGCACTTACCAACATTTTGCATCAGAAGGCCTATGAGCGTTTTCATGAAAATTCTCGCCGACAGATGGCGCCACTTTGACAAGGGTTCTTCCAATTCGACAATGAATATAAAATATTTGATGACGTTCATAATTAGTTTCATTCATTCGTTCATCATTCAGTCACGACTAAAGAAATTATCGGCGCTTTGACACTTTTGACAGGTGCCCGGATCTTACGTCTCAGTGCTGCCACCTAGGGAACGTCATTTCAGAAAACCGTTATTCCCGTAGTAGGGAAGGATCTAAATCAATACCAAGAAAAATAATAACTCATTTTACTGTGTGTACATAAATAAACTAAATAAATACATCAAAATCAATTTGCTTAGCCTTTTCCCAAATATGTTGGGGTCGGCTTCCAGTCTAACCGGATGCAGCTGATTACCAATATTTACATGGAGCGACCTTCTGACCTCTATAACCCAGTAACTCGGTAATATGGTAGGTACCTCTTGGTTGGACTGGTTGTCAGACTTTCGGTCTTCTAACGGACCCGGAACGACTGACACGAATGACAGCCGGGATCAACGGCTTAACGTGCTTTCCGAAACACGTAGTAGTCTCGATAAGTAAAGATGGAACCCCGGGCAAGCGTAGCTTGACCTCTTGGATTGACCCGTGCGGCTGTTATTACTTAGCCACGAGCTCCTCTTGAATAAATACAATATAAATTGGATATTACAATGCATTTCGTAACACTAACTCCTTTCCTTCATTATTTACATTATTACACCAGTAAATACTAGGAACTGTAGGTATAGTAATGTGGTCAACTGTTCAGTTAATCAGTTTGCGGCGTAATTTCGCTGTACATGGTGATAGAGAGGAAAATACCTAATACATTTTCCATGAAATTATGTACTTATTTATAATGAGAGTTACAAAATAAAAACTTTTTACAAAAAAAAACCAACCGACTTCCAAAAAAAAAACACTAAAAAAGTGAAAAATAACTTTAATTTCGGAAGTCGGTGGCAAAAAACGAAAATTGAAAAGCAAAGATACCGATTTTCACTTTTTAGTTGTGGTACCTACCCCCACACAAATTCGAATGCCACTATCTGCTATGTAAATAACAGTGGCGGAGTAAAATAAGATATCGTCTACTGAGACGAAGTGGGAAAAACACGTAATTATTGAAGCAAACTCAAAAACTACGCAAGCAAAATTAATAAAATTTATATGGGACCACCTCGGGAGTATACCCTTTGGAACAAAAAAAGAAATTTGTAAATCGGGTTACAATTGGCGAAATATCGACGAACATAAACAAAAAAAAAAAAAAACCTACAGACATAGAACCTCCTCCTTTTTGAAGAGGTCGGTTAATTGTTTCTTAAGCTTCTTCAGTGAACGTTTAAGGTCTTCTAAATGAATGCTGTCCCAAAGTTATTATTTTTTCATTTTCCCGATCTTGTTTGAAATGGTGTTTGATTTTTAGTTTCTTATGTCTTTCATACAAGGTACCAGTGACAACAGTCGATTCAGAAATAAACGCGATGGGAACGTAAGACGTATTAAGGTCGATTCAAACATATCAGTGAAGCCACAGTTCCGACACAGTACCGGCACAGTGCAAAATATTCTTTCATACATTCTCTATGAACGCATCCCCACTTGTCAGTGTCAGTGCCGACACCGGCATGAGAATGTATGAAAGAATATTTTGCACTGTGCTGGTACTGTGTCGGAACGGTGGCTTCATTGATATGTGTGAATCTAGCTTTAGGCAACAAACATGGTTGAGTTACTAACCTCTTTGTGAGAGAAGGGGGCCGCTGGCCCAGTGCAGGTTGGTGGATGTCACATATGTCTTCGAATTATTGGTTCTAGGACATGCTTTGTCCTTCACTAAATAACAGTATCTTGCTTATGTTTTGTGACAATTCTACTTAAAAACAGGAAAAACAATCCTCAGGTATGGTTACGTCTCTGTTACGTATAGCTTTGACTAACGCGATGAAACCTTATTGTGTTCTCATAGCATCTCATACTTTAGCTAGGCAAATGTCAACTCTAAAGGCATGACATCTAAGTATATTATTCTATGCAGTAGTATAATAATACACAATAAATGTATTATACTTTTGTTATGCGAATTCCCACTTAAACAACTAGAGAATTAAGACGATGTTGCAATGGATTTATCTATTGCGAATTTCATCATTCTGTTTCAATCAAAATTGATCTATGTGCCAATATAATAAGGTTCTTTATTGTAATTTGTAACATGTATGTATTTTCAAGTTAACGTTGTTTCTATTGAATAATAATATAATTATCAATTTCAGAAGAATGTTTACTTGAATGTATTTCAGGTTAAAATAATGTTGGGATTTTGTTGACAGCAATACATTTTATGTAGCTAATTTAGGCAGAAATGTTATCATCTGACTAATGTCATTGGAATGTTTGATGTTGCTGTCGCAAACATTGCAATAAAGACTATTAGGCATGAATTTTATTCTTTAACTTAACTAAAATTCTTTGAATTTGTTATTCCAACAATGCATTATACTTATAAAATTGTTCATTTTGTCAGTTGACAAAATGCACCTAACTAGGAATTAAATACATAATTATTCTTGTTTCTTCTCTCTTATAATTTTATAATAAAGAAAAAAGATTAGATTTTTGTATGTTTGTTTGTTACGGTTTCACGCTAAAACGGCTAACGATTTAGATGAAATATGGCTTATAAGTAGACCATGACCTGGGTTAGGACATATGATACTCTTTATCCCGATATTCCCACGGGATCGGGAATTATGCTGGTGAAACCGCGGGCGCTTTCGCCTTAAGATAACATAGTGACAACAGAAATGAATCATTATCAGTGATCGGAGTAGGTAGATTGATTTTTGGTACTTGTATTATAAATGCACACAGAAAGAATAACATGGGTAAGCCATTTTTCCGGAAAGTAATTCCGGTATTTCCGGATTCAATTAAATATTGTTAATGTTGGTAGTGATATTATTACTACTCAATTCAAAATTTAAAGGAAGGTATCAAAACTAAATTAATTCATTATTTATTTGCTATTTTATTTATTTGCTCATTTTATTACAATTCCTACCTTTTTCTTTTTTGAGGATGGCAAATCATCAAATGACTCCTTCCACTCTGGCAGAATACAATTCCTACATAAGTTCCGGTTTTTTTTTAATAATCCACCAATTCCGGAGGAATGTCCATATTAATATATACGTTTTGGATCAATGGCCCCAGTTCAATCTACCTACTCCGATCACTGATCATTATACACACGACTGGAGGTCAAAACAATAAGACATGTGACTCAAAACTGTCAGCTAGGTATATGACTTGCATAGGTCATTGAGTAGGTAACATTATAATTGTTTTTGTGTTATTGGGTAAACAAGATCAAAACAAGGGTCACCGAATGATACAACATAGAAAAACAAAGTGATGCATAGGTGAGTGGGAAATGACCCATTTATTTAAGCTGAAGGGTTTGTTTATTAGGGTTCTGTAGTCAACAAGGAACCCTTATAGTTTCGCCATGTCCGTCTGTCCGTCTGTCTGTCTGTCCGTCCCTCTGGCCGCGGCTTAGCTCAGAGACTGTTGGTAGTAGATAGCTGTGATTTGGTATGGATATAAATATAAATCAAGCCGACAAAGTGTAAAAATAAAACCTTTTTTTTTATGATACTTCCCCTACAATGTTTTTTTTTTTCCAGACAATCCCATCGTGTGGGGTGACGTTGGAAAGGTCGTTCAAAAATAATATAAGAGTAAAATCCATTTTTGGACTCGGGGATCCGATTTCGAAATATTAAGCATTAAAGTGCTAATTTTTGTTAGAATCAAGTGTGTGCTCCCCCTGCCAGATAAATGGTAGGTTTTAGATATGTGAAAAAATTCACGGCAGTAGTATATATAACGAAATTAAAAGGAAAACTATCACCGCTACGTAGGCTCCACAAGTTACCGAGTAATAATCGACCAACATAAATTTGCAGTTGCAATAACATGTTCACATTCTGTATGGGAGAACAAGTTTTTCAACTACAATGTTAAGTTTGTTGGATAAATTCATCCCAACCACGGAACCCTTCATTGTGCGTGGTTCAACATGCACTTCTCCGGTATTTTTTTATCTTGTTTGTTAGTTGCTGCCGCCCAAGACATAGGATTTTCCTAGTTTGGGGGACAGGCACCTATTCTTATTGGACTTTTGACTTCACTACCTACCTTTTGTAATAATTATAATTTCTATTTAAGTTTGCTGACTATCTGTATACCTACTTACTGTCAAAGTTTATGTTTTTTTGTGAATAAACATTTATTTATTTGTCTGAGCGCGCTAATCTCTAGAACTACCAGTCGGATTCCATACCAAGTCAGATGTATTAGTTTGAAACTTTGGATTGACTTATAATAATAATAATAATATGCTGTTGTCTAGCTTTTATTCAGGCATTAATTTAGGTGTCGCCTAGTGTTAGTTAAAAAGGGCTAAGAGTCAAATAATTTATTTCAAGTAGGCCATTAAAAGGCACTTTTGAACGTCAAATTTCACAAGAAAATAGAATTGATTCTAGGTGCCCCTTCGAAAAGGTAGTTTCGAATGGAGAAGAATGGGCAACTTTTGTTTACCAAGAATAATATTTAAGCATAATCAGCCCTTAACGTTCCCAGTGCTGGGACACAGGCGTCTTCTCTTTGAGAAGGAGTTGGCCGTAATCCACCACGCGGGCCCATTTGATGATGTCAGATATTTACGAATTTTTATTATATTTACGAATTTTTATTTTCCACACGAATGTTTTATTTTCCTTCACCGTTTTGAGGAAAGCGGTGATAAAATGGATTACACAAATTACCTAAATGAAAGTACAAACCAAATTTTTTGGGATACAAAGTAATTTGAAGTTACAAATCAATTTTGAATTGACAGTATCTAATTTAGAGAATATTTTTTTCAGTTCAAAAGAATAGCGTATTGAAACAAATTGACATAGTTGTGTTATGTCGTGATGCCTTCTGACGTAGGTAGTGTTAGCCAATCAAAATTCGTCGTGATGTGACGAACTTCAGAAGAGATTCTTTTTATTGGTGCATACCGTATCACGACACAACACGACACAGTTCAGTAGGCCTCCTTCACAAGGCGATGATCAGTATAATTATATTTTATTATTATTATTTATGTGAACATAATAATATAGAATACTTACTATCCTTATTAATATTATAAATGCGAAAGTAACTCTGTCGGTCTGTCCCGCTTTCACGTCAAAACTACTGAACCGGTTTAAATGAAATTTGGTACACAGTCTAGAGCCTGAGAAAGGAAATAGGCTAGTTTTTCTCGACATACCAGGCGGGCGAAGCCGCGGGCGGAAGCTAGTATTACATAAACAACAAGAAGAAAAAAAAACAGAAAATACGTACAAAAGTGATGCTTATTTCTAAAGAAATCTCTTCCAGCATACCTGCGATAGGAAAGTAGTTAAATAGATGTAGACACCGTGAGTAAGAGTAGAGAGAAAGTAAAATACATAAAATTAAAAACAATTCACTTATAATAAAATAAAACAAATAATATGAAAATATACACACGTCTTATGTAATTTTGACGTACAAAAAGTGATGATTCTCAGCCTAATCTGAATGAAACGACATTTGATTTGATACTTCACTGTATAGTTTTGGGATCACGTGGCAGTGCAAGCATTTGTTTTAACCATTTAGCAGTAGGATGCTGACGTGTGCTCCCAGCTCTTTTTTTACCGTAAAATATGGTACAGTAAGACGCCGTGTGAACAGAGCCTAATAAGCCGGTCGATTTGTTTTGTGAAGAGTTCATCTGCCTAACCTGTTCCCAACTATGTTGGGGTCGGCTTTCAGTATAACCGGATGCAGCTGAATACCAGTATTTTACATGGAGCGACTGCCTATCTGACCTCCACAACCCAGTAACTGGGTAATACGATACGTCTTGGTAAGACTGGTTGTCAGACTTTCGGGCTTCTGAAGACCAGTAACGACTGTCAAAGATCCACGAATGACAGCCGGGACCAAAGGCTTAACGTGCTTTTTGGAAGAGTTAATACACATATTTCAGGTAATTTAAATTCACAGTACCATGCATTTTGACGTCAGCCCCTTCGAATTTTATTGAACTTCATTCAAAATGGACGTCATTCCGCACGTCATTACAAAACATTGACAATGGATTCCGTATTATTAAAATACTCATAAATGTAACCATACCAACACCACGTGTTAAACATGACAACAAAACGTTATCAATTCGCTTTGTTATTCAAAAGTTCTGAATCGAAAGCTTTAAGGATGAATTTCAACAATTAAACTGATGTGATCTGTTAGGTTTAGATGTGCTAACTAAACGGCGTTTAAAAGCTGTCAGTGTCGTCGTTATTTTTTAATATTGGCACTGGCAGAACGCGAAACGGGTGAAATTCGCCCTTAGACTTTAAGTTAAAACTAATCCCATCATAATTAAGGAAATTACTATGATTCTCCTTTTTTGTGGTATGAACATAAAAGCATAGCTCATTCTGTGTTAAAAATAATGGCCACTTAACAAGGTGATAGCTAAGTGCGCCGGGCATACACTCGCGGAACAAAAAGATTAAGCCATTTCAATTCATTCATTGGAGCAGTGCTGGCCCCGACATAAGGGCCTCGACTTACGATTTGTAGGTCGTAAGTTCTAACCAAGACAGGCGCTTTAATTTGTGTAATTTATTTAATAACCACTACTCAAAACGATTAAGGAAAACATCGTGAGGAAACCGGCATGTCCTAGAACTAAATTTGAAGACACTGTGACATCTACCAACCCGCACTGGGACGGCGTGGTATATTACAGTCCACTCCCTCTCACAGAGAAGAGTCCGTATTCCAACTGTGGCATAAGTATAGCATAATCAGCCAATAATGTTCCCACTGCTGGGACACAGGCCTCCTCTCTGTGAGAGGGAGTGGGCTGTAACCCACCACGCGGGCCCAGTGCAGGTTGGTAGATGTCACATGTCTTCGAATATTTCATGTTCCAACTGTGGGAACGTTATAAATTCTGATTATGCTTACATACATTCATTGTCCCACATCTACGTAGTAGGTACATACCACCCTTTCGAACCGTAAAAAACGCATCTAAAGGTGCATAACCTTTCCTTCCTCGACGGTAAACTGTCGCTACACATTGAGGCTATCTTAATGCTGATGACTATGTTTTAAATACGTACCTACTATGGGGACGCCCATTAAGCTGGTCAATCGTACATCCCAAATGATAAAAGGGATGACTCCAGAATCATCATCTGCCTAGCCTTTTCCCAACCATGTTGGGGTCGGCTTCCAGTCTAACCGGATGCAGCTGAATACCAGTATTTTACATGGAGCGACTGCCTATCTGACCTCCACAACCCAGTAACTGGGTAATAAGATACCCCTTAGCAAGACTGGTTGTCAGACTTTCGGGCTTCTGACGACCCGTAACGACTGACGGATGACTCCTGAATATGTCATAATAATAAAACATAGAAAATCTTCGGTACAGTTTTAATGTGGGAATTCCGGTCCGTACGAAAATAGTAATGAGGAAAATGGGACGTTTATGTTTACTTTGTTTTGTTGACAGTAACGACGGTTTATTTGGTTACTATTTGCATAACTAATGGTTTTACAATAGCCAGTTAAAAATACTTCGAAAATAAGTAAAACGGCGTATCTGAACGGTCAAAGTATTGTGTAATTCTGAACGTATTTTGAGTGTGTGGTACGTTCAGTCAGTTCTGGATTATATATTTTACCAAGGGCCGATTTAACCAAAGCCAGGTAACTTTTATTCGGGGAATAAAATTGACGTCTGACAGTTTTTGTATAGAAAATCTGTCAAAAATTTAATATTTATTCGCTGGATTAGATTTATACTAGGGATAAAGTTTGGTCGAATTCACCCTAAGTATGTTAAACCCATAGATATGGATAATGGACTGAGCGTTTCGTATTCAGTTGTGCAGTGAATACAGACCGAAAAGGACGACAGAGACAAAGCGAATATCCGGCCGCAAATTCGCTTTGTCTTTGTCGTACTTTACGGTCTCCTTATCTCTTTCTCCTCCTTGTCTGCAGCTTGCAGAAAAGAGACAGATATTGAGTGCATAGTGGCTTTGTCTCTTTTTAGAGATTAGTCACATTTGTGAGACTAAAGCTCAGTTCACTCTCATGTCTATGGTTTAACTAGTGTCCAAGTGTCTACTAACTAGAATATAAAGCATAATGACTAATACATACATAAATTGATATATCGACAGATTGAATATGCGGTGCGTTGAACGGTCGATCAAACAAATATTCGATATTTTGAACACTCTATGTATCGAGTGTACGATGTATTGAATCATTCAATATTATGAATGTTCGAGTATTTAGACGTTCGATTTATAGTGGTCGATCAATCGATATTCGATTATTTGGCATAGTATACCCCATGCTAATTAAGGGAGAATTTCACCAATGTAACTTAACACGATCAGCACATCTGAACCGCGTTCAAGAACTGTCAGTTTCAATATTCCACAGAAAATAATGACACTGACAGCCCTTAAACGTTGTTTGTGCTGATCGCGTTCGGTTTCATTAGTGAAATTCACCCTAACTAACAAGGCAAGTTAAATAAAAGCTTGTAATATTATGGGCAGGTGCCGTATTATGAAGTATTAGAGAGTGACGGAGCTAGACAAGGCCGCTAGCACCATCCCGTTTTTACAGTGGAATAATGATGGCATTAATTCTTTATAATACTACCTGTGGACGACACACGCACGCTTGATGTATCAATGTTGCGGGGCGCGTGTGGTCCCGCCATAAGTGTATTTTTTTTGATGTTGGCAATGTTTTTTGTATCTCTCTGTCTGTGGTAATCAAGTACCTACATCCTATGTGTAAAAAAGGTCGGCAAACATCTTTAAAATTAAAAAAATAATAATCACAAGAAGCAGTCATTTTTTATTCGAAGCCCTGAACAAGGAATCTAGACTACCATTCTCGCCTCCGTTTGTAATAAATGGTCTTCGAGCACGGATGTGATAGTCATGTCTTCAACAAATCGTGAGTTGAAAAAAATGGCGGACCGGTCACAAACGCCGACAATGCAGACGCGTCGTATGCGCAAAGAACAAATGGAATGTCTTAAATTGGATAATGCACCTATGAAGATTGACGAACGGACTATTCCCCATGGCAGCGATTGTCCCATATTGCCACGGGAACTTAAATATTCGATGACGCCGGCGCCATTAAAACAGTCACCGCGCGCAACCGTACCCCAATCTACGTGCCCTTCGAAAACTACAGTGCGTTCTGAGAAATCAACTGCTTCTTCTATAGCACGGCGTAAACAGCTTGAACTGCAGGCTGCTGAAGCAAAAGCGAAGATTCAATTTGAATTAATTGACAAAAAGTTAGAGGCCGACCTTGCCCTTGTCGACGCCGATGGTGAAAACTACGCCGACATCGAGGAAATTCATGATGATGACCTAGGTACGAACTGTTCTGTACCCATGCTGGATCAACAGAAAAACGATGATGTGGAGAAGTGGCTGGACCATGACTGTTCTCCTGCTCAGCCTCCTGAGGACAGCATTCAACAGCTGGCACACACATTAAAGGACATGATGAAACGGACAGCTACACAGCACGAGGATCGTCTGCTCAGCCGGCTCGCTACACCACGTGAACTACCTATTTTTAGTGGTGACTGCATAGAGTGGCTACATTTTAAAAATGCATACGAAGACTCAACCCGTGTTTGTCATTTCAGTGATTCTGAAAACTTGTGCAGACTCCGTCGAGCACTACGAGGTGAGGCCAAAGAAGCTGTAACTGATCTGCTGATTGGCAACACACCACCGTTGGCAGTACTAAAAGCACTGGAACTGAGATTTGGTCGAGCGGAAACCATTGTTTACAATATAACGACCCAGCTGAAAAAGTTACCATCATTACATAATTATTATCAGCATGAAATAAGCAACTTTGCTGTGAAGGTCAACAATTGCGTGGCAACAATACGCGCCCTAGACCAACATGACTACCTACGAAGCCCTGAGCTTGTTGCAGCTGTTGTATCAAAATTGCCGAGCACGCTGATAGGTAAATGGACAGATTTTGCTTATAATCATCTAAGAGAAGGCACATCGAAGCTGGAGTTGCTAGCTACATTTTTGAAAACTGAAGCAGAGATGTTGTCAGTCGTAGGATACACTCTGCCACGAGAAATAAAGAAAGTGATTGACACAGGCACCGCTCGAACAGCTGATGACAAGACTCGACACCGCTCTGTGTTGACTACCGTCGCTGCCGAAAACACGAAATGTTTGTTTTGTGCAAAAGAGGTTCACCCCCTACCGGAATGTCGCATATTCAAACGTGCAATGAGAAGAGACAGATGGAGATTCGTCAAAAAGCACAAACTATGCTATTGTTGTTTATCAACTAAACAACACAGTAGCAAAGTGTGCCCTGCGCCTGTGTGTGATGTCAACAGCTGTGGTATGGCTCATCACCGCCTTCTGCACTGGACGAAAGCTACAACGACGTCACAACCAGCCGACGCACCGCAGGTAACCGTAACCCGAGATAGCTCGGAACAAGATTTACCTACCACTCCTGACGCTGACGCATCGATAACGCACGTTGCACGCGACGACAACGTCATTCACGCACCTACGACGACGAGCTCGACGACGGACGACTTCTCGCTGCTGAAAGTAATACCCGTAAAAGTGCGCGGACCTAACGGTGTAGTGAGTACATACGCTTTATTGGACGAGGGAGCTGCAGTGTCAATAATCGACTCCGAACTGTCAGACAATTTAGGCTTAAAAAGTGAAAATTCGTGCCCTATAAAGTTTACTGACGCGTTCGGCTTAGAACTTTATCAATCGGAAGTGCCAAAAGTGAAACTACAAATTTCTGGACAGGACAATGCCTTTTATGAAATTAGTTTAAGGAAATGTGGTAATTTAAAGTTAAGTGCTCAAAATATGTCACTTATAAACAAAGTGGAATGTGCCCACTTGGCTCATGTAAAACCATTAATAATTGACGCACAAAGTGTAGTGCCGCGTATATTGCTAGGACAAGACAACTATTTTATAATAGCTCCGCTCGAGATTGTAGACGGGGGGAGGAACTCACTGTATGGATCACGCTGCAGGCTGGGATGGACCATCCATGGTTACCACAAAGGTCGTACTCACTCTCCGGTAAGTGAACTTAATGTCTTCCATCTCGCTCGCTCTTCTGATAGTGATAATATGCATGTAATTAGGGAACTTAATGACCTGATAAAAAATTCATTTAATCTCGATTCCGTTGGAATATCGACTTTATCTCGTGAGAATAAAGATCATGTCAGATGTATTGATATTGTTGATAAAACTGCACGTCAAGTAGGTACTCAGTGGGAAGTAGGCCTACCTTTTAAAAAAGACTATTTCGATATGCCCGACTCGTATACTAATGCCCTATCACGTCAACAAATGTTGTTACGCAAATTTCATAAAGATAGTGACTACGCGAGTAGGTATAAACAGGAAATTACCAAGTTGTTTGACAGTGGTTATGCACGAGAACTACAGAATTATGAATTACTTTCCGCTAATCACGTTTGGTATCTACCGCACTTCGGGGTGCAAAATGTAAACAAACCAGGAAAACTGAGGCTAGTATGGGATGCTGCCGCGAAGGTTAATAATGTTTGTTTAAATGATTATTTATTGACTGGACCTGATTTATACAATTCTTTGTTCGGAATTATGCTTAGATTTCGCGAAAATCAGTTCGTAATCGTAGGCGACATACGCGATATGTTTTTACGAATCAAGATACGGCCGGAAGACCAACATGTATTTAGATTCTTATGGCAAGAGTCTACAGGTAGTGCGATTAAGCATTGTGTCATGCAAAGCCTTATCTTTGGTGGAACGATGTCACCTTTTATTGCACAGCATATAAAGAATAAGAACGCGCTGAAATACAAAAACATTAATTCGGAGGCCGCTGACGTAATAGTAAAAGATCATTACATGGATGATTGTTTACATTCAACTAGCGACGAGAGTAACGCGATTAAATTAGTGAACGATATAACGTCCATTCATAGGAAGGGTGGATTTGAGATAAGAGGTTGGTCGAGTAATAGCAAACGAGTTTTAGATTCGATACCTACGGATGCGTTAGCACACAGCGCTATACAGTTTAAAGATGGTGTAAACAACACAACTGAGCGCACTTTAGGGTTAACATGGCATCACGCGGATGATTCGTTCGGATTTAGGATTAATTTGAACCGTATACCTAAAGATATTTTAGACGGAACCGTACCACCTACAAAAGCAAAAATGCTTAGCATTATTATGTCAGTTTATGATATTCACGGATTTTTATCCCCGTTTTTGATAAAAAGTAAAATCATTTTACAAGACGTACATAGATCCAGTGTCGACTGGAAGTGTCAGATTCAACATGCCGAACAGATCAAGTGGGTAAAATGGCTTAGTGAATTAAAACGATTAGAATTGTTACGTATACCGCGTTGGTTTTTTAATGCAGGTACGTGGACTCAGTGCTACTCAACTACTGTAGGTACACAAGACGTTAATACTATTATAGATACACAGATGCATATATTTTGTGACGCTTCCATTAAAGCTTATGCCGCGGTTATTTATTGGCGTTTGACACGACTAGACGGGAAGGTACTCGTTTGTTTTGTAGCCGCAAAAAGTAGAGTGACCCCACTCCGCCCTATATCAATACCTAGGTTAGAACTACAGGGCGCACTTATAGCTTCACGTCTTGCTGATGCTGTTCAGCGAGAACATTCAAGTTTAAAGACCGATAAGCGTTTCTTTTGGACTGATTCACAAACAGTCCTCCAGTGGATTCGTAGTGACCCTCGGAACTATAAACCCTTCGTTGCTCACCGTCTGGGTGAAATTGATGAATTGACTAAAGTAACGGAATGGCGGTACGTACCGACAAAACTAAATGTAGCTGATATAGCTACCAAAGAAGAAGCGCCACCACTTACGTATGACAATGTTTGGTTTCAAGGACCTGGATTCTTACGGCAGCCAGAGAATGCATGGCCTAAGGATTTCAAGTCTACCAAGTCATCAGATGACGCGGTATATGAGATAAGGAGCATTCACGTGATGACGTCACTGGTTATTAAACATTCGTTACCTAATGAAGACGGTTTTTCGTCTTGGACGCGACTTGTTCGAGTTACCGCTCGAATATTATTATTCATAAAACGCTGTCGACGTATTGACACTCAACTTAATGTTGAACTATTGTACGAAGCGGAAAAGCTTTTAATTAAAAAGTGTCAACAAGATTCGTTCGCGCAAGACATTGAACTACTTAAACAAAATAAGCCCTTATTGTCTTCTAGTCGCTTGTTATGTCTGACGCCCTATATTGACTCTGAAGGTATTTTGCGAGTTCAAGGTCGAATTGACAAAGTTCAAGATGTTGAACAGTCAACAATGAGACCTGCTATACTTGATGGTCAGCACAAGTTGACACGACTGTTGGTAGATTACTATCACAGGAAAGCGCTTCATGGAGCGCACGAACTGGTCGTAAATGAACTACGGCAACGATACTGGATCATAAAAATACGGCCGACCGTACGCGCCGTCGCTTCACGTTGTTTATTCTGCCGGTATCGTCGCGCAGCGCCGCAGCCTCAGCGCATGGCTGACCTTCCCGCCGCACGCTTGCAACACCACCGCAGACCGTTTACATTTACGGGAGTCGACTTCTTCGGACCCATGGAGGTTACAATAGGCCGAAGGAGAGAAAAGCGATACGGTGTAATTTTTACTTGTTTGACGATACGCGCAATTCATTTAGAATTAACCGATAATTTAACTACTGACTCAACCATTATGGCGCTTAGGCGGATGATATCTCGTCGCGGTACGCCCAGCGTTATTTACTCTGATAACGGGACAAACCTGAAAGGCGCCGATAATGAATTAAAACGTAGTTTATTAGAGCTCAACCGGAGTAAACTTCAGGAAGACGGCACTGTAAGAGGTATAGAGTGGAGATTTATTCCTCCTGGTGCGCCTGAGATGGGAGGCGCCTGGGAACGAATGATACGAACGGTGAAGACAGCATTGAAGGTCGTACTTAAGGAACGCGCTCCACGTGCGGAGACGTTAGCTACATTGTTTGCGGAAGTAGAAGCATTGGTAAATAGTCGTCCTATAACTTATGTATCCTGTGAACCTAACTTTCCTGAAGCCCTAACACCCAATCATTTTTTAATAGGTACATCGTCTAACGGTCCCGCGTTCGGTATTTATAATAATGACGACCTATGTTTACGTAAGCAATGGCGCATAGCGCAACGTTTAACTGATGCCTTCTGGGGGCGGTGGATAAAGGAATATTTACCTACTTTGCTACCTAGATATAAGTGGAATAAAGAGCAGAGAGCGTTGCGAAATGGAGACTATGTTCTTTTAATTGAACAAAATCTAGAGCGAGGTTCTTGGCGCCACGGGGTGGTGTGTGCGACTCATGGTGGCGATGATGGTCGCATCAGAGTAGTCGATGTGCGCACACGTACTGGTGTGACTCGGCGTCCGGTGACGCGTGTCGCCCTACTCTTTCCAGCAGAATGTTAGTGCTGAACTGAATTTATTGTTTTGTTACATTTCGTTTGTAGATCCGTATTTAGTTACTAAATAATTTGTTTATTTTGATTAATTCAACACAGCTCAGCACTAGGGGGCGGATTGTGGACGACACACGCACGCTTGATGTATCAATGTTGCGGGGCGCGTGTGGTCCCGCCATAAGTGTATTTTTTTTGATGTTGGCAATGTTTTTTGTATCTCTCTGTCTGTGGTAATCAAGTACCTACATCCTATGTGTAAAAAAGGTCGGCAAACATCTTTAAAATTAAAAAAATAATAATCACAAGAAGCAGTCATTTTTTATTCGAAGCCCTGAACAAGGAATCTAGACTACCATTCTCGCCTCCGTTTGTAATACTACCCCTGTACAGACAAACCCAGAGCGAACATTTATTCGCTCATTACAATTACATAATTAACATTACATTTCACATAAAAACATACGAAATGTTGCCACTTTACACGTTGCGTTGCATGTTGTGTTCCTTAAAATGTGGAAGTAAATTTATTCAGGTAAATATATCGTAACGTTTTATGTAGCTCAAACTCAAACTCAAAGCATTTATTTCAAATAAATCAATTACAGGCACTTTTGAATTGTCAAGGGGTCGGTCAGTCAGAAAGATGAAGCTAGTTGCGCTACATGTAACGTTACATCATTACTAATAGCTAAAAATAATTAAAATAGTCACCTAACGTATTTTAGGCGCAGATCTATCGTTGCAATGCTTGTTGCGGCGTAGCGTTGCGCCGCGTTTGATTTGTTCCATCAGCGATGTGTGGCAGATTCGAGGGTCGGGCTGGAAATAAAGAATAGACAATTTAAATAAATAATATATTTTTAGTAGTTAAGAGTCAGTTCACACCGGGACGAGACGCGAAGCGCTCTTTTTATGATCCGATACAATATCGAATTTATTTACTACACAATAAGGTACACGCGCTGCGCAGCACGCGCGTCTCAGCGTACTCTGACACGTGTCGACCCTCGCACCGAAATTATACCTTTTCATGAAGAAAATAAGTTTGATAATTGTTAAAAAGTGTGCGCAGCGTGGCGTCGCTTCACGTCGCGGTTTGAACTGACCCTAAGAGTTTACATAATATCTATTTTATTAATATCTGTATCTGCCCGTGAAATCACAGGGGACCCTATCAGTAAACCAGCGCTGCGACATTTATTTTTAAACTAGCAGTTGCCCGCGATTTCGTCTGCTATTCAGGATGAAAAGTAGCCTATGTCCTTCTCCAGGTCATGGTCTACTCATGTGCCAAATTTTTATCTAAATCCGTTCAGCTGTTTTACCGTGAAAGCGTAACAAACAAATAAACAAACAAACTCACTTTCGCATTTCTAATATTCGTTAGAATGTTAAGACAGGAACCTTACCGCCTCTTACAGGACTTTAGTTATTCTTCATTTTTGTATTGACTGTCATTCTATTTAGTTTTTGATTTCTGAGTTTTTTTGGCTACTTTTTATCGTCATACCACGTGGGCGAAACCGCGGGCGGAAGCTAGTATGGATATAAAGTATGAATGGCATCATAACTTTTAACTGAGGACTGACATCTTAAAAACGACTTATATTTGTTTTTTTTTTTTAAACCTTTATATTTTGTACATACCATACCTGTTTGTAGACCCCGACAGGCTTACAGAAAAAACCTATACTCGTATGTTACACCGTATACTTCCTTAACCTACTAAGTAGGTTTGTAAGTTACATGTCATGTATTTGTAAGTCTTACAAATACATGACATGTCATGCTTGTCATGTTAACTCTACATTCTTTATTACTAGTCATCAATCTAGTCACGTCGGCTCATGTTCTGTGGGTAAAACCGATGTGACGTAGACACGCGGCGTTGCTCAATATTTTTATGAGTCAAGTTATTGTGAGACGATGTGTCAAAGGTCTAGGTAAGTAGTAGGTAAACCTAATATGTTACCGCAGTCAGAAGTTACATAAACACTATTTTTTTGTCGACTTCTTCAAAAAGGTGGACGTTATTTTTTTTTTTTGTAAAAAAAAAAACGTTTATTTGCGGCAAACATGACATGACATGTTTGTGTGTATGTAACGCGATTATGAATCGATTTTTGATTTTGCTTGGTAGGTCATGCTTCAGAGCTGGTCCCATATAAATTTGATTAACTTTGCTTGAGTAGTTTTTGAGTTAGCTTCAATAATTACGTATTTTTTCCACTTAGTTTATGTAGACGATATCTTATTTGACTCCGTCACTATTATTTACATAGCAGGTAGTGGTATTCGAATTTGTGTGGGGTAGGTACCACAACAAAAAAGTGAAAAATAAAAACTTTGTACAAAAAAAAAACACTAAAAATTTCGGAAGTCGGTGACAATAAACCGAAAATTGAAAAGCAAAGACACTGACTTGCGAAATTAAAGTTAATTTTCACTTTTTTTTTTCGTTAATAGTAATTTTTTTTTTTTTTTTTTTTTATTTCATACTAGCGATCCGCCCCTGCTTCGCACAGTTTTTACGAATTGACAAAACATCAAAATTCCTTATTTCTTAACGGGCGACATGTGAAGCCAAGTCAGAAATTTGACAAAAGCATATCACTCAAATGAATGAACTACTTAGTTGGCTAATTTTCATAAAGCATCAATTAAATTTGAACTTGACATGAGCAATGGTGGCCCAGTGGTAACGGCCGCGACTTCCGAGTTGTAGGCCGTGGGTTCGAACTCCAAGCAGGCACTTTATTTTGTGTAAATTATTTCATCACCACTGCTCTCAAAACGGTGAAGGAAAACATCGTGAGGAAACCGGCATGTCCTAGAACCAAAAATTCGAAGACATGTGACATCTACCAACCCGCACTGGGCCCGCGTGGTGGATTACGGCCCATGCCCTCTCACAGAGAGTAAGCCTGTGTCCCAGCAGTGGGAATGTTATAGGCTGATTAAGCAAAACCTGAACTTCCAACTAACTGTCAAAAACTTTGAAATAAACCAAGAAAAACATGGATATCTAATAAGATAGCATTGTTTAAGTAGTTAGTTTTAATCAGTAATTTAACTAAGTATCCTTACATATTATAAAACAAAGTCCTCTGTCGCGTCTGTCGTCCTGTACGTGATAAACTCAAAAACTACTGCACCGATTTTCATGCTGTTTTCATCAATCGATAGAGTGGTTCTCGAGTAAGGTTTTAGTATATAATAACCGTCATCCACGCGGGCCAAGCCACGGGCATCAGCTAGTATAATATAAATAGTTAGTATAGTTTTTCAGTTTATGTAAAATATTCTTGACCAATCACTGAGATAGATAATAAGAAGTATCACGTCATTATGTAAAAAAATCAATCTGCTTAGCCTTTTCCCAACTATGTTGAGGTCGGCTTCCAGTCTAACCGGATGCAGTTGAATACCAGTATTTTACATGAAGTGACTGCTTGTCTGACCTCCAGAACCCAGTAACTGGGTAATACAATACCCCTCGGTAAAACTGATTGTCAGACTTTCGGGCTTCTGACGACCCATAACGACTGTCAAAGATCCATGAATGACAGCCGGGACCAAAGGCTTAAAGTGCATTACGAAGCACGGAAAAAAAAAATAAGATAGCTGGTCTAAGTGCTAGCGTTACAGTAATATGAACAATATAGTAAAATACCATAGACGTAGGTATATTTAGTAACCTATTCCGCTTAACTATTCTACAAGAGTCATAAAAAACCCTGTAAGAAATCGACACGTGTTTTCACCTCTCAACGAGGCATCCTCAGGATGACGATTGACCAATTGCAAACCAGAACACGACGTGTTGCCACACCGAGCGCTGGACGCAGAGTGAGTGAGTTTTCACTCTATTTTATAATGGATTTCCGCAAAGTCACGCCTGAATCAATTAACTATCAACAATATAGTAACATTACCTGCGCATGTTGGTTGATCATGTCCCGCACACTCTTGGCGCGCGTGGTCTCGAGCTGGCGACGCTGTTGTTGTATCGTCGCCGATAGCTTGTCCAGGAACGCGGGCTGCACTGGGATCGTTCCTGAATAGAAAATAATAATAATAAATACGGACCCGGTAGTCAATTCTCTTTAAAAAAAAAATCTATTTTGTTTATTGTCGGTTGCGGGAATCGGCTGGATCTAGATGTTAAAGTCTTTGAACGTCAAAAATTTACAAAGAAATTGAATTGATTCTGGTTGACCCTTCCAAAAGGTAGTTTTCGTATGGAGAAGAATGGTCTATAAAATCCACCGTTACTTTTTTAAAATGTTTTACAATATTTTGTTTATGTAAATTAATTATATGTGAATGTGATGCGAAAAGCATCAGTGGATCTGGGGGCAAATTTTTGACAGATTTGCCATACAAAATCTGTCAAAAACTCATCATTGTGAGACACGTTTGTAAATTAGTAGACTTGGCCCCCTGGTTTGATGATGATGGGTGACATTTGGGGAGGGTTATTCCCGGCAGGAGACGTTTTTCAGCTGAATGATATTTGTAATTATAATAGTATTTTATTTTATTAGCACTGATTTCAATAGTGATGTTCAGTAAACAAATTTTTTGGGCGTCTGATAGATAATTAAAAAATATTGAATTTTTTTTACCCAGTCAACATCCTTATTATTACTACAGACCGTTCACTATAACTTGTCCCTTGCCGTCATGTTGACGGCATTGATTGTCAAGCTTAGTCAATACTAATAGAGTTCAAAATGGCAATTGACAGAACAGGGCTACCAATCGCGTCCCGGGACAAGAGTTATAATGAACACATTGTATTGAGGTACGCTTTGCTGGTCGTTTTGAGATCTTAAGTGACATGATACATTTAAAAAAAATTAATAGAAAAAAAAATAAGTAAATTGTGAGTCGTACAACTTTTTGAACAAAGAAGTTTTAATAAGTTGTCGGACATTTGAAACTGCATAGATAAAAGTTTTTTTTTTTTTTTTTTAAACCCCCTCCTATAAACAAAGCGTCTTTTTTATAGCTCTCGATCAAGTCACCTTTCAAACAAAAACAAAAAAATCAAAATCAGTTCAGCCGTTTGGCAGCTACGATGGCGCAGACAGACACACAGATACACACGTTAAACTTATAACACCCCTCTTTTTCCGTCGGGGGTTAAAAATAGAGTTATCCCACCTTTCCCCTTGGGCGGCGCGTCGGCGGGCGCGGCGCCGGGCGCGGCGCGGCGCGGGCTGCGCGGGGACTGCTGCGGCGCCAGCTTGGCGCTCAGCTGGGCGATGAGCCCGCCTTCTGGGGACAAACGTTACAAGAATGAAAGCGTGGATTCATCGGAAACAGTTGTGTATACTTCCAGTGTACACGCTACACTAACTAGCAAAACTTCAAATTATCGATATGATAATTCGATACTCATAACGTCTATAAACAAGATAAAAATTTTAAAAAATTTTTTTTTGGTGATTTTACTTTTGAGGTCAACGACTGCATGTCGTGTTGTTGGTAAGTACTTGAAATAAAATAAAATAAAAACATGTTTTTCTTGATAGGCTTTACAGATGTGTTTAAATAAATATCTTAACACGATAAAACAAAAATAATAAGTACTGATTTTTTACTAATTTAACTTATGCCAGTTTATGTAGAAAATAAATAATAACTCGAACAAAAGCAATAACCTCGATCCGAAACCGTTCCATACCTCGCTATTTACAGTAAAAATGAAACATTATGTATTTTTTTCGGGTTCTTTGCATACTTCAGTATTATACTTTATACAGATGTTCGGGTCGGCACATTCGATTCGGCAGTATTTTTGAAAAACAAAGCCGACCCGGACTTCGATTGTAGTACCCCAACCCTTGGTAAAAGGTAAAGCTTTATGAAGCTATATAAAAAGAGGCTCACGTTCGAGATGATGTCTGTCAGCGCTGTGCGACCTGGCTGCGATGTTCTTTCTCATCGCTAGAGGACTGAGTGTGTCGTGTCGCGACATGTTGTTGAAGCCGGCTATTATTTCCGATGGCTGTGCGTAGATCGTGTTCTGGCCGTATTTCTTGTCTTGCTGCATTTTGAAGCCTGTAAGATATTCATGAGTTATATCTATGGTCTGTTCCTAAAGTATGTGATAAAAATGTAAACAAACCGATCAGAGAACGTACCAGTGGATTTACAAATTGAGTGCTTTAATTTGATTATCTGAATACTTATACCCGAAATTCTAATTTTGAATCAACTTAAATATGTTTCTCATTCGATAATTGAGGTTAATTTTATGACCTCAATTTTCGTCGACGAAGTTTGAACTCAAATTTAATTTTAAAAAAAGAAAAGAAAAAGAAAAATATTTTATTTGGGACACGCACAGGAAATATAACAATAAAAACAAACATTAAAACTAACAAAATTTATAAAATAAAATAAAACAACGTGTAGCAGAGAAACCCGTGTGAGGCCAAAAAGGCTCCTATCTCAGATAATGGTACGATATTTGAGAAAAAATAAACGTTAATATGTTAACGTTAAAACGTTATTCAAACAATAATTGTTGGAAAAAAGTGGTAAGATATAAAGTTGAAATCTTCTGAACAGAGAGAAACTTTTGCGGGAAAGCGTAACAAACAAGCAAACAAACTCACTTTCGCATTTATAATATTAGTTTATAGGATAGTTGGGATTAATTCTCCATTTGGTTTATCAATGGAGTTTCTTAACTACACTTAAATCTCACCAGTCTGTCCGTAATGTGACTCGTTAGACATTCTCGGTCCGAAACTCGAGAACGAGTTGTTTTCTCCGTAGATCGGTGTGGAGGGAGACGAACCGTGTGGCGAGCCGCGACCTTCGGCGTATATACCTGCAATGATACAATCTATATAAAAATCGGAAAGGAACCGAAGTTACTGACATAGCCTGCAGAGTAAGCAAGCTGAAGTGGCAGTGGGTGGCTATGTTTGTCGAAGGACCGATGGTCGGTGGAGCAGACGAGTCCTACAGTGGAGACCGCGTATCGGCGTAGTGTGGTACGCCCCCAACTATGTATATGGACCGACGAATAAAAGGTGGCTGGGACAGACAGGACTGGACTGTTGTCTACAATCCTTACATATTATAAAACAAAGGCCTCCGCCGCGTCTGTCTGTCGTCTTGTTCACGATAAACTCAACTGTACCGATTTTCATGCTGTTTTCACCAATGGATGGAGTGGTTCACGAGTAAGATTTTAGTATATAATAACCGACATCCACGCGGACGAAGCCGCGGGCATCAGCTAGTATCAAAATAAAATAGAAAATAACTCACCAGCATTAATCAAATCCGAATTGGAGCTGTTCATGCTGTTCTTCCTCACATACATAGAATTCTCCACATAGGCCATTATCCTATGCCCAGTTTGCCCATATATCGGGTTCAAATTCCCGGTACTATTCAAACTAGTTGACGAAGAGAAGTTACTTTTCGCTTGTTGAAACGTGCTAAGTGATGGTGTTGTTGGGGACTGTTGTTGTTGCTGTTGTGGGTTCGCGTTGGAGTTGTTGGTTGTGGTCGACTGTTGGAGGCTGCGACGAACGATCCCGGGCGACGCGGGCATGTGTTTTAGTTCCGTCAGCTGTTTTACTGTCTCGGCTACGTTGATATGAGCTGAAAGACAAGAGTTGGTTAGTTAATTTTGAGCTCCACTATTACTGACAAATGCTTGCACTGACTGGACAGGTCCACTCAAATCGTTGTGGTTCTTTCCTCAAAAGACCATTTCAGACGCTAATTTATATGGTCCTGATATGATCTGACCAAGATTATGTCTGGACATTAAAAGAGACTGCGACCTCTGAGTTTGTCTCGGCCTTTCTTCTCAGAGTAGTCAGATAGGAAACGCCGACCTCATCTAGCTTATTTTTAATATTTTATAATATGACGTGTAAAAGTGATTCCAATATCCTATTTACAGAATTTCATTTCATTTCATTAATATCGGGAGGTAATCTGATAGCATAAGGCCCGGCGCCCATTGGCGGCACGGCATGGCAAGGTATTTTTAGGCGACGAATAAAAATATAACCTAACTGTATGGAAATAAAGTTGAAATTTCAATGGTGATGCCCAAAGACGTAGCGGCATACCTAATAATACCGCTGCATCTTTGCCATTGAAATTTCAATTTTATTGTCATACTATTAAGTTACATTTCCATTCGTCACATAAAAATCCCTTGCCGTGCCGAGCCACCTGTGGGCCCTGTGGGCCCTTATAGTTCACTCGGTGGAAAGATTTTTGTTTTTAAACTCAGTTCAATGAGTTTATTTATTTATAAAAGAATTACCAACGAGATACATTACAATTATATTTTACAATAATTAAACTACACTGGCCGTCAAAACTTAGTATCACACTTTTAAAATTGCAATAACTTTTGAATTACATACACAACATATATTTTCGAAATAAAAAGGATTACAAAAAGATTTATTTTATTTATAAGCTTTATAGCCGATAACCGTATTTTAAGGAATGGCTAAAAAAATCCTTTTCAAATTATTGCAACTTTTGACTTTTTGTTTCCGTTTTTGGTTTCACATTTATTTCATGATCGATGAATTTTTATTAAAAAACTAAGGCGTCACAAAAAAAAAATTTAAATAAGGCGTAAAACTGTAGTTATAAATGTTGTTTGAGTTTTTTGCCAGTACATTAAAAATGGCAATTTTTTGGTTTAAGTTAAAAACGTTAGTTATGTATAATAAACTATAATTTCCAAGAAAGCAGATGAAATTTGCTATAAAACGTTTTTATTTCAAAACTCGGGCTTCTATAGTTTAGGAGAAATTGCAATGTTAAAAGTGTGGTACACACGCCTACACATCAAGCTATACATTTCCAGTATAAACTGACCTCGCATCGTACGGAAATCCTGCACAATGCGAGATCAGCATAAACTGGAAATGTATAGTTTGATGTGTAGCCGTGTGTACTACGTTTTGAAGGTCAGTGTAGTTTAATAAACATCCCCTGAGTCCCCATCCATCCATCTCCCTGGAGTTCCTCCTGTTTCATGATTACATTTACTAAACTCACATGATTAGAATATCTCAAGGCTATTTAAAAATGTTGAGGGTTCGAACCCGCGAATCTTATGTACAGCCGTTGTGCTGTTCTGTAAAAATCTCACCGTGAAAACTAAGGTGAAGTGAGCTTGGAGTGAACTGTCACTGCCTTAGTATCAGTAGGTATCGATGACAATGACAGCTCACTCCACGCTCACTTCACCTAAGTTTTCACGGTGAGATGATTACACAATAGCAATGCAGAAATCAATTGCTAAGTCAAGTCAAGAAACATGTTACAACTGGACCCACATTGTCTTATGTCTTTTCTCAATTTTTTTTTGTCCAAATTGCTTATTTTAACGAAGTCTTAATTGAAGTGCGTTAAGCCAGCGTGTGTCGCCATATGTGCGTTTAAGCTTTTACGCAGTGCACGCAATAAAAATATGCTTTTGTGTAAACTCAGCGCTTCGATATTTTGTACGGTCAAAATCAAAGACAAAGTCAAATAATTTATTTCAAATAGGCACATAAAAGGCACTTTTGAACGTTAATGAAAAACAAAGAAATAGAATTGATTCTAGTTGCCCATTCTAAAAGGTAGTTTTCGTATGGAGAAGAATGGGCAAGAAACTCCACCGTTACTCTTTTTATAAATATTTTATAATATTTTGTATTCATGAATTATACGGTGAACGTGAATGATGTAATTCATGATCTTAATTATTTATTGCAGTATAACAGCCAAAGTACTCAAATTCAACTAGCTATTGCCAGCGATCCAAGATGAAAAGTATCCTATGTCCTTCTCCAGATCAAGGTTTACCCCTGTGCCAAATTTCACCCAAATCCGTTCAGCCGTTTTAGCGTGAAAGCAACAAAGAAACAAACAAACTCACTTTCGCATTTGATATTTCAATATGCGTCATAAATACGTAACAAAATCTTCGTGGTGTGGTGGTTCGGGTGGTTAGTGACTAAACTGGTGTCAGAGTTTTAAAGCCACCCATGGGGCCTCTGACTTGGCTTCACATGCCGTCGAGAAATATCTCTCAGGCGTGTTTCCTCACGATGCTTTCTACTAACTAATAATAATAATAATAGTGCATAAAGTTCAATACAGTCATAATCACCGGCTGCGTCGCCATCGGGCTGCAGCAGGAAGGCGGGCGGGGGCGGCAAGTTGTCTGCGTCTGTTGAACACATCTGAGGGTTTTGTGGGTTCTGTTGAAGAAATAGCATTCGTTAGTTTGTTGACTATCACAAGGGTACTAACTAAAGTCTGTTTTTTAATCTCGTAGACTACTTTGACATTTCAAGTGATTGTTGTTTTTAGGGTTCTGTACCCAAAGGGTAAATAAAACGGGACCCTATTATTAAGACTCCGCTGTCCGTCCGTCTGTCTGTCCGTCTGTCACCCGGCTGTATCTCATGAACCGTGATAGTTAAACAATTGAAATTTTTATAGATGAAATACTAAAAAACAGAATAAAATAAATATTTATGGGGGCCATACAAAGAACGTGATTTTTATAGATAATGGTACGGAACCCATCGTGCACGAGTCCGATTCGGACTCAGCCGGTTTTTCAATTTGGAGTTTGACATTTGCATTTGTCAAATTAGTCTACGGGATTCAAAAACAGATGTTACCTTGCGGCAATATATCACATGGTATTTTGTTATAGCATTTAACGCAGTACCCCATAAAAGATGTTTGTACTTTAGCTAATCTGAAAAATGGTTGATCTATTTTATCTTTATTTCTCGTATTAAAATGCTTCTTACTAAATACCAAAATGGTTACTTACTTGCACATAAGGCGGTCGCTGCGGCCTCGATATGGAAGAAGAGCGTCGCACCGGTGGCGGCGGCTTGCCCAGCGAGCTGGACGAGCCGCGACGGGACCACACGGTCGCTGGAGGAACAGGAATGAGATTAAAATGAATACCCGAAAGAAAATTTTCAAAATCGAGTCACTATTTTTACGGTGCCATACAATGGCTTGGTTATAAAATCATTTTAATGGAAAATAATACCGTTTGGTATTCGGAATTTATAGCAAGTTTGACAAGTACTAGCACCCTAATAGCGTAAGGCTCAATTTACACCGCCGCGGAATGGAATGCAAGCGATTTTTTTCGCACAAAGCATAATGAAGTTTATTTAAATAGTGTAACGCACAAACTAGATACGAGCCAATCAACAGGTCACGCGTCTTCTGGAAAATTCTCGCGCATTCTCGGGATTTCTTGCAGTAGCAAGCTCGTATCTACTTTGTACGTTAGACAATTGGCACAGGGTTCATAATGCTATGCACAATTTCGTTGCAAAAAGTCGCTTCCATTCCATTCCGCGGCGGTGTAAATTGAGCCTAACCCACGATCAATCACAATCTGTTACATTTTAACAGTTCAATAACATTCGTTGCGTTATTTATGTTGTTGAGACAATTTTTTCATATGAAGCAAATGATTAGCAATATCCTTCAAAATGATTCTGATTATGATTGATCTTGTGTTACACAATTAGGATGCAGGTAAATTGTTCCGTTAACTCATTAAAGTACAGTCACGGACTTTAATTGATGAGCCACTTGGCACTGTTCATATTTTAGCCGTGTAATGCAAATCGGGCTTAGTCGGTTGTACTCGTACATCCAGACATGGAAAGTCATGTCTTCATAATAAAAAAGAAGAAAATTATATTTAATATTTTTACCGGTTGGCTAACCTGAGAGCCAGAACTACAAACTTGACAGCAGAGTGACTATCCAAAGTCAACCAATTGCAGGTCTAGCAACCGTAACCTAGCGACGACTGTTTTAGCGTAGCCATAGTAACGTTAGCGTACGGAGAAATTTTAATTAGTCATTTCGACAAATTAAAAATATCGTCTCTGACATCGACATTTCAACTGTCACTGTCTTCGGATAGGTTTTCAGAATTATCGAGTTACTGAGCTCTGATTCAAAGAAGGTCAGTATCAAATAGATTGGATAAACATTGTATTTATTTATCATTGAAAACTTATTAGTCAACCTCTATGGATAAGACTTTTTCCGATTACTAGTAATTTGTCATCTTGTTCACGAGCATGCAATTTAAGTTCGTGTTTAATTCTTCAAGGACTTTCTAATTAACTACAATAGTTCTTGGTCCGCGCGCGGCCCGTCTGCGGTCATACAGGTTAATCATGTAATCTCGTGAATGTATGAAACAGCAAAATTGAAAAGTTTGAAAGTGGCTCATCAATTAAAGTCCATGACTGTACATGCCTGTGTTATTTTGAATTTATCTGCAAAAGTCTTTCATTTCCGGATCAAACAATTCTTCTGAGGTATCAGTAACAACACATGTGTTTAATTCATATGATAATCGTATCGTATTTAAAAGAAATCTTCAAAATCATAATAAAATCAAGCTTAACCAAACATGTTATTATAACATAACTCATGCACATTAAAATTCAGAGTAATATAAATTTACTTCCTTATCTTCGATGTCGGACATTCTGTTATTTTAACAACCTGGTGGTACAGGCACTTACAGAATGGTGGTAACCAAATAATTTGTATAATTAAATTGTCATAAATCGGAAACTTACTCGAACTGGCTGACGATGACGAGTTTACCAAAAGTTCTCTTACGCCAAGTGTTAATATATCATACTTACTTTATATTTTTCTCCTTATCATTTCGATTCTTCCCCTGGTTCTGGCAGAGCAAGTGTAAGTACATCAAACAGTACACTTTAGTGGTAGGTATTCAATCAATATTGTCATTATATTGATACAAACTTGAATACCATGTATAACTTCAATTTTATCCTCACCAGTCATAGACACAGGTCTTGAGATGTTACTATAACATTCCGTTCCAATGCTCTTACACTTTCACTTAAATTTCTTTACTATCTTGGTATTGCTGTAAATTGCTCAATTTACAGTTTTTATAGAATTTTACAAGAATTGCGCAATTCAGTGGCTCGTGTAAGAGCACCGTAACATGTTGTCATTCATGTCATTTGTTTTCTTACCTCAGAAAGTTTTCTTTGAATATTCTAGAAGGTTTAAAACACCCTCTAGACTGGTTAGACCGGGACTGGCTTTCCCGGAATGATGTTCTGAAAATCCCTGTTCCTATGTTTCAACCACCATCTATTTGCTGCTTATGTCCTTACCAGTCATAGACACAGGTCTACGTTTTGGCACGGCAGGTTTCTTCCCGATGGTCGCGAACGCCGGCGTCTCGCTGGCCTCGTCTAATGACCTCACAGCCTCTTCCAGCGACCCGAGAGATATGGAGAAGCTCTCCCGAGCGGCTGCGACCGTAGCTTCGCTGTCACGCCGAAGAGTTACGATCTCGGATTCGACTAGTAAGTATCATGCGAAGCGGTATTACAACATAAAAAGTGATACAAAAATAATGACAAAAAAAAAGTGTGGTGAATACTCTAAATGTCAAAATAAAATAGCTGTTTGGGGCCTTTACCAAAATAAAAAACAGTAATTAAGGCAAAGGCAATAATCTACTCAAGGCATAGACAAATTTCACACAGCACACTACTAAATTATAAGATTTAAAAGTATCAAAATTGAAAAAAACAATGAAAACGTCAAAAGGACTGCACTATGACGACAGATGTTAAGGGTTAAAATCATATTTGAGACTTACTACCGATTTTTTCTCACGAAGTTATTTTAAAATTGTATGGATTAGGAACAACAAAACTTGAACACGCTGTAACAAAACTTTTTATTTTGTGGATCCATATATATTTTTTAGTTTTAGAGCTTACTCCAAATCCAATATTTTAGAGAAACGATATTTTTTCTTTACATTATAAGTTCCTTAACAGAGTTTTGAGCAACTTGTGCAAGACTATAATCTAGGCACGTTACTACACACAATAAGATGATCCTGATTTCGATTCCCGGGTCGCGCAAAAAACCTTACCAAGTCAAATGTTGAAATCATCAAATCAAATTGTGTTTTACATTTATTTTAGTATGTTCTATGTTCTTATAAATAAATTTCAGGACTATCTACAGAACTCGTCACCCATTTAGATCTCAATTCTTTTGTCGGCGAAGTCGACAACCACGCATATTCTTCTCATTGAACTTGGATCCCATTTTCACATTTTTTTTTGATGGGATATTACTTTAACTTAATTTCTCTCGTATTTTAAGTCGCCATAATGCAGTCCATTACCACACAAGTAACACAACACATTACTCCTCCTAAACACAGTCCTACGCTACACATATAAGATTGATTTTCGCTCACCATCCGCGTGCTGGATCTGATGCTGCAGAGCATGGTCTTCTGCTGCAAAGGCACCTTGACTTCCGTAGCCACTTGAGGATTCTAGGGACGATTCACTGGCACTGCTTTCTGAGCAGACCTGGATTAAAGAGAAATAAAAGTCAATAAGATGCGGGGAGGCCCAGAACCGGTCGAAGTGGCGATGCTTCAAAAGCCAATAAAGAAAGTAAGAAAGAAAATATATTTATCCTACACGAACGACGCACATTATAAAATAAATACTAACACAAAGTAGCCAAAAGACTGGTATTCGACAAAAAATTAAATTTAAACAGAAATTAAAAGGTTGTACGGTTGTTGTTGGTAAGTTTTACAATATCTAATTATATATAATTCTTATGTCACAGCGTTAGTTGCCATACTCCTCCGAAACGGCTTGATCGATTTTTATGAAATTATATATGTATATTCGTTAGGTCTGAGAATCGGTCGTAATCTATTTTTCATACCCCTAGGTAGGGTAGGTAGGGTATGTAGGGTACGTATGGTATGTAGGGTAGGTAGGATAGGTACGAGTTAGTGCTACCCGTGCGAAGCCGGGATGG
Organism: Lithophane leautieri; assembly: GCA_949152455.1. NCBI lineage: Eukaryota > Metazoa > Arthropoda > Insecta > Lepidoptera > Noctuidae > Lithophane > Lithophane leautieri. The sequence goes on along the minus strand of OX424482.1, from coordinate 3,034,813 downwards.
GCGGCTAGTTGATACATAACGAGTTCTTATATCGGAAATCGAGGACTATTTAAAATAGGTACCCTTGTTTGTTTAGCAATTAAATATGCTATTTGTAGATTTCATTCTCATACGTAGCAGTAGCTTTTGGGGTTGACCCCAGCTGCGCACTTTACTTAGTGCCAATTATTACAAATCTCACCACTGCTCTCAAAACGGTGAAGGAAAACATCGTTAGGAAATCGGCACGCCCTCTAGAACTAAAAATCCGAAGATATGTCGGAGGTAGTATCGCCCACCCCACTCACAAGGGAACCTGTGCTGGGAACATTAATAGATTGACAGACAAACATTTAAAAGATCGTTTTTTTTTAACGGAACGGTAACGTAAGTACCGTTTATACTTTCATATGCATTTAGTAAAAAAATTAAGTAATAAAAACTAAAACCCAACTACGACTAAAAAGGTATAAACAAGACACCACAGACAGACAAATAAAAAGTCCGGAGTCACACGTGTTAAGGCATAAATCGAACCGATGACCTGTGCTCCGGATTTTTAATTTGTCTGTCTGTGGTGTCTTGTTTATGCCTTTTTTGTCGTAGTTGGGTTTTAGTTTTTATTACTTAAATAATTTTTTTATCTTTTGGGGTTTATTATGTATATTTTTGAAATGTGCTCATTAAGCCCTTTTCATTTGATACCCAACATGGTACAATTAAACAATTTTTTTTTTAGCTCCTGACTTTGTCCTGTAGAGGGCGCCATTTTTAATGGGACGTCACATAGCCTATAACCAGCGGACGATCAAGACGCTTCCAACGATACCTCATTTGTCAAATTGTGATGAGTGGTTTAGAAGATAGAAGGGAACAGATGAACATACTTACATACATACATACTTACATACATACCGGTCAAAATCATAACCCTCCTTTTTTTCGCCGTAGTCGGGTAAAAAGCTGTTATTTCGACATTACAAACAGACACTTCAATTTTATTTATTTGTATAGATTGGTCAGCTAAAATAGTAGTAATGGTTTGTCAGCCATATTTTGGGAACTTTGAACTTACCCTACGAAGTATGGTCCATGAAATGAACGAAGTATAATGAACGAATCATTTTTGACCAGCTAGTAAATCTGTTATAAGTACATGGCGAAATAATTTGATTCTCAAGTGGTATGTATGTTTGCATATGTTCCCATGCCGAAAATCAAAAGGCATATTAGTATACAATTGTCATTGTGACAAAGTTATACAAAACAAAACCTGTTTTGCGCGCCACACACTCTGCGTTGTATACGGTGGTATTTAATCAAAGTTCCACGCTAGGAACAATGATATGTACAGTAACGTATAGTAAATAGTTGGATGCAACGGTTTTGATACTTACAAGGAACAACTTCAAAGCAAAAAAAAAATTGATATCCTAACAATATTATTGTTAAAATATATCTGCCTAGCCTTTTCCCAACTATGTTGGGGTCGGCTTCCAGTCTAACCGGATACAGCTGAATACTAGTATTTTACATGGAGCGACTGCCTATCGGACCTCCAGAACCCAGTAACTGGGTAATACGATACCCCTTGATAAGACTGGTTGTCAGACTTTCGGGCTTCTGACAACCCGTAACGTCAAAGATCCACAAATCACAGCCGGGTCGGGTCCAACGGCTTAACGTGCTTTCCGAGGCACGGAGGAGTCTCGGTATGTAAAGATGGTCACCCATCCACCGACAAACCCCGGTAAGCGTAGCTTTACTTGATGGATCGACCCGGAGCGGCTGTTATTACTTAGCCACGAGCCATTATAAATGCGAAAGTTAGTTTAGTTATTTGTTACGCTTTCACGCTAAAACGGCTCTACAGATATGGATGAGATTTGGCACATGGGTAGATCGTGACCTGGATTAGGACATAGGATACTTTTTATCCCGATATTCCTACGAGATCGAGACTTATGCGGGTGAAACCGCGGGGCGCAGCTACTTTTACTCAATAAACGCATAGGTTCGGGCTTTTGAGCTCTTCATGTCAAAACACATCACCACCATCATCTTCCTGCTCTAGTCCTATGTTACTTTTGCACGTTTTCTTCTTTCATTCTCCCTTGTCAACCCATGTCAAAACACGTAATTATGGCAAAAAGTCTAAAAACCAGTCGTAAAAAAGGGGTATCGTGTTACCCAGTAACTGGGTTATGGAGGCCAGATAGGCAGTCGCTACATGTAAAATACTGGTATTCCGCTGCATTCGGTTAGACTTCAAGCCAACCCCAACAAAGTTGGGAAAAGGCTAGCTTTTTTCACAGTAAAAGCCTGGCAGGAGAACTTTTTATTGTCTTTGCGTTCTGGGTTCAGAATTATGCAAACAAGCAAACTGGTGGATTAACACAATAAAATTGACAAACAACAGAAAGCTGACAATTAAAACCTTAATTGCCATATTTTCATGACACGCAATGATCAAGACACCTCAATCCTTCCACACGCCCGATTTCATTGAGGGCTAAGCAATATAACTCAGTGTTGCGCATTTAAAATCACGTAACAAATCGCTGGTCAGTCGAGTGCTATCGTGCAGTGGAACGTAACGCGATAAGTCAAGTTACCAATGATGACTACGGCGTTCAAAGTCTTGGTTAATTTGTTGTGAGTATTTTTTTTGCAATTTTTTTGAGGTGCTGTGTATGAACTTTTTAATTTCTTAACTAATTAAGTTTTAAAATGGGGTCTTTATTTCCGAAATATAGTACGCTTATACCCAATTAACTAAAATAAAAAATAAAAACTTTAAGTGAAGATCACACATCTAAACGTTAAAAACTAATTATCCCTTAGAAATGTTTATCCCCATTAATAAACAAACGAATGATTCTACAAAATTTCTGAGTTAAGTCAACCGAACAAAGCCCTAAACTTTTTGGTTCTTTGGTCCCGGTTTTTAATAGGACCAAAAAGTTTAAAAGTTTCCAACATAGTTAAATACTCGGTATGAGTTCGATGTAGGTTGATTATTATTTCGTTTATTCATCTTGTATCTTATCTGATTACATCCTACTAATATTATAAATGTGAAAGTTTGTGTATTTGTGTGTTTGTGTGTTTGGATGTTTGTTACTCAATCACGCAAAGACAGCTGAATGGATTTGGATGAAATTTGGCAAACAGATAGTGTATAACCTGGATTAACACATAGGATACTTTTTATCCCGAAATTCTTACGGGATCGAGACTTACGCGGGTGAAACCGCGGGGCGCAGCTAGTTTATAAATATTTAAAAAACATTGAAAAAAATATCAATAAATAATAGAGGTCCGCCGGTGTCGGAAGCAGGGTCCAAGCTACCGGTGGTTAGGGCTGTAGAGACAGGAACCTCCTCACAATGCGAGCAGTATCGAGGAGTACTGCCTTCGGAATCAGGCCCTTGATCCAACCGCCTAACGAGAGCCTCGAGAGATGTTGGTCGAGGCTTTCGGCCATCAGGCCATTGGTCGTTAAGACAATCGGCACATTGTTACTTTTCCTACCTGACATCGTGTCAGTTGACAACCCACTAATAGGAAGCAAACCTGATCTCTGAACTTGGTATCAAAACAATTGACTGTTATCGTTAGCTCATACAGCACACTCACATTTCACCAGTTACGTTGTTAAGTCCGATGTGATAGATGGCGAGTTTATTTTCATTAACTGTAGACGAAACTAGACTCCGAGTTGCTACTGATAATTTCCTAACAGAAAAACACATTAACACTACCCGATCCGAGGATTCAAACCCCCCTGGTATTAGACGAAAGAGGAAGTCTGGCAACATTGCAAGACTGCCTCGTTGGTCTAGCCGTTGATAGGCTCATCATCTGCCTAACCTTTTCGCAATTTGTTATGCGGACCATAAACGTTCAAGTCATTAGATCAAACAGGCTGGTTCAAACAGTTTTATCAATATGTGTGGGAAAATTTGATCAAAATAAATTGTCTAATGGCATGAAGAAATTATGCATTTTTGTATTTATATTTGATCAAACTGTTTGAACCAGCCTGTTTGATCAAATTAATTGAACGTGTATGGCCCGCATAACAGCTCCTAGTATTCAACATAGAGCGACTACCTATCTGACCTCCACAACGTAGTTACTGGGTAACATGATGGGTACTCTTGGTAAGACTGTTTGTCAGATAATTAAACTATTGACTACTCGTAACGTCTGCGTCTGTCAAAGATCTACGAATGAAAGCCGGTCACAATCACATAACGTTCTTTCCAAGCCACGGAGAGGTCTCGGCATGTGATGAATAGTCACAATGCCGAGCCATATCTACGAACCGACCGAAGCATGCTTAATTGACCCATAGTCCGCTTTACTTAGCCACGAGCCCATTAGCCGTTGGCGACACAAATGATTTATTACAAAATTTCAAAGTAAACCCTTTCTTGGGCATAAATTGGACGATAGACATGCGTACTTAAAGTACGCGGTCTTTAAGTTCGCAAAAATACTCGGCTCGCCGTCGGTGACACACGTGAAGCTTGCTCAAAATTTCATTGTCAAATTGGCTCTCGGCTCGCGGCGCTGACCTATGGCCGAGTAAGCTCGCCGAGCCATAAGTACGCGTACTTCACCCCTGTAAAATGTTTAACGAGTTGTTCCTGTTTAACTACAGTGAGAAGACGAGAAAGAATAATGGGAATATAAAGTCTTGTCTTGAGGATTCGACAATCACGTGAATTTATAAACAAATCATAATTGTTGAAAAACCATTGATTGTCTCTACATTCTATGTTAAGTAAAGTACTACAGGAGATGTAAACCAAAAGATTTTTTTATCGCACACGACATCGACATCGTGGCTAAGTAATAATAGCCGCACGGGTCGATTCATCAGATTAAGCTACGCTTGCCGGGGTTGATCCGTGGATGGGTGACCATCTTTACATATCGAGACTCCTCTGTCTCGGAAAGCACGTTAAACCGTTGGTCCCGGCAGTCATTTGTGGATCTTTGATAGTCGTTACGGGTCGTCAGAAGCCCGAAAGTCTGACAACCAGTCTTGCCAAGGGGTATCGTATTACTCATTTACTGGGTTGTGGAGGTCAGATAGGCAGCTGCTCCATGAAAAATACTGGTATTCAGCTGCATCCGGTTAGACTGGAAGCCGACCCCAACATGGTTGGGAAAAGGCTAGGCAGATGATGACACGATACAAGAAATCTTTGAAGCTTGAAATTGCCTGATATCTTTTCAACTTTCATGAAGAGGACACGTAGCTTTGTTTTAACCGATTTAAAAAAGGAGGAGGTTCTCAATTCCTTTTTTTTTTGTGTTTGTTACGCTATTATTCCGCCACTTAGGAATTGATTTTGATAAATCTTTTTTTTGTTTGGTAGGTCATGCTTCAGAGATGGTTCCATATAAATTTTATTAAGTTTGCTTGCGTAGTTTTTAAGTTAGCTTCAATATTACGGAATTTTCCCACTTAGTCTATATGGACGATGTTTTAAGTTACTCCGTCACTGTTAGTTACATAGTAGGTAGTGGTATTCGAATTTGTGTGGGGTAGGTACCACAACTAAAAAAACGTGAAAAATAAAAACTTTTTGCAAAAAAAAAAACAAAAAAAGGGAAATATAACTTTAATTTCGGAAGTCGGTGGCAGAAAACGTAAATTGAAAAGCAAAGAAATTAAAGTTATTTTACACATTTTTGTGTTTTTTTTTTAAGTCGGTTTTTTTTTTTTGTAAAATGTTTTTTAGCGGGACATGTCAACATTTTCAGGGTGGCATGGCAAATCGACGCGCAATCTGTTACCATGTGATTCTGAAACGGGGGATTCAAATTCATTTCGTCGGTTATTAAAAAAAAATTCGCTGTTCCATACATTTTGACCGCGTAGGTATTTCAATTCATCACTTTTGTAGGACACAGCTGTTTTTTTTTTTTTCAAATGACCGACTAAAAATTTTAGCGCATTTGGGTTCAGAATCATGAACTGAAGCCATGGTAACAAGCTGCGCGTCGATGGTTCCTACCAGCTTGTATATTCTACTAGTAAATCTACTGGTATCAAGAAAACATAATTTCTCTTTTATTTGTAACAGAAATAATTGTGGTGAAACTACTTTCTTATCTTTCCGCTAAATTGAAGAAATTCAATAACATAACCTTGTTGCTTATTGGCGAACATCACTTTAGAACTGGCTAATTCATAACAGAGCAATATGCTACTATAGAAATCATTTTCCCTGACTTCAAATTACAGCAAACTACCTCGTTGATCTAGTGGTTTCAAGCACTACTGCTGAGCATGAGGTCCGAGTCCGATTCCCAGGTCGCGCAAAATGTTATTGGGTTTTTCCTTCAGGAACTTCTCAGTAGCTGGCCGGATTCTGGATTTGTGCCCGGTTGGTGGCAATGGGTTCGCCCCTATTACAAGGAACTTAAACTATCTATCTGCCTAGCCTTTTCCCAACTATGTTGGGGTCGGCTTCCAGTCTAACCGGATGCAGCTGAATACCAGTATTTTACATGGAGCGACTGCCTATCTGACTTCCACAACCCAGTAAGTGGGTAATATGATACCCCTTGGTAAGACTGGTTGTCAGACTTTTGGGTTTCTGACGACCCGTAACGGCTGTCAAAGATCCATGAATGACAATTCAATTCAATTCAATTTATTTATTGCATCAAATATGGTAGGTACATGAACACCCGGACAGCCGGGACCAACGGCTTAACGTGCTTTCCGAGGCACGGAGAAGTCTCGGTATGTAAAGATGGTCACCCATCCACCGACCAACCCCGGCAAGCGTAGCTTAATCTGATGGATCGACTCGGTGCGACTGTTATTACTTAGCAACGAGCTCCTCACAAGGAATTTAAACATTACTGGCGAAATGTGGGTGTACTATAGGTACCTACATCTCAGCCCAACCTTTCAGGGATACAGGCGCGATGTTACGTTATGTTTATAACTTCTTGAACAATATTTCATTAATTGGAACAAAACACAATTTAAATTTTAGTTTTCTACAAGTAGCGTGTGCATTTAGCGATTGGATTCACGTTTCAATTTGTGCGTGTCGATAATTATTTCATTCATTCAATATGGGTGAAATTAGTACTTGCTTTTCTTTTTGAATACTTGAACTACATATTCAGTTTATTAAATACTAGCTGCGCCCCGCGGTGTTTCACGCGCGTAAGTCTCGATCCCGTGGGAATATCGGGATAAAAAGTAACCTATGTGTTAATCCAGGTTATAAACTGTCTGTTTGCCAAATTTTATCCAAATCCATTCAGCCATTTTTGCGTGATTAAGTAACAAACATCCAAACACACAAACACATAAACACACAAACTTTCACATTTATAATATAAGTAGGATTATTTCGTTAGTTAGTTACATAATGTAACCCTTTTACTTGACAAAATGTGTCATGAAAGTATCTTTTAAATTTTGACATTTTGGATCAGAAAACTATTGGAAATGGGGCACTATATACTAGCGATAGAAAAAAAAAAAACTACCTAGTCTTTTCCCAACTATGTTGGCGTCAGCTTCCAATCTAAGCGGATGCAGCTGAATACCAGTACATTACATGGAGAGACTGCCTATCTGACCTAAATATCTACGTTAGCGATAACAACAAACCCATTTGTAGGAAAACTAAAACCGTAACTACCCAGTATGAATATTTAACATAACTTCACGCCTTGTTTCTCCGTAGGGTTGGGCAGAGGTGTACCTATAGTACACCCAATACTATTTACTACTGCTTTAACCAAGTTTTTTCTCCATTATTTTCTCAGAATAGCAGTAAGCATACAAAAAATCGGATCATGGTGAGTCAAACAAATTATTTTTATAATGAATCGATTGATACGGCCGTGTACGTGTTTAATCGGAATTTTAACGATCCTGCAATATCTATCTGCCTAGCTTTTTCAGTCAGTCCAACCGCTTCCAGTCTAACCGGATGCAGCTGAATACCAGTATTTTACATGGAGCGACTGCCTATCTGACCTCCACAGCCCAGTAAGTGGGTAATACGATACCCCTTGGTAAGACTGGTTGTCAGACTTTCGGGTTACTGACGACCCGTAACGGCTGTCAAAGATCCACGAATGACAGCCGGGACCAACGGCTTAACGTGCTTTCCGAGGCACGGAGAAGTCTCGGCATGTAAAGATGGTCACCCATCCACCGACCAACCCCGGCAAGCGTAGCTTAACCTGATGGATCGACTCGATGCGACTGTTATTACTTAGCCACGAGCTCCTCTTAACGATCCTGCAATATGGGGACAATATATTATAAGCACTACTGTGATTTATAAAGTTCTTGATTTCTAAATTTTCTAAAGTTCTTAGTTTCATAATTTTAAATGGTGGTCCAGTGGTAACGGTCCCGACTAACGAGTAGTAGGTCTTGCCGAGCGAGAACTCCCTTCGATAGCTCTTGTCGTTGTGACAAACGAGTACCCGCCGGCAGTGTGAGCAGTTAGCGATCAAATATTAGTACCTATAAGTATCTCTTTTAATTACACGGGACCTACAATCTTGTAAAGAAGAAAAAAAAAAAACTAAAAATCTTTTAAATATGGACCAAAAAGTCTGAAATAAACAATTTTTTTTTTTTTTTTTCATTTTGTGTGTTTATCGAGTGTTGATTAGCCTGTCGCGTCCTTATCAGCGGAGAGACGGCTGCCTAAAGGGTGAGCAATCTTTAAAACGGATTTAAAACATCTGTTGAAATCGATTATTGAAATAATAAATTAGCTTTAACTTTCAAAAACAAAAACCCGTTTAATTTAATCAGAAAATCAATCTTAGTTTATGAAGCGTTCCTTTCTTAGAAATCATTTTTATTACTGAAAACAATGAGTTTTCAGTATGGAAATCCCCAAGTTGCGGATATTTACGTAAGGCGTATGATGGAATAACCCAAAGTATGTGTAAATATCGCATTATTCTATACTGCGACCCGCTCTTGCTTCGCACAGTTTTTACCCGACTACGGCGAAGAAAAAAGGAGGGTTATGATTTTGACCGGTATGTATGTATGTATGTATGTAAGTATGTTCATCTCAAATGAGGTATCGTTGGAAGCGTCTTGATCGTCCGCTGGTTATAGGCTATGTGACGTCACATTAAATAAAAATAGCGCCCTCTAGAGGACATAAAGTAAGGAACTAAAAAATAAATTGTTTAATCGTACCATTTTGAGTATCAAATGAAAGGCCTTAATGAGCACATTTCAAAAATATATATGTTATAACACCAAAAGAATTAAAAAAAAAATTAAAGTAATAAAAACTAAAACCCAACTACGACTAAAAAGGTATAAACAAGACACCACAGACAGACAAATTAAAAATCCGGAGTTACACGTAATCTGTTTGATTTATGCCCTAACAAGTGTGACTCCAGATTTTTTATTTGTCTGTCTGTGGTGTCTTGTTTATACCTTTTTAGTCGTAGTTGGGTTTTAGTTTTTACTACTTTAACTTTTACGACTTGACAAAATATCAAGATTTCTTAGTTTTTAGTAACTTTAATATAAACGTATCATACACATATACCTCTCGGAATAAATTCTCTGAACGCCGGTGAAAACCTCATCAAAATCTGTTGCGTGGTTTAGAAGAACAACGCGGACATACAGATAAACACGAAAAGCGACTAATTTATAATATGTATAGATTATAAAGGGTCAAAATAAATTAGCTAGCGAAACTCCGGAGACGTGATGGGTATCGATATCTAAACATAATACATGATAACATGCGTCATGTTCGTGAACGGGCGCCATCAGTAGGGACTGGTCAAGTGGTCATCTCTAAGCTGCCACGGCTTATTTAAAATTATTTTTAATTTTTGAATTGTTTTGTTTCTTTTTTATCTTTTTACGGACGCTTTTAAAGTGCGCGTGTTTCTACAGTGTACTCACATGTATAATTTCAAACAATATTCTGATTCAAAAGAGTGTCCGTGGAATTTCTAACCCGTTCTTCTCCATATGAACCTACGCTTTGGAATGGGCAACTAGCTTCATCTTTCTGACTGACCGACCCCTTGACGATTCAAAAGTGCCTGTAATTGGTTTATTTGAAATAAATGCTTTGAGTTCGAGTTTGATAAAACAAAAATAAATTAATTTGATAAGATATTTTTGGGGTCATCGACCTCCGGTAATCTCTATGATATGAGTGTAGACAACAAACTTATCAATTAATCTGCCTAGCCTTTTCCCAACTATGTTGGGGTTGGCTTCCAGTCTTACCGGATGCAGTTGAATACTAGTATTTTACATGGAGCAATTGCCTATCTAACCTCCTGTAATATGATACCTACCCATTGGTAAGAATGGTTGTCAGACTTTCGGGCTTTTGACGACCCATAACGACTGTCAAAGTTCCACGTATGACAGCCGGGACCAACTACTTGACGTGCTTTCCGAGGCACGGAGGAGTCTCGGTATGTAAAGATAGTCACCCATCCACTGTCCAACCCTAGCAAGCGTAGCTTAACCTGATGGATCGACTCGTGCGGCTGTTATTACTTAGCCACGAGCTCCTCTACACAACAAACTAATATTCATTCAGATTCTTCATTCTCTAATTCTAGTCCCCTAGAAGACCTTATGCAAACAGAATTAAAAGCTGCCTACAAATCCGGTGAGATATCCGATGGTCAGGATCCACCGATAACGTTGGAGAAAATAAAGACCAAGTTGAGAGAGAGTGAGATCTTCAACTGGGAGGACCCCACCCTCAGCGACCGAGAGAAGAAAGAGCTGAGCAAGCTGTTTGATGCTGTTGAGATTATGGTAAGAGATTGTATAACTCAAGTGAATCGGCAATCGTAGCGTATGGAGCGGCGACCTTAAAAAGCCACATAGCAACTATGTTGGGGTCGGCTTCCAGTCTAAACTGATGCAGCTGAATATCAATATTTTACATGGAGCGACTGCCTATCTAACCTCTACAACCCATTTACTGGGTAACACGATACCCCTTAATAAGACTGGTTTTCAGACTTTTAGGCTTCTGACGACCCGTAATTGTAAAAGATCTACGAATGACAGCCGGGCCCAACAGCTTAAGTGCTTTCCGAGGCACGAAGGGTTCTCGATATAATAATGGATGGTCATCCATCCACGAACCAATCGCGGCAAAGGTAGGTTAACCTTCGATCGAACCGTGTGGCTGTTATTATTGAGCCACGAGCCCTTAAGGCCGTAACCTACCTCAAATTGGTTAGCATGATCCTCCGTTATGCCGAAAATATTGCAGCATTAAATTTGAAATAAATATAATATGTTAAAGTTGAAGATTGATGCTAGGTTCTATGTTTGGCGAAAACACGACTGCATACAATTTTCTCGATAGAAAAAAAAAAAACCAAAGTTACCTCTAAACCAAACCATAAACCGCTGGTATTCAAAAAATACTTCAAATTAGATCATGAAACTTTGCATAATAACTGAACTAACTATGAAGCCGGTTTTATGTTTTTTATTACCATTGTTTTCACCGTAAAAAGCAATTACCTAAACTATTCGAGGCTTGAGAGCCGCCAGCACCCCACTCCGTCTCGCTCTCACTCAGGCCGCGAGTAGTATGGTGCGAGCGAGATAAAATCTGAGATAGGATAGGACCTTAAAAGTTAAGAGATCTGTGTACTGTGGCCATATTTGGGAGAGGCCTATGTCCAGCAGTGGACTGCGATAGGCTGAGCTGACGAAAAAATTCCATTTAATGTAACACGTCCTTACACGCCTTTGATAGATCGATATATTTAGCGGGAACTACACGGTACTTACAATCTTACATTTCTTATCGATGCGAAATAACTTGACGCTAAACAAAAACTAACGAAGTTAACCGAACGTTACCCAAATGTTTAGGTAAATATTATAGTTGTTTTCTTTAAAATAATGATTGTGATACCTAATAAAAACTGCCTGGTTGGTCCACCGGTCGCAAGGGCTATTGCTAAACATGAGGTGCTGGATTCGATTCCCAGGTCGGACAAAGTGTAATTGGGTTTTGCTATCAGGAATTTCTCAGTAGCAGCCCGGAGTCTGGATTTGTGCCCGGTTGATGGCAATAGGCTCGCCTCCTTTTACATGGGACTTAAACGTAACTGAAAAAATGTGGCTGCCTAACCCTTCGGGGAATACAGGCGTGATGATTATTTGTTATAATTACTAATAAAAACTGTAATTCAGAGTTATTTCCTACAAACTGTATCCGTATCATCGCAGAAAGAGTTTTCACTATAGGCGCCATCTCCACGGTGAAGGAAATCGCGGCGATATTCCCGCCGCCATCAACTTCAATAGAAACTCTATGAATCAATCTCCACACGGTGATATCACCGCGGCGATAATTTGAAGGCACAGCGTGACTATCGCTACGATTCCCTCGTCCGTGGAGATGGCGCCTTAGTCAAAGCTAAAACCTTCGAGTCATTTTTGTTTTAAAACTTTATTCCAACAAAATATTACAACATTGTCAACTTAGACTCTGTTCAAAAGTGAATTTTTGTATTAAGAACTTTACATTTGTCAGAATAAAGTTCAAAATACAATAACTAGTTTGAAATTTTGGGCTTGAACAAAAATTATAACTCGTTTCGAAATGAGACTGTAAAAGAATAAACCACAACATATTGAACTTCAATTCAGAGTCTTAGATAATAATAAAGTTTTGTCAGAAGCGTTGTCGCTAGCCAAACTTCTACATTATCTCATGACACGTAACAACATGATGACATAAACCATTGATAATAGGTATAATGTAAATATTACAGGTAAGTTCCCGCAGCCGCCAGCCGTCTTCGGTTCAGAACATGTTCTCAAACCTGCGTCTGGTCGAGAGAGCGGTCAAGAAACAACTGAAAGAGGGACAGATATCCGAGTTGCTTGCTGGCAAGTTCAACTGGGATAAATTGTGAGTTCTTCCACTGATTTTATTTAATATAATTTGGCTCTCGTCCGATCACCGAAGTTAAGCAACTAATATAGTATTTTCATTTAAGGGGGATGCGCCAGGGTAGCCCGCGAAATTCAAATTTTCTTACGTTTTTTGCAATTTGCAGGTCGGTGTTAGATTGTATGTTGATCTAAATATGATTTGCGCACGTAACAAATATGGATTTACAGAATTATAAACATAAAAATCAGCAATACAACTCTGTAAGTTCATGAAAGTCTCAAATGTCGAGATTTCATGAAATCATGAGTTTCTTCGTGCGCGAGTCCGTCTCGCACTTGGCCGGTTTTTTTGTTATTTAAATGCAAAAAAAAATTGTTCCCAGATCAAACCGACAACGGCGGGACGAACCACTATTCACATTGGACAATACTACCAACATGAGACATTTTAATTTAAACTAATATTTCAATATTTGTAGGTTTAAACTTAAGCTATAGCGCTACAAGGTTCTTTTGGCGCGCGGCTAAAATCGGAACTAACGCCACCATCTTGTTTTTTTAAATACATTTCAAATTTCATTTTCGTCGCCATCTTGTATTTTTTACAAAACATGTTTATCTAGCGCCGCCAGCGCCATTCGAGCGCCAAAACATCCTTGTAGCAGTAGTTGTAGCATTAAAATATATCTCGGTTGTCCGAAAGTCGGCCGATACGCCATCTTGGTTGGCAATTTGTAATTGTTTAGTTCAGTTTAGTTATTTTTATTTTTAATATTTAAATCAACATTTTATTTCACATAATTTTTTTACATATTGTAAGATCGCCATTTTTTGTTACCACATAAGTTATTTATAAAAAACCAGCGCTTTGTGTTTAAAAGCTAGAAATACTGACATGGTAACCCTTCCGACAACTCTTCTGGCGTAATAGAAAATTAAAAAATATGTGTTTTGTTAAGTTAAGCAGTATTTTCCTAATTGAGATAAGTCTCGCCCGGGGAATTAGGCACTTAATTCCATCAATTATAATGATAAACGTCTTTTTTTTTATATCAGACCTGCTTTCGCTGTTCTTCGTAATGTTATTTATTCATATAAATTGTAAAAAACTTCTTACTCTAATAATTTAAATTTTAAAGGTTTGGTACAAATTACATAAATAGCTTTTTATCAGTCCGAACTGAGTTATATCAGTTTAAATACAGGTTGTTTTATTGTGAGGCAATTTGGGTTAAATTAATAAACTTTGAGTAGTAGAGCAAATGCATTACCTTTTTCTGAGAACGATAAAACTACAGTTTTAGTTTTCTTCATAATCGAGCACGTTTTCTTCTGCCATGATGCTCCACTGTTTCTAATTTCGGAATTGACTTTGAAGTCCAATCTCAAAAATCTGCCTATATAAACTGATATAAATCAGCTCAGACTGAGTTTTAAACTTTACCGCGATAATGAAATCGTTTGTCATGCTATTTTCTACTTAATTTATAGATTCATAAAACATAGCATAACATTAGGCCTGTTTTCCCCAAAGGGTTAGGCTACTTTTGATCATCTGACTGAACTGTGTATTGTTATGCCAATAAATTCTTAAAATGTTAGTCGTAAAAATAACAACAAAGGATTATTGACCGCATATAATTTATTTATTGTGTATGTAAAATGGCGGTTAACGACCAAATAAATACTTATAAAATAGTTCTAGATTGGTGCAAATCGGTAACATATTTTATTTTTTGACTGATGTATGATATTTTTTTTACATAATAAATAAAGTGGAATAAAAACAAGGGGCGGCTTTTAATTCAATGTCTTTCGTACTTAGAAACTCGCTTTCGTCGTGAGGTTAATCTTCGTTGACAGTTGCCTTATTTTATGCCAAATGTCGTCGACAGACTTGTCTTCTTGTTTGGACTTTTTTCGGAACTAGCGGTATAAAGATGATTACAATAATGTTAAAGACTAACCTTCTCTTGTTGTGGATGTTCGGCGTTATGTTGCTGTTGTTGTTGCTGTTGCTGTTGCTGCTGCGCTCGCGACGCCGCTAATGTTGCGAGCTCCGACATGTTCACGTACAGGGCTTGTGGCATTTCTGAGAAGAGATAAATAAATATGATTCATTTAAGTCTTTACGTGGAAATAATATTGATACATATCTAACATGTATTTTGTATGATTTCGCAAATAAATGCTTGATGGAATGCATAAAGCAGGTTTCCTAGGCAAAGGTCGTGCTTGAAGGTTTGGTGGTGCTTCATTATCATCTTCATTTCAGCCGAAAGACGACCACTGCTGGACATAGGCCTTCCCCAAGCGCCGGTTCTGTGCTTCTCGCATCCAGCGCATTCCCGCGACCTTCAACAGGTCACGGGCCCACCCCGTGCGGGGCCTCCCAACCCTACGTGTCGGCCCGCGGGCGCCACTCCAGAACCTTTCGACCCGGCCGGCCTTCTGTTCCGGGAGCAATGTTCGCGCTGGTGGTGCTTGCTTAGTGTCAATGTGATAAGTGGAGTTTCAAGTCGGTTTGCATATGTGAATGGAGAATAAGAACTGGGAAGCAGTTTTTAAGTCCTTAAATAAGGCAGGTCATCAAGGCCCCGACTGTATAGTCGACCTCGTAAATTACTTACCACTTTTGACAAAAAAATATTGATCTCCCACTAAGGTTGAAACTATCTATATATGGATCACATTGGTCTTTACGCAAAGGAGGCTGATATTTTATGACGCGAGTGATATTCGTCTATAGGGTGGTACTGCAATAACGAGATTCAATATGTTTTAATATGGATCTCTAAATTTGTTTAAGGGCTTTTCTATGAGGTATTATAGTCACCTTTAGTAAGATGCGGCGGTAAAGACGAAGGTTTGCTCGGCTTGAACTCCTGCTGGCAAGTGTTTGCGTTGCCCGACTTGTTGGGCACTGCCGGACGCTCGAGAGATGAACATCTCTGGATAATCAAATATAAGGATACAATTTAGTTACATTCAAATCAAGAATTTTCTACTATTACTAATGAAATTATATGTCTAACTAGGCATAAGTACGAGAATTTCTAGTTAAATGTATGGGAGGCAGGAAATCCAGCACTGCGGGCAGCTGTCCTGTTCAGCCCCTCGCACCCGCACGTAGTGCTGACAGAACGATAGTATGCACCCGCACGTAGTGCTGACAGTACGACAGTATGCACCCGCACGTAGTCCTGACAGTACGACTGTATTCGCCCGCACGTAGTGCAGACAGTACGACTGTATGTGCCCGCACGTAGTGCAGACAGTATGACTCACAGTTGGCAGGGGCGGGCGCGCATATATCTGCGCGTCGCGCTGCACGTCGTGCTCCGAGTGCGTGAACGTGTGCACGCTGAGGGCCGGCCGCGGGTGGCCGCGCTCGTACGCTGCGGACAAATACAAAAATGTCAGATATAAATCATAAAAAACACGAAACAAAAAACACTACTACTTATAACTGTGTACTAATATAAACCTCAGCTCTACTTATAACTGTGTACTAATATAAACCTCAGCTTAGCCCTTCTTGGCCTCCCCTGATTACAGGCCTGGTGTTATGTGTTATAAATCTTAGGAATATAATTATTACTATTACTTTCAATTAGGACACCCGGTTAAGCTTATCGTTTTAGCACACTCCATCCCCTCGACACGAATTAACTCAGAAAACCTGTGGCATCTACATCGCCACATGCGAATTACGCTGTGGCGGTACCTACATCGCCACATTCGAACTACGCATCAAAGACCTGACGTCACACAAAAATCCTGACGTCACAAAAATCCTGCATCGCGCAATTAGAGTTTACCGTGCAGTGAACATATATACAAAAATCCAATATCAATCATTGGGCAGTTGTCCGCCAGATACAACACCCGTCTGGTAGGAGGATCCTCCCTTTTCTATGGTGGATGAGCGAACTTTACACCCTGTTCCTCATACTCCTAAAACGCATCACACTGACGTCACGCAAAAATCCTGCATCGCGCAAGCAAAGTTTACCAGGCGACTAGCATATACACAGTGCCCCGACATCAATCGTCGGGCAGTAGCATCAGACACAACACCCGTCTGATCGAATGATCCTCCCTTTAAAACTTAAAGTTCGTTTCTGCAAGTGGCTGTAAGTATTGCATTTATTTTATTTCATCTCATTTTATGCTGCACCTGTTGACGTCACCACATCAACGCCGGCTATCGCTAAAACCAGCGCTGGGGCTCTCTCTCTTTTTTTCGTGTTTGTGTTATTTCTTTGCGTCCTGTTTACCACGAATAGACGTATTCTTTTTCTTTCTTTTCGAATCAACTACAATTTTTCAACATCCACGCGGAGAGTCGTGGGCTCAAATAATCCAAAATAAAAATTCTACTTATTGTTAAGACAAGTGTGGTCATGTCATATTTCAGTGTTGTTAAAAGTCATACCTGCAGAAATAGTGTGAGGTCTGCCACCCATGATGGCAGACGCTGCCCTCTCGAATTGTGCTGTGTCCTTTAGATCTGGCCAAGTTGCTGATGCTGTGAAATTACAAAGAAAATGTTAAACAACAATAACCAATCGCACAAAATATTTTGGCAACACTTTCATTGTGCGTACAGCTGAAAACAGGCGTACGCACTCATAGACGAGCACGTACGGCGATCTCAACAAATGAAGCATGCCTATACAGGTTGTAAGGGACAGCCCTCCGCAGACAGACGGGATGAATTCAGCATATCATATTAAGACGACCAGTACATGAAATGATTTCAGGAACGTTATGGGGAATACAATAAACCTGATTTGTATTTTTACCTCACGCGCAATGTATCGTTACCGTGGCAAAACCCACGTAGCCGCACTCGCCGTGTCGGGGGGGGGCGCGCTCGACTATTTTAACATCCATTGCTGGTTTTATTTTTATTTTAGCTGTTTTATTTACATAAATGGAGAGCTGCGTACAGAGAATTTAATTTTACATTGAAATGTAGGAATAGTATCTGAAACTTTAATTTAAAAAAATGAAAACTTTCCTGTCAAAATTCCCGGTGGAATATGATTCAAAATAAGGAGCTTAATGCCCTCTGTTAATTTGCGGAGGGCTGTTCTTTACACTCTGTATGTCTGTGGTTGATTCTACATCGGCACATGCGAACTACGCATCTGACTGACGTAAATCGCAAAATCCTGCATCACGCAAGCAAAGTTTACCGCGCGACCAGAATATATGAACAACGTCCCGACATCAATCTTCTGGCAGTTGCCCGCCAGACACGACACCCGTCTGGTCGGAGGATGCTCCCTATTCTATGGTGGATGAGTGAACTTTACACCAACATCTGAACAAACCTATTGAGGTTGTTGTGATGTTTCTATTTATATTTTGTTTTGATACTTATTTAATAAACAAGTTAAAATAAACTGTTTTGTTCTGTATTCTATGGCTAAGGAGACAAACTCCCTGCAAAATTCAGAGTGCTACCAATCGCGTCACAGCGCTCCGCCCAGAGCAGGAGAACACATTTGACGATTTCCCACACTCAAAAAAAAAAAAAGGTCACGTCATAATGAACGCACTGTAGAGTAAATAGGTTTACTTCTAGGAACGCGATGTGCCGTAATAACCGAGGCCCTAGTGCGAGTTTCTTTTTATTATCTCGATGTTACGCATCGACCGCGTTCGGCGCTCCGATTGGTCCTGCACTGGCCTTCACTGGTGAAGAGCCAATCAGAGCGCCAAACGCGGTCGATGCGTAAAGTCGAATGGTTAAAAGAAACTCGCACTAGGGCCTCTGTTACGTGGTGTGTTTGTGTGATGCTCACCCGCATTGCTGATGACGTCATGCACGTCGTCGGACTGGTCGTCTTCGATATGACTCTTCGCCTGAGTTATACATTCGCTGCTAACGCTCTGATTGTCGGAACCCTGCAATGATATCAATTAAAGGATCTAAATAATGATTCCTCACTGGGAAGTGAAGAAAAAAAAAATTGCCATTTGGAATTTTTAAACAATAAACGCTCTCTTGCTAAAGTCGATTAAATTTCTCAAATCATGAAGAATTTATAATTATATCTTGACTCCAATCAACCAATCATTTAATCAATCAGTCTACAACTAAGATCTAAATAAAATAATAATTAAACTAATAAATGATACTGCAAAATAGAATAAAGAAACAACATTAAACTACTTAAATCTTTAACCTTACCTGCCTTCAGCGTCACTAGCTCAAATAATGTTTTATTGTGGTCTACCAATTAATCTGCCTTGCCTTTTCCCAACTATGTTGGGGTCAGCTTCCAGTCTAATCGGATGCAGCTGAAGGCCAGTATTTTACATGGAGCGCTGCCTATCTGACCTCCACAACCCAGTAACTGGGTAATACGATACCCCTTGGTGAGACAGGTTGTCAGACTTTCGCGCTTCTGACGATCCGTAACGGCTGTCAAAGAGCCACGAATGACAGCCGGGACCAACGGCTTAACGTGCTTTCCGAGGCACGGAGGAGTCTCGGTATGTAAAGATGGTCACCCATCTACGGACCAACCCCGGCAAGCGCAGCTTAACCTGACGGATCGACCCATGCGTGTGTGTGTTAATGTTCTAATTCACGTGATTACTTATTTCAAGTATATCCTCGAGTAGTTCCGAACTAGAAAGGAGCCAAGTAAACAAAATACACTAATAATGAATGTATGTCCCGAAAAACTACAATATAAAAACGTTTGAAAATATTGTGTTCTATCTATTTGCGCCGCCTGCAAAAACACACTGAGCAAACAGTATCCCTACGTATTTACATTATCAACGTAGAGCGAGCGTCGCAGGAGCGCGTCCTGAGATCGGAAGCCGGAGTCTGCGCTGCACACACTTGACAGCCGGAACGGGGGCTAAGAGGAAATAATAGCAACATAATATTGTGTATAAGCAAAAATAAAACGTGAAATAAGCAAAACAGACCAAAATAATCTAACAAAAATGTCTAAGTACTAAGTTGACAGTTGCAAAATGTCTACATCACTTTAATAAGATCATGTTTTCTAAGTAGGAGCTAAGTTGTCTTCAATACTTGGTCTCAGTACATGTCTTCTAGGTAGGTATATTAAATTGCTTTAAAGTGGATCCGCAAAAGTACCCCACGAAATTCAAATTTTCTTACGTTTTTTGCAATTTGCTAGTAAGTGTCAGGTCGTATCTAGATCAAAATATGATACGCGACCATAACAAATATGTATTTATAGAATTAGAATCATTAGTACATCTCACTAATATATATAACCTAATAAAACATCTCTCTAAGTTAAACTTGTTCCATTGAATGACTTTTTCATGAAATCATGACATTTGAGAACAAATCTAAATTACATAACATCGGGTCAGCTGTTTAAAATTAAATAAAAACATTTTGCAACTGACGACAATGCAATACAAAGAACAAAAATGTATGGCCATGGAATTTTGTCCTTTAAAAAAGTACCTATTTAAAACAACTACTTTATCATCTAGTATCAATGATATTTTAGGTAAAAAAGAGGTTGACTTTTTTGAAGATCGTACGTTGGGTAGGTACCCAACGTACGATCTTCAAAATGTCACAACTCAGATTAAATGACACGTGGGAGTAGGACGCCATGTCGACAAGACACATACTTAAAAAGTGCGTTCAATATAACCTGTCCCGTGACGCGATTGGTAGCACTCAATTTGCAGTCTTAATACTAATAGAGTTCAAAATGGCGGCTAACAGAACAGTACTGTGGTGGCATCTACATCGCCACATGCGAACTACGCATCAAAGACGAGAGGGCCTAGACAAGTGACAATCGCTTTGAAAGCGTTTTTTTGTATTTCTGCAACGACTTACAACAGGATTGACATAACGTTTTCTATAACTTATGTCAGTCCTATACATTTTTGCCTTTTCCATCATCGTTATTGCTGATAGAATGTCACTTTCTTTAGGGCCTCTGACCCCTCACAAAGTCCTGACGTCATACAAAAATCCTACATTGCGCAATTAGAGTTTACCGCGCGATCGACATACAAACAAGATCCCGGCATCAATCGTTGGGCTCGCCAGACCAACACCCGTCTGGTCGGAGGATTCTCCTTTTTCTATAGAGGATGAGTGAACTTTACACCCTGTTCCTCATACCTCTAAAGTACTACCAATTACATGACTGGAAAATTCAGTGCAGTCAATCGCGACACGGGACAAGCTATCAATATACAATCAATCTTCCTCTTTTTTTTAATTACTAATAATATCATTGTCTACACAATCTATAAAACCTCTAAGTTACTTCTACAAAGCTAACTCCACACTACATTACGCTATACATACCTGTGACAGACAGTTTTGTGAGTCGCTGTTGGGTGCAGGAATGGTGCCAGAGGATGACGCGTTCGATATCGGAGTGGAGCAACTCACTGTGGAGCCTGATACACCTGGAAAGTACAGATAATCTTTACAATACATACAAATGAATGTTATGTCAAAATAACAGTTTTTTTTTTACTAAATACTGAGGAAAGTATTTATCAATTTGCCTAGCCTTTTCCCAAGTATGTTGGGGTCAGCTTCCAGTCTAACCGGATGCAGCTGAATACCAGTATTTTACATGGAGCGACTGCCTATCTGACCTCCACAACCCAGTAACTGGGTAATACGATACCCCTAGGTAAAACTGGTTGTCAGACTTTCGGGCTTCTGACGACCCGTAACGGCAGATAGATCATTAAGGCTACTTTTATTTTAGAAGTAGAATGAGGGTCCAGTCGGTTGAAGCCGCGGGCAGCAGCTAGTTCTTACCCGACTACGGCGAAGAAAAAAGGAGGGTTATGAGTTTGACCGGTATGTATGTATTTTCATCTGTTCCCTCCTTGCTTCTAAACCACTCATCACAATTTGACAAATGAGGTATTGTTGGAAGCGTCTTGATCGTCCGCTGGTTATAGGCTATGTGAAGTCAAATTTAATTAAAAATGGCGCCATCTAGAGGACATAGTCAGGAAAAAAAAGTTTAATCGTACCATGTTGGGTATCAAATGAAAGGGCTTAATGAGCACATTTCAAAAAAATATACATTATAACCCCCAAAGAATTAAAAAAATATTAAAGTAATAAAAACTAAAACCCAACTACGACTAAAAAGGTATAAACGAGACACCACAGACAGACAAATTAAAAATCCAGATAGTTGGGTTTTAGTTTTTAAACTTATTTTTTTTTAAATATAAAGTGTATGAACAAACTGGTACTGGCTGTCTTCAAGGGGTCAAGGCGCGAGTTTGTTAGTTTATGTAAATGTGGTATTTAAAATAGGGTCACAGAACATATTCAAATAAGTATAATCACTTATCACCATACGTCACTCAAATGTCTCTAAATATCACTATGACACTTCAAGTCAGTCAGTTCAGTTGACAGTTCAGTCTAGTGACTGCAAACACTTGTTGTGTTTCCAAGCCTATTCGTTCTACACAGTACAGATGATAACCAGTCTTACCAAGGGGTTGAGGAAGGTCAGATAGCACATAAAAATACTGGTATTTATCTGCATCCGGCAAATATGTGGGGTCGCCCCCGACACCAACATAGTTGGGAAAAAGCTACGCAGATGATAAATGTCTGTCTTACCATGTTGCTGGTCGGAACACTGCGAGTTCAGCGAGGATATGGATGTGAGCGAAGACTTGCGGCTTCCGAGGCGAGAGGACGCGGACGGAGAGTGCGGCGCGGACCCGCTCTCCGCCCAGCCGGAGTAGCACGACTTTATGTCGCATATCACCTGGAAATGTAAGGTCTTCGATTAGCTTTTAGTTTTTGAAGTAAAGAACATCCTCAAAATACTAAAAATACTAAAACCAGTATTCAAACTAAAGATAATAATTTGCGGCCAAAACGCACACTTCTCAACGTTTTCTACTATTGGAAAGGCGTGGTGCAACGAACTCCCAAGCAATGTGCCTCTACTTCCGGTTTTTGAATGTTGTGAAAACAAATTTAGCTTTCAAGTTTTAGCAGAAATTACAACATGAAACACAATTTAAGAGGAGGTTAATCGATTGTCAGTGATCATCGACTAGAATCTGAGATCTTACCTCTTAATTTCTTAGTTTAAGTACCTATACTTTTTATTTGTATCTTTTTTGGGTTTTGTACCCAAAGGGTAAAACGGGAACAAATTTTTCAACTACTATGGTAAGTTTGTTGGATAAATTCAGCCAACTACGGAACCCTTCATTGTGCGTGGTTCGACATGCACTTGGCCGGTTTTTTAATTGTAGTTACGTTGTGTTGTGAGCCCTGTCTGTGCTAAATAAATGTATTTTCTTTCTTTCTTTCTTTAGAAATCACTAGACTCCACCCAAAAAATCGTAATTAAATAATCAAATAATATTTATTAACTACCTGTAAACTGGCAGCGGGTAATGTCCTAGGTTCGGCTGTATGTCTGATGAGCTGCTCGGTACCTTCCTGTAGGTGACCGACCTCCGCTAGCATTGCCACTTCCGATTCCTGAAAACATTGGTACATATTCACACATGGTTGGTACATATTTTAATGTCAGTAAAGAAATATTCTCCACCTTCTCCCTATCGATGGTTCACAGAAAAACGAGGAAGGGTTTGTTTCTAAAACACCCATCCCAGAATGACCGTAATGTACTAGCACTCAAGCGCCCGAGTTTACCGTTGAGGCAACCAGTTTTGCCGCAGCCATACAATTTTGGGGCCACCTTGGTTGCCGGGGCTTGAGTGGACAGTAGGAGAACAAGAAGTTTAATCAATTGTCAGAAACATAATTTTGAAACCGAATTGTGGACAAATGTTATTTGCAATGTCATAATGTCAGCAGTAGGTACATTCGAACAAAGAGATAAATAAACAGGCAGCTAACTAGCAGGTACTTTTAAACAATGTTTTGCTTATGCTGGAACTTTTTGACGTCGCACTTCTATCCGTGTCCAAAGTTATTTTGCACATTGCACTCAATGAAAATTAATATTGGGACCTAATCTACCTAACTTTGTGTTTGACTGTACGTAGACTGGAAAAATAATGAGTCTCATCGATTGTGCACACATAGCCCTTTTTTTTTAGTGTGGGAAATCATCATATGACTTCTCTCGCTCTGGGCGGAGGAGGGCGTCTCAGGCTTTTACTGACTAAAATCCAACCGTGTTCCTTCAGTTGCCTGTTACCAAGGTCCCGTTATCCCTTTCAGACTTTCCCACAACCCTAGGTACATAGCCCTAGGGCGGGGTTTACGGCGGTGACTCGTGGCATGCTCTAAACAACTTCTTTCATTTTTTTTCTCCGCAATTGCTGTCGCAAGACGCTTGTCGCTTATGGCCAGAGGGTTAAGGTGCATACCCTTTTCATTAATCGACTGTACTCACCACTACGGGGTTCAGCAACGACACGAAGTGACAGAAGCGGCTTCGTTCCTCGATAAGCGCAGCCTTTACCGCCTTCTCCTCCATGTCTTCCAACTGCTGCTTGCGTTCCTGTATGTCCTGGAATTTTAAGGTTATAATTTGAACCGAATGTGTTTACATAAAGACTGGTATTCAGTGGGCAACAGATACTCTGCTTCAAGTTAAATCTGAGTTCTCACACATGCTTGCATTCTCGAGCATACACGCGGCATATTTCTCCTTGATGAAAAATTTTTTTAGACGCACCGCTTAAAATCTTGCGAGTTTCTTATGGCTTTACGAACCTACTTCTGAACCTTCATTCTCAGTGAATAATGTTCCCAGTGCAGGGACACAGTTCTCCTCTCTGTGGAAAAGAGTGGGCCGTAATGCACCACGCGGGCCACTGGGACCCAGAGCCATCGGGTTAGTTGATACTGAACCTTTCCTACTTGATAATATTCTATTTTACTCTTCCCTCACCTGCATGCACACGTCAGCGCGACGCTTAGCATCAGGCGGGGCTCTCCTTGCCTTCCTCGCGTGCCTCTGCGCCTCAGTGACCCGACGCCTGAGTTCTGCACGAGCACGCTTGCATTCTCGAGCATGCTCACGGCTTAGAGCGCCGGTCGAGCAGGCGCCGCGACGCCATTCGTCTGCTCGCTCCGATAGTGGTGTTATTAGCGTGTCCATTAGAGCGCTGGAAAGAAGATATCCAATACTTTATTGCTGAAGACAGTTAGTAGTTTATTTAGATCAATTGAAACATGTTGGGTGAATATGCAGTAAAAGTTAGCTTAATCTCTTTTGGAGTATTTATTTACTCTCTAGCTCCATCCTGCGGTTTCATCCGCATAAGTCTGGATCCTGTGGGAATATCGGGATAACAGTATCCTATGTCCTAACCCAGGTCACGGTCTACCCATGTGCCAAATTCCATCCAAATCCGTTCAGCCGTTTTAGCGTGAAAGCGAAACAAACAAACCCACTTTCGCATTTATAATATTAGTTTAGGATTAGATGTTAGGTCAATAAAAAGACTTTTTAATTGCGAGGCTATATTGTAAGTTCCTGTATATGGTACAACTTAAGAAAGATTTTACAAGGAGACAGCTCATTTTGGAATGTTTCATAAGTTATCCCGGAATAATCACGTCTACATGGCATACGTAGGCGTGATGTTATTTATTATAACTGTCTAGGGAATAAGCAAACTGCAACTTATTTGGAGAGTGTTTATAGTAAGGTGTGTCCAAACATTGAGCGGCAAGAGCGCGGCAGCAACACGCCGCGTCTCATACATACATACAACTCATACATACATCTCAGACATAAAAAACTTTTTTACAAAAAATTAAACCGACGAAAAAAGAACTGAAAAGCGAAAAATAAATAACTTTAATTTCGGAAGTCTTCGCTTTTCAATTTCCGTTTTTTGCCACCGACTTCCGAAATTAAAGTTATTTATTTTTCGCTTTTCAGTTCTTTTTTTGTCGGTTTAATTTTTTGTAAAAAAGTTTTTTATTTTTCGCTTTTGAGTTACCATCCACTACAGGGTACTCCAGGGGGTTACTCCAGGTTAAAGACCTGGAGTTGATGATGAGTGGTTGTGTCATCAGAACTATGTATGTGTGCGAAATTTCAACAGAATCGGTTCACAGTTGAAAATTCAGTTGGTGAAAAATCAATCAACCCCATTTTTTCTACCTTTAGGAGTGGATTATAGTTTCCAATTTTAAATGGGACCAACTTCGAGGTATACCCTTCCCAATAAAAAAAGAATTTTTCAAATCGGACAACTCACTCAAAAGTTATGCGTGGTCATACATAAAAAAAAAATATATGGGTCGACTTGAGAACCTCCTCCTTTTTTTTTCGTCCGTTAAAAAGCGGTCGCGCGCGGCAGCCGCGCACGATTGCCGCTTTATGTTTTGACACACCTTTAGATAAGTTATTTATTGAAGGTATATAACAACTGGAATATCAATCCTCTTAATTGACATCCCTCTCTCTACGTTCGTTAATAAGACACCAGGGTTTGAGTTTAACAGATATGAGAGTAGAGGAGTGAGGGAGGGAGGGAGGGTGTGGGAGTTGAGTGTGTGTATTGTGATTGGCCCGGACATCAAGCAATAGACAAAATTGTCAAGCTTACTTTGCTTGAATAAGAGGCTTTTAGCTGTTCTGTATTTGCGTTTTTAAGTATTATTCTTTTTGTAATGTGCGTTTTGTTTGTGCAGAATAAACAATTTTTCTTTCTTTTCTTTCTTAGAGGTGGACTCCGTGCAGTTTCCTGTAACAGCAACTGCTATTAATAACCTATTATATCCCTAAATGTAGGAAAACCTTCATTTGCTACTGTAGCTCTGAAAACCCATGTATGTCCACGAGGAGTATGTTAAAATGCAATCAAACAATATACGCGAGGTAAACCCGTATGGCAGACAGAAAATATCAATGGGATGTTCGCATCTGGACAGGAAAAAACAAAGTTTATTGTTGTTTCTACAGTTCAAGTCGAATCTTGGTGCTTTGTGTGTGAAAAACTTGAATAATTTTGCATAATTTTTTACATTATTTTACGACCTCAGAAAAACCAGTTTGACAAGTGACAACATCCTTATACATATTATAAAACAAAGTCCTCCGCCGCGTCTGTCTGTCTGTCGTCCTGTACGCAATAAACTCAAAAACTACTGCACCGATTTTCATGCTGTGTTCACCAATGGATACAGTGGTTCTCGAGTAAGGTTATAGTATATAATAACCGACATCCACGCGGGCGAAGTCGCGGGCATCAGCTAGTCATTAATAAAAAAGCTCCGTGAAAGACGATATGGCTTGAAAGGCTGTGACTACTGAGATGCCGGCTGATAGAGATGTAGGTTTTGAAGAACTTTAAAACATGCTGCGCCGACCACGAAGTAAATAGGGATAAGGGCAGCCTGCTGAAGGGATCCCTCCGAGTTTGAATCTACATTAGCCGTCAAAACTTAGTACCACACTCTAAAATTGCAATAACTTTTAAATTATATAAGATATATTTTCGAAATAAAAAGGATTAATAAAAGAATTTAATTATTTATATAAAACTTTATGGCAGATAACCGACTTTTAACGAATGGCTGAAAAAAACTTTATCAACAAATACACTCCTTTTCAAATTGATGCAACTTTTGACTTTTTTGTTTCTGTTTTTGTTTTCACAAATTCAAATGCCAATAAAATGTAAATAAGGCGTAAAACTGTAGTTATAAATGTTGTTTGAGTTTTTTGCCAGTAAGTTAGAAATGGCTATTATTTGGTTTAAGTTAAAAACGTTACTTATGTAAGTATAATAATTTTTTTTTTTTTGTAATGTTTAGGGGAAATTGCAATTTTAAAAGTGTGGTACTAAGTTTTGAAGGCCAGTGTAGTATAGCTAGCAATACCCAAAACAACATAATATAACCAAACATGCCTGTAGGTACACCCCGAAGGGTCAGGCAGAGGTGTACCTATAGTACACCCACATTTCGCCAATTATGTTTCAGTCGCATATAGGCGACCTTATTGCCTTCAACCGGACACGAATCCAGACTCCGGGCTGCTCGGAGAAATTCCTAATGGAAAAATCGCAATAACTCTTCTCCTGTCCTGGAAATCGAATCCAGGACTTCGTGTTCAGCAGGAACGCTTACGACCAATGAGACAAGTTCTTAGTAACTTAAAACAAAGACATGAGAAAACGCGTAAATAGCATCTAATCGAGACTTATTAAAGAAAAACTCATTCCTTTGTGTTGATAATACTCGTAAAGTGATACTTTTACCTAGTAGGTACAGGAAAATATTGAACCGGTAAAACATGTAGGTAAGTGTTGGTTGCGATAGGTACCGGCTTTCAAGAAGCGTTTATGTTTACCCTATGAACGTAATTCTTTCGATTTTTGTTTACAGAAATATTTTTGCAAATTGTAGGTATTTTCTTAATGAATTCGTTAGGAAATTCACAGTTGAACCGCGTATAGACTCCCGCAGACAGGCGCAACGCGATTAGTAGAACAATTAATAAAACATCATGAAAATTGTTCTACCAGAATCGCGTCGAACCGTCGCGTCGCCACCGTCGCGTCGCGTCACACCTGTCTGCGGTTCAGTTGAGAAAAATCAACATAAATTATTAGGTTCACACCACAACATACCGTTGTACAGACGTAGTTTGTGTGACGCGTCAATGCGTAGAAGCATTATGTAGATCTAAGATTTATTACTAGTACCTATGACTGTACGACATACAGACGGTTTCTGAATTGAGAATTTGAAGTTGAGAACTTGTCAAACCCTAGGTCCTTTAGCAACCAACTTACTTGGATGATTCCTTCAATGTAACCCGAGAAATTAAAACCTTCTTATGTTTTTTGCAAATTACAGCGCTGTTTTAGTTATGTTTTATATTGAACAAAATACAAATATGATAAAAAAATACTAAATTACAATAATACAATTTTAAAGCATCATTAAAGTCTTAAAAGTATAATTTGATGGACACGTCATTTATTTTCACAAGTCTTATTTCCATGATATAAAATTCCTAGAGGGATACTGATGTTTCAAATCATAAAGTAGAGTTTGAAAACTTCTCAAATTCAATTTCTCAATTCAGAAACCGGGTATATAATTAGCATTTTATTAAAGTTGCAAGTCCTAATAAGCACGAATCTTTTTCATGAAAATGAACTGAAAGTGATGACGCAAGTAAATATTTTTCTAGAAAAACCACCGCAAAGACACCGCTTATTATTTAATTACGAACTTCAAGACGTCACACTAATTAAAATTATTTTATATTTTATTTATTATACTATTTTCCATTCTTTACTTGACTGCGAAGAACCCCGAAAGTAGGGTAATTTGCATCAGCATATCCGAATCGTATACGCTTTTGACATAGGTAGGTATGGTAGGGGCTCGTGGGTAAATACTAAAAGCCGCACGGGTTGGTCGAATGTTTTTACGCTTGCCGCGGTCGGTTCGTGGATGGGTGATCAACCATTACATATCGTGACCCCTCCGCGCCTCAGAAAGCATTCGTAGATCTTTGACAGTCGAATAGTCAAAAGCCCAAATGTAACTGGATTGTGGAGGTCAGATAGGCAGTCACTCCATGTAAAATACTAGGTTCGGTTACACTGAAAGCTGACCCCAAAATAGTTGGGAAAAAGCTAGGCAGATTGATTGATGTAGGTACACACTGCTACACATCAAGGTATAAATTTCCAGTTAATGCTGATCTCGCCTTGTATAGGATTTCCGTACAAGGCCAGGTCAGCGTATACTGGAAATGTATAGCTTGATGTGTAACCGTGTGTACCTAGGTACCTATTACTTATGAGATTAAATGAAGAGGAAGAATATCCTAAGTTAAATGACGTCATAACGTGTATATAAATGCTCACCTTATGAACGTCTTCATCCTGGTCTCGATAGCTCTGTGACGTAGGCAGACGCGCGTCAATGCTGTGCCGATCTCCTTGGTAGCACCTGTAAATAAGGAAATGTTAGGTTAATTATTGAAAATAACATAACACATAAGATCACGCCTGTAATCCCCGAAGGGTTAGGTAGAGGTGGTGGTACGTTAGGCAGAGGTGTACCTATAGTACACCCAGTTTTCGCCAGTTATGTGTAAGTCTCATGTACCTAATATGGGGCGAGCCAACAACCGGTCACAAGTCCAGACTATTAAGATGATTGAGGATATTAAACAATATTGCTTCTTCTACCTCGTACCGGCAGGAACCGAGAGAAGCTCATGCCGTGGTTAAAATATGAGCCAACCAGCAAGGTGGGTAGCGGGGCTGACTGCCAAAGGCCGGTCCAGACTGGCGCGATATCGCGGGAGCGATAAGGGTGGCGCTACCTGTCGCACCCGCGATGTCGCTCCAGTTTGCACGAGCCTTAGGCGATTAACACACAGCACCGCGCACCGCCTCGGTCTCTACCGGCTCGACCGCGCGGTCGGGCGGTGTACGTGTTTTAGGCATCAGCGGATTTAATAGAGGCCAATGCAACATGAGACCGCCTACCGAGGCGGTAAAGCAAACACCGCCAAAATGGTCGAGATGAATCATGTGATCTTGTTTCATAAATCACTATCAGTCGCAAAGAAGCCATAATAATATTATCGTTCACAATAATTATCATTTCTTCGGCCTTCGAATACTCTTCCATATCCATCTACATCCATACTCAAACTGTTTACTAAGACATAATTATGTGAGATTGTAAAACAAACACCAAAAAACTAGTTTTATAATATTTTTGGAACCAGTTTTCTTGCAAATATTTTTATCAACAAAAACTCAAAAAATATAAAAAGTAATGTGTTGTTGTAGCTGATTATATTGATACAATTTTGAAACATCGATTTTCTCGTTTTTTCTTAAAAGGGTTTTTTTTTTGTTTTTTGGCACATAAATATTAATATTAAATTTAGTTACGCATCAAAGCTATCATTAAAATATCGAAACAATGCTATTGCTATTGTGTATTATTTTTGTAAAGCTAGGCTAGGAGAACATATTTCTAGCCCGAACAACAAGCATAGGTAATCAGCCAATAATGTTCGGGAACTGCTAAGACACAGGCCTCCAAAACACTTTCACACAATAGGCATAACGGACAGTCCTCTATGCAGAGCGTGCATGGAGGCCGAGGAAACCGTCGCGCACGTGCTCTTTGAATGCACGGGCGTCACCCAGACTAGAACCGAAACCCTCGGGTCACCCAGATCTTACACAGAGGTTCTGTACAAACCAGGAGTCATAGCTAACTTCTGGAGGGAGGTGGGCTGGTTGGAATAACCCCCAAACGGCCGCCATGGCCCACGCACAATGGTCCACCTTAAGGAATAAGTGCGGAAACCAAACCCATAACATAGAACATAGATAGAACATAGACACAGGCCTCCACTCTTCGAGAGGGAGTGGGCTGTAACCTACCACGCGGGCCCAGTGCGGGGTGGTAGATGTCACATGTCTTCGAATTTCTGGTTGCCGGTTACCCCACGCTCAAAAAACAAGCAAAATACTTTAAAAGTCACCTTTTTCCTATCACCATTAAAGAAGTATGTTTTTACATTGGTAGGTTAGCGCATTTGGAACAAAACAATTAACTATCGTGACATAATAGGTACCTATGGGACTGGATACATTTTTGACGTTTCAAAACTGCCTTATATGTGCCTAATTGAAATAAATGATTTGACTTTGACTTTTGACTTTGATAAATTTGATTTCTGCGTTTCAATTAATTTGGTGGATCCGTCTAATATTGCCATAAAAAAAGAGTTCTCCACTTCTGCACTCTTGTTAAGTAGGACCCTATGTGTAGCTTTGATCCAAATTAAACAGCCAACGACTTGGCCAAGATCTACTTGGAAACTAAAAGCCAACCGCTTAACAAGACGAAAAAAATAGGTCAGCATCACTAACCATAAAATCTTTATAAAATACAATTTTTAAATGATTCATACTTCAGTAATTTAATAACAACCTATTTTGTCATACTTTAATGCAATTATATTTCACAACATAATTTAGATGTAAAATTTTTCTTATATTGTTATTTTCCTCAACTCTGTTTTCCTTAACGAGAACATAATTTATTTATTTATTCAATACTAAACTTAACTTATTATTGAACTTAATGTCATAGAGATTTTCTGTAAGTCAACCTTTGGGCCATGCTGAGACAAAAAGTGGTAGGTGCAATAACGAAACTTGTGGAATAAATATTTATTGAAATATAAGAAAGAAAGAAAGAAAAATCGGTTTATTTGTCACAGAAACACGTGCATACAAAATAGATAACTGATCAGCAAGGATATACATATACTATATAAACCGCAATTTTTTTTAATTACCATTATTTTCACCGTAAAAAGAAATTACCTAAACTATTCGAGGCTTGAGAGCCGCCGGCACCCCACTCCGTCTCGCTCTCACTCAGGCCGCGAGGCGTATCGTGCGAGCGAGATAAAATCTAAGGTAGGGTACGACCTTAATCAGTAAACCTACAATAAGTGTAGTTAAACATGTGTCCAATGATTTCCAAATTACCGAAGTTGTCAGTATATCGGTGAAAACACAAAAGTTTCATTGGTTCAGAAAATTGAATTATTCACAGTTACATTGCGTTATACTGTTAGTACAAATATCATGTAGTTTTGCATTAATAACTACAAGAAATAACGAAGGTGAGTGACGTAGTGTAGTAATCTCGGCATACAATGATCCGCTACCAATCGAACCTACTCAAAGTTTTTACCATAATTTGTGGCATACAATGCTGTTTCCCATGCTTGAATTGACCTTATAATTAACTTAAGACGCTTTCCTTTGATTTTCCTCAAAACGGTGAAGGAAAACATCGTGAGGAAAACTGCATGTCCAAGAACCAAAAATTCAAAAGACATGTGACATCCGCCAACTCGCACTGGGCCCGCGTGGTTGATTATGGCCCACTCCCTCTCACAGACAGGAGGTCTGTGTCCCAACAGTGATAACGTTATAGGCTGATTATGCTTTCCTATGATTATAAGTCTCACTGCAAGGCGAAAGTCTCTCTTTTCAAACAACTCAAGAACGGTCATTGACCATCCGATTTTTTTTTGTGATTTCAGCCTCGTTGTCATGTTTTCCTTCATCGTTCATCATTGGTGTTCAACCTGGACACGTATAGAGAATAAAATTGAACGTGTCGCATTATTAAGTGCGATTCGCCAAGCCAAGGTTTATTTTAGTCTCTTTATGTAGTCATATATACCACGGTACAAAGGGAAAGCTAGAGATAAATCTTCAGCTGAACGATCGAAAGGAATGAGTCACAAAAATGGAAAGATTTCTTTTTTTATTGAATCAACCAAAAATACAGCCTTAACGAGTCATAGCCATAAATGATCACAACAATAAGGAATAATCAAGAATAATATAGGTTTAGCTGATGAATCAGTCGAAAGGGAAAATGCAATTAATAGTCATAAATTAAATAATAATTCTTAGTAATTTTCTTTCTATACATATAAGGATTAATATGACATTAAGGAAAATATGCAAAAACTCACTTTTAATGATGATTAATGAAATGGACGTTACGAAGAAAGGAACTACGGCTACCCCTGAAATTGCACGCAGATTTCTTTTAATCCTTTTAATTGTCTAGCTATACAGCTGGGCCGTGAAGAAGACGGATGAAAAAAGAATGCATGTAGCGGAAATGAGAATGTTAAGATGGATGTGTGGAGTGACGAAAATGGATAAAGTAAGAAATTAGTATATAAGGGGAAGTTTAAAAGTGGCGCCAGTGACAGAAAAGTTGAAAGGTAATCGTTTGGCCTGGTATGGGCATGTGATGAGGAGGGAGGAAACGCATGTGACTAAAAAAGTGATGAATATAAGTGTTGATGGATGGAGCGGGAGAGGAAGACCAAAGAAAAGATGGATGGATTGTGTGAGGAATGATATGAAAGAGAAGGGAGTAAATGATAACGTGACGGTTGACAGGGGAGAGTGGAAGAAGAAAACGTGGTGCGCCGACCCCGAGTAACACGGGACAAGGGCAGGAAGATGATGAATTGTCTAGCTATACAGATACTATAGCCTAAGTAGATAAAGCAATCAATCTGCCTAGCCTTTTCCCAACTATGTTGGGGTCGGCTTCCAGTCTATTATTCAGACTATTATACATGGAGCGACTGCCTGTCTAACCTCCACAACCCAGTAAATGGGTAATACGATACCCTTGGTAAGACTGGTTGTCAGACTTTCGGGCTTCTGACGACCCTTAACGACTGTCAAAGATCCACGAATGACAGCCGGGACCAACGGGTTAATGTGCTTTCCGAGGCACGGAGGAGTCTCGGTATGTTAAGATGGTCAGCCATCCACCGACCAACCCCGGCAAGCGTAGCTTAACCTGTTTGTAAGCTAATAGATAAAGCGCTGGAGGAAAAGCTTATTTCACATAAACATTCAAAGAAATAACCATTATATTATGTAGATATACAGCCCGACTACCCGATACTCATAATTGTACTCATATTATAATTATTATATTTTATCTTTATGTATTTTACTGTGTGTACATAAATAATAAAATAAATAAATAAATGATATCGGGTTGTTTAATGCATTGTTTATCCTAACATATTATAAAACAAAGTCCTCAGCCGCGTCTGTCTGCCATCCTGTACGCGATAAACTCAAAAACTACTGCTCCGATTTTCATGCTGTTTTCACCAATGGATAGAATGGTTCTCGAGTACGGTTTTAGTATATGATAACTGACATCCACGCGGGCGAAGTCGCGGGTATCAGCTAGTCAACAATATTATGGCATGGTACACTACTTTCATCCCCGTAAAAATCATCTTCCTTCCCTTATCCCATTTATTTGGGGCCGTCAGTGATCGTGCTGCTCTACTATTTATCTCTATCAGCCGTCCTTTCAGTGTTCACTTTTCACCTAGCCATATCATCTTTCACACAGTGCAATAGTTATTTGTTATGCAAGGCTGCAAAGTCGTTTTTTGGCGCTAGTACTTGTTTTGAAACCTGAGCAAGCGAAGGATTCTAGGATTGAACCATGAGCGAAGCGAGTGGTTCAAATATAGAATCCTGAGCGTTGCGAGGGTTTCAAAGGTACGAGACGCAGAATAACTTTGCTGCCGAGCGAAACACACAACTTTTCACCTCACTACATCCAGGAAAATGCTAGGTGTCTCGAGGCATTGAACATAATATTGAACGCTTTTATGCACTTTTCGCGCAATTTTCCGGAAGAAAGCTCAATTCGGCATTATGTACCGCTTGCACTAACTCTGCATTACTAAACCAACCAAAATGATGGAAAGTGAATTCAATAGACAGAAGAAAATATTATAATTTTGAACTGAAAACTTATTTAGGCGCGTTGAGCGATTCTTTTTCGTGCTGGAAAGTGAGTTTATTCTAAAAATGAGGTTTGTGCACAGACATGAAATAATTATTATATTATTAATATTTTATAGTATGCATTTTCAGGGGACCCCGGCGGTATAGAAAATGATTGAATAGAAATGTTCGAATTTTAAAAACTCATTCCACGCTAGCGGATGAAATGCACTTTTGCACTCAGATTTCTCAATGATAAACAGAATCTTTGCGAGCTTGTGAGGTGAAAACATCTTCTATGCTCTGTCTCTTTTCTTATAGCCACCCATCTTCACATCTTTCTTTTGACTTCCTCATTTCTTCCTTTCCCGTTGAAATCTGTTAGGAAAATAAGCTAAAGAACTACACCTCATTTAGTTACATGAAGTTATTTCGCATTTAAAACAATATGTCTAATTATCTGAACAGAATTACACGATTGCTTTGCTGTTGAGATTGTAGAGGCATGGGTCAAGCTGTGTTAACGATCGATAATCTTTGATTAGTACATTTGCACAAATTACAGATTAGTATTAAGCGTTTGAAAATGTCAGTCTTTGCAATATTTCGGTTTCTATACGCCTGATTTGACAATGATGTTTTTTTGCAGTATTGTTATTCTAATTATATTGTTTAGTACAATAGAAATCTTGTTTTTGCAGAAATTATCGGGTTCGATTCCCGATTGAAAAGTTTAATTTTAGTCGCCGAAAAAAGTCACAATTTTTTTTATTTCTTTACCTAATATAACCTACGTCGTGCAACTAAAGTCGGCTGATGACTACCATGAAATGCGAGGTGGCAATGCTAGCAGGAATAAGTCACATTAGAGCTGTAATAAAAGGTGAACAAGATTGACTAAAAAAAACAAAAATAAAGGATCACCGCTACTTGTACCTAGTTACATTAAACGAAAACAGTCCATTTAATAAAGCCACTAGACCGTAAACAAACACTGACATAGGAATTGGACATTCCAAGAATCTGTATGAAATCACAGCTATACCAGTTCTACACAAAAGTTCATCATCATTACTGAGTCGGCTCTAAGCAATTAGCAAATGTTCCAACAAAGGAATAGAGGTAAGAATCGCTTGAAGGATTATTGTCCCTCGATGACCGTGCGACATTGTCAGTCGGTAAAACATATTGGGCATTGGTTTGTCCGCTCACAGTTCGGCTGACCACGGACCGGCACAGACGGGTTTAAAGTGCTTGTGTATAATGCTGTGATAATCGCAATTTAAATAAAAAATGAAGTTAATATTTTTCGCTGTTTTCGCCGCGTGCGCCTGCTTCGTTAATGGACGTAAGTTGTTTTTTTGTTATTAAAAGTTTCGAGTTGTACACACATCTTTAAGGAAAACTGTGAGAAAAGTTATTATGTAAATACGGCTTAAAATTGTGTGAGCGAACACAATGCTTGCGATTTTTTTTAATAAATACAGGTTTTTTTCTACGTCTACGTCTAAGCTACGCAAGTTTTAATAAGTGTCTTAGATTTGACATCAGTTTTTTTTAAGGGGCAAGTTTAATAGTTATTGATGTGCATTTTAAACTTGCTGTGATTAAACTAATAGTATTCTAACAGGTTGGTGTCATAATGAATAGTTCAATTTAAGAATAATCACCATTATAATGAAATAATTGAATGTCTTTATATGTTAATTACATAGAATATTTCCAATTAATAAATAGGTAGTTGAAGATAATTGTTATCATCGATTTAATTACCCATATCTATATTGATGGAACATTTATCAAAGAGCATATTTATATGGCAGTGTTTGAAAACAAATGTTTAAATCTATTACATGCATTGAATTCATCAACTTTTATAAAAACTTTATAAGCTACTAAGTCGCTATGGCTCAGGTATTTTTTCCTTGTAGACCTTTAAGTTAAGGTACATTTATACGTGAAGTCATTATCATCATCCAAAGCCTTTAATATCCCACTACTGGGGATATGCCTCCACCAAATTATCATATCATTCAAATCGTCTAACGGGAATATGCGAGTTGGCTTCAAACCGACTGCTGACCGGCTTGGAAGGCGTACGAGGTCGCCTTGTAAAGGTCCGGGACCCCAGATCCGACCCCAGTCCCGAGATATGTCAAAGACACTTTAAATTTAAATAATAATAATCAGCCAACAAAAAATAAACTTCATGAAAGGCAAAACCGACATGCAGCCACCATGTCGAGTAATCAATAACACAACATTAAGGAAATCCATTTTATTGAACATGTCTACATCATTTACTATTTGATTGAACATGACCGAAACACGAGGCAAATAAACGGTTATTTGATGTAATAATTTTATATTTACACTTTTTTGCTTAAGTTTTATGTGCATTACATTAAAAGAACCTAAGTACATGTCTGAACAATAAGTAAGGACCTGGGCAGTTCGCCTTGCTGACTAGTTTACCTTTCACGATATGAGTGGTCGTCGAATTTATGGTGCCGAAACCGACATATGGCTTCAGAAAGCCAAATCTCGTAAGCTAAAAAAGTTTCCAATTGAATTCCTCAGCGACAATTAATGTCAAATACTTGTGTTTAGAGGTATTTTTAACAAATTGAGACTGAGCTCCAGATTACAGTACCAATTCTTCAACTGTTATAGAAGGCTCAGTGTGATGATTATAATACGTATTATCTAACATAGTTAAATTAGTTTTGACCTCAAAATGTTGGTCGGTTAAGGTGCCTAATAAATAATATTCTTTCCATAAAATTTATACTGTCGCCCTCTCGAAAACCAGACGCGACGGAATTGGATAGGTGATTTGGAAATTCCATACTATAAAGTAATTAAAAATATTGACAGCCTTTATATAGCTTCGTTTTTCCGACAACCTATCGAAATCTCTCGAGCCGTAAATCTCATTTTCGGTCATCTGCATCTGTGGTCTTTTAATAGTAGGTAATAAAATCATACCAGACCAATCATAATATGATTTATTTATGTGTTTATTTATTTATTGATGACTGAAAATTACATAAAAATTCAAAGACGTACACTTCCGAAACCCAAAGGTGTGTTTATTATTATTATTCTTAAAGACAAATGAAGCTATCTATCTACTACCAAAGGTACCAATACAAAAATAAAATCAACATTGTATAAACCGACGAACATAAGTGACTATACAAAACAGGTAATAATGACCGTATGTGATCGAAAACTATAATAAACCGGTCAAACGAATGCATATTATTTTCGCAAATAAACATCTACAGCGTGTTTACCTTTAAGCGGTTACAACCCGGTGAAGGTCTTTTGACGATGAGTGAACATACGATAATAACTCAAGAGGAAATCCTTCTTGACGAAGATGCGTCATTCTTTGCACATTTTGACGGACATAATACTTAAAGCAACACATGTTATAAGAACGTTACTGATAATGTTATATTCACAGTTAACTTCTGGGTTGACACAGTTAAGTTTGACATTGACACGCATAGAAGAAGATAAGAAGCATATAGCATTGTTCTCCAGATCGTTTTTCAACACCGACACCGCCAATTTCCAAACTTCGGGCTGTTACTAGGAAATACCACTTTGCCCGGCCTGGGAATCGAACCTCACGCTCAGCAGACGCGCTTGCGATCACGAGACCAACCGGGCAGTTAAGCATAAAAAAACCGGCCGAGTGTATGTCGAACCACGCACAATGAAGGATTCCGTAGTTGGGATGAAACAAACTTAACATTGCAGTTGATGAACTTTTTCTCCCATACAGAATGTATGGGAGAAAAATAGAAGTTTTGCAAAGAAGAATGTTCTCCCATACATTCTGTATGGGAGAACATGTTCTTGCAACTGCAATATACCACGACCTGCTATGTAAATAACAGTGACTGAGTCAAATAAAATATCATCTACATAGACTAAGTGGGAAAAATACGTAAATATTGAAGCTGACTGAACTTGAATCATCAAAATCGGTTCACCCAGTCAAAAGTTCTGATGTACAATACAGACGAATTGATAACCTCCTCCTTTTTTTGAAGTTAGTCGGAAAAAGTTCTTATGGTTCAACGTAACTAACAACCTTGCCATCGTTTTATGACAAACCTTATGACGCACTAATAAGCTTTACTAGATCCAGCAAGATTTGATGTCAAACGTTAGCCTCAATGACCGCATAATCTAAGGATCTCTTCAGCCTAATGACCCTATAAAAGCAAAGAATCTTGAAATCTTTAAATAAACTGCATACAAGGAATCTGCAGCAGAAATGCATCTCATGCACGTTTACCCTGCTACCTTTAATGATAAACTAGAGATTGACGTAACTCATAAAGATTATCATGCTGGGGTTTTCACAAATAGCAATGAAAATCTTGAAAGCTAAACCAACCATTATAAAGTTGAAGTTACTGCAGGAAAACCTGATATATCCTTAAACATTATAAAATAAAGTCCTCCGCCGCGTCTGCCTGTCGTCCTGTACGCGATAAACTCAAAAACTACTGCAACGATTTTCATGCTGTTTTCACCAATGGATAGAGTGGTTCTCGAGTATGGTTTTAGTATATAACAACCGACATCCACGCGGGCGAAGCCGCGGGCATCAGCTAGTTTGCTATAATTAGAGAAGTATAAGCTGCATCTTTGTTATTATTTATAAAGCATTCTGCCCTATCGGCAAAAGGTGCTTGTTAGTATGGTGTAGTTAGTTGATAAGTTTGATTTACGTAATTCTAATTTGCAAGGGTCTTTAAATTATGCAGTTATCTTCTGGATTTATCATCGTATCTTTAATATTACTTACTTCTTTTTCGTTACGATAGACATTAGAGGATCATACAGTAATTGTTTCATAAACGAGAACTACTCGTAAGTAAGAAATTCCAAATCTAGATGTTTGAGATGATGGCACGAACACTCCAATAACAAAACGTCTATTAAATAAAGACAACAAAAATATAAGCAGAAGCCACTTATATAAACAGGTTAGGTATATGACTTTGATAATAACTAACCGAGGACCGGTCCTAACAACATTATTAAAATGTAATTTTACGCGCGATTATGATACGAATCTATGCATGTACTAATAACAGTGTGACATTATTAAAATATGTATATCGAAGTTTGAGCATTGTTTAATGTAGGTAAGGAATTTAATTTGCGTATCAAACATAATAATCAATTTGTCGCTAGCTTCGGTGATAAACACGTTCGTATTATATTCAAATTGTTTTTGGAAAAAACCCGTTTTGTAATATAGCATAAACTTAATAATGAAGTTGTGTTAAATGTTAAAACCAGCTTCACTATATTTCATTAGCATTATAGTTACTGTACAATGAGAGGGTCAATAAACTTAGCCTATCGCAGTCTACTACTGCGGTCTCTCACAGGTTGAGCCACAACACCCTGTCCTCTGCCTTCCGCATCCAATCTGCCCCAGCCACCTTTTTAAGGTCGTCGGACCAACTAGCTGGGGGGCGT
Organism: Lithophane leautieri; assembly: GCA_949152455.1. Classification (NCBI taxonomy): domain Eukaryota; kingdom Metazoa; phylum Arthropoda; class Insecta; order Lepidoptera; family Noctuidae; genus Lithophane; species Lithophane leautieri. Next base: position 2,994,042 of record OX424482.1, on the reverse strand, counting down.
CCCACACTACGCTGCTATGCGTCTAAGAGAGGTTAGCTTATACTAGAAATGTAAAAGAAGATATGTTGTCGTGTTTAAACTGACAAAACGGCAATTTGGCATATCTATCTCGGCCACAACCGTGCCTTTTGAAAATTATACGTACGATCAAAATACAGTTACAAAAGAGACTTATTTTCAGTAGCTACTAATATTCGAAAGGGGTCTGTATAAAGTACCATTAGTTACTACTTACATAGGGTCTTATTTAACCATGTGAAATCTTAAACCACTACGAGCAAAAATTGATTTCTGCGTGGAATTTTCATTGTTTCTCGCTTAGACCATAAAATGAATAGTTCGAATATATGTATAGCAAGAGGTCGTCCAGCGCTATAAAGAACCTGTTACCCTTTAAAACAGGACCATTTGCGACTCGTCTGAACCCAGTATAAGTAGCAGGCTACATATAGACAGTTATACCTATTTACTAGTAGATAGTGTGATACACATGGATGAATAAGATACGCTAATGGATAGACCGCTGAGATGTAGAAAATAAAACAGAGCTGGAAATAGCAACGAATAATACCATTTTTCAAGTATTTTTATATAATTTTCTTGATGCCATTACTCGAATTTGAAATGAAGCTGCAGAGCTACAATCAAACGACAGAAAAATAATTGACGAAGAATTTTATTTCGTACCTACCTTTACTATTGGAATTTCATTTACTTAAACCCAAATGTTAGCTGGTAGACAATGCTTTATGGCGTTAAGTCATGATCATGAATGCCACCATTGTGCATTAAAGTGTAAATATAACATAACATCTTCAAAGCAACACATGCCAGAAAGGGATGGTTTTCGAAAATTGTATAATCTAAAATCTCATTTCAAAACTCGTCGCTCAACCAGATCTTAAAAAACACGCGACAAGATGACTTTACCTTACATCGTTGTCCAAAACTCGTTGCCATTTTGAGGCGAATAGGTCAAATGAAAACGTCGCCATCAGTAATAACGAAAATATTAGTAAAAATATGGCATTTCCACATTAAACTAATGATTTTGTCATTTAACTTGGAACATTGTATATAATTGGAAATTTCATTTCAAATGCTGATGAAATCTCGATAAGATCTATTGTATGGACTAGTTATTAATGAAGTTCAAACAGCTATATACAATGTTTTGTTCTAAGAAAATAGTGTAAGATAGAAAATACTACAATAGCTATAACCAATAGTAGGTACAAAGTTCAGCTCTAAATAGTCAAATAATCCAGCCCCGGACAGGTTGAAAAAGAACTAAGTAAATATCGAGTAAATGTGCGATACAAGAGCATAGAAAAGAAGAAAGAAAACTCAATAACCTTGACAAGATTGAAAAATATAGACCACACAAAGAAACAAAACAATTACTCCAAAAAGGATCCTAAAACCTCAATTTCTCAAACAATTAGAACTAGTCAACAGGCCACAGTCATAAAACATTACGTTCGAGGTTCAAATGGATAATTTTTCACAATTCAATAACCTTTCCTCTTAGAAATGTGACTCATTCTAAATGAAATATAAAGTGTGGTATCATACATAAGAAACTGTTACCAAGGTTTTCTTTACTGCATGAAGACGGAGTAGGTATTGATATCAAATTAGATGATGGTAGAGATAAAATAAGCACACAGGTGTATTAAAATGATCATTGAACGGCTCATTTGATTAGGACTGGTCTATACGCTGCGCTGCGGTGTTGGTATATATTTTTTACTATAATCAAAAAAGACAAAGCCAGTATAACAAAACAGTTCAAGTTGTACAACAAGCTATAGAGACTACAGAAAATCAATTGATCAAAATTTCATCCTGAGACCAAGTGAGAAATAAGATAATCATCAATACAAATCATGACTCGACCCGTGCCGATCCCACATGTTCCTTCGTTTACTCTTCGCAAACTGACGAGATAACAAGACGCAAGGCAAAACAACAACAGTCGTAAAAAAAACCAGTCAAGGCCAAACATTGACGACTATTATATCTGCTGAGGTTACAGACGGTTCAAAGATTGCAGGAGGAAATGCACAATTTTATTGAACTTCGATATCTTTATTCGCACGACTATACATCACGCTATACACACACAACCTTACCTAAAGTTTCCTTGTACAGGCTTTTCGCACAATGACAGGTCCTGTCATTGTGCTAGTTTGATAATGTCGGGCGTTCAAAATAAACATCTTCAACTGGGTTTCTCTCTTGTTTTTCTGAAATCAGCTGTTGTTATGGAGGCATACAATTTCAACAACTGATTTCAAAACATTGTCATGTGTGACTAAGGTACATTTTTTTTTGGCAGATTACCATTTCTATAATAGTCTGAGGATTCTTGAGAGTGAGGGTGAGTTAAGAAATAATAGTATTTCAATGCACAGTTTTGGTCTAGCTCTCGACACTATAAATTCCGGGCATGATTAAATGAAAATTGGTTAGCTGAATACCTGTGATCAGGAATTAGTTTCCGTAATGTTTTTGTATGAGATTTAAATAAGTTTTTCCTCTGCCAGAACAAACTCCTTCAACTGAATCCTGGGCTGACGGTAAGGGATTACTTGTTGAATAGGTTATTATATATATATATATATTTCTATACCTGCCTGTTTTCAACGGGCATAAAGCAAACAATTTTGGTACAGAAAATAATTTTGAATCAATTTTGTTTGAAGTATGGAGCGAAGCTTTCATGGGGTTTTTCATCGCTATAACTTTGTATTGTTTGAATGCATAGATTTGATTTTATATTGAGATTTTAAGGATTTCTTTTCAGATCAAAATACAATTGATGGTAATTTTTTATATATTTATTTAGTAACATAATTATGTTGTTTTTTGGATATATTCTTACTTGATTATTGAGATAAAATTATTTTGATTGTCAGACGAAAATAGCACAGGTGAAATAACAAGCGAAGGTAAGTTCAATTTTATTTTATTTCTGCTGGCTGTTAATCTTTCACATGAATTGCTCACAGATGCTTCATTGATATGCCGTATATACCAATGAATAGAATAAAAAATTAAATTTATTTTCTACAGATGATGACTTGGGTAAGTTCCACTTTAAAAATAACCAACAGGTTTTGGAACCAACGGTCTATCCAATTGATTTGAATTTAATTCATTGACCTAATTTTCATTGTTGAGATATTTTCTTTTGACAGACGAAAAAGTCGAGCATTATTTAAACATTTTAGGTAAGATCTTAATTTCTTAGTTGACAAAGTATATTGAATTCATCTTACAAAGAAAGATTTTATACTGTTGTATTTAATTTGTCAGGGCAAGATTCTCTGGGTGATATAACCGGTAAGACACGTACAATTAAATAAGCTTTTTAAAGAAAAATACCTGCAGAATGTTCTTCGCCCAGTAGGCAATGTCTAGGCTTATCGATGTTCAAAGCTTGATTCGAAAACTCTTACAATAGCAAAGACAGTCGATGAGGACCATATGAGTAACCATATGACCATAGTAGGAAACGGGAGGGCTGTATTTGCAGATGGGCAAGGTTCATCACGCAAAAAAGAGGTGCATACAAAATGCTAGCGTGGTGATTTATAAATCTACAAGGATAACAAGGCGGACGTATCAATACATCAGGATAAGATAATTATTTTCATATTATAAAAGCATATGGGTGCGGCTTTTGACCAGGTATGGGACAATACAAAATTTACAAAAAATATATCTTGATATACTCGTAAATCTTCGTAGCTATTTATGTTTTCTAATTTACAGTGAAATAAAGATTATTGAAACATTTACTTTTACCGTCTATTTATATGGTAATATTTTTGGCAGAAACTTCAACACCCACACAAGATGAAGTGATCCTTGAAGGTTAGTGTTCATTAGTAAATCCGAAATTATCTCAAATAGTACAACTATCATTATCGAACGAGGATTATTTATACATCTCACATAATTCAATATGATAAAGATTAAGTTTAATTTTCTGAAGATAGAGCCAGAGGTAGCTAGGAAATCATTAGTAATGTCTTTATTAATAATGTCTACCCGAAGACCCTTCGTTATAGTAAAACAGACTAGGTAGATGAGAAGGAGCTAATATTGCAATATTTTCATTGACAGATAAAACTTATAAATATTGGCCACAAATTGTAATCATTAAGCCCATGGGTGAGTTGTTAGTTATATTAATTTCATGAGATATTTTCAAAGCTTTTACATTTCTCTTCTTTCCCAGATGTCTCCTTTTTAGCAGCATTATGCCAAGATTCACTATTCTTTGGAAAATTCTATACTTCGTTTTCTAAAAAAAGTTCTTTAGAATCTTTGCAAATTAATCAGTGAACGTGTGGTGCTTTCAATTATTTTCTACTTGAAGGAACTCTTAGAATCTTCAGAGTGTACAGAATCTTCTAGAAAAGATCCTCAAGACTATCGTGTTTCGATTTTTATTCTTCTACGCTCTATTTCTGTCAGCTACCAGAATTTTACCTTCGAAAAAGTCTACACTTCAATCAAACTTGGGTTATGATTATTCATTAATTAATTCTTTTATACCAGTTGATCAATTTTTGCTAATATTATTTGAATTTGTTTTAACAGAAAATCGGCCTAGGCCGTTTGGTTTGGGTAAGTCGTTTTTCATTATTCAACTTTATGTTTTTTATTTATTTGGAAAGATATGAGAATTTATCTTTTAAACGAATAAACGTATTTTCTTTATTTCTTTTTACTAAGTACTTAGTCTCACGTATTCGACTTTTAGAGTAAAGATTATTTTTTTCACTTTTGACAGGGGATTTAGTTCCTAATACTAATATGTTCCGTCCACCAAATGGTAAGTTTTTAATAAATATTGGCTTGGATTCATTGATGGCAAGTATTATGTTGCAGACATTATTAATCGCGCTAAAGAAGTCAGTGGAAATGTTAAAAAAAGAGTAAAAAATGGTGGTAAGAGGCGAAATAAAAAAAAAACTACCGGTAAATATGAAACCGTATGTTTTAGAAATAATATTACGATCAATGTTTTGAGCGAACATTTCAATAAATGCATCACAATTTTAATTTCTAAATTAATATTTTAACAGGACACCCTAATGTTCATGGACATTCAAGTAAGTTATTTTCAAATCGAAATACAAATTGTATTGAATAAATAATTCTGTTTGTCTTCTTCTAAATTTTCTAAAGAATTTACCAAATGATTCAGAATGAGTTTTCTGTTGACAGCAAAAAAAGTAAAAATGAATAGGCCAACACCAGGCAGTAAGTTTATATGTTTGAATATAGATCATGGGCTTTATTAAACAAAGTTTATATATAAAAAACCCATTTGCTGATATCATTAATCGATGTGAATCAATCACAACAGGCTTAATTACTCTTTAAGAAATCGGGGTGGTCGGCGTGGCTACAGGTCACATAGCCTAAGATTAGATCCTAAAGTAATTATATCAATTCTTTTGACAGTGCAAACTAAGAAAACTATCAGGCCGACTTCTTTTACGACGTTTTCTACAACAACACATCATTCATTTAGTACACATCGACCTGAGAGTGAGTTTTAGATATTTAATATATCATTATTAAATTATTTTATGAAACTCCAACAGTGCTGGTCCTAATCGTGACAGTAATATTTGAACCACTATTGAATTTATGAAAATCCTTGCCCCTTTAACATTGCTGAGTTTCGGTTTGGAGGATATGGATTCGTGTCTTTCCGGACACATATGAACACACGAGTGACTTTATTCTACGGCAGAATTTCTTGACTTTGACAGTCAAGGGATCCATCCTCCCATACTCGATGGTTGGTGGTTGTGTCATAACGCGAATCTCCATAAATGCTTTTGAATTGTATCTTTGGATGACAGACGTTATGCAATATACCTAATAATACACGTTTTGTATGCGGAAAACATGGTTTAATATTAAACGAAATCACGAAACATTAGAAAAACTTTAAAAAATTTTTAGGCAATCCCATCATTTATTTGATATATTTTTTACCATATCGGTTCAGCACGTTGCGTTGGCCGTGACACAAATGAACAAATAGATTTACTATAGCATTTGTTATATGTATTTATATGGTAGGTATTTGGATATATGATTTAGCAATAATAATTTATCAACAGAGAAAGTGAGTCCAACACATACGGAACCTGAACTCGAAGCTAGGGGTGAGTGCATGAATGATTAAAATACATAATTTAAAAACAATATCATATTATCAGTCTTCTAAATACAATGGGACTTAAACATAACAGGCGAAATAAGGGTGTACTATTACGGACACTTCTGTCCAACCCTTCAGGGAAACACGCGTGACGTTATGTCTCTATACAATGTGCTTTGAAGAAATGATGATCATGTGACAAAAGCATAATTTTAGTATGAATATGGATGGCTGTAAGAAAAGAGGCATCAAAGAAGTTATGGATTGTGTAAAATATATTATACAATTGTACTGTAATTTTGACCATTCTTACGTCGACAAAACCCGTTTCTAATACACGGTGGTCATGCTATGCGTGCTGATAGAGATACGTGGTAGAAAAAGATGTACAGTACCGAAAGATCCCCAAATAAAGATGCAGTATAATTATGACAAGATCCTCAATGGATAATTCATATGAATGATTCATTATTTTAATTTGACAGAACATGAGACTGATGATGAGATTGCCGGTAAGTTATTTAAACTAGATTTCTTAAATTTATCAATACCATCGTTATTTCACTATAGAACAATAAATGACCTAATCACTAAAAAGCGCTACAGCTTGAAAATCAGGAGATCTCTCTCTCTTATCTCAGAGATACTCTAGCTATATATACGTTATTTTATGAAAATATATAAAAATTTGTTAGTTAATATTTTCTATTAGAATGATACATGATTTTATATTGATAAATATTCACATTCATGGAAAACTTTTGTATCGACAGAAAACGAGGCTGAAAATACTGGTAAGCTATTAATTTGTTCTATTCCTATTGCACCTTTCAGTACGATAGCTTCATTAGCTACTTTTCGATCTATATCAATCAACTCAGCCTATCGCTGTCCACTTCTGAACATGACATCTCGCTATTACCATTAATGATATTAAACAAACTTTAGAATCAGAACCAGAGACTGAAGCTAGTACTGGTAAGCCATTAATTAGGTACTAGTATTATTGAATTTATTGGTACAAAATTTATAGGTGCAGAAGTTCGGCTCCATACGTAGTGACTATGAACAGCGAGTGCAAGAGTGCTCGCGACTAGCATTCGTTGATATTTATGGTCTATGTGCGTGCGCCTGTTTTCACTTGTTTTATAAAAGCCAGCATATACATCTTTGTGCTATCAGTACCGTAGCTACATTTTTTTTTTTCAAATTTTTATTGGTACCTACTCTCCTGTCCCCATAAATATAAATGAAACTATTTAGGCACACTTTAGAACCGTCCAATGAATTAATTTGTGGTAAGCTATTAATTTTATTGAATTTATCAGCACAGTAGCTTCATTCTTATTTGCATCAATATTATAATATTAATTAATTAATTTATACTACACGCACTTCAGAAACACCGTATCCTGAAGCTAGTACTGGTAAGCTGTCAATTGAACTAAGGTTTTTGAATTTATCAGTACAGTAGCTTATTTTTTTGTCTAATTGTTATTTGCATCAATCTACTCTACTCTCGTCATTAATATTAATTTATACTATACGCACTTTAGAAACACCGTACCCTGAAGCTAATACTGGTAAGCGGTCAATTGAACTAATGTTTTTGAATTTATCAGTACAGTAGCTTATTTTTTTTTGTCTAATTGTTATTTGCATCAATCTACTCTACTCTCGTCATTAATATTAATTTTTACTATACGCTCTTTAGAAACACCGTACCCTGAAGCTAGTACTGGTAAGCTGTCAATTGAATTAATGTTTTTGAATTTATCAGTACAGTAGCTTATATTTTTGTCTAATTGTTATTTGCATCAATCTACTCTACTCTCGTCATTAATATTTATTAATATTATATGCACTTTAGAATCACCGTACACTGAAGCTAGTACTGGTAAGCTGTCAATTGAAATAATGTTTTTGAATTTATCAGTGCAGTAGCTTATTTTTTTGTCTAATTGTTATTTGCATCAATCTACTCTACTCTCGTCATTAATATTAATTTATACTATACGCACTTTAGAAACACTGTACCCTAAAGCTAGTACTGGTAAGCTGTCAATATTGAAATAATGTTTTTGAATTTATCAGTGCAGTAGCTTATTTTTTTGTCTAATTGTTATTTGCATCAATCTACTCTACTCTCGTCATTAATATTAATTTATACTATACGCACTTTAGAAACACTGTACCCTAAAGCTAGTACTGGTAAGCTGTCAATATTGAAATAATGTTTTTGAATTTATTAGTACAGTATCTTATTTTTTTGTCTAATTGTTATTTGCATCGATCTACTCTACTCTCGTCATTAATATTAATTAATATTATACGCACTTTAGAATCATCGTACACTGAAGCTAGTACTGGTAAGCTGTCAATTGAACTAATACTTTGAATTTATCAGTACAGTAGCTTATTTTTTGTCTATATGTTATTTGCATCGATCTACTCTTCTTCGGCCGTTAATATTAATGTTACTATACGCACTTTAGACTCACCATACACTGAAGCTAGTCCTGGTAAGCTATTAATTGAACTAGTCTTATTGAATTTTTCAGTACCGTAATTTTATTGGAATAAAAGACGACCTCTGAACTTGTTTCGGTCTTTCTTCTCAGAGTAGTCAGTTAGGGAACGCCGAACTCATCTAGTTTAAAAAAATAGTTTAATTTTGACGTGTAATACACTTTGTATGAACCAATTTCCACCAATAAATACCATTTATCATTAAATCAAGTCTCTTATGGTCATTAACAGTGATCTTATGGTCATTAACATGATACTCTACGATCTTTAGAATCGCCGAACAATGAAGCTATTACTGGTACGCTATTTATTAAACTATTATTAAATTTAATCAGTACTGTAGTTTTATTATTTTTATAATTTTACTCACATCGGTGCATGCACTTACTCTCATTTTGCCATTATTTATGATTGCTATGATACTTATGATTCTTTCTCTGATAATACTTTACAAACTCTAGAATCGCCAGAAATTAAAGAAACCGCTGGTAAGCTATTTAGACTCTTGCTATTGCAAAGTGTTTCAATCAGAGCCTGTTTTACAGAATCCTGATTTGCACTAACTACCAGATTTAGAAAATGAAACAGATATTATTATTTAAGTACAACAGATACGACTTAAAAATGTCGAGTACATAGGTACTCAAAACTTAGATGTCACTTATCTGTAGCTCTGTAGAACTTACTTGTATGTTAAATAAAATTATCTACCAGTTATAAAACAAATTCTGGTCTCTTGACCTGCTCTGCTGCCTCAGACATTATTACGATAAAACGAGGAAATCCACAAGTTTTGATCATTTGTTACTCTGATGAACTATCTACTTTATGGTAAGCAAACTTGTGTATTGACAGGAACTGCGATCTACCACCATAGTACGGGTGAGTTATTATTCTCCGATCAATTTTAATGATTTTAATTTGATCTAATTCATAAAAGTCTGCTTTACGTTAAGCTGGGTGTAGGGTACAGAACGAAGCAACGAAGTACAAGACACTATGGGACACTACGGTGTGTGCGACGCGATAAACTTTGTCGCACACAGCGTAATCTTGTTTAGTTGGTGGAAATATGACTACACAATATGGAAAATCAAATAGGGAAATCCACAAACTGTTAATGTCTGCCTTTACATTTTTTTTTATCGCATGTTTCTACGAATTCCCTTATTATGTAAATAAACGTCTTAACTTTGTCGACGAATTACATTCGGGAGTTGGCCGAGAGACGACTGAAACCAGCATAGCACTTAATTAAAATTGACATGACGTCAGAATCAGAATCTGATGTATCTATGCTACCGCGCGGTACACCTGCATACCAAAAACCATTGTAGTTAATTAGAATGTCCTTGAAGAATTAAGCTTCAACACTTAATTAATTTTTATATTGAAAACTTTCCGCAAAATGAACAAACTTTATACCCTTCAACTGTGGTTTTCTGTGTTAACGTTGTTGTTTAATATAATTAATATGCAGAATACTTGTATCTTGTTATGATACAAAAAAGCTAACAAATACTTGACCTCTATGAAGTTCTTTGGAGAATTGAGTGACTTTACTGTTGTGTCAATTCTATAATTAATGTTTTTATAAAGGTGCCTTTGCATTTGTCGTGGTCGTCACGTGGATGCTGTGCTAGCGTTGCATAGACCAAATTATATAGAAAAGAACAATGGCAGGTCTCCATACTAAGAATTGTCTGGGATCAAATTGAAGTCCCGTAATGAATAATATATTAAAAGATTTGGCGTTAGCTTCAGAATCTATAAATGAGACTATTTTCATTTGGGAAAGCCGGAAAAAAAAAGATTTCGGTGTTTGAATTTTTAGGTTATGAATGAACAAACAACCATTATCTATAAAAAATTGCAGATTGAAATGAAATCATAACGAAATGGATAATGTGGTGTGGTCTTAGTGAGGATAAGAGTATTTATGGATAAAATGAGAAAAACTCAAATAAATTCTAACCCTCGGTGTAAAGTAGTACTCAATTGTATGGTTAAGAAAGATGGGCGCGTATTTAACATAAAATGCACTTGCCCCGTAAACACTAAAAATACCTAATGTTAGGGCAAATAAAAAACACATTTTGTTAAACATACTTATTTATTTTATTCCTCATCCTCATCTCGTATTATTATCTCATCAAGAAAACCTGCTGGGGCTGAGATATGTTCTTGATGGCTGGCCCATTCTAGATACCACACTAAGGTCATAGTGTGTGCACAGCAGCCTACAGTGCGCCGGCCAACTAAACAACTACAGCAATATTCAACTATGTTCTGCCAGGAATATTTTTTTCAACTACGACACATCACGGAAACAACATTATGTGTACATTTTACACATAATGTTGTTTCCGTGATGTGTCGGGACTTTATTTCCCCTCTTATAAGGGTCTTTGGTCCACTACCTCCTCTAAGGTTATAATCATTTTGATTGATAATTTCGCCCCTATTTACCGCTATTCTGTATCCGCCTTGGAAACGTACATGTTCACCGTAATAAGACTGAGCTTGTCTTATTTGGTACGTCCCCAAGGCGAACAGAATTAAATCGCTATATTCCAATGTTGGAAAACATGAAATATTATTTTGGTCAGCACATATATTTTGGCACTTTGGCACAATCGGAGTACAGTAAGATTAGTTTAAGGTCACGCAAAAGCAATATCGGAGTCCTAAGGGCACGCACTAGTCGCATAGGGCAGTATCAATGAGTTCATAAACAGTCCAGGTCGGGTAAAAATAAATAGAAAGCCAAATATAAACACAAAACACAACCGAGATAAAAAAACGCGGAAGAATTCTGTCATTAGCGTCTTGACAGACAACACGTCACTGTCAAAGACAAAAGTAGTGCTGCACATTTCGATTCGGTTTTCTTAAGAATCGATACAACACTGAAACGATCCTGTGGTATTTTGATACATTATTAATACGATTTAAAAGTAGAAGCATTTCTTCAAAAATATCAGTTGATTAAAGACGAAAGAATAGAGCATTTCAATAATTATGTTAAAAACAAAACCAACTCTACATGGGTCGATCGATCGGTCGATTATATCGATCATTCGTTTAATTATTGATACAGATAAATTGCATTCATACTATTTGTACTCACACCACTATTTTAATGGTAATATTTCGAATGTACCTAATTCGAACATCATTTGATAAGCTTTTAAGAACATTAAATAACTTCGGCTTTTACGAGAAGGAGTAAATAATTGAAAAATCGTAGAAAATTAATTAAAGGAGATTGTTTTGCATCCATAAATCTATCGCCCCAACAACCAACAGCGAAGGAAAATTATTTTTCGTGTTCTAAATTACAAGTATAAGCCCATGAAGACAATGTTTAATGACGGACAACTCGCAGGAAGCATTTATTTTAATAAAAAACAAAGATTATGAGGTTATATTTAGTATGAAACAATCCTACCAATAGTTAAGTAGGTCTTAGAACTACATACTAGTAAATACCTGTCATCTGTCACTGATGTTATTTCTATTGCCTGTGGCTAGTGAAGCTAAGAGATTATGTCAAACATTTAAGTACTGACGTTGTAAAAGTAGCATTTTACTTATTTGATAAATCTTCTAGTTTTTATATTAACACTTTCACTGTTCCAAGGTAATTGGTAATCATATCACCATACGTCCAATAATAACATTGCATTGTGATGTTTTAGGTAGGTCATTTACTTACTAATTCTATGATAGCGAAAATTCGCCTGTCGTTATATAACCATTACATATTATTTTCAAAAATGCATTACTTGCTAATGCACGGACGTATCAGGTTCACTTCCAGCTAATAGTGCTGTTTAAAAACGTTGAAACAAACAATAGAATTGGTTCTATATTGTGGTTAATTTCGCTTGAATATTGGATAAAAAGATAACTACTAGTGCATTACATGTCATGCACGGACGTATAGGGCTACGTCTTCAGTGCATTACATTTAATGCATGGACAGTTACATGTCATGCACGGACGTATAGGGCTACGTCTTCAGTGCATTACATTTAATGCATGGACAGTTACATGTCATGCACGGACGTATAGGGCTACGTCTTGAGTGCATTACATGTAATGCATGGACAGTGGAAGGTGTTAAAATAGGTAGGTAGGTAATTATGCACATATTTATTTAACTTCAATGCAAACGACTTTGTCCTAATGTTTTTTAGATGTCATTTATTTATACTGTGATAGGAATTCATATTACCTAGTAATACCTAGATAGCATAGCATTTTGTAGACATCGAGTGTAAGATTGAATTCAAATAAAACACACATTTTCTCGTTATAGATTTTATTATTGATCATCATCGTCTACATTGGTAATTAAAATATTATCCAAAAACTGTGCAGGCGGGACGACGTTATGTTGATGTCTTGCGAAACCCAAGTACCAAATAATGGTATAACATCACGCTTGTAGTCTCTGAAGGGCTAAGGCAGAGGCTAGTACATAGTACACCCACATTTCCCCTGTTATGTTTAAGGCCCATGTAATGGGGACGAGCCTATTGCCATCAACCGAGCACAAATCCAACCTCCGGGCTGCTACTGAAATTGATATATTTTAATCAAAATCGATACCGTTTAGTATCCAGCGTGTTATTCTATTTGAAATACTATAATGCATCTCACTTAGGGTGTTTGTGCACTACCTCGTATTCAGTTCGTATTCGTGATTCGTGAAAATATGATTCGAAATAGCCTTCATAATAAATGTATGGTTGTTTGAGCACTGCTTCGTTTTCGTGTTTGTATATTTGTGAATTTCTCACATCGAGTCAGTTTTTATAGATCGAAATAGCCGTTATGCTTAATAGGCCGTTGACAGGCATATACTGCCCTCTCATACCTAATTAACCTTGTAATTTGAAAATATATAAAATCCATTTGTTTTTAAAAGAGTAACCGTGGAGTTTCTTGCCAGCTCTTCTGGTTTTTTTTTTATTCGATTCGTATTCGTGTTTTTAAAAGCGGATCATCAAAAGTTCCCCAAAACTAATCACGAATCCGAATCGATTACGAGTGAGTACACAACGCCCATTCGTGAATTTCTGATCCATTTTTATGCTGTTCGAAAAAATCACGAATTTGAATCAAATACGAGGTAGTGCACAAACGCCTTTATGTGTAGTAATTGTATATAAAAAGATAATTATTTAGGATACATGAATTAGGATATGAAAATCGGTTTTGATGTGGAATTCTTTTCGCACCTAAGTTGTATGATGAGTTGTACGTTGTTGAATGTTGTTGTTGTTGTATGTTGAGTAAAAACGTCGCACAAGTCTGACCTACAGAAGCGTTTTATCCTAGAGCGAAAAAGGTTGAAAAGGATAGTACGTACGGTTGCGTATGAAATCTGTGAGCAGGTGGTCAACTCAAGTTAACTCGCTCTCGATGTGTGAAGGATTCGGCATCACTAATTGACATTGTCATGTCAAATCTAATTGTCAAAGATGGCAGCATTTTGGATGTGATGTCGTAAATCGTTTCATATCTTTTAATTGTTCATTATAGAACGCAGAATGTCCGTGTCTGTGTGTTATTCGCAATTTGTTTATTAAAATATATTTATAATTATTATATAAGTCAGAGGTTTGTTGGTCCTAGGGCCATTTACGACGATGTCCTTTGATTCATATATATGAAATCTATGGACGCCAAAAAAAAGTTCAGACCAAATTCTGCCATTGTTCTTTGCTTCGTTGGCGCAGGCCTTATCCTCAAACAAATTCTCTGGGTCACAATAATTTGAATTTGCTATTACACTCTTCAGAAGCGCTTTAATTTCACCAAGGCAAATATTGGGCCCACCTTTGATCACGTAAACTAGAAAGATTTTTCCATCCTATATTGACAAATTTTCTCATTGATTACAGAAGATGCATGCACAACTCCTAGCGGTGGCAGTGGCGAGTGCATATCAGTCTTCGACTGTCCAGTGCTGGTAAGCCTGCTGAATAAGAAGGATCGTACGAGCCAGGACATCGATCTGCTGAAGAAGTCGCAATGCGGGTACCACGGGAGTTCACCGGCTGTAAGTATCTGCATTATGACTAACTTTTTCAACAATAGATGCGTATTATAAAGGGCGTTCCACGGCTATGCCACATGGAGTGAAAGTACCTTAAATATTGTAGATGGAACATTTTACTGAAAGAAGACATTATTTGAATTTAAAAATCAATTTAAACTGCATTCATATATATTTAAATAATTACATGATTGAACCGGGAATCGAACCCATTACATGAGAAAAATAATCATCAAGTAGCTTTATCATACCGATCGAAAGGCTTCATCATAAAGATTATTTTTTGCTAAATAACATAGTGTCACAAATAAAAGGAAGACCATGAATTTTAACATTTTTGACAAAATAATTGAACACTTTCATCCCTGGATCGGGACAAATGGACAAATAAGATGGCCGCTGGGATCCCCAGATCTAACCCCGTTAGATTTTTTTTATGGGGTTATGTAAAAAAATTTGTTTACAAGAACCAGTATGATAGTGTCCACGAGCTACACGCAGAACTTACGACTTATAAATGTTAAAATTCATTGTCTTCCTTTTATTTGTGACACTATGTTATTTAGCAAAAAATAATCCTTATGATGAAGCCTTTCGATCGGTATGATAAAGCTACAGAGTGATTATTTTTCTTATGTAATGGGTTCGATTCCCGGTTTAACCATGTAATTATTTAAATATCTATGAATGCAGTTAAAATTGATTTTTAAATTCATATAATGTCTTCTTTCAGTAAAATGTTCCATCTACAATGTTCAAGGTACTTTCCCGCCATGTGGCATATCCGTGGGACGCCCTGTATATTTTCAATGACAAATAATTTGTCAGTTTTGTCGTTTCTGAACTTTTTTAAGTATGGTAAGCCACATGCCTGCTACTGAAACCAAAACTTCAATAAGCTTGTCTCTTATTCTATTGAAATTCGGTACTACGCTAGACCAGCTCAAATTATTACCATTGACGTGCAGCCTGTTGTACATGGTTGGTGGTAGATCGAGGCGCAAAGCAGTAAGTCCAAAGCAAAAGAGTTCGAAATGTTGCCACTACATAAAACGTAACACGGAGGATGATATTCTCATATCCTAACCGATAAGTTTGCCAATTTCTTTTATTTATTTTTATTTTTATCTTTTTTATGTATAGTTTATGTATAGTATATTCGTCACTTGTGTATTCTATTGGGTAATAATAATGGTTCACCCGTGCCGCACCGGTCGACGTCATTACGTCAGCGCCGGCTGTCGCTGAAAACCAGCGCTGGGGCTCTGTCCTGCATAGGGTCGCAGCATAATGCTGAGCGATAGCCGTTTTGCGTGAATGTGACGCATGTTTCCCCCAACCTTTTGTATTTTTTTTTTGCGTCATGTTTACCGCAAATAAACGTATTTTCTTTCTTTCTTTCTTTCTTTCTTCTTTCAGTATCTATAGTTTAAGTACTGCCTTTTTCTTAGAAAGAAGAATTCATATAATTATGCATTGCAATTTAATCTACATGCGTTGTTATCTCTAGCGATACTATAGTCACTTTAATTAAGCAATTTCAACCGAACCAATTGGAATTTTACCGATTCGAAAGTTATTTCAGTAATAAAAAGGAAAATTGTGGTTAAAATACAAGAAACCTGTCTCTAAACCGCAAAACTGTGATTTATGTAGGAAAACTAATAAATTGACGTCATAAACAGTTATAAATAAGTTACTCATCATGACGACACTGTGAGTGTCTTCGGAATGAAGAACAATAGACATAAAGTTATGGTCCATAATATCCTTACATATTATAAAACAAAGACCTTCGCCGCGTCTGTGTGTCGTCCTGTACGCGATATACTCAAAAACGACTGCACCGATTTTTATGCTGTTTTCACCAATGGATAGAGTGGTTCTCGAGTAAGGCTTTTAGTATATAATAACCGACATCCACGCGGGCGAAGTCGTGGTAGCTAGTGTTTTATATAGTAACAAAAAAGGTTGCACTTCTCTATTTGATGAATTTGTTATTGCCTATCATAGTTAAACATTTGCCATATTTACTTTGCCTAACTTTAAAAGGGCCACAGAGATAGATACTGCTCTAACTTCATAATACAGTTCTTGATTTTGTTAAAACTGATACTGCAACAGTGTTTCTTCTAGCACCTAAAAATAACTTCCATAATAAATCAAATTCTTAACAATATTTATAACCGTACTTTCAACATTAATATCAACAGTATTATCCTCTAAGAAGGACCAATCAATTTACTGGCTGTCAACAAAACACCACCTCTCTAGAGAGTAGGACTGAATGAATCGAGCAGCATCGATTACACTTCTTAGACTACCCTCTTTGATTTCCAATTCAGAGAATCTCTCAAATAAAAATCACTTTGAGAAGCTTTCGAGCGCTTTTATATACGTTTTAGTTGAGATTTGTTTGTTTTTCGTCAATATTGGGGCAAGGTTCTGCTGCATTATTATATGACTGAAGGGTTTTGCAGCAAATTATCAAAATAATCAAAGCCACTTTTAAAAATAGTCAAAACTCAAGAATGATAGAAACATAATTAGTTTATTTGGGTCACGGCCAGGAAATACAATAATAAAAAAGAATATTAAAGGTTAGGTTAGGGACTAACACAAATCATGAAAACAATATTAAAACTAACAAAAAAGAGAAAAAAGAAGATCTGTGCGAGGCCAAAAATACTCCTAAATAAGCAAGATCCGATATTAAAATAAAAAAACAAATACCGCAGCGCTGGTACTCAACCGTGCTCTATTTGAATCAAACTAAACTAAGATCGAAATTGGTACACGTTTCTTAGCACGTACTTTGGCTAGACATTATTCCTCTCTCTGTCGCACAACTGTCAAACTAAAAATGCAACATAGAGATGAGAACATATCCAAGCCAAAGCATGTAATGTTTATCATATCAGCCTAAGATTTATTAACTTTGGCAAAATTTTAAAATTATAACTATCACTTTTCTTCCAGGTATGCTGTCCAAAACAGACACAAGGGAACTGCTACACTCCTGAAGGGAAGATTGGACAATGCATCAGTTTGTACTCGTGCTCGCATCTCGCGAACATGCTCAAACCACCTGTGCCTAGTGAAAACATCGCCTATGTGCAAAAGTCCAAGTGAGTATTTTTGAATATTTTTTACCCAAAAATGAATAGTCTGACAAGAAAAAAAAACATCACACATCACGCCTGTCCTCTCCGAAAGGTTAGGCAGAGGTGAACAGACCAGTACACCCACATGTCTCCAGTTATTTTTAAGTAAAGACAAGCAAGTGTGACAAATTCAGACTCCGGGCTACTACTAAAAAATTCCCGAAGTAAAAACCCAATAACACTTTACTGACCTGGGAATCGAACCTCATATTCAGCAGTACCGCTTGCGACAGTAGACCAACTCGGCAGTCACAACATAAATAAACAATCAAAAAATATAAATCCAAAAAGGGAGTCAAGTTCGATACAAAGGTAGTTCAGGATCGTCTGCTTCGCCGAAAAAAGAATAAGTGTCAAGTTCTATGGAGGTGAAAGAAGGTTTTTTGCTACTCAACATGTATTTTAGCAAGTTTTTAAAGTACCATCAACAGATACAAATAAATAGTTGACATAAAACAATAATATCTATGGTATGAATCATTTTGTCACACCACTTATCAGAATAAAAACTCGTTTACATCAGTTTAAGGTAATGTACTATCAAGATTAACATCATATGGAATTCGTCATACTAGATCTTAATGACGTAATCACAGTTAATAATACACTGCAAGTAACAATTATGAAACTTCTTGGATCAGTGTAGGAATGTCAAGGACTTTTGGTATCTTCATAAGGAAGACAATTTCGAAGATATCCGGATGTTGCTTTTTGAAAATTTATAACAAAAATAAATTAACATCTACAACTGTAAGTTTGGTTAGACGAAGATGTGAAGATAGGATATCAAATTTAGAAGTCACTATTTTATTTATTGAAGTAATACGTGTTGTACACACGGCTACACATGAAGCTATACATTTCCAGTTTATGCTGATCTCGCATTGTATAGGATTTTCGTACATTGCGAGGTCAACTTATACTGGAAATGTATGGCTTGATGTGTAGCCGTGTGTACAAGTATCAATATCAAACATCTACCAGCTGTCCTTCTGTTCTTATCCCAATTTACATGTCGGCGAAGCATGTCTTTTTCGCCCATACATTTATATCAGTCGTCATCTAAGTATTCTCTGTCTAGCCATATCATATTTCGTTTCGCACAATACATCTATCGTTTCTTCGGTCTTCCCCTCCTTAAGTATATAGCCTCGAGCGTCTACCGCTATATAAATAATAATATGGTCGACTAACTTGTTTGGAATCACTTGAGTCATTTCACGCGTAAAACGCTCTAGGATAAGATCTACTATTGTAAACCAGACATGTTTCTTATGAGTAAATAATAAATATATAAATCTATGAACGATTTACGTATTACGTATATCCTCAATAACCTGTTTACGAGTTGAGACTATTGAGGAAAATCGTTCATAATTGTTTGTGTTGTAAGACTTTTTATGAAGTATCATAAATTATTAATTACGGAATTAAATTGTTTAGAAGAATAATCTACAACTATGGTAGGGTTTAAAGTGTAAAGGCTGTAATTTAATATTAAGCTAAGATGTATGGTAAATTGGTAAGCCACCAAAAACCAGAACGTAACAAAATCAAATTGTGATTTCCAGATGCGAGGGAACAGAACAGTACAGCGTCTGCTGCGGTCCACCTGCGGATCGCAACCACGAGACCATGGTAGTTCCATCAGGAAACTGTGATGCTCAAATGAATGCTTACCCGCCTGATCCTCGCACGGAATGCTGTGGTGTTGACAGCAGAGTCGGAAACAAGATCGTGGGTCAGTATTTATTAATTCCAACCTATGCTCTGTAACTGAAGGCGCAGCGTTAAAAGGCCTTCCACAAGGTAGACCGATGGCCTAGTGCGGGAATCCACTAACGGTGAGAAGCAAAGGACCGTTTGATATGGCGAAACTTCAGGAAGGCCTATGTACAGTAGTTAACGACATTTGGCTGAAATGATGATAGTGACATGAACTGTTCGACCCAATGATAATACATAGTTAAAAAACCGCCGTATATGTGGCTGGGAAATGGTTAAAAACTGTAATTCCTCACAAATAAAGAGCCATTCTCAAGAGACTTGTGATTATAAAAGAAATTGAATGAGGGATTTTACAAGCATCAACACTTTTAATCATCATCATAATCAGCCTATAATATTTCCACAACTGGGACACAGGTCTCACACTCTCTGTGAGAGAGGGTAACATCGGTTGCGTCTTTTTAATTTTTGCATTATTTCTACAAATCTAATTTAACATGTTGATACTTATTCGTTTTACGTAGAGTAAATGTTTTTTTAATACCAAGGAAAACTGAATAAGTTTATTTGAAATGGTTCTTGTTGATCCTCAAAATATGCGTTTCTTCAATTTAAACTGCTGCTTCGTGCTAAAAGATTTTACTTTAATTTTTCAGGTGGTAACGCGACAACAGTTGACCAGTACCCATGGCTGGTGATAATAGAGTACACGCAAAAGGGCGTCACGAAACTGCTTTGTGGAGGTGTTCTGATCAGTGGCAAATACGTTCTGACTGCAGGTCATTGTGTAGCTGGACAAGTGCTGACTATCGGCACACCGTGAGTTTTGGCACTTTTCTTTTATTTTACTTCATGAACAAATTGCCAAGGCACGGGTTGGAATTGCCTGTCGGTTACATTAACAAATTTTATTATGTTTTGTTTAGCTATAAAGTCTTCCAAAAAACTTCAATCCAACTAATCCAACTAATATTATAAATGTGAAAGTTTGTGTGTTTGTGTGTTTGGATGTTTGTTACTCAATCATGCAAAATTGGCTGAATGGATTTGGATTAAATTTGGCAAACAGACAGTTTATAACCTGGATTAACACATAGGATACTTTTTATCCCGATATTCCCACGGGATCGAGACTTACGCGGGTGAAACCGCGGGGCGCAGCTAGTAAGTACATAAATAAATATGCCAAAATCGACCAAAAACGGTGTATGGTCTATTCCAAAAGTATCTAATGAAAGTGTAAACGAACCCTGTTCAGGTTAAAATCTTGCGTAATCAGTCACGAAACGGAAATAGTAACGCATTCATCTGTATTTAGTTATAACTATAATAATCTTGCCACCATTGTAATTGAAGAATCATCCACAAAATTGGTGTACTAAAATTCACCTCAGTTGTCAAATTAAAAACATCTTAAAGGTGATTTAAGTTAAAAATAGTGGATTGTATTCAAATAATCAAATCAACTGTTAGTGGCAGTACAAATTTGCATTCAAAGGTACGTTTCGTGATCCATTTATTTACATTTTCAACAGATTATTTTGAAACCGACAATAGTTCGTTTCGGAAACTGTGTGTTCAGTATGAGCTATAAAGCAATAGACTATTTGCTAAAACATTAGCAAATAACGACTGAGAATAGAGAACTATTTTGTATTTATTATTTTTCTATTTTGTATTTTGTTTGTGAACTATTTTGATGACGTTATGATGTTTTTTCCAGTAAGAGAGTACGTCTGGGAGAATACAACATTTCTCACGAAGGCCCAGACTGTGCACCTGTCGAAGCAGGCGGCGAGGACTGCACTGAGGGAGTGACTAGGATCCTTATTGAGAAGGTCATTCCCCATCCGCAGTACAACCCTGTCAGTCCCTTGAAGAGGAACGACATTGCTTTGTTGAGACTAAAGGAGGCAGCTCCGTTTACAGGTTAGCTGAAACTGATTTTTGAATCCAGGCTAGAAACGTAGTGTAGTAGAAACAACGAGAATAAGCCTATACATATATGAACCCATCCTTTTAACCGGATTTTGAGTGTTCTTCGGGGCAGTTGTGAGAATCTTGCAATGAATACAAACTTTGCTATATAATGTTATCTGGGCAAAGAAAACATGATTCTGCCAACTTTGAATAAAGAGTACTACTGATAACATATTATTTTGCTTGTAAGAACAGCATTGTCAATTGAATTTACCAAGGGGTTTTAGTCTTACGCTTCTTGTGCGTAGACCATAAAATGATTTCTCACAATCATGAAGATTAACTGTGTTTTTTTTTTTCAGACTTCATTCGTCCTATCTGCTTACCAGCTAAAGACCTGACTGAGCCGTCAAACATCCCAGGCAACTTTTCACTGTACGCAGCCGGTTGGGGCGCTGTGAGCGATAGGAAATCCTACAGCGAAGTGAAACTGCATGTGGAGCTACCATTCGTCAGTGCCGGTGTAAGTTATCAGAAAGCCAATAAGGATTTTAAGGCATACTCATGAGGAGCTCGTGGCTAAATAATAATAGCCGCTCCGGTCGATCCATCAGGTTAAGCTACGCTTGCCGGGGTTGGTCCGTGGATGGGTGACCATCTTTACATACCGAGACTCTTCCGTGCCTCGGAAAGCATATTAAGCCGTTGGTCCCAGCTGTCATTAGTGGATCTTTGAGTCGTTACAGGTCGTCAGAAGCCGAAAGTCTGACAACCAGTCTTACCAAAGGGTATCGTATTACCCAGTTACTGGGTTTTTGAGGTCAAATAGGCAGTCGCTCCATGTAAAATACTGATATTCAGCTGCATCCGGTTAGACTGGAAGCCGACCCCAACATAGTTGGGAAAAGGCTAGGCAGATTGGAAGGCATTTTAAGTCATCATCATAGTTTTCCTCCTGCTCTTATCCCTATTTATTAGTGGTCATCGCAGCACGTCTTTTTCTCTCATTCATCTCTATTAGACGTAATCGCAGTAGACACCCCCTCCGTATTCAGAAAATGTGGTGGTCTGCAATTTTACTGGCACAATTCAAAACAAGAAGTCAAGGTACGGCGAGGTATTCCTTTCCCGGCTTACTTTTTCGAATCAATCAATAGGTATTGAAAGTTTATATATTTTTTCCACCATGAAGTATGGGTCAAAGGAAAATATAAAAATTTTCGCAAAACATAAACAAAACCTTTCATAATTGCCATTATTAACTGTGACGATGCAGTTGATTCATAGCCACATATCCATCATTTTGTAGTAATAATAATTCTTAATACTCTACTCCTTCCCACAGAAATGCCAACCAGTCTACAGTTTCCCTGGCCGCAGTGTCCCACTTTGGAAAGCTCAGATGTGCGCCGGTGGTGTCACAGGCAAGGATTCATGCAAAGGTGACTCTGGTGGGCCTCTCATGTACGAAGACGGAAGAACTTATGAAGTCATCGGCATCGTCAGTTTTGGACCAGTACCTTGTGGCATGGAAGGCGTTCCTGGAGTTTACAGCAAAGTATACGAATATCTTGACTGGATTAAGAGCACTATTGTCCCTTAAATTGTTTTAAAATCGACGTTGAGTGATCTAATTTGATTTTTTTTTGGTACACATCTGCTTGCTGCTCATTTAAGACCTTTACGATTTTTTTGAAAAGTAAAGGCCAAAGTAGGATCTTGAAGCATTATACTTAGTAATAAGTGAATATCTGTGTGAATTAGGTCACTATCAATGTTTGCGAAAATCGTTTTAAAAAGGCTTTTCTTGTCCATGACTCAATTTCATCTTTCGACTAGCAATAGTACAACTGTCCTTTCTAAAAAAGTGTTCAATTTCATGAGTATTTCACCCGTTAAATATTTGTCTACCTTTCTGTTATACTTTACATAATAGTTATAAACATGTTTTGCTCAATTTTTCAGTAGTCACAGTCTAAATTAGCTTCATGTCAACAGTAAAATTAAGATTAACATAGATTTAAATTGGTAAAATTTATTGAAAACTTCAATATTTTAAGCCATAGCTGTTATAATGCTTGTTGTTGAACGCGTTCGGATTGACGGTTGATAGTTAATTTATTATAAAAATGCTTTAACGTACATTGTTTTTTATACGTGATATTTTAAATTTTTTGGTTAAATCTGAAAGACTTGTTGGATATCGGTATCATATAGCTTCAGTGACATTACGCCAAGTACAGTAACAAGACCATATTTTTCGTCAGATTTAGGTCGAAATCAATAATTGATTAACTATCAATCTCTTTCCTTCTTTGTATTACAACACGAGTGATGTAAAGATCTCAAGGCTGCTGAGCTGGTTCAGATCTGAATAGTTCGTAAGTCAAAACATCGACTATTGAGATTATTTTGAAAATAAATAATTGTGAAGATTTTTCACAACATTATATTGTTTTATTATGTTCATCGGGGTCGTAAATATTACAGATAACAAGTAGCCAAGGCCAAATAAAAGATTTCACCACTGATGAGTGCCAAATGATCATTCACATCATCAGCTCTCATTCTTCAACAGCTTTTAATGAACTGATTGATAATATTACTCACGTACCTACAACGCCACACTAGAACGCAAAGCGATTCCACCACGTCAAAAACATTAAAACTAAATGCTCACATATTTATTCCAGTGTATAAAAAAAAGAAAAAACGATGAGTTCACTTACCCCTAGCGTTAGTGGCTGCGTCTGCGATCTTCTGGAAGGCATCCAGGAAAGCGGCAATTGCTACTAAGGCTGACCTGCCAAATGAGAAAACGTATTTGGGATTGAGGTCTTTGTTGCAATTGTACTAGATTTCGCGGAAAGAAATATGAAATGAATCAAAGTTCTGAAACTGTATTAGCCAGTGGTAGAACCTGCTGTTAGAGAGAATTACTTAAGTACATTTAGTTGGTATATTGCGAACGTATATCAATAGAAAATGTAGTTGGAATAGGCAGAATAATAGGTAGATATAGCGTTGCAATGTAGAATATAGACTGATGATCAACTGAAAACGTCGTTAGGCTGAAAGTAAATTGGACACCAATATCAGGATATTGAATATGATCATAGTTGGGCTAAGTAACCAACTTTTGGAAAAAAAAGTTGAAAGGCACTTTCACAAACTATTTATCCCTAAATCACCTCTCATGACACTAAACAGCAAGGGTTCTAAGAACCATTCGAGCCAGTACATCATCATCATCAGTACATCATCAACAGGCACAAAATAAAATGCATCTCCATCAATCCCATCTCAAATTGATCTCACATTCTCAACTGCAGCCCTGACCTCCACAAATGAAATATTTACAACACAAGACACATAACAATAACCTTTTATTATCAGATCACATGTAGCCATATCATTGTCAATTTGCGAGTCAACGGCCACTCAATTGTCATTAAATGGCTGACTGTAGTCGAGTTACGATGTATCGTATATGAAGGTTAACTTTTCGTGCCTAACATGATACTTATGCATTTGAATAAGAGTCAATAATTTGATGTGCCAATAATTTGATCATTTAATCACAGCTTGGAACAAATGGAATCCTGGCTATGTTTGATCGAATGCAATCCGCATTTCGTGGATCAAATCACAAGGCATTTGTTGTTAGTCGCATTTATTAATACACAAATATGGGGCTATTCTAATACCAGGGTTACCAAAATAGCAGTAAAAGCTGTTATTGGAAAAATGTGTCTAGCTCTTTGTCTTGCAAATATATTTGTGGCGATTGCTTTATTTCCCGCATTCACTCTCCTTTCCACATCTTCATCAATCTTTCAATCTCTTGTAAACAGACTCCTCAAATATATGATCTCATTTACTTGCTCTACACTCTTATCATTTCTTTTATTGTAGTCAGTTATACTGATAATAGAATCATTCCATTCGTACAGGACGTTAGCGAGAATGATAGTCTATTGCCGAAAGTGCACCGGACGTAGTTACTTGAGAATCGACACTCGTGGAGGCGTTTTTACTGTGAGTGTACTAAGAAACTATTAGGTAATCTGTGTTATTACTTACTTCAATGCTGAATGGAGTTTCGTCGCCTTTGATATAAACTCCTCCCACATTGGCGCGCTGTTCTGTTGGCAGAGAGAAAGAAATACATGAGTATAGTTAAAATGACAAACAGTAATAACACTGATATAGGAAATTAACGTCAAAATATTATCATTTCTATCTTTTCAACCCAAATAGGTATCCCTGCAGGTCAATATTCTAGGCCTCTTTTCTATGTATCACAGCACAAGATAAATGATGAACGAAATAATTATAAGGATGCAATCAAACACGACGAAGTCATCAACGAATTTGCACTTAAATTAAACGGCAGTGCAAAAATTCCTTAGTACACGACACATTAATTATATGACTACCGAAAGCATTCACAATCGCAATAAAATATCTCCAATATCGCAAGCTTATAATACTCGAATCGTATCGAAAGCGGAGAGCTACTAAAACTATTGTGGATGAGAGTATATTCTGATTGATGCTTCCATTTTGCGTAATTTGTCAATCAGCTTGTGAGATCAAATACATTTGCCTGGCGATAATATGAGAGCAATCAATCACGGTATTGCGATGACGAATGTAGATTGTTTTGTGGTGTGAGTAGTATCGTTAATTAATCTTTTAGTAATTATTATGAATTGAACATATACCATGTTCAATTCATAATCATTGAGACAAGCTTAAATGTCGAAAGATCTATGTTCAGCCGACTTTAATCATCAATTAACTTTAAGCAACTGTTATGAGTAAGGGGGAAAATATATTCAAAGTGATGCTGACAGGCTGTTTGTAATAGGTAGCATTTAGAGAGGATTGCTCAGTTTGAGACAGAGAACAAACAGGAAATAGTATTTATTATGATGATGACAAACTGATGGTTCTTGATTTCAATGTTAAAGAGGACACAAGGCTGATCCTGAAAACATAGTTTTGACATCCCCAAAACCTTACCTAACATATTCCAAACCCTTCATTTAACTATCGACCTTATCACCTGTGTTCCAAAAATTCATATTCCTAAACACATACTCCGCCTTCCCAAATCCTTCATGCGTAACTTTACTTTCAACTATGTTACTTAGATCTTAAAATTCAAATTGCCTTACACATACCCAAATAATTCTCAAGGTGTTCGTTGAATGGACGGACGAGAGCAATTTGTCAGTACAGGTGAACGGATAGATGGTAATTGTTCGGCTGTACACATGAAGGATAGACTTGTTTACTTGCTTTTAACGTTACTTTGAAAGATAATATTTCATATCCGGTGTGGAATTAGAAACACAATACCATCCTCATGAGACATTAAGTAAGTATCCTTACACCAGCTGAAAGAATTTTGAAATAGAGGCCAAGACTTCTCTATACAATCAAGACCTAAGGAAATGAAAGAACTAGGATAAAAGCAAAAAGACAACGGACATAGCCTTGATCAGCTGTTGGACAAGCATAAACAAGGAAAGTGGAATTCACGGAACAGACACTAAACCAATGTTGGTTAGCAAAAGAAATTAGTTCCAACTGGTAACTTAAACGGTAGTGAATATGATACTAACTGAATGGTAACGGCATTGAATGGACATATTAATTTTCTGTCAGATATAGACCATTTTTTTTTTGAGGGTGGGCAATCCTCAAGTTCCTTCTCCAGCTCTGGGCAGAGCGGAGGGCGTGTCAGACTTTTACTGACTAAAACCCACACGTGTTCATTCAGTTGCTTGTTGCCAAGGGCCCCGGTATCCATTTCGGACTTTCCCGCAACCCTGCCACGGTCAGATATAGACCATGACATCCTCCTGCCTTTATCCCAATTGAATTGGTGTCGGCGTAGCTGGTCTTCTGCTTTCATCATATGATACATCTCTATCAGCCATCATCTCTAAAGTCACTCCTTTTCTAGCCATATCGTCTTTCACACAATCCATCCATAGTCACTCATTTCCGTAGAACTTCTAAAAACTATCACCAATAATTCAAGACAAACAGCCTAATAAGTGAAACATTCAAATCAAGTCGAAGAGTCGCATTGTTAGACAAAATTCTCTATCCAAAGACAATAATTTGAGAGATTGCCATAATAACTGCGCCAGACAGTGGTTAGAGGTCACATTAGGATGCCATTCATTTGCTAGCTGTAGCCAGTTCGTTGTCATTATCTCTAATTTGGTTTAAGGTGTAACAATTTGGCAGTCATTAGTTTGATAGATAATCCAATCGTTCTATTGTTGTCTCTTTCGTTTTGTTCCTTCATTATGTTTTTGTTTGTAGTCCTATTAAGTGGTTGGTAGTTATCTTCCAGACGTAACGTAGTGCGGACAAATATACCAATTACAAAAAAATACCTAACATCCACCAAATATTCCTGATAGTATAGAATTAATTTGAGGAAGTCTTAATGTGCCCTTTTAAAATAATGTCAATTCAGTAGCAATTCCAAATCAAAAGACAAATCGTCCCAAGGTTTTCTCTAATGTTTGCCTTGACTTTAACGCCCTTATTATTAGAAGTAATGTTCCATTCACACCAATCTTATAGGAATGCCAAATCACTTTTAACAACGCCCATGAACCGAACTATAAATTAATTAATGAGGATTTTATTGATTTCAATAACCAAAATCGTAGATGACGTGTCCACTCAAGTATTCATTGGGCTAATCATATTGTTTGCGAAACAAAAACTGTCAGATTCGCATATATCTTAATTATGGATGTAGAAACAATTCGGTCATCGTCAATAGTTACAAATGAAGTCATGAATTTTAATGACTTAAGACTATTAAGAAAAGCTAGGTTTAGGCTACACTACACTCTTCCATGATAATTTTCGAACAATTTGCTTTTTCTACTGATTGACATATCTTCTTACTTGGTCACTAACTTGCTGTCCTTACTTTCTACCAGTGATTTTTCCAGAGCTTAATTAGAAGGATAGTCAAAGAGGCAAAAAAATAGGCCGAATAAAATAGTAGTTAACGGTTATTGTCCTGAATGAAATCTGCTAACAAATGAAGCTGATTCTCAAGTTGTATAATTAGGAAAACATTTTTTTTTTATCAGCGTAGGGTAATTTAGGAAATTCTGCAACGGATTTTGATGCGGTTTTTAGGGTTTTCACCACTATTTTTTAATTTAATTCCAGAATTTTTATGTGTTTAATAGGTCAATTAATATTACCTTACATAATAAAGAAATCTCGATGTTAAGTCAAATCGTAAAAACCTTGCGAAGCAGTTTTGTATAAGTAGACTTAGAAACTCCCTGCTCAAATTGTTTTGATGAAAATAATCAACCTACCAACTTCATAATATTTTTGCCTAAGTTATAAATAGAAGAAGCGTGGGCTGAGACTGAGAACCTAATAACAACCGCCCACGTTTTCAAACTTTTCTGTTTTGCATTTGTCTTTACCCGCGAGTGTCGCGAAAGACAATCGAGAAATATCGTAAACTCAAACTCAAACTCAAAGCATTTATTTCAATTAAACCATTTACAGGCACTTTTGAATTGTCAAGGAGTCGGTCAGTCAGAAATATGATGTTAGTTGCCCATTCCAAAGCGTAGTAGGTACCTATGGAGAAGAACGGGCAAGAAACTCCATGGACACTCTTTTAAATCAAAATATTGTTACAATATATGGGTTACATCATCGTAAAGGTGTGTCCAAACATTGATAGGCAAGAGCGCGGCAGCAATACGCGGCGTTTGCGCGACACATTTCTGCCGCGATTTATTTAGGTAAAAATGTTTGTGCGCGGCAGCTAGACAGAATCATTGTCGCGCGGCAGTCGTCCACTCACAGCCAATGCTGCAGCCGCGCACGGTTGCCGCTTTATGTTCGGACACACCTTTATATAGAAGAACGTCTACGTATTGGCCGGAAAATATGATTCTATACTTTGACTTTTAATCGTATTCAGTAACTTGACAGTTAGAGGGATGAAAAAATAAATAAATATATACACATAAATAATATTTAATTATTATATTATTGAATATTTACAGGACAGACTTATATAATGTTACTCCATACGATATTTTAAATAATGTCTTTTATTGTTAAATTGTATTTTCATAGATACCTGTGTATTTGTAATTTTGCATGCCTTATGGTAGGATATGGCTAATGAACACTATTGTTTGTTTAAGACCTTTTCTTTGTACCCATATTCGCAAATTAATTAATAAATGAAATGAAATGAATGAAATGAAAAAGGTAGAGTTAGAGAGTTGATAATAGGAATGAGCGAAATTGAATGAACCTCACGATGTACTAATATTCATAGGTTTAATTTAATTTAGCACTCTTACAACACATATTCGTTCGTAAAATAAATTAAGCAACGAATATAAACTGTTTCTGTCAATACGAATACGATTAAATTTCAAGTATACATAAGTTTACATAGGGATGATATGGGTTATCTAGGTCAGACTGGTTGTATCGTTGTAAATCTAGCTAAACATGTTTTTGTTTATGAAGAAGGCATGCAATTTTATTTCAAGAAATGCGAAACATAAGGCAAAACAGCTGTACTTATACAGTGTAAAGTGTTTTTTTTCACAAACAACGTAGTATGAGAACCACATGTATTTGAACAGTTGAAAAACGAGAATTAATTGGACTGAAATGTGAATTTGACACTTTGAAGGATTTTGCAATCGGTGACGTAAACTGTCAAAACCTGCCGCGTAGACAAAAACGTCAATCTTGTAAAGATGACCTTAGTGCGTTACTGAAAAGTCGTAAGCGGACCTTAGCAACAAACCCCAAAATAAAACTACAAAATCGAAGCCCGAAAGACCATGTAACCTAAGCTTAACAAGCCAAATATAATAAAACAATCACTTAGTAACGATGATTGAATTACTGTTTCTAAGAACGAATTTCGTTACAACTTTTTATACGTATTCAATTTATTTGTAACTTTTATATATTTGTAATGTAATGGAGCTTTTATATTGAAAATAGCGCCAGCACGAACCGGAGACGGCAAAGCCATCGGATTTGATGATGTTATGCAGCTGGTGGTTTCCATGTGCAAGCCTTTTTGTTCTACTAAACTGCCTGTGCTAAGGTCTAGATTGTTTCCTGCCAGGGTTGCGGGAAAGTCCGAAAGGTATACCGGGACCTAGGCAACAGGCAACTGAAGGAACACGGGTGGGTTTTTGTCAGTAGAAGTCTGACACGCCCCGTCCCGCTCCGCCCAGAGTGGGAGAAGTCATTTGATGACTTTACCACGAACAAAAAAAAAATAAAGTCTACAGGTATTGTTTCAGGATGTAATAAAAGATTTACGGTAGGAAAATACGGTACCAAGTTGAGGAGTACCATAATAACATTTTACATGAAGAACATTTCTTTCAAATACCTACATTGATTGTTTCTCTCTTTCTTTGAACAGTTTCGAAAGTGGTGATAATTTTAACAATACCACGTCATTAGTTGTCTGTTTTAATGCTTGTAACTAACTACCCACAGCAGCTATGATAAACAGCCCCACATTATTCAAAATCCACACACAGACACTAACGGCAAAGCCATCGGGCTTTGAAGTCGCCGGTCATAACTCGCCAGCGGCATAACATCGACAAATCCGATGATTTGTCGATGTTATGCCGCTGTCGGATTATGTCTGTAAGCTTTTTGTTCTACTAAAAGTCGTGTGCCGTAGTCATGGTCTACACTGCTATATGATGTAGCTCATAACAGATCTATATTAGGTTTATTTCTATATCAACTTTGAGGTTTTCGCAGGAAAATTTAGGACTGTCATTCTGTACAGCATCCAAAGAATATTTAAAATATATAATGTCTTTAAAATAAATTGATTTTTTCTTGCTTCTAACGCTGGGGCTACATTGTCACGTTATCACGAACTATACTTCGTGCGATCTCTGTTGCTCAGTGAGACGTCGAGCGGTGTGCGAGAGAGAGCGCGCGAAGTTAAGTTCGCGATAACGCGACAATGTAGCCCCAGCATTATAGTTTCAAATATGGTGTTTAAGTAAAACCACCTCACCTTTTAATCTATTAAAGTAACTACCTATATCAGCATGCATTTTCGACAGATATGACAAACGATACCACAATCTCAGACCAAATAAAAAGCCAAGACAGAGCGCTGTCAACAGTGACATGAGGCCGGTTTCGTAAACATGTGTGCACTTAGTTTGGTGTAGTTTCATTGTAAATAGTTGTAAATGTGTGTGTGTGTGTGTGAGCGTGTATGCACAGAGCGGTGGTGTAGTTTTAGCATGCTTCACTGTATTGTTCGCAGCGCTCCGCCTTGGTTTTTTTGTTTGGTCTGAGACATCAGCATGCATTTTCGACAGATATGACAAACGATACCACATTATTCAAAATCGACAATCCACTGAAACATTTTCAGTTTAAATACAGTTGCGGTTCACATACGGTATCACGGAACCATAAATAAGTTTACCGAACTGTTTATTTTGCCTTTAACCGGAGGCAAACGAACGGGTAATTGTTAAGCTACCGTACCGTGTCGGTGTGTACGCTCCATTACGAATTCATACAAAAAATGTTGTGCAGTCATATAATTTTGGCATGTGATTGTTCTTGTTAATGCGTAATTTAATCTTTAAGTAATGAATCGGACACAATGACCTTTATAAATGAAAATCTGTCGAAAGTTAGAACATACATTGTGAAATCAATGATCAAATTAGATGTGAGTACATTTTCTTGTACCAACTACGACGTGAAGTGTGACAGTAATCTTTGAAATTATTGTATTTATTCTGAAAATTCAGTCACTGGTAGAAAAACTTTATCCAGATGGAATTCATCACCATCGTTTCTGAACATGGCTAGGAATAAGATTTCTTATGTTTCAGTCAAACTCGGAGGAGCTCGTGGCTAAGTAATAACAGCCGCACCGGGTCGATCCTTCAGGTTAAGCTACGCTTGCAGGGGTTGGTCCGTGGATGGGTGACCATCTTTGAAAAGGCTAGGCAGATTGATGTCTTTTTCACACACCTGCTGGACAAACCAACAGAGAGCCGAAAAGATACTGACAGCTTGACAACGAGCATGACATAATAATATGTCATTCGCTCAACTACTCGTGAGAAATACGAGTATCAACAAGGCTGTATGTAAAATTATCAGTTTGTTTTTTGTTATCTCTTGACCGTAACCCCGGTTTAAGGAGGGTATCGATAGCAGAAAGACGGCAGTCGCTTTGTGTAAAGAACGGATCAGTCGTTTAGATAAAAAAAACTGACCCCAATATAAAACAAAAATTCTCAATAAATATTCGTATGATGTGCCGCAAAGTATCAAGAACGTATCTCGCACTACCCTAGCCTTATTATTGCAGGTAGACAAAGAAGAAATGAGAAAGAAAGAAAATATATTTATTTACTTAGCACAGACTAAAAGGCACACAATATAATATACTGCAGTAAGAAATTAGTAAGAAAGTGTGCCTTACGGCTGCGCCAAAAAGGCCCAGTTCAGCAAAAATACCAGACAACTAGTGCCTAACACTGGTTTTCAACTGGACCTGAAGTGTGAGGTGATGGATGTAAATCAGTTTTTAACCGACGAAAAAAAAGGAGGAGGTTCTCAAGTCGACACGTATATTCTTTTTATTTTTTTTTATATATGACCACGCAAAACTTTGTAGTGAAGTTGTCCGATTTGAAAAAATATTTTTTTATTGGGAAGCGTATACCTTGAAGTTGGTCCCATTTAAAATTGGAAACTATAATCCACCCCTAAAGGTAGAAAAAATGGGGTTGATTGATTTTTCACCAACTGAATTTTCAACTGTGAACCGATTCTGTTGAAATTTCGCACACATACATAGTTCTGATGACACAACCACTCACCATCAACTCCAGGTCTTTAACCTGGAGTACCCTGGAGTGGATGGTAACTCAAAAGCGATAAATAAAAAACTTTTTTACAAAAAATTAAACCGACGAAAAAAGAACTGAAAAGCGAAAAATAAAAAATGAACCTTATAGTGTAACTAAGGTTCATTTCGCTTTTCAGTTCTTTTTTCGTCGGTTTAATTTTTTGTAAAAAAGTTTTTATTCTCATACAAAGCTTTAATTGACATCGACTATAGTCATTGAAGCCAGAATACGCAAGTTCTAAGTTACTTTCAAGTAAATAAATCAGGAGCAGTGACCCATCCAGCCAGCAAAATATGTTTTACATCACATTTCAATTTCAATATTGTGTCCAATAAGGTAAATCTCGAATACTCATTCTACTTTACCGATAATAGCATCCAAATCGCCCATAAAACTGTTTATAATGTTTGTTTGATCCCTAATCGATGTTGATTTAGGATTTCTGACGTAATTAAGCGTATCCCGATCAACCATGAGGGTTCACGACTGATTAATCATTCGAGGCATGTGTAATAAGGTTGAACGCAACTGTGTATAGGCACTTCTACAAAAGGCTTGCTTGTAACTGCGGTCATCAACCTTTTTGTTTTATGCAGTAGTAAATTGCAACTGGTAAATTCTCAATTGACAACTACAGAGTTGGACCCATTCAACTAGATGAACCGATGCGAAGATGGTTAAGGTATACTGGATACAAGAAGTTGGAGCGCATTTTGAAAAGAAGCACAATGGATGTGTTGAATTGAATTGATTTGATTTGATTTGACCCAACTGTTGCTACCAAGA
The DNA here is from genome assembly GCA_949152455.1 of Lithophane leautieri. NCBI lineage: Eukaryota > Metazoa > Arthropoda > Insecta > Lepidoptera > Noctuidae > Lithophane > Lithophane leautieri. The sequence continues at coordinate 2,959,680 of OX424482.1, read as the reverse complement.
TAGTGATACCGTACCGAAGGACCAAATTACGTCATGAATATACATTACTTGAAACAAGCTCACAACACAGAAATACTCCCAAAGCGGCAACCGACAAAAACCGCGGAACAGTATTCTATTTTTAATCCAAACAATTAACCCTCTCAAAGCGAGGGTGTGTTCGTACCCTTCAATATCCCGTAACCCACTCGCCTCGGCCCGGACTGTCCGCGAGTACTTGAAGCGTATAAATGTCTGTGTCACATGCTACCGGGTTTATAACGTGCGATACGGTGACGACACGCAGTGACAAGAAGGTTCGACAAAGGTACATTTTGCGGTGCAACTAAATAATATCATATTTCGAAAGTCTCACTGCATTTTGCCAACTTCGTTTCATTAAATGATTTGTGGAGTGTGCATAAACTGGGTAAATGCTACAAAAATATCGATAACGTCATAATGTATCCGTGTATTAATGACACCATGCTCCGGGATCGCCAATTTGATTACTAAGCATTGATAATGAAACATCTACAGCATCTTATTGCATCATTGTTTAAACCTTCACCACACAGACTTAAAAGATATCAAACATAAGTTTCCGTAATGTCCGAGTTGTACAAAACCTTTCGAGACGACGACGACACGATCTCACATCAAATATTTACAACGTTCTACTTTCTAGACCAACTTTTACTACTAAAGTACAAATGTTGGTGTCACATAAAGTAGTTGTCAAGGACAAAGAAGGAGACATCTAAAAGGGTGGGATCATCCCTTGTGTATCCCGTTTTCGAGAGCCTCGGGTCACAATTGGGAGCTAAAACTCGTTCAGCCGTAATAATATCTGAGTGACACGCAAGACACGCAACAGTCATTAGACTTTACGATACGACAGCGGCACGAGATGCGATGTCACTTTCTTACTATGAAGGTTTCTGGGCTTTTTATGTAGGACAGGAATAAACCTTGAAAAATTGTGTGACTTGTATCACACTTCCTCTTCGTATGTCTATTTCTATGTAATCCACGAGACTTTTCTATATTATAGATTCAGCTAATGAAATTATGTAACCGAGACCACCAGTAGACAGTGCAATGATAATTCAGGATGTAAAAGTGTCAGGAAAACTGTGAAGAAGCATAACGTGCAGAACGGGAAAGTAACTTTCTAAAAATGATTCTTGGTAAGTTTCATCGCAAATCTATGGAAATACGAAAAATGAAGAACCAAACAATGAAATAGTACCACATTAAAGAGAAATTGCATATCAACAATACAAAGCAACAAATGACAATAACGATGATTGGTTTACCTCACCATATGCGTGACCTAGTTGCTATGAAAATCGCGCATCGCATCGCCACCGTGCCGTGTAAGTGATGCTATAAAAGTCAACGACCCGACCGTACCTTGTTAGGGAAATCAACGTAGCTAGCGTTGGCTCAAACGGGGCTCCTTAACAAGGCCTTGATGTGAGGGCAAAGCTTTTCGCGAATGGAGAAAGATTTAGAGGTCATTTTGATGCTGAACTTGTTCTTGCGATTTCCTTATTTTTATCTGTGCGTTTGTCGCCCGAGGTTAACGATGACTCATCGGATGGAAAGTGTTTTCCGTCACCAGTATCAGATATTTCATCGGTAAAAAGATAAAGAGACTAATGCACACAGAACACTTTGGGGAGAATTGTCACCGAATGCAAATGAACTTTGTCTAGCTTGTTTCATGTTAGATAAGACCAATTTTCTGATACAAACTCGCACTAGGCTCGCGTGGTGGATTACGACCCACTCCCTTTCACAGAGACAAGGCCTGTGTTCCAATAGTGGGAACATTATGGGCCTCTACTCTAAATGTATCATCTCTACAATTAGTACGTTAGTATTTGGCTTCATACAAGTCAACATTATATTGCATTCATTTAACCAGACTGCTGTGAAGTCTTCGAGAATGATACCACCATAAATACCACAGTCGACTGCCGGTATTAATGGTGCAATATAACATTATACTGCCGTCTGCCGTTAAGATATTATCTCTTGTTTATTGCAGATTACGGCACACACGGAAGAACAGGTGGTGACCTATATTGAACTGGGTATCAGCTTGATCTGGTTCCATAAAATATCGAATGACAATGCAAGGAGTTTTGAGGAAATATTGATAAAATCTGCACGCTTTAACTTAGACCACTTGAATGGTCTATACAATAGTTTTACTATCAACATATAATGTTCCCATTGCTAGGATTCATGCCTTTTCTCTGTGCGAGGAATTGGGACGTAATCTACCAAACGTATTTAATGCTAGCTGGTTAATGTCACTTGTTTTCGAGTTTTTAGTTCTAGGACATGCCGGTTTCCTCACGATTTTGATGATGATCGTTTGCCGCTTAAAAATACATAGCACAAAGTATAGTGAATGCCAGAAGTTTCAAGCCACGACTTACAAATCCTAAGTTAGGGCCGTGTCCACTGGACCACTACTGCAAAACAGTGGCTGTCAGTGAATAATAATTGTATCAACACACGATCTACGAGTATACTATAGTAGCAGTTTGTTTATAAAAGCCTAAATGAGAAAGCTGCTACTACTCTTGAAATAAACCAAAGTTTACATATTCCGCAACCACAGCTCAAATTCACATCACAGCCGCAAATATGACCCAGTCATAATTTCATAAAATCTAAATAACCCGAAATAAAACCATTTGAACGATACGAGAACCGCTCCAATATAAACTGTTTGCTTGTAACGTAAACTTGAAAGTCTGCAAACGTAAAATTGTGTAACCGCTGTTCTGTAAACAGTAGGTGATAGGTGAGGTGTATGCACAAGATGTTAACGTAATTGTAACTGTCTAATGGGCTAGTATATTTGAGGTTAGTGTTAGAAAGGTTCGTGGGTAATTGAAGTACTAAATAACTATTAGCTAAAGTTAAATACTGCCTCTAACTGTGTAGTGGGCAGACAACCGTTGGAATAAAATAAATACGATTCGATTTTTTGGCTCGTTCTCCATATCAGTTCAGAAATGTGGAACCATGAGAACCAATGACTACGTTGATGTAGAAGGGTAAACGAGCCTAGATAGTCTAGAACGAAAAACCCGAATATTGCTAGAATCTCAGAACCTCAACACATGACTTGAAATCGACCAAACGAGGTGATCTGGCTACACCTTTGCCTACAAAAGGCCCAAAATCTTTTTATTTATAAACTTCTCAAGAACTAGAAGCATGACGATTAGATACTTTTCGTAGATTATAAAGTGGGGACATCTGAACGCTCATTAAACATTGGATGAGATCAGCTAAGCATACTACACCCATAGAAAAATCTAGTGAATTTGTTTTGGCTATTCAACTGCCATTTTTGAAGGTGTGGTGATTTATAACTTGGCCAAGGTCAATGAACGTCTATATTTGAGGATCTACTTCATCTACATCTTTGATTGTCATTATACGATTTGTGATCATGAAATGTATTCAAGGTCACCTGAACGACTAAGTTTTGCATTAGTTATTTTCAGTACTTAATATTAAAGTAGATTTAGGAATAAACACACTATAGTATTTTATTTATGTTTATTTTTTCAGTGTAATTATTATGTCTCTCAGTTTATGAATCTTTTACTTTTATATGTTAAGCATAAGACATAGGTATATACTTTTTAAATATATTTTTATTTTATTTTTTATTTCTATATACTTATTTTCAGAAATATTCAGTCACACTCATTTTTGTAAGAAATTCTGCCTAACCAGATATAGTATTTTCACATGGGGGGACGTCATTCGCGAGGTTTTTGCTGAAAATCAGCGCTGTTGACTTTAGGTTCGTCTGAAGTCACAGCATTTAGCTGAGCAATGACCTATTCTTGCACAGATGCGACGCACAGCTTAATTGTTCTTGTTATTGTGGTTTCAAAACTGGATAATTTTCCACTCTGTAATCAGCATTTCGTTTAATTCGCGATTGTTTTGTTTGTTTTCATTTGGTAATGTCGCAACACATTACGTAACTAAATTGTCTTTGGCCTCTCATCCACAGATAACTATAACAGGCTCTCATCAAGCAATAGACAAAATTTGTCAAACTTTTATAATTTATTATTATTAAATACGAGGCTTTTGGCTAATTTGTACTTTTAGTGAATGTCATTCTATATTTTTGTATTGTGCGTTTAGTTTGTGTAGAATAAACAATTTTTCTTTCTTTCTTCTTTCTCTTCTTTATTTTAAATAAAGACTTTGTCTTTGTTCCAGACTTTCCAAAGTTGCATTATATGTATTTGGAATCTTAAGCATATCACTATCATCATTTTCCTTGACAGGTTCTTTTTCTTTGTTCTTGAGACATTTCTATTCTTGAGCGATTACACTGACTTTCACTCATGTGGCGATTAGGTCAGTAGGGTTCACATATCAGTGGATTAGGAACGACAAAATTAATGTTGGAAGCTTAAACGCTTTGATCGTATTATTTCCTAGAAAAATTGTTCTCTTTCTAATACATGGCGATAAGCTCTCTCCAATTACGCTTTTCCCAACATATTGTCTAAGTAATAAGGCCTTACCGTGCGTTTGCACTGGCGAAACATTACAACAAAACATGTTTAAATCTCTAGTTCCTGTCAAAAATTGTATGGAACATTGACAGAAAATAGAGATTTCAACATGTTTTAACGTAAATGTTTCGCCAGTGCAAACGCACGGTTAGAATAACCGTAAGTCATTAGACTTATGGTCGCGATGATTACCTTGCCTCCAATCATTATTGATATCTCGTTCAATACTGATATTCACCTCATTCAATTTGACACCACATTCGGGAAGCAAAACATCAGTAGAAAGAGAGGGTAAGGGTTACCCTATCATAAGCCCCTCACTTTGCTGAACAAAACCACAACAATAGTCCTCTAGCTGCCAGCCCTAGTTAATCATGTAAAACTAAACAGACACGTTACAAAAAACGTATTACGCTGACAGACCGATATAAGATTAGGTGCGCGTGCGACTGTTTACTTTAAAACACGCGTACAATTGAACCGAGAGAGTTTGTTGAACTATATAGCACATGGTAAGTGTAAGAATAGATAGGGAGATGAGATTTTAATCAAGCTGGAGGCTGATTAGGGCATAATGTTTCTAAATCAATCAATTTTAAAATTATATAAACATAGCCCTGGCCCATAAGAAGCTACAATACATTTCATTGAAATACATTGCACGAATTTCAATGACGTCAATTCCTAATTTATCTAATAAATCAAATTGTACCACTCAGACCAAATAAAAAACCAAGACAGAGCGCTGTCAACAGTGACGTGAGGCCGGTTTCGTAAACGTGTGCACTTAGTGAGGTGTAGTTTATTTGTAAATAGTTGTAAATATGTGTGTGTGAGCGTGTATGCACGGAGCGGTGGTGTAGTTTTAGCATGCTACACTGTATTGTTCGTAGCGCTCCGTCTTGGTTTTTTATTTGGTCTGAGCAGTACCATAATACTTCTTCTAAGGAAAGAGTTGCACTGAAGAAATTCCTTTTCCGCATACGAAGCTTGTGTTGCAAAAAACATACTGATAGCTCAATACATAGCACAGCCTTTTTAACAATAAATACATCCAAATTGGGTACCGCATGGTACCTGTCATGCATAAACAAAACCGACAGGTTACACCACATATTTCATTGCAATACCACAACATACATGTCCAAATACGAAATTAGCTCCCCTACCAATTAAAGGAAAGGCGGGAACAAATTCTACTCCCCTAATAGACATGACTTGTAAAGTAACGCTATACAGAAAGCGAGTTGGAAACAGCGTCATGTCGATGAGCGAGGTATCACTGAAAGAGGTGCGATGGCTGTTCAAGACCTGCCACAGAGTTGAGACCGTTCTTCAACAGAGACCAATCTTCATACAATCGGGTTGCAATATGTATACTCTACGTGTCAGTGCAGTGTTTGCACTTTGCAGTGTTCGCATACACACTCATCATTATCATCATCAGCCTGTAGCAAAGATCAGAAAGGATTGTCAAAAGTGGGAGGAGGTCTCAGGGTTGTCTTTTAAGCGGCTGATCCTATATCATCAAACAATCTGTTGACTGGTTACGTTCGTCGTGAAAGTTCAAAGGGAAGCCGTCCTGAATTTTTATCAAGAAAAGTTGTATTATGACACAAACAGGACATCGACCCAAGCGTGACTATGTGCAGTTAAATCATATCTGATTTGGGTGCAGCGGTATCCATATAATTGCTCAGGGGTTTTTGGGGCACATATAAATTACGTATTATGTAGGACGTAATTGCAGAGGACATGATATTTAGGGTCGGCGGGAAGGACTACAATATGTGATGAAAATTTTCATGAATTGTTCGGATTTGATGAGATTTTGCGAGGTTCTTCTATTGTAGATTGGATTCAATTTCACCATATAACAGACTCAACATCTTAATCAAATCCAGATTGAAAATCTAGTATCCCAAAAACATACAGTTAGTTCGCATATACATTAAGTACTTAATGTTTACATTTTAGATTTCAAAATGTTCCGTAACTGAAAGAAAAGTGGATTAATGCAGTTCACAGGAAAAATTGGTTTCCAAATAAATATAGCTATAGCTGTACAGATAAGCCTCGACTACAAGGTGTGTTACAATAAGTAGGTACAACAAATTTAAAACGTCCAAAGTATTTCAATTCCACCTAACATCCAACTAACGTTCGAACTATCGAACATAAAAGGGATTTTTTTTCGACAAAAAGCAGACTCTTTCCATGACTATTTTAAGAACATAATTAGTTCAGACACCGATCATGGGGACGCAATCAAAGATTCTTAAAATATACACAAAACTAAGGGAACAGGAAGGAAATATCAACACATAGAATAAGTTTTTATTTTATTTTCATACTGTGATGGAATGCGTGTGAAAGAAGTTTCTTTGACTACTTATGCAGTTTTAATTTCAAAGTAAATTACGAGACGAGGACCGAAAACTTTTTAAATTTTAATAAGCTTACTTTTGCTGTATTCAGTACTCTAATGAATGTGCTGTTAAAATATTATACTTTGCACTGGGAAAGATAACCTTTTTGCTCGTCTTAATCAACTTAGAAATCTAGAGATCAGCAAAGGAATAAAATCCTTACACATTATAACAAAGACCTTCGCCGCGTCTGTCTGTCGACCTGTACGCGATAAACTCAAAAATTACTGCACCGATTTTCATGCTGTTTTCACCAATCGTTAGAGTGGTTCTCGAGTAAGGTTTTAGTATATAATAACCGACATCCACGCGGGCAAAGTCGCGAGCATCAGCTAGTTTAATATAAAAAGTTCTCAAGACCATCGGTTTCAAAACGTATGTAGATAAACTACTAATTTCTTAAGTCCAAGCAAAGATGTAATCTCAAGATAATCTGATATCCAGTAAAATAGCACAAAACAGTGTTCCATCACTTGCGTCTACAAGATAAGAGGTGAAACTGTGCCAATTGCATGGTTGTGCTTATAATGAAAGTAGGTGAAACTACATTGCAGTATTGAGTGGGTACAAATAGTTCTCTAACACTTATTCTTTCAACAATTACACATCAAAATGTCAGTATGTAAATAAAGGAAAATGTCCTATTGATGTAGCAAAACTAGGAAAGAAAATACTCAACAGAAAGAAACGCAAATTAAAACACGATCAGCCACGATATGATGTACGTTAATGTTGATATAATTTGAGATAGCAAGCTTATTTAGACGGTCCCAGGTTATTTTGAAAACAATGACATTGTCCTACAGTTTACTAACGAAGACAAGATAGTAGATAGTGACACAATTAACAGAGTAGTATAGCTAGAAGAGCAGTATGAAAGAAACAATACAGATCAATTTAAACTCAAAAACAAAACAAACTAAACAATGAAACAAACAAAATATCCTGGAAGAAGGGAACAGTCAGAAACCAACAGAGCAGACTGCTAGGAAATGGAAAGTAAGACAATATTAGATTCAGTAGGAGGGGAGCCTCTGAAATAGAATTATGGGTGTAAAGTGAGGAAATATGGAAAACGTATTGCGAATACTTCATGCTTTATTGCATACGGTTACTGAAGGAAAACCAGTTTATGATGCCGCGAAAGATAAAGAAGATTTACCAAAAAATGAAAACCAAATCATAGCAAAGCCAAATTCAATAACCTGTCTAGATTCAAGACATAATTGTATAGAACAATTTGTCAATACCAAAAGTTCACTCAGATCATAACAAACGCTTAAACTGCCTAAAGTATGAACAAAAAGATAACTCTCTAAATAATCAACTTAACAAAGATTAAGAAGCTAATATAATAGATTTAAATGCATCAAAAAATGAAATTATAGCGTCACAAAATGAGCTCAGAGATAACCGAGACATAACTCGATTTAGAAGACGAAGGGTGCACTAAAAAGCCTTAAATGCGTTTAAGACGACAATATTCTATAATAGACGAGGAAAAAATGGCAGGAAACTCTGAACATTTTCATTCGTTTTACTCGGTACTGTTTTGAAAATATTTTGATGGCTATTGTAGAAACGTTTTTAAATTAATCTAGCTCAATGGTATTAAAATCTACCTCATATACTCTAGTAGTCTATTTCGTCGAGACGATTCAGCGTTTGGTATACTATACGTGTTTGGTATAATATACCCTTCGAGGAAACAAGGCGTAATGTTATTTTATGTTTTATGATTCTGTTATCTGATTTCAAAACTACACAACTATAAAACAGAGCTAGCAAGAAACTAAACAACTCCACCAATTAACCTACATAATTTAATAGCTGGAGAATACTTGCCAGGTGGTCTTCACTATAAACGTAAGCAAAGCTTTAAAAATTACCCAGCCAGTCGCAAACGTTTAAAAACGCTAATAAACCTTGGTTAAATACATAAATCTTGAAACCCGGCAAACCCTAAACACTTCGACACATCTCAAAAAGACCAAAGCATACAATATTCACACATCACTGTAAAATTTGCTGCTGACGATGGTTTCATTTTAAGGGCGTGACGTTAAATCCCCAACCGCTCTCATTTCATACCGAGAGCCTCTCAAAGTAGACACAACCCACTCGTGGCAATTAAAAACAAAAACACGGATAGAATAGGGTTGCTAGATGGAATATACGGCTCTAGAGCACCTTTTTTTTTTTTTTTTTTTTTTTTGAGGGTGGGAAATCATCCAATGACTTCTCCCGCTCTGGGCGGAGCGGAAGGGCGTGTCAGACTTTTACTGACTAAAACCCACCCGTGTTCCTTCATTTGCCTGTTGCCAAGGTCCCGGTATCCCTTTCGGACTTTCCCGCAACCCTGGCAGGCATCGGTCCTAGCGGACCCCGTCATTTTTGCTGACATCTCTTTGAGGCGCGCGTGGAACACGACGCGCCATCGACCCGGGCCTGGTCCTTATCGGACGGCGAGCTGCCCGTTGCTCGCCGTCCGCAAGCCCGCGCCTATGGTGGCCGGAAATCCGCCTGGGATTCCCGACGCCCAGGGCGTCTCCAACGGCGGCGGTTAGGGGCGTGAGGGCGCAAACTTTGCCTTTCCCTCACGCGTTCCGCCTCCTCCTTCGCGAGCATTACTGCTTCGCAGAAGGAGGTGACGGCTTCCCATGCCCTCTCGCTCCGTACCATGGCCTGAACCAGGGCCGGACGCGAGAGGTCACCGCCGCCAATCGCCTCCGCGAGGACACGGCGGTGCTCCGCCCAAGCAGGGCACACCTCAACCGTATGCTCCACCGTGTCCTCCGGGCGATCCACACAGTGGTGACACCCGGGCGTTTCCTCCCGCCTAATCCTACATAGGTACCTCCCGAAGCTGCCATGTCCGGTGAGGACCTGTGTCAGGCGGAAGGTGAGGACGCCGTGGCGCCTCTCTATCCACTCCTCAAAGAGGGGACTTATCGCCGCTATTGTGGCGTGCCCAGGCTCTAGAGCACCTGGAATTTTAAACTGAAACGAGGTAAAACTAAAAATAAGTTTATTTGCGCCAAGGACAAGGAGGTCGATAACATTGTTCTATTGAGGCACATAAAAGCTCTCTAGAGTGTATTGTAAAATAATTCCAAATAATGATAACAACGATACCCAAACATAACTTCAAAGATACATTACAATAACATTCAGTACCATAACGGACAAATTGGTAATTGTAATTGGAAGTTGTCATAACCAGATGGACAAATAAGCATTCACATGACTTAATTTCTTAATTGAGTCTTACAGCACCCTAGACATGAGGATTTAATTTATTTTTGGACTGAAACCGTACAGTTATGCTCACTCTAGTGGCCCCTAAAAATAATTATGTCTATAATATCATTTGAGCTATTTGTCAACCCTACTATCGCCAGGTCGATTTTGACCTATATCGTTTGTAATATTTAAAGGGTCTTAAAAGGCAGACCTAAATTAATGAATAGGCTTTAAACTGGAGCACTATAGGACGTTTTATACTCAAAAGGGAGCACAAAGGATTGATGGAAGTGAAATTAAAATGTAATTACTATAAAAGACTGGAATTCGACGCATTCAGCTGAAAAGCATGGTCGGTGTTACAAAGTGAAAAATGAAAAAGGTTTTGGCAAAATACAAACACAAGACTTTTTGCTACTGACAGTTTAATTAACGGAAAACACGGTACGGTCTATTGGTTTTTGTTTTTGCTGAGCTTATTTTTTTGTGAGGCTAGACACGTTTATTTATTTTATAGGGTTAAAATTAATGTGAACTGGCTCTGTTCCTCTCTATAGAAAATATGAACATTTCATTCTCTTTACAGTAATGCATGATAGAGCTGAAAATATAATGTTTTGCTAGAGTTATTACGAATATTCCAAATGATAAGGTCAGATAGGCAATCGCTCCATGTAAATTACTGGTATTCTGCATCTGGTTAGACAAAAAGCCGTCACCAACATAGTTGGATAAAGGCTAAGCTAAATGATAATGTAACTTTCTTTTGATCCCATCATTGTATTTGTATCCATGAAAAATTGGTTGTAACCTCTGAAAGAATCTTACACAAGTGAAGGATCACAAAATTCAACCTAATAAAATTGTATTCTCTAGAATATCTTCTTCATAAGGGGAACTGACAATAAAACGAGAAGCACAAACATGAAAAATACTAGAATAGATGAATGACTCTGCAACAACAAAGGAGTGACAATGACAGAGAAAAATGGTTGTCTATTGTTTGCGATATACATGAAGATCTGAAAATTACACTTCTTCAAGCAAATGTGTCGTTGTCGACGTGTATGGGGCTATGAAATTGCTGAGGTTCGTTTCAAGTGACCTATTTTATACTACTATATTTACATTTTTTTTAATAATTGAATATCATTAATTTCATCCCTGATGGAAGTTAATTTAACAGACGGTCAGCCAATTTTGGATCATATCATCGGTATATAAACTTTACTTCTATCTGATAAAATCCCTGAAGCTTGTCTAGTCAATTATGAACGTTCTCATCAATGAATAAAAAACATCCACGAAAAACGTTTACCCATTGTTTCACTACTTAAAAAAGTATTAAAATCTCTAATGATGATTTCCAACTATAAGCTTGTTTTTCACTTTCAAAACTAATTAAAAGTCTATTATTGCACATAAGACTTTCCACGTGTTCCGAATCGAAATCTTATTAGTGGGCGATGTAACCCAATATTCGATCGTTACATTGAACACAAATCATCGTTCTTGTAACAAAGTTAGAGTTCAAAATCGATTGAAAGAATAATGTTTATCACTTAATATGAAAGCAATCTTTATTATTACCCAGTTAAAGTCCAATATTGTTTGTCTTATTACCAGAGTGAATGTATCGTAGGCAGACGTAGTGATGCGAACGTGACTAGAATATCGATACAATAATTCGACATTCTGATATCTTGACACGTATTTCGTGTATAGAATGCGGATTTTCTTATTATTGAGATAAATGGTTTTGTAGTGGGTTTCGAAGCCAGTTATTGTTGGTCATATAAATAGGGTATTCGATGAACTGTTCTAACTAGAAGTAACTGTCTTTTTCTCTCGCTCGGATTTGTTAGATATGACCATCGATATCCAGTATTCTTTTAGTCTAGTTTAAAATCCATTGTTAGTCCGTTTTGTTCCAAAGGCAGTATTTATTTAAAATTATAAATTATCAGTTTTAATAAAACTTCTATGGACACAATCAAATCAAACTCAATTTAAACGAAAAATATCGATATCTTTACCACCAACATTGTACACCCCAAAACGTCGTACAAGGGGCGTAGGTCGTCCATTGTGAAATTCGGGCCGTACTACCTCACAGATCAGACGATAGTCCCTTATTAAGAAATCGCTGAACAAACGCTAAATATTTCTCCGGCAGACTGTTCAAAGGCTTCAACATTGAAATTGAATGGTATTGTATGGACGTGTATTAAAGGTCTTGAATAATGGATAAAAATATACAGATAAACATCAGAGGAAATAAAGGAATCGGGAAAAAGGATGAATTGGATTTTTGTTTTCATGTTAAACGTCAATTATGGAAATGAGGATCTTAGGAGGTGAATGCAAATTCACTGCTAGAAGCGATTTATAAGACGAACAAGATTTCCTTTTCTTTAAGGCCAAGGAAACTGCCGTAACAGAACATGCGCTTTTAAATGTTTAATTAAGACAACAATATACTACTAAAGTTATCATGGTGATAAGAAACTCACATCCATAAGCATTTAATGGGTTTAAACTAATAAGCCATAACGGAAAAAGGAATAATGACGACATTTTAGTCAAATTTTGCCCCGTACCGCCACTTATACAGCATAATGTCTTAAGTATTATTATAGGTACAGAAGCAATCACCATATTGCTTGCACCTACACAAGCTTAACACCCAAACAAAACGATCATTAGCCGTATCAAAGTTATGAAACAAGTTGTAACGCTCTGACCCACTTTCATTCACATCTGAATTGACCTTGAAAGAGACGAGACTTGCTCCATTGATCGTGGTTACTTGACATTTCTATTGTGACACTGGAGCTTGAACGAGTCTGGGTTAGACAGTAAACTAATAACGTTGTATGTGCGTTAGCTTAAAATATAGAGAGGCATGCAGATCTTTCAAGGAGGAATGATATCAGCTCGTAAAAGTTCAATACAATCCGTTGACCTCCGATTAGATTGCCAAAACGAATGGCCATAAGAGATTTTTTAAATATACTGCATGACCACATTAGGATCAAAATAAATAGATGTGACTGATGTTTCACTTATCCATGAGATACTTAGACGAGGCTCAAATCGTTTTTAGTAAGAACGTACCAGAAAGGCATATTTTATTCAACAGAAATCATTTTCATTACTAAAAATATCAAAAATTTCAAGAAATCGCAAATAGACAGGAAATGGAAACACGCAAAACATTATTGCAACATGTATCAGAGACAAAAAAAAATAGCTTAATTTCATTATCTACCTATTATTAAAGATGACATAGCAAACAGCAGCAAACACAAAGGAGAAACCAAGAACACACAAGAAGCCACCTCAAAATCACTCGACGTCGATCATCAATGGGGTCAAGTGTCCAAATTCATTCTTCCTATAAGGGACCTTGTGTTGGACAGTTTTGGCCGAAAGCCAGAAAAAACTGGAAACGGTTACAGCGTTATATTTAGAAAGTTTCGTAATTAAGAAAGTGAGTTTTTTTACGTCGTTCATCAGCTGTTTATTCCGCCGTCCAAGTTGTACAAAGCGGAGGAAACTATCCGATAAACTACGAGCATTTACATGTCGAAAGGTTTACTCCGTTAGTAGTTTCGACCTCGGACGTGAAGAGTTTTCTTAATAACTCTAGCAGTAATTTAATTCGAAATTCACAAATTATTGAACGGAAAACATAAAATACAAAGTCAATGTCATTTTTGTCTTCTTTGAAAAGTCTTCTTAGTGTCCTTCACGTTCGAATTTTTATTGAAACCCTTATTTTCTTAGTAAGGATAGCTTCACACTGACTATAGGCATAGATGTATATTTTTATCCACGGACATTTTACTTCGGGAATTGGGGTGTGATTCATATGCTACAGCAAATTCCATTTATTTATGTTTATTTATCACGAATTCTATCAATCATATTGAGCTTCATTCAATAACAAATATCGGCGTTGGAATTACCTTTCTATTCATTCTGACCGAAGTTTCTTTATTCCCAAACCTTTCTAGCCTTAGCTTTGTAACCTTATCTCATTTCTTGAAATCTAAAAACCGTAAGGTTTCACCCACAAAACTTTCGACTACTCGATACGATCTCAAACCGACTCTAAAACGGGTCCTAGTCCTTCGGGCCCGATTGTATTAAATTCCCTCGAATCACGGACTGAATACTCAAAATTTCCATTTCTGGAGCAAAACCGACTTTGGAGATTGTTTGAGTTAAATGTATGGTAAGTGGATTCAGGAATATGTCTGTGTTTTATAGGCCTGGATCCTGTGGGACGATTCTTGGATAATCTGGACTGTTGCCAAGGCAAGCTTTATTTAATGCTTCAGTTTGTACGATTATCACTTTTTCATTTTGATGATCACTATTATGTTGAGTTTGTAGTTTCTATAACACATGTTTCCTAATAGTAGAATCCCACGATCGGCAATATTCCAGGCGGACACGCACGGCAGACGACCACAGACCTCTCACTCAGCACTTCTTCGTCGGATCTCGGCCTAATGCCGAGATCCGACAATCGGCGATTTTGCAGACGGACACCGACGAGCCCGGACGACGCCGACGGACCGTGGGAAGGTATACGTGCGGGGATCGCAGACATCGGAAGCGCCTCGGTGCGCGGTGCGTGGCGGTTTATGGTCGTCTACCGTAAGACATCGCCCGCGTTTTAGAAAACTAGGACTTTATAGTATCTTATTGCAGAAGATTTCAATCTCTACATCAAAATAAATGTAGCTGCTTATCTACCTGGTTAAATCTCTTTAACATGTCTGTGAGATATAAATGTATAGATAGGAAAAGTAGGGCCATCTTGGGCCATTCTTAGCGAGCGAAGACCACAAAACTAAAAGAAAGCAAAATATCAAATAACAACTTTTAATGTTTCGCTTGTTCTCTTTCTCTTTATTGTTTGTAGGTCAAACCGTAACTCAAGAAGCTTTGATATTGATACAACCGAGCGCTGTACACACGTCTACACATCAAGCTAAACATTTTCAGTTTATGCTCATCTCGCATTGTGTAGGATTTCCGTACAATGCGAGGTCAGCTTATACTGGCAATATATAGCTTGATATGTAGCCGTGTGTACTAATAATATCTATGCTAGGAAATAATAAAATCTTTGGACCATTAAATATAACGAGGTTATTTTACTGACAATACGGTGTCTCTATGGCCTTCAGTTGAACCTTGAAGGCTTTATAATTGGTTAAGTGTCAGGATTGATTTTCGTTCCCCCAAAAGATAAACCTGTATTTCACCGCCACCAAAATTAGAGAGCTATAAAGAATAAAATTTAAGGCAGGACGTTATTTTAGCTTGTTAACATGCAGGCCTATACAGGGTTACTGGTAACTCGACGTATTCCTTGCAGGACGTCATAGTAGGGTTAAAATGCAACAAATTAAGCCACCAAATGTTCTACCGAAATTCAGTAGTTTTTGAATTAGTTAAGAGTTTTAGTTTTTGAAGTAATAGCAAAAATTACAAAAAATTAAATGTTTTGTTAGTGATATTTGCCAAAGTTTTAGGCATATTGAACTTTTAATTATTAACAAAGGTCTGCTACGGCGTCAACTATGATAATAACTTAAATTTCAGTACAGTCGCGCCGTAAATCATTTTTAAATTGGTTTCAAATGATTTAATCTGGGATTTTTCATTAAAAAACTAAAACTCTTAACTAATTCAAAAACTACTGAATTTCGGTAGAACATTTGGTGGCTTAATTTGTTGCATTTTAACCCTACTATGACGTCCTGCAAGGAATACGTCGAGTTACCAGTAACCCTGTATAGGCCCAAATAGGTCTTTAACAACATATTTTTTGTGTGACAGAATATTCAGACCACCTTGAACAAGAGACAGGACTACGTTATACTATCTTAGCATACGGCATACCCGATTGGAAACGGTCATTATGGCTATATTCATTGGTGCGTTTGTACTTGGAACAAAGAGTAGTTTGAATTATGACGTCATTAAGAGATTTATTATATACGATCATAGTATATTACTACAGCTATAATAGTGTCATTACAAGTGCCTTTGAAAATTGTCAAATTATATATTACTTAAGTTTCAATGTTTTAAACTTTCTCATGTGCAATTCTCAAGTCTTGAAAGCTAAAACTTTTGAATCATATCGTGCAAAATCATTAACCTATCTATATTCCAAAATGAACACAGATGAAATGCTCATCATAGACATCAATCACATCTTAGTATATCCAACCAAGATCTTTCCATAGTCTTTCTCGCTAACGATTTAGGTACAGTGGATAACATTATTGCTGTTACCAAGCGACTTTATAGTAGGATACCATGTCCTATATACTACTATATGAATCTCGCAATAAAAGAACAGAGGGTGTCAGCTATCATCACGTACCGTGAGACCAACAAAAGGAAACTGTTCATTACAACGCTCGTAAGTCAAGGGCCTAGCTGGTACTACTTAGGAGCAATCATCTATAAACTAGCGCAGAACATGGGGTCTTAAAGTGACACTAATGCTGCGGTACTTTATATGCCAGTTCTACTACACCTATTGCTATAGTAGAACTCAAACTCGAAGAATTTATTTCTATTAAACCATTTACAGGCACTTTTGGGTTGTCAAAGGAGTCATTCAGTAAGGAAGACGAAGCTAGTTGCATCATTATAGCGGCTACCGAAAGGACAGCCTTTCATACGCAGATTTAAACATTCACCTTCATTTTCATGACAGTTGTTATTTTTGGGACCACTATATGTATGATAGTATCACTTTCTTAGAAAACCCAAGCTTCTCTATAACCTGGCCAGCTTAGAATCAGGTGAGATATAGATCAAACGCCTTTTCAAATCGAGGCTTTGCAGAATCCTCAGATTAGGAAAGCCGGTCAACTCAAACGTAACTCTTTAGTTAGTCCGATTCAACTAGTGACACGAAAGGAGCTTACAGGCTTTTGCCGGGCGAATTCAAATCCCCACTGATTTAGAATTTCGGGATCGACTAAAGCCTGATTTGAGTAAAATCTTGATTGTCTTAGAGCTCCTGTTTAAAATACTTACATCCGAAGTTCTATGGGGTCACAAAGGTAACACCTTTTAGTATATTTTTAGAAATTCTAGTGACATTCTCAAAAAAGTTCAAGTTACTTGTACAATGGCCCTTAGCATTGTTCCCACACAAAAAGTCCAAAAACTCGTATAACAAAGTCAACAGAATGTATGAATATGCAATGGCATGCGACGGGTAACTTTATACTGGTAAACAATTATTTAGTTAAAGACGACACGACTACGATACGATGTTAGGAGAAACAAGAAAAACTAACTTAGTCGTTAATTGGGCTAAAATTGAAAGTAGTAGTGTAGTTATTATTGACTGCTAATTATCTACAAGAACCGATACAGAATTTAGACAGATAGACTAATAACGAGAAAAGGCAAGCAGCTCCCAAATTTAATTAGATTACTTTATATTTCTAAACAAAAAACAGAAATAGAACTCAGAACTTGACACTAATAAGAAAATTAAATTAATGTTTGTTTGCGAAAACTCCGTCGGTAATAAATGTGTCAGACAGAATTTGTTTGACAGTTCAGACACACTAACAAACTAATTAACATTTTTTGTTTTACAAAATTGGAAGATCATTTTGTTGTTAAAGTAATGCGGGAAATCTAAGGACTGCGCATAAATTTTAAATGAATACAGAGCACATGTCAATAAAGACCACTATTCAATTAAATATCAATCGTATCGTAGCCTCTCAAGACCTCAAACTCCCATTCACTCAACCCACCTTCAAAAACAAAGTTGTGAACATCACAGAAATAATTATTGATACAGATGTTCAAAGAAACGTCTACAAAACTGAAGGCTTCGCAGACGTACTCGGGATAAGAAGCTATAATTTTCTTGTGGGATACGAAATAACTTTGTTTTATCCTAAGGCGAGAACTGGCAGGTATGGTTATGAATACTTAATACTTGGAAGTATCGATCGAAGATAGGAACTTAAACCTTCCAATGTGTCAAGATAACGAGGGTCGTTGAAAAAGTTGTGTACTCCATAGCTAAGAAAATACCCTTTTCTTTTTCAGTTGCCGTTAAAAATGTAACCGTAGATGGAGGATATTAGTGCGTATAATAAATCAATTAAAAGATCATTGCATACATCTGAAAATGTCATGTTCGGTTAAGAAGCTGAATTTTGGAGGGTAGATAGCGATCGTTCACCTACATCTCGTTAAACTGGATGACGACCCAGGCATTTAAAAAAAAAGGCGGTTATAGGGAGAATGCTAAGATACCACAATTTTAAGCATGAGTGAAAACTTCATAGCAACAAAGATTTGAATACCATGTGTTTGTTACACGTAAAATACAGACGACGCAGTGGTAGTGGTATACCACAAAGCAAACTATAAAATCAATTCTTTTAAAACTCATGACGTAAACTAAACTGAAAGACGACTTAAGTACAATCGAGCTCGTTTACAATCAAGCAAATATTTATTTTATTCGGAACGCGTAGTGGTGTTGACACAAGTGGTACAGCCACGAGCTAGGTGTAATAGTCGCTTTTGAAGAGTAGGTTTAGATATAGGAATGTGGCGAATGTGATCACGCTTCTATGAGGAATGAACAAAGTCTAAGAAATATTTATCGCAAAACAGTCAGTATTACTCATTACCACAAAGCCGTCAATTGATTCAAAATATCTATTAACTATCAAGGCAAATACGTTAAATAAGTGGGTATACAGACCACCTTGGCAACGACGGGATACTTGCCTAAGATCTTTTCTATGAAGAAAAGAGTATAGTACACAAGAGGATTGCCAATATTCTTTATAGATGACCAAAATATGGTATAGAACTAGATGTAGAACAATTTTCTTGGCAGAGCGCATAATTTCTCCGTTACGACTTCTTTATTAAAATAAACGCCCATAAGTGTAATAACAATAAAACTTATATTGTGTCCTTCAGCCGATTAAGAGCGTACTTTTACCAATCTATACATAATCCTTCTGCCTACATCCCATTTTATTAGGAGCGGCGCAGCAAGTCATCTTCTTCCATACATCTGTATCAGCAGTCATCCCAGAATTCAGCCCCTTTTTAACATCATCATTCATTATCAATTACCTAGTCTTTATCGTTTTGAATATCCTCTTTAGCAACAACTGTCGTTTTAACCGAATCCACCAAGATTGCTCCGAACGTGTCCTCTTCGCATAAACGAAGTAATTGAGTCAAAATTACGGTGTTTCGCTCGTACACATATAACTGTCGGGTGTGACAGATGGCACTGTTATGCTCAATTATTTGCACATCAAACATGTGTCAGGTTTATTGTCTACATCTCAGTTTCCTTGCTCTTTGATGTTTAGAGTATAAAGTTGGAATGTTTTGTGGGTTTTACACGGTCTTGGATAGAAAGTGTTTTCTTTATACTTTTTTTTTATATTTTAATTTCATTTTTTAGCCAGTTCATCATTACCTGAACCTGGTACTTTAAGAATTCAGGCGTAGTTACTACGTACTAACCTTTTCAGACCAATCAGGCATATAGTAGTTAGTTACCGTCTTATCATTGTTAAATAATACCAATCGGCTTTCCCAGGATCCAGATCTTGGACTTAAAACAAGGTTTTTACTCCAAAGAACTGTTTCAAGAAGCATGATGCTACGATGGACCTTAGGAAAGCGATTCACATTCTCGAAAAAAAATTGCTTGTAACTAGGGAAGGAATAAATGGAAGAAAATTCAGCCTCCTTATAATTATTATCTTTATCTTTTACTCGAGTTTCTACAATGTAACCTTGTACTTTTTCTAATTAATGCCAAAGCTGCCACTGTAGGTAATATTTATCACATTATCGTAATCATAAGAAATGTTCAGGTAACATTACCTTCACTGTCCTTTTTAGGGTCGACCCTTTCATAAAGTAACGGAAATATGGGTATTTTCCAAGGTTCCGTTCCAAGAATAATAATAACAGGATCGAAAATTGTAGTGACTAGAGAAGGCCTTTCGATAGTTCAAAGAGAATTCCAGGTATTTACGCTTTGATGTTTCGATTTAGAGAATTCTGGGCTTAGGAAGCCTACAATTCTGAATTCAAATAGGCAAGGTACGACGTAGTTCGTCATTGAAAACGCAATAGAGAATACAGACAGATGTCAAACATTTGATAGAATTAAAGGAATTGTTATTAATTGGTAAAATGCATCAAAAGCAGCTAGGTAGCTTGGAAGCTTTTTAAAATATTTATTTTTCATTCCGAGAAAGTAACCATACATGCAGGCGTTTGAGGCAAAGCTTGTTAGTAAACGTATGCATACGAATGAGATAGTCAAAGTTCACATATTATAAATTATACATTAAAAACCCTATGGTGAAAAGAAATTATGTGAAGCCACAAGATCACTGGCTGGAACAAACCGCCTCTGCTCTCTAAATCAAACCAAGTCCTTGCAATTTGTTTATTAGTTGGGAGACTGCCTTTGCAATGTCAAAGCAATGGAAACTAAGACAGGCAGTTTTCCCAATCACATTTCTGCTATAAAGGTACCTACTCACACACAGTACAACAAAAATCCCTTACACTGGCGTATACATTTCGTAATATTTCGGCAAGCCAGTCCGGCGTAACGAAACGGAACGGACATACGATTGCCTTTGCACACAGTAGCCGTAAGTACTCTGCCACACTACTGACATTTCAGTAATTAGTATTGTATAAGACAAGGTTCCTGGTTACTAATGAGACCATGTCATTGTTTCCCGAAATGTCGTAATAAGCGCTCGCGTAAATACATACAAATTATTTCATTGCTGTTCTTGTGTTCACGTGAGGAGAACTATGTAGTAACAAGTACATAAGTATTTGTATCTCACAAGTCACAACATCTGCTTAATTCAGATTTAGACAATATTTTTACTAGAAAACCACCTACCTACACAATATGAGTTACACTGTCTAGTGCTAAGAAGTAGCAGCATGAATGATATTGCTAGATATATTATACAAGGCTCTCCCTCTCACAGAGTAGAGGCCTATGTCCCAGTTGTGGGAACATTATAGGTTAATTATGCTATGCAAATCGAGACATCTGCAAATGAGTACTGAATATGTATACGAAAAGTTGTGTCCCTTTCCATCTGCCAAGCATTAGTGCTCGGAGACACAATGCCGTCACCGCGCCGCTGCCAAGCCTCTAAGCTGTGTACACGGCATTGCCGCCGCCCTCACTCCGCGCCGAGCCCTTACACCGATCCGGATGACAGTGTTAGTGCATTCACCATGCAAGATAATTAATGAAAATCACAAAGTTCATCCGGTCACGAATTGTAGATTTTCAGTCACCAAATACCTACTGCTAAGCAGAACTAATTCAATCAACAAAGAACACAACCTGTGTGTTAGCGCCCTTAGTGAAACTTACATTAGCACTAGCAAACGCATCATCCTGTATGATGAAATTGATATATTCAAGGGAAACCAGCTGCGAAGCGTTCTGTAATTATATTCATAATACATGCGGTCACGGTACTGACTGACAGTTCCTCCGCATTTCTTGTAAGGACGAACGATGTTTGTAAACGAAAAGGGGAAGGGAACGATTTTAAATAAATAATAACCTATTGCGTTAGGCAGACACGCGATATCTGTTTCGTGGTTGTAGTTATGACACGGATCACTTTGACATCCTGGGTCGAAACCAATTTCGTTTATAGGTCACAGTCACAGCACTATTATCACGTCATGTAGACGTTTCGTCAATAATAAACAGTAGTAATATCGAATTAGTTACACTTAATGTAGAGCCAATTACGCTGCCCTGAAGAACACCCCACAATCGAATCTCTTAATTCTTTGTTCAAATGATAAATTTGAATTTGAAAGTCTTATTATACTTCATGCCAATCGTTTTAAATCATTCATGAAACAGATCTTATATTCCTTTTTTAAATATTAATGTAAACCTATCGATCCTGAAACTGTGTAGAAGGCCAATAACAGATTAAAAATAAAAATAAAAGTTATAAAAACGGATAGGTGTGACTCCGGATTTTTAATTTGTCTGTCTGTGATGTCTTGTTTATACGTTTTTAGTTGAGTTTTTTGTAGTAGTTGGGTTTTAGTTTTATAACTTTTATTTTTATTAAATTTTTTTGGAGTTATAATTTTTTTTTATGTGCCAATTAGGCCTTTTCATTTGATGACCTTACAAATTTTTGTTTTGTTTAGTTCATGTCTTTCTGTCCTTTAGAGGGCGCCATATTCAATTTAATATAACGTCCGTCACATAGCCTATAACCAGCGGACGATCAAGACGCTTCCAACGATACCTCATTTGTCCAATTATGACGAGTAATTTAGAAGATATGAGGGAACACATGAACATACATACATACCGGTCAAAATCATAACTCTCCGTTTCGCTTCGCCGTAGTCGAATAAAAAGTATGTACCTATGTTCTCAGTTTTCAAGGCTTTAATAAAGGTATCCCATAATAAAGCGTCGATTAAAACTTTTTAACCAGCACCGGGTTCAAAAGCAAAACTTACCGAAGCGCCGAGAAACCATAATAACAGTAAAGGAGGCAACAATATCACCTTTTTATCGCAATTTACCTGAAACAAAAACGGAAAACACACATTAATTTTATGCTCATAAAAGATAACAAAGTAGCGAGAGTGTTAAATTCCCACACAAGCTATAAAGAGGAATGGAATCAGGTCAATTTGTTATTCATAGACGATATACTAGCAACGTGGTAGCAACTTATTAGCTGAAGTATGGTAATCATTATAGCAGCAAGTTTTTAGTTCATTAAAATTCGACATATTTGATTTCACATAATCCTACATGGGCAGTTATGAAACGTCAGAAATTAGGTGCATGGTTTCCATTTTACTTAGGATACCCAGCAGAACGTTTGGTTTGAAGGATTCAATCTGCTCAAAGTTAAATTCGCCAGTATGCGACAAAAATAAAACAGCCAAAAAAATAACAGCAAGATTTTTAGTACACTGAATCTAAAGTTTTGTGAACATGGTTCTTCTGCTGATATACCTACTTTGTGATCATAATTTAAAGCCTCAAAGCTTACTACTACTCAACAGGTCAGTAATATTCCGATAACTTACTATTGTTACAGGAGAAACAATGCGAACTTACATGGTATCGAAACTAGTCGACAAAGCTGATATCGACAACATTCAAAGGTTCCGAAATAACGGTATGTAATTGTATTAGTTGAAATTTAAAACATGGATAATTTACCTACATTATAGTTTTATTTACCTACATAAAAAAGTGATGAATATAAGTGTTGATGGATGGAGCGGGAGAGGAAGGCCAAAGAAAAGATGGATGGATTGTATGAGGAATGATATGAAAGAGAAGGGAGTAAATGATAACGTGACGGTTGACAGGGGAGAGTGGAAGAAGAAAACGTGTTGCGCCGATCCCGAGTAACACGGTACAAGGGCAGGAAGATGATGATATAGTTTTGGATAGTGCAAATTCAAATGAGGGAAAACTAAACTCTATGAACGGTAGATTCACAAAGATCAAAATGGTTTCATGCCGTTATCAATAAAACCAAGAGTGTATAGCATATGATTCTTCCAAATGATAAGACTTCAAAAAACCAAGTGGTATAAACAAATGGTGAGAATATTCTGGAATCTGGAATCCCAATGCTATTCATTCCAAGTTTCGATATAATGTGTGATACGTTTAGGCACAGAAGTAGGTTTAAAGTTTAGCAAGGATTTAAAAGCGTGACAGTTAATATCCATAAGATAAGCACACCACACAATTATAAACTAATCTGCATTTAGTAGCGTTTTCGGTACATGCGGGAAGCATTAAAATAAAATAAGTGAGGGTCGTGAACGTCAAATTGTGTACAATTATATCTCCCGTTGTGGGCTAAGTGATAAGTAGACAGCGATAGTGTGAATGTTTAATGAAAGGTGGAGGAGACGCAACACTCAAAGTGCTATAGAGCGTGGCAGTAAATGCTCATACACAAGAGCGGCACGCGTCAACTGCAGAGGCAACTGCAGCCGTCGACAACGCGCCACTCGTGTATTTGAGCACCGTACTCATGCTCAAATACACGAATGCATGAGCAATAAATAGACACATATATAAAATAGTATGAATCGAAAGCATAGCTATGATTCAAATTTGAAAACATCGTGTAAATTCGCCCACCCTTTTATATCTCCCGAGAACGAACAACACAAGAAAGAAAACAACAACATTTACTAGATATACTTGTATAGTTGACATAACCTAAGAACTGTGGTAACAGGACAAAGTGAGCTAAGTGGTATAAAGAAACTCGGTCCACCCTCAAAAGCAGAACTAGAAACTACAATGCTATACTTACCTCATAAAATATCTAAATGTCATCTGATACTATTACATAAGGAAATAATGCAATAGCAAAATAGATAGTTGATGAAATCATTTGATGTCCACAGGAAAAACCATAAATTCCAGTAGATTCTCAATTTCCCAAACATATGGGCATTTTAGATCCCGCTGCCTTCTGTAGCTTGGGCGCACTTGCAAAAGGGTCATAGCACCGCTATGCCAGGCTCGGCGGCGCCAAAGTGTCTGTTCGACCGCGTACTACCGTTATTTGTATTACGTCACAGTCGGATTATACATTTTAGTGACCGATATATAAAAGGATTTATTGTGGTAGCCGTGAATGACAAAAACTGACTGTGAATGCAATTAATGAATTACTCACTTATGAACCAAAATAAATTCGATGCCAGATGGGATGAGAATTTGGATTATTAATAAAATCACAAACAACAAAGATAATAGCTTATCCAAAGACACACTTTACAGTACCCAAAACGTCGATAACTTCCAGACGAGATCTATTTTTAGCCAGGCACGACAGATATAATACGAGTATACGTAAGCCAAAACAGGGACATGCCAAAGATTGAATGGGAAATATTTATATGTTGCAGCATAACAGACAAAATTAACATTGGCCACAGGAATGCACACATTACGTGTTTCACTCTCACAGTTCCAACAAATAGGTAAGTATTCAGTTTTCCATGTTACAGAATTTCTCCAAAGCGTTGCAACATTTTGTCTTCCAATATTTGTGCATGCAAAACACGTATTCCACTTTAAAATTTCCAGCACGGAACACAAAACACAACGAGGAAAACAAACCAATAAAGAAAATATATATATAAATCCTCGCGTGGAAAGCCCTTATTGATACAGCAAACAAATATATATCCAATAACTGCCAACGAATATTTAGTACATCCGATAATAATTTATGCGAATTCTATTGGCCATAAAGTGAATTCACTCGTTAGTCTACCCAATACTTGTGCTACTATGTCTGCAATAAGTCTTAGTACCGAGACCAGATGGTACCATCGACGTTATAAATCTGTTTTTAATCACGTAATAGTTTTCACAAGCAAAATATGGCGTTTCAACTGCACATTTAATACTCGGCAAGATTTGGCTGGCCATCATTTAATCGTAACAAGCTCTGGTAAATTCGATATTAGTTAGAAATACAGCATCATGAAGCAATAAACCACTTGCCTCTTTATAATATTAAGAGGAATATAATCAGCACGGTCTAAAAGAGAGAAAATCTAGATTTTCTACCGAAATTAAATATAACATATTACCACAAAGCGGGATGAAACGCTGCTAAAGCACAACACTTTATTGTTCTCACGGCAAACAAAAAACCACCACTATTAGCAAGAAAAATATTCCAACAATTTAATATCCTCGCGATCCTCCAACAGAACCAAAAAAGATTGAAACACAAAAAAATAAACGAACAGATAAGGGACTTGCAATTCCGTTATAAGACAACTGTAGGATTCCAAATATGGATACCGAATGTAGACTAGCAATTAAATACATTGGGTCACACGCGGTTATCCCATATGAGGGTAGGTAGAATGTCTGCAGACCTGAACGTGGAACTACAAGCTGTACTTGAAGCTAGTTTATTGAGCTCTAAAGAGGACGGAGCAATTAGATTCTGGATTTATAGAAGTTGAATGTTTGGTGGCATAAGGTTAAGAATTTGCGCAAATTGCGGCTTGTGATGCGAATCGTGAGTCTCGGTGACAAGCAATTTACTTGAAGTTATGACTAAAATGGTAGATATAACTTTCGGCCATTATGATGTTAGGGATTGCAGTGTTATCTAATTAAATTGCAAACTTGACGACGAAATTGTCAAGGCAATTTTAACATCACCCTCTTAGCATGAAAATAATCCAGAATATCGAGCTGCATCTAAACCGGTTTTAGCCAAAACCCAAACAAGACCAGGTAATCATAAACAAACAGGGGGGTGTCGTTCAATACTGCCAATATAAAAGTAATACTTGGTCATTTACTTGCCATCTCTAGTAGCCGATGTGACAAGGTAAGCCTCAAACCTAGCCGGAACGTGTCCAAGTTTCAATATTGCGGCTTTTGCAACAAACAATATGAGATGAAGGAACTAATAATCTTGAATAGACTGAATGGACAGATACTGGCGGGTGTTAGTAATTGACAATGCTGAGTATTTATAGAAATTAGCGCAAAATGCAAGGCTTAAAACGGAACAGACTACAACGACGTTTGTATGAAAAACCAGATGATGAGAATAATGCAGCCAGGAATATGTCGACAGTAGAGAAAATATCAAGAAGCTTTCTGGTTTAATTAGTAGACGATGATATAGCAGTGTCACAAAGCGTAATACGGAAGCCCAGAAAAGGACTAAACCAAATGCTTTATGATGAAATTACATACGAATGAAACATAATTTGGAAGTCGAGCAGCAAAACAAAGGAGCCTCGTTTTTTTTTAACACCATTTACATCCCAATTTGGTGTAACACCATCAGATGGGCACACAAAGGGTTACCGCGTTACAAGCACAGACGGGTGACATTTATTATTCAACACACGTCACTTACATTTGTTTGGCATTCATTTTTCTAGGAATAATGTTATTGTTTTCGGTTGTACCGTAAGAGAAGTAGAAGAAGTAGCTGGTGATAGATTTCTGGAACAGAGGGATCGATTGCAAGTTGTAAAATTTCTGTAGTAAACCCAAGTTCATCACCGAACAACGCCATTCATAATAGAATACTGACTACAGGAACACGGTCGAAGATTAAAATAAAAGCTTTGATTTGTATACCATGTTCAATTCTGCTAGAACCTCCTTGCATCTAAAATCCGATACAGATTTCTGAATAGCCCCGATTCCAAACCGTAGCTGCAGTGGAGCTTGTTTTAACTAAAACTAAAAGCTACTGCGGCTAGTTCTATTATATAGTTAGCCTTGTTCTAGTTAGTTCTAGTTTCTAAGTCCCTGTTATAGTATAAGCACTAAAGTTTAAATTGGAACATCGCTGTTGCTTCTCGAGGTCGAATGGGGTCTCAGCAGCAAAGCTGTGAAGCAAACCTATTCATTCGTCGTCTGAACATTGGAAGGTACGCAGGGTTTTTGTAACTTTGAACTAATCCTTGAAAAGGTTTTTTTTCTTTGGTACGTTAGCCTGGATTTTCTTTGGTAAAGCCGTATACCCAATCTTAAGACTTAAAACATCAGGTCGGTATTAGGCTGTTTATACACTGTACGTGTTCTTTTTATACTCATTTCAGTACATTTGTGGTTTCTTCGTGCTCTGTATAGTACTACGAAGCGTACTCTCGACATATTTGTCACTTTGCCAAGTTTACGCATATATTTATAAAGGTATAGATGTCCATTCATCGTATGCAATACTGGAGCGCTATATGATCGGTTCTTCCAAGTCTGAACTATTCATCAAGTTCGGTTTTAGTCCATAAGATAACATAAAAACATCACGCCTGTAATCCCTGAAGAGTTAGGCAGAAGTATATACCTATTTAACAATTTAACTGTCACATTATTAGATACTAGTTTTGATCCTTAAATTCCAAGATCTTTTATTTTTTTTTTCAAAGAAGAATTTATTTTGTTTTGTTTAAAGAAGAATTTGTTAAGTTCTCTGAATGATCTTGTTTCTTTTCTTTTTAAAATTTTAGGTACATAGTTTTTAATTTGTGGAAGCTTGTAAATGGCAATTGTAAGCGCTATTGTACATAACCTACTTTAAAGATATTAGTCTGTGAGCTTTCTGAAGAATAAATAAATAAATATAGAACTCCCACATTTGGATTTCTATAGATTTGTATACGTCTACGAGTATGTCTCAGATGAGGCGACCTTACAAAATGTGTTTCCCACAAATTCGAGAGCACCATCATAAATATACTACAAATTCCCTCTAGTACCATAGGTTTAGTCTAAAAAACTGACCGATAAATATAAAATGCACTTGCTAGCCATATTAAACGCAAATTTTTCATACCGGATGCGACCCGTCACCAATAAATGTCCCACACAGAGTTTAGTCTGTATCCTCAGGCACATTTTTATTTCGAATATGTAAGAGCTTCACGCAAACGGAGCCAAAGTCTGCCATCGACAAGTAACATGTTCTACTACAGTAGTATACTCGACACTTACATTTGACACTTTGCCAAGCCCGTTTCAAGTTGTTACTATTGTATCGGCGTCGGTCGTAATGGCTTCGAAGAGCACGTGCTTATGTTTCGTAATAAGTGGGTTGATGTTCCTTTATTGTGGCGATTATTAGAATTGTATTATTGGACCATAATAATAATTATGATTCCATGAAATGAATAGTAGTTATGTAACGATGTTAAAAAGAAAATATGGTGCATCTTTTTGGCATAGAATATTACTGTGAGCATTACCGGGAATAGTGATTTTAAGTAATTGCTACTGGAAATCTTATCATGCTCCAAAGTGGCGTTAACCATGTGTATGATGATGTTCTGGTCATAGGTATCTTATATACCTTAACAACGCTACTCGTTTTTGTGGAGTGCTCTATATTCAGCAGTGCACATAAACATAACATAACATCACGCCTTGTTTCCCGAAGGGATGGGCAGAGGTGTACAGTAGTACACCCACATTTCGCCAGTTATGTTTTCAGCAGTGCACTAAATAGTTATAAACTTAACGACAACCAATCACAATTAGTGCCAAAGCCAGCAGCAACTAACTACTTGAATGAAATCATGTCTGGCACAGGTACTATTGTGGAAATTGTGCCAGCTCCCTCCTTTCGCAACATTACGTAATTGTGCAACGGGAATCCTTATGACGATCTACTTTGAAACAACTATTTGTGTTTTGACGACGATCATCAAAACACAAATAAACGAAATATGTGTGTACTCGGTATAGGTACACCTCTGCATAAACCATCGGGGAATACAGGTGATGTTAAGTGTTACATTATGTGTGAACATTGAATACTTTAATCTATACTTTGTCTACCAAACATTTGCCTTTAGCCTTCAATGACATTTCGTTTATAAATAGCATTTTAGCAGCGCACCAGTCAATTTTCACCAAAAGCTGCTGAGGTAGAAACCCCAGCCCCAGCCTGAATCAGAACATTTATCTTCTTCTGCTTTGGTATATGGTCTAATCCCGTCTACAGTCGCACTGGTAAAATGCAATCTTCCATAGCTTTCTACTTTCATTTTGGTAAACCTGTCGAGTAAAGTTGGTGAAAATTGAGCTGATTACATAGCGTTGAATGTACTTAAGCCGAAATAGGGTCGGTCTTTTTTCCATACAAAGTCATAATTCGAGGTTCGGCTCTCGTCTATTTCCTCCTCCAATATTGAACCAATTTTAAAGATATTTTATAAATTGAATAAGAAGGATAATTATTGTGCCCCGTTTTTCTTTTTTCATGAATAGTTGTCAAATTTGTACAATAGGCCTCTGATGAAAGCAGTCTAAACAGGCAATTTTGAGCATTTTCTGAGGGTTCTAGTGCTTCTACAGAAAATGTATCATCAAAACGGAAAACATGGGGGCATAGAACTAATTATTTATTTTACTGTAAAAAAATCATTGCTCTATGGTCATAAACCAGAGAGACAACAGGTGAGAGCGTTTGTATGGGGAGGGGACCGACCCTATTTCCTCTTAAGATGCTCTGTTCTCTCTTCAATAAAAACCCTGTGATCCTACTTATCATAACAGCCCGTTACTAACTATTATAGTTAAACCCACGAATCAATAAACGCTACTAGTACTGTGAGTGCTACTTGCCTAACTTGAAGCTTCCATCTTCTTCTCATATTATATAGTCTGATCCTGCATTCGGTTACCAAAAGAACAACAATAAACCTCTTACTTAATACATATATGACAACCCATCACTAACAAGTTTAGCTCCCGAATCAATTCAGAGCTGACCTTAAACACTGGGTGTTATTAACCTAAATTGAAGCGCCCATTAATGAACGTTTATCTACGAGCTCTCATGAATGACATAATTCATTAGAACACAGAGCTTCTGTAGTGAACTAATGTGTTGATCTGATGGGGTACTAAATGGGCTTTATTGTAGGTATACGATATTGAGACGTCACTTCAAATCGAGATACCTAGTTCGTTTTTTAAATCCCGTAGACTAATTTGACATTTCAAATGATTGTAGTTTATTTTTTCAATTTGGAGTTTGACATTCGCCCCTGTCAAATTAGTCTTCGGGTTTAAAAACGAACTTTAAATGTACGTTCGGTGCACCTTGCTGATTGAACTAGCGTGACCAAAACAGAACGCCTATGTTTCTGATGGCTGGAAAGCTAAATTATAAAATAGGCCTTAGAATTTATAATATAATTAATATTAAATGATTTCGAACTCAAATATTTGATTGCACTCACACATGCGGTAGGTACGTGGCTGCTTGTGGTAGGGTAGATGTTACGTTCAAGGGGTCCAGCACCTGACATGAACTATGTAAGGGCATAGCAATTTACAAAGCATTAAAGGCTCGCTTTCGGCTCAGCAGTGATGCCTTATGGTCTTCTAGTAGTAGAAGACATAAGAACTCTATACATACGAATCGAATGGTACGCCAACGTACATTACAATTGCAATCAAAAAGTTGAAAAAAAAAAATCTCTCGATATATATTTTCGGAAACAAAAGCGTCCACATGCCAATGCTCGAGCACAAAGCGCACTCTCTCTCATACATCCATGCTATTGTGTCACCCCACGTCAGGACCATGCAACGACACTCCTACTGCACAGCCACATTGTGAAATGGTAGGGTATAGGAAATGATGGGAGCAAATGGCCGTGACTGGTTTTTTGGTAAATTGGGAAGTTTCGCGTGAGCAGGTACGCACAAGCTTCAGTTCAACTTTAAAAGTATTATGGGATTTGGGATGAATTGATACAGCCTCTACTAGTGAAAAAAAATACAAACCACTGACGAACCCTGGACAGTCAATTCTGCTAGTAATATTGCTGAATTCCTATTGCAAATCATTTCTTTTATCTAATGGATCGTACTAACACAAGAGAACAAAGTGTGGACGCAAACTAAAGTTATCAAATTACACCGGTCAGAAAAAAAAAACTACGTAATTATGAGAAAACTTAGCGGTGACTGATGTGTTTGTTATGTTATGACTACGAGTTCCATACTCATGATCAAATGATACCGATTCAATCATTCCATGTTGTGTGAATCCAGTATAATACATATACAATAGCCTTACTAGTTGGTACCACATGATGCCCTGGTAAACGCTGACAAAATTACTGCTAATTATCAGTCTAGCGTATGATACTCGTGGGTTGCAGCTGAAAATCAGCGTCAGGTGGTACACTTTGTGTTGCCATCTGATATTATGCTGAGCTGAGGCCCTTTTAGCATTGTAATGATTGTTTTCTTTTTTTTTAGTTTTAAGGTGTATTTTTCTGTAACAATGCCAATAAACGCATTTTTCTTTCTTTCTTTCTTACTGTCCGTATAGGGTGATAATTTAATACATGCAATCGATACGATAGAAAAAATAAGTATCATACCGTTTAAATTTCAGAAAAGTGCACCAATTAGTGCAGAATCATTAACAACAAATTATGTACAAATCACTCCAATAATGACAGATTACTAGGCCATTTATTTTAACTGCGTGTATAAGAAGGTGATCTACATTCTTTTTTTACTCTCAGATTATTTCAGAAGCGTGATGAATCCGTGTTAAATCATCAATTAAGCAACATAAACATTGCAGGAGCAAGCGGGCTAGACACAGTTTGGTGAGTTGATAACATGGAATAGAACAGAAGGTCCATTTTAGCCTTTTTGTCTCTTTTCGGCAAGAATTATAAGAATAGGTTATGACGCAGTAAAGGTAATTAAATGAATGAATGAATGAAATGCACGTACCCCAGTGTGGTTTAACCAGACTCGATAAATCGAATGAACCCCAGGATTTGCACTAACCCCTGGCGCCACATGGTTCACGGGGCTACATAGGCCATTGCATATCAAGGAGTCAAATCAAATCAAATCAAAAGTCACTTATTCAAACTAGGCTGAGAATCAGCACTTTTCGAACGTCAAAATTACATAAGACAGTCCCCCAAAACGCCCACCCTTCACCACTTCCTAGTGCTTTAGCTGGGAAGAAGAAGTGGCGCAAGAAACTCCCCAGCAGCACAGCTGTCTGTTCAGTTAGAAACAATTGATTCTATACAAAAGTATGCAAAATCATTAACATTACGCAACATAAAATATAAATCTAATTATTAGCCATATGTCAGCTAACACACGCCAATATACCACCCAAAAAAAAAAACGAGAACTATATGTACTCAAGCAGAAATAAAATAAATAAGTAAATGTAAACATAAATTAACTAAATAAAAGCCTCCAGGCACAAAGGGCGTGCCCGCTTACATATACCTATTTAATGCTGTAACTGGAAATTATACATGATAAACTAGGACCATCGAAGTAAAATAAATATAAAGTTAGTAGAGTAGACCGGGGGGCGCGGGTAATGGAAGGGAAAACCGTGTCCTCAGGGATATGGAAGGATTTGCAAGCCTACCGGATATGCATCCTTGAGTAAGTAATCCGGTCAGCAAGGTGGTAGAGCACTGGACCAAAGGCAGAGGTTAGCTGCAACAGCGTTACTACCGCTTTTCTGTGGCTTTCCCAAAACAAATACACTTAACTAACACCGTAAATAATCACAAATAAGAAAGGGCTCATCGGATATCTTTGTCATGCATGACAATTTAGGCAATATTCTCATTAGTGGTTAAGAGAACATTAATAAGCCTACAGGCGTATTATTTTAAAGAAGGTTATTGTCCACTACTGCTAAAAGTTGACCTTCTGTCACATTTTGTATTGTGGTTTAGCTCGTGATGCAGTCTGTCACGCACCGACCACAATAGTGATGCTACGCTACGATAGCGGTACAAAATAATTAAAAATAATGAAATGTTACAAATAATTACTTTCAAACTAGAACTATTCGGTTTTGCAAGCACATCTGATGAAAACTGTAAAACCAAGGGGTTTTCATTTTCATTGCCAACCTTGGAGACAAAATTGAAATGTGTCTTTTGCCTACAATTTGTCGTTATTGCACCTACCGTTGATTCTCTCTGTATCGCCCAAAGGTTGACTGGTAGAAAACTGTGTGTCCACATTTGTGTGCTTAAAGTATTCAATAAATAAAATTTACCCATAGCTGCTTAGGGGCAAATAAAGGCATCCTAGTTATTTTTGGCTAGAAATTCCCTTTTCACGAGCAGCTTTACTACTACTAAATAATAAATGAGTTAAACTCATGAACGAACTATGAATTCTTTATGCTATAAATTTTGTAAGGTTAAAGTAAACCGATTATCGACCACCTCGAGACGTCAAAACCTCTTCAATTTGTGATCCCATTACTACCGTCAGATGACCACACGTCGATGAATTATTTCATAGGGTATTATGCTATCAGAAAACAGTCACAGTAAATATTATTAAACAACGCAGCACTATATTGAATTAATTGCCAAACTTCCTTACTAATAAACGTATTACTCATATCAGGTGAATAGTTACACACCGATTTCTCTCTTTCAATCGTTAGTAATTTGACTTTAGAGAGAAGAAGACAAAGCGTTGTGTAACTATACAGGCGCTATACAACGTTTATTAGTAAGGAGGTTATGGTGTCGTACAGGATTCTTTTGTTTAACTTTTCATTTACATACGAGTACATTCCTTTATTTACATTCCTATAATAAAAGTAGATTGTTGCATCGAGCGCAAAGTGAGTTATTAATGCACGAGGGTAATGTTGGTGCCAGAGCGCACGCGAAGGCACTAAATTAACACGAGTGCATTAATTACTCACTTGAGTAAGGCGAAAAGAAAGAAAAGAAAGAAAAATTGTTTATTCTGCACAAACTAAACGCACAACGCGCAAGGTGCGTAATCTACTTTTCTTTCAACAAACAATCTACATAGACAAACAGACAGACAGATAGCGGAGCCTTAATAATAGGGTCCCGTTTTACCCTTTGGGTACGGAACCCTAAAAACAGTGCATTAATGAAAACTGCGCAACAATAAGATTTCATATTACATTTCTGCACTGTTTTGGTTATAAGCAAAAAATACGTCCTTTGTGATCGGTTTTGTAGTGATTCATGATAACATTACTACGTAGTTGAAAGGAAAATCTTTGTCTTCCTCTTTTTCAAAACATCGACAGCACCTCATCACTAGCAGGTCGTCGACACGGCGATAGTTTTTGCTTCGTGTACACGCGCTTCCGTCAAGACGCAGCATCCTACATCTCTATCGACAGTTATGAGATCGTTTCGTCGACTTCCTGCTGACCAGATAAAAACAATACCGTTATGGCCATTAATGCTAGCCTGTAGACATCCCGTACTAGGCTTAATAATGAATAATTATGGGAATATAAGTCTTATAACCAGTCTTGATAGATAGAAGACTTTTCACATAACGTGTAGTTGCCTTTAACTCGCTTTATAAACTACCTGTTTAGCGGGGCTAGCTTAATCTTACCCTGTTATTTTTTGCTGTGAGGATAACCTCTTGGATACCATCCTTCTAGGGACATCGGAGACATCCCGGACTCCTATCGACTAAAACCTCACGGTTCCTACTACCACCATGAGTTGGGGACCCTGGAGATACACCCGTACATTCGCATGCACCCCGGAATGTAGATTCTCCTTACCCTAGACTAAGCTCCCATTTTAATCCCTTAATAATTGACATAGTCACGCCGGCAGCACACCTCCACCGCGAAACCATACTAGCGAAACCGCAGTAGTACAATTGTACTGACTCGCGTCATGGCGAATCGGATTCGCGTAGCGGAAAATGACGCGAGTCAGTACAAACTGAATTACGGCGGTTTCGTTTCTATGATTTCGCGGCTGAGGTGTGCTCTCGGCGTCAAATTGTTTGAATCTAGAGTTTAGCTGCGATTCGTAATCTCTGTGTAGGTTTATAGGTACTTACTTGAAAACAGTAGGATTCTGCTACCTATCCGCTTATCATCATAATTATTACTTACATTATGTAAAAGGTTTTTCCATAGACATCGACGGAAAGTGATGGGCGGTCCCAGGTTTTTACCGACTTCAAAAAAGGAGGAGGTACTATGTTCGGGATGATTGAAGAGAAAAATAAAAAAATTAAAAAATAACTTTAATTTCGGAAGTCGGTGGCCAAAAACTAAAATTAAAAGCAAAGACACCGACTTCCGAAATTAAAGTTATTTTTTAATTTTTTTATTTTTCTCTTATTATTAAAGAAGTACTTTTTGTCTTTTGGTTTTTAGTACAGTAGTCCTTTTTTGTTTTGTTTTTTTTGAAGTCGGTCAATTTTTTTTAAAAAGTTTTATTATTATCGCCAGTAAAATACTTATATTTATTTATGAAAAATATGATTCAGATAATCCTGACATTTCCTGTTGTACAGATAAAACCGCTATGAGGTATTCATTCATGAATCAATGCTATTTTAAACACCATTCATACCGAATAAATTTTCATGGTGATGAAATTCATTCTTGCCTGTCTAAATTCCAAGTTTAACAACATAGCAAAAGAAAAGAGTTCTGAGCAACTTACAGTAGATCACTTCAAGTGAAATTATCAGATACTTTCTTCGCAAAATATTGAAAGTAATCGACCACGATAATTGTCAGACAGTACACAAACTATCGAACCTAAACTTTCAATCAAACTAACTCCTAATTAGCAGAACCATTAACATCACGTACCATCGAAGAAGTTCATATCTATGCACCGTAAGGACTATTTCTGCTTGCAGCAATCAGCCGTTATAGAACCGGGGCCGTAACAGATGCAGTCATCGTGTTCACGGGATTTTGTTTTGAAACTGCTAAGATATGAAGTTCTTCGATAGTACAACAAACTCATATGCTTGACCTACCGCTAGAGTTACAAGCCTATGTGTATGTGTGTCAAGATGATCTATAACTGGACTTAAGTGGTTCAACTGAGGAAGGGCAATTACAGACTATAGCAGGACCTCCGAATGCTATGCTATGTTGGGCTGTATATACAACGTGCCGCTACAACGGCGACATTAATTTAACACACGTATACGATTACGCGTATTCGTTTTATGAAAATATTTGAATTTTCTAAATTACCATCTCGGAGCAACCTGTATTTAAAGAACTGTAGCGAAGAGGGCATTTGCCGGGGTCACGGATCATAAATGTAGGCGAATAAAAAGAAAGCCGCGCAATTTTTTAGAAATTATGCCGGAATATGCCGCAGACAAAGGATTTTACCGATAGAATGTAAGCCAGCTGGTAGGTAGGTTCATGAATGAATCTTTTACACAGAATGAGCTCAATATTGGTTATGCTTTTAATATTTAGTTTGATTGAAAATTAAAATTTTTCAATTTTCGAATTATTTGATTTTATTATGTTTTTTATGTTTAATGGCCACTAACCCTACCCGTGTGTTAAATTAATGTCGCCATTGTAGCGGCACGTTGTATATATTGGATGTAACATGAAGATTGAAGAGGTGCAGTGGAATGAAAGAAAAATATCGCTGACGGTTAATAAAACTTACGATAAACGGTCCGTTAGTTGCAAGAGTTGTGAGAAAGAGAAATCTATGTAAAATTTAATTTATATGTGCCTCTGACGTCGATCTTAATAAACCTGGGAGAGATCAGGGTAGTGTGATTATTGATTAAACAAGCAATCAATATTCCTGCCCTTATCCCAATTTATTTGGTGATTAAACAACCAATAATTTAAATAAAAATTAAATGAAGGTTTAATCCAGATATAAGTAAGTACATTTATCTTACAATAAATACATATGTATATTATTATTAAAACATATGTGACGGAGTGTGAAAAAATCTATGTTGTGAATTTTCACTGAGGATGCATCCATATAAATTTGGAAACAGAAATGAACATCACAAAATCCTAACATGATATTGTCCTTCAGGCTTCAGGCTAATGGATTCGCTGATTAAAATTAACAAGCTACCTTGCCGTAGAGGCTCAGCTAAAACGAAACAAAAAACAACCCAAAAAAGATTCGTGAAACACAAACCTCTCATATTTTCACCAAAAAATCGAGACCCGAGCAACATGTTTCTGATAGAGGAAAAATATCGAGTTCCAATAGATAAAAAAAAAACTTATGGATGGACATCGGTAGCTAACTCCAAATTGAAATTGGAATCGGTCTCATACTATGGAAGCTTTTCTAGAATCTACAATGAGAAACGCTTCTGAGTTTCATTGGCAGTTACACACGGCTACACATCAAGCTATACATTTCCAGTTTATGCTGATCTCGCATTGTATAGGATTTCCGTACAATACGAGGTCAGCTTATACTGGAAATGTATAGCTTGATGTGAAGCCGTGTGTACCTTCGTAGCGGGATTATTGAAGGCTAGCTGTTGCCCGCGACTTTGTCTTCGATCCAGTTTGAAAAGTAGCCTATTTCCTTCTCCAGATCAAAGTCTACCCATGTGCCTTTAATCCAAATCGTTGTGTTCTGTATTCATATATCTTCTACTAGCTACTGCCTGCTGCTTCGCCCGCGTGGTATGTCGATAAAAAGTAGCCTATGTCTTTTCTCAGGCTCTAGACTATCTGTGTACCAAATTTCATTTAAATCGGTTCAGTAGTTTTGGCGTGAAAGCGCGACAAACAGACAGACAGACACACAGACAGACACACAGACAGACAGACAGACAGAGTACCTTTCGAATTTATAATATTAGTAAGGAAGTAAGGATTACGGATTTGCGTGCAGTTTAAAAAAAAAACTTAATTGATGGTCTCGAAGTTAAAAATTCAAAACTCGCTCCTACTTCGCTTTTATGAGAGAAGAGAGATTTTATTCCCGCCCTCGTTTTACCAGAGTGCAACAGCATCAGGTGCATTGGCACCACTTGAAACCACATCCAATCTCAACGTGTCAGGTAAAGGTCACGTCTAACTGAATAATGTAATAAAGTTACATTGTTACTCATCTGTATATTATTACTGCTTTGAGCATGCTTCGTCTCCGCTCCTCAAAGGGAAAACTTCTGTAATTTGAGTCTCCGAATTTTATTACAACAGGGATACTCCTAGGACACAGTCAAAGTTCGGCGGTTTCGGGTTCCAATTAGATAAGACGCGAAGGCATTTTTATGATGGTGTCAGTTTAAATTCAAGAAGTTGGTTGTTGGGTATAGTGTAGAATTTTATGAACCAGAAACATTAGGGCTCAAAAGCATTCGAGGTTCGAAGAAAAAAAGAAAAAAAAATCTTTATTTGGTACAGTACCTACCGTATGCCAGGAACACATGATTTAATTTGATAACAGTCGTGTTAAAATTAGGATTAGGTGTGTATCGCAACCGCACCAAAAAGGTTAATTGAAATGAACCTTTTTGGTGAAGCATTGCTGAAGCAATGGTTCATTTCAACAAACCCTTGTTTCCTTACTAGAAGATCAATTGCCATCAATCTTGCACCCAAACTCTCATCCGCGTCACACTGATAAAACCGCCCAATATCTCAAACACATCCAAGGCATGTCACGACAGACTTTCCCTAGCATTCGTGATCCAAAACAACAATGGAACCGAAAGTCACGTAAGCAATCGACAAGAGAATGATGCATTGACACAAAATAGATAGGACAGAAGGTTGGCTTTATACAAAGAGCGAAAATGCGCACACACATAGACACGCTTCACGTACAGCGAATGTACTCATGAATGGCATTCGACCGAGATCGCCGTACGTACTCACCTATGGTCGTTTGTCCACCGGCATCGGCACCGTCAACGGGACGTCGACGAGAAACGAGATTATTCGAACCGAAGAACGTGACGTCATGTGGCGTGCGGTGGACACGCGGCCATAGTAAATGGATGTATCGCTACTTCAGCGTCGTCATCTCGATCTCGTTGACGACCCGTTCACGGTGCGGTGGACAAACAGCCTTAGGTTCATGCGCCTGTTTTCGCTCGTTGAATGGAGTCCGCCTTCTGTACCTTTTTATTTTATGTCATAGACATCGAATGCTTTACATTGCCGACGATTTACGAGCAATACCACGCAATTTCTATTCCAGAAAGACCGTGGATCGTGATCTGTTTTAAATTGTCGCTCGATAGGTAAATGGACGCGGACTTATGGAAGTTTATGGTGACAGAGAATTATGGCACTTTCGTCCGAACCTTTGGTAGAATATTTGATGGGATATAAAAGTGTGCGTTTCCGTAATTTTCTGTTTGTCGTTTTGATTTAATTCAGCTGCAGCTGCTTTTCTTCGCATTCCAGTAAAAATTTAAATTGAAAAATATGTCAATATAAATAACAAAATGGGAAATAAAATAACAATATTCTCAGCAGAACGAAACTTTTACAGGTTTGATTAAATATGTCAGCTGAAATTTTCATTTTTGCATGTATGGACGATTTTATGTATAGCGGCGGTTCATTTTTTTTTTTGTTGATGTTTTTGTAATTGAAATATTGTTGTATATGTATTTGACTGATATTATATTAAACTCGTCATTAAAAATACTGTTAAATTAAACAGCGACAAAATTCAGGTTCATGAAAAACCTCATAAACTTTAAATTAAAACAATTCAAAAACCATCTTCCCACAAAATTCAGAAAAAGACAATGCTTATAATCGTCATGGAAACGAAATAATGAGTTCGATGCTCCGAAAATATCGGGTTTCAAGTTTAACGTACCCGAAAACACTTGAGATATCGCAAATATTTTCGAATAACCCTTCAAACCATTTCTGGGTAAATTGTATTACTTTGTTTTGATCGCAATTTTAAGAGGACACATAATTTCACGCATCAGTGTTTATGATTCCTCCCAAATGTTGGCTTTCTTTGCCAAAAGAGGAAACAATAGAACACGGTAGCACAACAATTGGCTTTGGGACTTCTGGGAGTGTATCAAATGACCAAGATCCAACACAGATTGTCGACAATAAAGCAAATGACATAATAAAAATCTAAACAAAATTAGAAAGAAAGAAAAACTGCATTGTGGCCGTAAATAAGAGACTACTGTTAATCATAATTTACAAGCAATATTGACACAAAACAAGGTAATTTACATTATGAGATTGGAAACCCTACAGGAAAGTTCCTTAAAGCGATATCGATTTTAAACCAATGAGTAAACAAGTAAACAACAGAATTGTTTTCATCAAGATTCTTTCTCGTAACCCGACCTAAATAAAACTTACAAAATCAATGTTTTTCTTCAATCGGACCGTTTGGATCTGAAGGAAGCATGTGATGCTTTGTTTAGATAGCGGGACCGTTTTCTTCGTTTACGAATTCAAATTATACTACGCTATATCAGAGCTTGT
The DNA here is from genome assembly GCA_949152455.1 of Lithophane leautieri. NCBI lineage: Eukaryota > Metazoa > Arthropoda > Insecta > Lepidoptera > Noctuidae > Lithophane > Lithophane leautieri. The sequence goes on along the minus strand of OX424482.1, from coordinate 2,918,556 downwards.
ATTTTTATTAGATCTTCTATTTTTGGTTTACTGTGGCTTTTAAATTATCATCATTCTCTTGCCTTTATACAAGCAATATGTTTGGAGTCGACGCAACATGTATTTTTCTTCCATACTTCTCTTTGACTCGTCACTTCAGTTGTCACCCCTTCATCTTTCACACAGTACGTCAATCTTTTCTTATTGTGATTTTTTAATGATTATTTTAATTAAAGATCTAACCTGTTTGGTCATAAGTCATTCTAGTCATATCTACATAAGCCATCATAATAAAGTTATTAAAGACGCAGCGAACATTTTCTCTACGAAGAAAATCCTTATCTAATTCATCTATACCATTTTCTCTTAACATTACATTTAAGTATTTATACGCGGCAGCTTTGATATTAAATCTTAACTTATGTTTAAGAAAGACCGGTTTCTCTTTTTACACAGAATTATGTATCGAAGGCGACTTTTACGATTACAAAAGCAAAAATATTGTCCTTTTATAAATAGAAAAATTCCCATACTTTAGAAATTAATTCTTAATTCCACCTCTACTAAGAGCCCATTAAAGGAAGATCGTCCACGAAAAATTACAGGCTTATTTGTTGCGAGCTCCAATTGAATGGGATTGCCTTGACTGAGCCTGATTGATTTCAGACTAAACGTTATTTTGGGAGCAATTGAGAAATTGTATAAGGAAGGAATAAGGGCTTCCTTTGATGAGCTTACATATTTAATCAACATCGATCACACGTAGGATGAAGCGTGAGACCTTGAAGTTGATCCGCAAGAGAAATGAAAAATAAAAATATCTAAAAGAAATTAAAACTTGCTTCAGTAGCTTCATTGATTAATAATTTGTTGCTATCTGCCTTAACTAACTGCGTCCTATATCTTGTTTCTATGGTTTTGATTCACATAAATAGTACAGTATAGTACATTTTTATAATGGCTATAAGATCCAATACTAAAAGCAATTTCAAAACACCAAAACGGACAAATAACATAAACAGACACAAAAAATTCTCATCTAGTATAATTTTGATTACACATAATATACGCATGGAGAGTTGGATAATATGGCCAGAGACAAGAGCGGCATGCTAATGCCAGCAAAGACAATAGAAAAGCGAAAGGACACAAAAGAATAGAAACTCTTCCATTTAATACTGCTATTTGTATTGAAACACAAAGCTGCAATTTTGTTCGGATAAAACGTGAATCGTTTTTAATGTAGGATTTTACTGGGGCATATCGACATTATGGTATAGAAAAGGCGGACTTAATTCTAAGTAAAATTGAAGATGTAGAGACAAAACATGACATCTAAACTGCACAAGTAAACAATTATGACTGATATTATATTTACGCAATCGAAAAAAATACCAGCGTATAATAAGGTAGACAACAAAAAAAGAATTATCCAAATAGGTCCAGCCGTTCTCGAGTTTCTGTTAGACTAAAGAACAGAAATTCATTTTTTTATATAGAAGTAAACAATGGCCCAAAATACTTCCTACAAAAAAACATCCATCATGCAGTTCCGTTTCACAATTTTGCAGTTAATAAATACGCTTAATTTCTAACAAATTCTAAATATAACCAAAAACCTATTACTAAAATGGCTTCTGGCAATTTTTGATCGTCTTAATGGACCGTTCAAGTTTCAAGGTCTTCAGCAAGAACGATCCTAACTTTTAGATTGGCCCATTAATCAATCAAGCCGATCTCGCCCTAACAGATGCAGTTTATATTTTTCTTTTAAAGAGAACATGGAAAATTCTCGAAGTTTCCATGAATTCTAAAACAGCAAGTAAAATGGTTGCTGCTTTCGAGGTCATTTCAGTACAGTTGCAATATCTTTGCATGATAATGACCCATAAAAATATATTAGGCGAACTACGACTAGAAATACATCGTGCTGAAAAGCCTTGAGTCTATGTTGGTTTTAAAATTTATTTGAATTGCTGTGGTAAATTATTGCTTGCACTAGTCGGGTTGTGAAGGTTAGACAGCTGTCGTTCCGTGTAAAATACTAAGCCACCTTTGGACTAGGCTGGAAAGTGGAAAATGCTTGGGAAATGTCAAAGTGATCAAGCTTTCATTCGCAACTACCAAGAATCCTATTCTGATAGAAAGAAAACAAGGCTAGGCAACAAAAACAGGCAAGAGTCCACCGTAAGATGACTAGAAGACGCTCAACATGGCTTCAATACTTTGATACGATTGACGCCCGTTTTTTAAATATATTGATACGCTCGTGTTTGATATATTCATCTTGTAATGCTTGATTGATGAATGATTTATCAGTCTGTTGTCACTATGGTCGTCTTGGTCACCAAAGAAATACCTCGTAATCAATATCTTCAAGCTAAATCCAAGCTATCAAATATCACAAACCCGTTAGTATCGGTCTCGCGGTTTGCGGCCAGACGAAGTTCAATTGACTCCTTCTATTGTTACCGCTGCGACTTCCTTACCAACGCATTTGGAACGAGAATTCGCGAATTGTAGACCGAGAAAGTATATCAAATGTTATTTATTGATCTAGCTGATGATAAATATGTGTCTAGTTTTAGAATGCTGATAATTCATATATATGTGCATTTTCATAACGGTTTATTATTTAGGCCAAACACAGGGTCGATTTTAAATTCTATATCATTCTGAATCAGCTAAATAAATTGGGAAATTGTGGAATCGTGTAACGGGTTTTTCGCTTCCGTTCAGAAGATATTTACATTTATTTCAACTGCATTGAATAAACACCGCATACAAATTGTAAGCCTATAAAAATACAGCATGGAAATACAAAATGCCATCTTATAAAAAGACAAATTTATTCTAAACTAGAGCGCCCTATTAGTTCTGCAAATTGAATCCAACCACATTTAAATATCGGCAGCCCCTATACGTCACCCTCAAAATGTCCCCTTGACGTAGTCGTCCAAGACATGAGGTTCATCGCCATCATATCCTGCACTTTCCCTACTCGCTGATCGAATTACCAATCAAGGAAAGTGGATTCATATCCCAAGTGTCTTCTGGTGATACCCTTATGGGAATTTAAGCCTTATATCCTGCGGTTTAAGGTAAAGTGTTGCGTGGAATTGTAAATTTCGAGGCGGCATGATTTGCATCATTTGGGTCCGTATGCACAATCGAGTGTTGACGTACATGAGACTATGTTTGAAGTACGTAATCACACGGATCATGGCGGCACGAGTTGCTCGTTCAGATTTGTCGATAAATTCGATGAACGAAGTTGACATTTAGGACACAGATCGTGGATGGACTGCGACAAATGATATGATGAAGATTTCATTAAGAAATAGTTAAAAATACAGTGTTTCAACTACACGTCTTTAGTTTCTGTACGACCACAGGATAATAGACGGATAGTTTTTTTTATCAAACAGTGTATAAAGTATTCAGCAATCCATAAAAGGCAAAAATTTAATGATATGTCATTCAAAAAACCTCGCCATTGGCTATAACGAACAGAATACGTACTCCCCACATAATGTACAAAACTATTTAATATCTTGTGGAAATGGAACGATATATGGACATAAAACCACGGAAGTAATAACAGCGAGGAAATTGAGACAGTTCATAGAACATTAAATAACGCTAGGAACATTGGAAAATTATTGTTTTCAGTTACTTATGAGGCTATTACGAGTATTAGTAAGTGAATTGAAATAGAGTACTTTAACTAAAGAGCTTGCTAAGATGTGCCATGATATCCGTCGTTTTTAAGTGATGATACCTACTGTCATATGGGCGTATGGTGAAAAATTTAATCACTGTTTATTACTTTTCTGTTATACAATAGTAGTTATTCATTCATTTAGTTAATTATTTCTCATGTAGATGCGATCGGGCCGGAAACGGCCAAGCCACGTATTTTGACTAAGGTGTAGAGTTTGTGTGCTTGAAGAATTAGGGCGTGTAGAGTTAGAAGCGTGGCACTACATGAGATCTGATAACTTTTTGACAGCGTGAGCCATATGGTCTCGTCTTGGCAACCTTTTATAAAAAAATGTTTTTGGTGGGATTGTTTATTTACTCGTATGAGGAAGGAACTTATGAATTTTGTAAAAGTATAAGAGAAGTGGGCCATAATCGAAAACCTCACAGTGCAATCGATTAATTAGAAAAGGATATAATTATAGAAAAGATAGAAAACAAACTGAACCAAGTTAAATATGCAACTTGAAAAAATGTACGGCTTTAGTAACGAAGCTTTACTGTAGGATTAACAGAGGAGACTGGGCAGGGACGCCTGCCAGTCTAGTGAGTTACTTGCATCTATCTTGTAGACTTATAGGGTGTATAGCTGGATCGCATCTAGCAGAGTATAAAGCTGGGTTGTATAGAGATCAAAGTCAGGAGCAGTTTACGAATATCTGTGCCACAGTTTCGGAGTGGTACAGAAGTCGTTCCTACTGCTACGACGTAAAGGCACTGTCAAAGTCAAAATGTTACCACATGCGTGTGATTGTCTGTATAACTCATATTAGGTTAGAAGCTCCGAGAAATGGACGCTCTGGAATTCTCGGGACCGAAAGATATGGTTACAACTACGTCGGACATTCTAAACTGGTTCCCACAACCCTGGAATGTTAGTTTTTTGAATGAATAACTATTTTGTCATGGTTAACTTTAGATGGTGGCTTCCAAAGTGCTCTTTCTATGGCTTTATCAATACAGCTAGACAACGTATAGCTACTGGGGCAAACAATTCATCGTTACGCGTGAAGATAAATTCCGTGACCAGAAGCATAGAAGCTAAGATGAGCCAACTTATAGCAAATTATTCATCATTATTAATAATATTTTCTGTTTTGCTATCACAAAGAAAATCGTCAATTTCTAAACCGTGCATTCATAACCAGTGACCGGAGAGTCACACAGACGACGTAACAGAACAATTTAGTGTGATTAGAGAACAGGAGATGCGTGGGAAACTGTCATTGACATGGATTTAACTGAGCTTGCACGCGAGGAGATAGATGGATTGATGTAATCTCACTTTAAGTGTTTTGCTTAAATAACAATACAAGTTGGGGGAATTTTGATCGATAACTTCCGACGAAATCCATGAATGTCTATTACGAAAAAAAGGCTAGGTCAGTTTTAAGTAAAAACAATCATAACGTAGCCCGTAGTAAAGGGACCCGAACAACTTAAATTAGCATCCTTGAAAAACGGAACCCCGCTAGCGAAACCATTTCGTCAGAACAACCACTTACAAATTCTAGAGAGATTAAGCAGAACTGGGATATGCTTTACTTGAAACAAAAATAATAACTTAAGAATTGATAAAATATACGAAGCGATCTTTGTAAATTACACAAAGATCGTTTCGTATATTATTATATTATGCTAAGTCCAGAATGGGGACCACAATCTATAAAGCCAAAATCTAACCAGTAAGACTGGTGTCAAAAAGAAATAAAAATGTTTATTTAAAGACCACAGGGTATATGCAAGAGAACCAGAATCTCTTTTTGGGGAAATTTTTGACAGAAAGTCATGGTCAGATGATGATGATTGTAAGCTTGGTAGGTACAATAAATCTCGTATCGTGTTTACCCGTTAGACGGATCACAAGCGTGAGAAGTATATAGAATCGTGTTATTTTCCGTGGACGCCGCGACCGGCAAACAAAGAAAGCTCATAAAAATCTACAAAGACACATCATATTTCACGTGGAGACGATAAAAATCTTGAGGCATATACGAAAGGAAAATATTTTAAGATTTGTTTTCTAGACACCTGTTTAGTTTCGTGTTGTAAAATTGTATTTATAGGAATTTAAGCTCAGCTGTAGCGATTTACAATTAATGGGAGCGGAAATATTTAAAGTTTTCGGGCATTTGCAGTTCGTTTACGATATTAGCAACAATGTTTTTAAAGGTTTACTTCTGATTTCGATTATACTTAGGAAGTTCACAAAGGGCCAAAGCTTGGTAAACAAAATGGTGGTCACCCAAAAGGATGTCAATAATCCTCAGTTGACGAACATTGACATCATCAACAGTGTTGCAGCTATGCACGAGTAACTTCCAATGGCCAAAGTGTTACCCGATGTTATGTCGCGTGACGACGCTATTCAGAAAATAGCTCGGTCACCATCTACTTACGACAACAATTTAAATATCGAAGTTTGTCGAAGTTTGCAATGGCTTTAAATTTTATCATTTTTCTCTGCTAGTACAAAATGGAGAAAATTAACACGTCATCTACAATTCAACATAACATCATGTAATGATGTTACACCATTATTCCTCGGAGGTATAAAGTGTACCTACAGTGAACCCACATTTCACAATGTCATATACTTAAGTCCCATTTAATAGTGGGCGAGCCTGTTGCCATGGAAAAATGGCAGGCCAACCATCCAGACGAGAGGGCCAAGTCTACTAATTTACAAACGTTGCAATGGTCTCTCCATTTTGAGTTTTTAACAGATATACCGTACAAAATCTGTCAAAAACTTAATTGACTTAATTAAACCTCTAAGGTTTCTACTGAGAATTTTCTTATAGAAACCTCAATAGAACTTTGCCCTGTCCTGGGATCGATCTCCACTCTCAGCTGACATTCAAATTAATACATCATCATCTTGTAGCTAATAGATCATAATTATTATTTCCTTCAGAATCGATCTCGACCTTTTCACAGGTCCTCCCTTCACGATAAACGATATTTTTGCTAAAATGACTTGACTTAATTACTTACAATTTCTCGTTCACAAAGTGGTATGGAACAAAGTGGCAATTTAGGTGTCATTAAGGCGTTATTAAAGGTACCTTCGGCGTTGAGAGAATAAGTAGCTACAGGAAGATATAGACGGGTAAATATAATAGCAGATGTTGATGAAACTCGAAGGGATACCCAAGAATTACAGCAGTTTTCTGACTTTTCAACATAACATCACTCTGTACCTTTTCCCCAGTTCCGCCACTGTTTTCGGGTTTCCCATTAGCTTATTGAAAGTGGTCACAGCCGTGGAATGTCAATGTGCATCTTTTATTGGATTTTTGGGTCTGTATGAACAAATCCAACTCAACATGACGCCTTAAAGCAGAATCGAAAGAGGAGCAGAATTTTTAATTATCATACCTAAAATTACATTATTTTAGAAGGCGATGAACATTTAATCAACGCTCGAAATGGAATGCATGTAGGTACTAACTGATTAAACTATCGCGTTACATGGATGATATATAACTATTAACGAGAATTAAACCGAAACGTTACAATCAAAAGGCAAATTCGCTTAAATTCTCATTACCTACATATTAATTAATACTGAAAAGGAAACTCAATAACAGCTGTTTATTAATACAGAATTTGGCAAACGCGTTCCATATGTGGTAACTAAGAAACTACAGTGAAGCCCCTGAAAAGCCCTGGTTTCCGCAGTATGATGTAATCACTTCTACGTTAAATTCCACGTGATATTCTTCGCTTCTTACGACACAAAACGCAAAATAAACTATTATTAGCTGAAAAGTAACCGACACACTCCATACTTTCACTCCCTGGTAACCATGGCAACAACACAAATATTATAACCAAGCCTAACCCACTCTTACAGTAAAAGGAAACACTGACCAGACGCCACACTCTTATAATAATTCATACAATTTATGGAAACACCGGAAGTTTTAATGTTTACAAATGCTGGATGCTATCCAGAAATAGTAAGACTGTTTTGAACGGAATAGTCTGGTTTTTTTCGAGTGATAGATTTATTTATGCGTAGATAATTATGTGGTGGAAAGTATACAATTATACATACGTGTGAGTGAGAGGGATTGGTCGGCTATTTGGGAAATGTATCAAATGTATTTGTGTTTTCAAGCTCAATATGCTGATGGTGGATTAAAAGATTTAGTGTATAAGACAGATAGTGATCCAGCTGTTTGTTTTCTGAGTAATGTAGTAAAAATACTCAAATAATAACAGATTTAGTTAAAAAAAAATGATTGATTTTGAACGTTGATGAGTTTGAGTCCCAAGTGCACAAACGTCTAATGGACTTCGTAATAAACTGTCACTGGAATTCTGAATCGACTTTTTGCTGCATTCAAGTGCCAGTAGTTAGGTTCAAAATGATTAGCCTTTAGTATTGTCCACTGCAGGACAAAAGGCCCCTCCCTTCTTTCTTTCCACTAGTCTGAAGTTAAAAGTAATCAATCTAGGTGCGGATAAGTTAAGGAAACTGCAACAAAACAGTTGCGAACTCTAAACGGTTAGCAACATGCCACCGCAACCCATTTACCGACTAACCGATGACAGGGTAGGGCGTCTCCACCTACGGACGGAAGCGAGGAGGAAACTGTTTCCTTCAATATTAATTAAATTGGCGAATGTAAGAAGAATGTAGCAGTTATTATTGTTCCAGAGATAACTACTATAGTCCAATCATTTCAGATGTGAATTATGGCATGAATGCAGGTAACGATAAATTGAAAGATACTAAAGTAACGAAACACTTAATGAAAAAACATAATCAATTGGATCTCAAACTGGTAATCGATATTCTAAACAACTATTTACACTAGGAACTAAATTAAATAACTATGTAGTAACTACCTAGGGACATATATACAAAACAATACACTTACACTGATAATTAGTACTTTTGGTTTGCGCAACCGTTTAATTTACAAAAAATAATTTTTACAGAGCAAGAATCAGACGCATACAGATCAGTGCATTTATGCCTCAAGCGTTCCCTAGAAATTACAATTTTTTTAGGTAATTCGACTAGTTTCATTTACAAACTTGATTAGTCAATCAGAAATATATGTAGTTCATGCTTCCTCCTTTAGCAAAACGGAAGTGAAAATATATAAATACAGAAGCTAAATTATTTTAAGCCCAGTCCCAAAGCGTGGTGACACGAAACCATCTCCCGGCGCAACTAATGCAATAATAAAGCAATTCCGAGCTCGCTGCGAACGCCACCCAATGACAAACATGCACCCAGTTATAGAGCTATTAACGCTAAGATATTTTGACCTACAAACATTCTAGAAATATACCGTAAACTAATTTAAAAACACTATCGTCTAAAGAAACTTTTAATTGAAGAAAAGGAAGTAGACCAATTTATAGTCAGTCACTAAAAGAAAAACAATTGATTTAGTAGGCAGTAGCTCCGCAAATGGTTAAGATAAATGCAGCTCTGATTTTAAAAGTACCAAAGTATAAATTATCATTAAATGACATTCACCATGACAAAGACACGGCAAAATATTTACTTTGGACTAGAAACTAGTCACATCTTCGATAAAGAAGCATGTTTTGCATTTGCTAATGAGCGCACAATCCGTTAGTTTCTTGCGGCCAGGAACGGGGCAACAGGCCGCAAAAACGCTACGATAATGAAGTTTAAATTATCTTCTTAGCTTAATCTTAAGAGTGTTTTGGTCATAAACTTGCAACCAGATGCAGTACCATCTAAACCAATAGAAAATTACTTATAATCATAAAAAAACGAATTTTCAATCGCTATTAACCATTCAATTTCTATCTACTCGTTTTGTTCAATTTGTAGTCTGGGAATCCTTTAATATCAGGACTCCAAAATCACGGAACATTACTTTAATACTAATCAAAACCCTAACCCAAGTTTGGGTCGCCAAACTCGTCATCCCGTTTAACCAAATGCGACTGAACGCCAATACTTGCCTACACGCATGAACAGCTTTTAAAGAAACAATTAGCCGAGAACGAGGCGTATTGTCAGGTGGTCGACTTCCGTAAGGGATGTGGTCTGACCTACTTTAAGTTCATGCCTCCGTCATATATTTTTACATTCTGAAAGGTTTAAAACAAAACATGTATGCGTGTGCTCGCAATTTCATTTCGTCGAAAAAAGGATTGGATTTACTTAATGGATATCATCAGATAGTAATGTAAACTGTTATTAAACTTATCTAGACGATGGTTTTGCACGGATATTTAACCAAATAGCAAAATGATGGCGTCCGTTTTTTGTCTTTGCATGTTCGATTCTCAATACAGGCCTATTTCTTATTACTTACTAAATCAGTGTATTTTACATCGCATATAAAGGAAAATAGATTACGTCGCAAACTTTATTATATGCCAAAAGATGATTAATTATTAATGAATTTTGCATCATCCACATTATCTTTTTTTTGCACAAAACCACAATTGCCAAAAAGTCACACATTACGCCACTAAGCTGAATGTGTTCCTGTCCCCCAATCAGCTGTAGTCGCCCCCATCCCTTGCTGCTCGACCGACATGCAGGGCGCCGACCCGGGCCGTTATTGAACCGGATCGCGGAACACGATAAACGTTTCTAATATCCTACGACAAACACATATTAGTAGCATAGCTCTGCGAAACAAAAAGAAGTCCGGAAAGTACTATACCGTCTTACCAATTTTTGCCACTAAGCAGCGTTCCCGTGTTCCAGTTGGATATGGGTACAGGGCTTAAGGCACATGAGACATTTCAAAATCGTTTCTAGGATGGACCACGCACTTGCGATGCCTCTGGTGCACATATAATTAAGGGCATGAAAAAATAACTTGCAGCCCGAAGACCTTCTTAACGGAGCCACTAAAATAATATCGATTCTCAGCGACATTGTAATTAGGTCGAAAGGGATATCATTAGCAATTCTCGTTAATCCCGCAGGAATAGAACGTGTCGAGAGCTGGTAAGCAGTAATCTTATTAACGAGGTAATGACAATGTTGCTAGCCGAGAGAAACTTAACAACTTCAAATCAAAATTACAAAGAATTTTTTAACTTCATAAACATTAAATACAACAATGTTGATTGTGACATTGTTTAAACAGAGGTCACAATACTGAAGTTTAAGAATAATCACTAAACAGTTAATTTTAAGTTTAAGCAATTGAAATCGAACTGTTAAGGTTATGCAACGGGAATTAGAGATTATACGAGGGAGATCTTTCTTCATCACATACTGAGAAAAAACGGAATATGAATTACTAATAATGCTGCGGAAGTAGTAAAAAGAGCTAAGGGAACTAGGTTAGTGTTACACGCTTGCCACGATCACAAGACTATAATAAATTCTTCATCAACGCTGACGACAAATGCATCCTCTTTAGAATAACAATGTTCTGCTTTAAATATTATTCCAAGATCTACATAATATGGGACTTACATAATATTACCATCAGTTTTGCAAGGGAATGAAGCTTGCCTTACAGGCGTATTTAAATAAATCGACTCGAACAGTTTTTCAGAAATAAATCTTGTATGCGTTCACAGTTCACATTTCTGGCTCAAAAGTATTCAGAAAAAAAAAAGTTGGTACCAAAAAAAGCAATTGCTTAAAACAAATAAATAACCAGCAAAAATGAACCTCTAACCACAGACTAAGCTAATGCTAATGAGCAATAAATCTTTGATCAACTGTATGTTTGTCTTCAGAAAGCCCAACTACCGTCGGTTGATATACTGACCTGCTTAACTGCTCTGTTGTTGAAACACGTCCCCAAATTAGATTAAGCTGTTAAATCGTCAACTGTAGGTACTGATTTAATAATCCCTGATTGTAGGTCAATTGTTAAGGCCGAGTCATCTGCAGGGCTTGTTCCGCATTGAAGGAACAAAACTGGTTTTTAACTGAACTTTCTTTCGTTAATTTTTTTTGGCTGGATAATAAACCTGATAAACAAAATTTTAAAGCTTGATAAAAGATGAAGATGCTTTAAGTAGAAGCAACGAATCCATATGATGAACAACAAAATCATATTTGACTTGTTGCAGTCGATCAGATAAAGCTATCTGGGATTCGCAAGTGGGAATTTCGTGCATTTTGAGTATCGCGATGTAAAAATTAAGTCAAAGCACTATTGGGCTGGTAAAATGAGTATGATGACGATTTCAGATGATTTTTTGATTTGACGATTTTGCTTTGATCTAAACTTTATAACGAGGATTTAAATAAATCCTCACCACAAAGACTTTTTCAAAGAATTATTTACTGACTTATTTTCTGAAATGCAAAACGGACAGTTTTATTCTTTACTGATACCGTTTTATGTCCGTTCCTCGTTCATAATACAGTTATGTTACATCCTCACCCACTGGATAGAAATAGTGGTAATATTAATTAATTAAGTTATAAAATGCGAGCGCTCACTAATTAATGGTGCAGAATTTCACCTCATTCTGCGGTAGTACATAATATTGAAATTTGCAGGATACGAAATTTTAATCTTATAAAGTTTTGACATTAAATTAATGCAGTCGGACCTCATTTTCCAGTGAAAATTAACTGGTTTTATTCCCGAAAGGAGACTGAAAAATTGGTCCTCCGCTTCTTCAAGACTTGTTTAATCTATATAATAAAATAAAAAATACAATAGACGTAGATATATTTAATAACCTATTCCGCTTAACCATTCTTCAAGAGTCATAAAAAACCCTGTAAGAAATCGACACGTGTTTCACCTCTCAACGAGGCATCCTCAAGATGACGATTGACCAATTGCAAACCAGAACACGACGTGTTGCCACGCCGAGCGTTGGACGCAGAGACGCTCTGCGTCCAGCGCTCGGTGTGGCAACACATCCTGGGGATGCCTCGTTGAGAGGTGAAACACGTGTCGATTTCTTACAGGGTTTTTTATGACTCTTGAAGAATAGTTAAGCGGAATAGGTTACTACATATATCTACGTCTATTGTATTTTATAATGGATTTCCGCAAAGTCACGCCTGAATCAATTAACTATCTATATAATTACTAAAACTTACACTTGGTGTGATTCCTGAGGGAGATTCTAACCCCAGGTTAAGGTTATTTTATTAAATTCAATATTTTGATAACACCATAGCCAAAGAATGACAACATCATAATGCTGATGAAGTCGTCCATTACATCGCTGAACAAACAATTAGAATCTTTCTAAAACTAGATGATATACTGTCACCATTTACACCAAAAGCGCCAAGGCGCTAAATGTCTTATTACAAAACAAAGATACTTACTTAGATACAGTTAACATCCCAATGATTACGGTGAATGAATATCACAGACTAGCTAAACCAGTTAGTCTAGTTAGAGAACGAGACGACGACGTGTCTACGTAAGGTGTCTAGGGATTTAAATATCGCAACTATGTTGGCGCAATTCGAGGGATAAGTATTGGCTCAGACGGACACACCTACATTCTTGTTGAGTGTTGGACGTCAGGAGTATTTTTGTGGACTTCAAAACAAGTACAGGTTTACTCAATCTTGTTGGAGTACGTCTCGCTTTTTGACGAAACGAAACATTCGAACAAACGAATTTATTTATCGTCATGCACTGGGGCAGTTGTGTGAATGTACCGATCACACATTCGCTTGACAATTGACTTCGGTATTTTAAAGGGAACCTTGCCATAACCACTAAGCATGACTGGGACTGCTGATTACAGGGTGACAAAGGATGTTGATGCCAACTCGCTGTTATCAACAAAAGTCAAGTGTTGGACTATTCTTCTTGCTGAGACTACACGATCCTTACGATCACGATACGACAAAGTTCGATTTAAATGGAGAGGACAAACCGTCAATTTTATTATTTTACTTTGTAAACAAGTTATAAAAACAGTTCAGAAACTTACAACAATTTCGCACACACATCATTCTCCTTAACCCACAAAATCAAGCAATGAGTCAATAATGTTTTAGATACAAAATTAAACCAAGCAAAGTGCTGGCTGGCACGATCGGTTACGGGTTCGCGAATAACATACAAAGTAGGTTAGAAACATTGTAAAACGGACTTCGTTTGATTGGGTGCTGTTTTATGGGTATGCCAATTTTGTTGGCATGTTGGCAGTAACACCTTTATAGGGTGATGGTAACCCGAATATCGATGGCCACATACGTGACATGTGTCAATTTTGGTAGAAGAAAGTAAGTAAGCAAGAAGACTGTCCATTGATACCATCAATGGGCTTGAGGCCAAAACTTTCGTCATTTTAAATTTTAACATGAAGAGGCCAGCAGATTAGAAAGAATTTGTGTCATAGAGTTGAGGACTCAGAAATGTGGATAAACAAGTTGCTGCAATTATCTTTTTGTTTAACATTCATCGCAGACAATCTTAAACTGCAGAGATGGCACAGGACTAAACCATTTATGGACTGTCTTAAAAAGATCGACAAAATTTTACGATAGAAGAAGAAAACAGCGTCTTTTCTTCACAAGCAGGCACCCCGAGTCATGATTAACACAAATTCAACTGATCCTGAAACCGAGCATCATTCTCCTGCCCTTATCCCAATTTATTTGTGGTCGGCGCAACATGGCCCTTTCTTCCATACTTCTCCATTAGCCGTCATCTCGGTAGTCACCCCCTTTCTAGCCATATCCTCTTTCACACAGTCCATCCATCGTTTCTTTGGTTTTCCCCTATTCTTATAGCTATCGACATTCATACCCAAAACTTTCCTCACGACATTTTCCTCATTCCGTCGCATCACGTGCCTATACCATGACAACCGATTTCCGTACAACTTTTCAGCCACAGATGCCACTTTCAGAATTCCTCTTATGTACTCATTTCTCATTCTATCCAATCGTGGAACACTACACGTTCCTTTTAGAATTTTTATCTCAGCTGCATGCAATTGCCTTTCATTCATCCTTTTTGTGACCCAACATTCTGATCCAGGTCTAACCATTGTAATGATCAAACCGAGAATTACCTGGATACTGTTTGCCTAATGTTTTCATCGTATAATTCTTGCCAACTAGACTAAGCTCAATCGAGATTGATATCGTAAAGCAAACTGCACGTCAACATAAACTATGAAGACTGTCTTACATAAATATTTTATGATAATAATCATAATAATTCTAGTCTACGCGGTACGGTTATCACTTCCCGCCAAGTCATAAAAGGGAGTCGTAATATGAGGGTAATATTCTTCTAAGATGGTTTTGCGGAGATCAGATTGATAACTAGATATACGTTTGTATTTTGTGCTCATAAATTGATCAGATAATAGTGGTATTTTATGATATTGCAATTTTTTTGGCAAATCGTTCATAGATTTGACAAAAACCGGCCATTTACACAAACACATGCAGTATTTATTTCACCGACCGCAAAAATAAGTTTGTATTATAAAGTATTTCTTGAAAAAACTATGAAAAACAAAGTTGTTTCTGCGGCTGTAATCGAAAACATAGTTACTTAGTTTTTTTAATTATTATGGGATCCAATTCACATGCATAATGATTTTTTTTCGTCCCTCCTTTTCATGTTTGGAGAGAGAAGCCCCATTTTTTTTTTTCTCGTAATTTCTCTTCCTCATTGTTTTGCGGTGCACAAAATACACCTTTCCAATTTTGATCGATACAGTGCCAATAGTCTGTGAATAAAATGGTTGTTTGACTTCCGGACGGACGGACAGACGGACAGACGGATAGACGGACATGACGAAAGGCACGCCATTACGGAACCCTAAAAACGTGTCTATAACAACAACAATATCCAACAATACAACAACAATATTTTTAAACTCGGGACCAAAGACTAGTAAAAAAAATAACAGACCATTCAATCAATATAAACATCGTCTGAAATGATTTTAAGTAAGTACCGATTTTGTAAACAAAAGCTTTTCAATGCTTATTCAATGGTCCATAATCTTGAAGGCAGTCTTCTTCTTCTTCTTTTTCGCTTCGCTCTTGACAGAGCGGTCGTGGTCACGATGATTTTTTTCTAATCGCAGGTGTAGTCGTTGCCCGCCTCACGATCTCTCTCCATCTGGTTCTGTTACATGACAGTCTGGCGCATTCATTTACAGGGCCTCCAACCACGGATTTTATTTGATCGGTCCACCTCATCGGTGACCTCCCGCGTGGCCTATTAGGCTATTACCTTCCACTCTGCCCTGCACCACTAGACGCTCTATGGAGTCATTATTCCGCCTAGAGACATGACCAAAGAACTTCAGTATTCGAGACTGTACTTGTGCTGTTAGATGCAGTTTGATGCCGAGTTCTTGGAGTATGGAGACGTTTGTGCGGAATTCTGTCCATGATACCCCAAGCATTCTTCTCCAACACCACATTTCTAGAGCGTCAACTTTTTTCTTTTCCAGTTCTCGTAATGTCCACCTCTCAGCTGCGTACAGAAATATGGGAAACACAAGTGTACGGACGAGTCTGATCTTAGTGGCCTTAGTTATGTTGCGATTCCTCCATATTTTTTTAAGCTTATCCATTGCCCCTCTAGTCATAGCCATACGCCGTTTCACCTCATCCACGCAGCTGCCATTGTTCGCAACCATAGCACCAAGATATATGTAGGATTGAACTACGTCGCAGTTGGCAATCTGTGTCATGTCTGGCGAGTTGTTGTTGCTACGCGAAGGCAGTCTAGGCAGTATAATAATGGATTTCCAAGATCTTTAAGTATTGTTACAATGTTTATCGAATTATAAAGAATCCATACATTGTGGAACCACATTTAAGAATTGGTCGTGTATGAAGCGGATTAACATTAAGATAACAAAGTCCTATGACGGTTGGTAAATTCTATATGGTCCACTTAGAGATCTTACTTCAATAGTTGTCTTCAGTTGTCAGCGAGGAGCTACTTTTCAGATTGCATCTTGTGTCCCCCATATTTATTTCCTTGGATTAACAACTTGCAAAAAACAGGCGAAATCTCAAACGCTTCGCAAGAGTACTTTATGCAGCCTCCCAAAATATCCTTTTTTTGGTACTGTTCGTCGAGTCGTTGAGCTCCTCAAGTTCTGAGTTGAGCTACACGGTTACTGACAAATGCGTGCACTGACTGGACAGGTCTACTCAAATCTGTGTAGTTCTTTCGTCATTTATCGATAAAATAACAAGCCGTAAAGAACGCCGCACCCTGTCGTAACCCTAGCGACGAGAAATGCCACTGAGTCAAATCACAATACTGACTTTTGACACATAACCGGATATTGCGAGAAAAGAGAACATATTAGATCCGGTGTTGCGACTCTTTTGTTAGGCTTAAAAAATAAATAAAGATAGATAGATAAAACATTTTTTGGTGCAAAAAGACATTGCACAACATACAAAAGCACGGTTAAATAATGACTAATTACATAAATAAATAGCTACAAGGTGTCATCAAAGCGTAGGTATAGTTCAATAAAAATTTAAAAGAACCTCCGACAGTAAAAATGCATCTAATAAACGATTTTTTTTTATAGCTAAGAACACTCTCGATCATGTCACCTCACAAACAAAACCAAAAAAATCAAAATCGTTTGAGCCGTTTGGCAGCTACGATGGCGCAGACAGACACACAGATACACACGTTAAACTTATAACACCCCTCTTTTTCCGTCGGGGGTTAAAAATTACACAAATTACATTAAGCAAGTACTTAATACACTCGTCCTCACACTAGGATTGCCTGTGTCGTGAGAACCAGGATCATCCATAACAGTATATGCAAAACAATGCCTCAATAGCATAAAATGACAAAGAATAAAATATGTCGCACCCTTTTTGATCGATCCTGATTTTAGGTAAGCTTTTAAAATTCTGGTAAAAAAACACTTCCTCTCTCCTTAAACATCGTTATTAAATATAGCTCTTTAATCCTGTTTCATGTTTATTATTGTATTGTTTATATATATATATATATATATTTATATAGATAAGTATATGCTTTATGTATATGTGTATTTATTGTATATGTAAATGGTACACCACTGACTACCTGCAGTATTATCTCTCCTTCGCGCTTTAATCCATCCAAAGGTTGTCTGTAAAAGATCGCTTTTAGCGATAAGACCGCCCATTGTGTCACCCTATGTTAAATTTTCTACATTTGTATCTGTATTTTTATGGTGTACATAATAAAGAGTATTCTATTCTATTCTATTCTCCTTATAAGGTGCACCGGCTGGCGAGCTGATGAAGAATCTACTAAATGCGTAAGCGCAGGACCAATTGCTGAGGCAACCATTGGGAGATGGCAATGTCCAGCAGTAAACATGCTGCTGAAATGATGATGATACCCAGATTCAATATTGAAAAAATTAAAGTAATAAAAACTAAAACCCAACTACGACTAAAAAGGTACTCGTATAAACAAGACAGACAAATAAAAAATCCGGAGTCCCACGTGTAAGGGCAGGTTAAATCAAAACAATTTACGTGTGACTCCGGATTTTTTATTTGTCTGTCTGCGGTGTCTTGTTTATACCTTTTTAGCCGTAGTTGGGTTTTAGTTTTTGTTACTTTAATTTTTTTTGGCGTTATAATATATATATATTTTTGAAATGTGCTCATTAAGCCCTTTAATTTGATACCCAACATGGTACGATTAAACAATTTTTTTTTAGTTCCTGATTTTATGTCCTATAGAGCGCGCCATTTTTAATGTGACGTCACATAGCCTATACCAGCGGACCCAGCATACCAGCGGACGATCAAGACGCATCCAACGATACCTCATTTGTCAAATTGTGATGAGTGATTTAGAAGATAGGAGCGAACAGATGAACATACTTACATACATACATACATACCGGTCAAAATCATAACCCTTCTTTTTTCTTCGCCGTAATCGGGTAAAAATGTTTTACATATAAAATTCATAACGCAATAACAATTTTAAATTCCATCCGTTCAGGGACTGTGAGCTCGGAAAGATTCAATTTTAATTAACATTAATTAATAATGAAATCTGCTGGGCCGCGTAGCGTTAAGGTTTTTACGTGCGACGTAACGATTATTATTATTCGCTAATTATATAATGCAATTTTTTTATAATTGAATCCTACTAATATTATGAATGTGAAAGTTTGTGTGTTTGTGTGTTTGGATGTTTGTTACTCAATCACGCAAAAACGGCTGGATGAATTTGGATGAAATTTGACAAACAGATAGTTTATGACCTGGATTAACACATAGGATACTTTTTATCCCGATATTCCCACGGGATCGAGACTTACGCGGGTGAAACCGCGGGGCGCAGCTAGTACTTAATAAATATACGGTAGTACGGTGCATAGACACAAGCAAGATTTAGTAATCCTTACATATTATAAAACAAAGTCCTCCGCCGCGTCTGTCTGTCATCCTGTACGCGATAAACTCAAAAAACTACTGCACCGATTTTCATGCTGTTTTCACCAATGGATAGACTGGCTCTCGAGTAAGGTTTTAGTAGGTATATAATAACCGAAAACCACGCGGGCGAAGTGCGGGCATCAGCTAGTGTTTTATAAACCAAAGAAGATGCAAAGAATATCTCACAGAAACATACACAGAGATTTGCAACTTTATCTCAATCTCCATAAAAATCTTAGGACCGGAAGGACAAAATCCTAACACAGATCTTTCAACTCTTCGGGTACGTAAGACGGAAATATTCACTAAACACTTCGAAAAGATCTGAAACGGTCCATACGTTGGGAACATCTCCAAAAATAAGCAAGGACATCCCGGAAACGATTAATGAACGTCCATAGTTTAAACAT
Organism: Lithophane leautieri; assembly: GCA_949152455.1. Taxonomy (NCBI): domain Eukaryota; kingdom Metazoa; phylum Arthropoda; class Insecta; order Lepidoptera; family Noctuidae; genus Lithophane; species Lithophane leautieri. The sequence goes on along the minus strand of OX424482.1, from coordinate 2,899,041 downwards.
AGGTTATATGTAAGTGCTTCATGAAATAGTCATTTAACAGTGCGAATCATCCCAGCGTTAATCAGCTGGATTCGTTTTCTCCTCTACCTGTCGTTATTTCTCCTAAGTTTATTTTGGTTATATGTATGTATCTATGTATGTATCTATGTATGTATTTATTTATTTATATTTATATATACTTTATTGTACACCACAAAAAATATATAACAAAAGGAAAATGTATGAAATGTATCTATGTATGTATCTATGTATGTATCTATATATGTATCTATGTATGTATTATTTAGTATTCATTATTTCACAAGTTATATGTATTGTCTTTTGTTGCAACTGCCATGTCTGTCTCTGCATCACCCTAAGGTTGACTGGTAGAAAATGCCTCAGGCATTAAGTCCGCCTTTGTACAGTAGTTTTTTTACTTGTGCATAAAGTTTTATTAATAAATAAATAGTGAACTTAGAGAGTTGTACTGATGATTGTTATATTTAGGTATAAATTGTGTAAGATTGTGCATTTTACTATCCAGTGCCTGTAATATGATGTTGAGATAAATAAAGATTTGTTATAATGATATAAATACACTAGCTGATGCCCGCGACTTCGCTCGCGTGAATGGCGGTTATTATATACTAAAACCTTACTCGAGAACCTCTATCCATTGGTGAAAACAGCATGAAAATCGGTGAATTAGTTTTTGAGTTTATCGCGTACAGGACGACAGACAGACGCGGCGGAGGACTTTGTTTTATAATATATAAGGATATGTGTTACTACCACGACAAACATCTTCATATTATATTTTCCCTTCAAAAATATCAAAATTAGATCAAACATTTAAATACATCTTCCATAAACCAGCCCTCTGTTAAAACTCATAACTTCATAATCGCATTTCTCATGTCCCATGCTATTTATAAACACCTAATACATAAATGTCAAGTGCATGTGCGCGCGCATCGTCACACAAGCGTAGCTAATTACCGCTACGAGACCTAACGGCACCACTACGTACGAGCGATCCTATCTGTGGTCTTTGTATACTTGTTGATTTTGATAGAAATGTTTATAAAACAACATGTATCATTTACACTAACTTATTTAGAAAAGGGAAATAATACTGGTTTTAAACTTTTTTTTTTAAATCTCACCTCCTTATTTACCTATGGCCCCCTTGAGAAAGCATACAGAAGCTATGAGTTCAAATAATTCCTTTCATTGCGAAATTATTGGAATTGATAGCTCCAGTAATCGGAGACACACCAGAGATGAAGGAATTAATTAGTGTTAATAATCATCTATTCTGCCATGTGTCCTACTTACATTAGCAAGATCAGATTCTTAATATTATGTGGCAATAAATACTGCTTCAAAATTTACCTGCTTATTAATACCACACTAAGACGAATCATTCGTACACTAGGACCATTTTTCATTTGTGTAGAGCGCACTAGCAGTAAATCCTCAGCGACATCCACACAAATCAATAGACTTACCCATTCATAACCCAACCTCATTTCCTTTTAATTACATCTTCACTATCACCCGGATCTGACCTTAACACCGTACACCGCGGAACTACAAATAACCATACACCATTGTGTACTGTAACGGTGTGGTCGACATCCCACGGAGGTGCTTCTGAACAATAAACGTATTAAAAGCGAGTTAAGACTACCGTGTTTGTTTATATTAGGTGACCTTCATTTATGATAGATAGATAGATAAAACATTTATTTGATGCACACAAAAGACAGCACAACATGTTATTTTCGTACATTTTATTTGTCCTGTTAGCGTCATGTTTGCCGCAAATAAACGTATTTTCTTTCTTTTTCTTTCTAACATACAAAGACAAGGTTAGCCAATTTACAAAAAAAAAAAAAAAAAAAAAAAACAATAAAAGAAAACTAAACTAGACACAGTGATGACAATATTGTCTATGACAAAACTTTAAATGACAAAACTTTAAAAAATAACGAGTAATACAAGGTGCGGTGTGCGTCTCAACGTTGCACCAAATGGGAGTCCAACTCAGCATGTGTCAGGCGAATATACCTTTTTTTTTTTTTTTTTTTTTTGAGGGTGGGAAATCATCCAATGACTTCTCCCGCTCTGGGCGGAGCGGAAGGGCGTGTCAGACTTTTACTGACTAAAACCCACCCGTGTTCCTTCATTTGCCTGTTGCCAAGGTCCCGGTATCCCTTTCGGACTTTCCCGCAACCCTGGCAGGCATCGGTCCTACCGGACCCCGTCAATTTTGCTGACATCTCTTTGAGGCGCGCGTGGAACACGACGCGCCATCGACCCGGGCCTGGTCCTTATCGGACGGCGAGCTGCCCGTTGCTCGCCGTCCGCAAGCCCGCGCCTATGGTGGCCGGAAATCCGCCTGGGATTCCCGACGCCCAGGGCGTCTCCAACGGCGGCGGTTAGGGGCGTGAGGGCGCAAACTTTGCCTTTCCCTCACGCGTTCCGCCTCCTCCTTCGCGAGCATTACTGCTTCGCAGAAGGAGGTGACGGCTTCCCATGCCCTCTCGCTCCGTAACATGGCCTGAACCAGGGCCGGACGCGAGAGGTCACTGCCGCCAATCGCCTCCGCGAGGACACGGCGGTGCTCCGCCCAAGCAGGGCACACCTCAACCGTATGCTCCACCGTGTCCTCCGGGCGATCCACACAGTGGTGACACCCGGGCGTTTCCTCCCGCCTAATCCTACACAGGTACCTCCCGAAGCTGCCATGTCCGGTGAGGACCTGTGTCAGGCGGAAGGTGAGGACGCCGTGGCGCCTCTCTATCCACTCCTCAAAGAGGGGACTTATCGCCGCTATTGTGGCGTGCCCAAGGCGAATATACCTGACGCTGATATTCTGCTGGATCCCTGCGGTGACATACGGACGTCGAGCAGATATGAGACAACAGTATAAAAGAGCCGGCATTTCTGAAGGGACAGATTCTCTAAATAACTCTTCTAAAACCAAAAATGGTTACCAATAAGTTACTTCAAAAGATAGTTAGTCTACCTAGGAATGGTCGAGCATTTTTACACTGAGTCGATCGATATCTTAATAGAAAGTTGATCATCATTTAACATTTACAAGACGTTGGCTTCAAAAGAAGTTAAAACAAATTATTTTTTGGTCCTTTGATACGTGAAATTGCCGTATTTCTCCAAAGACTTATAAAGGACCTTAAGGTTGATACGAAGCTGGTGTAAAAAAACCGGCCAAGTGCGAGTCGGACTCGCGCACGAACGGTTCGTACCATTATCTATAAAAACGCCAAAAAAATCACGTTTGTTGTATGGGAGCCCCCTTAAATATTTATTTTATTCTGTTTTTTAGTATTTGTTGTTATAGCGGCCACAGAAATACGTCATCTGTGAAAATTTCAACTGTCCAACTATCACGGTTCATGAGATACAGCCTGGTGACAGACGGACAGACAGACAGCGTAGTCTTAGTAATAGGGTCCCGTTTTAACCTTTGGATACGGAACCCTAAAAATCTAGACTAATGATCAACCTAATAACGACACTTCGGCTAAACTAATCTTTTTCGAAAAGCCGCTAATTGACCATTTCTCTTTACACCAAATCTGACAGTAAGCTGAGCCGCTTGGATTAAGTTTCCCCTACATCATTATTTAAGAAACTTGTTCTACCGTTTTTGCACTAGCAAATAAGTAACTATCGTGTGTAAACACCCCTTGAATGGACAGTAATAGGATTGGACGATTAGCAAAAGTGCATAGTTGTCGAAGTGCCAGGCACAAGTCGTGTAGTTACGAGCACGTTATCTTGTTATAAAAGTTGAGCTGTCACATTTTATGCTTGTAACGGTTTTCTAGTGCAATAACAAAGTTGAGAGTATATGTAGGTGTTTTTCTGACAAACTAGACACCATAGAAACACCATTCATTATATTTAAAAAGAATTACTTTTTGAATCTCGGAACTCATTCACGAAAATAAACCAAGGTTGTCTTATGCAATCCACCAGTCTCCAGTACCAGACGTTCAGAAATCAGAACAGGAGACACTTCCACGGATCCTCCATGCCTTAACAGATGTTTTGTTACACAGTAGCTTGCAGTACGTACCTGAAATCAAAAAGAAAGACAACATAAGAAACAAACCAATACAATAAATAAATAATAAGTAAATGAAGAATAAGTCGATTTGACACGATCACAAAAACAGCAGCCGAATCTTCGTACAAAATACCAGCGCGAATTCTAGCCCACTGAAAAACCAATCTAGACACAATTGGACGATTGCATCGAATTACTAAGGTAATTGATTTATAATGGATACCGAGTTGAAAGAAATTCTGCAGTCAAAATAATGCTGTGACGATTTCTTGTTAAAAGAACTCTGCTCGACAATGAACACAATTTTAGGACAAATATTATCAATTTGCCTTGTGTAGTAACAGAAACGTAATTAAATACTTACTTAAATAAATTGTTCACAAATTACTCGATAAGACTCATTTATTCGTATAAAAGCATTTAAGAGAACAACACGAGGCGTTCTTGAATAAATAACGGCACCAAAAGGACCAATAATATAACACTTAAACATAGAACCTCATCCTTTTTGAAGAAGTCGGTTAAAAATTAAACTAAGTTAATAACAAAGGGAGGACGGACCTCTTTTGTACTATACGCTAGTAAAATCACAAAGACATTTAATTAAAGATAAGATCATTCCAATATCTTCTGAATCAGATACAACTTCCATAATTGAATTACCAAGTTTCCTAATTAGGATCTCCGAGATCTGTACCAACATTTTGTCTCAATTCTCAAAAAATTAAATTAAATGCGAGTCCAGTTATCATTGGCCCAAAAATGGGCCCAGAACCATTAATCTAAAGTGACTGACAAACTCATCAAATTCCATTTTGGACGTCAATCCTAGCTTTCGACAACGTTTTGAATAAATCAAATCCGGGGCTCGTTTGAATTAATCATTCTTTAAATTGAAGTACTTATTGGCTTTGTATTTGAGATGTTAAAATGAAAAGGGTATTTTCGAGTTGTATATTGGTCCTCTCTTCATTAGCATCGCTTTGTAGTACCTAAACAACAATGGGCAGATTGTAAGGACAGTCTCAAAGCAGGAGTACACATACCTCAAACAAAAAGCTCTTACCAACATCAAAACTAACAGTGTTATTCAGATTGTAACATTTTAGAGAACATTTTGTCTACGGCCCTAGCGCCAGGTCCACTGGTTCCACGTCTGAATTCTGGTACAAATCTTCGCATGTGCCATCGAGTACATATGAAGATAAATATCAAAAGCAGAATCAGCCCAAAAGTAACGGTTACCACTGCTGGGACTAAGGCCTACTCTCTGTGAGAGGAAATGGGTCGTACGTATACGTAATCCACCACTCGGTCTCAGTGCAGGTTGGTGGATGTCACATAATTATTTTCTTCTCGGTTCTAGGACATGCTTGTTTCCTCACCATGTTTTCCTTCACCGTTGAAATGGAAACATCAAATGGATCATATTCAAGTGTTGAGGTCTTCGAATGATTACCGTCGACCTACAAATGTACGTCCGTAAGTAATAAAATTGCAATTTTTCGTTCCATTCACGTGATCTAAATCAAAACCAACATTGCTTAATGTTATCCAATCATAAAAGCATTGCAAATTCGTAATCGACTGATTATGCTCTTTACGGCAGTAAAATTTTGCATAATAATGTTATAATTCCCAGAGAGGTAATTTATTTATAACTTTATTGCTTAATGATTTTTTCCTTATTACCGTTTGCTCTAAGTAGTTTGTCTGCTGTACTAGTAATACTGTTTTGGGTAATAAATTACAATTTGCTATGGTTTTACCTCACTATTTCGTAACAGATGCCAGTCCACATTTGATTCACCCTGACCCAAGATCATCCTTGTTCTTTATACAGCACTAGCTGCGAGCATAATCTTGATCCCGTGGGAATATCGGGATACTCACTTTCGCATCCTGACTAATATTATAAATTCGAAAGTTAGTTTGTTTGTTACGCTTTCACACTAAAACGACTGAACGGATTTGGATGAAATTTGAAATTTGGCACATGGGTAGACTTTGACCTGGAGAAGGACAGAGGCCCTAAACAAAGTGCCATTATATCAGCGATAACGATGATAGAAAAGGCAAGAATGTATAAGACTGACCAGACTATCGAAAAGCTTATGTCAATCCTGTTGACGAAATACGAAACGCTTTCAAAGCGATTGTCGCTTGTCTAAGCTTGTATTATAGCCAGTAATATTTATTTTTCTGTCTTTACAAATTTACCACACAGTGCCATATCCGTACAACCTATCTTAATCTTTAATCTGATAATGGGCCTCCCACACAAAAGAAACAAACAATTTGAGGAGCTCGTGGCTAAGTAATAACAGCCGCACGGGTCGATTCATCAGGTTAAGCTACGCTTGCCGGGGTTGGTCCGTGGATGGGTAACCATCTTTACATATCGAGACTCCTCCGTGCCTCGGAAAGCACGTTAATCCGTTGGTCCCGGTTGTCATTTGTGGATCTTTGACAGTCGTTACGGGTCGTCAGAAACCCGAAAGTCTGACAACCAGTCTTGCCAAGGGGTATCGTATTACCCAGTTACTGGGTTGTGGAGGTTAGATAGGCAGTCGCTTCATGTATGGTACCTGGTTGGTTCATGTGTGGTATTCAGCTGCATCCGGTTAGACTGGAAGCCGACCCCAACATGGTTGGGAAAAGGCTAGGCAGATGATGATGGGCCTCCCACACAAATGGTTTTCTTTTCTTTTACATAGACGCGTAAACGGTTCAACAATAAAACCCGGCCAAGTGCGAGTCGGACTCGCACACGAAGGGTTTGTACCATTATCTATAAAAACGGCAAAAAAATCATGTCTGTTGTATGGGAGCCCCCCTTTAATATTATTTTTATAATAATTTAATTATTTATTTTGAACGTGAATATATATCTAAACATTCTGTGAATATTTCTAGCGTCTACCTGTTGCCGTTATCAATATCGAGCAAAAACGAGCAAAAAAATCACGTTTGTTGTATGGAAGCCCCCTTAAATATTTATTTTATTCAGTTTTTTAGTATTTGTTGTAAATTTTCACAACAGAAATACATCGTTTGTGAAAATTTCAACTGTCTAACTATCACGGTTCATGAGATACAGCCTGGTGACAGACGGACAGACAGACAGCGGAGCCTTAGTAATAGGGTCTCGTTTTACCCTTTGGGTACGGAACCCTAAAAATGACCAAGACTTGAACTCTTCAATAGTCCGATAGCAGAATGTCTTCATAGGATCCTCATCGAGACAGTCCTCCATTCTCCTGAATCGTTCCTCAAACAGCCTCCCCATTATAGTCTTATCTTAACACAATGATATTATTATGACGCCATTATCTTAAAGTCATGCTGCGTAAATATAATGGCACTTTCTTTGCAACTTACTTGAACACTTTCTAAAGAGTATAAAATTAGCGACAGAGATTGCAAAATTTCCATTTAAATTGTTTTGAAAGCTAGGATTTGGGATTTGCAATGTAGAAATCAGCATATAGATGAAGAAATGAAAAAAAGGTCTACCACGGAAATATGAGCATTATCAGCATTTTTATTCGATAGCCTTGTTTTCGCCGTTCTTCCCCGTTTTACGCAAATCATTTTCGACATGCTCTGTTATTTATTTATTTTATTTTAACATAAAACGGCCACAGGCCAATTACATTAGTTAAAGACAAACACAGAAACACATATCAGAGTACAGTAACAATAGTATACTCGTACAACTACTCGACAGTCATACGCTCATCTCACAATACTCCAGACATACTGACAAGATCTTCTTCCATTCATCCGCAAACACATCACAGTCACGCTTAGCGTCCAAGAGAGCGTTGAGCGCAGAGAGTGTGCGAGAGATAGGAGACTGGGCTCGAGCCACAGTTCGACTTCGAGGCACGGCGAACAATCTATGCCTCCTGCCACGGTTTTACTTTATCGGAGCAAGAAGATGAGACAGTTCGTCATGCAGTTCAGGAGCATCTGTTTTTCCGTGAAGGATCTTGCACATATTAACAATTTGGTAATTTTTTCTTCTAACCTCGAGAGAATTGTATCCGAAACCGCCTAAAAGAAAGTTCGAAGGGTACAAAAACGGATAATATCCATTCAAACGTTTATAAAGATACCTAAGATAAGCTTCTTGTACTTTTTCTAAGAGTAAAGTGTACTGCTTTTCGTGCGTAGATTGTTATGACATCGAAACATTCCACGTCCAAATACATTACGTACCAAATTCAATGTTTCTAACTAGGACATTGGGATTTGAAATATTTGAATCATCACAGTCACTGGACTGAAAATAATAGAAGATAAACCAAAACGAAAAAAAAACAATGCTAAGGAAATTGGTTCTTCCATGCGGTCATCCGGTGTGAAAGGCTACATGGAAAACAATCGATTAAAAGTAGGTACACACGGCTACACATCAAGCTACACATTTTCAGTTTATGCTGATCTCGCATTGTATAGGAGTCCCGTAAAATGCGAGGTCAACTTATACTGGAAATGTACAGCTTGATGTGTAGCCGTGTGTACATGTCAGCTTGTCAGCTTTAATGTATTAGATAAATTATAATTAAATAGCAGTGTTGGTAAGGTATACTTAACCTACCTTCAAATAGATATGAATAAAACACAAACTTAGTTATTTCGTAGTATTTGGAACTGTGTGTTTGTACTCAGGTAATTTAATTAAGTTTCAGCTGAATCGTTATTGTATCACTTCAAAGACGTAGTTCAATTTAATTTAATGTAGTTCTTAAAAGAGCCAAAAGTAAGTACTTTAATAAAAGTCCTGAAGGACCATTTTTTTCAGTCATAAAAAAGGACCATTTTTCCAGTCATATTTATCTACCACTAGAAGTGAAATCTAAGCAACAATGCGTAACCTCAACGTAGTTCAAACGGTAGACGGTAGATGGCGCTAAAAATAACAAATCACTTCAAGCGTAACGATGACGCGAGTTCCATGATTTTTCTTTACCCAAAAAGTGCTCAACGCACCCAAAGAAGTTTTCACTTCAAAAACTACAGCTCATAATACTATTAAGATAACAGAAACACTAGCCATAAAACCACTAATAGACGCTCAGAAGTACCCGATTTGAAATACACCGACGAAACAAGACGGGATTGTCCGTTATCAGTCGGGTCACGTAGATTGTACGTGGTTACGGTAATACGGCGTTACCGTGTAATAATGCACAGAGGACTGTGTGCAAGGCTTTGTTTGAGAGTTTTTTTATGAAGTTATCCGAGACCGGTTCTGCTCTAGCATACTTTGATGGGTTGGGTCCCATAAAGTTATGCTAGAGCAGAACCGGTCTCCCACCCGCCCGGTCTAACCAGTGGTCGGGAATAAATGTTTTCTGGTAAAATGTCTTACACTGTCAAATCCAATATTAGACGACCCTACCTGCGAATTCAACCCAGGAACCTCGTTCAGCGGTCGTGCTTACGACCGTTAGACCGACACGCGAGGAAATTTCAAGCAGCCTAGTCAGCTGGACAAAAATAAAAGGTATTAAAATCGGTCCATCCGTTTAGGAGTTACGTCGACACAGATAGACAGAAAAAGTTTCTAAATTTCTCCTCTTTTTGCATTGAGGTTAAAAAATCAGCTTAAACTTCCTATTTAAATCTTCATCTAAACAAAGTGAGAAAAGTAAACTTCAGCCCCATATCTACTGGACCGAATCAAAAATGGTTAAAATCAACATTAACATATAGAGAGAGTTCTAAGAAAACATGAGTTATCCGCTCCAAACGCTTTCATAACTGTGTTAAAATGGCGTCGGCGTAATTAATATTAATAATCAATGTAAAGCGGCGTATTTGCTTTGAAGAGTGAAGTTTTCCTTTTTCGGCCGAGTCTACAACATACGTAATTTTTCGACCATGACCTCTTGACCTTGACGGGTCAAGAACAAATATTTATAACAGAGCAATCCGAACTGCACTGGACTCTGTTTAACTAAGTATACCTGAATAGTATGGTTGTCCTCTCCTTTTAGTTAAAGACAGTTGGTAGACTGAAGTCATCGTATTTTAGGAAAACGAGATGTTATCTAGAAATCCAGTTCCCTCCCTCTCCGCGCTTCTTCGATTTGCATGAATAGCAGCACCGGATACTAAGTAGGTACACGGTGGACGTCTGCCCGGCTTGAGCAGTGCACCACCAAGTCCACGTGGAGGCGATCGGCGGCGGTGATCTCTCGCGTCCGGCTGTGGTCCAGGTCGTGGTACGGAGCGAGAGGGCATGAGCATGGGAGGCGGAACGCGTGAGGGAGAAGCAAATTTCGCGCCCTCACGACCCTAGTCGCCGCAGGAGACGCCCTGGGCGTCGGGAATCCCAGGCCGATTCCCGACCACCGTAGGCTCGGGCTTGCGGACGGTGTGCAATGGGTAGCTCGCCGTCCGATAAGGACCAGGCCCGGGTCGACGGCGCGTTGTGTTCCACACGCGCCTCAAAGAGATGTCAGCACAACTGACGGGGTCCGATAGGGCCGATGCCTGCCGGCATCGCGGGAAAGTCCGAAAGGCTTACCGTGGCCTTTGGCAACATACAGGCAACTGAAGGAACACGGGTGGGTTTTAGTCAGTAAGTCTGACACGCCCTCTCGCTCATGGTTTTTTTTTTTGGGTGGAAAATTATCATATAAATTCATTATTTGATAACTTTCCACCCAAAAAAAAAGGATACAAAGTAGGTATTGACTTATATTTGTTTAAACGATTCACCTAACTAGGATTACTTTTGTTACCTAGGGCTAGTACATGCATTTACAGACACAACCCTTACAAGCTGGATTCCAGTCTACTATCGTTGTGAAAAAAGCCCTGCCAAGCAACGCTTCATTCGTACTACAGTACTAGAATCAGTACGTTCTCAACTTCCATTAGTTAAGCCATTATGCATAGGCCCGACAGTAATACTTCCGTATCTATTTCTAGGATAATATATTCTTGCATCACTTTATTCACTATACATTATAATTTAATTAAAATTAATCCAAACATTCACGCTTTCTGAGCTCAATTTTACGCATTCAATAGCAAATGATGATTAGAAAAAAGTGTTCGTGGGGGAAAAACTGTTCTTGCAAAAAATTGTGCAAGTTTGTATAAAAGCAGTGCGAAAGCGGCGATCAAACGTTTCATTGGTCCTTTGGTCTTTCAGTTAAAGGACCAATTTAATTGTAATTAAACACGGCTATTAGTATAATACCATTTAATTGTATACCAACAGAAGAAAATGTGCCTGGAATTACAGGAACCAAAATGTAAATGGTTCAACTAAATATTTCTACAACTTGCGTTCATTATGCCAAATCGCCAAAAATATCGATAGAATATTTACCTACTCAGAAACTTTCAATACAAATTGACAATCAAAACGATAATAGTCACGTAACTGAATCAATTTCGTTTCATTTAATTGATTACAAAGATTACGGTTGAGTATCGAAATGGTATATTGTTAAATGTTCTGCGAATTTTTATTCATTGGTACGCCAAATTGGGCAATGTGAAGATTGGCAATAGACACTGACAAAAACTGATGCTAAATTAAGTAATAACTGATAAAATTGAGTACTTAATGGATCACCTTGCTGGCACAGGTAAATAAACCGAATAACTGAACTAAAAGTTTACTCATAGAGACTTTATGAAACTATTCAAAATCTGTTACAATATTTGGTACTAAAACCAATCTTCAAGAAATCTTAGTGCGCATTTCTCGACATTCTAGTGCTTTAAAGCACAAATACAATGTACCTAATTAATTTCCATTGCAGCTTAACAACCATTTTACTACTGACTTGTTTATTAACTTCAGAAATAATAAAAACGATGACAAACAGAATATTTTTTTAATTCTTACACTATACTTGTCCTTGGAGGAAGCCTATTCTCAGCAGTGGATGGTACAAAGCTGTCAATAATGATAATGACTTGTCAGCATACTAAATTTTTTTATGATAAGCTTATGTGTAAATGGTCGGCAAAAATTATTTTCCTTGTGCCAATTTCTTTGTTCGTTTTATTCACACACATCTCTTTTAGCTGTCATCTCAGAGTTCTGTCTAACAATTTTTCTGTATGATCTATGATTAAACCACTACATAAAAATCTAAAGACTCGGCCAACGAAACCGAAAGTGCAATTGTAACCCTAACCTTGCATTGGAAAAATCAATACACACCCCTGCCTTACACCCTTGCGCTATTAGTATATTCAATAGACGATCATGGCAACGGAACTCCGTTACACTTTCTCAGCGAATATATTATTTAAACTCAATGGGTTTTCGGGCAGTCTTTCCTTTGGTTTTTGCTTCATTGCGTTGGTTCATTGTTGTGGTGTTGCATTCTAATATATTTATTTATTTATTTTATTATTTATGTACACACAGTAAAATACATAGAGATACAACATAATTATAATATGAGTACAAAGGTACTGCTTATTTCTTAAGAAATTTCTTCCAGCAGACCTGCGAAAGGAGAAATATGAAAGATATAATTAAGTTGTCTCCTGATTCTTTCGTTACCAAAAACATTTTTCTAAACTTATATGTATTTTGATTCAGGAGAATGATATAATGCTACTACCTAACCTTTTAAGCACTCAACCTGTGAAGAATAACTCCAACAGGACAGAAAATCTCAATAACACTGACCCGCTTAGAAATCAGACCGCAGTATCAGACTTATCTCGGCACTTAAGTTGAACAGGTCAGCCAGCTGAATAAGATCATACACATAAAGACAACCTGTCCTAGAGTCGAATGGCACCGGTTTGTGAAACGAGACATCGTGGCAGACAATAGTGATATCTTGACAGACAATGGTAAGTAAGTGATTTTAACTGAAACGACCCTCGGTCAAGGTGTGTTTTATCAGGTTCGGGATCGGACGGAACTTTGAACTAGCTTGAAGGGGTAGTTTTGGACTTTGTGAAGTCTTTTTCAAAGGATGGCTATAAGGACAATGCAGTAACTGTGTTATATTGAGCACAGGCACAATAGAAACACACATAGCAAATCCATTTGTGTTTTAAAGACACAGATCTTCAAATAACAACCTGGCCGGGTTCTGACCAATAAAAAAAAACAAAGGGATAATAGGACGATCATCACTATTCCATAATTTTATGAGAGATGAAGCTATACGGGACGTATAGCGCCACCCTTTTTCCACACAGTTTTTTTGCTTCAGCTTTGACATTTTCCGCATTTACCACTGAACCAAAAAATTTAGTTTCGTTTCTTGGATTCTAAGCTAATTCCACAGGGTCAAACACATAACCGTACAGATCAAAGCCTACAGTCAATGTGCTAAATAAGTTCAAGCTTACAAAGACGTAACCTGTTCCGAAGCCTACATGCACCGGTCTCGAACTAGGACGTTGCAGTTGCAACAGACAATGGAAATAGGTTGCCGACTTAATGCTTGTACAGAGTAACAGACTTACCCGGTTGCTATTGCGGGAGCATCTGTTTAAAACCTTTGATTGCAACATAAATCATTGATTTCTATAACTAAATTAGTTTAAAAACACACTTTTACACGTTAAATATAAACTGTATTTTTAAATTAAATGAGGTAAGTGTTTCCTATTCGACTATTCTACGAAAAAACATCGTAACAAACTCAGAGTTCACAGTTTCTTTTAAAGTCCAGACATAATCTTGGCCAAGTTATATGAGGACCATTCAGATTAGTATCTGAGATGGTCTTTTGAGGAAAGCACCACACAGACTTGAGAGGACCTGTCCAGTCAGTGCACACATTTGTCAAAAATCGTGTAGCTCAAGTCAGAACTTAAGGAGCTCAACTACTCGACGAACAATACCAAAGAACGGACATTTGGGTAGATATATCATCACATCCGTCTCCTGAAATGATTAATATTTCCGCGATCCCAATTTTTGACTAGTATATCTTTTGTTCGATCCATCAACTCAACTCGACTATACCACAGTCAAAATGTCAAAGTGAACCGAAGGTTACTGATATGAAAACCGTAATTTTCAAACAGAGGGTCTTTAATCTGTGGTCTGTCTTCTCAAATATAAAACTGATTTAAAACCTGGCAAACTCGCAAATGAATCAAAATATAAATCCTAGATGTCAAAAATGTAATCAGGATGGATTATAATTTCATGGCGCTAATCGCGCCCGCTTCCGTCCTAGGCATGTTCACTCTGGCTGAAGCCTTACGTCTTAGTACAATGTACGCAGTGAACGATTGAGCATCTGCCTAGTTTGAAATGGTGTAATTGGGTTCCTAAGTTGTAGTGAACATGCAGTTTGGAATATAAGCTTGTTAGGTATTGTCTGGCGCGGTAGTTAGGAGAGTTATTGTGCGTTTGTTATGTCTAGGGACTAAAAGACAGGCATCGACACAAAGAGAAGTTGCTTAATTAATAGCATCGGTTATTGTTTCGTTCTGAAGTGGGATGACGTTTTTCTAAATTTCGTTTTGAAGTTCCTGATAACTTTCATAAATGCCTGCTAAAACAATCCGACTCAAAAATCAATCTTAATACGATCCGGTCTAAAATATCATATAACTTCACACCCCTTTTCTTCATATTCATTTCTATCAAGCGCATGACAACTAAGTTTATCTAGCCAGCGTGCTTCTCTATCCTTATTTAATTTGTTTGATTTTGAAACATCTATGACATAATATTCAAAGATTTAGGACCGTTTACCATGTTTCTTGAGCGGGGGCGTCGACATAATTGTCAAAGGTGCATATTTATTCAATGTAGGCGGAGTTTAACTCTGAAATAGACAAGATTACAATTCTAAGTTGTGGTTTATAGCTGCGAAAATCGCCCAGTTACCAGAAATAGTGACGAAACCAGGAAGGAATGGAAGATGTTTAATTAAACTGATCTAAAAAACTTGGTTCGTTAACTTTGTTCAAAAGATAACAAATATTACGTAGTGCACAACCTAAAACCATGTCGAACATAATGCATGCCCATGGTAGGCATGAACTGAAGCCTTAGTATGAACAATATTTCATGCTAGACTACAGCCAGCTAACACACGAAAAGACGTAAATTTACAAAACTATAAACATCAGTAGATACAGAATCGGAAGCACTTCCATCCTAACGATCTTTAAATCATCAAATAATCTGGCATAAGTGTAACCAAACACGGAACGCGAACCAGCAGACCAGAAGCCAACAAAAACATGAAACAATCGGCTAATTTAAAATCTAGACTAAATTATACTTCTGGACATAGAATCCTCATAAAAACGGTAATAACTACACAGCAAGGTTCGTCGACCGAAAAACGGCTAATAGAGGCAACGTAAATTAATTCTAGCAAAAACTTTTAGTCCAAATAGCCTTCGACACTGTATCTTCGAAATTGACGTAAAATTCGCGATAAGAACTGGTTACTTCTGGCAAAAAGCGGATGCATAAAACTCGTTTAGTGAACCAATTAACTGAATTACGTGAGTTTTGCAACCAGTTACATATGGCAAGCCAAGCGTGGTGCAAAAGATATAAAGTAATTATGAGTATCTTCATTAGATTGAAGAGCATGTGCCGTATGGGCATGGGGAGGAACGGAGCGAACCATAAAACATCTGCTTGACGGAACTGACTAAGAATTTCAGATGCATTCATCGAATAACCCTAGTATGACTCAAGGCAATCAGAAAAAATCTTGCTGGGCCCATAACCTGATAAAGTTTGAAGCAAAACAACGGTTTTTAAAGCTAAAACGACTTTTATTATTCAACAAGTTCAACTTCAAACAAGTGAGTACCAGACAGTACAAAGCTTTTAAACCTTATATGGCCTAACGCTGCTATGCTAACCAAAAAGTATTATATGTATATTTATATATTACATTGACCTACCTTTTCTAACAATTAGTAACATCAAGCTCCTTCCATATCCTTAATTTGTGGCATTTATAAAAAGCATTAATAAAAGCTTCAGCTATCCAATCACTCGTGTATGCACGTGTTGAACTGCCTATTATAATAAACTATCCACGACAAACGACTGATATTTCCGTAGTATATTATTAGGACGGCGCGTCCTGCACCCGGTATTCCCGCTAACGCTTATGCTATACGAGCGAACGCTTCACCTCGTCCGCGCGGTCATTTAATAAAGTTAAAGAAAATAAAAATGTCGTATTTCTAAAGTGTCGCTTCCCAGCAAAGAATAAGCTACTCGCTGCCTAGCCGTTGGTGTTGTAAAAGGCGATGAAAGTATTATGCCAAGATGGTCCTTTGATCCGCTTGAATCAACATCTCGGTTTCTCCGCAGAATTGCATTAACATAGCCAGTCCTTTGCTTAATCCTTTCTAGTATTAGAAGGATTCAGTTAAAAGACATATCCAAACGACAGGTAATATTAAGAATTAAGATGTTCTTAAAAGCATTTCTGACACTAGTGACTTCATGAAACTTACGATGACTCAAAAAAAGGTTCATCATCAAAACCTATGCTCTCTTCTTGGAACGTCAGCTCAACAGAAATGCTGAGATCAGTAAAAAGAAAGCACCCCAAATGTATTTACAAACTCTAAACATTTCTCAGAGATAATAGATTTGAAATCTAAAGATTTAATACTATCCCGACGGGAGTGTCGCAACCGATGTCTGGACGGGCAATACATCGTGTGCCCTTCACGTCTGCCCTCAAAAAGGTCGAGGTGACTCGGGAGCAGTATTGAACGAAGAAAGATTTAGGTATATGCAGTTTGAAAATGTTATTATACATTTGGACATGATTAAATGGGGAACGTAATTAAAGACCATGAAGTTCGGTGGGCATACTTTGATTGCCTTGAAAACCGTTAGAAGCTTAATTATCGGCGGTAACCGACCTCATCGCAAAATTACCAAGATACTGAACATTGAATGAGGATGCTGTCTGTAATGGCAGATGACATAATCATTTTTATTCAAGGACGAATGTGAAATTCAAGTTCATATTTGGTACGGTTTGACAGTAGTGGTCAGCCAAGTTAGTGGAGGACGGCACTGTTACCATCACAGTTAGAACCTGCTGGCACAGGAGCGTGGTATTGACAGAAGCAAAGAGAGACCTATGCCCCACCAGTGGGCGAAGATGGGGATGTGGTGGATGGTGGTCCGGCAAATTGTTGGCCTATCATATTCATATGTTTATTTACATTCCTAATGTTAATAAGATGTTACAAGGTGCTTATGTCTGTCAAGGACTTCTCTATTATCACGACATAAACTGCGAAAGAAGCTTGCAAGGTGACCCAGGCACTTCCCAAGAGTACACCAGGATCCGATCGATTCAAACTTAATGGCGGCTCGGAACATGAGGCGAGTCGCTGCGCAGTAACCATTTTGTGTGTAAGCGAGGGTGAGGGGTGAGGTACTGCGCAGCGAGAAGCTAATTTCCGAGCTGTCGTGAAGTTTGAATCGAACTGTACACCATGGCATTGCTAGCCTTTCTTCAGGATTTGGGGCTACGAACGGTTCGACTTTCATCGCGTACACCAAATACGCTCTCGAACGTGGAGTTGCAGACACGAGCCTGTGTATTCCAATGACAAAAGTTGACTGCATTTCCAAAGGTCCAGTCTCCTCTAAACCAAGTTAAAATTAAGGTCTTTCGACAGCTTCAGGAAGTGAAGTCTATCAGACATAAATGCAAGTCCCAATTAGCCTGTTTCAACAGTAAACGACTCCAATAACTAATGTATCGTGCTAACAAGTAACTGTTTTTATAGTAAATAGAGCGTGCGATGTATAATTTATTTCTCCGTTAATAATACGTTTTGTACACACATCGGGTTTTGTTAAGGTAAACTGTTAAGGGGAGGGTTTTGATGATATCACAATGTAATGAGGCTAGTTCAATGGATCGATTTTTTACGACAATAGCCCTAATATAGTGATAAATGGAAAAATTAAGTGGTTTTTTTTTACAAATAGTATAAAATGAAAATTGGAAGAGTTTGACGCCACCCAGAACTACTAAGTAGTAAGTCAGTACCCTATTTCTAACCGACTTCAAAAAGGAGGAGGTTTTCAAATCTCAATTGAACAGTACCAATTTTTTTTTTGTGTTTTTGTTACGCGTTTACTCCGCCAATTATTATGAATTGATTTTGGTGTTTTTTTTTGTGGGTAGGTCATGCTTCAGATGTTGTCCCATACTTAAATTTTATTAACTTTGATTGCCTAGTTTTTGAGTTATCTTCAATAATACGTATTTTTCCCACTTAGAATTTTTTTTGGAAGTCGGTTGTTTTTTTTTTTGTAAAATTTTTTTGTCCATCTATTTATGTTACCTACGACGATGAGTTTATTAAAATTATCCGTGTTTTCATTTATCTTAGCCCGTTGTGAACCCCAGATACAAAGAGATTCCGTTTCAACGCACAGCATTTTCAAACAAGATAAGCGCGAAATTAGCAACACTTAGGACCACAATTTGGGATCCCTTCAGACAAATCAGAAAGCTCCATTTTAACATCATATTCAATTCGTGCACATGTACAACACAGTACAAAATTATTAAAAAACCGGATACTAGTACGGCAAATAAAGACAAATTGCTATTAAACGTCTCTAAAACTTAGTTGGAACATAAAATCCCACGCATTCCATAAATAGACATGCCATTTATGAGCTGTTCATACAATCAATGTATAGAAAGTTTAATACTCTAAACCGATACGTATAGGCTTTTGCGAGCGTGGGAGGGCTTCGACCACAGAAACCCACGAATTGAAGAAGGTGGATTTAATGGGATGATTGTAAAGGCAGGATTTGGGAGATTTTGTCCAGCAATAGTTGTAGTAGTTGTCTTTTGTGGATACAAGCTTCAAGAGAAACGTTCATACCACTGCCGATTTGGACCAGTGCCCTGTTTATCAAAACTTACAAGCCTTGTATTACCAAATGTCATGATTTAGTTCAGTACTTATATTTTTAAACTTTTATTCGTGATTTTGTTTATCAAAAAACTATTTGTAAGTTGCAACTTGTAGAAAATCATAACAAATCCTGAGAGTGTCCGGCGACTCTCTATTCCGTCTTACAAGTGTCGTGCTTAGTACCGCAATAAATTTTTAAATTCGATTTTCTTTTTTTAAATATGGTAAAAAGAGATAGATGGCTTGATGCCCGTGTCCCAGCAGTGAGAAAATTAAGGCTGATTATGAATATGGAGATGAGCTATGAATTTAACGAAAATTAACATTCTAGGTAACTTGTGAACGTGTAGACTTGTAACTTTTGATAAACAGGGCCCAGGTGGACGCAAGCCCTGGGCAATAGGTCGAGCAAATGATTTTTCATTCTCAGCCTAGAGTCCGGATTTTTGCTCGGTTCTTGATCTCCTATCCTGTACACGGGAGTTAAAAATATCTGGTGAAATGTGGGTGTACCCCTGTCAAACTCCTCGGAGGATATAGGCGTATTATTATATCTATATATTAAATACAGATAGATGAGTGCTTAAAAATAGTAAAAATGACGTTCATTCGTCGAACTGCTCCTTAAAGAGTTATCTTGTGAAACGTTAAGGCTAAATGAATAAAAATAAAACTGTATTGTACCACTGTGTTACATCCAAATTGTTGTTCCTCACGAAGCGAACGAACTGTGAACACAATAGCCGTTTCGTTACTAAGGATTAATACTCCATTAAGACAATTACGAGTAAAATATAGCTGTTCTTGTGTACTTTAAGAATAACATTCGGGAAAGCAATTTATTGCACCCTACATAAAACGAGCCTCGACGAATTTTCCGAACAGTCGACACAAACGGGGCAGCTTGCCCTGTTCCTACCATATTGGCTATTTTTCTTTTCTCGTACAGGTCAGGTTAGAAAATGATCGAATGAACCTCAAGGTGCTCTTGTGATGTCTGCAGTCAAGTCCTGCAAAACCGTACAGGGTAAGTATTTTAGCGCAAGAAACGTGCACCTAGTCCAGTTTGTGACCAATGCAAATTCGAAGACTAATGAGGACAAAGTTTTTGCACGACAATGTTTTCTTTGCAAGATATCACAAGGAGGTCCATTGAATTGCTACAATTTCTAGCCTAAAATGATATCAGATTGTAAATGAAATAGAACGACTACAGAGATTATCAAATTACTAAGTCAATTGAGATCGAAATTAATACTATTTAGATAAGAACTCACGTTAATACACGTAAAGTCACAGTCTGGTAACAATGGAAAGCACTAAAAGCTTTGTTTTCAGGACACAGCCTTTTAGAGAATGCTAGAAGTATAAAATCGTTTCTAAGAACTGAGTTTAAGACGAAATAGGGTCGGGTCTTTTCTCCATACAAAAATTCATAATTCGAGGTTCGGCTCTCATCTATCTCCTCCTTTAATATTGAAAAAATTTGAGAGATATTTTATAAATTGAATAAGAAGGATATTTACTGTGCCCCTGTTTTCCGATTTGATGATACGTTATCTGTAGAAGCACTAGAACCCTCAGAAAATGCTCAAAATTGCCCGTTTAGACCGCTGTCATCAGAGGCCTATTTTACAAATTTGACAACTATTAATGAAAAATGAAAAACATATGGGCACAGTAAATATCCCTCTTATTCTATTTATAAAATATCTTTCAAATTGGTCCAATATTGGAGGAAATAGACGAGAGCCGAACCTCGAATTATGACTTTTTGTATGGAGAAAAGACCCGATCCTATTTCTTCTTAAGGTTTAAAATTAAAAGGTTTTCTTTAGGACCTAATGAATGTAACTGGCCATGTTTGTCGAAGGACCGATGGCTGGTGCAGCAGAAGAGTTCTGGAGTGGAGACCGCGTATCGGCGTAGTGTGGGACGATCCCAGCTATATGGACCGACAAATAAAAGGTGGCTGGGACAGACTGGATGCGGAAGGCGGAGGACAGTGTTGCGGCGCAACCTGGGAGAGGGCTATGTCCAGCAGTGGACTGCGATAGGCTGATTTGATTTAATGTAACTCTACTATGAAGGGTCTTAGAAGAACTTGGATAAGTTGCTGAGGAAGGTGTAATTACAGGCCCAAGAGACATTTCAGCTATTTCTCTAGGATGGGAATCGATTTGCGAAGCTACTGGTTTTGTTAATTTCCATCTGCTGCGGTGAACCCTCAGCATTAGGTAGGCCACCTGCTATTATGCCAACTAACCACTTAAAGTGTAAACCGCGCATGAAGCTTTGTTTATGTGTTCATGGTACAAACGCCATAAGGCAGTGTCAGTTTATTTAACTACGCAAGCAACTGCTAGTCCGATAAACCTTTCCTACTTGATTCCTGCTTACTCCTCGTAACCGTAGGTGCATTCTCAGGTGCATATCCGAAATAACTACCAATGACTATTATGTTATTTACACCTACGGTCTAAATGTCGCAGCCTGTTCATTCAACTTTCTTATTATTTGAAGAACAATCACAAAAAAACGCTCCAACAAAAAATGTACATGCAGCCATGCCTGTTTTGCCTAATTCGTATTTAAACGATCAGAACGTTTGGAAGTTCCTATTCTTTTTTTCTCACGTCTCGTGAGTGTGTG
This sequence comes from Lithophane leautieri, assembly GCA_949152455.1. Lineage (NCBI taxonomy): Eukaryota > Metazoa > Arthropoda > Insecta > Lepidoptera > Noctuidae > Lithophane > Lithophane leautieri. The sequence continues at coordinate 2,877,398 of OX424482.1, read as the reverse complement.
AATACTGTCATCGGAGTTTATGGAAAACAAAGAAAATATAAAAGATTCGTACGACGTACCTATTAAATCACGTTCCGAAAAAGAAACAGTTCAGCCATGTGAATGTGCAATTAGTCTAAGCATCCTCAAGTTACTTGTTATGATCTAATATCGTTTCAAATGCTTACTCTGCATGGGAAATAGTGAAAAAGTCCCATGGTTTCATTGACATGGGCGCATTAACACAGATTTTGATATGTTTGCGAATGAATGGAAGATGATACTGTCAGAATGTCTGAATTTTTGTGAGAAGAATGCATAACTGTGTTAGATAAATTATATGTTTAAATAGTGTAATTGGCTTCGGCCGTTCTATTTAACATAAATAAATAAATTAAAATAAACTTTACCAGAGGCGATATGTACAGTCACCAGCATAAGTAAGTACCTTACTTAAACTTACGCAAGATTCAAAGGCGACTTCCTCCTAAAGTATTGACAGATATGTTATTCTGTTACGAACATACTTAATACCATCGAAACAATACTTTTATCAAATTATGAAATTGGTATTTTCTCAAAATATTTATTTACGAGAAAAACGCCTTTAAATTTTGCGTAACTGTAAGGTAATTTATGCTCCTACGTTTGGCGCACCTATGGCAATAAGCCCTGCTCGCTACCAAGTTGAAGCCTGATCATAAGGATGGTTCGAACCTGGCATAACGAGAGCTGAAGAAACAGAAAGAGATGGAATCAAGGAAGAGCCAAAGTCAAATAATTTATTTCAAATAGGCACATAAAAGGCACTTTTGAACGTCAAAAACAAGAAATACAACCGATTTTGCATTTCACTGGTACAGACCAAATTGAAGGTTGAGGCACATGCTTGACTTTTGCCGAAAGAACTGGCCCACTTTAGCAGAGAACAAAAGTGTGTGGAAAATGGAGAAGGAGGCCATTGCCCTGCAGTGAGAAAAATACAGTTTACATATTCAAAAATTGTGAAACTTTTCATTCAAAAACAAAGTAGTAAGTATTTCTAAGCAGTTGGAATTACTTTATGAAACAAGATTTTGAAATGACATTACAGAAGAAACTCACTAATCCGGCACTATTAAAAACCAGAGGGTGCCGGATTATTGGAATGTTCGGATTACTGGATTATAGAGAAAAAATTATAACTAGAATCAGTTCTATTTCTTTGTTTTTTTTTACGTTCAAAAGTGCCTATTTGAAATAAATTATTTGACTTTGACTTTAATAAATAAAATAAAGCATTTCATAAAAAGAATGAGAATATAATGTATGTATTATACATATTGCGAGAGAGGCGCGGGCGGAGGGTGCCGGATTATTGGACGGTCTATTGAAGTGCTGGATTAGTGAGATTCTACTGTAGGTACTCATACCCATAAAATTGTTGAAAAGTAAGTATTTATTTTTGATATTCATATTATGACGGTTTTAATAGTCACTGCTTGTCGCCAACACTAATTAGTGACAAGTATTTAAAATTCAAGAGGAAGCTGATATCCGGCGCGAACACCTAATGTCGTTGGGTTTATCGGTCTAGTAACGTTCTATTCAAAATAATACATTACAACATGTACCTAGAGTGTGAAGCAGAGTTATCAGTACAAAAAGACAAGACAATATTGAGCACCCCAACCGCGAATATCAATCGTTGAACGATCGATGATCAGAGGCCCTAGACAAAGTGACATTTACTTAGTGACAGTTAAGGAAAAGGCAAAAATGTGTAGGACTGACATAAACTATCGAAAAGCTTATGTCAATCCTGTTGAAAATCGTTGTAGAAATACGAAACGCTTTCGAAGCGTTTGTCACTTGTCTAGGCCTACAAAGTGACATTCTATCAGCGATATCGAGGACGGAAAAGGCAAAAATGTAAAGAACTGACATAAGCTATCGAAAAGCTTATTTCAATGCTGTTGAAAATCGTTGTAGAAATACGAAACGCTTTCGAAGCGATTGTCACTTGTCTAGGCCCTCAGTTAGAAGATCGATTTACTAGCTAATAACTTAAGCCGTTGGTACCGGCTGGCATTTGTAGATCTTTGACTGACGTTACGGGTATTACCCGATTGTGGAGGTCAAGTAGGCAGTCGCACTATATAAATCACTGGTAGTCATCTGGTTTACTGGAAGCCCAACATAGTTGGGAAAAGGCTAGGCAGATGCTCACAGATTATGATGACTTTGGATTTACAGTGCAAGAAAAGATAGTAACATTTTCGATTCTAGGTTTTTGGCCGTCAGCAGGACAGGGCTACCACCACGAAAGACAGTCGCCACAGCATCTCAGCAACATTTTGTCGCGATAGCCTGGCTGATCAAGTCTTGGAGTAGATATGTAGTAGATACCATTTGCTGTGAAATCCTTAGTGTTTTTGTGTTTTATTGACTAAAATGAAAACAGCACATCATATTTAGTTGACATCACTTTATGTGGTTTTGTTTCTTTTGTCTGTCATATTTATTGCTGTATTTCAAGGAATATTATCTACTCTCTTCTGTATTTTTTGTCTATAGTATTTTATTTTTATCATAGTCTAAAATATTATCTACTAGCTTCCGCCCGCGGCTTCGCCCACGTGGTATGTCGATGAAAAGTAGCTTATGTCCTTCCCCAGTGTACCATCTATCTCCTTGCCAAATTTTATCGCAATCCGTTCAGTGGTTAAGGCTTAAAAAGGTAACATACAGACAGACACGAGTTACTTTCGAATTTATAATATTAGTATGGATTGCCCAATATTTATTCACAACTTAGCAAAAAGTTTGGTTGCTTACTCAATAATTTCAACTTGACCTTTCGATAACCTTGGACGGTGATATAATTATTGCAAATGACTAAATAGGAATGTCTGACTTCATCGCAAGACTTACTGCATATTTATTTCTAGTCATCTTCTGTTTGTTTTGTGAATTTTAATAGGGATATATTAGTTTCGGGGTATTCTACACCCGCTGGAGCCGAATCAAAACGAACGATCGAACTTCGGTTTCTCCACCACTTAAAACAAACTGGCTATTAACTAATATTTGCTTTTCGTATGTAAAACTGAATATATAAGTACTTACGAAAAATAAATTCCGAAAAGATAAAAGAAAAGACAATGAATTCTCTGCATGTCATTGCCATTCATCCACAATTCCACACTATAATTCTAATCCTAGCTAATATTATAAATGCGAAAGTGAGTTTGTTTGTTTGTTACGCTGTCACGCTAAAATGGCTGAACGGATTTGGATGAAATTTAGCACAGGGGTAGACCTTGACCTGGAGAAGGACATAGGATACCTTTTATCTCAGTAAGTAGAACCTACGTGACATTCCCGTGGGATTAATTTCGACATTCACGCGGGCGAAGCCGCAGGCAAAAGCCAGTACCTACTTACTGTTCTATATGTGAAAAGTATGTGTCCACGATTTCCTCAAAAACGATTTCAACCAATGTTGACTGTCCTACTTTCTGGAAAGCTTTGTAAAAAAAAAAAAAATTTTAGGTTTTTGAAGTGTTTTAAACTTCTTAAGGCGCGTTGAGCACTTTTTGGGCGAACAAACATCATGGAACTCGCGTCATCGTCACGCTTGAAGAAATGAATGAATGTTTTTGGGTGAACAAATATCATGGAACTCGCGTCATCGTCACGCTTGAAGAAATGAATGAATGTTACTTAGTTTTCACTCCTATCGGCAGTCCCCAAAGATAGCCCGCATGTTTCTTTTTCTGGTGGATACTTCTTTAGTGTATCGCCGCCTTTAATAAACAGAACATCATCAATGTAATAAAATCATGATCTAAGATTTTATATTGAACACGCTTTACTGTACATGATTAGCATTTAAAGAATGTTTAGTTTTAATACCTAGATTAAAATGCATAGCACAATACAACTGCATTTGATTAGCAAAAAGTCTTTGTATGTATTGTAAGTATCATCTTCACACCATTGGAGTAGGGATAGGCAGAAAATAAGGCGTTTTGCAGTTGCTCTAATCCTTACTTATCCTTACATATTATAAAACGAAGTCCTCCGCCACGTCTGTCTGGCGTCCTGTACGCAATAAACGCAAAAAACTACTGCACCGATTTTCATGCTGTTTTCACTAATGGATAGAGTGGTTCTCGAGGAAGATTTAAGTATATAATAACCGACATCCACGCAGGCGAAGTCGCGGTCATCAGCTAGTAATATTATAAATGCGAAAGTGAGTTTGTTTGTTACGCTTTCACACTTAAACGGCTGAACGGATTTGGATGAAATTTGGCAAATGGGTAGACCATGACCTGGAATAGGACATAGGATACTTTTTATCTCGATATTCCCACGGGATCGAGACTTACGCGGGGGAAACCGCGGGGCGCAGCTAGTGATAAATGATTGTATTTCTGTAAGTAGGTTTGTTCAAACACTTTACACGTCAAACATATTTTAAAAACTAGATGAGGTCGGTCTTTCCTATCTGACTACTCTGAGATGAAAGGCCATAACAAACTCAGAGGTAGACATAATCTTAAGTTGACTTGAATTCTACCTTGTTGGGCCTCAGGTCCACAAACTTTAAAGCAAAATCTTTTCCTTTACGGGTGGGCTTCCTAGATGCAGCTAAATACCAGTATTTTACATGGAGCGACTGCCTATCTAACCTCCACAACCCCGTTACTAGGTAACGATCCACAACTGTTGGTAGCAAAACAATAAGGACCGAAACACGAGGCTTATGCAGAACTACACTTTTCAAATCATCCTCTGTTACAGTCCGGCCGTCGAGAGAATGCGTTCCTGACACCTGCCAGTTGGACAATTTCTAATTATAATAAGGATAAAATTCGCAAAACACATATTCGTCAATATGAAACTGACAGGGCCTGCAGTCGACAGAAACAGATAACATACACAGAAGAGAAACCATCGAGACTGCAGCCCCAGGTGTCAAGAACGAATCTATCAATCACTCGACAGTCTAGAGATGGGTAGCACACTTTTTTTAAATGAGGATCGTGGGAGGTACTCTTTTTACAAAGTATGGTAGCACACTGTACTACCGCGAATGAGGCGAGGCAGCGTTGGCTTGTTAGCAGAGCAGCTGTGAGCGTGTCAGTGAGTTGCGTGCTCGCCGACTCACCGAGTCGCCGCGCGAGTCGCGTGTGTGCTGTGTGGTGTGTAGTGAGTAGTGACGAAAACGCGACACGACACTGCACACATACGGAGTTGAGTAGGCACACGCGTGGTGAGTTCTGTGGTGTATGTTTGTGCTAGCAATTGTGAACGAAGACATCAATGATCAAAACACACAAAAAGAGTAGTTCTATTCATTTCAATGGTAAAGGCTTTCGAAAATTTCATAGAACCCAGTAGTGTCGCGGCGACACGTCGCCTACTGTACTGTTGCCTGCAGTCGGCTACGGATTTGTACCTTTACAATACATTTTTGACGTTTAAACATCTCTTAACTTTGAGCGACGTTTAATAAAGGGTTTACTGAGTCCGGACTGTGTCGACTGTGTCCGCGTCGTGGATGAGGGCACAAGGCCTCTAAAAGAGAGGGCCTGTGTGTATCCCAGCCAGTGTTACCAGGTACACGGTAATTACCGTAGAAGCACGGTATTTTTGACCAATACACGGTCTACGGTAATGATTCCCTACCGTGTAATTTTCTACGATAATTTTAAATATTAACTACCGTGTATTGTATGTAACTGTAATTTAATAAAATGAAAGCCAATACGTAAAATGAAACGCATTTTTAGTTTTTTTCGCTTTGCATACTACACCGCCGCGTGGGGGAATTCCCAAAAATGTTGTACACGGGTAATCTTAATACGACTACATACAAAAGTGTTTCTATTAGTAGTTTGTCCGCTTGTCTAACCATAATCAAAATTAGTTGTTTAATAGTGAATCAAACATCGTAGAACCGTTGAGCCAGCTAATGAAAAAAAAAAAATCGTTACCCCACTCAAATGCTGCCTGTAAAGGATATTTAGCCAAGTCAACGATATTAAAACAAAGAAGAGAAATAAATTAACCAAAACCATAAAGGGCATTCGGAAACAACTGTATTGATTTTGGACCTAATAAGAAGATATGTTGTCAAAAATGACATATACGGTCAAGAAGTTCTTGTTTTAGATAATTAAAGAAAGTGGTTACTTATAATTTTGAATATTCATGGTCCTTTCTTTTACTTTTTACACGATATTTTTCAAATATGTCTACGGTATTTTGAGTCTGAAACACGGTATTGGTCCCAGCAGTGGCAACATTATTATAGGCTGATTATGCTATAAGACGTGCCCGCCGGCTGCGCCGGTCCGCTTGCGTGGTCTAATGTGCTAAAACATACTTAGTAGGTACTTAACTATCATCTGATACACACTCGCAAGAATTCATTGGATTGTCTATAGTTTGTGTTCCATACTACTGTATCAATGTGAAGCTACTCGTACATGTAAGTATGTTATGTGGCTAAATATTGATACAATAATATTATAAAACAAAGATTGTAGACAATTAAATGAATTCTTGTCTATGAAGGTACTTTATTCATCTTTTTGAGGCCGACTGTACAAGGCAGAACAATGTGATTAAATCAATATTTATATATAGCTATTAATTTAGCTTGTAAATGACTGACATGCACTTAAACGAGCTTTATTTGAGTAACTAATGAATGTTAATTTGATATGGTAATTTAAAATGTTGACTCTGACTTTGTATTAACATTTGTTTACTTTATAATAAAGACCTTGGTACTCATTGCCTTGATTAAAAAAAAACACACACCTGCTTTTGTCTGTGGTTAGACTTGCGGAAAACAACATTTGGCATTTCCTAAGCTGTAAGTTTAGGAACTGCCTATCCATGCAAATAAGGTCAATTTCTCGCTTCACCTTTTAACAGCACAAGAATATTATTAGCCCAGGTCGGACAAAGTGTTATTGGGTTTTTCTGTGGAATTTCTCAGTAGCAGCCTGGTAGGCTCGCCCCCTATTACATGGGACTTGAACACATTTGGGTGTACTATAGGTATACCTCTGCCCAACCCGTCGGGGTAACAAGGCGTGATTTAAATCTATTTAAGAAAATAAGTGACAGACATAATTTTAATACTAGAAATAAAGATAAAATAGATCAACCATTTTTCAGATTAGCTAAAGTACAAACATCTTTTATGGGGTACTGCGTTAAATGCTATAACAAAATACCTTGTGATATATTGCAATTAAATGAAAGAAAATTTAAAACTCATATAAAAAGTACACTTTGTAAACAAGCTTATTACAAATTAGAGGATTATATCCAGGATAAGAATGCTTGTAAACATGCTGGTCTTGCTCCATAGGACAATTTAGAGTCTGGACAAAATCAAACTGGTTGCTAATTTAGTTGTATATTTTATTATTTGTATGTCATAGATTTTTACACTCTGTGATTGCTTGGAATCACGCACTGACTTATTAGTATTACTTGTAAAGATGTTAGGAATATTGTAATATCGTATACTTTTACAAAAGGGCTGTTCGAGCCATTTACAACCTTGGTCCAAGAGATTCCCTTCGAGAAAAATTCAAAGAGATAGATATTCTGACTGTAGCCTCACAATATATATTTGAAAACTTATTGTATGTACACAAAAATATATCAAATTTTAAGAAAATGTCCGATATTCATAGTTTAAATACCAGGAATAAACACAATCTTGCTGTACATCGCACTCGTCTCCACAGAGTAGGCAATTCGTTCATGGGTCAATGTATACGCTTTTATAACAAACTTCCCATTGACATTCGAAACTTACCCATTATACGATTCAAAAGCTGTATTAAAACCAAACTTTGTAAAAAAGGGTACTATAAAATTTCAGATTATTTAGAAGACAAAAAAGCATGGGATTGAACTGCTCGCTCTGCTAAGCTTTGTAACATTTTGAATATTATGGTAAATCATCACCAGTTTTATATATAAATTGACATTATTGAATATTACAACAAAATGACATGATTACTTTTAAAGTATTGTATTATTTTAATTATTGTAAATGTGAGGACTATGTGGATATTTTTTGATTTTTTTTTCGTTCTCAGTTAGTTTTAACGATGGTCTGGCAATTTGAGTATTTTATGCGACCTACCCAAATGTCCTCTCTTTGGTATTGTTCGTCGAGTCGTTGAGCTCCTTAAGTTCTGAGTTGAGCTCCACTATTACTGACAAATGCTTGCACTGACTGGACAGGTCCACTCAAATCGTTGTGGTTCTTTCCTCAAAATACCATTTCAGACGCCAATCTACATGGTCCTCATATGGTCTGACCAAGATTATGTCTGGACTTTAAAAGAGACTGCGACCTCTGAGTTTGTTTCGGCCTTTCTTCTCAGAGTAGTCAGATAGGAAACGCCGACCTCATCTAGCTTATTTTTAATATTTTATAATATGACGTGTAAAAGTGATTCCAATATCCTATTTACAGAATAAACAATTTCATTTCATTTCATTTCATTTCATTTCATTTCAATGTTTGTAAATATGTGAGCACCATGTACCTATCACATAACTGATTTATTTGTCATTGCTCCATTTATAATTATTTTTTTTTGCCTTTTGTGGGACAGTAATCTTATTGTGGGTGCATGGTCTTCACATATAATTATATAATTCATGTATACAAAATATTGTAAACATTTTTGAAAAGAGTAACGGTGGAGTTTCTTGCCCATTCTTCTCCATACGAAATCTACCTTTTGGAATGGGCAACTAGAATCAATTCTATTTCTTTGTTTGTTTTTCATTGACGTTCAAAAGTGCCTTTTATGTGCCTATTTGAAATAAATTATTTGACTTTGACTTTGATGTTATGTTATGTAATATTATTAGTGGTCATGACTGACCTAGGAGCGTCCAATGTAATTTAAAGTATTGCCAGTCAGAGAGCCCATTTAAATGCAGCCCAAATGTTTTTTATTGCAAACTAGCATTAATATTACAAGTTAGTAGACAATCCCAAATATTTGTTAATTTACAAAATATTTCTAGAGGTACAATTATTATAATCTGAAATGTAAAAATCAATCTACCTAGCCTTTTCCTAACTATGTTGGGTTCGGCTTCCAGTCTAACCGGATGCAGCTGAATACCAGTTTTTTACATGAAGACTGCCTATCTGACCTCCACAACCCAGTAATAATATAATCTGAAAAGTAAATAAGTAAAAATTGTTGTTTTCAACATTAATAATACAATATGGAGATAGCTTGGATCCCGAATTGGGCACAGCCTGTACCTTGGGCACCATAATTATACAGTGGTGATTTAGTTACCTGAATCCATTTTTTTTTTTTAATTTTTATTATGTTTTTCTGGTGAACGAAAAAAAGTATGACAGGGTAGTCACCAATCATCCCTTTGACGGTTGCAGATGCTTTAAACGCCTCCGTGTATAATACATTTTGGTTAAATATTTTTATCTATGTATGTATACCGATGACACACCTAAAGGAAAAATGGTTATAAGCTTAAATATTTGTACAAGTTTAAAGTGCCTATTTGTTTAGTTGTGCAAATGAAATAATCAATTAATGGAACTCGATGCAGCTACACAGCTGCAGGACTAAGTCTGGTGGTAGTGAGCACTGAATGGTAAAATATGATACCAAATTATACATAGTATAATATAGGCAATACAAGGGACATTTTTATGATGGTAAAGCAGTATCATATCAACGCATAATTTGCATATCAATAATTTAAATTTCATTTACTTAGTACTTCTCTAAGATGAGAAGCAACTCTAATAATATTATTTATCAAGTTTAATAATTATACATTGTGATTGTTTGTTGCCTGTGAAAAAATTTTCTTTTTCATCTAAGGTAGTAATTAATGTTAAAATTAAAAATGATACTGTTATTAATTAAATCTGCCGCCTAGATATTAGTTATTGAGCATGCGCGTAAAAATCTAGCTTATTTTTTTAAGAACTACCCACACGAAAAATTATCAAACAAATCGCTCAGAATAATTACTGATCGGCCGTATTTATCGGAGCGTCAAACATTGGTTCAGCACCAACAGATTACCGGGACAGCCTCCTAGCGAAAAGTGGGGCGCGCGACCGGTTCAAGCTTTGCGTGTACAAAGAAAATCAGCCAATTTGACCTACCTTCATGTCCGAAACGATCTGCTGGTACAGATTCCATAACGGTGAACAATCCTTCTCAGTAGTCCCCTCCATTGTCAAAATCACACACTTTTAACACAATCAAATCAAACACGAAATTACACCATCGATCGCGTCCATGTAAGTTTGGACTATCTGTTGCATTTTCGTATACTAAGGATCCTTTACACGTTATGATATTTCCTACATCTCACTTCACGTTTTGAGACACAATAAAAACGATAGAAAACACGTTATGTTACAAATCAATATTTATTAAAAACATGAATGCCCTCTTCGTTATGTAGACACAGGAGAAAAGGTCGTTTTATCACATAAATGCACATAAAATATTATTGGTTCTTCGATTTTATAAAATATCGGGCCTTTTGAGCGCACATTCATTCAAGAAAACATGTATTTTCACTTGTTTTCATACACAAACATCCGATTGTAAAAATTAGAAGACGCGCATGCACCTGGAAAAGCGACAGACAAGCACATCGGTCGGAATCGGTTTGTTTGGGCTCTTCTCTTGCTTGCAGGAGAACGCTATGATTCGTCAAATTATAATATTTGTGTTGCCAACTATGAAAATAAGTACGAAAGTAGAAGTTCTGTAGAAGGCTTGCACATTTTGTAATTATATTGCTAGCAACATTTTTCTAGTGTTGTGTCCAAAACTTACTAAATTATTTTCAAAGAACAATTTTATTCATGGAATTAGTAAGTACTATAAATTTTTCTAATTAAAATTCATTAATCTTTTAACTATCTGTATTGCCCCACTGCAGAGCAAAGGTCTCCCTCTCGTTTTCCACACAATTTATAATGCCAGTCCTTCGATAGAAGACGAGCTGGTCCCGCCATTTCCGCCTTGGCCTGCAGCAATGTCGTGCGTTTAATGGGTCCTATAATCCTATTTGATGGTTATTTTAGCCCATTTCTCTTGTAATAAACAAGGGAGGAGGAAGGGTTTGGGAAGGGGGGTTTTGAGTGGATGTGACGCTTAGTTTCTCCCAACTTGTTTCCGTGTTTGTGTTTTTGTAGTGCAAATAAATGTATTTTATTTCTTTTGTTCTTGAAGTATATTTTGGCATGTGGCCAAAATGGGAACTAACGCCACCATCTTTTTTTTTTCAATATATTTCACAACTCGTGACAGTATAAGAAGTCCGATTTGACATTTTGTTCTCGTGTAAATAAGTACACGTAAAAATAAAGGTTATGCCTTGTGAATTAGTTTAAGTAGATAAATCGTCGATTACAAACTCTATAATTATGTATGATCAATCTCTACGTTTTAAAACCATTAAACATTACGGAATGCAAATAAAATTAAAGAATATCAATACAAAAAAAATAGACTGGTTAACTTTTAAATAGCTATAATGACTGACTGTCTATTTCCGATGTTGTACCATGTGTACTGATGACTACTTAACAAAAAGTTTTGATTGATCTAGCTGACACCATCAAGGCGAAATGGAGAAAATATATTCAATAAAAGGTCCCTTATGACTGTTGAGCAGAATCCTTCGCTCCAGTCGTGGGACTGTCAGCCTTTCAATGTCAGTACCTAATTTAAAAAAAAATTATGAAACTATAACGGTCTTAATCCAATTGAGATATTCGTATACATTGGTGTAAACTGAAGGTATGTCCTTTTGACCACATGGAGTCGGTCCAAAACTGACGATGCCAGTAAGTTCGGCTATTCCTTGACTCTCGTACACTAAGGGACCACCGCCATCGCCCCTGCAAGTGTCCATGCCTTCTATACCACCCGCGCAGAGCTGACCCTGTCCCAGCACGGTGTTGCGACCTGGTTTGCTGTATACAAGTTTGCATTTCTGTGAAATAATAAAGTTTCTTATTAGTTTTGTAAGTCGATTTTAATATTCTTCGTCGCATCCATGATTTCTGCCGATTTAACTACCTGCGGAGATTTGAAGAGTTTTAGAAACAATATGAATATAAAGAAAAACAATCGTTAAGATAATCATAACAGAAAATGTAAACAAAAGTAAATCCGAGCATGCGTCTCAATTGCATCGAGTTTTTATTAAACATTTTTAGGTTGTTTACACTTGTATATACATTGTACACACGGCTACACATCAAGCTATACATTTCCAGTGTAAGCTGACCTCGCATTGTACGGAAATCCTATACATTGCGAGATCAGAATAAATTGGAAATGTATAACTTGATGTGTAGCCGTGTGTACAGTCAACCACTCGTCAGATAGCACTTTGACCTCGAGCTGGTCTAGCGTAGTAAGGAGTTTGAATAGAATACGAGCCCAGCTTAAACTGCTATCTAATTGCTTAACATATTTTTGTAAACGATTAAAGTAGGTGATAGACGTGTGTTTTAAGCGGTTTTTAAGTTCGCGACTTTACTCGGCTCGCCGTCGTCGGTGACACATGTGAAGCTTGCTCAAAATTTCATTGTCAAATTAGCTCGCGGCTCGCGGCGATGACAGATGGGCGACTAAGCTACATGCTCGCACGTCTATCACCCCTTTTAAACGGGTGATAGACGTTTCATTTTAACAGTTCAACAAAATTCATTGCGTTATTTAGGTACGTTGTTGAGATTTTTTTTTCGAACTTATGAATTTTTGGCTAATAGAATTTGACATTTCAGCAACATGAATCGTTTAAAAACCAAAGATGAAGGTGGAATGTGAATCTTGATTCTCGGTTACTTACTTCCTGGTCGACGAAGGGCGCTTGAATAAGCGTCTTGAGTTTCTTGTTAATATCCTCTGGATGATACCAAGAAACGGCATACAACGGATGGTCAGGAGGATTACTCTCCAGGTTTTTGATTGGCAGGCAGATGGGACGTACAAAATCTGGAACGTTAACGATTCTTTATTTGGTATTTTTTACCCCACTACGGCGAAGAAAAGAGGAGAGTCATAATTTTGACCGGTATACATGTATGTATGTATGTAAGTATGTTCATCTGTTCCCTCCTATCTTCTAAACCACTTATCACAATTTGACAAATGAGGTATCGTTGAAAGCGTCTTGATCGTCCGCTGGTTATATGCTATGTGACGTCACATTAAATTAAAAATGGCGCCCTCTATAGGACATAAAGTCAGGAACTTAAAAAAAAGTTGTTCAATCGTACTGTGACGGGTATCAAATGAAAGGGCTTAATGAGCACATTTCAAAAATATGTATATATTATAACCCCAAAAGAATTAAAGTAATAAAAACTAAAACTCAACTACGACTAAAAAGGTATAAACAAGTGTGGTGTCTTGTTTATACCTTTTTAGTTGTAGTCGGGTTTTAGTTTTTATTACTTTAATTTTTTTTAATGAATGACCGTGGTTTTTCGTATTTGTTACAAATGTTAGTTTTGGAGTTACCTACGTGTCATATCTAATCACAGAAAAAAAAAAAGTAATAATAACTAAAACCCAACTACGACTATAAAGGTATAAACAAGTCACCACAGACAAATTAAAAAATCCGGAGTCACTTGTCTTAGGGCATAAATCGAACAGATTACGTGTGACTCCGGATTTTTAATGTGACAATGTTTTTTTTTTTTTTGTTTTCATTCTTTTGGCGTTATAATATATATATTTTTGAAATGTACTCATTAAGCCCTTTCATTTGATACCCAACATGGTACGATTAAACAAATTTTTTTTATTTCTTCACTTTGTGTCCCCTATATGGCGCCATTTTTAATTTAATGTGACGTCACATAGCCCGTAACCAACGGACGATCAAGACGCTTCCAACGATACCTCATTTGTCAAATTGTGATCAGTGGTTTAGAAGATAGAAGGGAACAGATGAACATACTTACATACATAATACATACTATCGAGGTCTAAAAATGTTTATCAGTTTTCAAATAAGATTCTTTACCACACTGTGCAGTAAAGTCCAAAATGACACATTACTGTCTTATACTGACATTAAACAAAGAAAATAGTTTTGAATTTTGAATCATCGACCTTGTGACATAGATGTGTGCATGCAATTATAAGCCTTAAGGTGGTAAACATTCTCAGGCCGCGACCGTACATACATACATACATACATACTTACATACATTTCGGTCAAAATCATAACCCTCCTTTTTTCTTCGCCGTAGTCGGGTAAAAAGACTGTGTGACGGACCGACGGATATGAAGAAATTATAAGGATTCCGTTTTTGTCATTTAGCTACGGTACTACTCAACTATTGACTCGCTACAAACCTGTGTACGGAGCAACCTCCTTCAACCTGATCAACGCAATATCGTTCGACTTCGAAGGAGGCGCATACTTCGGATGAGGTATCGTCGACTCAATCGCGATTCTGATGGGTCCATCATTGCAGTCCTCACCACCTCCTGCAACTGGTACGCAATCTCTACCTTCATGACTCGAGTCGTATTCTCCGAGACGAACTGCAATCCTGGTAAATACATTTAAAATCAATTAATCAATCTGTCTTGCCTATTCCCAACTATGTTCAAGTCAGCTTCCAGTCTTAACAGCTGAATACCAGGATTTTACATGCCTATCTGACCTCCACAACCCAGTTACTGGGTAATGCAATACGACTGGTTGTCAGACTTTTGGGCTTTTGATTACCGGACTGTCAATGATCTACGAATGACAGCCGGGACCAACCACTTTATATGCTTTCTGAGGTGCGCGGAAGGATCTCGTTATGTAGTAGATGGACACCCGTCTACCAGCCGACCGCGGCAAGTGGAGAAGAGAAGATTTTAATTTTATAACGACCCGTTAGACTTTTATAATTTAACCATGGGGGCTCGTGGCCAGTCGTGGCTAAATAATAACAGCTGAACGGGTCGTTATAAAATAAAAATAATAATAAAGTACATGTTTATGGCAAATGAGGGGAAGGAATCAGGAAAAGTGCCCAAAAGGCTGGCACCATTGCCACGTTTTTATGGCGATGCTGATTCTTTGGCTGGCCAAAAAATAAGCTCGGTGAAGTTAGCCGCACGATTTAATTATTATGAACTTTTGTTAATCCTAATCGTTAGAGAATCGTTAGAGAGGGTTAGAGAGAAAAGAAAAATCGTTAGAGAGTAATTAGTTTTTATGTAAATACAATTTTAATTTTTCGTGTGAAGTTGGCCCCCCCTCCCGCAAAAATGGACTTAGATGTAATTTTATTTTTTTAATCGTTTGCGAATCGTTAGAGAGAGATTGAGAGTTACACAAAATCGTTAGAGAGTTAATATTTTATTTGATATTAAATCATTTCTAAGAGCGTGACGTTAGCCCACCTCTGTGAATTTTGCCCCCGAATTAATTATTCTCAACTTTTGTTAATGCTAATCGTTAGAGAATCGTTAGAGAGAGTTAGAGAGAAAAGAAAAATCGTTAGAGAGTAATTAGTTTTATTTATCAACGATTTTAATTACTTTTGTGAGATTGGCCCCCATTCCCACAAAAATGGACTTAGACCTAATTAAAAAAAAATGTAGTTTGAGAATCGTTAGAGAGAGATAGAGAGTTAAAAAAAATCATTAGAGAGTTAATGTTTGATATTAAATTATTTCTGAGAACGCGTTTTACTCTAAAGCAGATTAAAGTTTAGAAACGTGCCGCCTCGATAGGAGATAGGGGAGGGAGGAGAGGGGGGAATGGTTAGTAGATCCCCCCACTCACCCCTGCCGGAGATACAAAGTTTTTTTTAATGATTTTTAAATATGACAAGTCTCATATGCTGGGACCACACACACGGATTATCACGATAATAGACGTTAACCGTGGGTCACCCACGGTGGGTGGAGCCACAACTTATTGAATTTGTCAATTGAATAATAATTTGTTAACCATTTAATTTGAAGAAGTACTTACCTATACCTTACTTTTACTAAAGAAAAACTGAATTCAGCGTGTTAACTTTTATGAACTTATCTCGTAGGAGTGACTATTCACCATGTATCTACCATGACCTGTCATTTTGTTGTTTGTCTTGTCGTATCCCTTTAGCATATGTAATGCCCTGTGTCGGATGACAGAAAGACGCACTGAGCGACAGGCGAGAAATGGCAGCTCATGTTAAGGCTCCCACAATCAGGCGCGATATCGCGGATGCGACAACATTAGCGCTGCCTGTCGCGCCCGCGATATCACGCCTGTTTGGACGAGCCTTTAGGCTCCCTGTGTACTTTCCTATCTTCGCTGTCGTAAAGTAAAAGTAAATTACTCGTAAGTTGAATATAAAAAAAATTAAGAGCCTCACTACCAGCCCTTCCATTTAATATGTCACACTCACACTGTTAATATTATTGCGCATGCACAAGGTACTTTTTTTTTTGTATTGTCCCCCAGAAGTGACTCCCATATTCAAAATGTATTTATTTACGTTATACGTCCCATGTTTGGGTCACAATAAATTACCAAATTTCAACATTTTTGTGGGAACTTTTATTTTCTCGCCTATCCTTTTGTGTGAGCTGTCGTTGGAAAGGTCATTCAAAAATATGCTGAGTTTGTTTGAGATAAATTTTTTTTATAAAAAAAAACAACCGACTCCCAATAAAACACAAAAAAGTGAAAAATAACTTAAATTTCTTTGCTTTTCAATTATTATTTTTTGCCACCGACTGTCTAAGTTCCTTTCCGAAAGTTATTTTTCACTTTTTACTGTTTTTTTTGGAAGTCGTTTGTTTTTTTTTGTAAAATGTTTTTATTTTTCACTTTTTAGTTAGAATAGAATAGAATAGAATATATTTATTTGCATAAAACATGGTATAAAAAGGTGTTCAATATTATATGTATAGCACAAACATGTTCAGCTAAGCTATGACAAAGCATGCAAAATTTTAAAATCAGAAACACATCATCAATGAACAATTTCAATACATTAAAACTTTTTATCTAAAAATTGTTTTAGACTATAAAAACTATGTTCAAGCAACCATTTATAAAATTTAGTTTTAAATAATTTAAAATTTAAAGCTTTAAAATGGCTCGGTATTTTATTATAAATGCGCACACACATTGCTAGGCAGTTTTTATTATACTTGGCTAATTACCTTAGTAGCAGTTTACCTTAGTTGTGGTACCTACGCCTCTCAAATTCGAATACCACTACCTGCTATGTAAATAATAGTGACGGAGTCAAATAAGATATCATCTACATAGACTAAGTGGGAAAAAATACGTAATCATTGAAGCTAACTCAAAAACTGCGCAAGCAAAGTTAATACAATTTATATGAGACCAAACAGGAAGCACCACCTTTCAAATAATAAAAGAATCATCAAAATCGGTCCACCCACTCGAAAGTATTGAGGTAACAAAAATAAAAAAATAAATTTAAAAAACCGACGAATTGATAACCTCCTCCTTTTTTTGAAGTCGGTTAAAAACCATTTTTGGATTCAGGGATCCGTTTGCAAAATATTAAGCTTTAAAGTGCAAATTTTTGTTACAGTCAAGTGTCTCCCCCCTTGCCAGCTAAATGGTTGGTTTTGGACATGTGCAAAATTAACGGCAGTAGTATGTATAAGCAACGAAATTAAAAGGAAAACTATCACAACAGTAGGCTATCGAAGAACAAGTATTTCAACTACGGAACCCTTCATTGTGCGTAGTACGACACGCACTTGGCCGGTTTTTATTCATTTGTTTTAGTCGCAAGAAGCCTCGCCGTTCGCACCGCGTGAAAATTCGCTGCAGTGGAATGTCCCGTGGCCAGACGGTTAAGTAATTTGGTATTATTATTATGTATTGAATCCTACTATTACTATTGTATCTTCCGAAATAAGGTTGAGAGATGTTGTGTAACAAGCAAATAATGTATGTTTGTAGCGATGCACGGCGTTTGCCTGCGCAGGCGGTGCCGTGCAGCGCCCCGCAACACGCGCCCCACGCTGCGGGCTCGCGCTCTTGAATCAAACTCAAACTCAAAGCATTTATTTCAATTAAACCATTTACAGACACTTTTGAATTGTCAAAGAGTCGGTCAGTTAGTCAAAAAGTTGAAGCTAGTTGCCCATTCCAATTCGTAGATCTCTATGGAGAAGAACGGGCAAGAAACTCCAAGGACACTCTTTTAAAAATGTATATAGATATTACAAAATCCTGGATACAGTATTCTTGGTGCTTCTATATGTGAGAACAATGTCAAACGAAAAATAATCAAAAACAATTCAAAATATTAGATTAAAAATAAACCCTGGCAGATCAGATAAGAGATGACCAGTCTCAACTGAGGGCGCCCGTTCACGAACATGACACGTGGAATAAAACATCAGTGCTGAGCAACAGCCCGCCCGAGTGCTACTTGTATTGTGTCCCGTACCTACTGTATCGAAATGCCACGGAAAGCTGCCGTTTCAGACGAAGAAGTAGTTAAATGCTTAAAAAAAAAATTGAACTTATCTATCCTCGCCAAAACTGCCGGGATATTCCAACACAATATGGCGCAATATATGTGCCGAGTTAGACAATAAGTGGACTGCTCACCACGCTCATAACAGTGAGCCAGGATCGGCACAGAATCCTTACGATCCCCGATTGGAAAAGGGCATCGTTATTAGGAACCAACTGCCTCCTGATTCTGACCAAGTCACGTCGGTGGGTTAAAAACTACCCGACCAGCTCCCGACAAGCACCCACCTTTTGTGTTTTGAGCATAAATGATGCACTATAAGTACCGAATCAAATTGAAACTACAAAAAATATTTCGTATTCTTATTGATTGCGGGGTATCACTGTTAAATGATGGTTGATCAAATACACAACTTTACCACTCTTATCTATTATCGTCTCTCTGCATCATGTATCGTATCAGTAGTACTACTCACGGTGCACAATGAGAAACGTAAGTGTGGCCGCTTCATTCAATGCAATAATTCTCGCGGTAATTTTCTTTGATCTGCCTAAAATACCGCCACCAGAGTTATCACCCAACGTTAAACGCCAATATGAATGCCGTTGACAAATTCTCGAGGTAAGTTGTGGTGTGGTACACCAACCGTTAACGTTTATTATCGGGATAATCCGTTGGTGTGGTCCCAGCCTATAAGATTTGTTATATTTAAAAATGATTTAAAAAAAACTTTGTATCTCCGGCAGGGGCGAGTGGGGGGATCTACTAACCATTCCCCCCTCTCCTCCCTCCCCTATCCCCTATCGCGGCGGCACGTTTCTAAACTTGAATCTGCTGTAGAGTAAAACGCGTTCTCAGAAATAATTGAATATCAATTAAAACATTAACTCTCTAATGATTTTTTTTAACTCTCTATCTCTCTCTAACGATTCTCAAACTACATATTTTTTTTAATTAGGTCTAAGTCCATTTTTGCGGGAATGGGGGCCAAGCTCACAAAAGTAATTAAAATCGTTGATAAATAAAATTAATTACTCTCTAACGATTTTTCTTTTCTCTCTAACTCTCTCTAACGATTCTCTAACGATTAGCATTTACAAAAGTTGAGAATAATTAATTCGGGGGCAAAATTCACAGAGGTGGGCTAACGTCACGCTCTTAGAAATGATTTAATATCAAATAAAATATTAACTCTCTAACGATTTTGTGTAACTCTCAATCTCTCTCTAACGATTCGCAAACGATTAAAAAAATAAAATTACGTCTAAGTCCATTTTTGCAGGAGGGGGGGCCAACTTCACACGAAAAATTAAAATTGTATTTACATAAAAACTAATTACTCTCTAACGATTTTTCTTTTCTCTCTAACCCTCTCTAACGATTCTCTAACGATTAGGATTAACAAAAGTTCATAATAATTAAATCGTGCGGCTAACTTCACGGAGGTCAAAAAATAGGCTAACCGAAACCAGCCCTCTGACTGTTATCTCCTACCTATATTATGTTAACCATTTTATTTTATTTGAAAATAAATATATACTTCGTCATTATGATGTGATTATTTATGTAGGTAAATAAATAATTTATCAATAAATAAATAAATTAATGAAATTGCTTTTTTTGTAAATTTCCAGCACCCTAATTGTATACTATATCATCAATCAGAATCTGAATCGGTTTGAAATAAATGATTAAACCATTGCTTCATAAGTTCGAAAAAAAATCTGCTCAACAACGTAAATAACGCAATGAATGTTGTTGGACTGTCAAAATGAAGAGATTAGTCAATCGACTAATAATTGGGATTAAATGCTACATCGCGTAGGTAGGAATAGCGCTACAAGGTTTTTTGGTGCGTGGCCAAAATCAGAACTAACGCCACCGTCTTGTTTCGAAACAAAAACACAAGGTTTATCTTACGGCGTGGCAATATCCAGTACTTGTCCGACGAGACAATGCCCAGATGTCAGGACATATTTGCCACTGATTAAAGTTCCTGCACACAACGTCTTTGGAGCGTTTGTTTTTTTTACTTCGTAATCTATAAGTGCTGCCCAAGGGTGCTGACTGATCGCGTGACCACCTGAAAGTAAGAGGTTTAGGTTTTTATATGGAGAAATCTATTGTGGGATTTTATAATTTCTAACGTTTTGATATTATCCTGGACGTCCAATAGGGAATATGCATGTATTTTTTTTATATTTTTATTCGATAGTTTACATCGTCAAATAATAGTTTTAAAAAAATCGACGGAAAAAAAGCAATTTAAAGTACTTAAAAAAAATGTTTAAAATATCCAACCGATCCGGGCTATTCAAACGCCCTCCATTTGGCGCGCTTGGTATGGTGACGTCACATTCTATGAAAACAAACAAGCAACTGTCAAGTCAATGTCAAACACTCCTTTTTGTAGGAGTGTTTGACATTGACTTGACACTTGTTGATTGAACTGACATTGACATTTTGATAGTTGTGCTAGATTGTTACGTCACATGCGCTCTTAGCGTTTCAAGTATTTGAATTACCCGCAGTTTTTTGGCACTTTTTAAAAATTAATTTCTTGCTCAAAAAGAATGATGAATTGATAGAGGCATAATTCTGAAGTAATATAGTTTATAAAAAAAAAATACTTGACCCCTATTTGAATAACCCGCAGTTTTTTGGCACTTTAAAAAAATTAATTTCTCGCTCAAAAAGAATGATGAATTGATGCATATTCCCTATTCGACGTGCACATCAAGTGTAGGCATGGACGAAAATTTAAAAGCGTCTTCATAATATTACAATATGTTAACTAACAAACGACGTTCCGTTAACCCGCAATAGTATAGAGGCCATACATGCAAAAAAAAAAATGTCCCTACTTTTAAAGTGAAATATTCCCAAAACTATTAAATTGATACATAACTGTGCGTTTACACTGGCGAAACATTTAAGACAAAACATGTTGAAATCTCTATTTTCTGTCAATGTTCCATACAATTTTTGACAGGAACTAAAGATTTCAACATGTTTTGTCGTAAATGTTTCGCCAGTGCAAACGCACGGTTAAGCTAACTCTGTACACGCACACTTGTATTTCCACGTAGAAAGACAAGTGTGACAAGTGTGAGTGTACATTTTCTTTTCTGTATCAAAATAAAACTTTTTTTTTTGAGGTAGTTAATATTTTTTTTTCATGTAAAGACGCTATTATATTGCAGGTTAACGCGAACGCTCTTCGTTAGATAACATACTGTATATTTCCCTACATTTTACTTCCCTGTGTTATCGTGATGCAGTGACGTGGACGTAGACGTACACAAAAATATGGTCACTATACTTACAAAAAAAAACCAAAATTGGAAGTCCGTGTCTTCGCTTTTCAATTTTCGTTTTTTACCACCGACTTCCGAAATTAAAGTTATTTTTCACTTTTTTTGTGTTTTTTTTTTTGTAAAATGTTTTGATTTTCACTTTTTAGTTGTGGTACCTACACCTCACACAAATTCGAATACCACTGCTATATAAATAACAGTGACGGAGTCAAATAAAATGTCATCTACATAGACGAAGTGGGAAAAACACGTAATTATTGAAAGTAACTCAAAAACTACTCAAGCAAAGTTAATAAAATTTATATGGGACCGTCTCTGAAGCATGACCTACCAAACAAAAAACAATCATCAAAATCGATTCATAATTGGCGGAGATATCGCGTAACAAACAAAAAAAAAAAAAAAAACATACAGACGAATTGAAAACGTTATCATACGTTTTAGTAAGGACTTGTTTGGGAATTTAAATCATCTCATTAGATAAACGTAATGTTTTTTTCTTGCCTTTATTTGGATACTGACCTTGTCCTGCAGACGTACAGCATTTAGAGCTAGGATCGAGAGGGAACGCAGTCATCTTGGCTTGACAACTGCTAGACCCCTCATCCGCTGTAGGACTGGCATCTGAAAGTGTTTTCAAAATGTCATTACTAAATATACCTACCTGCGTATGAACTTCCGTTCGGACAATTCATAAAAAACCGTTTTACATTTTGTCTACGAAACCCTAAACAGAACAAGGCAAATTAAATAAAAAAAAATATTTTACCGCTTTGTCGGCGTAATTTATATGTATACGAGAACCCATACCAAATTACAGCTCTGAGCTAAGCCGCGGACAGACGGGACAGACGGACATGGCGAAACTATAAGGGTTCCTTGTTGACTACGGGACCCTAAAAATGGAACGAACTTTTTACTTCAACACATGGCAACCAAGAAGTACCTTATCAAAGATTTTATTAAAATTTCGATTTGGTTTGCTATAATATCTGACCTCGCATTGTACGAAAATCCGATACAATGTGAGATCAGCATAAACTGGAAATGTATAGCTTGATGTGTAGCCGTGTGTACACACCAATTTTTATGGGACCAAACGGGAAGCACCAGCTTTCAAATAAAAAAGAATCATCAAAATCGGTTCACCCAGTCGAAAGCTGAGGCAACAAATATATAAATATTTAAAAAAAATACAGTCGAATTGAGAACATCCTCTTTTTTTTGAAGTCGGTTAAAACGAAGAATCATCAAAATCAATTCTTAATTGGCGGAGTAATCGCGTAACAAACATACAGACGAATAGAGAATCTACTCCTTTTTGAAGTCGGTAATAAAATTGAATTTATCAGGCTCCAGTAGAGACTTACAACAGATTTCGATGTGGTTTTCACAACCATTTATTCAATTTATTCCGGAAAGTGGTATAAGTGTATAATACATTAATATTAAGCACATAATCCTACTTCCTACTATATAATTATATAAATAATATAAAATATTATAAATGTGAAAGTTTGTGTGTTTGTGTGTTTATGTGTTTGTGTGTTTATGTGTTTGTGTGTTTGGATGTTTGTTACTCAATCACGCAAAAATGGCTGAATGAATTTGGATGAAATTTGGCAAACAGACAGTTTATAACCTGGATTAACACATAGGATACTTTTTATCCCGATATTCTCACGGGATCGAGACTTACGCGGGTGAAACCGCGGGGCGCAGCTAGTTATGTTATAATAAAGAAATACGAGTATGGAAGGTATTCCAAGTCGTACGGTCGGCCAAAAAATTGGTGTACCACCCTAAGGTTGAATGCTGTTTTCAAATTCATAGGCGATAAAGATTAGTTTCGCTTGCAGATCGATCTGAAAACTCTTATTCCATCTTTTCCTGATTGATCATCATGATTATATGTTATGAGTCTTATGAGGCAGGTGTTCTTAATTTGAACTTGATGGAACCAATGACGTCGTAATATCAATGGCAGAGAAAATGTTAAATAGTTTTTCTCAAACATGCTTGGAAATTCGAGCATTATTTTGACAACCTTCTTCGAGATAAATCAAAATTGCTGTACTGGTAAAAAACAAGTGACGATGCGGCCAGCAAAGTTACTATGAAAATCCATATCTGGCGTGTTTAGCGGCCAAATAAATTACTATGAAAACTCATATCTGTCGTGTTATTTAAAAATGGAACGAACTTTTTACTTTAACACACGGCAACCAAGGAGGTAACTTATCAAATATTTTATTTAAATTTCGAATTGGTTTGCAAATAAAACAAAGAAGAAACAAATTAACATATTGGCGCATGGAAAATGATAGTTATTCGTCATTGATTCTGGAATTTCTATTTAATTTACTCAGTTTGAATTTCCGCGCGTTGTTTGAGAAAAGTACTATCAGGAATTGATGGACTCACGCATGAATGCCTCGGCTTCGCCTCGGCCCTCATTTTCACGATCGTCCATCAATTCCCTTATTGCAGGCCGCGACAGTAATGTACTATTCTTCAAAGCTTCAGCAATCATTTTTCTTTATTGAGTTAAAAAAAAAAGGCATATATAAAAAGAAAACGCACGATTAATATGGAAGTGGTCTTGTTAAATTCTAATCACTCGTAAATTTTCAAAACCTGTTGTCCACTAGCTGATGCTCGCAATTTCGTTCATGAAGCCTTTTTTTTCTTTCTGTAAGAACCTTTCCTGCACTACAACGGATATCATGATAAAATGAACTATCGAAATCGGCCCAGCCGTTCTCGAGTTTTGCAACACTTTCGGGATCATTTTTTACCCAACTACGGCGAAGAAAAAAGGAGGGTTATGATTTTGACCGGTATGTATGTATGTATTTATGTATGTATGTATGTATGTTCATCTGTTCCCTCCTATCTTCTAAACCACTCATCACAATTTGACAAATGAGGTATCATTGGAAGCGTTTTGATCGTCAGCTGGCTATAGGCGGTGACGTCACATTAAATTAAAAAATGGCGCCCTCTAGAGGACAAAGTCAGGAACTAAAAAAAAAAAACTTTAATCGTACCATGTTGGGTATCAAATAAAAGGGCTTAATGAGCACATTTCAAAAATATGTTATATATTATAGCCCAAAAAGAATTTAAAAAAATATTAAGTGATAAAAACTAAAACCCAACTACGACTAAAAAGGTATAAACAAGACACCACAGACAGACAAATTAAAAATCCGGAGTTACACGTAATATGTTCGATATATGCCCTAACACGTGTGACTCCGGATTTTTAATTTGTCTGTCTGTGGGGTCTTGTTTATACCTTTTTATTAATATATAGATTTGTCAGAAAGAAAAGCTAAAAATAAATGTAAGTATCCTTTTATTAAATTATCACAATCACTATTAAAATAATATAAAAAACATAAGATCGTTATTTACTTTAGAAAACTAAAAATACTTATTAATGTGAATGTGACTTCACCCAGATTCACCTTCACTCAAAAACACAAAGAACGGGAGCTACTCAGAAGAGGTTGGAAAAATAAAAATTTATAAAAAAATTAGTACTTAACGGGTGTAACCGCCATTGCCTTCTATGACCTCTAAAAATACGAGACCTCATTGATACAACAAGTCGTGAGCAAATACCGGTTCCTCGAATTTCCTCCCAAATTAAATTACAGTGGCTCTCTAGAGCATGTTTGGTTCTTTCGTTTTGATGCGAACCATACGGCCCCAAAGATTTTCTATAGGGGTTTAGACCCGGAGATCTTGGTGGCCACGGTACTACCCTTACGTCAGTGTGTGAACGAAACCAGGCTCTTAGGATCCTCGCATTATGAGTTGAACAATTAAGTATCTCGAACAAAATCAAATTATGGCACTTCGTTTTCTGGGTAAACATTACGAGACTGTCGGTAGCATTACATTTTAAAGCACGTCGATACAATTTACAGACGTCGCTCGAGGAGGTAGAGAGCACAATTCTCCTACACCATCCGCACTCATCCAGACCCAAATATTTAAGGAAATTCGACCTGATTCTCTATTTGGAATTACATGATCATCTCTATACCGTGTTGAATTATAATGCTAAAGATAAGACGTCCATGCTTACTAGATTTGAATGTTTTTTCATCACAAAACACTGTATTAGATTGGCAGGCATTAGAGATGATATTTATATGCAGTTGATTGAATATATCAATTTTTTTTAGGAAATAACTAGAAACAAGAAATTACCAAAATTTATTTGACAAAATGTCAATTGTCAGTTTTCTTTTTCAAATAGAATTGGTTGTCTATTCAAATAGTTTTTTATTACTTTAGTTTAGGAGCATTTTTTTCTTTGCAGAAAGTAATGTCCTATCCGTTTATAATAAAGGTCAAAATGTAATGCACTTAAAAGTGACCTATGACATTATGAATTGCTTACCTACACTTATCAATTAGGTTTACGTCATTATTATGCTTTCTTTCAATAATATCTAGTATAAACCTTCTTGTAGAAATTTTCAATGACTAGGAAACTAAATCAAAACTGGTACACCACTTTCTTGGCCCAGTGTACATACCTACCGTGCGGCACAGAAGCGCGTCGCCACTTCGCCAGTAATAATATAAAAAACAAAAGCAGTCTTACGTCCATATATAAGTCCAGCGCAGAAAGCAACCGTAATGGTAATTAAATACATTTTGGTGAGAAATTAAATATTCAAATAATTCAGTGACACTTCACACAGTGCACTGAGCCCGCGTGAGACGGATCGTACTCAGATCAAGTTGGTCCAACGCTCAGAGACCGACTGGCAACAACAACTTGGAGATGCAGCCGCATTTATTCATTGTGTATGAGGAAAATCTTGCGAATAACAAACCGGTATTTCTTGTTATCAAGTCTATCCAGTAAATAAATTAATAAATCAAATTCTTAAAAGTATTGTGTCTTGAATCATAAGATTATGCGCATTGCGGATCCCAATTTTTTTTAAATTCTTTTGGGTTATAATATATTTTTTTTGAAATGTGCTCATTCAGCCCTTTCATTTGATACCCAACATGGTACGATTAAACAATTTTTTTTTTAGTTCCTGGCTTTATTTCCTCTAGAGGGCGCCATATAATTTAATGTAACGTCACATAGCCCATAACCAGCGGACGATCAAGACGCTTTCAATGATACCTCATTTGTCAAATTGTGATAAGTGGTTTAGAACATAGGAGGGAACAGATGAATAATTATACTTACATACATACATACCGGTCAAAATCATAACCCACCCTTTTTCTTCGCCGTAGTCGGGTAAAAATTATACTCACCTAGGCGCTATGTCAGCACCTTAGTTGCGCAATACATGATCAATTAGAATTGGAATCGGTTCGAAACAAAGGTCTAATCCATTGCTTCATAGCATATTATGTTCGTAAGTTACGTTGTTCAGCAGATTTTTTTTTTCGAACTTATGAATCAATGGTTTAGAGTTAGACATTTCTTTCGAACCGACACCCTACACCATGGGATTGACGAGAAAAAAAACAACATCACAACTTTACGAGTAGGGGAGGTACTTCAAGTACAAAAAAAAAACTTGATTTTTTTTACTACTTTGTCGGCGTGATTTATATGTATTAGACCCATCCCAAAATACAGCTTTCTAGTACTTAGAGTCTCTGAGCTAAGCCACGGACAGACAGACAACAGTCGGACAGACGGACGGACAGACGGACATACAGACAGACAGACAGACGGACGCGGCGAAACTTTAAGGGTTCCTTGTTGATTACGGAACCCTAAAAAGCTTGTAAAATTCTACAAATGCCAATAGTTATTACACCTCCCTTATATATTACTAGCTCTTCCGCCGCGGCTTCACCCGCGTGGTATGTCGATAAAAAGTAGCCTATGTCCTTTCTCAGGCTCTAGACAATCTGTGTACCAAATTTCATTTAAATCGGTCTAGTAGTTTTGGCGTGAAAGCACGACAGACAGACATACAGAAAGACAGACAGACAGAGTTACTTTCGCATATATAACATTAGTAAGGAAGTAAGGATAAAACAAAGTCTGTCTGTCGTCCTGTACGCAATAAACTCAAAAACTTCTTCACCGATTTAAATGCTGTTTTCACCAATGGATAGAGTGATTCTCGAATAAGGTTTTAGTATAACCGACATCCACGCGGGCAGTAGCGGGCATCAGTTAGTCGACTTATATATAGATATACTGGGCGCACTGTTCTAGTCATCGGATCATATCCAGGGTGACAAATGTCGAGGTACTTTTACTAGCTTTTATGAAATAAGGCATTTGCTATTTACAGACACTCTTTATTGTGCAACAATGACACTCTTTATTATGCAACAATGGCACTCTTTATCCAATCAAGGTATTCGTAAACATTGGAGTAAACTCCAGGAACACCCTTTCCACCACATGGCGTTGGTCCAAAGCTGACGATGCCAATGAGTACAAATTTTTGTTGGTTCTCGTACACTAAGGGGCCGCCGGAGTCGCCTTTGCAAGTATCTTGGCCTTCTATACCACCTGCGCAGAGTTGTTTGCTCCATGTATTGTAAATTTGTTTGCATTTCTATGAAATAATAAAGTTTTGTGTTAGTTTTGTCAGGCACTTCAATAACCTACATGATTTTACCTACTTCTTATAAAAGAAATCATTGTTAGTATCTATCGATAGGTACTTCTACGACTAACAGTGAGAAAAAGAGAAGCGACTATATTGAAAAAAATATTTAGTTTTGGAATCGATTGTCAGTAAGTAGTGTATAAGATTCGGCCCAGTAATCAATGAGACTATGGTTGGTGAAAAAAAAAACTCGTCGGATGAATATTAGTAACCAATTCTCATCCAACTCTCCTGTCGCAGGTCTGCTGAAGAATTTTGTAATGAACCTTTGTGATATTCTTATAGATCTTTATGTATTTTTCACTTTTATATGTTTTGTGCGTACATAAATAAATAAATAATATAATTAAAAAATATAAGCTCCTCCGTCTTTTGAAGTCGGTTAGAAATATATAAGGTGCTATAAAAATATCTGCCACGGCTGCAATGGGAGACAGTATTGTGTTTATAGATTACAATAGTAAAGATAAATTATTGATCACTTGTCATATTTTTTTCATACAAAAAATATTTATTAATTGAAATATTGGTTTATTGGCATAAAACCATCCCGTAGACTTAATAAGCTGTTGCCGCACCGCACCGAATTCAATTCGCGAAACGCCGGCTCCGTTCATACACTGTTGCCATTCTTATCAAACAATGCCGCTGCGCACCGGCCACTCGCTCGTCAAAGCGCAGCCCCGCGCGCCCCCGCCTTCACCTGCACTACCCCGTTCGTCGCACGCGCTAGCCGACCGCCCGGCACGCCAGTCGTCCGCCAGTCGCCCGCCCGCCCGCTCGGAAGTTAGTTTTAGCGTCAGCGTAGGGAATATCGCGCGCGCTTTCTTTAAAAATGCCACCCAGACGACGGTATTCCAATCAAGAATATCTTGAAATGGTATTGTGCTACCGCGAGTGTAACTCCATAACT
Organism: Lithophane leautieri; assembly: GCA_949152455.1. NCBI lineage: Eukaryota > Metazoa > Arthropoda > Insecta > Lepidoptera > Noctuidae > Lithophane > Lithophane leautieri. The sequence continues at coordinate 2,848,028 of OX424482.1, read as the reverse complement.
GCGCATGCAGTAAACTTATACCAGCAGAGGTTTGGTGTGCGAGTGAGTCATCATATTGCGATTCTTACACTAACTTGACAGTCCAAAGCCTGTTTTAAGTGTGATGGGAAGTTTATCATCTTATTTACGTCAGTTTTTTGGAAGAATGCGGTAGCTGGTAAGTAATTGCACTTTTAAAACACTTGTTTGCCTGCGTATTATTGCGTACCTAGTAGATTAGATAGTGACGAACTAGTCAGCTGATTTCAGTTTACATTCACAGAACAGATGGAAAGAGATAGCAGTTGTTTTCATTGCCGAAGCGACACATCGCGCGTAGTTTGTGAACCACGTTATGCAGAGTAGAGTCAATGTTTATTTAACTACTTTATTTTCTCAAATTGATTTAACTGGGCCGGGCTACGAAATTTCTTCACTATTGTAATCTTTAAACACAATACTACCTCCCATTAAAGCCGTGGCAGATATTTTTATAGCACCTTATATTAATTTGTAGCTGTGACTTTTGGTTCGTTCTGAAAATACAAATTAGTGGTGGTTACTTACTTCCTGACTGACAAAGGGCAAGTTAACATCTAGCTTGACGTCACTGTGTCTTGAGGTTTCCGTCGCACCCCAGCCAACGGCATACATCGAGAAGTTAGGAGGCGTATTCTCTGGTAGCGTCAGGTCTTTGGTTGGTAGGCAGACGGGGCGGATGAAATCTAAATAGTTAACAATGAAGTTTCTATTTAAAACGGCGAAGTCCATTCCATAGCGAACAACAGTCGACTGAACAACGACTGACAACTAATCGATTCGGACGATCGTAACTAGAGTGCGTTCATCAAATAGTTCCTTTGAAGTAATGTTGGCTCGTATTGGTCCTACAACAGAGAAGCCAACATTACGGCATAGGAAATAAATGATGAAACGCACTCTAGTGAATTCAAAACCATTGATCGACGTCAAATTAAAACAGTCGAAGATCGATTGACCGTAATCCGGCTACCATACATATCACATGGGTTCAGTCTAAACGGATGGACAAAGAGGTATCATGTTACCTGGTAACTGGGTTGTGGAGGTCGGATAGGGAGTAGCTCCATGTAAAATATTAGACACAGGTCGAAAGCTGACCCCAACACTGTTGGAGAAAAGCTAGGCATATGATTATGAGATTATCTACAAACCTGAGTACCGAGCTGTTTCTTTCAACCTGATCAGGCCAATGTCGTCTTTCCTTGATTTTCTAGGATTATAATTCGGATGAGGTATGGTCCTCTCAATCGCGATCCTAGTATCTCCATCATTGCAGTCCTCACCACCTCCTGGTGCCGTTACGCAATCCACGCCTTCATTCGTAATATCGTATTCTCCGAGGCGAACTTTAGTCCTGGGAAATAAGTTTTTAAAGAGTTTATTATGCCTTAAATTGCTTAGTATGATCCTTCGTTATAACGGAAATACTGCAGCATTATTTTTAAATAAATATATGGTCAAGTTGAGGATCAATGATAAGTACTAAGTAGGTACATACATTTTCTGTATAGAAAAAATATAAATAAAGTTGTAGGTAATTTTTTACGCTGGTATTCAAAAAATTCTTCAAATATCATGAAACTTCGAGAAACGTCGATCACGTAACTTTAAGATAGATACTAATACTAGAACAAAACAGATACTGTCTTTTTTTTTATTTAATATTATTTTCGCTGTAATAAGAAATTACCGAAACTATTGGGGTCTTGGACCCTTCACCCCGCCGCGCCTCTTAGTCTCGTTCACACTCAGTCCGCGAGCTGCAGTATCGCGCGAGCGAGTTATGGAGTGAATTTGCGCTGAGTTATTATGGACTCATAAAAGTTTATTTATATTCATTCATTGGCAAACAACATACTGTCAGAACGCTGGGTTATTAAGAAGCATGAAATGATGCTCAAATTTTTCGTATGGTATAACAATTAATTAATTTACTTATTTATGAAATATTAAAATAATTCATTTGTTCAAATTATTCAGGGTAATCGTCAACCCTTCACAAATAATATAAAGGCTTATTTTTGTTTCCCGAGGCACGTAGAGCCTAGTTTTAGTCAATAGTTGACTGTAGCTCATAATAGGGTTGGCTCGACCACTATAACCACAACGCCTAGCGCCATCTTTTATAGAAAAGCTGAGTTATTTAGTGAAAACTTATCTTTATTTTTCTCAGATACCTGACCTTTTAGACTCTTCAAACTTTTTTATTTGTAAACTATAGAATACAACAATTTCAAAAATAAAACAATATTTGCTGCACGTTCATTTCGAGACCTAAGCAGGCGCCCATAGTACCACTGGTCATGTCCTTTATGCCCTAAAAGGGGTTAGTTGAAAGTTTGTATGGAAGTTCGTAATTTTTGCCGATGAGAATCCCATCGTGCACACGGCTTTTTAATTAATAAATGGATTTAAATTTATCCTTATTATGCTACATTGGTACGCAGGTATAATACGGCGAATCTATGAATCACGGCCGGTCCGGACTTTGCACGAGAGGCGGCGAAATATTTTTTTTATTGGAGAAAATATTCTCAACTACAAAGTTAAGTTTGTTCTTTGTATAAAATCCCAATAAAGACTCTTACATACTAGAGCGATTCGCCGCGCGACGCGAATTTTAACAAAATAATTTCTGAGAAAACTTCACGGTGAACAATGCGGCGGCGTCGCGTCGCGCGACGAATCGCCCCAGTATGTAAGAGTCTTAATTCTGAGCCCTCTTACAGCCGATATGAAGCTTAATCGTATTTTTTTACCGAGGCAATTATTTGTAACAAATTTTCCGACGGTTTCCGATACTGCCGCTAATATTTGCTCGACACTAGACTAGTTAAGTAATAAATATTCATCTCACGGAGTGACTTGATCCACTGTTGGTCCGGCGATGCAATGGGCAGCAGTTAGAACATATTTTCCGCTTATTAAAGCGCCACCACAATACAGTCCCATTTTAGCATGTTTCTTATCTAAGTACTCTATTAACACCGCCCATGGATACTCATCTATTGAGGTCACGTTACCACCTGGAAGAAAAAGTTATAGCTCTATAAGGTGTTATTGAAAAACCTAAAAGATAAATGGAAAAGGGGCCGAAAAAAAAAATTTTATACAGAAATTCTCCGAAGGGTTGGGCAGAGCTGTACCTACCTATAGTACCTACACCCACATTTCGCCAGTTATGTTTAAGTCCCATGTAATGGTGGCAAGCCTATGCTACTGAGAAATTCCCGATGGTAAAATCCAATAACAGTTTGCCCGACCCGGGAATCGAACCCAGGACCTCATGTTCAGCAGTAATGCTCGCAACCACTAGACCAACGAGGTAGTCAGTTTTGTTCTCTAAATGTATGGAACAGATGTTTTTTTTTCATTTCAGGGTTGGTTCCACAGTAAAAGTTGTTCATAATGATAAGTACCACTGTACTACGCGAAAACGGGGCACTACCCGTTTTGGCGACCCCTTTTGTACTGAGATACAATGTAGACAGAGACAGTCAATCCATAATATGACTGACAGAGAAGATGCTCTTCAAAGCCAAACTTTTTCATAATATCAATTTCGATATTTAAGAAAGAAATAAAAAAAGAAAATACTTTTATTCAGCACAGACTAAAAGGCACACATACATGCATGCTGCATATTATGTATATACATAATATACAGCAGATAACAAAATAAAATAAAGAAACAAATAAAAAGTGTAAACGTATTTACTGCGTTTTCGGTTTTATTTTTAATCTCTTGTAGAACGCAAGGTCACAAAAACATTGCAATCATCTAAGTAGAACCTAAAATCCAATTTAAACTCGTTTTCACGACCACCAAGCGACACCAAAATTAATGCGTAAATAAAAGCGGTTTGTTGGATTTTCAACACCCCAGCGTCGCGTCGGTTTAGTCCCATCCCATCTCGGCACCCTTGAATTTATTTATCATGCCGAGATGGAAGTTTTTCGTAGGCATGATACATAAATTCATGGGTGCCCTGATGGGACTAAACCTAGGCGTTGACTGTCGAAATTCCAGCAGTGTAATAATATTTAGACATTCATTTGTTTGTTACCCTGTGGCCACGAGCTACACGCGCAAGTGACAGTGCAGAGAAAACAATGAAAGAAGTTGTTTAGAGCTTGCCATGAGTCACCGCGACGAGGCGACTTGCGAAGCGAGGGACGGTAATAGGTAATCCAGGGCCACGACATAGGGCGGTGCGTCTTGCGCCGCGGGTTGGGCGCCGGGCGGCGGCCCTCGCGCTCGAATGTTCCCGCGCTGCCCTCTTCACCGCAAGTCGGATGGCGTCGGCGGCGACTCATGGCACGCTCTAAATAACTTTTAACATTTGTTTTCGCCGCGGTCGCAGACGCAAGACGCAGTTCGCGCGAGTGGTGATGTCGTGGCCAAAGGTTTACGCTACGTTCACACGGAGACATGCCAGATCTGATTTTTGCAGGATACGGTTTAGTCACAATATCATTTATATGTATGAGTTTATACGTGCATTCAGTTTTAAAATCCGGAAATTATATTGTGGCATGTCTCCGTGTGAAGGTAGCGTAACGCGGCGGGCGCGTCACTTGACGCAAGTCGCATCGTTCGAAGCCAAACACAAAAGAAACATAGGCATAAACGATCGTATTTTATCCTCAAAAAAATGACACTGACCCACTATCTTGTTGCCGAAACCGGCTGAATCGCCGCAGCATTCAGAGCTAGGATCTGGTGGGAAAGCAGTCATTTTACAATCGCCAGACTGCACTTCCTCTGGATGGGAACCGCAACAAACGGTACGCGGTTCAGAACTGTTGCATCTAAAAGTGACAATAATATACAGGGTAATTAAAAGTTAGCGAAACTCCGCAGACGCGGTGGGATCGGAATCTAAACACAATAATACCAAAAAACACAGATTTTCTCTACTTCGAGGTATGTACTCAATGTAAGTTATGTACAGATTGCGGTGACAGCTATGTGATGGGTTCTTTTACACCCTTTACCTACAGAATGTGTAGATTTCAGTTTGCTAATCGATGTTTGTAGGCCCGTTATCTACGACTGCCCTGTACGGATACATACCTTGATTTTTTCACAAAATCTATGGTTTCTTGGGCTACGGGTGGAATGAGCATGTTCCTGATATGTGGACACGAGTCAAGACCGACACATCTACCGGGCCCGCCATTGGGAGTGTTACACGGCCCATTGAGACTATAAACAGGTTCTGATTCTGAGGGTTTTGGACAGCACACCTGCAAGGGTAAAGATGATTGTCTCACTAATGAGATGCAATTAATAATCTATGGGGAATATTTCAGTTATCCTCTACAATTATTAGTTTTTGCCTTTTTGGCTCATTGACCTTTATAATCACAGACGTTCGCATCGCTGTCTAACTGGTAACTGTATCCAATATACTGGCCTCTAATGGCCACTCTGCCCAAGGTAAAAGCCAAACCGTGGATCACGGGAAGTGTTAACCAGCTATTTGGAGATTACGTTGAACAAACCATGAGCACTCGGACTCACGCCGTCTCAGAAAGATGGGATGGCGCAAGAGTACCAACGTCGCGTCCCACACTAGAGGCCTACCCAATTTCCATGGGAATAATAAAGACATGCCATCCTCCATCATTGGGTTCTAATACATCTGGAATGCCGGCCGTGACTAGAGCTCGTCGGATGATGTCATTAATGTTTGCGTACCGCACTAAGCGACTCGCACTTCGCCTGCAAGACAGGCCGTGGTGTCCGAGGCTGTTTACAACTTCGCCACAGTGACAGCGATGGGTGGATGGGAATATTATTGGCCTTTTTTATTATTTATTTGTTGCTGCGATACCTCAGGGGGGCGCACGTGCATTTATAATAAGAAAGAAAAGGGATCTTTGGAAAAAAACTAAGTTGGTGTTTAAATTTGAAGAAAAAAAACTTATGGTACCCCTCAGAACAACTAAAAAACCAAGACAGAGCGCATGGCACAATTTAATTAACGAAAGTTCTGAAAAACACATAATTGTCACAAAAATTCAGGGCCATGCTTGGTCAATGATGATGATATACAAAGTTACTTACTTTTCGCACACCTTCTTGAATTCCACAATGTGATTTTCTCAGCAGTATCAAATCTCGGTCTGTCTTCTTCGGCTTGTTGACCAATGTCAGTAAAGGTTCGCATTGGGAGACTTGTATGCACTCGCCACTTATACCATCTGGTGTCAAGCATGATGAAGACTCTGTAATCATAACATCGTCTATATTTCCCGAAAGGTTTTCGGCAGAGCCGTGTTAGTACGGCAAATTTAGCCGTCAACCGGGCACAAATCTGAGTATTGAGCCCAGACGCCCTAGACAAAGTTACATTCTATCAGCGAAAACGATGATGGAAAATACAATAATGGCCATGCCTGTGGAAAATTGTAGAAATACGAAACGCTTTCGAAGCGATTGTCCAAATCCCAATTGAGGCTCAATCCAACGACCGTTAGAACAACAATGCAATCAGACTCGACAATCATTTTCGAAATCACTAGTTAGTTATACCTTTAACTCCCGCAATAAAATGTTAAGAAGGTTTTCGTGTCTATGTACACATAACACGTATATAAACAGTTTCCTTATGTACAATATAATTAATTTAAAAAAAAAACAAAAGCAGTCTTACGTCCATAAACAAGCCCCACACACATAATAACAACGACAACCGGTATTAAATTCATTTTTTGAGAAATATTAATTACACTTTGAACTTGCACTGAACCCGTCAGAGTCAGCTCGTCGTCAGATCAGCCCGATCTAACGCTCAGAGACCGACTGGCAGTTTTAAAATGCTGCAATGCTTCTTAAAAGGAAAATGTTGCGAACCGGTATACTATTTATTTATTTTGTTTTTCTCTGCTTATAATTTCCAATGTGAATCATTTATTGTCCAGACAAGGACAAATCTGTATTTTTAATAAAGGATGATGCGACTGTATGTCCCCACTGACCAATAATGCCGGGAGGTATTTATGTCTTTATAAAGCTCTTTTTATGCCTATTATTAGTTACTATGGCGGTCAGTCTCAAATTATTGTGAGAAAAAGTTACTGCTGACAGAAAGACCTGTAAAAAAATCATTCGTTATAGGAAAAACATACTTAAATAAAACATTACGTTTTGCTCTAAGAATAACCAAACAACGTTGCACATGTGCTCTTTGAATGCACAGGCATCACTCAGCATCAAACAGAAACCCTCGGGGCACCCAAATCTTCTACAGATGTTCTGAACAGACAAGGAGACTTAATCAACTTTTGGAGGGAGGTGGGCTGGTTGCACCGACGGCCGCCATGATCCACGCACAATGGTCCACCTGACTTACTGACCGCACTTGTGCGGAAACCAAACCCAATAACATAGGAGCATGAACCTACTACAGGGCAAAGGCCTTCCTACTCTCTTTTCACTTCTCTCTGTTAAAAAGCTGCTAAGGACCAGTACTTGATGAAGGAATCGAGCTCATTCCGTTTTACGTTGTTTCACTTTATTAATAGTACATTGTGATACTAGTGTGCTCTATTGGATATTACAGTCGAGGCGGTATTGTTAGCGCGAGCCGGAAGTGAGCGCGATAAGGTAGCCGAGAGAATAATAATCAATGCACACGCGTTCCATACGACGTTTTTCAACACACTTACGAGGAAAAACACAGACTTGTTGTAAGAACTTATGCAACAATAACGTAATTATAGAGATGATTAGATTTATAAAGTTCAACTGACCTTTGTTGCCAGGTACTGACTATCCGGAGCTTCGTTTAAAAACTTTTTTACGTCTGTTGGTGACAATACTTTAAATTTCGTATTTTTGATAATACATATTTTTTAATAAATAACTACACAACGAAAACAATAAAGTTTTTCCATAGGTGTAAATAAAGGCACGGGCAAAACCGCTAGACAGCCTGTTGTAAAATAAACAAAAAATAATGTTCTGAATAAGAAAAATAAATAGTAAACGTATGGCGGGGTCAAATCTATTATATTCTTCCCTGCGTGAAATCGACATTTTAAATATGTAATAATTAACCAAACAACGAAAACGATAATAAATATTTATGGAAAATGGCGCGCTGATTTGGTTTTTACGCAGGTGTAAATAAAGGCACTGGCAAACCCGCTAAACAGCCTATATTCAAAATTTAATAAACGCAAGATAGTGTTTTGAATAAGCAAATTAAAAAAAGATTTTACGAAAAAAAAAAATGTTTACTAAAAACGCCCCTGGTTTGCCTATGGTATTTTTTTAATGTACGTAAATTATAGTGAAATAGTGCATTACGATACAAGAGTGCGTGCTGTGTTGGTCACACACTCGGCTCCCTTATCGCGCGAACCAGTTTCATACGACGCTTTTCTACACACTTGCGAGCAAAAAAACAGACTTATAATGTTACTATGTTTTAATTATTTAAACAATTAGTAAAAGTACAATTCTCAAAATTATACCGAACAGTTTTTGTTGGCATTTTGGCATGAAGTCTCTTTGATGAGAATTATTAAAAAAAGCGCAACTCTGCTCTTGTGAACATAGAGAATGCTTATTTAATATTATAGGATAGTTCATACTAATTCCATGTAATTATAATATCCCACTGACCTGCCCATCTGATTTTTTTTTCTTAACTAATCGCCCGTGATTTGCCTATGGTATTAAAAAGTTTCACTAAAGTCAATTTCTATATATGTATGGTAGGTATGGAATTAGTAAATACTATAATGGTAACATGATATTTCATGTTGCCATGATAGTACTTACTAATTCCACACCTACTGCCATGTCATTACTCCGACTAGTAAATAGTTATCTGTGGCGCACATTACCGCACGAGTGCGGTAATGTAAAGTAAAAAGCACGCTTCCATAATACACTGCATTATGAACCTAAAAGCGGTTCAATAAGAGCCACTTTACGAGCAAGTGTGTTGAAAACGTTTTTATGCCACAATGACATAGGTTTTTCTTTCAGCTGTAACTTTTCCCCACAATGGTTTGAGACTGACCCGCATAGTAACTAATGATAGGCATAAAAAGAGCTTTCCAACGACATATATGTGGTTATTATTGGTCGCTGGGGACGCGTCCCATACATTCTTGGCCATCCTCCTTTGTAACTGGAAACACATACGAACGAAGCAAGTTAATAAAAAGCTTGTAAAAATCTACAACAATAGTTATTACGCCGACGACTTATAGATACTAGTAAACTTCCCATTTTCACCCCGTTAATGGTAGATTTTTGAAAAACCCTAATACACATCATTCTTTATTTTTGGTTTTAAGAATAAATACTGAGTTTCGAGTTAATCGGACAGCACGTTAAAATTCTTATATACAAACTTTGACACCCCCCAATCTTCGTTTAGGGGGTAGTTTATAAAAACTAAAAATGACAAACTTTATAATTTACTTAGATAAGTATTCGTGCCAAGTTTCAAGTCTATTAACTCAAGGAATAAGATTTATTAATACAAACGAAATCCTCCGGTTTCAGCCTCTTAGCGGTGTAATTTCGAAAAATCGTTTCTTAGTGGAAACTTGCTCTTCATAAAGAACACACCCTCCAAATTTAATGTCTCTAGGACCAGCTGTTTAGGTTGTGCGTTGATATCTCAGTCACCCTTGCCTTGTATATAGATTCATTAAAATAAAATAAACTTTGACTTTGCAATGTCACTTCTAATGAGTCGACTTTGTATGTAGGTATGTTTTGTTTCAAGCTCTAATTCATATTACTGAGGCATAGTATGTAAGACTATTATATGTGTTTGATGTACTGAAAATAAATCTTATAGTATTCGAAGTAAGAAGACCGGGGAAATATGACTTGATTGAATACCTATCGGTCTTCCTGGTTTTCCTTAAGGGTCTTTTCTATCTATAAAGGTACTGAATCATTAACCAAATCGGACAGATTTATATGTAACGAACTTTTGTCAGCGGCTTCGCCCGTGTAGATGTCGAAAATTAACCCATGGGAACCTACTACCAGGATGAAAAGTATCCTATGTGTTAATCCAGGTTATAAACAATCTGTTTGCCAAATTTCATCCAAATCCGTTCAGCTGTTTTTGCGTGATTAAGTAACAAACATCCAAACACACAAACCTTCACATTTATAATATTAGTAGGATAGTAGGATAGTGGGCGTACTGTTCTAGTCTTATCGGATCGTATCCTGCAGGTCTGGGTCAGGATGACTGGACCAAGAGAGATTTTTGAAGTTTGAGCAATACCAAGTTTTGGTACCTATTTGGTACTATTTGGTACCAGACATCAAATAATTGGTACCTAACTCTAGAGGGAAAATTATTACGAGGAAAGTGGCCAGCCATTCTGACTTCAGAATGGCTGGACCAAGTCGGCTGCACCTAATTTTAGGTGTTATAACTAGTTCATCTTTTCATTAAAATTTAGTACCTCATTGGTACCTCAACATATGTTTTTCTTAATATTTTTCGATAAGCAAAAATAAAGTTACACCTAATAGTAATTTTGCATGTAATCTGGAGCACGTTGATTTCACCTAGTTGTAGGCGTTACAATTAGTTCATCTTTTCATTAAAATTTTGTACCTCATTGGAACCTCCACATATGTTTTTCTTAGATTTTTTCGATAAGCCAAAAATAAGTTACACCTACAAGAAGTTTTGCATATATAATAATGTTTATTTTTGTACTAAGAAAATTACCGAAAATAAATCATAACACACATTAATATTACGTATAACATATTTATTCATTGATTGGCACATTAATATTTTTTTGCATATAAATAACCGTGTGCAAACATTTTGTTTTTACTAATTGTTTATGTGTGTTATGATTTATTTTCGGTAATTTTCTTAGTACAAAAATAAACATTTTTATACATATATGCAAAACTTCTTGTAGGTGTAACTTATTTTTGGCTTATCGAAAAAATCTAAGAAAAACATATGTGGAGGTTCCAATGAGGTACTAAATTTTAATGAAAAGATGAACTAATTATAACGTCTACAACTAGGTGCAGCCGACTTGGTCCAGCCATTCTGAAGTCAGAATGGCTGGCCACTTTCCTCGTAATAATTTTCCCTCTAGAGCTAGGTACCAATTATTTGATGTCTGGTACCAAATAGTACCAAATAGGTACTAAAACTTGGTATTGCTCAAACTTCAAAAATCTCTCTTGGTCCAGTCATCCTGACCCAGACTCCTGCAGGCGTGGCATGAGCACCGTTTTGTCGACGGAAAAGTAGACAAAAATGACGTTTCGTGTAGACAGTACGGCGGCAGCTAAGTAAAAAGAGTCAACTGAACTTTTAACGAAATTCACTCTTTTACATAATTCGACTCAGACTTCTTTGTTTTGTTTCAAAATGTCTTCACTTCCTTACCGTGCGTTTGCACTGGCGAAACATTCAAGACAAAACATGTTGAAATCTCTATTTTCTGTCAATTTTCCATACAATTTTTGACAGGAACTAGAGATTTCAACATGTTTTGTCTTGAATGTTTCGCCAGTGCAAACGCACGGTTAGACAAATTTCAGTTGTCAGTGTGATTTTGACAATAAGGATAGAAAACTTTCTTCCGAAATAGTCTACATATTAAAAGACCTAGACAAAGATAAATGAAAGACAAAATGACAGATTGTAGAAGGATTTCTACGGTGTGATGTCAAAAATGAAGAAACGAAATGTCACTTTGTATAGAAAAAGCCGTCTTTTCTTCGTAGAAATAGAAAGCGCCATGCTACGCCTGCAGGGTGACGAATGTCGAGGTACCTACTTTTATGAATTAGGGCATTTGCTATGTACAAAAGTGGTACAAAATAAAAGTATATAAGTTTAGTTTACCTACCTAACCTACATAAATTCTCCAACCAAGGAGATATTCAATTCAATTTTAACCTTCCATCAGATTTGTGAATAGATAAGAAAGATCTCTGCTGGCTACGGAATTTTAATTATTTCACCTTTTTCAACCGTCAATGTTTAACAAAAAAACCGGTCAAGTGCGAGTCGGACTCGCGCACAAAGGGTTCTGTACCATCCTTACTATCCTTATCTTTACTTCCTTACTAATAGTTAATTGATTCAGGCGTGACTTTGCGGAAATTCATTATAAAATATAATAGACAAACCGGTTACACAGGGTTTACAGGGTTTTGTATGACTCTTGAAGAATAGTTAAGCGGAATAGGTTACTAAATATCTACGTCTATTGTATTTTTTTCCTTAATATTATAAATGCGAAAGTAACTGTCTGTCTGTCGCGCTTTCACGCCAAAACTACTGAACCGATTTAAATGAAATTTGGTACACAGATAGTCTAGAGCTTGAGAAAGAACATAGGCTTTTTATCGACATACCACGCGGGCGAAGCCGCGGGCGGAAGCTACTTACCTACAAAAACGGGAAAAAAAAACACGTTTGTTGTATGGGAGCCCCCTTAAATATTTATTTTATTTGTCGTTATAGCGGCAACAGTAATACATCATCTGTGAAAATATCAACTGTCTAACTATCACGGTTCATGACACTGTGGCGGTACCTACATCGCCACATTCGAACTACGCATCAAAGACCTGACGTCACACAAAAATCCCGACGTCACAAAAATCCTGCATCGCGCAATTAAAGTTTAACGTGCAGTGAACATATATACAAAAATCCAATATCAATCATTGGGCAGTTGCCCGCCAGACACAACACCCGTCTGGTCGGAGGATCCTCCCTTTTCTATGGTGGATGAGTGAACTTTACTCCCTGTTCCTCATACTCCTAAACCACTATCCCACCAATCCCGAAGGATACTTTAGCGATCTTTTCTCGGCACCTATGGTTTAGCGCACTTTTGGGTTTTCAAAAATACTCTAAAAAGGGTCTATTCTACCCAAAAAAAAAATAGCTTCTATAAAAAAGTGCCGGATGTTCAAGTAAAGTGGTTCCAAAAAAAAAGACCTTTTATAATTAATAATCAATTTTTTAATTAATCGGCTGTTAATGGGTTGTGTTATATTTATTCTGACATTCCACGTAATGTTCTTTATTATGCAACAATGACACTCTTTATCCAATCAAGGTATTCGTAAACATTGGTATATACTGGGCGCACTGTTCTAGTCATCGGATCGTATTCAGGGTGACGAATGTCGAGGTACTTTTACTAGCTTTTATGAAATAAGGCATTTGCTATTTACAGACACTCTTTATTGTGCAAAAATGACACTCTTTATTATGCAACAGTGGCACTCTTTATTATGCAACAATGGCACTCTTTATCCAATCAAGGTATTCGTAAACATTGGAGTAAACTCCAGGAACACCCTTTTCACCACATGGCGTTGGTCCAAAGCTGACGATGCCAATGAGTTCAAATTTTTGTTGGTTCTCGTACACTAAGGGGCCGCCGGAGTCGCCTTTGCAAGTATCTTGGCCTTCTATACCACCTGCGCAGAGTTGTTTTCTCCATAAAGAGAGGGTGCGACCAGGTTTGTTGTAAATTGGTTGGCATTTCTGTGAAATGATAAAGTTTTGTGTTAGTTTTGTCAGGCATTTCAATCACCTACATGATATTTACCTACTTCTTATAGAAGGAATCATTGTTAGTATCTATCGGTAGGTACTTCTACGACTAACAGTGAGATAAAAAAAGAATGAAAGAAAAGCGACTATATTTAAAAAAAAAATAGTTTTGGAACTCATTGTCGGTAAGCAGTGTATGAGATTCGGCCCAGGAATCACCGAGACTACAGTATATGAAAAAAAACTCGTCGGATGGATAATATTGGGTCCCCACCCATGAAATTGGCATTTTTTTTCTCACAAATAGAGAACCTCGTCACTTCTATGATTTAAAATATTCGTCAATTACTTGGTATTATATGGAATAGGGATCATCAGAGACAATAACTACCAATAGTAAAAAAAACCTTATTACTTATATTTTTCTAAACATAAACAATACCTTAATAAAAACCTTTTTTTAACTTTTTACAAAATAAAACAACCGACTTCCAAAAAATATACAAAAAAAGTGTAAAATAATTTTAATTTCGGAAGTCGGTTGCAAAAAACGTAAATTGAAAAGCAAAGATACCGAATCCCGAAATTAAAATTATTTTACACTTTTTTAGTGTTTTTTTTGGAAGTCGGTTGTTTTTTTTTGTAAAAAGTTTATACTTTTCACTTTTTAGTTGTGGTACCTACCCCACATAAATTCAAATACCACTGACTGCCATGTAAATATCAGTGACGGAATCAAATAAGATATCGTCTACATAGACTAAGTGGGAAAAATACGTGAAGCTAAATCAAAAACTACAAAAGCGAAATTAATATAATTTATATGGGACCACCTCTAATGCATGAGCTACCAAACAAAAAAGAATCATCAAAATCGATTCATAATTGGAGGAGTAATCGCGTAACAAAATAAAAAAACCATACCGACGAATTGAGAACCGCCTCTTTTTGAAGAAGTCGGTTAAAAGTGACTCCTAATTTTTTTAGTAGAAATTACCACTATGTTTTTTTTTTTAATTTATCCGAAACTTATTTTTTCCCTTAATCTAAGTGGCATATTACGTTATCTTAGTTTTAAAACATTAGTGTTCATTGTTGTTATATTTTAAGAAAATATTAGTATGGAAAATGCAACTACTTTAAAATTCCCCATACAAAACGCTGATTTCATAGGATATATAAATAACCAATTCTCATTCAATTCTCCTGTCGCAGGTCTGCTGAAGAAATTTTTAATGAAATTCTTCTGTGACATTATTTTGAATATTTTTGTATTTTTCTCTATAAGCGGCCGGGTGGCACGCGCGCCGTCCTTAAATTACTGTATTTATTTAGAAAGTCCTTCACCGCTTAAGTATTTGTTTTGTGTGTATTAGATAATTAAAAAAAAAAAAATTATTTATGTATCTATATATATCATTACATATTTTTTTTTTTTAATTATCTGCTTCGTTTTTTGAAGTCAGTTAGAAATATATTCGTCAGTGGAAAGGCGAAAATGCTAAAGCGCCAAAATGGTACTTTTGGGAAATGAACTTTAAGGGGGATGCGCCAGGGTAGCCCGCGAAATTCAAATTTTCTTACGTTTTTTGCAATTTGCAGGTCGGTGTTACATTGTATGTTGATCTAAATATGATTTGCGCACGTAACAAATTTAGATTTACAGAATTATAAACATAAAAATCAGCAATACAACTCTCTAAGTTCATGAAAGTCTCAAATGTCGAGATTTCATGAAATCATGAGTTTTGAGACTTTCATGAACTTAGAGAGTTGTATTGCTGATTCTAATGTTTATAATTCTGTAAATCTATATTTGTTACGTGCGCAAACCTTTATTTAGATCAACATACAATCTAACACCGACCTGCAAATTGCAAAAAACGTAAGAAAATTTGAATTTCGCGGGCTACCCTGCCGCATCCCCCTTAAAGTTAAAACTTTAAAGTAGACGTATTCATTTGTAGCTGTGACTTTTGGTTTGTTCTGGAAAAACAAATTAGAAAGTAGAGAAAGAAAGAAAAATTGGTTTATTATAAATAGTCGTGGTTACTTACTTCCTGGCTGATGAAGGGCACGTTAACATCTAGCTTGACGTTGCTGTGTGCTGACGGCGTTTCCGTCGCACCCCAGCCAACGGCATACATCGAGAAGTTAGGAGGCGTATTCTCTGGTCGCGTCAGGTCTTTGGTTGGTAGGCAGACGGGGCGGATGAAATCTAAAAAGTCAAAGTCAAAGTATTTTATTTGTTGAACATAGGTAATATGGTACATGGTATAAAATTTGCGTTGTATCACTATGTTTTGTCTTGCAAGGCGTACAAATTAGGCGTAAAAAAAACTACAAACTAAATAAAACTGTTTCAAACAAGTAACGTCGTAAACAAGATAGAATAACAAGTGGATCTGACATTTTTTATTTTATGCTTCTATTATCTAAAAACTCATTGATAGAATAGTAAGCCTTTTCAATCAAGAATTTTTTAAGTTGCGATTTAAAATGGTTTATGTTGGTCATGCTTTTTAAAGTTTTTGGTAGTCTATTGTAAATCTTTGGACCCATGCCGAGACAACTCTTTGAGAAAAGTGCAGTATTGTGTTTTTTTGATTTTAGTGTTTTTTGGTGACGTCTAGTATTAAGTTTTTCAAATTTAGACAGATTACCTTAACAAATATTGAAATTTCATAAATATAGAGGGATGGAAGCGTAAGTATTTTTAAACTAACGAAAAATGGTTTGCAACTTTCGGTGGTTTTTAACAAACATATGGCTCGAAGACATTGTTTTTGGGCCTTAAATGCCATTTCTCTATTGGTAGAGTTGCCCCAAAATATTATGCCGTAACGAAGAGATGTGGAGACATATGCATGATATGCAGTAAGGACAGTATTACGATTTGCAACCTTATTCAAATTGTGTAAAGCATAGCAAAATTGATGAATTTTTTTTATCATAGTCTGCATGTGTGTTTTCCATGTCATGTTTTCGTCTAGCCAAATACCAAGAAATTTGGTTCGTTCCGTTTTAATAATCTTATTTTGGTCATAATTAATGTCAAGAATTTTAGGATTAGTTCTTTGTTTAAATGTCATTATTTGAGTTTTATTAAAATTAATCTGAAAGTTGTTATTATTTAGCCGTTTGAATTATTAGACTTAAGCTACTGTTTATGTCATTTTCATATGAGTCATTATTTTTACCAGAAAATACTATAGTACAGTCATCAGCAAACAATGAAGTTTCTATTTAAAACGGCGAAGTAGATGGAAGTCGATATTCCATAGCGAACAACAGTCGACTGAACAACGTCTGACAACTCATCTATATGGACGATCGTAACTAGAGTGCGTTCATCAAATAGTTCCTTTGACGTAATATTGGCTCCACTGTTAAATTAAAAAAACGGCTCCTAGCGGTGTAGCTTGCTCGTATTGTAGGACTACAACAGAGAAGCCAACATTACGGCATAGGAAATAAATGATGAAACGCACTCTAGTGAATTCAAAACCATTGATCGACGTCAAATGAAAACAGTCGAAGATCGATTGACTGTAATCCGGCTACCATACATATCACATGGGTTCAGCCTAAACGGATGGACAAAGAGGTATCATGTTACCTGGTAACTGGGTTGTGGAGGTCGGATAGGGAGTAGCTCCATGTAAAATACTAGACACAGGTCGAAGGCTGACCCCAATACTGTTGGAGAAAAGCTAGGCATATGATTCTGAGATTATCTACAAACCTGAGTACCGAGCTGTTTCTTTCAACCTGATCAGGCCAATGTCGTCTCTCTTCGATTTTCCAGGATTATAATTCGGATGAGGTATGGTCCTCTCAATCGCGATCCTAGTATCTCCATTATTGCAGTCCTCACCACCTCCTGGAGCCGTTACGCAATCCGCGCCTTCATTTGTTATATCGTATTCTCCGAGGCGAACTGTAGTCCTGAGAAATAAGTTTTTAAAGAGTCTATTATACCTCAAATTGCTTAGTATGATCCTCCGTTATATCGAAAATACTGCAGCAATCATTTTGAAATATATATATGGTCAAGTTGAGGATCAATGTTATGCACTATGGTTGACGAAAATACGATTCCATAAATTTTCTGTATAGAAAAAAATACGAAGTAGTAATTTTTTACGCTGGTGCCTATTAAAAAAATACTTCAAATATCATGAAACTTAGAGAAACTGCGATTATGAAACTTTGAGATACTAATACTACAACTACCTAAATATAAAGCAGACTTATATGAATGTATTGGAGAGAGAGAAAATGTTCTGTAACTACAAAGTTAAGTTTGTTTTACAGCCGATATGAGGCTAAATCTTATTTTTATTTACTTAAGTAATTGTAACAAGTTTTCTGACGATTTCCGATACTGCCGCTAATATTTTCTCGATACTAGACTAGTTAAGTAATAAATATTCATCTCACGGAGTGACTTGATCCAGTATTGGTCCAGCAATGCAATGTGCAGCAGTTAGAACATATTTGCCGCTTATTAAAGCGCCACCACAATACAGTCCCACTGTCGCATATTTCTTATTTATGTACTCTATTATCACCGCCCATGGATACTCATCTATTGAGGTCACGTTACCACCTGGAAGAAAAGGTTAAAGCTCTACAAGGTGTTATTGAAAAACCTAAAAGATAATGGGCAGAAGTGTACCAGTATCCAATGTACTGGTACACCTCTGCCCAATATACACCCAAATTTTGCCAGTTATGTTTAAGTCCCATGTAATGGACGCAAATCTATTGCCATCAACTGGGCACAAGTCCAGACTCCGGGCTGCTACTGAGAAATTCCAGATGTTAAAATCAAATAACACTTTGCCCGACCTTTTTTTTTTTTTTTTGAGTGTGGGAAATCATCCAATGACTTCTCCCGCTCTGGGCGGAGCGGAAGGGCGTGTCAGACTTTTACTGACTAAAACCCACCCGTGTTCCTTCATTTGCCTGTTGCCAAGGTCCCGGTATCCCTTTCGGACTTTCCCGCAAACTTTGCCCGACCTGGGAATCGAACCTAGGACCTCATGCTCAGCAGTAGTGCTTGCAAGCAGTAGACCAACGAGGTAGTCAGTTTTGTTCTCTTTTCTCGAAATTGGACAAAATGTATGGAACAGATGATTTATTTTCATTTTAGGGTTGGTTCCATAGTAAAGTGGTTCATATTGATGAGTACCACTGTACTACGCGAAAACGGGTCACTACTCGTTTCCCGAGATATGGGAATTTTTCGTGTGAATGATACATAAATTCATGGTGCCGAGGTGGGACTAAACCTCAGCGTCGATAGACGAAATGCCAACAGTGTTATTTAGACATTCATTTGTTTGTTACCCCATGGCCACGAGCTACACACGCAAGTGACAGTGACTGCTGAGAAAACAAATGAAAGAAGTTGTTTAGAGCTTGCCATGAGTCACCGCGCTTGCGTCAAGCGACTTGCGTCACTTGACGCAAGTCGCATCGCTCGAGGCCAAACACAAAAGAAACATAGGCATAAAAGATCGTATTTTATCCACAAAAAAATGACACTGACCCACTATCTTGTTGCCGAAACCAGCTGAATCGCCGCAGCATTCAGAGCTAGGATCTGGTGGGAAAGCAGTCATTTTACAATCGCCAGACTGCACTTCCTCTGGATGGGAACCGCAACAAACGGTACGCGGTTCAGGACTGTTGCATCTAAAAGTGACAATAATATACAGGGTAATTTAAAGTTAACGAAACTCCGCAGACGCGGTGGGATCGGAATCTAAACACAATAAAACCAAAAAACACAGATTTTCTCTACTTCAAGGTATGTACTCAATGTACGTTAGTTTGATGTATAGATTGCGGTGACAGACAGAAAAATATTTTATTTGGGACACGCACAGGAAAAACAAGTAGTAATATTAAGTAAGTACTTAATTAAAATAAAAGAACAATTAAAACGAACAAAATACTAAGATGACGACCTGTGCGAGGCCAAAAAGGCTTTTACCTCAACATAATGCTGCGATATATATTTAAAAAAACCGACAGCTATGTGATGGGTTCTTTTACACCCTTTACCTACAGAATGTGTAGATTTCAGTTTGCTAATGGATGTTTGTAGGCCCGTTATCTACGACTGCCCTGTACGGATACATACCTGGAATTTTTCACAAAATCTATGGTTTCTTGGGCTACGGGTGGCTTGAGCATGTTCCTGATATGTGGACACGAGTCAAGACCGACACATCTACCGGGCCCGCCATTGGGAGTGTTACACGACCCATTGAGACTATAAACAGGTTCTGATTCTGAAGGTTTTGGACAGCACACCTGCAAGGGTAAAAATGACTGTCAAACCAATGAGAAACAATAAATTATCTTTCAGTTATCCTCTAAAATTATTTGTTTTTCCCTTTTTGGCTCATTGATCTATATAATCAGACGTTTTTGTTTAGATCTATGCAACGACGTATGAATTTCAAATTAAGTGAGGTTTCGATGACGCGCACACACATCGCCGGTCAAAAACCAGAAGTCAGTTTTGTTAGATCTCTATTTTTTTAAATTATTATTAATGATCAAAAATGTATACGCTTGATAAACTTCTCATACTAAATTAACAGCTGGAATGCAGTGACTAGAGCTCGTTGGATGATGTCATTAATGTTTGCGTACCGCGTTAAGCGACCCGCACTTTGGCTGCAAGACAGGCCGTGGTGTCCACGGCCTGTCGGCGGAGTTCAATACTCAATACTCAATACTTTATTGCAATCCATAATGTGTACATAATAGTTGGTATGTTAAGACATCGAATCAATTATGGACCCTGTCGGGCACAGCAAAAGTTAATTTTTAACAGGAGAGAGGATGAAGGCGCCTCGGACCATCGGTCCTCGCCATATTATCCTACCTTCGTTTTTACTAACGAAAGTTTTGAAAAACACATAATTGTCACAAAAAACCAGGGCCATGCTTGGTCAATGATGATGATACAAAGTTACTTACTTTTCGCACACCTTCTTGAATTCCACAATGTGATTTTCTCAGCAGTATCAAATCTCGGTCTGTCTTCTTCGGCTTGTTGACCAATGTCAGTATAGGTTCGCATTGGGAGACTTGTATGCACTCGCCACTTATACCATCTGGTGTAGAGCATGATGAAGACTCTGTAACCATAACATTACTTCTATATTTCCCGAAAGGTTTTCGGCAGAGGCGTGTTAGGGCGGGCACATTTAGCCGTCAACCGGGCACAAATTCAGGCCGTTTTCAAAAACGCTATTACACTTTTCCCGATTTGAAAATTCAGCCCAGAGGCCCTAGAAAAAGTTACATTCTATCAGCGATAACGATGATGGAAAAGGCAAAAATGTATAGGACTGACTTATGCTATCGAAAAGCTTACATCAATCCTGTTGAAAGTTGTAGAAATACCAAAAGCTTTCGAAGCGATTGTCACTTGTCTAGGCCCAATCCGACGACCATTGGAACAACAAGGCATTCAGACTCGACAGTCATTTTCGAAATCACTAGTTTGTTATTTAACCTTTAACTCTCGCAATAAAATGTTATGAAGGTTATCGTGTTTATGTACATACAACCTATACTTACCACATTAGCATAACACGTATCTAAACAGTTTCCATAAGTACAATATAATTAATTTTATAAAAAACAAAAGCAGTCTTACGTCCATAAACAAGCCCCGCACACATAATAACAACAACAACCGGTATTAAATTCATTTTGTTAGAAATATTAATTACACTTTGAACTTGCACTGAACCGGTCAGAGTCAGCTCGTCGTCAGATCAGCTCGATCTAACGGTCAGAGACTGACTGGCAGTTTTCAAATGTTGCAATGCTTCTTAGGAGGAAAATTTTGCAAATCGGTATACTGTATTATGTTTTTGTTATTATTTGCTAATAATTTGCAATGTTAATCATAATTATAATGTCCAGACAAGGATAAATCTGTATTTTATGATAAATTTAAAAACGAGTTTGAATTGTGAGTACAATTTCCCTGAAGATTTTGCTTCTCAGATTAGGATGTATTTAGATTTAGCATGATAAGGCCACTCTGTCGCATTGGATCGTAGATCTGTAATGGTAGTTGCAGGTAAGATTTGTTAGGTGCTGTATGCTCAACACGTAACACTTCATAATTTCGATCAATAGGCACTTTAGGAGTTAATGGTTTTTTGTGCGAGTTTTACTTATGGCCAATTCCTATTATTTTCGGACCGTTATTAGCTAAAATTAAGACTCTTGTATCTTTACCAATAAAACAAATCCCTCATAGCTTTGCATAGTAGACCCTCCCATATGGAAGTAGCTATCACAGGTAAAATTAGCTTACTATTTACTAATCTCTTTATATGCCCAGTTTGGCAATAAAAATAGTCGCCATTGGTAAGCAAACCGATTTGTTTTTAATTTTTTATTACGCTAATACTCCGCCAATTATTAATCGAAATTGATGATTCGTTTTTTTTTTTTGGTAGGTCATTCTTCATTGTTGGTCCAATAATTTTTTTATTAACTTTGCTTGCGTAGTTTTTGAGTTAGCTTCAATAATTACATATTTTTCCCACTTAGTCTATGTAGACGATATCTTATTTGACTCCGTCACTATTATTTAATAGCAGGTAGTGGTATTCGAATTTGTGTGGGGTAGGTACCACAACTAAAAAGTGAAAAATAACTTTATTTTCGGAAGTCGGTGGCAAAAAACGAAAATTGAAAAGCACACCAACTTCCGAAATTAAAGTTATTTTTCACTTTTTTTTTTAACTTTGTTTTTTTTTGGAAAAGTTTTTATTGTTTGCAGGAACCGAGCATTACTGTACAAAATGTAGGTAACGTTTTAAGTATATTAATGTCTCATGAAAGTAGGTACCTACGTGGTGAGGTAAATCATTTGTTTATAATAAATAATCATCATCTTGTTACTTGTACTTACCATTGACGCAATAGGTAGTCATCATCTGAAATACTTAACTATAAAATACAAACAAACCTATATATAAACAGAATAAACTTTGTCAGGAGAAAGAACGATCGATTGAGGAGAAATCGAAACCAGCTAATCAGCTTTGCGATAATTTTTTGCTACTTCTTACGAACATGTTCACGTGACCTTCGCTATAAGGGGGATGCGCCAAGATAGCCCGCGAAATTCAAATTTGCCATTTGCAAGTCAGTGTCACGTTGTATGTTGATTAAATATGATTCGCGATAAATCGTTTAATTTTAAATAAATGCTTTGAGTTTGACTTTTATTTAAATTTATTCAAATAAGTCAATAGCAGACAATTTTTTTTATGATAACTGTGCGAAAACTGTGCGTTTGCACTGTCGAAACATTCACAACCAAACATGTCATGTTGAATTCTTTACTTTCTATCAATGTTCCATACAATTTTTGACAGGAACTAGTAATTTCAACATGTTTTGTTGTGAATGTTTCGCCAGTTCAAACGCACAGTAAGATATACATAAGGGCCAACACACATCACCATGGTGCGACGCGCAACAGGTGATGATGTCGGTGTGGAAACAACGAATTGTCGTGATAATATTTCAAATATCGTTGTTTAATTGAATGCGTCAATATCGATATTTTCAGATATTTAATTTCTCGCACTATTACCACCAATAGGACTCTAGCCAAAATTGCATCCTAAATCAGGGAAATGAATTATTTAGCTAATTGCTATATTCAAATCACAATTATCGTTCGTTGGCAGATCTAGTTCCAATATAATGTGATAATTTTTAAATATGGTCCGATTGATAGAACCGCCGAAAAGAAAAATAACCTTGGTTCTACTAGTAGAGGTACGCGGTCGAACCACGGGCAATAAACGGAAACACGATGGTCGATGGACGTTGAACACGGCAAATTGACGTTGTTTGTCAATGTTAAACAATTGTTTCCCCAGACTGTTCATTACCCCGTGCTCACGAGCTACACACGCTCAAGCGACACGCGTCTTGTGACAGAGACTAACGCCCTAGCGGAGAAAGCAAATGAAAGAAGTTGTTTAGAGAATGCCCCGAAACAGGTGACGCAAGTCGCATCGCTCGAGTCCGTGAACGGGGTCTAGCGTCGTGGAAAATTTACGGCGCGATGACGTGTGTAACGTCATCGCGTCGTAGATTTTCCACGACGCAGCGTAGCACCCGCCGCCATGGAAAAGCGCGCCGCGCCCGCGCCGCAGCGTAGATGATAATGTATTGTGTAAAGGCCCTAACGCCCGCACAGCGATTAAAAATCGCGCGAATTTTTCTATCACTGTTGTGTACACATGGTATCATTATCTATCAACACGCACTGAAGCGATTTAAAATTCACGCTCGTTGCAATGCCGCGTAAACAGCGCGAGTAAAAATCGCGTGATTAAAATTCGCAGTGCAGGCTAGGCCTAAGAGCAGATGTAAAACTGCACTGATCCCAAAAAGAGCCAAAAAGAGATAAGTACTGGTTTCTAAATCGAAACATTTTCCTTATAAAACGCGATTTTTTTAAATGTAGCTCCACCAGAAAGTTGCGGTTGCCAGTCGGTCTCTGAGCGTTGGACCAACTTGATCTGACTACGATGTGACTCGCACGGGCTCAGTGCACAGTGTTACTTAATTAATTGTTTTAAATATTTAATTTCTCACAAAAATGTACTTAATTACCGTTGCTGTTGCTGTCTGCGCTGGACTTGTGTTTGGACGTAAGACTGCTATTTTTATTTATTTATTAGTGACCAGCCCCTACTTCGCACTGTACAAAAGGTTTTAAAAAACATTGAGAATTCTTTATTACAATTATGTAAGAAATACACATACACCTTCCGGAATAAATTCTCTAAATGATGATGAAAACCGCATCAAAATCCGTTGCGTAGTTTTGAAGAACAACGCGGTCACACAGACAGACACGAAAACCGACTTTTAATTAACAGGGTGTAAAAAGAAAAACCCTTTACGAAGCCGTCATGTGCATTCTGTACAGTGTACGTCGAACTAAGTAACTTTCTGCATTACTTTTGGTGTGAAAATTCGCGGTTTACGGTAGTGCGCAATGTCACGCACGCACATCATTGTGCTTATGGATGTATGCAACGGTACAGAAGTTGTGGGAGTATTTAAAGATAAGTACTAACAAACTAGTAACACTTAAATTACACTTACTTAATTATTATTATATTTTATTTATAAACATTTTAAACATTCACAATTATTAGGTATTTTATTTATTTTATTTCTTCTATCTTATAGATCAGTTTTTACTTTATTACAATAATATTCTAGCGTATGACGCTCGTGGGTTGCAGCTGAAAATCAGCGTCAGGTGGTACACTTTGTGTTTCCATCTGATATTATGCTGAGCTGAGGCCCTTTTGGCATTCTAATGGTTGTTTTCTGTTTTTATAGTTTTAAGGTGTATTTTTCTGCTACAATGCCAATAAACGCATTTTTCTTACTTTCTTTCTACACTACAGTACGGGCTCGAATACTCCGATTCTTTGGGCATGTGTCACGACGGGGAAACGATTCCATAGAACGTCTTGTACTAGGTAGTGCAGGGAAAGGTCGACGGAACAAGAGCACGCGGCAGATCGCCCATGCGATGGACCGACCAGATTAAATCCGCAGTGGGCGGCCCATTACACGAATGCACACATGGTAGGTTCAGCCGACAGAGAAGGATGGCGTCGCATCGTGAGGCAAATCAAGACTGTCAGAAAACTCACAGCAACTTGATAACCACGACAGGATTAAAACATGTTTTTTTTTTTTTTAAACCTTCCCAAAAGTTGGAACTTTGAACCTTCGTAACCACAAGGTGTACAAAATCAATGCTCATAATAACAAGAAGAACAAAGTAACACTCGGCTTCGTTAAGTTTATATATAATTTACTCACCCTCCAACACACACTCATTTACACTCTACTCACCGGAGGCCATCACTAATACATCTAATTTTTAAGATTGTTTTTCTATATTTGTCACTTTCTTTTATTTTATTATTATAATGTTCTATCGAGTCTATTATAGATGTGTATAGAGGTCAAACAATTTAATTAATTTTTAAGTGTCGCCTACAACAAGGGAAGAGCGCTGATGTCTGAAATACAGATATTTTATATCTAGTTCAGACACAGATGTTTCAATATCTGAACATAGAATTAAGTAGTGTATCACCATATTATTATTTTATGTCTGTATATTTTGGAACAAATAAAATTATTCTTATTGTTATATTATATATAAACACCCGTCATATTATGTATAGATGTAGAAGTCTCTCCAATTTTTTTTGTTTTTGTTTTATTATCCACAAACCAATACACGATGGAATTTCCCATCGTCAAAAATTACGAACTTCCATACAAATTTTTACCCCTACAAGGCGGTTAAGACTACGTTGTCTGTCAGTGAGTGATATTAAAATTGTTGTTCAAAATGCGAGATTTTTATCAATAATAATAATTTCGTGGACGAAAAATCCAATTTAGGAGTATGAGGAACAGGATGTAAAGTTCACTCATCCACCATAGAAAAGGGAGGATCCTCCTACCAGACGGGTGTTGTGTCTGGCGGGCAACTGCCCAATGATTGATATTGGATTTTTGTATATATGTTCACTGCACGGTAAACTCTAATTGCGCGATGCAGGATTTTTGTGACGTCAGGATTTTTGTGTGACGTCAGGTCTTTGATGCGTAGTTTGAATGTGGCGATGTAGGTACCGCCACATCACTCCCCTCCGGAGACCGAAGGTCGATAGTGGGCTGAGTCTTGTATCTTGCGATGCTTGCCAGTGCCAGTCATGTTCGTGAACGGGCGCCGTCAGTTGAGACTGGTCATCTCTTATCTGCCAGGGCTTATTTTTTAATCTTATATTTTGAATTGTTTTTGATTATTTTTCGTTTGACATTATTCTCACATACAGAAGCAGCAAGAATACTGTACCCAGGATTTTGTAATATCTAAATAAAATTTTTAAGTGTATCCTTGGAGTTTATTGCCCGTTCTTCTCCATAGAGATCTACGATTTGGAATGGGCTAACTAACTTTTTGACTAACTGACCGACTCTTTGAAAATTCAAAAGTGCCTGTAAATGGTTTAATTGAAATAAATGCTTTGAGTTTGAGTGACCAACTGCAGCTGTATCTCCTTATCTTAGTTTATCAAGTGCATGGCCTAAGGTTATCTCATTGCTTATGAGTTGCATTTGCACATGTAAGATAAAATCATCGTTAGAGATAATTCGTTTAATTATTTTATTATTATTAGTACTATTCCGTGTTTTTTCTGAAACTTTTGTAGAAGTCTTGTGGGCGTGACGTCCGGTAGCTGTGGCTAAGCTAAATCCTTACATAATTATAAAAGCAAGTCCTCCGCCGCGTCTGTCTGTCGTCCTGTTCGTGGTAAACTCAAAAACTACTGCACCGATTTTCATGCTGTTTTCACCAATAGATAGAGTGCTGACATCCACGCGGGCGAAGTCGCGGGCATCAGCTATTATAATATAATAACAAGAGGTATTTTTATCCGTCATCAAAGCAAAAAATAAATATCCCACATTGTTTGACTATGGTTTGAACTGATAGAGCTACCAACATTGCCGTGATTATGTAAAGCGGAACAAAAGGAAACGGACAGCTGCTAAAAGTTCCATCAATAAAGACCTCTTATAAATATTTTCAATTTTTTTACGTGAATCCATCCAGCAGATTCCAGCAAAATACTAATATTTCGTTTACCGATATCATAGCAGAGTAGTCAGCTAATATTGAGTCACGAAATTTTAATGGCACTACAACGCTTTCTTCATCTGTGAATGTAGGTAGTTCTAGGGACATCATTTGCTTTGTACCGAGCACCATAAAGTCTCGTGCAAACTGACGCGATATCGCGAGCGCGCAGGCAGCGCTACCGTTGTCGCGCCTGATCACGTGAAACACTGGGAAACGGAGGTAGTTTGATAACGAATGGATGAACGCCGCTACTTTGAACTTGTGAGAACTTATCATCGTATATTTGAGTAACTGGTATGTCAGTATTTCGTGCGCTCTCCTCTATGTCAATAATTTCCTTTAAAACATTAAATTTTTTGGATACTATAGCCCCGAATATATATGAAAAATTCCAAATTGATACTTTATTTAGTAAGGATAGAGTTTAGTTTTGTAGGTGAGCTATATAGAGCGGAATTTTATACGTAGTTATAGCAGTCAGCCAATGACATTTTGAACACACTTTCAGATGGCAATCCTGCAGCGGATGAGGGGTCTGGCAGTTGTCAAGCCAAGATGACGGCGTTCCCTCTCGATCCTAGCTCTAAATGCTGTACGTCTGCAGGACAAGGTCAGTATCCAAATAAGGGAAAGGAAATAATCTTTACGTTTAACTAGTGAGATGATTTAGATTTACCTACTTAGGGCCATATCGCACTGGCGATTTGCGAGCGGATTTCCACGAGGCGATTCGCTGCGTGTGCATAGCAAGCACGTCACGTGTGAGTGAAGTATTCGCCGCGTTTACGCTGTAAAAAATCTCACCGTGAAGACGTCGGTGAAGTGAGCTTTTTGTTTTTGGGTGAGAAAAATAACTTCTCCCGCTCTCGGGGGAACTAGGGCGTGTCAGACTCTTACTGACTAAAACCCACCCGTGTTCCTTCAGTTGTTTTTATGTCGCCAGAGGCCACGGTAACCCTTTCGGACTTTCTCGCGACCCTGACAGGCATCGGCCCTAGCGGACCCCGTCAGTTGTGCTGACATCTCTTTGAGGCGCGCGTGGAACACAACGCGACTTCGACCCAGGCCTGGTCCTTATCGGACGGCAAGCTACCCATTGCAGCATATAGTTAGGTGGAACGACTCCACCTGATATAAGGGATCTACAGTACTGACAGCTCACTTCAAGCTCTCTTGCTTCGCCTAAGTTTTCAAAGTAAGATCTTCACAGAATAGTATGTCCTTAGTTATTTGGCTCTTATTTTTCAGGTGGTCACGCGACCGAAACATATCAGCACCCTTGGGCAGCGCTTATAGAATACGAATTTAAAAAAAATGGCACTCCAAAGACGTTGTGTGCAGGAACTTTAATCAGTGGCAAATATGTCCTGACGTCTGCGCATTGTATCGTCGGAAAGTTCGCCACGCCGTAAGTTATTTTAATTATAATAATAAAACTTTAAAAAAAAATAGACCTACTTCAAAAAAAACAAAACAAAAAAGGACTACTGTACTAAAACCAAACGACAAAAGTACTTCTTTAATAATAAGAGAAAAATAAAAAAATAACTTTAATTTCGGAAGTCGGTGTCTTTGCTTTTAATTTTAGTTTTTGGCCACCGACTTCCGAAATTAAAGTTATTTTTTTATTTTTCTCTTATTATTAAAGAAGTACTTTTGTCATTTGGTTTTAGTACAGTAGTCCTTTTTTGTTTCTGTTTTTTTTGAAGTCGGTCAATATTTTTTTTTTAAAGTTTTATTATTTTCCATTTTTTGTGTAATTTGATTTTTGTAATCACCATGGGTAGACCAACTAAAGGAGCCGCCCGCATGAAGAAAAACAGAATTAAAGAGACTAATACTGCTGAAAAAGAACGCCTATCTAAGAATCGCAAACGGAGTGCTATGTCCGGTTCCCAAGAATCACCGTTAGCTCTTCATGCTAGGTTATCTCAGATGAGAAATTACATGCATTCTCATTTGTCGCAGGAGTCGCCAAATGATAAGATCTGCCGACTCAATCTTATTCAAAAACGATTAAGTGGCGCGTCGTCTGAACAGCGCAAGTATCGTTTAGATGTTATACGAAACCGGCTGTCTAATGAGACTCCCGTGCCTTCTCAAGAATATAAGGGTGAACACTATACATTTGCTTACACTGTATAGTTCCCCTCATCATCATATTATAAGGTGACCATAATCAGATCTGTAATGTCACTTACAACCTATATGGTTGCAAATTTCTTATCAATATAAATGAATTAAGTCCAAACACAAGGTAATTACTGTGAACCGTTGAGGAGTTCCGTTAATCGTCCTTCGTCTTCATCATCAAACCCTTAACGACAGTCACAACCCATCCAAGTGTAGGGTTCTTATCAATACAAAT
Source organism: Lithophane leautieri (assembly GCA_949152455.1). Classification (NCBI taxonomy): domain Eukaryota; kingdom Metazoa; phylum Arthropoda; class Insecta; order Lepidoptera; family Noctuidae; genus Lithophane; species Lithophane leautieri. Next base: position 2,818,333 of record OX424482.1, on the reverse strand, counting down.
TAATCAAGCCCAAACACAAGATATCTGCTGTAAACTACTGAGGAGTTCCCTCGACTGTCTTTCGTCTTCATCATCAGACCCCTAACGACAGTCACAACCCATCAAAGTGTAAAGTTTTTATCAATAAAAATTAATCAAGCCCAAACACGAGGTATCTGCTGTAAACCGTTGAGGAGTTCCCTTGACTGTCTTTCGGCTCCATCATCAGATCGACTCCAGACCTTCATAAAATTGTAGTGCTGTAAAATAATTAATGAATAAATTAAGGAATGCACTAGTTGCCCTTACGATTTCTCTAGGATCCCATCATCAGATCCTGACTTGGTGACAATGGGACCACCTCAGAAGTATAAGCTTTTGAACAAAAAAATAATTTTTGAAATCGGTTCACAAAAGGCGGAGTAGTCGGTGAAAATACATAAAAAAAAAAAAAAAAAAAACAATCATCCGAACATAGTACCTCCTCCTTTTTTGAAGTCGGTAAAAAATAAAAGTTATATACCTTTTAGTTGTTTTTTTTGCCGTAGTTGGGTTTTAGTTTTATAACTTTTATTTTTTAGATGTATTTATAAATGTGCTAACATTTGATACGCAACATGGCATCATTAAAAAATGTTTTTTTAACTTCTTGACTTTATTTCCTCTAAAGGGCGCCATATTAAATTTAATGTGACGTCACATAAACTAAAAGCAGCGAGCGATCAAGACGCTTTCAACGATACCTCATTTACCAAATTATGATGAAAAGTTTAGAAGTTCTGGGGTTTGACCCAAAAGTCTGACAACGAGTCATATTGTGTTACCCAGTTACTGGGTTGTGGAGGTCAGATAGGCATGTATAATACTGGAAAGACTGGAAGCTGACCCTAACATAATTGGGAAAAGGCTAGGCAGATTGATTAATTGATTTTAAAACGTATTTTACCAGGATTGCAGTTCGCCTTGGAGAATTCGACTCGAGTCATGAAGGTAGAGATTGCGTACCAGTTGAAGGAGGTGGTGAGGACTGCAACGATATACCCACCAGAATCGCGATCAAGTCGACGATAGCTCATCAAAAGTATACGCCAGGGCATTCTTCGAGGTGGAACGATATTGGTTTGATCAGGCTGAAGGAGGCAGCTCCGTACACAGGTTTGTAGCGAGTGTGTAGAATGCTCCTTTTAAGGGTTCCGTGGCCAAATGACATGACAAAATTATAAGGGTTCCGTTTTATAATTTCGTCATGATATGCGTCCAGATGTTTCACAGCGCCATTTTATACGGACGCTACTTGCACGTTATTGATGAATATTGGAATGAAGGTGTATTCTGTGAATGACAAAAATAATTAAGGCTCGTGCAAACTGGCGCGATATCGCAGACTCCCCATGCATAATGTGACCGAAAGATGAAAAAAAAACAATGCTCTTAAACTTGTGGGTATTGTTGGAACCTACAATTAAAAATATTATGATTTTTCAAAGTTACTTAACTACATATCTGTATACCGGAGGTATACTATCCTAAGTCCATTTTTTTCGGCTTAGGATTATTATTATTTAGGATCGACATTTAATATCTTTTTGTAATAAAAACTACTTAGTCACCTACTTTTAAACAACAAATAAAATTTTACTTAGAAGTTCACACAATTATGTAGTCAAGTTACTTAAATGAGTAGTGTTCAAATTGAGACTTAAAACATGTGCACTGAATAATTAGCTTAATGTGACTTATGATTGTTTGCTTCCGGTATACAGATATTATAACGGTTAGATAAGGTTACTACCGCAGAAATAAATTTGTTTTTCATCAATAAAAACTTGTTTTTGCGGCTGATAAAATCAATAAAATATTCACCTCGACTATTCCCGACTATGGAACCCTGCAGTATGTGTTGTCCGTCACGCACTTGGCAGGTTTTTTACTGTAATGTACCCTCCGTTTGGGCTTCGTCGGAGGTAGGTAAACCGGAACGCAAATTTAAATGATCCGTGTATTTGCCTGTCCGTCTGCCACACGTACTTTTCTCCCAAACTTACATACCTAAGTATTGTAACAAGTACGAACAACCACGGCCACTTTTTTCATTCAATACTAAGTAAAGAATCGTTAACGTTCCAGATTTTATACGTCCCATCTGCCTGCCAACCAAAAACCTGGAGAGTAATCCTCCTGACCATCCGTTGTATGCCGTTTCTTGGTATCATCCAGAGGATATTAACAAGAAACTCAAGACGCTTATTCAAGCGCCCTTCGTCGACCAGGAAGTAAGTAACCGAGAATTAAGATTCTCATTCCACCTTCATCTTTCGCCTAAAGTGGGTGATAGACGTGCATACTTAAGTTCGCTACCTTACTCGGCTCGCCGTCGGTGACACACGTGAAGCTTGCTCAAAATTTCATTGTCAAATTGGTTAGGGGCTCGCGGCTCGCGGCGGTAACAGACGGGCGAGTAAGCTCGCCGAGCCATAAGTACGCTTACTTGCTCGCACGTCTATCACCCCTTTAAGGAATCTATAAGTCAATTCGGTGAACAGTATTAGTTTTGAGGCATGCGCTATGGCAATACATAATACGAAGCGAAAAGACTCTTGCTGACTGGCGCGGTTCTACCGTGAAGTTTTCTCGGAGAAATTGGTTTTTTAAAGTCGCGTCGCGCCTGTTTGCGGGAGCCTAAAAGTAAAGCACAAGATAACAATGTACAGTCGACCGCACGTCTGTGGTAACGAAACCAATTGAAGCTTTTTTTTTTTTTGAGGTTTGGATATCATCAAATGACTTGTCCCGCTCTGGGTGGAGCGGAAGGGCGTGTCAGACTTTTACTGGCTAAAACGCACCAGTGTTCCTTCAGTTGCCTGTTGCCAAGGTCCCGGTATCCCTTTCGGACTTTCCCGCAAAACCAATTGAAGCTGGCTTCGTATTATTCAAATTCTGTACTTCGCTAGGCCAGCCCAAGGTGAAAGTGTTACCTGGGGGCTCAAAACATTCACTTTGGCAGAATCATAATAGGAAAATAATATGAATCATCGTAAAATGTCACAAAATGACAATTCATAATTGATTTGCGTGCGATTCTTATTATGAAATAATTCATCTGATTGACAGTTTTCTATGGAGATTCATACGATGGTCCACACAATTGCTTTTGCATCAAATTAAAGGAATTGCTCATGACAGCTGGAAATTCAGGATATGAACTACATTATAGAGGAGTTGCTAATGTGGCCGTTTTAGGCTCGCTGACGTGCGGTTGGCTGTAAATCGACTGACAAAACTATTATGAAACTTTATTATTTCACAGAAATGCAAGCCAATATACAGCAAACCAGGTCGCAACATCGTGTTGGGACAGGGTCAGCTCTGCGCGGGTGGTATAGAAGGCATGGACACTTGCAGGGGCGATGGCGGTGGTCCCTTAGTGAACGAGAGTCAAGGAATATCAGAACTTACTGGCATCGTCAGCTTTGGACCGAATCCATGTGGTCAAAAGGACATTCCTTCAGTTTACACCAATGTATACGAATATCTTGATTGGATTATGACTAGTATTGTTTCGTAACATATTTATTTGTATGAAATCCACATTTAAAAAAAAATAACTCTATTGAATAAAGAAATTAAGTAAGCACCTACTTACTTAATTTTATCTCTGCGCGTAGAAAAAGTACCTACCTACCTAATTTATTTTTGAGATGGACAAAATCGGATAATTGTTAAATTATAGGTACAATGAAAGAATGAAAGGATTTCTAAATATTTTTATTTATTTATTTATTTATTATTATTCACAAAATCCACAGCTCTTTAGAGAATTATCTTAGAAATATAAACTAGTCTTACAGCCAATTACGGATTTACAATTTAATAACTATACATGCAGCAGAAACACATACAGAGTGAGTAGTGAACTGCTAGTACCATCTAAGCATTGCTAAGTGTACACTGTACAGTGTGGGCGAGTGTAGGAGTGTGCATGAAGAGTTGTGTTGTGTTATTTTCTATGCCTTAGCGTAATTTATTTAAAAACGCATAAAAAGATAAGATAAGATTTTCTATTGTTTAAACATTTTATTGTGTTCGTGTTTGATCTGTCATTCCATCTGATGGTTCTGAGACTAATGACATCTCACTTCAGCCTCACTTCACCTTAGTTTTCACGGTGAGATTTTTACAATATAGGCCGCCTGGCCACCTTCTAAATAATTAGGTACAGCATTGCTATTTAATTCTGTAACCACCTCACTGTGAAAACTTAGGTGAAGTGAGTGTGGAGTGAACTGTCACTGGGTATCGATGACAATGACAGCTCACTCCACGCTCACTTCATAGAATAGCACAACAGGAAGGAACTGATTCCAGCACAGTGAAGCTCTTTGATTGGCTGATCTCCAATTAGCTCGTGCCATTATCTCATCAAGAGTTTCGTTATCCAACCAACTTCGTGAAGAACTGCAGAACGAAAACTACCTGCACGAGTGCACGCGTAGCATGACAACCATAGAAACGGGTATTCTACGGGTTTGGTCGAAGGAAGAATAGACAAAATGACAGATTGTGATGGTTTATCTGTCATTTTTTCTATTCTTCCGTCTACAAACCCCCTTTCTATTGTGGTCATGCTAAGCGTGCCGGAGTAGCCTCAATTCCTACTTCCTTTAAAACCCATTTGTGGCGGCATCTACAGCGCCACATGCGAACTACGCATCACACTGACGCAGATGTCACGCAAAATCCTGCATCGCGCAAGCAGCCGTTCCTGCTGCATAATAAACTGTCGACACAATACTGCTAGGTACATTGACTGTTGTATTCTTTCAGATTATTCCTGACGAACGGCTATCACTAAAATAATGAACAGTAGATTTTAAAAACGGGATTTTTCATAAATCCCCCGGTAGATACTCGTTGGGCGAGCATCATAACCCTTCCTCTTAGCTTTGCCGTAGTCGGGTAAAAAAATGCTCGTTTGCGTGCGACTTTTGTCTTTCTGTATCGGTTTTGACTAGTTTTACAGTTTTGAACAAAGTTTTGATTTCGCTATGATTTTGTCATAGTTATAGGGAATACTGTTCAAACGGAAGATTTTATTTTCAGTAGTTATAGAAAACTAGCTTCCGCCCGCGGGTTCGCCCGTGTGGTATGTCGATAAAAAGTAGCCTATGTCCTTTCGCAGGCTCTAGACTATCTGTGTACCAAACATTTAAATCGGTTCAGTAGTTTTGCCGGGAAAGCGCGACAGACAGACAAACAGACAGACCGACAGAGTTACTTTCGCATTTATAATATTAGTAAGGAAGTAAGGATTAACGAAGGGCGTAGAGTCCGCGCCACCACTGAAGTCCTTTGACACGACGTGGCGCTAGTGTCTATCATAATTGTGTGTGTGCATTAAAAAAAAGTAGTTCCACAATTTTCCGTGGGCCTTCTTTCGTGGCGCACACTTGCCGTAGAGAAAAATTGAATAGAACATTGGGTAATACTTACCCTTAGTACTAACCAATGATATTATTATAATATATTAATTTGACTTGACCGTTATTCGAAGCTTATTTAATGAGATAGGCTGTACGGTTCCCGCCTTTGCTATTTCTTTCTTTTTCCTATATTTCTATCTCTTTCTAATACGTCACTTCCACTTGGCAGTGGTAGGGAGGCTTGTAAAGCGAGGCTTGCCATTTTGATTTCATTGGCGTCTTGTTTCCCGCCGTAACGTGGTCGGTCCAACTGTCGTGCTGACCGACACTAGGCTGCAAGACCTACCTACCTTAAATATATAAAAAAATAAAAACTCTAAAATCGGTTGTTCTACAAGTTAAAAGTTGAACAAAGCTAATATTTTCGGTTTTTAATATGGCAGAATCTTGTAATAATGCCGAGAATGCGGTTATTAATGTGCTTCCAGGCCCTTCTTCACCGTACAAGCGACGAGCTCGGTCAAGTAGTTCCAGTAGCTCGAGTTCCAGTAGCTCGAATTCCAGTTGCAGCTCCACGTCGTCTAGTGGAGGTAAACCGAAGAGAAATCGCCATAAGAAGAAAAAAGGGGGTAATCACAAGCATCGCTCCAATCGTAAGATTCGAAAATTATCTAAAGAAGTACGTGTTCTTCGGCAGCAAATGGTTCGCAAGGACAGCGATTACCGCGTGAGTAGAAATACTAATAATTATGACAACGATGTCATCTCAATTATGTCCGGTGTTAATGAAAATCATTACGAACAAATGCTTGATGTTGAATCTGATAATGTTAGTGCACGTGGCGATGAAAGTTTTACGAATGTTAGTGCTCATGGCGATAAAGATTTTACGTTAACTTTTGAAACTAAGCTGAAGGAACCTTCGGTGCCTAAGACTTCTGAAAAATATTTAAAGTTGCTATGTGATTTACAACATTTAAATAAAAGCGAATGGGACGGAATTAGGTATACAGACACTCAAAAATTGTACAATTATTCACCGGGCTATACAGATATTGAAATGAATGAAGAAGTTAAAGCGTATGATTCTCCTCGTCACCTCATATATGCTGATAAGACCTTTGCAGCCCTGACCATGTGCGTGCTCAAACAAAGAGAGGCGCTGCAAGGAAGCCTACAAGACTTGTTGTTGTGGGCAAAGAGTAGTAATTCGCTAGATTATGACACCCTGCTTCAAAAGGTCAATGACCTTTTTTCCACAGGGGACTATAATACGTGTTCCTCAGATTTATTACAGATTGTCTGTGGACATCGTGCTGAGATTCTCCAAATGCGGAGAGACTGTGTCACTAAACAGGCAAAGGACCCCCTGATGAAGGCTAATTTAAAGAAAATTCCTCCAACATGTACAAACCTGTTCAATGCAGAGAAGTTTACTGCTGCTATCGAAAAAGCTGGCGGCGTAAGAAAATGTTTTTGGCCATTGCAAAGGGCTAATACGTCTTCTGCCTCGCAGGCGGATGCAAAAAAGTCTCGCGGCCCCTCGCAGGGGTCAAAGCCTTATAATAAGCCCTCGCAGGGTTTTGCTCGTGCAGTTCCGGCGTGTCAACACATTAATGCGCACGCACATTGCGCTAGCAGTAACCCGCCTCCACAAGGTGGATGCAGCAGCGGTCCCCCACCTCCGCAAGGTGACGGTATTGCTCAGGGCCGTGCTGCTCAGTATAATTCGGTCGCACCGAATAATCGCAATTGTTTTCGAGGCCGATCGAATGCTAGACAAAATAATCAAAAATACGGACGTAGGCGCGCGTCGTCGCCTCCACAGCGGAGTAATGACAACAAACGACGTAAGTATTGACTCGTTCAGAGCAGGCCGCCTCCTACCGTTTCGAGACCAATGGGAACAGATGAATGCACCAGATGTAATTCTAAAAATTATAACCGGGTATCGCATACCTTTTTATCAGAAGCCACCGCTTGTTCATCCAAGTGTTGTCGAAACAAATCAAAACGTTCCAGAAGCTGCTGCAATGACATCTGTAATAAACAAATTGATAGAACAGGGAGTTCTCGAACGGTGTGTAGTTTCGCCAAGCTTCCTTTCATCAATGTTTCTGGTTCCCAAAGGCGACGGCTCGACTCGACCAATATTCAACTTGAAAGCACTGAATTCTTACATCATAACAGACCGATTCAAACTTTTAAATGTGAATCATATTCCCGACTTTCTACAACCGCAGGATTGGCTATGCAAAATCGACCTCTCGCAAGCATATTTTCATTTGTGTGTGGCTCGCAGCCACAGAAGGTTTCTGCGCCTAATTTATCGCAACGAATTATTAGAAATGACTTGCCTGCCTTTTGGCCTAAGCACAGCGCCCAAGACTTTTGCTACACTCACAAATTGGATAGCTCAGACTCTCAGGCAACGAGGTGTAAGAATAATAGTTTTTCTCGACGATTTTCTGATCGCTCATCAGGACGAAAACCAGCTTCGAAGTCATGTGAGCATTGTGCTCGAAACTTTGGAAACGTTGGGTTGGCTCATCAATTACGAAAAGTCGATTATCACACCGTCAAAAAGACTAGTGTTTCTAGGAATTCATTGGGATCCATGGCTGAATCACAAACGGCTTCCCGACGAGAAGATTCCTGTACTTTTGGACAAAATAGGTCAGATGCTGCAAAAACAACACACAACACTCGGAGAACTTCAGAGCCTCGTGGGTCTACTAAATTTTGCCAGCTTTGCAGTTCCGAAAGGAAGACTCAACTTTCGAGCGCTTTTGAATCTACTGGACCAAATCTTGAAGTCAGATCACAAGACATTACACACCTTACCCCGTGCTGCTACGGACAATCTAACGTGGTGGTGCCAGAATTGTCAACATCCGTCGGCCATACATACGCCACCGCCTTCTAATTTCCTCACAACGGATGCGTCGGACATCGCATGGGGAGCTCGCCTGGACAATCTCTCACTCTCGGGTCTTTGGTCAGAGGCCGAGAAGAATCTCCATTGCAACCAAAAAGAAATGTTAGCAATCCTAAGAGTTTTGCAAGATCACTGTCAGCTCCTGAAACACAAGACAGTTTTGATTCAGAGCGACAACAAGTCAGTAGTTGCATATCTCCGTCACGAGGGGGGCACCAAGTCGGCTCCTCTCATGGATTTAACCTACAAAGTTTTCCAAATCACGGAGAACTGCCACATTCATGTGAACGTTTTTCACATACCCGGTATATACAACGGCCATGCCGATCACTTGTCGAGGTTTCGGGTGACTCCAGAGTGGCATCTAACTCCAGAATGCACGAACAAAATATTCTCCAAATGGGGAGTTCCACTGATCGACCTATTTGCGTCCAACCGAGCGCATGTAGTGACAAATTACGTGTCCTTGGATCAAAACGACGACCAAGCCCTGTTCTACGACGCGTTCTCTCAAATGTGGACTTACAACCTAGCGTGGGTGTTTCCTCCACCCTTTCTGATCCCCAAGGTCCTGAGTTATCTCAATCAAGCACAGGGAACATACCTTCTAGTAGTTCCACGATGGGAACGGGTTTTTTGGCGACCCGACATAAAATTGCGTGCCCTAGCAGCTCCATTCACTCTACATCACCTAGACAAAGTCCTGATCGACACGACTACAGGACTACCTCCATCAAACGTCCACAACATGACTCTGGAAGTGTGGAAATGTGGGGGTGGTCTGAGATGCTAACATCCTGGAATAGTAGTCAATTAGAGCTTCTTTGGAAGTCATGGCGTCCATCAACACGTAAAGTTTATAGCGTTGCTTGGAAGAGATGGCTAGCTTGGTGCGAATCTCACCAGGTTAATCCTTGAGCTCCAACAGCAAGCGATTTGGCTAGATTTTTGTCTGCTCTCCATTTAGTCCATAAATTATCGTACAATTCTATTTTGTTACACAAGTCTGTGGTTTCAACGCTTAGCAACCCAGAAACATCCGGTCAGTTGAGTTCAAATGTTGTAGTAAAACATGTTCTTAAATCTATAGCATTACTTAGACCCATCACCCATGCCAAACCTCCAGTTTGGAATATTGACGAGATTGAATATTTCTAGAGGGAAAACAAGTTGATGAAAATAATATTTTACAAGTGCAGAGACATACTGCTACTCTACTTCTCCTATTTTCCGGGAGACGAATCCATGATTTAACTTTGCTCAGAGTTGATTCTCATAATTATTCTATTCAAAATAATTTTGTAATTTTTTGGCCAGTGTTCGGATCGAAAACTGATTCTGTGAATTACAGACAATCCGGCTGGAAGTTAATTTCTAATAGAAATAACAAGAACTTAGATCCAGTCTACTGGGCTAAACATACAATTTCGCTTCTTGAGAGTCGTAGAAGTGCTGCAAAATCCAGTAATTTGTTTATTAATATCAGAGGGGAACCTAAACCTGCATCGAAAACCCTAATTGCCGGCTGGATTAAGGTCTTATTAGTAGAAGCTGGTATAAAGGCATCTCCTGGGAGTATCAGGTCAGCTGTGGCCTCAAAAAATTGGCTCGATAATTACCCTCTTGACGAAATTCTTGCTAGGGGTAACTGGCGTTCGCAAAATACCTTTTGCAAATTTTATAAACGTGAGGTTATGCCTTCCACTGTAAATCGACTCTCGGCATCCTCTTTATTTAATCCAGTTGATTAAAAAATTTATTATTTAATAATAATAATAATTGTTAACCCAAGATGTGTATTTGTTTGGTTCAATAAATGAGTGATATGAATTTCAGCTTCTTTTACTTAGGTATTCAATAAGTACCAATAGCATAATAGGTACCTATCTGCATTATAAAATACTTACACAGTGGTTTAAAACATACATTACATACATACTATGGTAAAACCATAATAAGTACGTACTCTCACATTGGCGTCTCCGTCACTTCCACCAGGCGATAACAAACACGTCTCATTAAATAAGCTTCGAATAACGGTCAAGTCAAATTAATAGAAACGTTTTACCTACCAATAAAACGCTTATTAATTTACTTACCTTATTCGAAGCTTATGGTCAAACTCTGCCTGGTAATTAGACTCAATGAAATCAAAATGGCAAGCCTCGCTTTACAAGCCTCCCTACCACTGCCAAGTGGAAGTGACGTATTAGAAAGAGATAGAAATATAGGAAAAAGAAAGAAATAGCAAAGGCGGGAACCGTACAGCCTATCTCATTAAATAAGCTTCGAATAAGGTAAGTAAATTAATAAGCGTTTTATTGGTAGGTAAAACGTTTCTAATATCATACTTACCTTCTTAGTAATGAACGCAATACCTCTAATGATTTACCATACATTTTTCGAGGTTTTGTTATTTAATCCGTGTTTACCTATTAATATGACATCGTGAATATGAATATGGGTGGTTAGAGAATGTATGTACCCAAAGGTAAAACTAGTTCAGCATCAATACATATTAAAAAAAAATTACTCTTAAAAAAGAGAATAGTCTGATAAAGTCGGATGGTATTATAATGCAGTGTTATCTACATAACGGAAGCATATGTTTTTTTTTTCGACTCTGGCATCTACAAACCACAATCAAAGCAAAAACGCGTGTTTGTCAAACGATTTTAGTAACGGAGTTAGATTAGTCTACATCACTACAGCTGTCAATGTGACAGTAACGTCAACGAGTGACTGCTGGACGACTGACGTTGACGTGCAAAAGACAAGGCCAGGCCAGAAAAGGGCAGCAAGCAAGCGCTTTCGGGTAATTCCGTATTCCAAACGTTTTATTTGCAAATAATTTGCGTGTGTGAAATTGTGTGATTGTTATTTCAGTAGTTATGATTCAAAAAGTGTGAAATGTCGAAATCGAAAGTATTTAACACAGAAGGCACACAAGCCGGCTGCATTTACCGGATAGACCTTGTAAACTTCGTGTAAGTAAATTACTTTTCGCGCGCAATCCAAATAATAGATTTGAAATGGTATTAATTATATACCGTTTTTCTGCGTAGCTTTCTAAGATTATTGTAATTTGAGTTACTATTGGCGCTATGCGTCAATTATTCTTTTAAAAACAATTAAAATAACGCTTTACTTTATGAGTCATGTCGCGACTAGTTTGTACCAAGCTAATATTTAATATTATTGGCATAACTAGTCCACATTTAATAGTTTATAATGCTTTTAGTTTGTAATAGTAGGTATGTGGCCAATTTAAATTACCAATAGGAACAAGTCAAGCAATTGAGCAATAGATACTTACATAGTAATTTCAGTACTTAGCAGAAGTCAGCAAACCGAAATGATTGCTGATAAGTAGTTCTAAATCTGAAATAACATGTTATTTTCAGTCCAGTCTTGCTTGTTTTATAGTCTGTAAACTAATACTATTGAAAATGATGCCGGCCTCCTTTGTAGTATGAGTACATCTAATACCCTCTGACCTAAGAATTTCATGTTCCTTCTCTATAACATTACAGAAACTAGACCCATTTAATATATACATAAGGAAAAGTATTAAGGTAAACAATGTGTAGGTGACTAACACAGATGTAACACGGTATAATGCTTTCATTAACTTGAAAGTCAATGAAGATGATTTAAACTCCGACAAATGTTGAAAGTATTAACATGCCTTTGTTGGCCATTATAGAGTATAGATACTTTTTAACACGTGTCTAATCTCATTCTTATGTCAAACTCTACAGATAAATGTTTTGTTGAATGGTTGTTCAGTTTAAACAACTGATAAACCTTGTTAGGAAGGAGTTTAAGTTTAGTTGCTTAGTTTTGTATGTCAGACAAATCGATCATTCATGATGACTGTGGCTCATCATCGTCTCCCTGCCCTTATCCCATGTTGCTTAGAGTCGGCGCAACACATTTTCTTTTCCACTCTCCCCTGTCAATCGTCACACTATCATTCACTCCCTTCTCTTTCATATCATTCCTCACACAATCCATCAGTCTTTTCTTCTCCAGCCATCCACATTTATATTCATCACTCATTTAGTCACATGGGTTTCTAAATGAGTGATGAGTGTGACTATTTATTGATATTTATTAATTTTTCTGGCTTTTCTGCTATGACTAGTGAAATCCTTATACTCCCTCCCTCCTCCCTCCCTCCTCCCTACTCCATTCCTCCTGTACCTCTCCCTTTTAGGAATGGGTCTGATGTTATGTTATGATGTTGAAACTAGAAATGTAAACACAAGTCATTCTCAGTACTCATTCATTTATAGAATTGCTTACTTGAAAGTTGATCTTGAAATTATATTAAGTGTTGGTCGATATTTGATTCAAACAAAAACATTTTACTCATAATATTAGTTTAATCTTAATATTTGTTACCTTATTAGCTAGTGGGTTTTAAGCTCACAATATCAGAAATAATAATGATCTCTTAATTTGACCATTGCTTTTTTTTTAAAGAAGTTCTTACTTACCTAATACAATAATAATGGTTGCATGGATGCTGAGTATAACCATGGGTTTCTGGGTTCAATCTCCAGAGAGGCCAGTTTTTTATTGAATTTTTCCATTAGCAATTTCTGTGACAGGATTTGTGCTGCACTGATAGCAATAGGCCACTCGTGGCTAAGTAAGAACAGCCGCGCGGGTCGATCCATCAGGTTAAGCTACGCTTGCCGGGGTTGCTCGGTGGATGGGTGACCATCTTTACATACCGAGACCCCTCTGTGCCTCGGAAAGCACGTTAAGCCGTTGGTCCCGGCTGTCATTCGTGGATCTTTGACAGTTGTCAGAAGCCCGAAAGTCTGACAACCAGTCTTACCCAGGGGTATCGTATTACCCAGTTACTACAGTTACTGGGTTGTGGAGGTCAGATAAGCAGTCGCTCCATGAAAAATGCTGGTATTCAGCTGCATCTGATTAGATTGGAAGCCGACCCGAACATAGTTGGGAAAAGGCTAGGCAGATTGATTTTGATGGCAATAGGCCGGCTAATCCTTCAGATAAGATGAAATGTAATGTTATGTTATTTCAGAACTTACAAAAGGGTAGAATTATACCCTAGTTCCTCTTTAAATTTGATAATTGGACCAAATGGCACTGGAAAGTCAACATTTGTATGTGCCATCATTCTTGGTTTATGCGGCAAGCCCAGTGTCATTGGACGTGCTAAGAAAGTAAGTATCCTTAATCTTTAATGCACTAAATCCTTCTTTCACCACTAACAATAAACCTCTTTATTTATAAATGTTGCTTAAAGTTTAGGGACGATTGAATGTCAAAAGTTTAGTAAGGGGGATGCTCTAAGGTAGCCCGCGAAATTCAAATTTTCTTACATTTTTTGCAATTTGCAGGTCAGTGTCAGGTTATATGTTATATTAAAATATGATTTGCGACCGTAACAAATATGGGTTTACAGAATTAGAATCAGCAATACAACTCTCTAAGTTCATATAAATGTATTGTATTTAATGTTGTGCCTTAAAAAAACGAAAATCTTTTCTTTCTAGATATCAGAATATGTCCGGAGTGGCTGTGAGAACTCCAAAATCGAGATAGAACTGTACCGTGATCCGGGGGACCGAAATGTCATAATCACAAGAGAGTTTGACACTAGTGATACGACAGCTTGGTTTATTGATGGGAAGTCGGCCCGGGAGAAGCAAGTACAAGAGCTTATAGCGTCAATGAATATACAGGTGAGGACTTATAAGGACAACTCTTGAAAGTAGATGTAGTGTGAGATAGAGAAGAAATTCAACAAAACGTTTACCTTCTTACTAACGAGAAAACTGTGTTTATCAGTTTTTTAGCTTAAATACCTTTTAAACACGAAATTTATCTATAGTGTTTGAAGTAAGACTGTTTTTTTTTGCCGGCGATAAAAATTTAGCATTGATTCCATAATTTCGATATGTGCACACTATCAAGAATCACACTAGTCTATTCCAAGAGTATTATCTGATGAAAGCGTAAACAAACCCAGTTCAAGTTAAATTCTAACGCAATCACACTAGTATATAGAGTACTAGCTGCGCCCTGCGGTTTCACCCGCGTAAGTCTCGATCCCGTGGGAATATTGGGATTAAAGTATCCTATTTCCTTATCCAGGTCATGGTCTACCCATGTGCCAAATTTCATCTAAATCCGTTAAGCCGTTTTTATGTGAAAGCGTAGCACTCACTTTCGCATATAACCTGTACGACCGCGCGCGGGCCAAAAACCATTGTAGTTAATTAGAAAGTTCTTGAAGAATTAAAATATTAGTAAGGATTTGTAGCACATTCATCTGTATGAAGGTTTCAACTTTATATATATCGAGGCTTTCGTTGTGTGTTCATGTATAAAGACTTAAAAATAGCTGGCGATACCTGTACATCTTTCGGGGAATGCCGCCGAAATGTTTTTGTTATCTATAATAATATTATAAAGCTGAAAAGTTTATTTATTTGTTTGTTTGAACGCGCTAATCTCAGGAACTACTGGTTGGAATTGAAAAAATATTTTTGTGTTTGATAGTCCGTTTATGGTCCGAGGAAGGTTATAGGCTATATAACATCACGCTACGACCAATAGGAGCGGAGCATAAATGAAAAATGTTGCAAAAACGGGAAAAAGTATTCCTTTTTTAGAGCTTCCGTTGCGTGCGCTGCGTAAACGGTTTAAGTTACGCAAATATCATGTATGATGGAATTGTTCCTCTTTAAAAGTCCTAAAAAAAAGTCCGCGATAGCATATGTCCATCTTTTAAGATTGACTCACTATAACCTTTTTTATGGTAATCTTTGTTAGAAATTAATGCATTATTTGCGAAGGAGTTTTATCAACATAATATTAATTCTTATTCAAATAAATAGTTTTAACATCAAGGGTATTTATGTAGCAGTAAAATACTTTTTAATTCATTCGAATCGGACATTTAATTTCGAAGATAACACGAGTTTAAAAATGCAATACGCGAACCGTTCGCAGCCGGCTGTGCCGCCGCGCCGCGACGTTCCCTACTCTAGAGAGGAGAGGATGGACACACGGTGGACCATGACCTGGAATAGGACATAGGATACGTTTTATCCCTATATTCCCACGGGATCGAGACCTACGCGGGTGAAACCGCGGGGCACAGCTAGTTTTATATAAATCAAATAGGTAACGCGGTGATCTTCCCCAATGAATGGGTTACGAATTATTATTCCTGTTTATGAAATCGCTACGCTATTCTTATCATTTTGGTGACGTCATTTGAATATTTTTGGCACGATTAGAAGAAGTGAGCAGAATTTTTATGCCTACTAAATACTTATCCTAACTAAGATTATAAATGCGAAAGTGACTTTGTTTGTTTGTTATGCTTTCACGCTAAAACGGCTGAACGGATTTGGATGAAATATGGCACAGGGGTACACCATGACCTGGAATAGGACATAGGATACTTTTTATCCCGATATTCCCATGGGATCGAGATTTACGCGAGTGAAACCGCAGGGCGCAGCTAGTACATATATAAACCTAACTTAATATTATAAATGCGAAAATGACTTTGTTTGTTACGCTTTCACGCTAAAAAGGCTGAACGGATTTGGATGAAATATGGTACAGGGGTACATCATGATCTGGAAAAGCACATAGGCTACTTTTTATCCCGATATTCCCACGGGATCGAGATTTACGCGAGTGAAACCGCAGGGCGCAGCTAGTACATATATAAACCTAACTTAATATTATAAATGCGAAAATGACTTTGTTTGTTACGCTTTCACGCTAAAAAGGCTGAACGGATTTGGATGAAATATGGTACAGGGGTACATCATGATCTGGAAAAGCACATAGGCTACTTTCATCTTGGCATTACAGACGAAGTCGCGGGCCAAAGCTAGTAATAAATAATTGTTATTACTCCTAAGCGGATGGCGTCATGGAGGTACCTACATTGTCTAGTTTAGTGCTCATTGATTTGATAAAATTGTCGCATAATGTTCGACAATTTTATCAAATCAATGAGCACTTCATTGTAACAACTAATAAAGTAATAAGGTACCGTTCACACTGTGTCGTAACTTTTTATGTCTTTCGACGACTGACATTTCTTAAAAGATGTTTCTTGGGTATTTTATTTTTCTTCTTATTGGTAATGGATCGTGACAAAAGAAAAGAAAGAAAAAAAAAAAACAGTAATCGCGGTTCGGACTCTCGCACTAACTAACTACAAAAACTATCATAGTTTCGTCTTTTTATTTATATCGTGTTATAACCGTGGTAGAATTAGATAGTAAAATAACGGAACTTCAATGCTATTATAAAAATACTACTAGGGTAGGTATACTACCTACCTTTGTGCTTTTTAGGGTTTCGTACCCAAAGGGCAAAACGGGACCCTATTACTAAAACTCCGCTGCCCGTCCGTCTGTCTGTCTGTCCGTCTGTCACCAGGCTGTATCTCATGAACCGTGATAGTTAGACAGTTGAAATAATCACAGATGATATATTTCTGTTGCTGCTATAACAAAAAATACTACTAAAAAACAATGAAATAAATATTTAAGGGGGCTCCCATACAAAAACGTTTTTTTGCCGTTTTTATAGATAATGGTACGGAGCCCTTCGTGCGCGAGGCCGACTCGCACTTGGCCGGTTTTATAAAAGTTTTGGAGTTCGGCACCCAACGAATGCCAACGAAACCGTTCTACTAATACTAAGCCTGGACCTCCTGTCTGTCTCCGGGCTGTTATCTTTTAACCGTAATGCCAGTTAAAGAATACGGATTTTTATGGCCTCTGTCATGGCAAATAAGAAGGTTATCTTAAATATGTAATTTTGGTGGCAGGGAACCCCATCACAGCCCCTTCCTTGCTGCCCTCCCCCAGTGATGCCCTATGCCGAGGTCCGTACCCTACACCCCTGTAGGGTGCCCTTAGCATATAGTTGCTTAATTTATATGACGGCGTCAGCGATGGCTGAGCGATAGTGCCGTCATTATCTCGATTCGGTGGTACGGAATCCATAGTGCAGGTTTACAATAAAACACGATGATACAGGAAATCAGTTAGTATTTCACTTTCAGAATAATTATCACAGTAGGTACAATACTCATAAAGTTCACGCACTACTTTCTACGTTCGGGCAAACCTACAGTTTCGCAGGAGATGTGGAGGTCTGCATCCGTTCGTTGCCGTCACAAGACTGACTCGTCGCTCAGCCACTTCCCATAACACGACTCTGTCCAATTGCCGCCCCACTCTAGCGAGCGCGTCACGGCGTTTACCCTCACCTTAGTATTACAATAAGCAATTGAGAGACTATTATCGCTCAACTTTTATAATCTTCGACATATAAGTTTTATGAACTGGCTAATTTATTAAGGCATCCACAGAATATGCCGTTAAGAATCCGACAACCTCATAGAATGACCAGCTTGATGACATACGTGCAGTCATAAGCACTAATATGTATACACTTAGTAAATTTTAGAAGTGATTTTCTCCTACTGTATTGATTGTAATTTTATGTTATTACGAATAATAGTATTTTGGAACTCCGGATATTATGATATAGGTCTCATCTCAAAGTTGTAATCGTTATTCCACGAGAAAATCGCTATTGAATTTTGCTGAGTGTATACATATATTTGCTTGTGACTGTACAATGTATATGCAGTCACGAGCAAAAATTTCTTGTGGAATAGCGATTGTAGCATTGAGATGATACCTATTTAATTATAATAGGCGTTCAAAAATACTATGTTCGTTATACCATAAAATTACAATCAATTTAGTAGGAGAAAATCACTTTTAAAAGTTGCTAAGTGTATACATATTAGTGCTCGTGACTGTACATGTATAGTTGACCTGAGTGGTCAACTAAAATTATGTCGTCACAAAACAGTATGAACAGTACCTTAATCCACGCAAACACGTGTAATACTCGTATTATCAGCAAGGATGCAAAGCGGATGTTATGTACCTATCTAAGTAGGTAAATAATAATCAATGTTAGTCTGTGTATCATCGTAGACTCGAATACCACGACGTATACTTAAACTAGCTGTTGCTCACGACTTCGTCTGCCATCCAGGATAAAAAGAAGCCCATGTCCTTCTCCAGGTCAAGGTCTACCCCTGTGCCAAATTTCATCCAAATCCGTTCAGCCGTTTTAGTGTGGTAGCGTAACAAACAAACTCACTTTCGCAATTATAATATAAGTTAGGATTTATGAGAATACAAGCTTAATTCAAATAAAAAAGAATTTTCAAAATTGGTCCACAAGTCGAACATACAACCTCCTCTTTTTTGGAAGTCGGTTAAAAATGACGGTGGACACTACATCAAATCCGTTAGCATAAGCATAATCAGCCTATAATGTTCCCACTGCTGGGACACAGGGCTCCTCTTTGTGAGAGGGAGTGGGCCGTAATCCACCACGCGGGCCCAGTGCGGGTTGGTAGATGTCACATGTCTTCGAATTTTTTGGTTCTAAGACATGCCGGTTTCCTCACGATGTTTTCCTTCACCGTTTTGAGAGCAGTGGTGATGAAATAATTTACACAAAGTAAAGCGCCTGTCAGGGTTCGAACCGTACTACAACTCGGAAGTCGCGGCCGTTACCACTGGGCCACCACACCTCTGCTCTCATCTAATCTGTTGCGTAGTTTAAAACAATAACGCGGTCACACAGACACACGAAACGCGACGTGACGGGCCTACCCTACCTCAAATTGCTTAGCATGATCCTCTGTATAAATAATACTGCAGCATTAATTTTGAAATAAATATTATGTTAAAGTTGAAGATTGATGCTAGGTCCTATGTTTGACGAAAACACGATTACATAAAATTTTCTCTATAGAATAAATAAAACTTAAAAAAAAAAATTGACCGACTTCAAAAAAAACAAAACAAAAAAGGACTACTGTACTAAAAACCAAAAGATAAAAGTACTTCTTTAATAATAAGAGAAAAATAAAAAAATAACTTTAATTTCGGAAGTCGGTGTCTTTGCTTTTAATTTTAGTTTTTGGCCACCGACTTCCGAAATTAAAGTTATTTTTTTATTTTTCTCTTATTATTAAAGAAGTACTTTTATCTTTTGGTTTTTAGTACAGTAGTCCTTTTTTGTTTTGTTTTTTTTGAAGTCGGTCAATTTTTTTTTTAAAGTTTTATTATTTTTACATTTTTTGTGTAATTTGAATTTTGTAATCATGGGTAGACCAACTAAAGGAGCCGCCCGCATGAAGAAAAACAGAATTAAAGAGACTAATACTGCTGAAAAAGAACGCCTATCTAAGAATCGCAAACGGAGTGCTATGTCCGGTTCCCAAGAATCACCGTTAGCTTATCATGCTAGGTTATCTCAGATGAGAAATTACATGCATTCTCATTTGTCACAGGAGTCGCCAAATGATAAGATCTGCCGACTCAATCTTATTCAAAAACGATTAAGTGGCGAGTCGTCTGAACAGCGCAAGTATCGTTTAGATGTTATACGAAACCGGCTGGCTAATGAGACTCCCGTGCCTTCTCAAGAATATAAGGGTGAACACTATACATTTGCTTACACTGTATAGTTCCCCTCATCATCATATTATAAGGTGACCATAATCAGATCTGTAATGTCACTTACAACCTATATGGTTGCAAAGTTCTTATCAATATAAATGAATTAAGTCCAAACACAAGGTAATTACTGTGAACCGTTGAGGAGTTCCGTTAATCGTCCTTCGTCTTCATCATCAGACCCTTAACGACAGTCACAACCCATCCAAGTGTAAGGTTCTTATCAATACAAATTAATCAAGCCCAAACACAAGATATCTGCTGTAAACCACTGAGGAGTTCCCTCGACTGTCTTTCGTCTTCATCATCAGACCCCTAACGACAGTCACAACCCATCAAAGTGAAAGTTTTTATCAATACAAATTAATCAAGCCCAAACACGAGGTATCTGCTGTAAACCATTGAGGAGTTCCCTTGACTGTCTTTCGGCTCCATCATCAGATCGACTCCAGACCTTCATAAAATTGTAGTGCTGTAAAATACTTAATGAATAAATTAAGGATTGCACTAGTTGCCCTTACGATTTTTGAAAGTTCCCCTCGATTTCTCTAGGATCCCATCATCACATCTTGACTTGGTGACAATGGGACCACCTCAGAAGTATAAGCTTGTGAACAAAAAAAGAATTTTTTAAATCGGTTCACAAACGGCGGAGTAATCGGTGAACATACATAAAAAAAAAAAAAAAAAAAAAACAATCATCCCGAGCATAGTACCTCCTCCTTTTTTGAAGTCGGTAAAAAATCTAAGGTGGTCTAAACCGAACTATAAACCGCTGGTATTCAAAAAATACTTCAAATTAGATCATGATAGGTTTCGAAGTCGGTTGATAAAAGTTTGTCTCACCTTTTTCTAAGTGTTGTGTAAATCACATTATAATAGTTAAATCTTTTGTTTGCTTAAGTTTGCTTGTACCTAACTAAGTTTTTTACTATATTATTTTGTGGATAACGGTGCTGGTTGCGTTATTACCTAAATGTTCTATAATCTATGTAGTAGTATTAAGCATTATTACGCAATTGTTTGTTGTCCCAAAGAAAATAAAATAAATGAAACTTTGCATAATAACTTTTTTTTTTTTTTTTTATTTATTCTCAAACATGTACATTATTTGTTGTTTTGTTACATTTTCACTCGCCAAACTTTCAAGTTTGATGGCGAGAAGCGCTTGTTAATATTTAATACACAAATAATCTACTAGAAAATAACCTTAAAACTACCAGGTATGCACTAAGTAATGATACTAGCGCTCTTGCGCTTTCCGGTTTTCTGAACAAAAAAGGTGTTAAATTATTTCGCGGTACTGGCAGAAACGTCGATATCAAGAAATAAACTCCTTAATTTTGACTTTAACATATTTTTACTTATTTTAGGGGTTTGTCTTAACAGATCTATGTTATTGAATACTTTTGGTACCAAATATTTTGTAGTCCTTTCCCCATAATTATTTGTTACTTTCGGTTGAACCAGTCTTCTCAGTCTCAACTGAACTAACTATAAAGCAGATTTTACGTTTTTTTATTATATTACCTTTATTTTCACCGTAAAAAGCAAGTACCTAAACTATTCGAGGCTTGGAGACGCCAGCACCCCTCTCTCGTCTCGCTCTCACTCAGGCCGCGAGTAGTATGGTGCGAGCGAGGTAAAAAGTGAATTTGAGCTGCGGTAGGGTAGGCCCTTAATCCTTACTAATATTATAAATGCGAAAGTAACTTTGTCTGTCTGTCGCGCTTTCACGCCAAAACTACTGAACCGATTTAAATGAAATTTGGTACACAGATAGTCTAGAGCCTGAGAAAGGACATAGGCTACTTTTTGTCGACCACACGGGCGAAGCCGCGGGCGGAAGCTAGTTTATAATATGTATAGATGTATGTAAAGTTGATATTTGTTAAACTGGAAATACGGTCAATTGGAAACGAAAGATCTGAATAGACTATATAAATATGTGATAATAATTTCTGACACATCTAATTTAACCCTTCTAGGTTGACAACCTCTGCCAACTTCTACCACAAGATCGAGTCCAGGACTTCTCAAAGATGGATCCTCAGCAGCTCTTGCGAAGTACCCTCGCCGCAGTAGGTGGGCAAGAGAGTGTCGGTCAGCTAGACGAACTGATCCAATGTAGGGCAGAGCAAAGAGGATTGTCGACCAAACTGCAGAGTAATGCCCAGGTTATGGAGGAAGCTCAGCGGTTGAATGAGAGGTTTGTGGCATGTCCATAGCAGCAATTTGATCGATGTCCTCAAAGAAGCTGGTTCAAACAGTTTAATCAAATTAGCATCAATGTGTGTGAGAAAATGTGATCAAAATCTGTTGTCAAATGGCATGAAGAAATGTGAATTTTCAAATATCTATTTGATCAAACTGTTTTAACCAGCCTGTTTGATCAAATTACTTGAACGTCTATGGCCCGCATTAGCTTAACAAAACACTAGATATAAAATCAAAAGTCATTTATATTAAATTTGATTGACAATCAGCATTTTTTGAACGTCAAAATTATATAGGGCTGTTCCAAAAACGCCCGCAGTTCACCACTTCCCAGTGCGTTAGCTGGGAAGAATAAGTGGCGCAACAAACTCCCCAGTAGCAACAACATCGACGCATCCATTAAGACATAGTCAAATAGTCATACATGTCTGAAGACAGAGGAGCTCGTGGCAGGTTAAGCTACGCTTGCCGAGGTTGGTCCGTGGATGGGTGACCATCTTTACATATCCAGACTCCTCCATGCCTCGGAAAGCACGTTAAGCAGTTGGTCCCGGCTGCCATTTGTGGATCTTTGACAGTCGTTACGGGTCGTCAGAAGCCCGAAAGTCTGACAACCAGTCTTATCAAGAGGTATCGTATTACCCAGTTACTGGGTTGTGGAGGTCAGATAGGCAGTCGCTCCATGTAAAATACTGGTATTCAGCTGCATCCGGTTAGACTGGAAGCCGACCCCAATATAGTTGGGAAACGGCTCGGCAGATGATGATGCCATGTCGGAAGACTCATCTTTGAAACACTAGATTATTATTCAAAAATTGA
Organism: Lithophane leautieri; assembly: GCA_949152455.1. Lineage (NCBI taxonomy): Eukaryota > Metazoa > Arthropoda > Insecta > Lepidoptera > Noctuidae > Lithophane > Lithophane leautieri. The sequence goes on along the minus strand of OX424482.1, from coordinate 2,795,387 downwards.
GTCGTAACGTTATAGCAAAGCAATGCGGGTGGTGTTTGTGAAGTAGTTGTTGCATAAACGTAAAATATGTTTGTATAAAAGTATAGAAGCTTTTCGAGTACGATGTATTGTATTGATGATGTATTTTAAAATATGTGTTGTTAGTCTAAGGCCGGCCCCGTTTATTTTGTAAAGTAGACTGTCAATCCAGTCACTGGACTGGATTATTCACTGGAATGGAGACATTCCAGTGCCAATTCACATTATTCCAGTGGCATTCCAGCGGCGGTTTCGATTGCTGGACTGGAATTCTACTGTAATAATGTGAACCGTTTATTATGACCACAACTATCACAAACGTTGGCGTTTACTATAAAATATTATTAATTCAATTTCTTTCAGATTGAAAGTAGTAATAGACGCAATGAAGCAAAGGAAAGAGATAGAGAAACAAATAGAGATTTGTGAGAAAAAGAAATTATGGCTTGAGTACCAAGACTTAAGAGATAAAGTAGTGGAGTACTCAAACGATAAGAAAAATGCAATTAATATAGTGAAGAGTCATAAAACTAAGGTAGAACCTTTGGAACGGGTGATAGATAACGCTAAAAGTAATATTGGCAAGATGGAACAACAGAAATTGGCTGCTGTAAGTTCTTATAACAGACTATTCAATTTGCACGATAGTTTGCACGACACATTGCATGAAGTGTGCAAAATAATAAAATAATACAGACTTTCACATAACATAACATCACGCTTGTAATCCACGAGGGGTAAGGCAGAGGTATACCTATAGCACACCCACATTTCGCCAGTTATGTTTTAACTAGCTTTTATCCGCGGCTTCGCCCGCGTTGAGGTCTGAAATTATCCCACGGGAACATACTACTGGGACAAAAAGTACTTCTGTCCTATTCCAGGTCATGGAAATAGGACATAAGTACTTTTTCTTCAACGGATTTGGTTGAAATTTTCAAATTTTCAATTTCATCCAAATCCTTTCAGCCTTACTAGCGTGAACGCGTAACAAACAAACTCACTTTCGCATTTATAATATTAGTTAGGATAAAACGTATTTGGATGAAATTTTCAAATTTTCAATTTCATCCAAATCCGTTCAGCCTTATTAGCGTGAACGCGTAACAAATAAACTCACTTTCGCATTTATAATATTAGTTTAATCGCATTTTCTCCTTACAGAACAGAAAAATCTACGCTCTCAAGGATCAAGCGAAAGAGACTATTAACGCGGTTCGAACTCAAGAGTTCAAACTGAAGGAGATTGAGGGTTCTTATCAAGAGAAGTTAGAACGGCATAGAAACAGAGAGAGAGAGTTGCAAGAGGCTAAGGCTAAGCTGGATAAGCTGGTTATGGATAAGAGCAGATTAGTGGAGAAAGTTGGAGATGGTGAGTGATGGTGATACTAGTAAGACTGTCAAAATACTACTATTTTGATAGGATAAATTCTTGCATGCTTGTTTTGGACATCTTTGTCTTGGTGAATCAAGTTGATTTTTAACCGACTTCAAAAAGGTTTTAAATTAGTCTCTATGTTTTTTTTTGTATGTATGTTACGCACCCACGTTTTCCCACTTAGTGTATGTAGACGATATCTTATTTGACTCCGTCACTATTATTTACTTACCAGGTAGTGGTATTCGAATTTTTGTGGGGTAGGTAGGTACCACAACTAAAAAGTGAAAAATAAAAACTTTTTCCAAAAAAAAAAACAACCGTCTTCAAAAAAAAACAAAAAAAGTGAAAATTACCTTTAATTTCGGAAGTCAGTGGCAAAAAACGAAACTTGAAAGTCAGCAAAGACCGCTTTAAGCCTCCGCCTCCGCCTTCATACCGTTTTTGAGTGCGAAAAGTTTATAAATTATAAATATGCTAGTCGCGCGGTACTTGTGCCATGCAGGATTTTGTGTGATGCGTAGTTCGCATGTGGCGATGTAGATGCCACCATAGACTGGAAGCCGACCCCAACATAGTTGGGAAAAGGCTAGGCAGATGATAATGTTCACTATAATGTGCAACAAAGATTAAATAAAACGTGATAACTTGTTAAAATTATCCACAGAATCGAAAGTGAAAATGGATTTAGCAGAAATACACAAGCCTCTATCTAAAACTAATGCAGCCATAGACAATTTGAAGAAACAGAAGTTAGAAGCTCAGTACGATCTGGAGAACAACGTAATGCCTCAGATCAGGCTGTACCAGAACAGGTCAGTTATATCCATCCATAAATGACGTCTCTGGAATTTCTTGATTTTTGCTTCCCCCGCGCCGTTTTTGTTACAGGTGGTCCATATTGGCACGGTTCGATGTCACATTTGGCTATTTTAAATTAAATCTTATAACAATATTGATAGAGTTGGGTTTATTTTAAAGTTTTTCGTTAAGTTGAAGTTTAGAGTTTTAAAACTTTAGACTCCCTGTCCCAAGATTGTTGACCCTGTCCCTCCCCCCTGACGTAAATGACCAACTATTCAAATTCATGTTTCCAATGGACGTTATTCGCTCGTAAATAAATATCAACTTAACATAAGTGTAAATTAGGTTGATTTCAAAATAATTATTACTAATGTAAATGTGATAAAATATTGAAATTATGCAGTGGGAACATTATGATAAATTGCCGTCGTAAGCGTGATTGCTATGCGGGTTTTGGGTTCGATCCCCAGGTCAAGCACATTGTTATTGGAATTTCTCGGTAGTGGGTGTACTAGGCACAAATCTCACCTAAACGGAGCCCAGTTTATGGAAATAATGGCTCGCCTGCTATTACATGGGACTCAAACATACTGGCGAAGAAACGGAGCAAGCACCCTGCACCTCTGCCTAAACTTCGGAGAATAGAGGCGTGATGCTATGTCATGTAGTTAATTGATTCAGGCGTGACTTTGCGGAAATCCATTATAAAATACAATAGACGTAGATATATTTAGTAACCTAATCCGCTTAACTATTCTTCAAGGGTCATCACGACGTGTTGCTACACCAAACGCTGGACGCAGAGACTTTGTGTCCAGCGCCCGGTGTGGCAACACGTCGTGTTCTGGTTTGCGACTGGTCAATCGCCATCCTGAGGATGCCTCGTTTAGAGGTTACACACGTGTCGATTTCTTACAGGGTTTTTTGATGACTCTTGAAGAATAGTTAAGCGGAATAGGTTACTAAATATATCTACGTCTATTGTATTTTGTTATGTCATGTTTTACTTCCAGAATACGTCAATTAGAAGACGTAGATAACAAACGTCTAGAAGTGCTACGCGGCCACAACGAAGACTGTTACAAAGCAGTGATATGGCTCCGAGAGAACAGAGACATGTTCCAACACCCTGTTCATGAACCTATGATGCTTGAGGTGTGTATCTACATATGTCTATACGGGTAGTTGTTCACAGGCTTACACTGTCCTCCCAAACCTATTAACACTGCAATTAGATGGAAAACATTGCAAAACCCAATTATTTTTTAAAGAGTAACCGTGGAGTTTCTTACCGGCTCTTCTCCATAGGCAACAACCAATTGGAACCGTGCACCTAGCTTCTGACGTTTCATAAGTGCCCATGTAGGTTTATGTGAAATTAAATATTTTAATTTATACTTATTATTTATATTTAGTCAAAATATTTTTCTAAAGTTGTTTTTCGTGTCTGTCTGTGTGAACACTTTGTTCTTTTAAACTTCGCAACGGATTTTGATACGGTTTTCACCGTTATTTAAAGAATGTGGTTTATGTCTATAATACAATAATGATGTAACATTTAAATCTGGATGTTTTAACATCGCCTCATCACTGAATTTCACCTAAGAAACTGAACGCGATTAGCACATAAACTTCGTTTAAGGGCTGTCAGTGTCATTATTTTCTGTGGAATATTGACACTGACTGCTCTTGAACGCGGTTCAGATGTGCTGATCGTGTTCAGTTACATTGGTAAAATTCGCCCTAAAGGTGCATTAAATACACTTCATCATCTGCCTAGCCTTTTCTCAACCATGTTGGGGTCGGCTTCCAGTCTAACCGGATGCAGCTGAATACCAGTATTTTACATGGAGCGACTGCCTATCTGACCACCACAATCCAGTAACTGGGTAACACGATACCCCTTGGCAAGACTAATTGTCAGACTTTCGGGCTTCTGACGACCCGTAACGACTGTCAAAGATCCACAAATGACAGCCGGGACCAACGGCTTAACGCATTAAATACACTTCCCAAGACCAAATCTAATTATGGCTAAATAATCGATTGTAGATGGAAAGTAGAGGAAAAAAAAATACACTTCATCCCAACAGGGAAAAAGACATAAGTCTACATTTAAATCTTTGTCTAAAAATACATCTTTCTTGAACAGATAAGATTCACAGACCCAAAGTTCGCGCGCTACCTAGAATCAACAGTGGCCAGTCGGGATTTAGTCGCGTTTACGTTCGAGTCCACAAAGGATATGAACCTGTTTCTGTCCAAAGTCCGCAATGAGCTGGGACTTAAGAGGGTCAACGCGATATGCAGTCAGGGGAACACGCCGCCGCGGTCGCAGAATATTCAGCAGTTGAGGTAACAGTATGTGGCGGTGTCTACATCGCCACATTCGAACTACGCATCAATGACATGATGTCACATGAATCCTGCATCGCGCAATTAAAGTTTACCGTGATTGCACGGTAAACTTTAATTGCTTTAATGGGACCAAATAAGAATTCGCAAAAATAAAATCGACCTTATACAAAATGGTCCAATCGGGTATCTTTTCGGGTATACCTTTATACAAGAAGGTCGATTTTTTTTTGCGAATTCAAGTTGTTTCTCAAATCAAATCAAATCTTTTTATTGTGGGCATAGGTTATACAGACAGATGTTAGGTAAATTACAGTTCCATATGTCCTGCCTATTAGGCATACAATAATTGTGTCAACATGCAGTATAAAAAGCAAATCTTACAAGATAGCAATTAGGTGTACGGTGACAGATTGTAGTAGGTACTAATTATTAAGAAAATCTTGGATCGTGTAGTAAGCTTTGTCAATTAGGAAATTACGCAGTCCTATAGTAAAAGTTGTTCATATTGAAGGGTAGAGCACCCACTTAAATTTTGTCGCATGTTTTCAAAGTCAGCCTGTATAATTATGCGTGCAGTGTGCTGGCGGCGCCCCCACATTACTGTAGTGCGTCTGCGATGTTTGCGCACACAGACGGCTTTCACACTGTGCTGCGGCGCCGCATCGCTTCGCTGATGTTCCGCACTTGCGGGCGCCACAACACATCCTGAGCGCGCTCAGCCACAAGTGGGCAGCCCCCTTCTGGGGCACTGGGTTCGAGCGCAAGTGCGTGTGCCCGGGGCCTCAGATGGCGGCAAATACTTAAATTGATTATTAATTTTTTTAATGTATTAACATACACACATCAACACGGTCTAGGGATATTTCATACTCAATTAAATAACTCGAAAAGTACTGGCCGCATTGGAATCTTTTATACACCGATTTGTTTGTAATTTATCTCCAGACTAATTCCAAATTCAAATTTTTGAAAATTCTTTGGTTTCGGTGGCATAAAAATGTCTTGATGTGTAGGAGAGGGAATTTTCATTTGTGCGAAATTTAGAAAACAATACGAATTACGTTTAGTTACAGTTTTTTTTCATTTTTAAACGAAAGATAAAGTTAAAATTGAGGTATTGTAGCCATGCAACGCCAACATTTGACGAGGGCGGAGATGTTACGAGCTGTGGGAATGCTGGAAGCTGGGTCTGTTCAGCGTAATGTTGCTGAGGCCTAAGGACCCACCAAAATGTAATTTCAAGATTGTGGACACGCTATCGTGCCACAGGTGAAGTAGCGGAGAGGCACCGGGGGCCAAGTCGCATCACTACCCCCAGACAAGACCGATTTTTGCAAATTACTGCGCGAGCTCAACCAAATGCAACGGCGACTCAATTGATCCAAAGGCTGCGAGTGGAACACCAAGTACTTGTGAGTGACCAAACTGTAAGAAGGCGACTGCATGAAAGCAATCTACGCTCTCGTAGACCACTCCGGGTCCCACCTTTACGGAGAGGCAATCGTGGACGACGATTAGAATGGGTTCGGAACCACGTGGACTGGGGCCGTGAGCAATGGTCCAATGTGTTGTTCACGGATGAATCCAGGTTCGGCTTCCATCCAGATTCACGAAGGACGCGTGTTTGGCGAGTTCCTGGACGATGGAGCCGTCTTCAGAACCCTCAGGAAGTTCACCCATACCAAGGAGGAACAATTATGGTTTGGGCAGGAATTCGTCTTGGAGGACGGACGGATCTCGTTTGGGTGCGGGGCAATATGACGGCAGAACGATACGTCCAACAGGTGCTGGGGCCCGTAATCTTGCCCCACAGAACACAAATGGGGCAAGATTTCCTGCTCATGCACGACAATGCCCGGGCACACACGGCGAGAACGGTAGCAGCTTGGTTACGTATACACAATGTTAGGGCCTTAGACTGGCCTGCTCAATCGCCAGATCTAAATCCCATTGAGCATGCGTGGGATATGCTGCAAAGAAGAGCTCTGAAGGAAGTTCCTGAAAATCTGGCTACAGAAGATCAACTTTTTGCGCACCTCAGAAGGACATGGGACAATATTCCGCAGCAAGACATTGACAACCTTGTTCTGAGCATGCCGAATCGTTGCCGATGTGTTATGAACATCATGGGCGCTTTCTCAAACTACTAACTTCAAGTTTATAAACACAAATTAAATGATTTTTCTATTTTTTTCAGTTGTTACTCATAAATCAAAAGTTAATTCATATACGGTTTCCGTCTATGCTTAATTTTTTTTCCATAAAATCCTGAAATTTTAATCGAAGTACCTTAACCATTATTAAAAAATGGTAGAATATTAAATAACGTATCTTTTAAATACACACATCAACACGGTCTAGGGATATTTTTTAAAAAGCGAATTACTATCAATGTGTTAATTATTTATATGACATGTATATATTTAAAAGATACGTTATTTAATATTCTACCATTTTTTAATAATGGTTAAGGTACTTCGATTAAAATTTCAGGATTTTATGGAAAATAAATTAAGCATAGACGGAAACCGTATATGAATTAACTTTTAATTTATGAGTAAAAACTGAAAAAAATAGAAAAATCATTTATTTTGTGTTTATAAACTTGAAGTTAGTAGTCTGAGAAAGCGCCCATGATGTTCATAACACATCAGCAACGATTCGGCATGCTCAGAACAAGGTTGTCAATGTCTTGCTGCGGAATATTGCCCCATGTCCTTCTGAGGTGCGCAAAAAGTTGATCTTCTGTAGCCAGATTTTCAGGAACTTCCTTCAGAGCTCTTCTTTGCAGCATATCCCACGCATGCTCAATGGGATTTAGATCTGGCGATTGAGCAGGCCAGTCTAAGGCCCTAACATTGTGTGTATGTAACCAAGCTGCTACCGTTCTCGCCGTGTGTGCCCGGGCATTGTCGTGCATGAGCAGGAAATCTTGCCCCATTTGTGTTCTGTGGGGCAAGATTATGGGCCCCAGCACCTGTTGGACGTATCGTTCTGCCGTCATATTGCCCCGCACCCAAACGAGATCCGTCCGTCCTCCAAGACGAATTCCTGCCCAAACCATAATTGTTCCTCCTTGGTATGGGTGAACTTCCTGAGTGTTCTGAAGACGGCTCCATCGTCCAGGAACTCGCCAAACACGCGTCCTTCGTGAATCTGGATGGAAGCCGAACCTGGATTCATCCGTGAACAGCACATTGGACCATTGCTCACGGCCCCAGTCCACGTGGTTCCGAACCCATTCTAATCGTCGTCCACGATTGCCTCTCCGTAAAGGTGGGACCCGGAGTGGTCTACGAGAGCGTAGATTGCTTTCATGCAGTCGCCTTCTTACAGTTTGGTCACTCACAAGCACTTGGTGTTCCACTCGCAGCCTTTGGACCAATTGAGTCGCCGTTGCATTTGGTTGAGCTCGCGCAGTAATTTGCAAAAATCGGTCTTGTCTGGGGGTAGTGATGCGACTTGGCCCCCGGTGCCTCTCCGCTACTTCACCTGTGGCACGATAGCGTGTCCACAATCTTGAAATTACATTTTGGTGGGTCCCTATGGCCTCAGCAACATTACGCTGAACAGACCCAGCTTCCAGCATTCCCACAGCTCGTAACATCTCCGCCCTCGTCAAATGTTGGCGTTGCATGGCTACAATACGTCAATTTTAACTTTATCTTTCGTTTAAAAATGAAAAAAAACTGTAACTAAACGTAATTCGTATTGTTTTCTAAATTTCGCACAAATGAAAATTCCCTACCCTACACATCAAGACATTTTTATGCCACCGAAACCAAAGAATTTTCAAAAATTTGAATTTGGAATTAGTCTGAGATAAATTACAAACAAATGGTGTATAAAAGATTCCAATGCGGCCAGTACTTTTCGAGTTATTTAATTGAGTATGAAATATCCCTAGACCGTGTTGATGTGTGTATATACATGTCATATAAATAATTAACAAATTGATAGTAATTCGCTTTTTTAAAAATATCCCTAGACCGTGTTGATGTGTGTAGTTCTTAAGTTGGTCTACTAACAATATTATGGGCCAAGGATGTCTGAAATAAAAGATTTTTATTTTATTTACTTGCTGCCCGTCCCGGCTTCGCACGAGTAGCACTAAGTACCTACCCTACATACCCTACCTACCCTACATACCGTACCTACCCTACCTGCCCTAGGGGTATGAAAAATAGATTATGACCGATTCTCAGACCTACCGAATATATGTACATATAAAATTTCATATAAATCGGAGTTTCGGAGGAGTATGGCAACTAACACCATGACACGAGAATTTAAATATTAGAGTTAATGGTGTGCGGCGCCCGCCTGTGGAGCCGTCTTTGGAGTTTCGCTAGTTATTTTAATTTGATCGTGTATATTTAAACTTTAAAGAATACAATACCTACATTATATACTATAAAAGTTAGTCCAGGATTTTGTTTGGCCCCTATACTTACAAATTATAATATTTTCAGCTACCTGGGCTTCTACACGTACTTAGTAGACACGATATCTGCGCCGGACGCGATAGTCAACTACTTGTGCAGGCAGAACAATATTCACAGGATACCGATAGGCAATGACCATACGTTCAAGAACAGTGGGAAGGTTCCCGCGAATATCAGTTTTTTTTTTACTGGTAAGTAGAATTTTTCATCGTTTTTTTACGTATTTTGTGTTAGTTCTATACATGGTGGAAATGAAAATTTTGATTTATTCAGCACATGATAAAGAAAATCTAAAATTCTTAGATACCAGAGATGATATTTCGTCTGTTCAAAAAATAAAATCAGCTGTTTCATACATTTTAGTCGGTGGGTATAACAATTTTGTATGGAATAGCTGCAGCTATTTTAATGGTGTCCATAATTTGCATTTTCAAAGTTCGACTACACAAAGAATCCCGCATAAAATGATATAAAATGTCGTTCGGTCAATTTGGGTGTTTGTTTTTTATTGTTTGTTGTTTATTTGTTACCCGACTGCAAGAAAGGGTTATATTTTTGATCGTTATAAATACAAGAAAAAAATAAAACAGTTTCTTCTGTGGTATCTTAATTAACTTAGGGGTTTTTTACATAAGCATAGTATTATTGCCGAGAACCAATATGGCTTCAAGCCTGGGGTTTCGACGGAGGATGCTGTACTGGATCTAACACAATTCGTAGCAAGAAAACTTGATAGTGGGGCTAAGTGTTTGGGTATATTTCTGGATTTGTCAAAAGCTTTTGACACAGTTTCTGTTCCCAAACTTATCTCAAAATTGGAGCTTCTGGGTATACGTGGCATAGCACTCGACATTTTCAAAGATTACCTCAAGAATCGCTCTCAGCAAGTTAAAATTGATGCGTATCTCAGTAATGAGGAAATCGTGACATACGGCGTGCCCCAGGGAAACATATTAGGTCCCACATTGTTCCAAGTTTATGTCAATGACCTTTGCAGGATGATGCTACCAAACTGCAACATCTACGCATTCGCTGACGATACTGCAATTATCATCTATGGTTCTACTTGGGAAGAGGTTAAAACTAAGGCAGAAATAGCACTAAATAGAATTATGAACTGGTTCCACCAAAATCTACTTACATTGAACTTGGGTAAATCTTGCTATATTCCTTTCGCAATCCGAAGAAACACAAAGCCACCACCTAGCTTTACTGTAACTGCTCACTCCTGCCTGAACTCGTCTACACAGTGTTCATGCCCTACATTGGCTAGAAGTGACTGTGTAAAGTATCTAGGTTTGCAAATTGATGATGGCCTACGATGGGACAAACAGCTGGAAATGATAACTTGTAGAACAGTGCGTCTTATTTATGTTTTTAAATCCCTTAGAGGCTCGGCTGACATAGACACATTAAAAATGGTTTATTTTGCACTCTGTCAGTCGATTTTTGGATATTGCATTACTGCATGGGGTGGTGCTATTAAAACAAATTTCCTGAGGGTAGAGCGAGCTCAAAGAGCAGTACTTAAAGTCATGTCTAAGAAACCATACTTATATCCAACCAAACAACTTTATAATGAATGTAAGGTATTAACAGTTAGACAGCTGTTCATCTTGCAGTCTGTCCTCAGAACTCATAGAACCATGCCCCGATCCAACCCAAAAAAACGCACAAATGTGCCATCAGGTGTAACACATAAAACTACATTTGCCAAACGCCAATATTACGTCATAGGTAATTATTTATATAAGAAGTTACACAAAACACTAAACATACTTGATCTAAACAGACACACGCTAAAACATAACATCACTCAATGGCTATTACAACAGGACTACCTCGCAACGGAGAATCTTCTTACATACATCTTATAAAATGCAATCGCAAAATTCACGCACATATACACACGCATGCACGCACAGCAACACACACACACGCGCGTACACACGCACTCACGCCTACACGCTCATACACAAACTCTCACTCACATACACAACACACTAAGTAACCTACACTTATTTCATAGAATAACATTAGCATAAGTAACATCGACACTGTCTCACTTGTCAGTAACTAATTGACATTCTGTAGAATGTCAATTAGTTACTGTACCGTATGGCTGAACCCTATCTCTTAAGATACAGGCCAGACCTAGTTTAAGGGATAGAGTCTATATAATTGTGCTCATAACGTGACAAATGTAAAATTTATAACCTACAATGTATACAGTGCAATATGTTCTTGTTTTATGAAATAAATAATTTTTATTATTTTATTATTATCTTCATCGCCACATGCGAACTACGCATCAAAGACCTGACGTCACACAAAAATCCTGACGTCACATAAATCCTGCATCGCGCAATTAGAGTTTACCGCGCGATGGACATATATACCAGAATCCAACATCAAGTTGCCCGCTAGACACAACACCCGTCTGGTCGGAGATCCTCCCTTTTCTATAGAGGATGAGAGAACTTTACACCCTGTTCGTCATACCCCTAAATTTCTATTTACTATTATATTTTTTTACAGAGAACCACAGATTCGTAGTCCGCTATTCGGCGTACAGCGGTGAGAAGTCGAGTTCCACTATCGAAGTCAGACCCGCCAAGTTGTGTGCGAACACAGTAGATGTGGAGGAAATTGGCAACTTTAATAAGCAGTAAGTTCAAACTCAAACTCAAACTCAAAGCATTTATTTCAAATAAACCAATTACAGGCACTTTTGAATTGTCAAGGGGTCGGTCAGTCAGAAAGATGAAGCTAGTTGCCCATTCCAAAGCGTAGGTTCCTATGGAGAAGAACGGGCAAGAAACTCCACGGACACTCTTTTGAATCAGAATATTATTACAATATATTGGTTACATCATTCATGTTGAAATTATACATGTGAGAACAATGTCCGTCCGTAAAAAGATAAAAAAGAAACCAAACAATTCAAAAATTAAAATAAATTAAAATAAGCCGTGGCAGCTAAGAGATGACCAGTCCCTACTGATGGCGCCCGTTCACGAACATGACGCATGGATCAGCACCATTCAGCTCAACCATTTTGAAGGGAACTTAATGATCCAACACACACGCCACCACCAGCGAGACATTAAAGTGAGCATGACATACTCTCAGTCGCCAGGGCACATTCAAGTCAATGAAAGACGTACCTAGTAAATGGTAGCTTTAAAGTACTTAGGTAAGTACATAGTGCTCACACACATGTGCTATGCAGTTATACAAAACTAGGAGATTGAATTTATACAATGTAAATAATTATAGTTTTTACAATCTTCAACAGCTCAAACAATTATTTCGAATGCTAATCAATTAGTTTATGCGCCCTGTGGAGCTGGACCAGCGCTGAGCCAAGCATTTTTATCCGTAATGTAATCCCCTAATTTATAATATGCTTGGCGGCATAGTGTGCGTTTTATACAAGATTTAAATTTTGTTTCATTCAGTTGGAGTATGTGGGGAGGTATTTTATTATAACATTTTAAACAGTACCCCATGAAAGATGAGTCTACTTTAGCCAGTCTGAAGCCCGGTTGAACTAATTGGTCCCTACTTCTAGTCCTATAATTGTGTCTTTCACCTCTTTTACTGAAAAGACTTAGATTTTCCTTACGTACATGATGTTTTCATAGATATATTGACAAGGTACCGTCATGATGTTAATATCTTTAAACAGTTCCCGTAGAGAATCGCGCCTGCGGAGGCCATATATTGCTCTGATCGCTCGTTTCTGCAGAATAAAAATAGAATCGATATCAGCAGCCCGTCCCCATAGTAAAATACCGTAAGACATGATACTATGAAAGTAACTAAAATAGACTAGCCTCGCGGTATCTACATCAGTGAATTGACGGATTTTCCTCACAGCGTATGCTGCTGAACTTAGCCGTCCTGCAAGAGATGTTAAATGAGGACCCCATTGCAGCCTTGAGTCGAGTGTGATCCCCAGGAAAACAGTTTTATCGACGAATTCTAGTTTCTCCCCATTCAATACTATGTCACAATCACTACTTTTAACATTCGGTAAAGAAAATCTTATGCATTTCGTTTTTTTCCCATTTAATACTAAATTATTAGCAGTGAACCAATTTTGGACCTGCAGTAGGGCGTTATTTACGTCGTCAAGATTTAATGCACGTCTATTCACATTCATTTTTACACATACATAAAGTTACAAATAAATGTAACGTAAATCATTAAAATAATCCTGCTATGGCTTTGCCGTAGTTGAGCATTAATACGATCGATTTTTTAATCTCACAAAGAAACTAACTAACCGTGCGTTTGCACTGGCGAAACATTCAAGACAAAACATGTTGAAATCTCTATTTTCTGTCAATGTTCCATACAATTTTTGACAGGAACTAGAGATTTAAAAATGTTTTGTCTCGAATGTTTCGCCAGTGCAAACGCACGGTTACTTTCGCATTTTATGCGAAAGTGAGTTTGTTTGATTGTTACGCTTTCGCGCTAAAACAACTGAGCGGATTTGGATGAAATTTGGCACAGGTTAAGACCATGACCTGGAATAGGACAAAATATATACTTTATCCCGATATTCCCACGGGATCGAAACTTACGCGGGTGAAATCGCACGGTGCAGCTAGTTGAAAATAGAACTATCCATAGCATTTTGGTTTATGCGACAAGCACAATTTATTTATAATAGATATTAATGAAGTCTTCAAAGTGAATTAATATTATGTGCGACATGATTTTTTTAATATGACGTGTAAAAGTGATACCCATATCCTATTTATTTACAGAATAAACAATTTCATTTCGTTGTTTCCAATTCAAAAATCGTTCGTATTTCGCGAGTCCGACTCGCACTTAGCAAGTTTTTATCTTTTCTTTGTAAATGTTTTAGGATTTTTTTTGTAAAATATAATATGATATGTTTTAATTTCAGACTTTCGATATTTGAACAAACTGCGCAAAGTCACAGAAACAAAATGCAAGACTTTGACAAGAAATTATCGATCTTGGAGAGCAACTTGAACGAGCTGAATATGAAGAGAAAGGCTATTAACGAAGGCGTTGAGCGAGTAAGCTCTGAGTTTGACACTGTATCATCATCTGCCTAGCCTTTTCCCAACTATATTGGGGTCGGCTTCCAGTCTAACCGGATGCAGCTAAAAACCAGAATTTTACATGAAGCGACTGCCTATCTAACCTCCACAACCCAGTTACTGGGTAACACGATACCCCATGGTAAGATTGGTGGTCACACTTTCGGCTTCTGACGACCCGTAACAAGTGTCAAAGATCTACAAATGACAGCCGGGACCAACGGTTTAACGTGCTTTCCGAGGCACGGAGGGGTCTTGGTATGTAAAGATGGTCACCCATCCACGGACCAACCGCGGAAAGCGTAGCTTAACCTGATGGATCGACCCGTGCGGCTGATATTACTTACTGACATTAGTTCTTGGCATAATGTTAGGTCTCAGTGACGTGCTAGATGATCGCCAGTCAAACCCCAAACAATATTTTTTTTGTTGTTACTTTTTAAATATTGATGCCTGTGAAGTTTTGCCAGTTAATTTAATGTTTCAGTCGTTACGGGTAGTCGGAAGCCCGAAAATATGACAGTCAATCTTACCAAGGGGTATGTTACCCAGTAACTGGGTTGTGGAGGTCAGATAGGCAGTCGCTCCTTGCACAATACCGATACTTAGGGTCAGTTCACATCGAGACGTGAAGTGACGCGCACTTTTTTATGATCCGATACAATATCGAATTTATTTACTACACAATAAGGTACACGCGCGGCGCAGCACGCGCATCTCGGCGTACTTTGACACGTGTCAACGCTTGCACTGAAATTATACGTTTTCGCGAAGAAAATAAGTTCGATAATTGTTAAAAAGTGCGCGCAGCGTCGCGTCGCTATTTGAACTGATCCTTAGCTGCATCCAGTTAGACTGGAAGCCGCTAAGCCTTTTTCCAATATAGTTGGTAAAAACCTAGCCGGTTTTAGTACGTACGAGAAAAGACTTCATCACCTTAAATTGTTTAGAACTGGGTCTATTTGGCGCAGCCATGGGGCACGCAATTTTTTTTAAATCGTTTTTTGAATTGTGTTTCTTTTTGTTTTTGTGCCAAACCTTACCTGTGTGCCAAATAAACATTATTTCCTTTCTTTCTTTCTTTAGGTTCGTACAATATCAGCCCAAATCCGTATACAGAACAAGAAAGTTAAGGACATAGAGACTGAACCGACTTTCGACATTCAACAAGAAATGGAACGGACGAGAAGGAAACAGAGAGACTGTGTGTTGAAGCAATGTGGACTGCACGCCGAGCTGAAAGATTTGTTCAGTACGTTGTGCTCTGAGATTATGAATGCAGATGTTTGGAAGGTAAGTTCAGGGGCTTGTGGCTAAACTGATGGTCCGTGCCTCGAAAAGGCGTTAAGCCGTTGGTCCCGGTTGTCATTCGTGAATCTTTGACAGTCTTTACGTGTCGTCGAAAGCCCGAAAATCTTAATCTTAAATGTTTGCTGAATCAGCTTATTTTTCGTATCCGAAGGGTGTCAAGCAGAACTCTATTACTAAGCCGCCGCTGTCCTGCCGTTCGTCTGTCTGTCAGTGGGCTATATCTCAAGAACCGTAATAGGTAGACCGTTGAAATTTTCACAGACTGTGTATTTCTATTGCCGCTATAAAAACAAATAATAAAACTATATGATACCCTTCGTGTGCGAGCCCGACTTTGCCGGTTTTTTTTTAAACAAAAAACAATTCCTACTAATTTTAATATTAACCAACATGTAGTAGCGTTGTCACTGTCATTTGTAGATCGTTGTCAGTAGTTACGGATAGTCAGAAGTTCGAAAGTCTGACAACCAGACTTACCAAGGAATATCGTAGCCCGCTGCTGGGACAACAGGCCTCCTCTCTGTGAGAGGGAGTAGGCCGTAATCCACCAAGCGCGCCAGTGCGGGTTGGTGGATGTCGCATCTCTTCGAATTTTTTGTTCTATGACATCTGAGTAGATGTTTAATGTTTTATACTTACTAGTGTTCTTCACTATAATCGGCGGCTTCAATCTTTGTAAAAACATGGATAACAAAACGGAAATAATCGTAGACTCATAAAGAGAACCTGTGTTTGTGACTGACACAGACGGGAGGGTAATGATTTCTAACATGTTTAAAAAAATAAACTTACTTGTCGTGCAATCGGCGGGATATTCATAATTACATAACTTTTAATAATTATAGTTATTTATTTCATAAATTGTTTCTTTTAATTGCTTTCTGCCATAAATCCGTGTCTTGTCTTCATTGCATGTTCCATCTTACCGTCAGATGGGTTTGTAAACTGTTATTTAAAGGGAAAAACTGAGTTTCGATTACAAAATGGTCTGTATGATTTTTACGAGATTTGTTTTTTTTTTTTTTTATATATTGTTCATTAAGACTGCAGAAATTTAGCTTCGCAAAGTACACACACAAACTTCATGTGCCATGAAAATATCAATGTGACACATAACTAGAGTCCGACCGAATTTCGTTTTCGATTTTCGGCAGAGGCCGAATAAAATTAATTTTCGGAAAATCAATACAAACAATACATTTTTCAGAGACATCTTAACATCAAAATATAAAAGAACAATAAATGACAAATGCAGGAAAAAAAAAATCCCTAGCACATAATTCAGATCGTTTATTCATAATTATGCTTTTGAGAAAAGAATTAAGCTATTTTTTGTGTGATTTACTTTTAAACGGTTAAATGCTATGATTAAAAGATTAACTCCGCATATACAGGGTGGCGATTTAGTCACCTGCATCCTTCAAGGGGGTGATTCAAACCGTCAAACTAAACAATTGTCGTTATGGAACTCATATCCGATTCGTGAAAAAACACAAATAAATTAATTCCTATACAACAGTAGACAGACTATTTCAATGCATGTATGAAAACTTTTCGGCCGAAAAGAAAAATCAATTTTCGGTCGGACTCTCACATATCATCACGCCTGCACTCGTAGACAAGTGAAATCGTAGACAGAAGTGATCTATTGCTAACTTATTGCAAATAACAGGTCACAATATCAGACTCCAAATGAAAGGTATCACTGTTAAAAATTAAATACAACATGTTCTAGTACCGAACTGGATAGAAATCTGACCACGAGTGATAATTGAAACTTAGAACACTTTGAAAATTGTCATTGAGTATTAGAGCCATTAAAACGGTTTTATTATTTTGTTTCTTCGTATTTCTGCCTGGTTTTATTTATCTATCTATGTATATAAAAATGAAGTGCTGCTCGTTGGTAAGCGCATCACATGAGAACGGTTGGACCGGTTTGGCTATTTTTTGTTTTAAAATATATTTTAAAAGAGTCCGAATTAGGTTTTTATTAACGGAAAAATCTGAAAAGTTTCCCAGAAATAGTTCAAATTCGGGAAAAACGGAACGTTATTTTCATAAGTATGAGCACGGGTAGCACTAAGTATCTACCCTACCCTACCTACCTTACCCTACCTACCCTACCCTACCCTACCTACCATAACCTACCTACCTTATCTACCCTACTCTATCTACCCTACCCTACCTACTCTATCTTACCTACCTACCTACTCTATCCACCTACTTACATACCCTACCTACCTACCCTACTCTACCTACCTACCCTACCCTACTCTACTTATCTACCCTACTCTACCTACCTACCTAACCTACCCTACCCTACCCTACCCTACCCTACCCTACCCTAACCTACCTACCTACCCTACCCTACCCTGCCCTACCTACACTTACTAAACGTACAAACCATGCCCTGAGAATAACGAACAACAAAAAAAGAATTATCCAAATCGGTCCAGCCGTTCTCGAGTTTTAGCGAGACAAACGAACAGCAATTAATTTTTATATATAGAAGATAACCCACAACTGATCATAGGCCCATT
Source organism: Lithophane leautieri (assembly GCA_949152455.1). Classification (NCBI taxonomy): domain Eukaryota; kingdom Metazoa; phylum Arthropoda; class Insecta; order Lepidoptera; family Noctuidae; genus Lithophane; species Lithophane leautieri. The sequence continues at coordinate 2,777,443 of OX424482.1, read as the reverse complement.
AACTGTATGCGGGATGCCACATCACCAAGCTATTGATAAAACTGCGTTCACAAATCCACAAAATGTTTGCTACTCCACCATGCATAAACGGCTGAACGCATTTGGACAAAATATTTCTAGATTAGTACATTAAGTAGGACACTTAGAAACCGTGAAACCGCGGCAATAGCTAGTCTTAATTACCATGAAAAAGTAGGTAATAAAATAAGTGGAATGAAAGTACTTTATTTCCTAGCGTATTTATTTTTGTGTAGAAATATATTTGTACTTGGAAAGAGAAAAATTATTACCTAATTGATTATTATTGGAATGGCAAAAATACCGTGAAACCATTATTTGAATGTTTATTGTGCACTATTGCATTCGTTTTTTTTTACAAACATTGCCAACATGGTATCGTGTTACCCAGTAACTGGGTTGTGGAGGGCAGATAGGTAGGCGTTCCATGTAAAATACTGGTATTTAGCTGTATCCGGTTAGATTTGAAGCCGACCCCAAAATAGTTCTCAATATAGTTGGGAAAAAGCTATTTTTTTTTACACAGCTTTATTGAGGAAATGATTTTTTTATTATTAACATTATAAAACATATAAATTGGGTTACTTATTATACTAAAAAGACTAACTATACCAATAAATATAAAAACAAAACGACACTTAGGCGACGAAGTATTCGTCGACAGGGATGCGCTGTCATCCGGAAACGTGCCCAGAGAACTGGCAGCTTTATTTACATGACATTTTACTATTCAAAATTAAATATCGTTCATTTTAACGAGATATTAATAATTGTATGTTTATTTACAGGCGAAATTGGAGTTCTTCAGAAACGGTATTGTTGATCAAGAAAACGAGCTGAGAGAGCTGAAGAATGAGTTGAGAAACGTGCAGGTAACGTTTAGGGCCTGATGGCATAACGGCAAAGATGCCGCGACGTCCTTACGCACTATCATTTAAATTTCAACTTTATTGGCTAACATATAAATAAGTTATTGCCATTCAACGTGGCAATGCTGCCAGCCTTTTCCCACTGACAGTGATGCGGATGAATTTTTTGACGCCCTATGAGCCCTTTATATATAATTTTTTCCCTTTGTCTATAACGTTAGAATTAGTTTGTTTAGTTAGTTTTAATCAATAATTTAATTTAGTTATATAATGTAAATAGTGTTATTTATTTATTTATTTACTATGGATGACTTACAGCTAAAATAAACCGAAAGAGAAAACTATGTGAGACTGACAGCCATTTAAAAGTCTTCTTCCACTTCTAAAAACAGAATGAAAAGAAAGAAAGAATGTGAACAACACAACAAGCTACCAGAAAAAAGAAAAAATAACATTGGAGCGTAAACTAAATTCACATTTTATATTCAATACAAGAATAAATTCTGAACATATAAAATCAACATTAAAAAAAAAAATTAGTAATTTATTATTATATTTCTATTCGTCGCATTAAAATCCCTTACCGTGCCGTTCCGCTAGTGAGCGCCGGCCCTTAAACATATTTTAAAGACCCTAATGCAAACTCAGATATATTAATTTGCTATGCAGATTGACTACCAACTTAAATTGTCTGTATTATCAAATGACAACTGTCATTCTTTGACAGTTGTATGAAATGGCTATTGGCATAAACATATACGGCAAATTGACGGAGGGTGTCAATTGGCTTGACGTCTTGACAATTAGTTTCCCTAGCTGTATTTCGACTGCACCCCCGCATTATGAAGTATTAATGCTAACATTATTCCACTGCGAAAAAAGGATGGTGCTATCGGCCTTGTATAGCTCCGTCTCTCACTCACACTGGAAAAATTGTGGCATTACTACGTCATAATACGGCCCCAGCGCGTCCCCTTTTACTTTCTATCGCCCTTCAGTTAAGTATTCATTCCCTTCCTTGCCATATCATCTTTGGGATGGGAGTTTGTTGCGCCACTTCTTCTTCCCAACTAAAGCAGTAGGAAGTGGCGAAGGAAGGGCGTTTTGGGGGACTGTCTTATGTAATTATGACATTCGAAAAGTGCTATACGTACATCTATTATGACGTCATCAAAAAATTTATGGATATTTGCCAATAATTATAAAATTTTATTTACAGGCAACACTAGAAAACATAGAAAACCAGCTAACCAGAGCCAAGTCAAGCGCCAAAGAGAAACTTATTGAAGCCAAAAGGTGTTGCAACAACAAACTACCTCAAGACCCTGACTTCCCTCATAAGGAAGACTTTGATGTACTGCCTTCAGATATAACCAGGTTACAGGAACACTACTATGAGTTACAGACCAGGGTCGATTGTATGGATCAAGGGGATGAGCAGGTAAGATCATTTAACAATATTTTATTAATACTTGCACGTTTAGTCGACGTCGATAAAAGTTATCGATTAGTAAATATTGACGATCGACGACGGCTGATCTTATTTTCTGCTGCCCAACGACGCCGGTTCGTAGGCTTGCCGCGGTCGATTCGTGGATGGGTGACTATAGACCATATCGAGACGTGTGTCGGAAAGCATGTTAAGCCGTTGGTCCCGGCTGTCATTCATAGATCTTTGACAGTCGTTACGGGTAGTCAGAAAGAAGCTAAAAGTCTGACCAAGGGGTTTCGTGTTACCCAGTTACTGGGTTGTGGAGGTCAGATAGGCAGTCGCTCGTAAAATACTGGTAATTCAGCTGCATCCGGTTAGGCTGGAAGCCGACCCTAACATAGTTGGGAAAAGGCTCGGCGCACGACTGTTGACTGTGGGGTGAGACTCCCGGACCCCTTAGTAGAACCTCAGAGATGTCACCCGCGGGCAATGCTCTTGGCCTTCATTCCACCTGATGGTAAGTGATGATCAGGTGGAAGGTGGAAGCGAACTTCACCCGGAATTCTCAACCACAGGGGAACTGGCTATCTTACCTTTAACTGCCCAAACATAATAAAGCTGTTAACATTTTTGTTATGGCGACAGACTTAGATAAGATTCTAAATCCGCCTTGCTAAGCAGATTTATAACAAGAGGCACCACCAAACCGAGCAGAAAATTTTGTCCTCGCTGGGAACCAAGCCCGGGACCTCTGGGTCTGAGACAGGTGGTCTTACCACTAGCCCGCAGAGGAGGTTAAAATTTTGTAAATTGATTTTAATTTCTAATTATTTTACTAGGTAATCAAAGAATATGAGGAACGCGAAAAACAAATAAAGAAATTGATGTCTGAACAAAACAGCTCCAGTGACATGAATAAGACTCTTGAACATAATATGAACAAAATCAGGTAAGTTCTCAAAATGTAGTTTTTTTAAAACAACTATATTGTCAATGAAAATTTTTTATGATATTTCCAACAGTTAGTAATTCTGAAATCGACTTACTTTTACCGCGATGTAAAATGTTGTTTCGAATTGAAAATAGCGGGCACGGCCGATATGTACACACGGCTACACATCAAGCTATACATTTCCAGTTTATGCTGATCTCGCATTGTATAGGATTTCCGTACAATGGGAGGTCAGCTTATACTGGAAATGCATAGCTTGATGTGTGGCCGTGTGTACGTGATGAAAACCGTAACCGTTAAGAAATATGTATTATCTTGCAGCAATATTATGCTTTATTTCTAAATATAATTTAGGTATGTAAAGATGTAGAACTGTAATGATGTATATAAAGTACCTGATGATGTAACCAATCACGGAATTGATAAATAAGGTTGGAAAGGCCCTAGCTCCAATTTTGTATCAGGACCAGTGTCACCGCTTGTCTCCCACTATTTTAATTTCTACACATACGCACTCCTATGTTTACAAATATTTCGCACACAACCAAATCAGACACACATAAATCTCAGGGCAGATATTCGTTCGCATACTAGTACTAAGCCCTCGTAGGCATAGAAACACACACACGCAAAAAAGCAATAAAAAATTTCATACATGCTAGTGCTTGATAAAGCCGATATTCTTTATCGATAAATTATCTGATGAATGTATGGGGGAAAATTAAACATGAAATAAATATTAAGAAATATTTATTTTACTTTTATTAATTACAAATAACCTGATTTTTTAATGATAAAATCATCTTTACTGAAATGTATAGAGCAAATAGTACTCGTCTTTGTCGGCATCCAGTTTCCTCTACCTGTCACGTCAATCCATTGTTCCCTGGCGTTAGGTTCTTTAGGAAACCTAAAATTTATAATTTATTGCGTAAGTAAAATTGGATTTTACTTATATTTTAATACTAAATACAATATAGTAAATACTTGTAGATGAGTACAATGGTCTCGTATAATGTTGCCAATGAATTCAATTTCTCCCTGTAAATCTGTCAGCTACAAGTATTTACTATATTGTATCATTCGTTCAATAATTATTGTAATATTTAATTGACTCATTATATATCTAACTAAAAATATACTATCATTAATTAAATATAAAATAATTCAAAAAGAATCTTTGTCGAACGTAAATTTATATTATTTGAGAATTCTATCGATGATTTTATTTAACCACATGGTCACCTCTCTATCGACCGTGCATCACGGCCAATCAGGGCAAACGACGAAACGTCAATGCTGTGCGTCAATGGTTGAAGTGAAGAGGACGCGACGCATGCAGTACATTGTAAGCGGACTTAGTAATTGCGTTGATTACGCGAGTACACATCGTGCAATGTATATTTTTTTTTACTTGTTGCAATAATGTCGTTAATGTTTGGAATTTCATAGTGATCAGAATATTTTTATGTTTTTTACTAATAAAATTATAATTAAATGTTATTTTCGACTTACCGATGGAAAGATATACCCCCTCGCTCTATACTTGCGGTCTGACTTTTTGTTTTACAAGTTATAATTGCACAACACGGCATTTTAAAGCAGAGCTCTGTTCACCGCAGTAGTCCGAAGCGCACGAAACGCGGTGAATTAATGAATCGGTCGAGTTATGATTATCGAATCATAATTGTGGCGCGCTTGCCACGCCCACATTACCATTCCAACCTTATTTATCTATTCCGTGTAACCAATAGTGACATCATGTATACATTTTAAAAAAAGCCCTAGAAGAACACGTTAGAAAACAACACTAACAATATCGATTCGCTTAATTTTCTTGTGAACACAGAATCGCACTTTCTTTTATTTTTAACCCCCGACGGAAAAAGAGGTGGTATAAGTTTATCTTGTGTATCTGTGTCTGTCTGCGCCATCGTAGCTGCCAAACGGCTGAACCGATTCGTTTTTTTTGGTTTTGTTTGATAGGTGACTTGATAGAGAGTGTTGTTTCTTAGCTATAAAAAAAAATCGTTTCATAGATGCTTTGTGTTTGTCGCGGGCTTTTTAAATTTTAAATTTAATTTAACTTGTTTATCTTACTTTTCTCAATATGTTATGTAAACTGTAACGTTATTTTATTTTTTTGTGAAATAAATGTCATTAAAACCGAAGATATTTTAAAAACAAACGTATTTCAAAGGTCAAAATGGCTGCCACCTTTGGAGAACTTACTTCGCGACATCGACAAGTGTTTTGGGGATATGTTTTCAAAACTAGGCTGTGCCGGCGAAATTAAACTTGATAAAGGTGGAAGCGATGTGAGTATGCGTATTTGTATTATTTGACTTGGTGATCTAGTGGTCACCTGACAGACACCAGTCGCTCCATGTAAAATACTGTTATTCAGCTGCATCCGGATAAACTGGAAGTCGAGCCCAACATAGTTGAGAGAAGGCTCGGCACACGGCTGTTGACTGTGGGATTAGACCCCCGGACCCTTAGTAGAACCCCAGAGGTGTCACCCGCAGGCATAAAGCACGACCCTTTTGAATATGTTTTTTTATTTCATCATCTGCCTAGCCTTTTTCCAACTACGTTGGGGTCGGCTTCCAGTCTAACCAGATGCAGCTGAATACCAGTATTTTACATGAAGCGACTGCCTATCTGACCTCCACGACCCAGTAACTGGGTAATAAGATACCCCTTGGTAAGACTGGTTGTCAGACTTTCGGGCTTCTGACGACCCGTAACGACTGTCAAAGATCCACAAATGACAGCCGGGACCAACGGCTTAACGTGCTTTCCGAGGCACGGAGGAGTCTCGATATGTAAAGATGGTCACCCATCCACGGACCAATCCCGGCAAGAGTAGCTTAACCTGAGGGATCGACCCGTGCGGCTGTTATTACGTAGCCACAAGCTCCTCCACGATGTTTTTTTATTTAAAAGTAAAAAGAAATCCTTGTTATAAATTACGGATACACAGATATCAAACAGTCATCATCTTCCTGCCCTTGTCCCGTGTTACTCGCGGTCGGCGCAACACGTTTTCTTCTTCCACTCTCCCCTGTCAACCGTCACGTTATCATTTACTCCCTTCTCTTTCATATCATTCCTCACACAATCCATCCATCTTTTCTTTGGCCTTCCTCTCCCGCTCCATCCATCAACACTTATATTCATCACTTCATCCGTTACTTGAAGGTTTAGTAAACCAGTCTGGCATCAATACTGAAATGGACAATTTTGGCGCACAGTTTTTTTATGTACTTAACTTTTTTTTTTGTATTTCGTGTTTCATGAACAGTCGCCAAATAATTGCGGTTCATTTTTCGCTCGAGCAGACGAATTCTTCAAAGATTTATTTATGTATTTATGGAGCAATGGATTTCGTAGTGTTTATAATGTGAAAGGGACTGTTTTCTCGTTTACCTCCAACCATACTGCAGCATGCCACGGCAGCCGGATTCCCGCAACCTAGTTTAACCATCACAAAAGTAGGTTACAGAAGGAGAGAGATTCAAACATTTTTTGTGGAGCTCGTGGCTTAGTAATAACAGCCGCACCGAGTCGATCCAACAGGTTAAACTACGCTAGCCGGGGTTGGTCGGTGGATAGGTGACCATCTTTAAATACCGAGACTCCTCCATGCCTCGGAAAGCACGTTAAGTCGTTGGTCCCGGCTGTCATTCTGTGCATCTTTGACAGTCGTTACGGGTCGTCAGAAGCCCCAAAGTCTGACAACCAGTCTTACCAAAGGGTATCGTATTACCCAGTTACTGGGTTGTGGAGATCAGATAGGCAGTTGCTCCATGTAAAATACTGGTATTCAGCTGCATCCGGTTAGACTGGAAGCCGACCCCAACACAGTTGGGAAAAGGCTTGGCAGATTGTTTTTTTTTTGGCGTCATACTTTATAACGTTATATTTCCTTTTTCAGGAGGACTATGACAAATACGGTATATCGATCTTGGTGTGTTTCCGTGCGTCGGAACAACTCCAACAGTTGACACGTCACGCGCAGTCGGGAGGCGAACGAGCTCTGTCTACAGCTTTATACTTGATGGCGCTTCAGAGACTCACCACTGTGCCGTTCAGGTTAGTTATACGTCGCGGGCGCAGACCAAATAAAAACCAAGACAGAGCCCTGTCAACAGTGACGTGAGGCCAGTTGCGTAAACATGTGTGCACTTAGTTTGATTGTAGTGTCATTGTAAATAGTTGTAAATGTGTGTGTGCGAGCGTGTATGCACAGAGCGGTGGTGTAGTTTTAGCATGCTTCACTGTATTGTTCGCAGCGCTCCGTCTTGGTTTTTTATTTGGTCCGAGGTCGCGGGGTGTCAATTTTAAGTTGTAATTCACTGTTATGATGGGTACTGAAACCTAACATGGAATGTAACATACATTGGAACGAATATGCTGTCTACATATAAAGGTGTGGCGTAAATAGTGATCCAACGTTAAGAGGTCGAAACACCGTATGACATACCACAACCTGAACAATTTTTTTTTTTAACTCACGATGCGACGCGCTTCTTTCATTGCGTTATTTGCATTCGTCTGTTCAACAACATGTTATGTAAATAATGCAATGAAAGAAGCGCGTTTACAAAACGCGCGACAGCATCGCTACAAAAAGAAGCCGTGGGCAAGGGGCCTTACTTGTGGTAACCATGTGAACAAACACGCTTTGAATGTGTGTAAGCGTAGGAGCTCTCGATACCGAGACACGGGCGAAGTCGGAAGTATGTGTGTGTGTATTATGTGCTGACGCTACTCGTCTTCACGCTCTAATTCACAACACGTTTGTAAACTTGGTTACCACAAGTAAAGCGCGCGCCGCTTCATGAGATAAAAATACTGTACCACTGTATGTTTTTCTACAGATGCGTGGATGAAATAAATCAAGGCATGGACCCTATAAACGAGCGCAAAATGTTCGAGTTATTAGTAAAGGTGACGACAGAATGTGACAATGCGCAGTACTTCTTGTTGACTCCAAAGGTATGTTGTAATATAATATATTTTTTTTACAAGTATAGGTTTGTTTTTAACTTTTGCCCTCTTAATGGCAATATGCTCGCACATATAACATCGGGGACTAAAAACATTACTGTCGAACTGTTGTCACTTGTCTGTCAGTCTGTTGTCTGCATAAATGACGAATCATACACCTGCCTGCGACTAGATAATTAGACAATGGTGAAAACATTTGTACGATTCCTCATTTTAAACTGGGTAAAACAGGTTAGGTTAAGTTAGAACTGTGACAAAACGCGCGCGAGCCGAGCGAGGGAAGCGAGCGGTGCTTCCAAGTTGCTCGCAGAAATATTTTCACCATTGTCTAATTATCCGTGTTTTCGCAATATCCCTAGGGTTTTCGCGAAAATTCGAATGATCAAATCGTCCTACGACACATATACCTGATAAATGATTTTATTTCTGTAAGTAGGTTTGTACAAACACACACGTCAATGATATTTTAAAAACTAGATGTGGTTGGCGTTTCCTATCTGACTACTATGAGAAGAAACCGATGCTCGTTCCGGTAAAAAAAAAAGGTCGGAACAAACTCGGTTAAACCTTGTTTTATTATAAAACAAATCACAGAATTTGTTATCACTTTAAGGTCCGATTTCACCAAAGTAGAATAAGTTTTATTCCAAGGATAAAGCTATTGCTAATTCTCAGATAACCATATTTTCATTTCACCAACTACTTATCCCGACAATAATAAAGTTATACGAGAGTAACTGTTATACGAGAGTAACTCTTATACCACCAATTTCGAAGGAATAACGGCTTATTCCTCAGATAAAATCAAAATGGCGTCAAATTTTTATATCAGCTGATCGGCTGAGCGACCATGTGGCGACCATTCCTTGTGCCTCAGACTAATTGTACACATTGAATTGCAATTCAGAGAAAATATTAATAGAAATGCAGCGTTGAGAAGAATGTTAACGGACAGTGGAAACGATAGTGAAGAAGACTTTGTTCTTTTGAGACGTCCAAGATGGTTTTAAGAAAGAAATGACCATTTTTACAACTACGACGAAAAAGATTTCATGATAAGATTTCGTTTATCTAAAGCAGCAGCAGTATTAGCCAGTTAGCACTTCGTTTCTATTCAGACATTTTTTAAATACAGTTATCACAACACAAAGTAAACTGAACGAAATTTAAACACCACGCAGCGCTACTTTACAGAATAACATGCAGAGTACATTTTTATATAGATAATATGTTTGAAAAAGACCACGAAAAACACCGTGACACATTGACAAAAGTTCAAAGTGACGACTAAATTAAAAAGGTCCTGTTGTACTATACTGTACTGAGAAAATGACAAGCCTATTTAATTTGTCTGCATTCACATTCAATGTGCCACAGATAACAAAAAAACACATAACAAAGATTAGTTATACTAGGGGTAACTTTTTGTCTTTACAAAGTGGTGAAACGTAGTATGAGTTATTCTGAGAGTAAATGCAGCGAATAATTTTATCCCTGGCATAGTTATTCTTGGATAACGACGTTGTTGGTGAAATCGGACCTAAGTGTTTCAACGCTGACAGTCCGCTAGTTTCATCGGTGGTAGAAAAGCCTTGATTAAATTTGTCCCAATTACTGAAACAACATTTTTATTTTCCAGTTGCTAACAAATCTGGAATACAACAACAAAATAATGGTTCACACAATAATGAACGGACAGAAAATAATGAAACATAATGAATGGAACATCAACACGTTTCTTGAGAGGGCACATCATTACAGAATGTCTTGACAGTCTCATGACGGTTAATTTTTATATAATATTCGTTTTAAGGCTCATTTACACGGAGAGATTTTCTCGCTCGTTGCCCAACGATTATCGCACTCATGTAAACACACTCAAGAGACTCGTGGCAAGTAATAGCTGCACTGGTCGATCGATCTATGTAGGTTAAGCTACGCTTGCTGAAGTCGGTCCGTTGATGGTTGACTATCAATTTAATGCCGAGATCCCTCCGCGCCTCATTCGGTCCCGGCTGTCATTCGTTGATCTTTGATAGACATTACGGGTAGTCAGAAGCCCGAAAGTCTGTCAACCAGTTTTACCTAGGGGTATCGTGTTACCCAATAACTGGGTTGTGGTGTTCAGATAGGCAGTCGCTCCATGAATACACGAGTGAGTGTTTTACTTTTATCGATACTCGCCTATTCGAGGCGAGAAATTCTACTCGTAAATGAGCCTTCATGTTGTGTAGGTACTAAAGTTACTATAAGTTACGCAAATTCTTCATTGGTCTCCCTCCCTCTTATTATCACATTCACATTTCAATTCCCATTTAATTTTCGCCGCTCGTGAAATCAAGAGAAATGTGTAATCCTCTAAAAACTTTTTGATCTTCTAATGATGATCGCTTTTTTTGTAAATGACGCGAATTTAAAATTGTCTTACGTTAGAGTTTATTTGATGATTCTAATTATTACAATTCTGTAAATACATATTTGTTACGGTCGCGAATAATATCTTTATCAACATACAGACTGTCATTGAAATGATAATTGCAAAAAAAAACGTAATTTTTTTAAATCCTATATTCCATTTGAAATAAGACTAGACATTTAAACAAACCTTTTTACAGTCCGGTCAACCGATTTTGAATTCTATACCGTAGACATAAGGACGGCATTAAAAGCAAAAAACGTTATACAATACCAACTGTCTACTGCAGCTGCCATTTGTCATGCCGCCAACGCAATAAAAGTCAAAATCGGTTGAACGGAGTGTAAAAAAGGCTTATTTGAATGTCTAATCTTATTTCAAATGGAGTATAGATTCATGCTAGTTGTCGTTCCAATGAAGAAATTGCGTAATTTCTGGGTAATATTATAATTGTATGTCCTTATCAAACCACCTATTTCTCAGTACAAAGTAGATTTTAGTTATTTTTTTATTAAATGTAACACAGTATATAATACGCATCAGTTCTTTTCGAAATAGGGTAGGCACACATCTGGGACCGCATTTGCTGGCCAAGTCAAGGTGACAAATGTAGCAGTTGCATCCGCTAGTGGCACAAAAGCGCTTGGCATTTCACTTTTTGAAACCCTTGAGCGGATCAACGCGGTTAAATTTCGCTTAATCATGTACCTCTTTATTTATAAACGTTGCTTAAACTTAAGAGCCGTTTAAACATCATAAATGTATGGTTAAACAGTCGCCAATCATTACTTAACTTTAAGGGCAATAGCGCACGAGCGGCCGGGTCGCAGCAGCTAGAGAGATAGATACATTAGTAGGAAATCGCCGCGGCCAGCGGCCACATCGACTATCGCTGGCCGCTACGACCTGGCCGCTAGTGCGCGAGGCCTAAGCAATGTTAATAAATAAACCCCTTTAGGACAAAATGTACTTAGGACAGTGCCATATAACGGTCAATAAATCACGCATCTAAATGCCAGCGAATTTCCGCTCTGATTTATGGATTGCCGGTTTTTGTTGGTTTCAAAACGCAAAATATGGTAGGTATACATAATTTAATTTACAATGTGAATAATTGAAAACACTCAAATGTTTTTTTAAAGTGGCGCCACCATTCGACACTTATCTATGCGTGCGGTGAAATTGAGAACTAATATTAAATGTACTGGATTTTTGACGTCTGCCCTTTGCAACCAGTGCCGTCTTAATACACATAGATAAGTTTGTCGTTCTTTATTTATTTTTAAGGCAGAAACTAACTATCCGTAGCGACCAGGGTTTCGAATAAAAGGGAATTTCCTCCCTAGGTTTAAGGGGTAAAAATTACCAATCAGAATTTAAATTGATCTAATATTTTTTAGTATACTTTAGGTGTAATGTTTCAAAGTATACCTAATTAAGGTTTGATCTGAGATTTCATCAACAATTTGGAGAATTACAATTTCAGTTTGTTTTAAGGTGGATGCACCAAGGTACTCCACAAAATTCAAATTTTCTTACGTTTTTTGCAGGGCATTGAATGACTATTTCATGAAATCATGACACTTTGCTCTTTCATGAACTTGAGAGTTGTATTGCTGATTCTAATGTTTATAATTCTGTAAATCCATATTCGTTACGGCCGCAAATCATATTTAGATCAACATACAACCTGACGCTGACCTGCAAATTTCAAAAACCGTTAGAAAATTTGAATTTCGCGGGCTACCTTATCACATCCCCGAGTTTTCGGCGCCTTTGGAATTTTTTCAGGGTTTTTATATTTAGCAAGTAGGCAACCCAGGTCGTGCCATAGTTTGTTTTAGGCCGTAAATTTGTATAGGTTGATTGAGTTATTCGCGATGGGTCATATTGGCCGAACAGGCGACTTGAAACTGTATGGATGTCATCATTGTGTTTTTGTAATGTTTTTACGATAATTGTCTAATTTTAATGTTATAATATATTTTTTAAATCCTGTGAGTTTGTATACTGTCCTTTTATACATGCAATGTATAATTGTAAAACTGATGATAATAAACGTGATATCAATCTGTGTTGACTATTTGTATGTACACTAGATTTTTAGTCTTCTAATAGTTTTCTATTTAAAACTGTAGATAGAGACGGTCGGTTTTAAGTTGGTATAAGAATCTGTCACCAGCCACTTGCATTGTGCATAATATGGCGTATAAGGCCAAAAAACTAGTGAAAAATATTTTAAGGGGTATGCATACATATAATTAAGTAGCTGTTGCGCACGACTTCGTCTGCGATCTAGGATGAAAAGTAGCCTATGTCTGTCTCCAGGTCAAGGTCTACCCTTATGCCTAATTTCATCCAAATCTGTTCAGCCGTTCTAGCGTGAAAGCGTAGTAAAAAAAACAAACTCACTTCCACATAATATTAGTTAGGATTAGTAACGAAGTCAAAAGTGTACATTCAATATTTTTGAAAAAAGTAATTGCTACGAGGTGTGGTAGCGAATGATGCTGACAATATAGTTTTTAGAATTGTCACCCATCCACGGACCGACCTCGGTAAGCTTAGCTTAAACTTCGATCGACGTGTACGGCATCTGTTTGTCTGGATGTATCTTCCGGATAAGCGCAAAACGGCTGAACGGATTTGGATAGAATTTGGCACACATATAGTTTGTAACCTGGATTAAGACATTAGGATACTTTTAATCCTTGTAATACGTCCCATGGGATATAGAAAGCTTTACCTTGTTCTAAATACGTATGAAATAGATGTATGTACAAATATAAAAAACATCTTCAATAAATCCCTCGACAACGGTATCACAAACATTATGTATGTAAAGTAAATAATTTCATGTTAAAACTTAACACTGACTCATGTCAGTGTATTGAAAGACTATTTCTTGAAATCATGACATTTGGCACTTATATGAACTTAAGGAGTTGTATTGCTGGTTTTAATGTTTATAATTCTGTAAATCCATATGTGTTACGACCGCGTATCATATTTAGATCAACATACAACCTGACACTGACCTGCAAATTGCAAAAAACGAAAGAAAATTTGAATTTCGCGGGTTGTTTTGGCGCATCCACCTTAAAACTTAACACTGAAGCAAACCAGTCACCTTTTACCTTTAGCAATGTTTCCTACCTCTTAAAATATTTTCTAAATATATATAAAATACCTTATGTATTTTAATGTTTTAAGCGACATTCACGGTAGGCGGGAGGAGCTCGTGGCTAAGTAATAACAGCCACACCGGGTCGATCCATCAGGTTAAGCTACGCTTGCCGGGGTTGGTCGGTGGATGGGTGACCATCTTTACATACCGAGACTCCTCCGTGCCTCGGAAAGCACGTTAAGCAGTTGGTCCCGGCTGTCATTCGTGGATCTTTGACAGTCGTTACGGGTCGTCAGAAGCCCGAAAGTCTGACAACCAGTCTTACCAAGGGGTACCGTATTACCCAGATACTGAGTTGTGGAGGTCAGATAGGCAGTCGCTTCGTGTAAAATACTGGTATTCAGCTGCATCCGGTTAGACTGGAAGCCGACCCCGACATAGTTGTGAAAAGGCTAGGGAGATTGATTGGGAGGCGATAGTACCCATATATAAATATGCTACTAAGAATGCCTTTGCAGTTTTACCTCAATACTCTTTACAGTTGGCTCATTATAACTTGTCCCGTGATTCGATTGGTAGCACTGTTCTGTTAGTCGCCATTTTGAACTCGTATCAGTATTGAAACTAAGGTTGAAAGCAATGGTGCCAACATGACGGTGAGAGACAAGTTATAGTGAACGGTCTGTAGATTTCGATTTCGGATTTAAAAAAAAGAATAAATCAAAGCTTACGATAAAAAAAAAAACGTCCTTTCGGTTACTTATTAACTATTGCTAATATTATAAATGCGAAAGTAACTCTGTCTGTCTGTCGCGCTTTCACGCCAAAACTACTAGACCAATTTAAATGAAATTTGGTACACAGATAGTCTAGAGCCTGAGAAAGGACATAGGCTACTTTTTATCGACATACCACGCGGGTGAAGCCGCTGGCGGAAGCTAGTTAAAAATAAGGTTTTTTTTTTTAAACTTCGTATTTTAAATTATCTGTTAATAAAACAAATGTTTTAAAAACTCTTTTTATCCAATCACAATAATATGATTTCAATAATACAGAAATTCAAAATAATAGTCTTTATAAGAATTATTATGGTTTTAATTCAGTTTCCAAATACATGTTTGTATTATTAATAATTATCATTGAAGGTTTATTGTAACAATAAATATTTTTTAATTAATTTGCATTTTTATTTTAAGGACCGTGTGTTAATATTGTTAGGCAGTTAAAAATATAAAATTATTTATACAAAAAAAAAAAACTATCACAACCTAGATTTGACAAATAGCTTAAAAAAACTTGTTTTGTTTTTAATTACTCATTTACACGAGGAAATATTCTCGCCAAAAAGGTTATCGAAAGGAAATAAAATAAAATAGATGAACTTTACTCGCATGACAGGCGAGACTCGCCGACGAAATTCGCATGGACAATTTCATTTCTCAACAGACGAGAAAATCACCTTATGTAAACGTGCCTTAATTTCGATTACAAAATTGGCGCTAACATCGAAATTACCTAATACAATTTGGGAATGCATAAAGAAATAGTTGCCTACATGGCTTAAACAATAAGCAAGTGTATCCTATTTTCTCTAAAATGCAGGCAATGTTAATAATACAGGGTTTTTTTGAAGTTGAAAAAAAAAAAAAGAATCATTGTTTATTCTGCACAAACAAAACGCACAATGCAAAAAAAACGAACATACAAAGTAGCCAACAGCCTCGTAAAAGTGAAACTTCTTAGGCGGCGATTCGATAATTGGACGAGAATTGAGTTTAATTTCAAGGACGCGACACGTTTAGGCACATTTCGTTACATGACGGAGAACAAAGATTTTTTAAGAAGTTTCAGTTCTATTATGTGTGTAAGGTGTTGCACACGCAATTTATTTCGAATGAATTGGCGACACAAATCTATTTCATCCGATTTCCAAAATAATGATTAAAAAGTTTGTTTACATTGCCTACAAATGTTCTGTCTCTTACAAACCAACCTCGATGGCCGCGTTTACATTCTCCTCGAGTGGCGACCATGAATCGGAACAGACACTCGACGTATCACTTGAGCGAAAACCTGATAAGTCACAAGATATTACTAACTATGGTCCGTTCTAAAAGTATCTGATGAAACAGTAAACAAACGGATCAGAAACCGTACCTGTGGATGCCAATATGTAGTGCCACTTACAAATTGAGTGCTTTGATTCAATAACTTGAATACTTAAACCCGAATTTCTCATTTTAAATGACCTTAAAAATTATTATCATGTGAAAATTGTGGTTAACTTTTATATTTATTTTTGAATTTTTTAATGGAGTTCAAAAAATATTGTTGGGAAACCTTGAAAGAAAGAAAGAAGAAAGAAAGAAAGAAAATACGTTTATTTGCGGTAAACATGACGGAAAAAAAAAAAACAAAAAAAAAATACAAAAGGTTGGGGGAAACATGCGTCACATTCACGCAAAACGGCCAACGCAAAACCTTCAGATGAATGTGTTTCTAATTCCCTTTAGTGAGTGATTGCGTCGGGTTTTAGGGTTTATTTACACTTACATTTGATACTTTTCGAACAGACTATAGCCATTTCATTTGCAAAGAGAGTGTATTTTTCCATACTTACCTTATATCTCATAGCTTCTCTTACATATCTTTATACAGTGCGATTCAAACTTAATGGTGGCTCGGAACATGAGCCGAGTCGCTGCGCAGTAACAGCGGGGGTGAGGGGTGGGGTACTGCGCAGCGAGTAGCTAGCTTCCGAGCCGCCATTAAGTGTTAATCGAACTGTATAAAGATACAGAGAATCTTCTATACTAATGTGTTTTAGTGAGTTATCCTATTAGTATTTTAAACGTATTAAGTTTAACGTATTTAATATTGAAATAAAATTAATCTCATCAAACGAGACGATCTTACAAAATGACAATTTCGAGCTCATTACAGAAATAACAAAATAGCTCATAATAAATATAGCCAATTCTAGCACTTCCAGCCAATAATCTTCTAAATCTACTATCAATAATCCAACTGCACACCTTTACCGGTCCACTGCTCGTCCAGCTTGACATCACATTCGAGATCTCGCAAAGCCGACTTTATGTCGAAACCGAAATCTTCTGCGAATTTCTCGTAGGCACTGTTGAGGATGCTCTCGACACCTAACTCGTGGAATTTGACGTTCTGGTCGCGGCATCTCGCTACCATGTTACGTATTGCCCAGCATGCATTTTTCTGTAATGAGAAATACTTTATGAATACGTGTGTTTAGTTAGTTTAGGATTTTTTCAGTAGTAGCCCTGAGTTTGGGTTTGTGCCTGGTTGATGGCAATAGGCTCGTCCCCTAGTACATTATGAACTTAAACTAGACTTGCGAAATGTGGGTGTTCTATTGGCACACCTGCGCCTAACCCTTCGGAGATTACAGGCGTGATGTTATGATGTATTGAAGAGGTAATTCATAAAATGGTCTTGGAAAGATTGAGCAATTAATCTGAACTTTATTTTTTGTATTAATATCAAATGAAACATTTTTTAATTAGTTTAAAAAAAAAACATTTTCCTTGGCTCGACTAAACTTGTAAATAGGAATTATTTCAATTTTTCGTTCCATGAGATCGTATTTTCTGAATATTTAGTTTCCAATCTACGTGGTGTCTGACCACTTACTTTAATGGTTGCATCTATGGTTTAGTTTCTGCTACAAATTTAATATTTGTCTGACCTTTCCTTACTAGTCATTTTGAAATCCATTTAAGTAACATTACCGCAACGATGATATTTGTTTGAGTGAAAATACCATGTACACCACCACCACCATGTACCACGTACCATGGGCTTTAGATCTATAATTTAGTGAATAATCGTACTAGGGGTACAGAGAATTTAAGTTGACAAGCGAAATTTGTTGGGGTTCCCCATCGGCAAAAATTACGAACTTCCATACAAACTTTCATCCCCTATTAAATCCATTTAGGGGTGAATTGTCTGCAATCCTTCCATAGTACTCACTTTCGTTATAAATGGAACTTTAGTGCAAAAATGTATCCTTCTAGACTATAATTTATCATTATAGCAGTTTAGGCAGTGTGTAGTTTGTCAGTGAAAGAATTTAAGATTTTTATTAAGTGGATGGGCCAAATCACCTGTTTAAAAGCCTTACCTGAACTGAAGCATCTTGAGGGTGCACCTTCATGCACTCAATGATCACCTCGGGAGCCCCGCAGTCTATGAACTGTTGGCCGTGAGTCGGCTCGCGGAGGGAAAGGGCTGCTATGGACTTGAGGGTTAAGGCCGTCGCTATTGCGTTGCTCTGAAACAGGGTTAAAAGATATTCAGGATATTATTGTCATAACACTTATAAACTACCTACCTACTTGGTCCCGGCTGTCATTTGTGGATCTTTGACAGTCGTTACGGGTCGTCAGAAGCCCGAAAGTCTGACAACCAGTCTTGCCAAGGGGTATCGTATTAGCCAGTTACTGGGTTGTGGAGGTCAGATAGGCAGTCGCTCCATGTAAAATACTGGTATTCAGCTGCATCTGGTTGGACTGGAAGCCGACCCCAACATAGTTGGGAAAAGGCTAGGCAGAATGATGAACACTTATAAAATAACATCATGTCTGTAATCCCCGAAGGGTTAAGCAGAGGTGTATCCACTCTAGTACACCCACATAATTATTGTAATATTGCTTGATTACGGTAATGTAAAGCATTGAAAAAAAAAAACGATTTTAAATAATTGGCCTTGGTGATAGAACTACTATTTTGCACGAGCTTGGCAGATTTTGGAGCTTTTTTGATTAAATAGTTGAAGTTCACTAGTACAGACGCGCGAATCAATGACAAAAGTTAAGTTAAACTGCTACGGTCAAATCGTGGATGGTTTGCATATTACGAATAAAAAAGTCTTCCTCCGCAATCTTACACACCCTCTCAAACTCATTCACGCAAACCTCCATCACACACAAAGAGAGGACTGGTTATTACACACCTATTTGTTACCTTTGTAACCTTTTTAAATTTTGTTATCTTTTTTCTAAATTGTCTTATACGATATGTTGAATAAGATATGTACATTTCCATACATATACCATGTATTGTAATATTATAATAAAAATACTTAATTTGTAACTTAGAGGGATTCGGCGTTGAAGGCTGAAATACAGGCTATGTCTAGTTCGGCACTCAATGCTAATACTTTTGTGTACATAAAGTTTAGATTCAGGACTCTATTTGTAAAAAAAAAAATACATTTTTATGTCAATAAACATTACTATTGCATAAGATAATGAATAGGTAAAGAAACAATAATACTTCGTATATAATGAATTTTCGAAACCGTACGAAGCTTCTCTACAGTTTCAGGGAGCATAAATACGCTCAGTAAAAAAAAAACATAAGTCATTTATTCAAATTAGGCTGAGAATCAGACCTTTATGAACATCAAAATTACATAAGACAGTCCCCCAAAACGCCCACCCTTCACCACTTCCTAGTACTTTAGCTGGGAAGAAGAAGTGGCGCAACAAACTCAGTCAAACTTTCATATTAAAAAAAACTACTTTCATATTAGTAAACTCACCGAATGTCTCGATAGAATTGATACAACGATAGGCACAATACCGCTTTTCACCAGATCTTTCTTAACGTCGTCATTTCCTGCCAATGCCGTGATCCTGTAAGAATATTACATTTAAAGATTAACAGGAACATGAAGCACATTTTAGGTACGGTAAGCAACGGAAGTTGGTTAACGCAGTTCATTTTATATACTTTGGTAAGTTAAGTAAGTACCATTTTTATAAATTGGCCTAAAAATAAATAATATATCATGTCGATACTAAACTTCTATTATAAAGTTAAAACTTTAAAGTTCATTTCCCAAAAGTACAATTTTGGCGCTTTAGCATTTTCGCCTTTCCACTGACGATATTATTATTCATACTATATACAGGGTTACTGGTAACTTGACGTATTCCTTGCAGGACGTCATAGTAGGGTTAAAATGCAACAAATTAAGCCACCAAATGTTCTAACGAAATTTAGTTTTTTTTTTTGCACTAGACTACATTTTTTAGAAAAAAATAGCAAAAATTACAAAAAATTAAATGTTTGGTTAGTGATATTTGCCAAAGTTAGGCATTATTGAACTTTTAATTATTAACAAAGGTCTGCTACGGCGTCAACTATGATAATAACTTAAATTTCAGTACAGTCGCGCCGTAAATCATTTTTAAATTGGTTTCAAATGATTTAATCTGGGATTTTTTATAAAAAAACTAAAACTCTTAATAATTCAAAAACTACTGAATTTCGGTAGAACATTTGGTGCTTAATTTGTTGCATTTTAACCCTACTATGACGTCCTGCAAGGAATACGTCGAGTTATCAGTAACCCTGTATAAACATCGCGTGTCAATAAATCATTTATTACTACGAAATAAGACCCTCTTTTGTTTAGTCAGATAAAATGTAGGCCATCACTATAGTAACTATACATCACCATGACAACAGTTAAGTTTTCTCAATACAGTTGCAATAACAATTTTCCCATTCAAGTAGGAACCTTTGAAAGAAGACGAAGACAGTGAGACACATTTCGAAAATATACGGATTAATGTAAAGGTTCATCAAGATATCTATAAAAAACCAACGGATAAACAAAAGCACATAAAGTTCCTGTGAAATTAAGTCTCATACTAATAATTACCACATAAATTTCAACCACCGAACAGCTCTAAGAAGAACCTAAAAATGACAACGGCAGAGAAAGGCGACTACCTATCATTCGGAGACAGAAACAACGCCTTATCAACCATAAAAACTTGGCACGAACACAACCAAAAAGTTTTAAAAGGAGACATAATCAGAACCACAGACAACAACACAGCTATCACCAAGAACAGCATAATAAAAGTAAATCAAACTTCATGCGAAGACTATAGTGACAGTACTGACCAGCTGAAACACAGAGTTAGACATATCAACTACTGGAAGGCTGAACTAGAAAGGGGTATAAGAGACATGGACGCAGAAATAAACATTCTAGAATCGCTAAGACAACAACTGAAAAATGCCCAGGATACTTTGAAAATCCCAGAGTATATTACAGAAGAATGTTTAGATTTGAGACGGAATAGAATGCAGTCTGACTTAATATACGATGAACCACAAGAAGATTTATTCACAGAGTCAGCTTTGATAGAAAATGTTAAGAAGCTTCATAGAGATTTGCTCAGGGATATTGAATACCAGCTGGATATGAATGTAGCTTCGAAGAATTGGTTGGAAAGGGACTGGAGTGATAAGCAGTTGGCTTTTAAGTATGAGAGCGAGAATGCTTATTTGGAGACTAAGGCTGTGAATGTTAAAGATTCGGCAGGAGCGACGAGGCTTTCCGAAGGTACACGATCTATTGTTTAAATTGTTTCTAGACTTTTAACAGAAAGACGGCCGTTGGCATCTTGTTCTTCCATGATACAAAAATTGTGGTCAACGATTTTTTTAAACGCTGGAGATTACGCACGCAGTATTTAGGTATATGAAATAAAGTTTTACATATAACGTATTATATTGAAGGCCTTTTTTGTAGAATTTGGTTGAGTAGAGGTGAAATTAACTCCGGATTTAGTACACAGTTGACAATCATACACACGACAGCTTATCATCGCCATTATTATCTCCTGCATCGTTATCCAAATTTATTTTTGTAGCCATCATCTCAGTAGTCAACCCCCTTATTTTTTTTTTATGTGAGAAGTCGTCAAATGAATTCTACCGGCGCTCTGGGCAGAGCGGAAGGGCGTGTCAGACTTTGACTGAAACCCACCCGTGTTCCTTCAGTTGCTTGTTGCCAAGGGCCCCGGTATCCCTTTCGGATTTTCCGGCAATCCTGGTAGGCATCGGTCCTAGCGGAGCCCATCAATTCTGCTGACATCTCTTTGAAGCGCGCGTGGTACACAACGCGCGGTCGACCCGGGCCTGGTCCTTATCGGACGGCGAGCTACCCATCGCTCGCCGTCCGCAAGTAATCAACCCCTTGTTCATAAGGTATCATCTTTCACAAAATTCATCCATCGTCTCTTTGGTCACAGTCAATATTTTTACCCAACCATTTCTTTCCAGGCCAATCGAACGTCCCATCCTGGGAACAAAACACAATCAGCGCTCTCAACGAATTCAAAATCGCAATCGACAAATCGAAAGCTTTACGAGCAAAGGTCGACGCCGTCCTTATAAATACTTCTAGAGATCTTCGTTCCCAAGACATTAAGGTCAACAAATCACTGAGCGAACGAATTGCGAGAACCGAACAAGTGAAGACGGAGTTAGAGAATCAGCTGAAATTGACTTTAGAAAAGATAGTGGAAACTGAGAACATTCTAGAAATGATACACGAAGAAATGTTGAAGGTATCACAAAGAATCCAGGTCGCTCAAACAAGGTTGAATACAAAGAATTGTAGGCCGAACGTAGAAAATTGTAGGGAAGGTTCTCTCGTAGCGTTAATCGAAGAAGTGAGAGACCTCAATGATAGTATGAGTTTGTTGCAAAAGCGGTCTTTGCAAACGGAGAAATTGAGGGCTGATTTAATACATGAAAGGGGTTTGTTAGAGAATGAGATTATCGTGAAGAAGAAGACTTTGTTTATTGATAATGAACGGTGTTTGTTTTTGAGGTCGCATTATCAGTCTGCTGAGAAGATGTGTGGGTTTTAATGCATGTTAATATTAATTCAACTTAGGCTGAGAACTATAGAGCGAATTATGACTACTCAAGCTAAGTACAGTCGCGTTTCATACAAAAATGTACCTTATTCAAATGAAGTTAATGTCTGTTTTCCTATAAGCGACTGCGTGATTAAGCGTTTCATACGAATATGTACATTAACTTATTATAATAAGGTTCACTTTCTAAGTTCCCTCGATAGATATTAGCCTTAGTATTCAAGTAGACAGCTTCTATCGCTGAAGATTTATTAAGATTTCTGGGGGTTTCATTGACTTCCTTAATTTGGAATTTCTATGTGAATCTAGATTGTAATAATTGTAGTATAATATTAAGTTTTCGCTATGCATGAGGCAAAAGCTTTACAGGCGAGATCCAGTTCCATTGTGCACGCGTGTTATATGTAGATATTAAGGCCCTACCCTACCTCAAATTGCTTAGCATGATCCTCCGTTATGCCGAAAATACTGCAGCATTAATTTTGAAATAAATTTATGTGAATGTTAAGGATTGATGCTAGGTCCTAAGTTTGGCGAAAACACGATTACATAAAAATTTCTCTATAGAAAAAAATCCTAAGTTACCTCTAAAGCGAACTATAAACCGCTGGTATTAAAAAAATACTTCAAATTAGACCATGAAACTTAGCATAATAACTGAACTAACTATAAAGCATGTCTTATGTTTTTTAAATTACCATAATTTTCACCGTAAAAAGCAATTACCCAAACTTTTCGAGGCTTGAGAGCCGCCAGCACCCCACTCCGTCTTAGTTTTTATTCAGGCCGCGATTAGTATGGTGGGAGCGAGATAAAATCTGAGGTAGGGTATGGCCTAAACTACTGTTAACTTAGGTACTTACTTTTTGCGTGAATTCGACGTTTACAATAAAATAACAATTGCATTAAAATACACATATAAATATAATTATCATCACGCCTCGTTTCCTCCAAGAGTTAGGCAGAAGTGTACCCACATTTCGCCATTTATTTTAATTAAAAAACCCAATAACACTGGCCGACCTGGGAATTGAACCCAGAACCGAGTGGTAACATAAAACCAACGAGGTAGTAAATACTAAATACCACAGGGTGAAAGCACTAATAAATATGAAATCAACTTTAAATATGAGGCCAACTCAGAAATATTCAGTAATTGTTCTATCGTAGACTATTATAATCGAGGTCAGGAAAAACTCAATATAATTGCTACATCCACTCACAACTTACCCAGTCGCAACGGTAATCATAGAGTAGAGTAGAGTAGAGAGAGTGGTCATAGAGTAGGGTAGTCGTCACAGAGAGTAGTCATACAGTATAAAAGTAGTTGAATAATAGTTTGTGCTCATAGAGTCTGGCCAACGAAAGTTGATACTGAAAAAAAAAAGCAAAATTTAAAAAAAAAAAACTGTTTTACCCTGTACATAGTGCGATAACACGTTTTGATACTTGAAATTTTATTTTATTTAAATGAAATTATATTTTAATTATCAACACCTGTTAACGCACTATATAAAGAGAGAAACAGTATCGTTTGTTTTAAATTTCGCGTGTTTGCCAGACTCTATGAAAAAATAATATAAATAATTTCACTCACAACTTATCAGCCTGTTGCACCACGGCAACGTTATCATAGTTATCAGCGAGCACAGTGAACAGAGAGTCGACCCCGCAGTCTGCCACCATCTTGCAGAGCTCGTGACGTACCAACAGACTCGCTATGGTTAGCATCAGCTCTGATACTAAAGGAGGTTGTGTGTTTTCTGTGGACATAAATAAATAGAACGGTGTTATTTTTTAAATTTGAAAACTATTTTAACAACGGCCAGTGCGATTCGGACTGGACCACTAAGGTGCTTTTCTCTTTTATTAAGATCTTTTTTACCCGGACTGCCAAGGAAGGGTTATGTTTTTCGCGCGTATCTTGTATGTATGTATGTTTGTAAATTTCTTTATTACCTCGTATCTTCCAAACGGCTGGATAGATTGAGACAGTTAAGGTATCGTTATATTCGTCTTAAAAACCCAAGTGTCCTTAGACAGGTGTATGGAAAAAAAAAATGCGAATTTTTGGAGCAAAATAGTAGCGTGTTTTTGCAATCGGGTATTTTGTTTTTTTTTATTTTTTTTTTGCTACATATTCTGTAAAAAAAACTCAACTGGCTACCTACTGGCTATCGGTTAAAAAGATGCTGTCCTATGACATTCAGATAGGCAGATATACGGCGGTAAATTGCGGACAATATGTGGCGGCCTCCGCTCTTGTACGAAACCGTATCTAAACAGACTAACCTTTCAACAAATTAGTTAAAGGCACCAACATTTGAGCACCCAACTCCTTGGCATGGTCGTGAGCCCGACCGAACTCCACTCGGACATCATCGTCCAATGTCATCTTTCGTATCACTTGCAGAGTTTCACTTAGCAGCTGAAACAGGTTTAAGTGTTATGGTCTGTTCCAAAAGTATCTGATGAAACTGTAAACAAACCCTTTTAGGGTTAAATTCTTTTCAATCACTTTTAAAGGGAATTATTAACAAATCCACGTGTCTTTCAATCTCACCCCTTTAACAAAAAAATATTTTTTAGTTAACATTAAGTAATTGAAAAATCGTCGACGAAAATCCTAAATAATATTATAAATGCGAAAGTGAATTTGTTTGTTTATTTGTTTGTCATGCTAAAACGGCTGAACAAATTTGGATGAAATGGGTAGACCATGACCTGGAATAGGACATAGGATATTTTTTATCCCGATATTTCCACGAGATCGAGAGTTACGCAGGTGAAACCGCGGGGCGTAGCTAGTTGAGGTTATAAAATAGATCTCACGTCAAATGAAAGACATTTTTAAGTTGATTTAAAATTATAATTTCAGGGTTAAGTATTCAAATAATCAAATACAAACACTCAATTTGTAATATGATAATGATTCGGCTCACAATGTTCCCACTGCTGGGACTCGAGCACATTAAAATTGTGGCCAGGTAACTACCGAGCATGAAGAGGATTGTTTGAACGCCAGATCAGGATAAACATTATTAGAATTTCTTTGACGCAGCAACAGGCTCGCCCCCTATGACATGCCGTAATGTTACGACGTTGTTTTTTAAATAGATTTTCTACTCACTTTGACATTTCCAGTGACTTTCAGCAAAAGATTCAGGTTTTCAGCGATATTCTTTGCAAAGACTTTCTGTCGATTCATCTCGTGTTTGATACAGCATGTCGTGGTCCATCTCAGTGTAGCTATTAATATATCTTCGTTTTCTACGTTGTCTAGAATACTGAAAAACAGATAAAAATTTATCTACTTACAAAATAGGGGGATGTATAGTCAGTTCACATCATAGAGTAAAGTAATATATATGGGTTCACACCGAGACGCGACGTGATGCGCACTTATTTATGATCCGATACAATATCGAATTTTTATTTACTACACTATAAGGTACACACGCACTACGCATCTCAGCGTACTTTGACACGTGTTAACCTTTATATAATTAAGTTCGATAATTATTAAAAAGTGCGCGCAGCGTCGCGTCGCTTCACGTCGAGGTCTGAACTGAGGCCCTAGACAAAGTGACCTTCTATCAGCGTTATCGATGATGGAAAAGGCAAAAATGTATAGGACTGACTTATGCTATCGAAAAGCTTATGTCAATCCTGTTGAAAGTCGTTGTAGAAATACGAAACGCTTTCGAAGCGATTGTCACTTGTCTAGGCTCTCTGACCCTAATGTGAATGAATGGCAGTTGAGAACGAATGTGGATGCCTTTAAGA
Organism: Lithophane leautieri; assembly: GCA_949152455.1. NCBI lineage: Eukaryota > Metazoa > Arthropoda > Insecta > Lepidoptera > Noctuidae > Lithophane > Lithophane leautieri. The sequence goes on along the minus strand of OX424482.1, from coordinate 2,751,101 downwards.
ATAGGGAAAGACCAAAGAAACGACTGATGGACTATTTGAAAGATATGGTCAGAGAGGGCAGTGACAATTGGGATGACAGCTGACCCAAATTGAAATTAAATTGGGATAAAGACAGGGGGGATGATGACTACACTACTCACGTTATGAACCGAGTCGTTGGGCCATAAATGTCAGTAGCAATAAGAATGTGCAACGCCTTGCGTCTGATCGATAGTTTGCTCCATAAGTGCGAGGGAGACAAACTAATAACAATGATTGGCCCGACGACGCAGTTCTTAACGCGGCGACTATAGCACATTTACCAATAGATTGCTTTGATATTATCATTAGCTTAAGTTAGATTTTTGCCATTTATAAACATAATGCGCTCGCTACCTTTTTAGTGATTACTGAAAAATATACTTACTTTTTAATGAAGTCCACGCCCTTATTATCCAACAAATCAGGTTGCATCTCCATCAACGCTGTCATAGTATTCAGTGCGCTTATAATGAATTTTGTGTCCTGTTCACCGAGCTCTTGACACAGCTTACTGTGTTTTGAATATAGAAGGTCTAAGAGGAGTTTGTATGCACCCTCCTTACCTGCTCGGACTCTGTGGGCTATGTCCTTCTGGCATTCTAACTGAAAAATGGAATGGTGAATTGGTAAGTTGATTTTGACCACAAGATTAAATTATGACTGAACTAGTGACCCCAGCAATCAACATTCTACCATAGAGCGATAAAGCAATTACGAGGTTGAGTATATAATACTGAATTCAGTATTATTTATTTTCTTCTAGCTACGCTCCACGGTTTCTCCCACATAAGTCTCGATCCTGTGAGAATATCGGAACAAAAACTATCCTATGTCTTAACCCAGGTCATGGTCTAGTTGTGTGCCAAATTTCAGCTAAATCAGTTCAGCCGTTATGGGGTAAAAACGTAACAGAGACTGACAGTCAGACAGACAGAGTTACTTTCACATTTATAATATTTAAGTATGAATAGTTAAGTTAGTAAATTACCTTCAAAACCTCTAATTCCTTGAGAACAGCATCTGCATTATATTTCTCCTCAGCACAAAGTTTCTTGAGCTTAGTAACGGTGTCCACTACTAAATGATTGTCTCCAGATCCAAGAGACAAGTCTTTTATAATGTTTGATAGATCGACTCCCTGAAAAACAAATGGTACTAATATTTATACTTTGTTTAAAAGGAAATTCATTATTTTATCCTGATCACTTCCACTGGATGCAGACAGTATAGGGCCAGTTTTTATGGCCATGTCCAGGGGTAGATATCCATTAGGTTAAGCTACGCTTGCCGGGGTTGGTCCGTGGATGGGTGACCATCTTTACATGCCGAGACTCCTCCGTACTTCGGAAAGCACGTTAAGCCGTTGGTCCTGGCTGTCATTTGTGGATTTTGACAGTCATTACGGGTCGTTAGAAGCCCAAAGTCTGACAACCAGTCTTATCTAGGGGTATCATATTACCCAGTTACTGGGTTGTGGAGGTCAGATAGGCAGTCGCTCCATGTAAAATACTGGTATTCAGCTGCATCCGGTTAGACTGGAAGCCGACCCCAACTTGGTTGGGAAAAGGCTAGGCAGATGATGATGTCCAGGGGTAGATATGTCATTCAGCTAATAAAATATGATAATGATGTTCAGTTCATATTCTGCAATAATACCTGTCTCTTAGTAAACATACTTCTTATTAGGGCAATTTTTTTTTTTAATGAATTCTTATGAGTCTTACTTTTGACATCTACCTCACCTGATGGAAAGCTTAAATTTGTTAGCTATTAGTATTATTATTTAAAAGAAGTAGGTACCTATTGAAGCAATATTCTTTTATAAGTTTTTTATATTAACTTATTTTTTTTTATATATTTTATGTCTATCTATGCCTCATTTACATTCAGCCGAAGTGAGCAGGGAAGTGGGCAGGACAAGTGTGTAAACGGGCCACTGCATATTTCGACGTCTGCCATTGCCTAAACTTGAAAGCGAAGTGAGTTGTAGGGCAGTATGTTAACACACACTCCTCTTGATCATGCTGCAGCAGTATTTAAGGAATTATCGGCGACAGCGCGAGGGGCAGCAGCAGGGGCTGAATGTAAATGAGGCATTATATTTCAGTTTTTATATATTTTTTAAACTTAGTCTGCTAGTGTTATTTTTTTTAATTTAGTCTGCTACTGCTAGAGTATAGTGAACTTAGTGTACTAATGTTCCATTGCCTGCCTGCCTGCTTTTCCTGTGTCACCTCAAACCAGCTTTTTTAATTGACTTCCATAAAGGAGGAGGTTCTAAGTTTGTCTACATGTGTTTTTTTTTAAGTTATAGGTTTTATAACAGTGAATCTTTGCTTATGTTTAAAAAATCTTTGAAAGACATTTTGCCTGTGTAATTTGTATTTCACACTAGCTGCGCCCCGCGGTTTCACCCGCGTAAGTCTCGATCCCGTGGGAATATCGAGATAAAAAGTATCCTATGTGTTAATTCAGGTCATAAACTATCTGTTTGCCAAATTTCATCCAAATCCATTCAGGCGTTTTTGCGTGATTGAGTAACAAACATCCAAACACATAAACACACAAACTTTCACATTTATAATATTAGTAGGATTTGTGTTTTTATTTTTTCATTAGTAAAGTTTGTATTTTAGTTTTAAGTTAATTTAGTTGATAATTTAAGCTATGCTGTGGCCTGCTAAAACTGAATATGTATTTAAATTTACACTACCTACAGTCTTGGACATCAAAAGATAATCATGAAACTATTACTTTTTTCATTTTATTTGTGTATAACAACACTCATCATGTCTACAAAGTTTCGCTAACTAATTGACCCTGTTTAAAACATATGTATTGTGATTTTTTGGTGTGCCTACATGTTTTGTTGGAGATCCTCAGTAAATAAATCAAAATACTGGTATTCAGCTGCATCTGTTTGGACTTGAAGACGACTCTAACATAGTTGGAAAATGGCTAGGTAAATAATTGATTGGTAATGAGAGCACTACTGTCCTATAATTATTGTTATGTAGCAGAAAAGAGTATCTAGTTCAAAAACAGAGTTATACTGTCCTATAATTATTGTTATGCAGCAGAAAAGAGTATCTAGTTCAAAAACAGAGTTAATAGAGTTCCATTAAAATTTCAACCAAAGAGGCTATGAATATTTCTCAAGTAAAAGTCTTTTGGGCACTGGCAATGCTGCCAGCCTTTAGGGGCACTTTTCCCACTGACAGCGATGCGGAAGAATTTTTTGACGTCCTATAAGCTTTTTCTTTATATAATTTTTTCCCTTTATCTATAACATTAGAATTACATTGAATATCTCTTGTATTTCATTTTTGGTATTTAAAGTACAAGCACCTAACTATTAAGTCATCGGACATACTTAGTCGTGATTTAAAGGACTTTGATTAGATCACCTAGAGAATAAATCCTCCAATCTGAATTCATTATAGTCATGACTAACCAGATTTTATAGGCGATGACCGAATACTTAGGAATATAATAGTGACCTTTATAATCAACTTTGGTGTATCTTCGAAAATAATGAAAATACTAAAAAACGGATTTTTGGGAGACATACCTGTGCCTCAAATTGGGCAACAGCCTCTTTTACAGCTTCTTCCGGAGTCATATCAAACTCGTCGATGTTTTCCTTGACGACCTCATCGTAGGTCTCTTGAGTTATTACACGAACCATGTTTATAGTTTACTTTAGGTTTTTAATTCAGAAAATAAGCTAATTATGTAGTACTTTAAAATAAATTGTAAGTTTTATTCACATGAGGCGGACTTTATGCCGAATGATGACAATTCAACAATTGACAACAATTCATTCACAGACTGAGTGACAGTGAGTCAAACAAACCAAACTGTCAAAGTCAAAACATTGAAGTATCAAAACAAATGGACTGTCAGAAGTCGATAAGTTCTGAAATTGTATTGCTACCGACTATCGCTTCAAAAAATTTACTAATGATTAAAAAAACCGGCCAGGTTCCTGTCAGACCAAAGTGAAGGCGTTCTCTAGTTGGGATTAATATTTATTACGCATCTATATTACGCATGCACAGTATTGTTTTTATCGACCGCAAAAAACATTTTAACTAATAAAAAAAAAAAAAAGTAAGATATCTGCATTTGCAACCAAAAATATCTAGGGATAGTTTATTTATTCAATAGTTTACTGAGAAACATGGGATTCAACTCTCTTGCTAAATGAAAACCACAGACAAAATTTTAGTATAAAGCAGTTACATTATCCGCATCTGAAATAATTATAGTACAATTTATCACAGGTAGCAAAAGCAATACTGCAATAGAAAATATACAAACAAAATGTGCTATTTTATGCGGTCGTGTTATATTTTGACAGAAAACAGCTTGAGTCATGGTGCGTTTTGAAACAGAGTTTGTGAACAATTTTATTCGATTCTAGTTTCGCACATAAAACCCATTCACTGGCATTATATTCTAATTGTATTAAAAAATATTAATATAAAATGTTTTACCGATCGCAATATATCTACATAACTAATAAACCGTTATAATAGTTATATTTCGTTCGATGTTTCTATTAAAGGTTTAATACAATGCTACATTCGTTTGGACAAATGCTATGTTATGATTGTCACCTGGGTGACGCATACTCCCGTAAAAGAATCCGAACCGAAATACTAATTTCATCTTTTTACGCGTAATAAAAGTGGATAATCCTTGCATCACATTGTTTATTTAGCATTTATTGGGATTATTGAATTGCCAAGATGAGTTTCCTGGGGAAGTTATTCGGTGGAAAGAAGGAAGAAAAGAGTCCTTCGACACACGAAGCGATACAGAAATTACGTGAGACCGAGGAATTGTTGCTCAAAAAACAAGAGTTTCTAGAAAAGAAAATCGATATAGAAATACAGACAGCTAGGAAAAATGGCACGAAGAATAAGCGAGGTAAGCTTTGCTATTAAAATATTATTGTACTTTTTGTTCGTATTTTTTGGAATCATGAACCCATTCTTTGTTGACAATGTAGGTATATGACCTTGTTTTTCAATTAATTGTTGGATATTTCGTTGATACATCCTTCTAACGTATGTGTGATTGAGAGTTTTAAACTAAATTGAATATTTGATCCTGCATCTTTACTGCCATTTAATGAAAACATATTGTAAGGAAGAGTATAATTAGTTTACCTGTAGTGATTTGTGTAAGACTTACATGTTAGACACAAATAACATTGTACAAAGAAATCATTTTCCTTAATTCCTCTATTCCTCCACATATCTATCCATTGTCCATCTCTTTATCTACTTACCTATCACAGGTATGCTGGCAGAAATATCATTATGAATAACCATAACCTTTGTACGTATTTTTCTGTTCCTTTCTTGTCTGTATATGCATGTACATACCTAAACTGTTAAAATAAATACATTCTTGAAGTTATACCCTTGGCTATAATTATTACTAGCTTTTGCCCGTGACTTCTGTCAGCATAGAAGTCAACTATATTATAAAAAATATCTTATGATAATCAGCAATAGCATAGCTTTCTATCAGTGAATGAATTTTTGAAATGGGATCAGTACTTTTAGTGATGACCTCTTACAAAGAAACAAAGTATTTTAGCTCTTTAGAATATTAGTTACTAGCTGATGCCTGTAGCTTCACCTGTGTGGATGTCGGTTATTATAAACTAAAACCAGCCTCAAGAACCACTCTATCCTTTGGTGAAAACAGCATGAAAATCGGTGCAGTCGTTTTTCAGTTTATTGAGAACAGGATGACAGACTGACGTGGCAGAGGACTTTGTTTTATAATATGTAAGGATGTGGCATGATTTTGCATACATACAAAAGCTCAAACCTTATTCCCATGGGGGGTACCAGAAACTATGGAACGCCACCTGCTACGCTCCTTACATACTCCTTTTTCTGTGTGGCATACATGTTGCATGATTTTAAACCTTGGAAAGTATAAGGCAGGTTACACTTAAAAAGAAAACATTGTAAATTATATGTGAATACTGTAAAAGGCAATAATGCTAATGAAATTGGATGTTGATATTAAATCTTTTTTATGAATGACCAATTTCTTGCTTTGTGAGTCATTGAAGAAGACTGAGTAGTTTTGACCTTATGAGATATTGTAACTTTACAAATAGAACTTCTGTATTCAACATTTGTGTAACTGTAACCTCATATTTTAGTCTTTAGCCAGAAAGATGTAAAAATTAATTTAGTAAGCTACCTTTTTTTTTTTTGAGCATGGGAAATCTTCCAATGACTTCTCCCGCTCTGGGCGGAGCGGAAGGGCGTGTCATACTTTTACTGACTAAAACCCACCCGTGTTCCTTCAGTTGCCTGTTGCCAAGGTCCCGGTATCACTTTCGGACTTTCCTGCAACCCTGGCAGACATCGGTCCTACCGGACCCCGTCAATTATGCTGACACCTCTTTGAAGCGCGTGTGGAACACAACGGACTGTCGATCCGGGCCTGGTCCTTATCGGACGGCGAGCTACCCATTGCTCGCCGTCCGCAAGCCCGCGCCTATGGTGGCCGAGAATCCACCTGGGATTCCCGACGCCCAGGGCGTCTCCAACGGCGGCGGTTAGGGGCGTGAGGGCGCAAACTTTGCCGCTCCCTCACGCGTTCCACCTCCTCCTTCGCGAGCATTACTGCTTCGCAGAAGGAAGTGACGGCTTCCCATGTCCTCTCGCTCCGTACCATGGCCTGGACCAGGGCCAGACGCGAGAGGTCATTGCCGCCAATCCCCTCCACGAGGACACGGCGGTGCTCCGCCCAAGCAGGGCATACCTCCACTTAGTAAGCTACCTGAACTTTTAAGCAGTATTTTTACTGGTATCTTTTACTTAGTCAAAATCTTGTTCAGTTGGGGCATTTAGAAAGTTGGCAATATCACAAAGTGCAATTTTTAATCAATATTTTAGTACACCACAAAGCTACAGAACATTATTTCATCATCTCATTCAACAATATTGATGCATTAATCAAAACAGGAAACCATTTCTGAATGCACCTTCTTCACTTTAATTAGGCTGCAAACATTGTCAAAATTTACAAAACAGCCCCTAATACCCCCTCCCTTCACCTCTTTGTTAGTAGTTAAATAAACATTATTCTTCGTTTCTTTCTTTCTTTCTAGTTTTCGACCTTTTAAGGTAGACATTTCGTAAAATCCCATTTTAGTAGACGCCTACACCCTTACCCCGCGTTTACATAACACCAAGGTATAAAACATGTCTTCAACATGTTGTATCTACTGTTTTCATTTATTGTTTACTCCTGAAACAAGTTGTAAAAATTAGCTGTATACAAAACTTGTCAACGTATACAAAAATGACAAAAAGGTAAATAAAATAAATAGAAATTGAAAGTAATTTATTGAAACTAGGTTTAGAATCAGGACTATTTGAACGTCAAAATTATATAAGATCCCCAAAATGCCCGCCCTTAACCAGTTCTCAGTGCTTTCGCTGGGAAGAACCGGCGGCGCAACAAACTGAGCAGCACAGCTGTCTGTTAAGTTAGAAGAACTTGATTTTGAACAATACTATTTAAATAAAATGAAAATTACAAAAAAATTGTTTACAATACATGTCTGGAACAACATCAATACATGTATGAGACATGTTTTATACATGACATGTATTGACAAGACTTGTCCAATACAAGTATCACAACTTGTATATGGGCGTAAACGCGGGTTAGGCGAACCAATCTGTGTGAGTTTTGCGATTGTAGAAAAAGTATTATAATGTCAATCACACCAATGACCTCATACTCACCCACTCATAGATAATAAACTAATTGACAACTCGTTAGACCAGCCATTGTACTAATAGTAATACCTTTTTAATGTAGTAGTGTGTAGAACTAGATCTCTATAGTATGTAGGTTATGTTTAGGGGATAAGCAGAAGAAGAAAATATATTGTCAAGTATGTATCTCTATGGCTATGAACGAATATGATCTTTATACTTATAACTTTAATGTTCATATTTGATTAAAAGTTTTCTTATATTTGCGTATATGACTATGAACATTAAATGCATAGGAATATGGTTCATATTCATATGAATAGCTTACTTAGCAAACGAGCAACGGTCTGTGAATCTGGGTATACTTAAGGGCTTCTGAAAGTTACATTTTAGTACTAGCTGCCCAAAATATTTTTCTAAAATAAAAATAGCCTAAGTTACTCCTCATAACATAAGATATCTGCCAGTGTAACTCCCGTCAAAATCGGTCCAGCCGTTTTGGAGACTACCCGCAACAAACAGACAGACAAAATTTTAATAAATAAATAAACAAATACCGCTATTAATCATTATAAATTTTTACGATTTTTATCTAAAGTACCTCTTTTTCCCCTTTCCAGCGGCCATTGCAGCTCTAAAGCGCAAGAAGCGCTACGAGAAACAGCTGACACAGATCGATGGTACCCTCACACAGATCGAAGCACAGCGGGAAGCACTGGAAGGGGCCAATACTAACGCTCAAGTATTGAACACTATGCGCGATGCCGCCAACGCTATGAAACTTGCGCATAAGGATATGTTAGTTTTTTTTTTTTCATTTGAAGTTTACTTACTCAGTAGTCAATAGTGTGAAGACTTTTATCTGAGGAATAAATATACCGGTTCGACTGCTTTTGTACCTATAGAACATATATTATGTCAAACCGCCATATTTTTATTCTTCAGATAAGAGTTATAAGATGATTAAAAAATCGGCCCTTAGTCGATTTTCCGATGAACGTTGGGGTAGACGTGTTCTTGAATTGAGACCGCGAATCGGCAAACGTAAGGTTGGACGCCCTCGGGCTAGTTGGAGCGACGATCTTCGCAGGCAGGCTGGCAGCAGCTGGATGAGAGTTGCCGAGAATCGAGCTGAATGGCGTGCAATTGGAGAGGCCTATGTCCAGCAGTGGACTGCTAAAGGCTGATGATGATGATGAATCGATTTTCCATTTGTTTGACTACAGCGTTGGTGTAGTGTTCGTAAACACGTCTGCTGCACATGGAGTCCTGGATTCGATTCTTAAGGCGGGTAAAGCGATACGGGGTTTTTGTTATTAGGGATTTCTTAGTAGTTAGTAGTCTCCTCCCGTATTAAATTGGATCAAAATCAAAATCAAAATTAAAATATTTTATTTCACATAAGCCTACATGGGCACTTATGAAACGTCAGAAACTAGGTGCACGGTTCCAATTGGTCGTTTCCTATGGAGAAGAGCCGGCAAGAAACTCCATGGTTACTCTTTTAAAAGATAATTGGCTTTTACAATATTTTCGAATTACAGTGTTAATAGTTATGGGAGGAAAGGGTAGGCCTTTAAAAAAAATACAGATAAAGTTCATAAAAAAAAAAAAAAAAAAGTCTACAGTTCACTAAGCCTACGACGTTCTCACATTCACAAGATAGAAAGGAATCTATATACGATAAATAAGATACTACAGATAAAAACCTATTTAAACCAAATGACATGATTGCCATTACAACTGTAACAAATCTGAATAATTAACATGTCCGCAAAAGCCACTACTATAGTGGATGTAAACAACAGGCAAAATGTGAGTGTCCAAAAACCCTTTGCCTTACCATAGGAATACAGACATGATGCTGTAATGTTTATTAGTAATTACTAGCCTTTTATTGTCCCACTGCAAGATACACCAGCAGCATAAAATTCTCCATATATGGAGCTCTGAATATTTAAAGTAATGAACAGCCATAACTGACTGGCCCACATCAAATCAAACTTTATTTATAACGCTACAAGGTTCTTCTGGCGCGTGGCCAATATCGGAACTAACGCCACCATTTTGTTTTACAATACATTTCACAAAACAATTGCACAGATGTCTGTGACAAATGTTAACCAACAGCGCCCCCTGCCAACGTCATTCAAGCGCCAAAAAATCCTTGCAGCAGTGTACTGCAAAATTTTCTATTACTTATGTGTTATTTCAAATATGTTTCTATATCTTCTATCTCTCTCTCCCACAGCGATGTAGACAAGGTCCACGACATAATGGACGACATAGCGGAACAACACGATATCTCCCGAGAGATCACGGACGCTATCAGCAACAACGTCGCCTTCCCCAACGATATTGATGAGGATGAACTTGAGAAGGAGCTTGAAGAATTGGAACAGGTATGGAAATTGGTCATTATACACCCCTTTGCAAAAAAAACGGGCGGTTTTGATTTTTCTACATTATTGGTAATCATTTTGTTGTAAAGAGGTTTGAATAGCCAAACTATGTTACTGGCACTTAATAAAGAGTCTGGGTATGAAAAAAAGTTAATTTCAAATTCGAAACTTTTGTTTAAAACAATAATAATCTCTTTTTCAGTTTGTGACTTTTACTAACTTTTTGCGGGTTTGCGGTTAAAAGGTTATCCTGGCAACTAGAACTAACTTCTCGTTATTTTTAACCGACGAAAAAAAAAGGAGGAGGTTCTCAAGTAGACGCGTATTTTTTTTTTTTTTTTTAATGTATGACCACGCATAATTTTTTAGTGAGTAGTCCGATTTGAAAAATTCTTCTTTTATTGGGAAGGGTATACCTCGAAGTTGGTCCCACTTAAAATTGGAAACTATAATCCACCCCTAAAGGTAGAAAAAATGGGGTTGATTGATTTTTCACCAACTGAATTTTCAACTGTGAACCGATTCTGTTAAAATTTCGCACACATACATAGTTCTGATGACACAACCACTCATCAACCCCCTGGAGTACACTGGAGTGGATGGTAACTCAAAAGCGAAAAATAAAAAACTTTTTTACAAAAAATTAATCTAACGAAAAAAGAACTGAAAAGCGAAAAATAAATAACTTTAATTTCGGAAGTCGGTGGCAAAAACGAAAATTGAAAAGCGAAGACACCGACTTCCGAAATTAAAGTTATTTATTTTTCGCTTTTCAGTTCTTTTTTTTAGTAGAATAATTTATTTTTCGTGAAGAAAATAAGTTTGATAATTGTTAAACAGTTCACGCAGTGTCGTGTCGCTTCACGTCGCGGTCTGTACTGACACTTATACCTACTTTTGTGCCATGTTTTACAGGAGGACCTGGACAAAGAGATGCTCGGTATCAACGTGCCCACTGACAAGTTACCGGACGTGCCCACGGCCGAGCTCGTGCACGACAAGCCCAAGCCGAGCAGGTCTAAGCAGACGGGTAAGCTGAACACTTACATAAACAAACAGATGCTATCATACATACACACATTTAGGGGTATGAGGAACAGGGTGTAAAGTATACTCATCCACCATAGAAAAGGGAGGATCCTCCGACCAGACGGGTGTTGTGTCTGGCGGGCAACTGCCCAACGATTCATGTTGGATTTTTGTATATAAATGTTCATCGCGTGGTAAACTCTAATTGCGCGATGCAGTATTTATGTGACGTCAGGTCTTTGATGAGTAGTTCGCATGTGGCGATGTAGATACACACACATACATATTACTGTCTATACATATTATTATATACACTAGTTACTGCTCGCGCCTTCGTCCGCGTGTTTTAACATAAAACATATTCTATGGCACTCGGCAACAGTGTAGTTTCTTTCAGTGAAATAATTTTTTTAATCGGATGAGAAGTTTCTGAGATTACCTCCTACGTACAACTTACATACTTTACCTCTTAATACTTAGTTAATTGATTCAGGCGTGACTTTGCGGAAATCCATTATAAAATACAATAGACGTAGATATATTTAGTAACCTATTGCGCTTGACTATTCTTCAAGAGTCATTAAAACCCTGTAAGAAATCGACACGTGTTTCACCTCTCCCAATTGCAAACCAGAAAACGTCGTGTTGCCACACCAAGCGCTGGACGCAGAGTCAAAACTCTACGCAGTACTCTGTCGTGTTCTGGTTTGCAATTGGTCAATCGTCATCCTGAGGATGCCTCGTTGAGAGGTGAAACACGTGTCGATTTCTTACAGGGTTTTTTAAAACTCTTGAAGAATAGTTAAGCGGAATAGGTTACTAAATATATCTACGTCTATTGTATTGTTTCTCTTAATACTTAATATTAGTGTAGATTTAAGTCACTTCTCTTGTATAGGCACCAGCAACTACCACTGGACTATGAATTCTTTAGAATTTTTCTAAGTCTTGAGACCTGAGTGACGTCGCATCGCGTATGGCGGATTGCGGAGCGGATTTACACGTCGGATACCTGTCCTTAGTGCACGCGGGAAAGTTGAAATAATACGCGTATTGATGAGCGCATCCGCCAGTAGAATGCGCCGTGAATGTGCGCGCGCGCTCGCACTCCGGACAAGTTCAAACTTGTCGAACATTTGTTTAATCCGCCGTTCATTCCGCCTGCGCGATGCGCCGTCAGGCGATTAACACACGGAATCGCGCACCGCCGCGGTAGGCGGTCTCATGTCGCATTGGCCTCTATTAAATCCGCTGATGCCTAACACACGTATACCGCCCGACCGCGCGGTCGAATTGTTAGAGACCGCGGCGGTGCGCGGTGCCGCGTGTAAGCCGCCTTACGCAGGACTCAGACTAAGGGACTTCAGCTTCTGCCAGATATTCATAAAGTTATAGCACGCGTCAAACTTTTTGGCGGTTCTGAAGTGCGCACTCGCTGCGCTGTACCGCACCCCTTACCCCGCTGACACATGAATTTGTTATTGAGTAGCGCCTCGCCTCATTCCGCCGCCTCTATATAGTATGAATGGGGCTGTGGACCAACTAATATTCTATACAAAAATACAACACCAACGCAATTCAAATGTGTGGAAAAACATTTTCAATATTTTATACTTGGAACTTGATTCGGTTTCATAGTTGTTTATCGAGTGTCTGATACTTGAGGGTGGCAGTAATCAGTGTCTGACACTTATGTAATACGTGCTGGTGTCGGCAAGTCCACGGCAATGCGCGTATTTTGCGTACGTTGTTTCTGACACTTGTAACTAATATTCGATTTTTATTAAATTTACAGAGGACGACGAAGAATTGGCACAGTTGCAGTCCTGGGCCACATAATCTTGAGACCTTTCACATGAGTTGTACGTTTGTGATATTTAATAGGTATTGTATAGCTACCCGCTTTGTTCGATGTTTTTGTGGGGATAATATAAGAAAAACCAGTAAGGCTAGCGACAAATCAGGGCGGAAAAACGCACCGAAATTTCGCCTTTTTTGGACTGATTGAGGCAATCTAGAAAAGCATGACAGGTGTTTTTTTGCCTAAAATTGTACCTTAGAAACATTTTAAATTGCTAGATTGGAGTTGAATTAAGCGCTTGAGATTCCACACGTAATATTCCGTGCGTGAAATTGCGCGCGTGAAGTACCGCGCATAAAATTGCGCCTAGTTTTCCAGCTCAGATTTGTCCTTGGCCCTAAAAATAAATAAATGTTCGCATTTTCCTTATAACCATGCTTCAAGATTTCTAATACTAAAATATACTAAAAGATCACCAAAATTTTTCTTAAAATACTTAAATACGGTGTACGGTGCTAATACCCAGAATTGTGTTTTGGTGTCTTGAAACGTATTTCAGTGAAGCCAAAATCCAACAGTAGGTTAAAAACCGGTCAAAAATAATTATTATCCCCACAAAAATCTCATACAAATGTTGTATAAATATTATGTATTTAAAGCATGTCATCTAGAACTCGCTTTCTTATTTCAATAGTAAATAAATAAAAAATAATGTCACTCTGCCTTATATACAATTTTCATATTTAGTCAAAATATTGATGGTTAAATCAGAATGTGTCAGTTTCCTTGTTATTTTTGTTATTTTTTTTTGTTTTTCTCGTTAATTTGTAAGGACTATCAGAATTACTTTAATATGTCTTGGCGAGGTCGCCTGGATGAACACACAACATTGACTAGGGGGAAATTTGACCGGAAAAACGCACCAAATTTACGCTAAGGGGTCATTTATTTCGCCCGAAAATAGCATTTTTGGAATATTTTAAATTCGCTGCGATATTCCGCATAGATTTCCACCTAGCCTTAGGCCGCATTTGGGTAGAAAGCAGACAGCTGGCGCCAATGCAGCTGCTTGTGTTCTCCGTATGCGCGGCCTTAGGACAACTGTCTGTCATGGCGCCGGCTTGGCGTCGCGATGTCGTCAATTCTAACGCGTCACCGGCTTGGTTGGCACGCTATGCGCTGGCGACGTTTCCAAAAATAAGTTTTCCCCGTCATTTCGTATTTTCCATCTACTTTCGTGTTAAAGAATAATGAGCACAATAATCTTCCACATCAATTTTGGTTGCTTTATATAAAAATACTTGGGAATGTACTCTTCCGACTGGCTTCTGTTTTTGGCGAATCTAGCCATAGAGAGAGAGAGCTGGCAACGTCCCAAAAATATTCTTATGAGATACTGTCCTTTGAAATTCAGAATAATCTCCTTATGGAGAAGAAGTCCATAACCTAGAGTAATTTGCATCGCTTAGCTAAAAGTCTTGAATAAGGGTGAAGCCAAATGAGCGTAATTTTGTCAGTTGTGTAGAGAAATTTACGCTGCATTTTGTTTCTTAAAAACATGTCTGTTTGTGTCACACAATGACGCAAAATGAGATATCTGTGAGTTCAACGTAAATAACACGACTCATTTTACGTAAACGAAATTACGCTCGTTTGTTCTCATCCTAAGCTGCGTAAATTACGCTTCGAACTGGCCCCACCCGAATTATCAAGAATCTATAATATTATTTATGTTTATATTTCTGTTAATATAAAATTGCTTGAGTTTCACCTGTAAAAATAAAATTAATTTCTAGTTTTTCAAATAATTAATAAATAAAAATTGCAATTAAAGTTCATATTATAATTCTAAAGGCAAGGTTGCACTGTATAAGTACTGTGAGTAGCAAAGGTTAGATTTAAAACTTTTGTTATGCATTAATTGTTAATTATAATTAACTAGGATTAGAGCTAATTATCTGAAGCATACATTTTTTTAAGCTGTAACATTGGTTCGATAATATATTTTATTTTAAGAATAATATTGTTTTATTTACTCCCATGATGAGCTACTTAAAGGTCAACCAACGTTGGGCACCTCCAATTTTGCACAAGATACAGGCTATGCCTAGTTTGGGACTAACAATACCTCCATAATATTAAATTTTTAATGTGAAGAAAAATATTATTTAGAATTTCAATTAATGAAGATAAAAATAAGTTAATTTTTTTAGGTAGGTATAGTCCATGACCTAGACCTAAGAATTTCCGCGTAAATCTTCGATCTAGCTCATGGACTTATGATATCTTATTAGACTCATTATAATTTATTGTTCTAAACTAAGACCTGTGGCGGTATCTACATCGCCACAGGCGAACTACGCATCAAAGATCTGACGTCACACAAAAAACCTGACGTTACATAAATCCTGCATCGCGCAATTAAAGTTTACCGTGCAATGGACATAATATATACAAGAACCCGACATCAATCGTCGGGCAGTTGCCCGCCAGACACAACACCCGTCTTGTCGGAGGATCCTCTCTTTTCTATGGAGTATGAGTGAACTTTACACCCTGTTCCTCATACCCCTTTTTTTTTTTTTTTTTTTGAGGGTGGGAAATCATCCAATGACTTCTCCCGCTCTGGGCGGAGCGGAAGGGCGTGTCAGACTTTTACTGACTAAAACCCACCCGTGTTCCTTCATTTGCCTGTTGCCAAGGTCCCGGTATCCCTTTCGGACTTTCCCGCAACCCTGGCAGGCATCGGTCCTAGCGGACCCCGTCATTTTTGCTGACATCTCTTTGAGGCGCGCGTGGAACACGACGCGCCATCGACCCGGGCCTGGTCCTTATCGGACGGCGAGCTGCCCGTTGCTCGCCGTCCGCAAGCCCGCGCCTATGGTGGCCGGAAATCCGCCTGGGATTCCCGACGCCCAGGGCGTCTCCAACGGCGGCGGTTAGGTGCGTGAGGGCGCAAACTTTGCCTTTCCCTCACGCGTTCCGCCTCCTCCTTCGCGAGCATTACTGCTTCGCAGAAGGAGGTGACGGCTTCCCATGCCCTCTCGCTCCGTACCATGGCCTGAACCAGGGCCGGACGCGAGAGGTCACCGCCGCCAATCGCCTCCGCGTTCCTCATACCCCTAAAGACCCGACTAAATCTGTGACTTGGCGAAAGATTGTGACTAATTAGCGACAAAATTTGAGAGAAAACAGATCTTCGCTAGGTGCCCTAGCTTTTAAGGGCTAAGCTGATGCTGATGCTCTCCAGATAGGCCACCTATAAGCCCTTATAACTTTTGAACTTTTAAATTTCGACTAATTAGCGACAATTTTTTTGTGTTCCCAAAATTAAAATCCCTCATGATGGCGATGCCATTATCAGTCACACCCAGTAATTGAGTTGTGGAAGTCAGATAGGCAGTCGCTCCATGTAAATACTGGTATTCAGCTGCGTCCGGTGAGACTGGAAGTCGACCACAACATAGTTGGGAAAAGGGTAGGCGGCAGATGACCACCCGTAGATCTGTAGATCTTACCGCAAACTTCCCACTTGGACTAGTTTTCATAAGTGCGAGTACGACTGCTGAGCGTGGGGTCCAGGGTTCGATTTGGGAATCGAACCACCACCTGCCACTAAAACATAGCACGACCTGGGGGTCGGGCTATGTTTTACTGGCAGTAGCATATCGTTTGTATTTGTGCCCGGTTACGTCCCTTTAAAAGCGAAACCATATTTGGGCGGGCCGCGCCGCAACGCAATTGCAGAAATCACCCTCATCATTTTCGTCGTAAATTTTCTATAAACTAACGCACACTACAGATGCGTTGCGCTGCGGCCCGTTGCGGCTGTAGAATAGAATAGAATCCTACTCTTTATTATGTACTCCATAATGGATTACAGATATAAAAGTAGAAAATGTTACTGTAATGTGCGCTTGGCTTAAAACAGCTGAAGAAAAATACCCTCCGGAGCATCTGGACAGTTTTGCAGCTGGACAGATTAGCAACTGGACAGAGTACTAACAGTCGTGTGAAAAAATTTGTTTATAAACTAAGAAACATAGGTATTAAATTACAAAAATGTTTATTCAAGGAAACTCTAAGGGGGAACTGTAAACCTTTGCCGTCCCCTTTGGGAAATACTGGCGTGATGCTTTGATTTAAGCTGCCCTTACTGCAGCTTCGTTTAGAAATGAAACTCCTGCTTCCAATCGCGTTCAAAATCGGAGTATTAGCATTTATTTCATAACGTGAAGTCTATTGTAATGCAGAAGGTGCCTAGCCGTCCTTCCTCGATCAAATAATTTCACAAGGAACTCTTTTAGGTATCAAGCTGGTGAAGGAGCTCTTCCGGGAAAGTGGCTACCACCATCATACATACGTATTTATAAGCGTCGTTGCCGAGATCCGGGTTGAATGGTAGAAACCCTTCATTCCGGGAGTCGGGATATAGCTGCCCGTGTCACTACAGGCACATTATATCATTTCAGTTTTGTCTCTGGTATGAGAACGCTCCTAGGATCTCTTTGGTACCAGAATATCTACGTAATACGGTATCCATAATACCTACGGACACATCCAATGGACGGCCGCGCCTTGCGAGGTTGTAGGTTCGAACCCAATCCGGCACTTTAGTTTGTTTAAATTATTTTACCACTGGTTTCAAAATGGTGAAAGAAATCTTCGTGAGGAGACCGGCATGTCATAGAAACAAAAAATCGTAGACACGTGACATCTGCAAACCCGACCTGGCCCACGTGGTGGATTACGGCCCACTCCCAACTTCCTCTCACAGAAAGGAGGGCTGAGTCTCATCGGTGGGAATGGCCTAGTCTGGTTATGCTTTATAGGCAGCGGTGAACTTAACATCAGTTGGGCCATCGCGTCTTGCCAAAAAGTACAAGTGCTATAAATAAATCAAAATTGAACCTTGAAACTTCACCCTACTTAGGACTACTTAGTACCCAAAACATAATCAAAATGCTATAACATTACCTACATAATTACATCACAATGATCAAAGTGCTATAAATCTTTATGTCGAGTTACTTTGTCATTCAGAAAGCGATCGTTGATATTGTGATTTGAATTTTGATACCTATAATACATGCAAGGGACAAGAGTTGTACACTTTCCCTTGGGAGGAGTATTCTGGTTTTCGATACCAAATCGATACCTAATCGTTCAATTGCTTTATGGACGAATGTTGATTCCTATGTGTGGTGATTTTCGTGGTTAGTAGGTAGATAGTAGATGGTTGTCAGTTGCTGAGGATTGGCGTATGTTGAGTCAGGGATTGCTGTTGTCTGATGGCAATGACGAGTTCAGTTCTTATTACGACCCATTGTGATGGAGCTACCATGGCTCATTTTCTTACCCTGACTATACTTTAAGGAATCATGGTTAGTATCCCTATAGTCACAGTATGTCTTCGTAGAAAACGGCCGAAACGACGTGCTTGGAAATCTCAGGTAGTACGCAACAGTAGGTAGGTATTGAGTGCGCGGCAGTTTATCTACCGAGCATCCGTAGGTACCCAATTCAAGGTCACACATAAGCCATAGTACTGTCACTTTATTATACTGTGCTATAGCTCATTTTGAGTGGGTTGCGCTTCGCCAACTACGTCTTGTGTGGCTTATACCGAAATAAAACATCACGTTGACGCGGTTTGGCCGCTGCTTATAAATTTACGTTCAACGAACGCTAATCCTCGATGTGGTGCCCTAATAAGTTACTTAGTAGGCGACAAACTTATCGTCAACTTTCGAACGTCATCATCCAGAATAAGACTGCCGTCACTTTTAATAGTGTGCACTGTACAACCATTAGTTTATATCAGGAGGCAGTCATCCGCGGCGACCAGTACTGCAGTGCTTACCTGGTAATCAACATGAAGACTTACATCCTGGTGAGTGATTAGTCAGTGTTATTTTGTTTTTAATTTTGTGGTGTGAAAGTGGCCAGTTCTTTAGGCCTGTGTTTTTATTTGTGCTACTGAACCAAGGATTATTAGTTCATCCTAGATGGATTGATATTTGGAGAAGGTAGGTGTGGTAGGCTGGATTTGGAGGGTGGTGGGTTGTGGCAGCTACAGAGTGGTATTAACAGCAAGGCTGCAAGCAGTTATGTAATATCCACCGGCTCAGTGATTTCGGTGAGGTTTCCAGAAATAAAAAAATGTGAAGAAAGCCGTTTGTTTTAAAAATGGAAATTATAATCACCTCGTTAAGTGTTTTTTTTTGACGTAATTGAAACTGAGACGTATTTTCACTGGCATTTCAAATCGTAACACATTCTGCTTTGACTGAAGGACTTACAAGCATTTCCCAAGGAGCTTTTTACATCTATCCATCCTAATCTATTAATATTTCTTTCAGCTCGCCCTTCTGTTCATCCACTCAACATCAGCAACGCTAGACAAACTAGCAAGTCTAGACCTCGCAAACCTAGACCTGGGAAAGCTCAAAGATACAGCTGCAAACACACTACAAACTATAACAGATACAGCGACTTCCTCACTACAACAGTTTGCTGACACGATAGACTTCGAAAAGGTTCAAAAACTGGATATTCTTAACATCATACCAAAGTTACAGAACAAAGGAAAATTGATCGTAGATACGTATGAAAATATTCCGGAATACAGTCAGAAAGTAAAAGATTATTTGCAGAATATTAAAGGATTGAAAAAACAAAAAGAAAAGAAATTGATCGCTCCGTGGCCAGTGAAAGTGAGGGTTATTCATCATTATTATTATTAAAAGGGTTGGATACAAGGATACCCAGGAAGGATGAATGAAGGTCACTGTGGTGTTGACAGTGATGCAAATTCAGAGGTAAAATAACTGTGAAAAGACTGTAGGAGCAAAATCATATCCGTATCGGTTCGTCTGTGAACTTTGAAACGTAGAATAGTTTTAAGGATACCTACTAATTTATAAAATGTTTGGAGATAATTACCGTTTGTCTTGCGAGTTATTTATTTACTAATAAATGATTACTTTTTGCTACCCTGGTTTTCATTCAAACATAATTTGTTACACGTAGAGTGTTTTCATTACAATTTTTTTTAGTATTTCATCTTATTAGTACCATTTTAAATTCAAACACCAACATCACAATAATCTATTTATTTAAAAGACTAAAATCACTCAACAACTTATCAAAAATATCATTCTTATCATCACTGTCTTTAGGCAGAAACTCATCAAGCAATCCATTCTGAAAATCGCCAAAATCATCTTGGACATTCGTATCAGCCAACCCAAGTTCCGTCAGAAGCGTCAAATTGTCCATATTGTCAGTTTTGTCCATGTTGTCAGATTTGTCCACTTTGTCAAAAGTTAGGGCGACATTGTCAAAGTCGGGGAGCAGTTGTTCTGATGATTCAGTGTCATCATTGTCTTTGGTCTGACGTCTGTTAACCAGTTTGGCTTCTTTCTCGTCATTGTCAGATATGTCGTGGTATTCGTGGATCTCTTTGCCAAATTCTAGATCTTCCTCTTCTTCTTGACTGTCCTGAATGATTTGCGCAGTAGATTTGTATTGGAAAGCGTTCTGTGAGAGATCTACTTCGACCGGAAACAGGGTCGAGTTGTCATTCAGATGTTCCACTGATTCACTGAAATAAACGGGAACTGGTCAGTACAAACACTCTTTTAGATTTTATTTTTATACAAGAGCTAGTCTAAAATTGTAATTAGTGAAAAGAACTTACTAAAGCTGTTCTACGTTTTGAAAAGGTAATAATGTATTTCCGACACTTAGTTGGCCTAGGAATACCTTGAGAATAGTGTTCAAAGTACACGACGTTAGATTTTACGATGCTAATGACGGCGTCAAAAGTGACAGACAGTTGCATAAATTTACAAGTAAAAAGTTCAAAGTGACAAAGTGAACAACGTTTTCGTAAGGTCAACCACGACTAAGCAAGCAATTAGAAGATCCCTAGATAGATCCTATCGCTTGCACAAATTAACACTCTCCCTCAATTTGCCGTGATACAGCCATTTCATACAATTTGTCAAATAATGACAGTTGTGATATGGATACACGGACAATTGAAGTTGGTAGTCATTTTGCTTAAAAAATAATTTCCCTGACTTTATATTGGTCTGATTTAGAGTTAGAATACTCACTTATGATAAACAGCAAGTCCTTGTATGAACCTTCGGAGCTGGTAGGCCACATCTTGGGTCTTCTTGTTCTCCAGTAGTTCTAACTTTACCAGCACATCGGAACGAAGACGGGCGAACCGAGTTCTGGCGTCTTGACGACAACGGAGAATTAGCCTGGAAGGAAATAAAAATATAATAGGTGACGCAAATAATGTTTAGGCGAAAGTTTCAGGGTAGTCCACGTTCATGCTTCACGTTTTTTGCAATTTGCAGGTCAGTATCAGGTTGTATGTTGATCTAAATATGATTCGCGGCCGTAACAAATATGGATTTACAGAATTATAAACATTGGAATCAGCAATACAACTCTCTAAGTTCATGTAAGTGTGTTCTTGTGTTCATGTTCTTGTGTGTGTGTACATACAGTAGTTATTCAATTAGTTATTCAATGCACATGCATTGAATAACTATTTCATGAAATCATGACAGTTGGCACTCATAGTTGCCGATCTCCACTCTGTCGACACTCACCTATACTTACTCATAGTTGCCGGTCTTCACTCTGTTGACACTCACCTATACTCATAGTTGCCGGTCTCCACTCTGTTGACACTCACCTATACCCATAGTTGCTGGTCTCCACTCTGTTGACACTCACCTATACTCATAGTTGCCGGTCTCCACTCTGTTGACACTCACCTACACTCATAGTTGCCGGTCTCCACTCTGTTGACACTCACCTATACTCATAGTTGCCGGTCTCCACTTTGTTGACACTCACCTATACTCATAGTTGCCGATCTCCACTCTGTTCAAACTCACCTATACGTACTCATAGTTGCCGGTCTCCACTCTGTTGACACTCACCTATACTCATAGTTGCCGGTCTCCACTCTGTTGACACTCACCTATACTCATAGTTGCCGATCTCCACTCTGTTCAAACTCACCTATACGTACTCATAGTTGCCGGTTTCCACTCCGTTGACACTCACCTATACTCATAGTTGCCGGTCTCCACTCTGTTGACACTCACCTATACTCATAGTTGCCGGTCTCCACTCTGTTGACACTCACCTATACTCATAGTTGCCGATCTCCACTCTCTTCAAACTCACCTATACGTACTCATAGTTGCCGGTTTCCACTCTGTTGACACTCACCTATACTCATAGTTGCCGGTCTCCACTCTGTTGACACTCACCTATACTCATAGTTGCCGGTCTCCACTCTGTACAGCGGCTCCTGCAATGCATTGTACCCGTACTCCTCATCATCCATCTCCTTGACTTTAAGGCAGTACGAGAGGTACTCGAACTTCGTGTCTGCGTACTTGCGGATGGTCAGCTTTGTGTCTGGGATCGCCTTGTTGAGGTATGTGCCCATGTCTGATAGGATCTGGAAACGAAAGAAGTTTTAGAATAATCTACTAGGTTGGAGGAGAAAGATAAAGTAAGCTTGAATGTGCTTTTATGAATTAATACAAAAAAATAAAAGAAAAATACTAAGATAAACCCGACCAAAAAAAAACACTGAAAAGCATATCAGAAGAAAATATTCGAGTCTAAAATGTTGTCGCATGCCGCCATCATCTAATCCCAAATCGTACAATGACATTCATGTAGAACGCTGGTAACGCGCCGATATGCCAGCGCTTGTCAGCGCCGACAAACGCTGGTCGTCGCAGGCAGTTTTCATACTTTTTGCCGAATCAACGCGAACCGGCGCCGACTAATCAGGTAGGAACATGCCAGCGCTTATCAGCAACGGTTCACGCTGATTTGGCGCCGACAACTGCTGGTATATCGGCGCCGGTTACCAGCTTTCTACATGAATGCGGCCTTAGAAGCCCACATTTAGATCATCAGATCTATCACAAATGTATGAGTGACAAAGAAACCGCTCTGAAACTTGATCTTTTTCTAAAACTCCATAATTATTATCTGTCTAGTAATTGTATTTATATTAATTCTTCAAGGACTTTCTAATTAACTACAATGTCTTTTGGTACAGGTATTTGTGTGGGTATTTGTCTACTCCTGCATTAGAGAGACAGACTTACAATCATCTAAAACACATAAAAAGAATAACAGAGAACTGGGGGCTTAAAACAGTCACTTTGGCAGAATCATAATAGGAATATATTATGAATCGTCGTAAATTGTAACAAACTGACAATTCATATGATCTGCGTACGATTCATATTACGAAATAATTCATCTGCTTGACAGTTTTCTATGGAAATTAGTAAAATGGGGAAAGAGTAATTGCTAGTGAAAGCTGGAAATTCAGGAAATTAACTGCTTTTAGAGGAATTGCTAATGTGGCCATTTTGGGCCCACTGATACTGATGGTAAACGATTTCTACTTTGCTAAACATTAATTTCTGCTTTCAAAAACACAAAATCAACTCACGGGTTTCAAAGCCTTCAACATCTTGATACCATCTCTCTCCAACAGTCTGTGGTACTGTCCGAACTTGGTGAATGCTTCCGAAGCCCGCGCTTGCGGCTCTCGCACACCTATAGCGGCGAATATGTCCCCAACTGACTTGTATGTTTGCAGGAGGTCGAAGTACGCTTTCAGCATTCTG
The DNA here is from genome assembly GCA_949152455.1 of Lithophane leautieri. NCBI lineage: Eukaryota > Metazoa > Arthropoda > Insecta > Lepidoptera > Noctuidae > Lithophane > Lithophane leautieri. The sequence goes on along the minus strand of OX424482.1, from coordinate 2,727,388 downwards.
GGAAAGTAATGAGGTTTTAAAATAGAAGGGTTTTACCACAAAAACTTAGACACTTGTTCAACGCGTGTCTAATGTAAAAATTTGAATTTCGCGGCTGAAGCTTTCGCCTTACAATAACACTGACTGACGCTTAAAAATACACGAGGAAACCTGAATGTTTGAAATTGCATACCAAACGAATCATATTACCTTTTAGCATTCTCCACCAATCTCTTATAAGTTGTCTCAGTCTCCCGTAATTCATTCAGCTTGGCAACAAGAGTGTCGTTGCACAGTATAGCCCTGGAGAGACCGAGAGCGTCAGCTGCTCCAGATGACATGTTCTCCACGAGTCGGTGCTTCATCTTCTTCATTATAATGTCTAGAGACTTGCCTTGCTTCGGATCGGCGTGCAGTTTGTTGTAGTTTATTGTTACTTCGTCCTAGGGAGGAGAAAGAGTTGGACTTTTTTGTAGGTGTACGGAAATGGACAAATAGTCTATAACTGATCAGATCTAGACTAACCCCTTTATTCATAAACATTGCTTAAAGTTAAGTAATGATTAGCGACTGTTTAATCATACATTTTTGATGTTTGTACGTCACTTAACTTTATCATCGTTTATGAATAAACCCCTAATAGTCTTATTAGTCACCAACCCAGAGATTTCCCCAGTCCTAATCTTCTTTCCAATCCGTGAGTTATGTGAAAGTTTATTTTTGTTAAAGGGTTTTGCTGTCTTTCATTTTTAACAGTACCCTGCGATTTCTCTTGCGATGAAACCCATTTATGGAGTAAAAGCATCTAAGTACTTCTCTTCTAAATTTTATCAAAATTAAATCGCCAATCGCCAAATAGTGAGACTTCATTCATTTTCGTTCTTTTTATTTATAGAATTTTTACTTCCTCATAAGTAAGAAGTAAAATTGGCTTTTACACGGATTATTTCCACAAGTTTTGCCTTCGTTGGTTGGGCTCTATATGCGGAAGTAGAAATCAAGAGTTGTTCTTGATTTTTACTTCTGCATTGATCAAAAACAGTTTAGCGTTTGTTTGTTTGTTTGTTTATGTTTGTTTTTTACCTTAGCAGACTGTATCATCTTGGCCACTTCGACTTTAGTCTTCCCCTTCACAGTTTGTCCGTTAACTCCAACCAATTCATCTCCACTTTGTAGTGTGCCATCTTTTGAAGCTGGCGTGTTGTCGAAGATCTGGAAAAGTGAAGCATTATTTCAAATCTACGAATTTGACGTCGGTATAGCAACAAAAGGGCTCCTAAATTTACCAACATCCACGGGAGTCACTGAGACACCTTGCGAATTAGATAAGCGAAATGCGCATGAACGCGACGTTTTAATACAAGAAAGTTTACGTGACGCTGAAGCTGAAGTGATGTTAATGTGAAATCAAACAAAGCTAGATTCAAATACTACCTTTTGGGCGGTGGGAGGAAATTAGGCTAAAACCAATAAGGATATTTAAAAGTTTAACGATAAAATACAACTTCCAAATAAATTATGATCTTCTCTCCACCGTCACCCTGAATTTAAGCTGGACACAAAGAACTTCCTAGATACAGAAAGTAAATATTACCTATAATCCATTTGAAATAAGATTAGACATTTAAATAATTTTTACAGTCCGTTCAACCGCTTTTGACTTATATTGCGTTGGTGGCATGAAAAATGGCAGCTGCAGTAGACAGTTAGTATTGTGTAACGTTTTTTTTTCTTTTAATTCCACCTTATGCTTACGGTATAGAAGTCAAAATCGGTTGAACGGACTGTAAAAAGGTTTGGTTAAATGTCTAATCTTATTTCAAATGGAGTATAGTCTTACCAAGCAGATACAGATATTACATATTACCTACCATCCTTATGCCTACGATATAGAAGTCAAAATCGGTTGAACGGACTGTAAAAAGGTTTGGTTAAATGTCTAATCTTATTTCAAATGGAGTATAGTCTTTATTTTATCTGTCTTTGAATTAAATATTACCTTACCTAGTCAACCAGTCTTATTTATTTATTTATTTATTTATATATACTTTATTGTACACCAGAAAATACATACCGAAAATAAATATATATATATCTTACTCAGTTACTGGATTGTGGAGGCCAAATAGGCAGTCGCTTCATGTAAAATACAGCTGCATCTGCAGATTGATTGGTCAATATTACCTGTACGATATACAAGCAAGGACATAGCGGTGCCCCTCCACCGATGCTAATGCCAATCAGATTCTTCTCATCTTTGCTTAGCACCACGCTCCCTGATGTTACAGTCATACCCCTGAAAATGTACACCGAGTAAGTACCGATTATTCGAAGACATTATGTGGCTTCCACCAACCCGCACTGGGCCTACGTGGTGGATGGTCCCAATAGTGGGAACGCTACAGGTTCTAATTATGCTAATTATTTATTCGTTTAAAGAGTAATAAATATAGCATACATGCCTAGACTTACCTACGTGTTTTGATTTAGCCAGACGATTCAAGGCTCCCACAAACAGGCGCGATATCGCGGGCACGACAAGGGTAGCGCTGCCTGTCGCGCCTGTGATATCGCGCCTGTTTGCACGAGCCTTCAAAAGGTGTGTCCAAACATTAAGCGGCAAGAGCGCAGTAGCAACACGCGGCGTTTGCAGGACACATTCTGCCGCTCTAGTTAGGTAAACATGTTTGTATACGGCAGGTAGACATGCAGAAGCGTTCGCGCGCGGCAGTCGTCTAATCAAAGTGCGGCAGGCCGCGCGCGGAAGCCTCGCACGATTGCCGCGCGCGATTTCCGCTTTAAGGCTCTTACATACTGGGGCGAATCGTTGCGCGACGTGAATTTTAACAAAACAATTTCGCACGGCGAACAATGCGGCGGCGTCGCGTCGCGCGACGGTTCGCCCCAGTATGTAAGAGCCTTTATGTTTGGATACACCTTAAGGAGATTAAAGGGTTTAAGGAGAAATAAAATAACGAGTGCGTTTAGTAAGATTTTATTATTAGCGTACAATAAATACGGCCCGGTTATTAGGCCCGCTTGCACCAAAAATCAAATAAAAACGTTTAGCGCTTACGCAACATGTTTCTGTTTCCGTCAATCGTTTTAAGATGACTAAGACCGATTGACTCGGTGCAAGTGAGCTTCAAAATGGCAGCATATCCGTTGTTAAAAATATGTTTGATTAGTTCTTAGATCTATAGATCAAATCGTTCAAAAAAAGCTTCTTCAAGAGCATATTTCACACATTAGTCCAAGCGTATTGCATAAATTAATCTTCTAGCAATCTACTGACATTTCGTATGCCTGAAAAAAAAAAACTGTGCTTAAAATTATTTTGCGGACTAGCTTAGCAAAAATAATGGTTGAGTCTTTACCTGGGGCCAAGTCTACTAATTTATAAACGTGTCAATGGTCTCGCAATAATGAGTTTTTGACAGATTTTGTATGGAAAATCTGTCAAAAACTTGTAGACTTGGCTCCCAGTTTGTAAATTAGTATGTTTGTTATTACCTACAGTAATTAAAGAGATGCGTGAGAATGAATGGACAATTAATACATAGAGCTTGAATTATTATAATCATGATGTAATATTTTTTTTTTTTGTTGTGCCTTTGCGTATTTTTCACTCTTTCCGGTTTAGTGGCTAGTGTTACCAGTGACTAACCACCTCTTTCAGATTTTTTTATAACCATTCATAAATATATGGCGGGGATCTTGATAAAAAAAATAATAAAAGAGTTGGTTAGTGACACTGAACACTAAACCGTAAATCAGGCGAGAATAAGTAAGTAAAATGAATCTATGAAAAATAGCAGTCTTTTTTGATTAATTGTTCAACGAATATTATACAATTCTATGTTATGTGGCGATATTAGCTAGATTACTTAGGGCGTATTCGACCAAACTTTTATCCCTAGGATAAGTCTAATCCAGCGAGTAAATATTAAATTTTTGTCAGATTTTCTATACAAAAACTGTCAGACGTCAATTTTATTCCCCAAATAAAAGATATCTGGCTTTGGTTAAATCGACCCTTAGGAGAATATTAAATTCACTTTAGGTACACATCAAGCTATACATTTCCAGTTTATGCTGATCTTGCATTGTTTAAAGGATTTCCGCAATGCGAGGTCAGCTTATACTGGAAATGTATAGCTTGATGTGTAGCCGTGTGTACCTACTATAATTTCTTGTTATAATAGCGATCATAAAGTAGCGTGTGTTTAAACAAATCACAGTTTCTTAAATATTAATTAGACGTTAATATACAGGGTGATTGGAAGTTGGGCGCAAAGCCTTAAAGGAGTGGCACTTGACACCCTTTGGAGCATTTTGAGCATGTTCTAAAAAAGTTTTGAACGATTAAGGCAATTTTATGAAAAAAAAATAAGACATAAACCATGCAAATTGTTCAAATTTTATAAGTATTCTACGACTTCAAAAGTGCATTTGTTTTTTTTCAACTTTAATTGGGGCACTCTTGGCAATTACCAGTCAGAAATGAGGCTATTTATAAAAATACAAAAGTTATTAAGTTAAAAAAAAAAACGTACTTCGTCTAAGACAAATGGTTGTGAGGCTCAAAATACTCAAAATGGTGTCAACTATAACCCCTTTAAGACTTTGCACCTAGCTTCCAATCACCCTGTATATATTACTAGCTGATGCCCGCGACTTCGCACGCGTGGATGTCGGAACCTTACTCGAGAACCACTCTATCCATTGGTGAAAACAGCATGAAAATCGGTGCCATAGTTTTTGAGTTTATCGCGTACAGGATGACAGACAGACGCGGCGGAGGACTTTGTTTTATAATAAACTAGCTGCGCCCCGCGGTTTCACCCGCGTAAGTCTCGATCCCGTGGGAATATCGGGATAAAAAGTATCCTATGTGTTAATCCAGGCTACAAACTCAAATTTCATCCAAATCCATTCAGCCGTTTTTGCGTGATTGAGTAACAAACATCCAAACACACAGACTTTCACATTTATAATATTAGTAGGATGTAAGGATACTTAATTATAACTCACAAGAGATCTTGATGTTGTATCGTATATCTTTCAAATCTTAAATCGTTGAAAATGCATTCTGTATCTGCATCTATAGTTTCCTCCTTTGCCAGTCTAAACATAAAAAAAAAAAATATATAATAATATATCTCGTGTCTCGTACAGTGAATTTAAAGGTGAAAACATACTCACTCTTGAAATATCTTGATTTCAGAAATATCCTTCATTATTTCTTGAACCGTAACGGAAGCACTATGTGAGAAAATGAAAATAATAAATAAAGAAATAATAATGATAAAGAAAAAAACAAAATGATTTAATTAAACTCACTTTTCCTCGATTGGCAGTAACAAATTGGAAACATTTCCATTTGGTTTGCTAAACAAAAATAAGAAAATAAAAGTAATAAAACCTTTATTTTGATTGCCCTTTGACAACTAGAATCGCGGAAAAATCAATACATACTTTACGATACTTTTTGCAATTTCCCGATTTTTTTTATTATTATGTATCTTTAAAGGAGGCAATAAAATTATGCTCTAAAGATCAATAATTCACGATTGATTCATGCAAAAACTTAACTTACTTACTGAAGAAAAATACATGGAAACAAAAACCACAACAACTGAAAATCAACATCCATTGCTGTATTTATAAAAATAAAAACACTTCATAGAAATCCATCAATGAACATCAAAACACGTCATCAATGTTTTCTGTGTGCGCTATAGACATTTACCCATATGGAACGCATTTCTACATCCATTTCTCCTTTTGAAAACAATATTTTCAACAAGTTTTCACTGATTCATCAATGGATATCTAAACACATTCAATATCTCAACCATCACCATATAAAAAAGAAAAAAAATAAAGAAACGAAAAAATACACACATTTTATCTTCAAACAAATTAGTCAGAATGCTCGCTTGAAGCTTGGGGTAGATCATAGTATCATTAAAAATATAAAATTGACTGTTTTGTTGCCACATTGTCACAAAAATCAATAAAAACTTAAAACACAAACGTTGTAGTCGTTCAAACAACTGATAATGATAATATGCTGCAAAAGAGGAAGTTAGGTACAGATAAGCGAGGATATTGCGATACGGGCAAAAGCACAGACTGTGTAGTTAGTCTGTGGTTAGCTCTAAATTGGGTTTAGGGAAAAGGCGAGGCCATGGGCCATCCTATAATTGTTATCCCTATTTTACTTAATATTTAATTAGGGGTCTGAAAAAAAAATGAATCGAAAAATTCTAGTGCGCTACGTCATGAAAAAAACGCTTTCGTTCGTCCTTTTTTGCGACGCGTAATATTATGGTTGGTTGATTTGGAAACTAGAATTCTGGTGTTATTTAAATAAGGCAGACAATGATTTCTTTTCCATTTCTGTCTAGTTTATTATTGCCGTAACATGCAATGTTAAGTCAGATGGAGAACAATTTCCACCTGTAGCTCTACCTACAAAAACACAGCGACCAGCACGGGTAGCATGACCACCATAGAAACGGGTTTTGTCGACGGAAGAATAGACATGCTGACAGATTGCGATTGTTTATCTGTCATTTTGTCTACTCTTCTGTCGACAAAATCTATTTCTACAGTAGTCATGCTACGCGTGCAGTACACTTATTAATTATCCTATGACTGCGACCACATTTCCAATTTTCTCTAGAAGAGTAAACAATGGCGAAAGGGTGGATAATTAAAAGGAAAGATTACTTTTGCCTCAAAAATTTTAGAAGGAAAACAAATCGTAGTATCTTGAATATTAGGTACCTACTCAATTAGGTACAGATAAAAAATAGGTAAGTAGGTGCTTATGAAATAATTTTGACAACGTTTTTCAAGCATTTCCCGTTATTACGGCAAATGCTTGTTAATAAAACACTACGTAGACACAGAAGATAATTAAATTAAAAACACTCGACAAGACCAGAAATCACTTCTCGGTCTTTGCAAGAGCAATTTTAGAGGTCCTCGAAAAACACGTCAGAACATGCATTTTCACAAAAAACCACTATACATACATCTTATCCTCTTCAAAGAAGAAGTCGTCGTCGTATTCTTGCATCATTTTGTTATAAATAAATAATTCTTTCACTTAAAACAAGGCGAAGAAAAACGTCACTGTGTTGTTGAAATTATTGATTTTTCCCGGCGGGCGGCTCGGCCAAGCCTAGACGTCAAAATGGTGTCGGTAAAACAGGGTTGGGAAACGCGGGAAAACTGGAACGATGATATTTTTTATGACGAACTCCTTGGTGTTTGGGAATGATCTTGTTCGAAGTAATTAATAGTAGAATCTTTTAATATAAACGTTCGTTGTTGAGACTTATGACTGAGGTCTTTCAGGAAATTATCAAACAATATAATTATTTCAACTTAAGGCTTTAATTATAATTATCAAATCAAATCATTTTTAATTCAGGAATACACCCATACGTATATAATTAACAACAGATTACACATTCATTCAATTAATTTTAAGTAATTACAAAACAATCAATGTTACAATAAAGCAATAGATAGTATTATTTTAGCAGGAATATTAATTGCCATAATTATACGAAGAAATAATTTACCTCGTTTGTGGCCCTCAATATGAACAGTTTTTAAATAACAATAATTGTAATCTCATAACATCCCTAGCCATTGAAATAATTATGTTATCTCTGCCTATCTCTCAGCCGATTAAAGAAAAGATAACACTTTACATGACTATATCTACTATGGGGTTAATGAGAAACCATAGAAAATCACCTGTTGCCATTATGTTATTTAGCTATTGCATCCACATAATGTGAGCGGTCAAAGTTCAGCTATAAGGACATTATAACTGAGCAACACCATATAAATGCGATGTGATGCAATGCTATGAAGTTCCTATTACCTATGCTTAATCATAGGTTATGTGACATACTAAATAATTTAATAGTTAATTTTGATTATGATTTTATTAAAATAAGAGGAAATAAGTTCTCTGAATGAGTCGTGTGATAGGATGAGAAAAAAAAATGACGTGAAACTAATTATGTTAGGGTAAACCGCCTAATTGTCAGCAAGTATCGATAAAAATACTAATTAAAATGATCTTTCAAGCGTGTCTATGGCAATTTAAAGAATTTCTATGAGGTTGGCACCTTCAGCCTTCAGTAGTGTCCACCAGTTGCTGTAACGTGCGAACAACAGGACACGCTGGACACGACATTAAGTGCCTCCTTGTTTGTGTGACAGCACCACATATTGATTCCATGTTGGTTGATAACTTTACACGTTATACCTACCGCAATAAACAGTGTTTTGTTTATTTAGAAATTATTATAGGGGAAAGATCTACGTAACTTCGTAATCACAAAGATCGTCATGATGGTTTCTAGCCATCATTGATGGTTAAAATATAAGCTATAGTTGTTTAGAAATAGATATTTATAGTAGTAAAGAGGTTAGAGAATTATAAATCTAACTTCATGTTGTAAGAACGTCTCAAAATGCTATTTGAATCCCATTAGCATGTTGCAATTAACACTAAATTAGGTATGTTAAGTGCAACGTCAGAGACATCATTACCTACTATGATAATGACTATTTAAAGATCTAGAATGAATGAAGGATACAAAAGAAAAAAAAAGTGATAAAAAAGACTGCATAAAAAAGGAATGTCAGAGTTCTTTGCTTCATGTAGCTCAGTTATAAGATTTCAAGGAAATTAATTAAGCAAGTCGGGTTCGTCTGTATTGTGTTTTACCATAATTACCTAAACACAAGTAAAAACTACCGTAGGTACCTACCGTACATGGCAGAGTCATCATCATCTTTCTCTTGCCCATAGCCCAAATAATTTGGGATCGACCCCCCAAATAAATTAGTTGTCATCTCGGTAGTCACCCCCACATTGCAGAGGACTTACTCTAAAATATTACCAATGATTTATAGTGTTCCAGCAATAGTGTGTCACACCCTATTCAAAAAAAGGTTCGTTACTCAACCCTCAGTGACGTAACGGTATCAGCGTTGCCATTACTACGCTCCGTTGGGCAACATGAACTGCTTTATATGTAAAAGTTGCATTTACCTTGTTTCACCAGTATACAATCGCGCGCCTCGCGAGTTGGTCATTAAAAAAGAAAATAAAAAAATAATGAATAAACTAATTATAGTGAGTATCGTTTCTTGTGAATATCCGAACGTGTTTTAGTGATTTTGACAGGTTTTTTGGAGGGAATCGAAAGATATTGTATTTTTTGTTAAAGTTTTGTTGTGCTTAAAATATTGTAGTTTGTGTTTTTTTTTGTTGGAAAATGTTACGGTTCCAAGTTTTTAGGTTTTGCAACCTGTGGATATATCAAATGATTTGATGAATGAAATCTTGATTAAGATGCTACGAATACTTTTTTTTTTTAAATGGTTTTTAGAGTGATCGGCCACGGTAAGCTAAAACAAGCAATAGTGCAATCTTCGAGCTCTAAATAATTATAAATTATTGTTAATGTAATTACAATGACATGTATTGAGCAAACGCTGAATAATTAACTAATGGTTTTATGTGACATCGGAATGATCGTTTGGTGGTCTTTTTGCGAGAGACTCGTTGCAACAGTTACTTTATATTCAGCATTGTTCTGCTGGCAGATAAAGACAGTGAAATGTATGAATATACAACATAAATTATTTTTAAATTGAATGTAAATATTACAACAAACTTATAAACAAAAAATGTATAAATAATCAAATGAAATACTTTACGTTGGCAAGCGCAGCACTAGAGATCGGATTCGATTTGGCTATATTTTGTTTTAAAATGTTCGTAATAGTAATCATTTGGTTTTTATGTAAAGAAAAATTGGAAAAAAAATCTGGAAAGTTTATAAATTCGGGAAATACTGAACGTCCTTTTTTTCTATGGGATTTTTGTCTATTGTTTGGACAGGAACACATCTGTCGGGGCAGCTAGTTTAAAAATAAAAATAAATTTTAAATTATGCAGAACAAAACTTGGTTACGCCACAAAAAAACGTCCCGCCAAAACTTCGCGCCATTTCTTAATCTGACAGTTATTTTTTTCAGCTGTCACTCTGCGTCCTACTGCTGTGTCGACAGGCAAAGACACAGAATCCTGTAGGGCCTATTGGTGGGTTCCTTCGAACGAATTTCATTGGTCATCCTGTCGTCCACGAAAAGAAATCCTATATTTTCGATCCTGATGTGGCTTTGAAGAGGCGAAGACAGTTCATTGAATTACATGGAGACAAAGGGGATAAGTTAATTGAAAGGCTGGGTTTAGGAATTGATGGGAAAGATGAAGAGAGACTAGAACAGCAAAGAAAGAGAGACGAGGGCCATCTAGGTGGATTAAACTATTATCTTCCTTAGATAGTTGTAAATAGGGTATATTATTCAATGTAGGTAGGTAAACAATTTGTGAAGAATTATATTTATGGAAGTGAAATGTTGTTTTAATGAACCTTTTTCATTTTAGTTACATTATCCAAAATAAGATTAGGGATAAGCAAGCTAGCTCTTTAAGATAGAGTTGGTGATAAGGATCTTGTTTTCCGGGATTCTTGAATCTCGGATAATGCGTCTAATAAAGGTCATCTTTATTTTAGCGGGCATCGTGAAAGGTGACTCAGAAATGCAGGACGGAAATACCGGGGCCACTGGTAATTTGGAATTTCTATGATGACATTTAAATTGTAGGAACCTTGAAAGCACTGAACATTCACTGATGGCATAACAAGTATTCTATGAATCTTCAAAATCATCATAAATTTGCCAATAACAGCGTTGAACCCCGTCAACATATTTTAGCCACACAAAATCGATTACTCACTCGGTTTAGAAAAAAAAAAACCGCGCGAGTGCTAATCTGACTCGCACTCGAAAGGTTTCGTGCCACCATACAAATATTTTAACACTAAACATTCATTTAAAACGCCGAAAGATCACGTTTCCTGTATAAACCTCTTTTATTTATAACTTTGTTTAATTTTTATTATTTGTTGTTATAGAAACCATAGTAGTACCTACACACCCCGTAGAATTTTCAAGTGACTAACTTATTACGGTTCAAAAGATACAGCCCTGTGACAGACTGACGGACAGCAGAGCCATAGGGTCTCGTTGGCATTCTTTGGGTACGGAATCCTAGAAATGTAAGTGATTTCAACAACTTTTGATGATTATAAATACTAATAAAAATATCGAAACTCTGCCTAGCCGAAGGTCAAAAACTAACGTAAGTGTGAAGTAAGTAATCCACCATTTGAATGTAAATTGCATCAGTGTTGCCACTTTTATATTTTATTTATAAATACTGATTGGAACCTTGGCCTCGTATGTGGATAATTTTATAATTCTCTCGGACTACGTCGACTGTGTCCAGTGTTTCATGGTAATCAGTTAGTAATACTAAGTTCATTATAGGATGTTTGACATGATATTTATAAGCCCGTTATGTCTGTGAAGTTTCCCCAGTCATTTTAATATGAGCCTGTGGATTCTACCAAGGTATAAGTCAAAGTCAAAGTATTTTTTTTTTTATAGGCTCATTTAAGCCACTTTTGACCGTCAACATTTTACAAATAAATAGAACTGATTGTACTCGCCCCTTCCAAAAGGTAGTTTTCGTATGGAGAAGAATGGGCAAGTAACTTCACCGTTACTCCCACGATAGCATCTCAAAGCAACATCTAACAATTTACAAAAATTCAAAACAGAAAATCTAGCAGTGGAGTTTTGAAATAAGTGACTATTTTAATATTATGTCAGCGACATCTCTCTCTCTTTCTTTCCCTGTTAAGTACCTGGTACTTGTTGAAATGCCTACACTGACCTCCCATACCTATTAACACTGTAATTTTAAAATACTGTAAAAGGCAATTATTTTTAATATTTTAAAAACAGTAAAGTTTCTTACCGTCTTTTCTCCATACGAAACAACCAATTGGATGATGACCATGCACCTAGCTTCAGACGTTTCATAAGTGGCCGTGTCGGTTTATGTGAAATAAAATATTTTGTTTTTGGTTCTCTTGTCACGAATTAAAACATATTTTATTAGAAAATAAAATAATATAACAAGGTGCATTTTGCCCCATTTCCCCCTTTTTGTAAAGCTGTATTTGTAAATTGTAAAATTTGATGCAGTATGCAAAGACATTTTCGTATCATATAAATCGCTTTAGCGAATGCTGTTGGATCTGTCTTTATTGTCTGACTTCACGTGTTCGTTAATTTTTTGTTCTTGTTCATTTAATTAAAAGCAAGAAAAAGAAAACACAACAATTTTCAATATCATTTCATTTATTTATTTATCGTAAAGTATTACAATATCGATTGATATTTCCATAACACTGAATGAAAACTTATTCTAAAGATAATAAAACATATCCTAGGAATCATGAAAGGTGGCCTAGCTTACTATCAAAGAACAATTATTTGGAATACAAAATTCATAATCGATAAATCGTATCGAAATATCGAAATCGATTTCGAAATTCCGAGAGATTTATCCTTACAGATTATGTAGACTTAGATTCTAAGGGCTGTGGGTTTGCTTTTAGTTTCATAGTTTTTCTTGACGGAATTACGGAATTACAGAATATTATGTGTAGGGCCACATTGACGGTAATTCTGATTGCGCAGAAAAAGGCCTTTTAGTCATAAAAATGATAGACGAAAGGTTCATACTACTGTAAAATATTTAGCAAAATCTCACGTTGTGATTGGTTGACTGAAATCAAATTACTTGACACGTGATTTGACCATAGATTAAACTGAATCGTCTCTCAAAAACCGAGGCCAACCGTTTTACTATGAATAAAAAAAGCAAAACTACAGTGTGTTAATTAAAAGAACTTCATTTGCGCTTCAATTAATGTTATGTACTTAATTTCCAGTAACTGTTTGCTTTTCTGTACCTAATAACGCCACGTCTTTTCATCGGGGAAAAGAAAAAAATATTAGGGCTTTATAAAGAAGCCATGAATCTAGTTTCAAAACTGACAGATCATGTCCTAAAGGAGTTTTCATTCAGAATGCTACATCTTTTTCATTCAGAACGAAATGTCATTTTAATTTAGAATGAAATGTTTTAGTGTTTTTAATCTGACAGTTTTGAAACGAAATTCAACCCGTTTCCACATTCTTCGAACCTTAGCAAACCTCGGGGTTAACGCAAATGTTCATTAGCAGAATTTTTATTTGCACAAGTTGAATTTGACTTTTTGACGGTTTTTGTTCATAAAACTGTCAGCAAGTCAACTTCTGCAATAAAGACTGACAGTGGAAGTCAAATCCCTGATGAAACTTACCAACAATTCATGTTTAATGTATTTTACTTTTGGTCAGTCAATTTAAATAGCACCAGGTTACTCTGACGTCAGGTTAGTCACTGACCACATGAAGAAAAAGAATTTAAATAGCAGATTAATGTACGGTAAATAATCATAAAATTATTTGAAACGCAAAATCGAAGTGCACTAAGACAACTATGACTTTAAAAAATATAAAAAAACATGAATAAATGCATACCAAGAATTGCATAACCGGTAAATACTTACATACTATAAAAAACTAAAAAATCGAAGATATTTGTGACTATTTCCCTTAATACTAAAACATTAATTATTACAAAGAATTTTTTCGAAAAAAGCATTTTTTAAGGCACCTCGCATTTTTGGTTTGCATCAACAATTCAACAGAAGGAATTTTTAAAACGTTAAATGTAGAGAAATCTTTAACTAATTATTATAATAGGCTCATGACTTGATTGATAGTTTTATTTGTAAGTCCGGTTTATAATTTGAATCATCCGGCACGCATCAAAATTGAGAATAGTTGTTAATCATCGCGAGAATTTATTACAGCCATTTTTTTTATATAATCTACTTACTGTAAATAAAATTCTTTGAAAAATACCTAGTTATTTTAAAACAAATTGGAAGTATTATTTCTGTGTCTAGACTGGGCTAGACAAACAGAAACAGAATTCGATGCAGTAAATCGTAATCATGAGCCAAATAAGGGTCTTTCATCGAAAATCTATTCCCCTAATCCCTACCATATTTCGTATTTTTAATACATTTCCAGGAGAAATCATATTTCACACAAATTCAGAATGATTTTAGTAATCCGCCATCTTTGTTATTAGTTCCAACCGAGATACCAAGATGGCGCTGATAGTCATAGCGTAACGCAAACTTATAGCATGTTCTTTTGCAGTAGCCTGCTCCATTTATAATACTTTATTCATCAAATTTGTCTGTTTGTGAATATATATCCGTAAGTAAATTAGTTATTAAATGATGAAAGACCCAACTTATATCTAATAACGAACACCAATGAAGTATTATACTTTAATATGGCATTACATTCATAAATAATTATTCATTAAGAGATCAAAATTAAGTTCTTTTTTCGTTATAAAAATTATTAATTTCTCTTACATTTTTATACAACTGGTAACATTTCTTTTCATATTGTTTGTTTTGCTTTAGAAAAGTAATTTACATGTCTTTTATGAAAATGTATTGTTTTCCAAACATAAGCCCGAGAAATTGCACTGTAAGTATTAAAAAATAAATCTGGCGAACCTGGCCCTAATTAACAAAAAAAAAATGTTACCATATCCACAAAATTACAATTTTTAATGCCTATACTTTACATTTCGTCACTTCGTTTTATAATTTTACAAAATAAGCAAAACTCAATTTAAATCTGAAAATATTTTTTATCGTTCGAAAGAGGTTTTTTTTTATATTTATTCACTAACTTCGTTGTGTCATCTGTGTCACCTTATGTCTTTAAAATAGGTAGTTAGAATTACTCTCATTCTCATCAGACTTAAAAATAAAATCAATCTTCGAGAGCTACTTAGATTTTTGGAAATTGAATAAAAATTAGTTAATATTTTAACTTTCTTTAGTCACTGGTTTTTTAAATCCGTAGTGAATGAGAGTAGTTCTAATACTGAAACATCAATTAATAAATGTTGATACCCTTTTTTCCACTCTGTTACAATCTGCTTTGCCATTTTACTTTAGTTATTTCTGGCGACGCTGCTAACAAAGGCTGGTCCATCTAAGTACATTTAGGCTGACAATTCAATTGTTCCATCTTGCTGTACGTTGCTCAATCTCGCCGCCTCGTTCCCGAACGCTGCCGAAGTTAGCCGAAGTGTGACGTGAATTCAAATGTAACGGTAATGTCGTAGTCGTGCTGTCGTTTGTCGCAATATTTTGGTCGCACACGCCTGTCCTCAAGACAACGTGGACCTGGAATGAGAGAAAAAAGGAATTAATATACAAATATCTATCAGACACAGACTGGGTGGAGCGATGATCTTCGCAAGGATGGTAATAGATGGATGAGAGTGCTGAGAGTACAGCATTGCTATTCTGTAACCATCTCACCGTGAAAACTTAGATGAAGTGAGCGTGGAGTGAGCTATCATAGTCATCGATACCTACTGATACTAAGTCAGTGACAGTTCACTCCAAGCTCACTTCACGTACGTTTTCACGGTGAGATTTTTACAGAATAGCACAACAGTTCAGTGGAATTGGGGAAACCTTAAACACTTTCTGGTTAATGGTATAAAAAATATATATGTATATAGGTAACTAAATACCTTTTTCTTTTGCGTCTGGTTAGGTTTTGCTGCTAACATAACGCGTACGCTTATCACGACCACAATAGAAACGTGTATTGTCGACGTTCACTTCGCACTCGAATCCGAACACATTTTGAACTTTATGCGAAGTGAGAGTGAATAGCGATGTGAGATGCGAGTTGTTGTTTGAATTTTACAGAATCGACGTACAGGTGTCAGAGTTTTATACCTAAATGGGCTAAAAGTACCTAATACGTCGTGAAGACTTTTAAGTTTATGGATTAGCAGCAAGTTATGCGTTCAAAACTGGACACGTGCTCATTATTCTTGTTCCGTATTGGCACAAACAATACGAGAATATGCAGGTAGTGTTTAATTAGCTAGTCAGCAAGGTTGAGAGCGGAGCCGACTGCCAAAGGTGTGACAGATGCGCGGTTCGTAAATTTTTCTAAAACATCACTGACATACATAAATCTCGATCCTGTGAGAATATCGGGATATGAAGTACACTATGTCCAAATCCAGGTCATGGTTTACTCATGTGCCAAATTTCATCCAAATCAGTTATTCTGTTTTAGCGTGAAAGCGTAACAAACAAACCAACAAAACTTACTTTCCGCATGGTCCATATTAGTTAGGATAGTAAAAGATTGTGAGAGAAACTTGGTTTGAAATAGAAAACAGAGATCTATCATTAAATGGATCATCAACTAAATTCGTCTCACTGACCGACTCCTTCGACAATTCAAAATTGCCTGTAAGTAGTTTGTAATAAATGCTTGAAGCTTCGAGTGTGCAAATGTGGTGATCAAGGTTTGTTTTGTTCAGTGTACATATGAGAAAATCGGTAATGATTGGAGAGGGTCGGCAATGGTCCTATAGTGGGACAATTTCAGGCTAATATAGGTATCTCTGGAATATACATTTTTTAAGCAAACGTATACGACGTCATTCAACTGCTACATATCTAAATCACATCCTGATTTATGACTTTCCGTCCAAAAGTTACGGTACATATTAGAACGCGCAGTCATTTCACCCATAATGTACTATCTCTGCAGAGATGAAAAAATCCGGCCGAAAATCTAAAGCGAACCGCTTTTAAGACACATGGGAAAAGAATATACAGAAAGGCAACTCCTTACATTGCTAGATAATTATGAATGAAGAATTATGCTAAATAAGTGACCAATGAAATTACAATGTAGATTGCCGGACTGGATGTTCAAAATGGGAACCGCAATTTCAACTTGATAAGCCAAGAGGAAGTTGTTCTGAATAAGTTAGCAAGAGTCGACATTAACGTACTTAAAAGTTAAGTTAAATAAAAGCTTGCAATTTTTGCATTACCAAATGATTATTAAAAAAGCGAGTTTAATAAAAATGTGTTCTTTTGTGGTTCATTCATAATGCTGGGCTCATTTTAAATATATCAGCAGTGACCCATCATGCAATGTAATAGATAGATAGAATACTCTTTATTATGTACACCATAATAATTACAGACATAAATGTAAAAAATTTACATAGGGCGACACGATGGGCGGTCTAATCGCTAAAACCGATCTTTTACAGACAAGCTTTGGATGGATTAAAGGGAGGAGAGACAATAATGCAGGTCGTCATTAGTATACCATTTACATATACAAGAAATAAATAAAGCATATACTTATCTATATAAATACATATATACAATAATAAACATGAAACAAAAGCAAGGAACTCATTCAAGATACAATTTTTTTATGAAAAATCTTTTTGCAACAAAAGACCTTATATTTTTTAAATTAAATATGGACCAAGATTGAGCATGCCTTACTGACATTCCATAACCATACTACTTGAACTGCCAAAGACTTGTCATAAAGCCTGGTGGAATGCATCGCTGATGACCTCAGTCTCAGATATCTATTATGTGTGTCTGTCTCACGGGCAAACAGCAGTATATTCATCAAAACTGACCCAAAATGAGACTATAATAAATTGTTTGTCCTAAAACAAGCTTTGTTTCTAATACGGATTTTCTGCACTTTTCTATTCTTTGGAAAATATCTCAAGACAGATCTCCGTATCGGCTTGCATAATGCGATTTGTAGCTAAGATTAGAACATTTTTGTTGGAGTACAGCGATACCATCGGATTCGTACATCTTGCATTTTATGTGCGCCTAGTACCGCGGTTGAGCATAAATGGTTATGTTAACGCTATTTTTGATAAGTTAGGCGGGTTGGGTGATGGATGGTAGCTTTTAGTTTAAATGTCTGTAGTTTTATGCTGTCCTAGTATGTGGTAATCTTTTGGTGTAATCGTGAAAGATGTCTGTGTGAAGTAGGTTTATGGAGGCTGGTCTAAGATAGATGCAGTTGTGGACAGAAATATTCTATCGTGTTTTTCTTGGTGATTTATGTCACTGATTTTAGACTTATTAAATTAAACTGTTTATCATCTGTTGTTGTTTCCCATGACCTCATAAGATTTTCTTGATCAGTTTTTAAACTCGTCGTAAAAGCTAATTGAATTTATAAATCCTTGCAATAAATATCCAGATTTTCATTATATGAAGACGAACTCCAAGTCCGCCATGCATAAATTAATTACAGAGAGTCCAAAACAATAGAGTGTACATAATTATAATTTAGTTTAAAGTTCAGAGTGAACATAAATTATTTAGTTTAAAGTTATTATAAAGGGCAAACAATTTAGCTTTACTTTAGAGCGCAAACAATGCAAATAATTAAAAACAGAGGTTATAAACTGCATTACCACACTCAAAACACAACCAAACAAAAATCAACGACAATTTCCATTCTTTAAAACTTTTTTAACTTAGTAAACTCTAAATAAAATATTTATTCTCACGTTAAATAATTCAGTAACCACTGGACACCTGCGCGATATTCAATACTAATACATATTAAAAAGATTCTATCTATATTGAACTTTAAAAGCGTTTTTGCAGCGTTTTTTGTGCGTGTTCAGTGAACCCTAAGAACTGGGCAGTGAAGGGTTTTACTATATAAAGGACGGTACACATCCATACGATTTTGAAAAGACGAACTTTATTTTAATATAAAATGTTTGCTTGTTCTCATTTAAGTATGAAGGAATTTTAAAAATGTGGTGTCCGCCTGATTTTATTCAAAAAAAGTTCTAAAAAGTTTTGAATGAGCAATTTACTAAAAAGAGATTTCTAACGTCTGATAAAATCAGAAATCAAGATTGTGTTTATATAATATATTTATTTATTTTATTTTACAGAAAGCTTACAGACTAATAACACGTTTAAAAATCAGTAAAATTGCTAATTACAAGCTTCCACATGTATAATACACCACATGTGTGTATGTATGTGTTGCGATTGGTTATGCAAAATAACAGCAAACAATTATATGTATGATTCCCCGCTGGTCCCCATACATTTTCTATAGGTTTTTATGAGATTATATTCCGAGCACGGCAGCAATGTATGATTCCGAACTCCCCTGCAGCACTGCCGCGTGCAGCGGGAATCGGAATCATTTATCTCATCACATCTGGAATCCCCGAAGTCAGAGGTGTACCTCAAGTATTGTACACCCACATTTCGCTAGTTTTGTATTAAATCCCATAAGGGCTATTGCCATCAACCGGGTACAAATGCAGACTGGGCTGCTACTGAGAAATTCCTTATGCAAAAACCCAAAAGCACTCACACCTAATTATTTGAAAATGTTGATAAAGTAATTCAGGGAGACTTACTCCCTGAATTACTTTATAAACATTTTCAAAATTTTAACGTTTTTATACATAACCCATTAAAATTAATGACTACTAGTACAGATCATGTACTCATTTAAATAACATGTTAATGAGTACATGATCTGTCATGTCACAGATCATACAAAAAATGCTAGCGTCATACTTAGTAATTGATTTGATATAATTAATTACTATGATGAGTTCAAAGATCTGAAAGCAAGTAACAGTTTATAAAATATTGACAGCGGATCACTTAAGAGGGTCACAAAAAGTTCTAAAAGAACAAAAAAAAAAACTTAATTTAAATTCAATTAGAGGTATTTAGTATCTACGCATAAAAAAGGATTAATCTCTAGATATGACTCATAAAAACGCCTCAAAGAGATAGGTACAAGCTTAATGTTCTAATAGCACCATACTGCAACGCTGACGTCCACGCGCGTATTACGTTACTACGCGTACGCGACCGACGCGACCGACGTCAGCGTAGGAGGAATTCAAGCCTAAGAGTTAGTGCGGTCACGTGGTCGTGCGTTCATTCCATACTAACGTATTCCCTGGTTAATGATACTTGTCCAATTTTTTTTAACGATATCTTGAATACCTGCCACTGCCACTCTGTTTGGCTTTTTGACGTAATTATATTATGAGAATTAAATATAACTGGCGAAATGTGGGTACACACCACCATGTGGGGGCTTGTGGCCCGGTGTGGGTGTGGGTGGGTGTGGTGGGTGTGGGTGTGTTTGTGTGACTATAGGTACAACTCTGCCTAACCCTTCGGAGAAACAAGGCGTGATGTTAAATGTGGTTTATTTGAAAATTATTTAATCGATTATTTAGTCAGAAAATTCAATCGTTCGCGTCAAAGTGTAAACCGTCTCTAAGCCCCATCTATACATAATTCAACTCTTATTTTTAGAATACACTTACATTGAATACATCAGGACCATCGGCACAAAAACTAGCCTACCAGTTTTTAGGGTTCCGTACCCAAAGGGTAAAACGGGACCCTATTACTAAGGCTATGTCCGTCTGTCTGTCCGGCCGCCTGTCCGCGGCTTAGCTCAGAGACTGTTGGTACTAGAAAGCTGTAATTTGATATAGATATACATAAAAATTACGTCGTTTTGTTAGAGTCAAGTGTCCCCCCCCTTGCCAGCTAAATAGTTGGTTTTGGATATGTGAAAGAATTCACGGCAGTAGTATATATAACGAAATTAAAAGGAAAACTATCACCGCTACGTAAGCTCCATAAGTTACCGAGTAATAATCGACCAACTTAAATTTGCAGTTGCAAAAACAAGTTTTTCAACTACAATGTTAAGTTTGTTGGATAAATTCACCCCAACTACGGAACCCTTCATTGTGCGTGGTTCGACATGCACTTGGCCGGTTTTTTATTCCATGTCTTATCTTAAAGGGAGACTGAACTGGTAAAGGTGGATTTTCTTTCGAAGAAAATGAGCTGTTTCTTTTAGACTTCACTTTTGGATTTCTTGGAAGAGGTAACAACAATACTACTATACAATTTCTGCCGTAAAGCGAATCTGCTGTATAGCCATTTTAAATTTATTTAAAACTGTTTTTAAGCCTCGGATATTGGTTTAAAACGATTTATTTACAGCTTCAAACCAAAATCCATGGTATGAAAAACCATTTTACATTTGTTTAGCACGGTTTTTAAACCACGGATTTTGGTTTAAAACGGTTTATTTACAACTATAATCTGCCGTAAAGCTAATCTGTCCTAAATCGAATCTGTCTTAAAGCGAATCTGTCCTAAAGCGAACAAGCGGAATAGACGTATTTTTATTTTTTATTTTGTTATCTGCTTATATTATGTAAATTGTGTGCCTTTTAGTCTGTGCTGAAAATGTATTTTCTTTCTTTCTTTTATTTCGCTATTATGTAAAATAATCCCGCGGGGTAATTACGTAACACACTCACAGCAGCAATGGCTTTCATTTTGACAGTTCAACAACATTCATTGCGTTATTTACGTTGTTGAGCAGACAAATTTTTCGAACATAATTTTGATCGAAAATATCTGAATAATTCAGATTGTGATTGAAATTGTGGGTGCTGTGGAAAATCTTTGTAAAACTACGAAACGCTTTGAAAGCGATTGCCAAGTGTAGGCCCGCAGGCTACTACTGAGAATGTTTTAATGAAAAAAGCAATAAGAACACTTTGCCTGACTTGGAGATAGAACCCAGGCCTTAACTGAGTAAAGATCAATGTAAATGAACTTAATAGAAAAAACACAATAAAAAGTTTATAGTCCAATAACGATAAACTTTTGAACCCTACGACAAAAACATTACTATAGCTGCGATGAGCCAATTTGCAAAAATAACAACAGCGAATAAAATATCGTGCTATCTGAAAATAATCCCAAACCATTATTTCCATTATAGTAGTTAACGAAATGAAAAATATGATGTCCTAAGGTGCGGTGTTCGTGGCAAAACAGGGCGGTGTCGACATTAGGTGGGGCTCAATTACGATGAAATTAGTCGCGTAAAAGTTGGCATATTAATGACGACATTAGGGGTGACCTTGACCTTCGGGGTAACAAAATTTCGTGTTTTTGATAAGCGTTTATGTTGAAGGTTACAAACATGAAGCTTTTCTGTAATAAATGTTATTGAACTGAGCTATGTCCAGGTCGTCTTTCTTTTTCGTGTTGACTAACCTAGTGTCAGAGTTTTTATTCCGTCCACGGGCCTCTGACTTGGCTTCACCAGCTGTCGAGAAATATCTCTCAAACATGCAGTTTCCTCACGATGTTTTCCTTCACCGTTTTTTAAGCAAGTGATAACGATACATGAATCCAAAAAGTCCGGTGCGAGGCTTGGGTTCAAACTCGAGACATATGACTTGGCAGTCGTTATTTCAAGGTATCACAATTCTTGTGTCAGTGCCATCGATCATTATTAGTGAATGAAGACTGTGATTTGAATATGCGGATAATTTATTAATTTTCTAAATAATTAATTTCCCAGAATTTACGAAGGAAATGTGAAGACAGGGATAAGTAACTATTAAAAAAAAGAAATTGCTTCGTTCACAACAAATTTCGCCTATGGTAGCCAATCTCTGGGGACACTAGCCATCTATGCGGGAGATATTATAGTGCACAAGTGTGTGCGCAGACACAGGTACACTCTCTCTTCCCTCACTCTCATAGTCCGATGGGACGGCAATCCGACACGACCGGAGAGAGATCAGGCGCAGGACTAACGGCTTAACGTGATATCCGAGGCACGGAGGTTTCACACCGCCAACCTCCAAACTCCGGGCTGTTATTGTGAAATTCCTAATGGAAAAACCAGATAACGCTGCCCGACCTGGGAATCGAACCCAGGACCCCACGCTCAGCAGTAGCGTTTGCGACCACGAAACCAACGGGGCAGTGCAACTATCTATAGTACCTATAAGTCATCCATTTAATAACAATTCAATCTGGATCCAATCTACAGATGAACTAAGAGTATCCTGCGACGTCACCCGGTCAATAACTTCACAACAAAAAACCTAATCAAGATACTAGCTAATAGGTTTTCACCACACAGTTAGCCAATTAATATTATTAGGCGGTTTTTTTGTATGCAGATTTAACGCTCGGCGCAAAACGAGCCACCGACCACAGTCACCGGTGGCTGTCGTCTCTTGCTGCGGTGCTGAATTCTGCTTATAGCGGGTGGCCGCCACTTGCCACACGTGTGCAGCGTCCATACAAAACGTATGAAAAAGTATGTGAACTGCTTGTCGCTGCGCTACTGGTGGCTCGTTTGAACCGAGCCTAAAAATACTGCTTGTTCTGCTTAGCCTGTTTTGTTATGTTATGGTGGAGTGGTAGGCATGTGTTTGGAAAAATAAAAAATACAGTTTTCGAGGCGTATGATACCTTGAATCACTCAGAATTTTACTGAAGACAATCTTGATAAGTTGAATGTTTTATAACAAGCGTGTTAAAATTTATCTTAGGGGCCGTATTATGACGTGTTAATGCTACCATTTTTCCAATGTGAGTGAGAGACGGAGCTAGACAAGGCCGCTAGCACCATCCCGTTTTCGCAGTGGAATAATGATGGCATTAATACTTCATAATACTACCCCAGGTACAGCTCAGGGGCGTTTGAAACGCCGTGTCGCTTCTACATGACCTGTTATTTTTCTTATTATTTAATGTACCGGCAAAGTCCACAGGGTATGCAGATTTCATACTACTCAGCACCCTAAACTCGCTACAATCTAACAAGTCCGTTTTGACAGCTATACAAATGCTTTGGGTAGCTATGAAAAAAAAAATTGGTTTCTTATAAACTGATTCTCAAGATCGAGACATATCGATTGAACATTCTCAGAGAGTTTGTAATCGACTACTTCCCTACATTGATTAAGAATGATTCTCTAGGCATATCGTTTTATTACATGTACGAGATGACTTCCTTGATGATGAATCACTGACTGATTGACATGCTTTAATCCATTTGACATTTTGTATTACTGTAACGTTATTGACATTTTGTATTATTATGACAATTTTAATGTATTACTAACCATTTGTATTATTTAATTTTCATAATTGTTATTTAAAGTTTTAAATTTAAGTAAATTAAATAATAATATGATTTGCATGCCCATGTGACGGTAGAACATGGAGGACTATTATAATAAAACATCTATGTACTAATTACCCATGTTTGCAAACCAATAAATGATTTGATTTGATTTGAGAACGAAACGTCAAAACGGACTTCTTAGATTGTCGCGAGTTTATTTGCGTAATACATAATCAATCACAATCTG
The DNA here is from genome assembly GCA_949152455.1 of Lithophane leautieri. NCBI lineage: Eukaryota > Metazoa > Arthropoda > Insecta > Lepidoptera > Noctuidae > Lithophane > Lithophane leautieri. Next base: position 2,703,222 of record OX424482.1, on the reverse strand, counting down.
AATCGTTTTGAAACAGATTGCTAATCCAATATTTCACAAGTTCGAAAAAAATATCTGCTGAACAACGTAAATAGCGCAATGAATGTTGTTGAACTGTCAAAATGAAGCAGATTAGTCTTAATCGTTTACGAAAATGTGTTACGCAATTAGATAACTGATTCTTTTGACTACAGCTCAGCTCCACAAAGTTCACACAGTTTCAACTTAGATTCCATAAAAACAAGTCTAGCTAAGATGGTATTTCAGATTTCATAATAATTGTGTATTCCTTTTAAAAGATCTTAAAGTTGACAATTACAAGAATTCCTTAATACAATGGTTAAATAAAACAATTGAACTATGGCTTTTGTTAATTGTTTTGCAAAGTACGAATACCAGGCATTTCATTGATAAAAAGTAACAAGTATGTGTAAATTCCTTTGGATCTGTTGGTATATAACCATGTACCTAGATACCTTGACAACGATAGAAAATACATAGTTCAGCTGGTATATATTATACTTAGGTAGATGAACTGAATTACCAATACCTACATACTTGTGAAAAAATGCAATGATATTTTGTAATATGACCTTCATAAATAATGATTTAATATTTTATAACCCCTCTCATAGTCGACTTTTGTACCAATTTTAAATATTGTAACCAATTTCAATTTACAGTTAAAAATAATTAATTGATTTCATCGTTCAAAATAATTCGATGACAGTGCATTTTGTTATTAGTTTGGTTTTAAAAATATTTTATTGTCCATTATTTCGATGTTTTGTAAAATATATCTTTATTATTTATTATTTATCACGACATCGTCCACTGCAAGAGATTATATCAAAGTCGAATGATTTATTTCAAGTTGGCCATTAAAAGGCACTTTTCAACGTCATTTACGGGTTATTCCGTTTATCCATCCTAAAACAACCAGCCTAGAGTGGATACTCGGAAATGCGTATTCATTTATCCACTCCAGACGGGGAAGGTATTACAGATATAACTTGTACTTGTGTTAAAAAGTCAGAAGAACAATAAATAGTAAATTGCGATGGATCGATGAACGAACACGCACACAATGGATTTGATGCGGTTTTCACCATCATTTAGAGATTTCTAAAAGTTTTTGTGTATTATTTAATAATTAACTTCAGTCGTTACGGGTCGTTAGAAGCCCGAAAGTCTGACCAACCAGTCTTGCCAAGGGGTATCGTATTACCCAGTTACTGGGTTGTGGACGTCAGATAGGCAGTCGCTCCATGTAAAATACTGGTATTCAGCTGCATCTGGGTGGACTGGAAGCCGACCCCAACATGGTTGGGAAAAGGCTAGGCAGATGATGATTTAATAATAAACTTAGATTTAGCATAGTTTAGATATTTTGACATGTCGCCACTGCAGTTTATTGCGTCCGTACGAAGATGGAGCTGGAGCTGCATTGCTGTTCCGTAACCATCTCACCGTAAACACTTAGGTGAAGTGAGCGTGGAGTGAGCTGTCATTGTCATCGATACCTAATGATAATAAGGCAGTGACATTTCACTCCAAGCTCACTTCACCTAAGTTGTCATAGTGAGATTTTACAGAATAGCACAAGTGGTCCCACTAATGGCGGAATAATTTGAGATCTAACTAAACCAATGTTGTAATAGTTCGGAAACATTTTAGCATAAAGAGGATTCAAATTACAATCGTGATTATTGTAATTGAAAACAAAATATTACTACAACATACCAATTTACTTAATTACCAATCGAACTACGAGTAACCTACTAGACAAGAATTCAGAATTACAAAATACTAGAATTAATACCGATGCAGCTAATCTCCGTTTGCAGTTTAGTTGCCGAACATGTAAACAAATATGAGTTTTTGGAAAAATAACTTTAATACCAACACATTAAGTTCAGTTTGGGTTACAACTTAAATTTATGGCTTTTTCAACAGTATTAAAATAAACCTAATAACCACAACATTAAAGTTGATATTTGTTTTAGTTGAAATTACATCAATTGGAAAGAAGGATTTGAATACACCATAGGTTTTCATTTTCACAATTTATAGGAAACTTCGTCGTTGGCATATCACGAAGTTCTTGCGACATTTTGATGCTACCGAAACATTTGCCAACTCCGACGATTTATGATAGAAATCGCATATGTTTGTACGTGAATCGAGTAATTGAATTTGAAAATGCTTGTTTTCTAAGTAAAGTAAAAGGATTACATGTTTGCTGCGCCGCGGTGTGGACGATTTGTGGTGTCATTTGGTTGGCGTTTGCGTTGCAGAAACATAGGTGCTTATTCTGATTTTGTATATATATATACACTAGCTTTTGCCCGCGGCTTCGCCCGCGTGGATGTCGGAAATATCCCACGGGAACTTACTACCGCCCGGGATTGAAAGCACCCTATGTGTTAATCCAGTTATCTAATTGCGTAACTTATTTTCGTAACCGATTAAGACTAATCTTTCATTTTGACAGTTCAACAACATTCATAGCGTTATTTACGTTGTGGAGCAGATTTTTTTTTTCAAACTTATGAAGCAATTGATTAGCAATTTGTTTCAAACTGATTCAGATTGTGGATCGTGTATTACGCAATTAGGGTGCAGGTTATAAACTATCTGTGTGCCTTTCATCCATATCCGTTGGGCCGTTTTTGCGCCAATCCGGAACAAACATCCAAATAAACAGACAAACGGACAAAAATACTTAAAAATATATTTTCGGCATCAGACTCATTCCCACACCTCGTACTAATTACTTATTTTCAAAGTATTTAATGTACAGTTTTGACTTAGTTACTATTTTATTATGTATCCCATTTTCCGCAACACGGGCAATATTTTCGTTTTTTTATTGATGAAAACATATCTACGGGCTGCTAACACATAATGATAATAATTATGTAGTCGGTGGTTTAAATATTATTGTATCATTAGTTCATTACATAATGAAAGTATTATTCAAGTTAAGTCAGTTGTTAACTTACAAAACCCTAAAACACGTACTTTACATTTTTTTGTTTTAAGTATTAGTACCTACCGTACCGAGTTCTGAGTTAATCCGACAGCGCATAAAAATTTTTACTTACTTACTTTGCCACCCCGTTATTTGTCTACGTGAAGGATTGCTTAAAAAATAAAAGTGACAATCTTTATTATTTACTGTGGCAAGTCTTGCCAAGTTTCAAGTTTAATAACTAAAGGAATAAGGGCGACTTTCCAAAAACCCTTTCTTAGTGGATTCCTACGTCCTAATAACTATCTGTGTGCTAAATTTCAGGCCAATCCGTTTAGTGGTTTGAGCTGTGACGTAGACTACCCATTTTCACTTTTTTTAGATTTGAAAAACCCTGATACACATTATTCTTCATTTTTCGTTTTAAGTATAAATACTGAGTTTCGAGTTAATCGGACAGCACGTTAATATTCTTCTATACAAAATTTGACAGCCCCCAATCCCCGTTTAGGGGGTAGTTTAGAAAAACTAAAAATGACAAACTTTATAATTTACTTCGATAAGTATTCGTGCCAAGTTTCAAGTCTATTAACTCAAGGAATAAGATTTATCACACAAACGAAATCCCCCTTTTCACCCCTTTAAAGGTCGAATTTCGGAAAAACCTTCTTAGTGCACGCCTTCGTCCTAATAACTATCTGTGTGCCAAATTTCAGCCCAAACCGTTCAGCGGTTTGAGCTGTGACGTAGACTACCCATTTTCACTCCGTTAGGGGTAGATTTTTGAAAAACTCTAATGCACATTATTCCTTATTTTTGGTTTTAAGTATAAACAATGAGTTTCGAGTTAATCGGACATCACGTTAAAATACTTCTATACAAACTTTGACACCCCCCAATCCTCGTTTAGGAGGTAGTTTATAAAAACTAAAAATGACAAACTTTATAATTTACTTAGATAAGTATTCGTGCCAAAATTTCAAGTCTATTAACTCAAGGGGTAAGATTTTCCATACAAACGAAATTCCCCCTTTTCATCCCTTTAAAGCTCGAATTTTCCAAAAACCCTTTCTTAATGCACGCCTAGGTCCTAATAACTTACTGTGTGCCAAATTTCAGCCCAATCCTTTTAGTGGTTTGAGCTGTGACGTAGACTACCCATTTTCACCCCGTTAATGGTAGATTTTTAAAAAACCTAAATACACGTCATTCTTTATTTTTGGTTTTAAGTATAAATACTGAGTTTCGAGTTAATCGGACAGCACGTTAAAATTCTTCTATACAAACTTTGACACCCCCCAATCTTCGTTTAGGGGTAGTTTATATTAAACTAAAAATGACAAACTTTATAATTTACTTACATAAGTATTCGTGCCAAGTTTCAAGTCTATTAACTCAAGGAATAAGATTTTTAATATTAACGAAATCCCCCGGTTTCACCCTCTTAGCGGTGGAATTTCGAAAAATCGTTCCTTAGTGGAACCTTACTCTTCATGAAGAACACATCCTCCAAATTTCATGTTTCTAGGACCAGCGGTTTAGGCTGTGCTTTGATATCTCAGTCACCCTTGCCTTGTATATAGATTCATCATTAAAATAAAATAAACTTTGACTTTGAAATTTTTATTCTAATGACTCGACTTTGTATATAGGTATGTTTTGTTTCAAGTTCTAATTCATATTACTGAGGCAAAGTATGTAAGACTATTATGTGTGTTCGATGTACTGAAAATAAATTTTATAGTATTCGAAGTAAGAAGACCGGGGAAATATGACTTGATTGAATACCTGTCGGTCTTCCTGGTTTTCCTTAAGGGTCTTTTCTATCTATAAAGGTTCATCATTAACCAAGTCGGACAGATTTATATGAAACGAACTTTTGACAGCGGCTTCGCCCGTGTAGATGTCTAAAATTAACCCATGGGAACCTACTACCGGGATAAAAAGTATCCTATGTGTTAATCCAGGTTAAACTATCTGTCTGCCAAATTTCATCCAAATCCGTTTAGCCGTTTTTGCGTGATTGAGGAACAAACATCCAAACACACAAACACACAAACTTTCACATTTATAATATTAGTAGGATAATTTATTATTTATTTATTTATTTTATTATTTATGTACACACAGTTAAAATTAGTCAATCAGTATTAATTTATTTTATATTTTTATTTTTTATTTATATTATGAAGCCAATGGATTTTCTAAACACAGACTCCCAAATATTATGTACACACGGCTATACATCAAGCTATACATTTCCAGTTTATGCTGATCTCGCATTGTATCGGATTTCCGTACAATGCGAGGTCAGCTTATACTGGAAATGTATAGCTTGATGTGTAGCCGTGTGTACGTGTTTCCCCCTTTACCTTTCCATCAATCGGGCACAAATCCAGGCTCCGGACTGCTACTGAGAAATTGCAGATGGAAAAACCAATAACAATTTGCTCGACCTGAGAATCCAACCCAGGACCGCCACACACATACAGGGGATAGGGCTACTTTATTTACTACTTAGAATTTCATTAAACAACACTCACCAAAGTAAAGATTAAAGATTCATTGCACTCTGGGGTTATGCCTCTTGACTTGCATGCCTATAGGATAGTAAAAGTTTCGTTATTGTGTAAACTTAAATTACTTCACCGTAAACTAAGAAGTATTTCAAAACTCATAAGTAGTTTGTATGAACACGATGGTTATGACTATTGGTATAGTTGTTAATGAGATGCTAAATACTTGAAGTTAATTTGGAATCTACCGATATTGGTATGGTTGAAGGTAATGGTTGTTAGAGATGTAGGGAGAGAAACCTCCTATGGACTACACGAGTGCTATTTTTTTCAAACAGGTCTTTATTTAAACGAATTAAAAACTATACGTCTACGTTAGCCTCTTGAAAATTTGGTTGCCACTAAGACTTTGACGAGGAAGACAATAAGCTATAATCTTGCAATAAGTCTAGATGTTTGTTTTTGTGTTTTTCCGTTTTTATAAGATACTCGTTATGTGGTAAGGAATGGTAGCATCTTCAATTAAAGGGGCTTCAAAAAGTAAGAAATGAAACGTGTACGAGTATCTCAGACCAAATAAAAAACCGATACAGAGCGCTGCGAACGATACAGTGAAGCATGCCAAAACTACACCTCCACTCTGTGCAAACAGCTCACACGCACTCATTTAAAATCAAAGTACACCACACTAAGTGCACACATGTTCACGAAACCGGCCCCACGTCACTGTTGACGGCGCTCTGTCAAGACAACACACCAAATGACAGAACCAATGGTCTGACAGCCAGTTTCTTTACCAAAAGTAACAGTCCCGCAGTTACAACTCTCGCCTCAGCGCTGAGGATTAAAAATAGAACAGTGCAAAAGAACAGTCTGTTGACTGTTACTTTAGCTGTTACTTCTGATGAAGAAACTGGCCGTTAGACGTATATATACAAAAAAAAAGTAACACTTACCAAAACTTAAAGGTACAATGTCGGCACCCTCTTCTGAGCTCCCAAAGACAATTTGTTACCAATCTTCTTGTAGCCTTCATTCTTAACTCTAGTTTTAGGTTTGTCCGGATCAGGACACCCCTTCAGCTCCCAAACCAGATTTGTCAGTGACTTTGGCCTGCTTAGTTTCCTCGACCTCTTCTCTGGTAGTTTTGGACCATTCCCTGAGTCTCCCGACGTCCTCCCGCCCGAATGACTGGAATCTAAAGTACCATCTAGTTCCATAGCTTGGTGGATATTTGATAAGCTCTTATACCGAATATTAAAGATTGGAGAGTCACCTTTGATTGGTCGAATCGGACTAGCTACTGGACTAGGGGCCTCTTTAGTCGGCGAAGTACTCTTCTGACGAAAAACCATCCTATTCTTATTGTTGTTCACGCTGTTTTTTATGTATAGCTTAGGTAGGTTAGGTGCTGGGGCTATGGAACATTTCTCTTTATACACAGTGACTGGTGTTTCTTTTATTGGTGCTGGTGCTTTTCGTGTTCTCTTTTCTGCTTTTTGGATGTTCAACGGCTTCTTTGTTGGTATGGTTTCTATTGGCGGTGGTTCTGGCTTTGTTTCTGTTATTAGAGGCATGTGGATAGGAGTTGCCGCTGGAGAAGCAGGAGCGGATTCATGTCTTGGAGTAGGCTCGTTAGAATATGAAGCTTTTATATTCTTAGGGAGAGGAGCAAAGCCTCGAACGTAGTCGTAAATTTGGTCTATTTCGTCGTATTCATCTGGAATACTATTCTCGTCTCGATGACTGCTGTAAATATGATTGTGACGTGACATATGTTTGTGTTGATTAGCCGTATCTGAAGACACACTACGTCGAAGGAAATATCCAGTTTTGACTAACGGAGGCGCATGTAGAGGCCCATTCAGAAGCCTCTTCGGGTCGCCTAACTTTCCATCTAATACATGTATTCTGTCTACAACATCTACTAACAAACGATTGCACTTTTCCACTAGTCTAGAGAATTCCATGAAATTCTTTATTTGATCCTCATTTTTGCATCTTTGCATTTTGAGTGGCGCTGCCAAAGGAAGTGCTACTAACGCATTGCCTTCTTTCGGAAGAGGAAGAGCGAAGACATGGTCTTCTTCAAACATTGACAGCAGTCTTAATTCTGGGACAAAATGGCTGGCACTCTTGAGCCCTCTTGGCGGAGTACCGTGAACCAGTCTCACTGTTATCGGCAAACGTTTAGTCAACAGAGTCTTTGCTGTGTGTACTCCACTTATATTCTCTTCCTTAGCAACAGCTGAAAACTTCCCTCTCTGATCCAGGCTTAACAGAACCATATCGCCTTTAGAATCTGTACATTTCAGATACTTATTTTTACCTAAGAATGTTTCTCCTCTAGGCATGATTATCTCTCCAGCTGGAAGATTTCTTGCTCCATCAGCTGTGACATTACCATCTAAGTCTGTTTTAGCACAAATAACTCTGACTGGTTCTCTGACAAGACAGCCATCATCTAGTTTCCTTCTAGCTAATTCTGATACTGACTCAATGCACCTGACTGCCCGGCCTTCTTCGCTTAGCAGCTCAAAATATCCTTTATACGTTTCTGGGATAGCTATCCTTGGTCCAACACTAACCATCCGTCTCCCTTCTTTAAGTTTGATAGCTTGAGCGATGATCTTCTTTCTCTTTCCTGCAGATACGAGTAGGGCTGTGCTTTGTAACCCTGGGCTTGGGAGTGTGGGGACGCCAAGTCCTCCATACTGTCCTTTGATGATTTTGGCGACGCTTGGCAGGCGGTTCTTGACTGCGAATTCGCGGAGGTAGCTGCCTTCGTCGTTCCAGCGCGATGCTGCGGCCACTACTTGGCCGTCTGTGGCTGCCATGTCGGGTTTAGTCACATCTGTGGAAGAGAGATAGAAATATATTAATTATTTGAAAAGAGAAATACTCGTATGACTAAAATGACTTTTGGTTTGGAGACCGAATTTTAAAAAGAGATTCTTTGTAATAAGTAACTTGGGACAGTGCATAGATCCTCTGTGAAAATAAGAAAAAAGTTTTATTATTTTAAATAAAACAAATCTTGAGTATTTATTTGACAATATGAGTAAGTACTTAGTTAGGTTAAAAAGGCTACTCCTGGTAAAAACCGAAAAATCGTAAAAAATGTCTCTTGGAAATAGTCAAAATAAAATGCAAAAACGTCGGACAGTTGGAATAATTATTAGGTTATCGTTTTCCTTATATAAAGAAACTACTACTACTGTATGCGGTTAAAACCGTTAAACTAAACTTCGGTTAACCAACAGGAAAACCTAGTTTTACAATAAACATTTACAGAATCACGTGCCACTCAAAGTGCGTAAACGGATGCAATAAATTGTTTATAGTGTGTTTAGGATAAGGTTGCGTACAGATTGAAGAGACGCATTCGACGCGACTTAATATCGCGTGACGAAACGTTTAATGGTGTTATTTTTCATAGTACTCGAAAATTAAACGTTAGATCGGTAACGAATAAACTTTTAAAACTATTTCATTGGATTTTTTGCAAATGTTAACTGATATGAAATTGAATGAATTTTAGAGTCGGATTAAACAGTGATTCTAATGCCAAAAGAGCCTCAGCTAATCATAATGACAGATGACAACAAAAGGTGAACCATCTGATGCTTTCAGTTACAACCAACGAGTGTCATACATCCAACGAGCAACCGGCAGCATGAGCTTGTTTTTGGTTGGTATATTGGCATGTGCTAGCTGACATATATGGCAAATAATTAGATTTATGTTTTGAGTTGCGTAATGTAAATGATTTTGCATACTTTTGTATAGAATCAATTTTTTCTAACTGAACAGATAGCTGTGCTGCTGGGGAGTTTATTGCGCCACTTCTTCTTCCCAGCTAAAGCACTACGAAGTGGTATAGGGTTGGCGTTTTGGGGGCCTGTCTTATATAATTTTGACGTTCGAAAAGTGCTGATTCTCAGCCTATTTTGAATAAATGACTTTTGATTTTGATACAATAATAAATAAGTACAATAATGGGACAGCGTGAGTTGTAGGTCGTTCCTTAAAAAAAATCGATATAAAATCGCGCGTTCCCGCGACCAATATCCAATGCAACTAACGCCTAACCTAACCTCTAACTCTAAACGTTAGATTAGCTAACAGTGTAACAAAGAAATGCTCGGTCAATAACGTCGTCGGTTATAAAAACACCGTTATGTAATACGTGTAGTTATTCTTCGATAAATACTTCGGTTAGACTGAGTAACCGATTTCTTTGTAGATAAGGTTGGAAAGAGGTTATCATGAAGTATTATGCAATAATCAGCAGCGACAAATAGTGAGTTGATGACCCTGTCTGAATGGAATGAATGATTATTAGAAAAATGTGTTTTAGTTCTGATGATGGGGCAACCAATACTACTTGTTTGTTGTTCTTTCTTTTTTTACCCGACTACGGCGAAACAAAAAAGAGGGTTATGATTTTGACCGGTATGTATGTATCTATGTATGTTCATCTGTTCCCTCATATCTTCGAAACGACTCATAACAATTTGACAAATGAGGTATCGTTGGAAGCGTCTTGATCGTCCGCTGATTATAGGCTCTGTGACGTCACATTAAATTAAAAAAATGGCGCCCTCTAGAGGACATAAAGTAATGAAACAAAATTTGAAAAAAAAAAAACATGCCATGTTGGCTATCAAATGAAAGGCCTTAACTAGCAAGTTAAAAAGAAAATATTATAACACAAAAAAAAAGTAATAAAAATTAAAACCTAACTTCGATAAAAAAGTCAATCAATTAAAAAGATATAAACAAGACACCACAGACAGACAAATTTAAAATCTGGAGTCACACGTAATCTGTTCGATTTATACCCAAACACGTGTGACTCCGGATTTTTAATTTAACTGTCTGTGGTGTCTTGTTTATATATTTTTAGTTGATTTACTTTTTTGTCGTAGTTGGGTTTTAGTTTTTATTACTTTTATTTTATTAGTAATGTTAATACGGTACCTAGGCCGCCCTTTCGGATCGGACAGGGTTTTTGTTACATGCTGTAGATACTTCTTAACGCTTTTGCCTCCCCTTCGGAGTATATACAGGTGTAATGATAATACTATTAAACTATAGTTACAGACAGAACCAGATACAAATAAACCCACACACAGAAAGAAATAAAGAAAAAGTATATATTGAGACTCACACAGAAAATCACAAACCAAACTAAAACACACTCATAGAAACATAAATAAAATAAAAATAAAAAAGCAAAGTAAAATTTAAAGGAAAGAATAAAAGTGACATCCTAACTATCCCAATCCTAATTAATATTATAAAAGCGAAAGTGAGTTTGTTTGTATGTTACACTTCCACGCTAAAACGGCTGAACGGATTTGGATGAAATTTGGCACAGGGGTACACCATGACCTGGAATAGGACACAGGATACTTTTTATCCCGATATTCCTACGGGATTGAGACATACGCCGGGGTAACCGCGGGGTGCTGCTAGTTTAAAATAAATTTCCCAGCGCTGGTATTCAGATAGGAATATATCTGTACGGTCTTACCTATTCCTTCAAAAAACTCATCATCCATCCTCACATTTGACCACTGTGAGCACCTTAACCTCGACCCAAGAAGAAGATACACAATACCACTCCGTTCCGGCGCAATTGGTTAAAAATTACCTAACACATTATACCATTTGCCCTTGCGAGCGCTGCAGTTCGGCCGCGCGTAACGCATGCGTAACAGCCATTGTTTGTGTACATTGAACTTAAACTTGGCAATACCACCGAATAAATAGGTACAGAAGGCCGGCTCCATACAACGAGCGAAAACGCATGCACAAATAGACGCTTACGTATAATAATACCAGCCTGTTATTATGCCAGGGGTAGTATTATGAAATAATAATGTCATCATTATTCCACTGCGAAAACGGGATAGTGCTAGCGGCATTGTCTAGCTTCGTCTCTCTCACACACTGGAAAAATGTTGGCATTAATACTTCATAATACGGCACCAGGATATTATTGTCCCAATACAGACAAAAGGGCTCTTCTCATACTGAGAAGGCAGGAGCATTGATCACCACGCCTGCTCAAGACGGGTTGGCGATTTCAGACTTCAGGTTTCTGCACGATGTCTTTCCTTCTCTAATATTAGTAATGTCCAAGATAATCTCAGAAATTACTAAAACTTACTTTTAATTGAAAAAGTCACATGGGTATTTGCTCCGATTTGACCCCACAACCTCGGGCATGAGAGGCAAAGGCTTAACCACTGTGAAAATGATAGCTCCATGCAACAAGCGAAGATGCACGCACACATAGACACGTACGTATGTCGATCTCAAACAAATGTCAGTCGCGAGGGCACTGGCACTCACTGTACGTGAAGCACGTCTATGTGAGCGTGCGTTTACGGTCGTTGTATGGAGCCGACCTTCTGGATTTATCTATTCTGTGGCAATACTGTTTGTTTTAACTTTTATGCGTTATTCTTTAATTAGTTTTCGTTTTGTTTCCTACAGTTTTTCGGTACGTAACGGTTTTTAGATAATAGTGTTGTGAACTAACTGTTTAATTTTGGTGAAGTTGGGAACTCTTTCTTTAACTGTAGGCTTCAAGGGAAGTTGTCTTTAGGATAAAAGCATCATTTTTAGGATTCCGTACCCTTTTACTAAGTCTCCGCTGTCCGTTCGTCCGTCTGTCACAGGGCTGTATCTTTTGAACCGTTATAGGTAGACACTTGAAATTCACAGAGTATGTACTACTATGGCCGCTATATCAATAAATAAAAAAATAAAAATATAGTAACAAATTAAAGGGGGTACCCATAAAAGAAATGTGTTTTTTTACTGAAGTAAAAAAAAGTTATGAGTTGATATGAACGGTGCTACCGAACCCTTTGTGTAGGAGTTCGATTCGCACTTGGTCGCTTTTTTAAGTAAGTGAAGATGAGGACTCTCGATAAAATAGGAAATTTTCCCGCTTTAAAGAATATAAAAGTTTAAAAAATTACGAACTTTTTTTGCAAATGTCTGGCTGTTTGTAACAAGTTAAAGTGAGAGACCGAAAAAAAAAAAATTTTTTTTCACATTAGCCTACATGTGCACTTATGAAACGTCAGAAGCTAGGTGCACGGTTCCAATTGGTCGTTTCCTATGGAGAAGAGCCGGCAAGAAACTCCATGGTTACCCTTTTAACCTGTATGACCGCGGACGGGCCGCGCGCGGACCAAAAACGATTGTAGTTAATTAGAAAGTCCTTGAAGAATTAAAAGATTTTAGGCTTTTACAATATTTTCGAATTACAGTGTTAATAGTTATGGGAGGACAGTGTAGGCCTTTCAAAAAGATTCAAGAAGGTAGAAAAAAAAAAAAAAACAAAATAAAGTCTGCAGTCCACTAAGCCTACAGCGTAGGAACTGATGGTCCTCGCCTTAACCACTGGGTTTTTCCCACTTTCATAATATAATGTATTTAAATATCATCATCTGCCTAGCCTTTTCCTAACCATGTTGGGGTCGGCTTCCAGTCCAACCGGATACAGCTGAATACCAGTATTTTACATGGAGCGACTGCCTATCTGACCTCCACAACCCAGTAACTGGGTAATACGATACCCCTTGGCAAGACTGGTTGTCAGAGTTTCGGGCTTCTGACGACCCGTAACGACTGTCAAAGATCCACAAATGACAGCCGAGACCCAACGGCTGAACGTGCTTTCCGAGGCACGGAGGAGTCTCGATATGTAAAGATGGTCACCCATCCACGGACCAACCCCGGCAAGCGTAGCTTAACCTGATGAATCGACCCATGCGGCTGTTATTACTTAGCCACGAGCTCCTCCTCCAATATAATGTATTTAAGTATGCAGCATCTTTATTAATTCGCACCTGTCAAGACTTCATGACGGACATAACATTTTATATATGGAGCGACGAGCATTCGTTGTAAATGACTGACATTCAATTAATTATGTAATTCTGTTTCTACCGTTACCATGTCCAAAGTAGGTCGTTTTTGTTCGGATAAACATGTGAGAGTTTTTTTTATAAGCTGTTAGAAAGGAATAGTTTATCCTGGGGATTTATCAACTTTGGGTTTCGATGTGGCTTCCTTCTGTGAGATTTTGAGAAGAAGAAACAAGGATGTCCTGGAGCCAAAAAATACCAACCAGCTATGGACTTGGGTGGCGAGAGGACACCTGATTCCCAGACTGCTATGAAACATTATACCAAGTTTTATAATTGTTTATTAAAATAAAAGTAGTCTAAGTTACTCCTTAGAACCTCAGCTAACTGCCAGTGAAAGTCGTCAAAATCGGTTCAGCCGTTTCGGAGATTAGCCGGAACAAACAGGCCAACAAAAATGAAAAAAAAAAAAATGTTTTTTTTTGTAGTCCCGTAAATAATTTCATATGCATTTAGTAAAAATCAGTTTTTTTACATTACAAACAGACACTTTATTTGTATGATGTTTTGTATATAGATGTTCCAATTACCTAAAAACTATTGGATAAAGGCACTTTACCATTAGTCACGATCTAAAATCGCGTGCACAAACTAGTCTCTAGCTATTGGAACCAGACGATAACTTTCCAAAACCATTACAAAAGATCGCAGATAAAAAAAAGTTCAAATTAAAAGAAGTTCCGACGCTAACTAGTTAGCAGTTATCTGATTAAACAAATCATGAAACTGATTAAAAGAATCCTTTTAAAAATTGCAGTATCATTACTGAAGTTCAGGAATGTATAGAAATACACCATGCCTCGGAAAGCACCGTTATGCCGTTGATCCCGGCTGTCATTTGTGGATCTTTGACAGTCATTACGGGTCGTCAGAAGCCAGTCTGACAACCAGTCTTGCCAAGGGGTATCGTATTACCCAGATAATGGGTTGTGGAGGTCAGGTGCAGTCGCTTCATGTAAAATAATGGTATTCAGCTGCATCTGGTTAGACTGGAAGCGGACCCCAACATAGTTGGGAAAAGGCTAGGTAGTTGATGAAGGGTGTATAGAAATAGCCTCCAACTCTGGCGATAGTTATGTCTATAGGTATGTCTAGAGTGCCCCAGGCGGTAAGCTACCACCCTACCACCTTGTTAACTGGGAGTTTTTTTCTGCGCTATACAGTATAAGTATTTAATAATCAGCCTATAATGTCCCCACTGCTGGGCACAAGCCTCCGCTCTTCGAGAGTGAGTGGGCTCCGACCCACCACGCGGGCACAGAGCGGGTTGGTAGATGTCACATGTCTTCGAATTTTTGGTTCTAGGACATGCCGGCTTCCTCGCGATGTTTTCCTTCACCGTTTTGAGAGCAGTGGTGATGAAATTATTTATGTACAAAGTAAACTGCCTGCCACCACTGCTCTCAGCTCCCTCACCACTTTATACAACGTGTATCCCAAATGTGATTTATATAGATACTAGCTGATGCCCGCGGCTTCGCCCACGTGGATGTCGGTTATTACATAATTAAACCTTACTCGAGAACCACTCTATCTATTGGTGAAAACAGCATGAAAATCGGTGAAGTAGTTTTTGAGTTTATCGCGTACAGGACGATAGACAGACGCGGCGGAGAACTTTGTTTTATAATATGTAAGGATAGATCCCATGGAGAAAGTGGTTCAGTTTTATTGAAATTAAGAGGCTGTATGGATCGAACAGTTTATTAACACGAATTAGTTATTTATGCAACTGTTATATAATAAGGGGTATTACCTAATTATTTACAGTTGCATAAAGGACTTTATCTACACCCATGTTATGAATCCTCTATAAAAGGTTCTTTGTAATACTAATATAGAACAAAAATGGCGGGATACAACGCGCACGTGAATTCGAATTTTTTGAATTCGAATAAACTACAATTTTTTTTTTTAAATGACTGAGCTTTGTTAGTGTAACGCGCCTGCATGACAGCGTTCTTTTTTTTAAATGAGTTGCATTATGAAATTTAGTACAACATTATAACACCCGTTTGGATGATATAATGGTTACTATGACACTAAGCATTGGCAATAAGCTAACTGTTCCAGAAACTTTTATAGAGGATTTATAGCATGGGTGTAGATAAAATACAATATACAACCAGTCTTATTTTATATCAGATATGCTATGCAGAGCTATAATGTAATAAGGTCATGAAGCTTGTAAGCAATTTTGTAATTAAACTGACACGCATTTGTCTCATACCCTTTGCCGGATCACACCAATGCAATTTCATCAGAAATAGGTAGGTAGGTATGGCGGTAAAACTACCCAGATCCCACTTTACCATAAAAACCTGTACTGTTATGATTGGAAAATGTTAAAAAGATGTAAGTTGGCTGAAACTTGCTCAAACAACAACTTCTTCAGCTGAACATTATGGACCTCCAAATGATAATGGGATTTTTTAATCAACATATAATAATACAGAAATACTATTATCAAAAAATATTTTCAAGCCATCAAGATTTCTGAGTGTAACAAATCTTTACCTCAAATCAAACATCCAATCATCGAGACAAAACTTCGAAAAAAGTAGATAATAATATTACTGAATCATCACGATTTTATACCAAAAATAATACTTTTGAACGGTTTTGTCGTCGACTGTAGCTCACGACTGTATAGCACGATTAAACCTATTGTGAGCGGCTGGATTATATTGCAGGTAACTGTACTCGATCTCTTGTAGACAAATAAGGAGCGGGCTGTGAGGTCATTAAAGAGGCGGGCAAGTAGCTCGTGGCGAATTGGTTTTTTTTCATGTAAAACTGCTTGTGCTGACGCTAGCAAGTTAATACTTAACGTCGATTCTGTAAAATTCAAACAACTCGCATCTCTCTTCGCTATTCACTCTCACTTCGCATAAGGTTCAAAATGTGTTCGGGTTTGAGTGCGAAGTGAGCGTCGAAGTGACGGGGGAATTACCTTACTGAATGCCACTTCTCATACTTTATCTGTCAAAATTTCACGGTCAATTTAGTTCAACTCGCTGACTCGCAAGGGTAGCGCTAGTGTATCAACCGAGTTTTTAGAATGCTAATCAAGAAACTCACAGCGGATTCAGATTCGAAGTTAAGAATGAGGTCTTACAGAATCACACCCCTGATGTTGAGAGGCGACATAGAGTTTTCTTATAACGCACGTAAAGAATCTATGGAACGCCTTGCTTGTTTTTGACAAAGGTTCGTATAAGCAATGACCAATGAGCATAAAAGCAATGAGCGTAAAAGCAATGAGCCCTTAAGGGGTTAAGGGCTCATTGTACTCATCATTATGAATAACTTTCACTATGGGACAAACACTGTTATCGCGAAAAAAAGTTCCCTACATTTATGTTCGCATAGCTCGTCAAAATGTAGGGAACAGCTGTTTTTTTTCGCGATTTCATGTTTTTTTTTTTCATTTTCATTTTATTATTAAACACCCTGTACGTTGGGGTACGTAACATGAACAATTTATTTATTTATTTGAGGGCAACCAACAAAGCATACACCAAAAATACATGTATAAAAACTCATGTTGAATTTAACATTTTATGGTGAAGCCTTAATTAAAGGCTGCCACGGCATGCATTAAACATTGCTGAAAGAAAATTCAGTTACAAAACAGATTTAACCTATTCAGATCTATCTAAATAAGTAAAATCGTTACTTCCTGTTCTCACTCACATCTTCAACCACTCGTTTTCCTTATGCTCTTTTCCGACAGTTTGGAAACAGGCTCACATAATACCTTTGCCTAAAACTAACAATCCTACTTTATTAACCCACTTTAGACCTATTTCTATTCTCCCATTTCTCTCCAAAGTTTTTGAGCACATAGTTCATAGACAACTATCATTTTTCTTGACGTCAAACTCGATAATTTCCCCCTTTCAATCCGGTTTTCGCACAGGTCACAGTACTGTTTCCGCGCTTCTGAAAGTAACTGACGACATCCGCTGGGCAATGGAGAATAAGTCCCTTACTGTTCTTGTGTTGCTTGACTTTAGTAGCGCCTTCAACTCAGTCGATTTCGACATTCTACTTGGTATCCTCAAATCAATCAATTTCTGTTCTTCCGCTTTAGCTTGGTTCAGTTCTTATCTTCGGGGCGCTCTCAGTGTGTTCGTCTGGAGGAGTCCTTCTCTGATTGGTGTAGCCTCACTGAGGGTGTTCCTCAGGGTAGCGTTCTCTCTCCTCTTCTTTTTTCAATTTTCATCAACTTTGTTACCGGAGTAATCTCATCTAGTTTTCATCTCTACGCAGATGATTTGCAGCTCTACCGACACTTTACTGTGGCTGACGCGGTTTCTGCAATTGCTGCTATGAATCATGACCTGGTTTGCATCAGCGCTTGGGCTAAGTCATTTGGTTTGCAAATTAATCCAACTAAATCCCAGGCCATGATCATAGGCAGCAGATTCGTTCGCAATGCAGTTTGTGTTGCATCTCTGATGCCTTTATATCTCGATGGTGTTCGCATTGACTATACCGAAACCGCCAAAGATCTGGGTGTAATAATTGACTCCAATCTTTCGTGGCGTGCTCAGGTCAATGAGGTTAGTCGAAAGGTACATTTCTCCTTTCATTCGTTGAAAAGCCTTCAAAGTCTCCTGCCCTTGAAGACTAAAATATCCTTAGCACAAACACTTATCCAGCCGATTATAGATTATGCCGACGCCTGCTACCTGGATGCTACCGAGGAGCTATTAAACAAGCTTGAGCGCTTGCAAAACTTGTGTATTCGCTTTGTTTTCGGTCTTCGAAAGTATGACCATGTTTCTCACCTTCGCAAGGAACTCAAGTGGCTCCCAATCCGCCTTCGCAGGATCACTCGGATTTTATGTCTCCTCTTCAACATCTTACACAACCCGTCTTATCCGTCCTACTTGCGTGAGCGTTTTTCTTACGCTCGTCCTCGTGACGCACCATGTAGATCACACCTTAGATCCCTCCTTAAGTCTCATCCTCATAAAACTAGCTATTATTCTTATTCCTTCTCTGTCCATGCTGTAAGATTGTGGAACTCACTTCCGCCTAGCATTCGTGATTTAAAAACTGTTTCTCTGTTTAAATTTCGTGTAAAAGAGCATTATCTTTCCTCTCAACTATGAGTATATTATTATATAGGTATTTATGTTTATATATTTAAGCTTTATGTATTTATTTAAGTATATATTAATTTTCTTGCGTATATGTGTAGGTATATTTAATATTTTTAGTTAAGACTTCGCATAATAATTTTTTTCTCTTCTTGTTCTCACACACTATTGTCTACATTTCTTTCATATTTTTCCTTTCGCAGGTCTGCTGGAAGAAATTTCTTAAGAAATAAGCAGTACCTTTGTACTCATAGTATAATTATGTTGTATCTCTATGTATTTTACTGTGTGTACATAAATAATAAAATAAATAAATAAAATAAAATCCGCTTTGCGCCGCTTTATCTGTCCGATTCTGTGTCCATTAACTGCACTTATATACCAATCTAATGGAATAAAAATACAGCCAATCGTCACATAAATCTGACATACTAATACAAATACAACTACAAATGACAAAGAAAACTTTCGTAAAATACAAGTACATTCGTACAATTGAACATAACATAACGCCTGTCAGTATTCCCCGAAGGAAGACAGACGTTCGAAACATACATTTGACCAGTTATGTTTAAGTACCATGTATTAGGGGGCTACCCTATTGCCATTAATCTGGCACAAATCCAGGCTTGGAACTCAGGATCGAACCCAGAACTTCAACCGTCTGCAACGACCATATGAATTTTAATAGGCAAGTTTTTAATCACGTCTAAACTTGTACGGAGTAGTGACAGGCGCTGATTAATTTGACAGGACTAAACAAAAATTTATATTCTGTCCTTTTCTTAATGAAACTGAAAGAAAAAGATGCACTGTACTTAAATTTTGTTTCGCTTTCCAGCCTGCTCCCGCTCTTTCCCTGGCCCCAATACTCAAGTACAGTCTGACGGACCGCTACAACTTGTTTCCCATGCCGTTTTAAAACTGGCTCTGTCCTCTAGGTACCCAATTTGGTATGATATTTATGTCCAGAGTGATAATTATTAGTTTTATTATGATTACGAACTGATGGGAATTTGTTCGGTGCCTGGGTTTCACGGGTTATATTCTGGAGGGTATGTAACGGGTGTTTTATGTGGTCAGTGGTTTTAAGGGTGTATTTGATGTGCTGGTTTGAATTGTGAGGTCTCCTAGTGTCTTTTTATGTTTCGAATATGCTGAAAATGGACCAATTGTTCAGAGCTATGATCGGTGGGTATAGGCAGGTGCTTTTTTCCTATAAATTACCGCACTAGTGCGGTAATGTGCGCCATTAGGTTTTATTTTACATAAAATTAGGCTTGTATTTCCCGAAGGCTAAAATAAAGCATAGATTTGATTAAACCTAAGCCATCTTTGTTGCTTGTTCATTACTAGTTTGTTTTTGTCATGCTAGGAAGTTGTTGGCTGCTTAACCGGACTTTCTTGTGAGTGCCTTAATAAATAACGGCCTCCAGCCAGGGCATAAAACTTACAAACTAAGCAGCAATACGCTGAGGGCATCCCCGTGTGGGATACGAAACTCGGCTTAGGGCGACTGGGGGAGGACAGCAAGGGATAAGCTAAAACAGTGAAGGAAAATATCGTGAGGAAACCGGCATCTCTTAGAACCAAAAATTCGAAGATATGAAACCTCTACCAACCTGCACCGGGCGGCCCGCGGGGTCGATTACAACCCACTCCCTCTCACAAAGAGGAGACTTGTATCGCAACACTGCAGTGGGGAACATTATAGGTTGATTATACATTATGGGTAGCTATTGTGGTGGTGGTGGCTACGGTGGAGGACCTCGTGGCTAAGTAATAACAGCTGCATGGGTCGATCCATCAGGTTAAGCTATGCTTGCCGGGGTTGTTCCATGGATGGGCACCATCTTTACACACCGAGACTTCTCGTGCCTCGGATAGCACGTTAAGCCGTTAGTCCCGGCTGTCATTCGTCAATCTTTGAGAGTCGTTACGGGTCGTCAGAAGACCGAAAGTCTGACAACCAGTTTTATCAAGGGGTATCGTATTACCCAGCTACTGGGTTGTGGAGGTCAGATAGGCAGTCGCTCCATGTAAAATACTGGTAGTCAGCTGCATCCGGTTAGACTGGAAGCCGACCCCAACATAGCAGATTGAATAAATTAACATAGTAAAACATGACTTGTTTGTAAGTTCTCCAAAGGGAAGGGTTTCTTTTTCTCACAGGAAGGCTGCTTATCATACCAGTTTGCCGTTAACATTTAACGGACATGTGGCGACATCTATAGGATGTTAAAGCAGTTTTAATAACTATCCGGCGATTACGCTAGTTTCTTGAAATCGTTTTTTTTTGTTGTAAAAACGAGGGTTACCTAGTAAAGTGTTTCGTGAGAAATAGATTTTTTTATGGGAAAACTAGTAACGTCCCGCGGTCTTACCCGAGTAAAGGCTCTTACATACTGGGGCGATTCGTCGCGCGACGCGAATTTTAACAAAACAATTTCTCACGGCGAACAATGCGACGGCGTCGCGTCGCGCGACGAATCGCCCCAGTATGAAGGAGCCTTAAGTCTCGATCCCGTGGGAATATCGGAATAAACAGTATCTTATGTCCTATTCCAGGTCATGGTCTACCCATGTATCAAATTTCATCTAAATCTGTTGAGCCGTTTTAGCGTGACAGCGTAACAAACAAACTCACTTTCGCATTTATAATATTAGTTAGGATTGGGAATATCTTTCTCGACCTGCTGATAAGGTTTGCGGATATGGGCATCCTCACATCTTGAATTCCCATGCAATAGCGTTGATAGTAGTAATATCTACACTGATCTGGGTCAGCGATTCTGTTGGAAACTAGCCGCTGCCCGTGGCTTCGCCCGCTTGGAAGCTAATTGTTTTAAATATGCCTAAGTTACCTACTCCTTATAACATCAGCTATCTGGCAATGAAAGTTCCATGAAAATCGGTCTAGCTGTTTTGAAGATTTGCCGGAACAAACAGAAAGAGAGACAAAAACAAAAAAAAAACAACAAAAAAAAATTGTTTTTTTGTTATAATTAAGTATTTCGCATGTATTTAGTAAAAAGCTGTTATTTTGACATTACAAACAGACACTTCAATTTTTATTTATTTTTATAGCTGCTGGACAAAGGAAGCCGCAGACAGAGAAAATTTAAATAAGCTGGAGGAGGCCTATAGAGGCCCGAGAAAAGGTAAGATACCCCTAAGGTATAGACATATATTTATATATAAAAAAATATATTATAATAATATAAATATTTATAATATTTTCTTATTTTTCTATATAAACATATATGTTTTTTTACATATGAAAAGAATATAAAAGAAACAACACAACTTTTTTTTTTATTGTTTTCATGATTTTGTTAGTTTTAATGTTCTTTGTTGTTATTGTCCCAAATAGCATATTTTTCATTCTTTCTTTCAACTGAAAAAACGATATCACTACATATTATAAAACAAAGTCCTCCACCGCGTCTGTCTGTCTGTTCGCGATAAACTCAAAAACGACTGCCCAGTTTTTATGCTATTTTCACCAATGGATAGAGTTGTTCTCGAGGAAGGTTTTAGTATGTAATTTGTAAAGCGGGCGAAGCCGCGGGCATCAGCTAGTTAGGTATATAACGTTGTAAATCTAGGTGTTATATCATAGAAATGTAAATATTGTGTGCATAAGAAAAAAAAGGCTTTTTTATTTATAATTGATTTGATGATTAAAAAAATAGCATGTTACTTTTGGTATAATTTTCACAAATAGCTATTATAAACATCATTAATGCTCTTTTCTCTTTGATCTAATTTTATTGATCCAAATCACTTAATTAACCAACCAACCTTATTAAATTATTAATTTCATTAAACAAAGTGATTGTTTTTTTGTGACAAGAACATTTTTTTTTTAAACTTAGTATTGCTCGAAGCAAGCAAAACCTTTTTTATACATTTCTCATTATACAACTTGTACTCCTGCTTACCCCCCTTACATATCGGTAGTATCACGTGCTAATAACGCGACTGGTCCTCACCGTTATGTTTGAGTCGGACTTGATGCTCAAGGATTTATAACAAGGTGCGCACACTGCAGGCGCGCATAACTGACACACTGAATATTGTTGGGGATTTTTGATTTTTATGCTACAGTTTTTTTTTTATTATTCTTGTTGTAGATACTTGCCATCTCTCAAAACAATAGAAAATCTAAAATGTAATACAAAAACATAAAGAGAGAAAGAAAAATTGGTTTATTTTTCACAGAAATACGTACATACAAAAGATAACAGTACTTAATCATAATATTACAAAAACAAAATATAAAAAAATAAAAATAAAACAGTTGGCGTAACGGTGATTAGATGTCCTCCTTATAGTATAAGCATATAGTATTTTTTAAACATTTAAGCAGTTATTGGATTTATTTCTATCTTGAATTAGTAACACAACTATTATCTGAAATCGAATTAAATGTTTTTTTTAAATGCTATTTTGGTCAATCAATCACAATAGCTAGCGTTAAGTTTGAGAGCATGTTTACCGAGCAAGAGACAATGACTCGGTCTTTCAAAAACGTTTAGTAAAACAAACATGACTTTATAAAAGTAGGATCGTAATTGGTAATGCTTTGAAACGTGATTGGGCGTCATTACTAGAGAGAATAACCGGTAAAAACCTTTATGGTAACTCTTTTAAACAAGGCACATGTTACTATCTTGATTAATTATGTATATTGACTTAGTTTTTTGTTTGTACAATACACTGCGTAATTATGTCGACCATTAGTCAAGCTTTTAAACTGTTGGCAAAGCCGATACAATCTATAGCCATTAATCTGTGTAATAACACGAAAATAAATCAAAATATTGATGAAATATCTTTTGTTTTTTGTTTGTTCCTTTTTTTTGAATATAGATATTAAAAATACAGTTCACTACATCTGTTCAAAAGAAAAAAAGGCCGCATTCATGCAGCCTAACAGCTAGGTGCAGTTTTATGTCAAAGAATTGCAGTGCTTTGACGTAAAAATAGTAATTTAAATTAGCTGTAATTGCATTAAGAAGACATAAATTGTGCCACAACATTTTTTTAATAATAATAATAACATGCTACGTTAACATAACCGTTTCATAACTGTGGTAACGGCAATATTCCTTCACGATTGTATTATTAATACCGAAATTAATTGAAGGCCAATAAATATTGTAACTATTTATAGCTTCCAAGAATAATAAAGGTTTTCTTGAGTAAAAATATTTTTCTCTTAAAATATTTTGGATGACAGCATTCTAATACACTTTATTTAATAGATTTTTTTCCAATACATTCCGTATTGGAAAAAAATCTATTAAATAAAATGTATTAGAATGCTGTCATCTTATTTATTTAATACATCTTACTTTATTTAATAGATTTACATACGGAATGTATTGGACAAAAATCTATTAAATAAATTGTATTAGAATGCTGTCATCTTATTTATTTAATACATCTTACTTTATTTAATAGATTTACATACGGAATGTATTGGACAAAAATCTATTAAATAAATTGTATTAGAATGCTGTCATCCAAAATACTTTTTTTTCATTTTTACCACATTATTTTTCTCTACAAACTAATGAAAATAAAACGACATGTGTTAATTACTTAAGCATTGTCTAAAAATCCATACATCCTTGAAAAAAATCCCCATCCGCCATTAAACCTCGCTGTGCACTTTCTCATGTCCGGACATGTACGCCTGTATTATAGCTTTTTGCACCGCACTGATGGGGTGAATGTCCTGTACTCACGGACTAATGTAACGAAATTGTGTGTCGGTGATACCGTCACGAGTATTAAATACGAGTAATACTAGGATTATGAATACTGGATATTATATCAACGATACGTACTTATCTAGTACTAGCTTCCGCCCTCGGCTTCGCCCGCGTGGTATGTCGATAAAAAGTAGCCTATGTCCTTTCTCAGGCTCTAGACTATCTGTGTACCAAATTTCATTTAAATCGGTTCAGTAGTTTTGGCGTGAAAGCGCGACACACAGACAGACAGAGTTACTTTAGTATTTATAATATTAGTAAGGATTGGTACTTTGAGAGAAGTATAAGAGTACTTTGAGAGGAGCTCGTGGCTACGTAATGACAGCCGCACGGGTCGATCCATCAGGTTAAGCTACGCTTGCCGGGATTTATCCGTGTATGGGTGACCATCTTTACTTTACATACCGAGACTCCTTCGTGTCACGGAAAGCACGTTAAGCTGTTGGTCCCGGCTGTCATTCGTGGATTTTTGACAGTCGTTACGGGTCGTCAGAAACCTAAAAGTCTGACTACCAGTCTTACCAGTAACTGGGTAATACGATACCAAGGGTATCGTATTACTTTTACTGGGTTGTGGAGGTCAGATAGGCACTGCAGGCAGTCGCTCCATGTAAAATACTGGTATGCAGCTGCATCCGGTTAGACTGGAAGCCAACCCCAATATAGTTGGGAAAAACTTTGAGAATAGATTTTGTAGTGGTAAAAACTATTTGCCCGTTAGCACGGCTTTTGTTGTTTCTATAGTAAAACTATACAGAGGTGGCGATTTAATCACCTTCATTCGTCAAGGTGGGGATTATACCCCTCCTAAAAACGTGCAAAAAAAAGTCAAACAACGACATGAACATGAGAATCAGTACTATGAGGTTTTATGCGATACGCAACCTCATGTGGTACAGGCTGGCGAGAGGACATCCGTAAATTCCGAACGTTCCAGCAATTTGGTTTGAAATATGTTAGGAGTGCTATTTTGTTTAGGGAGGGCTTGTCTAATCTTAGCTACCGAATAGTATACGCGTCTTTTTACCCGACTACGGCGAAGCAAAAAGGAGGGTTATGATTTTGACCGTTATGTATGTATATATATGTATGTATGTATGTAAGTATGTTCATCTGTTCCCTCCTATCTTCTAAACCACTCATCACAATTTGACAAACGAGGTATCGTTGGAAGCGTCTTGATCGTCCGCTGGTTATAGGCTGTATGATGTGACATTAAATTAAAAATGGCGCCCTCTAGAGGACATAAAGTCAGGAACTTAAAAAAAATATTGTTTAATCGTACCATGTTGGGTATCAAATGAAAGGGCTTAATGAGCACATTTCAAAAATATATATATTATAACCCCAAAAGAATTTAAAAATAATTAAAGTAATAAAAACTAAAACCCAATTACGACTAAAAAGGTATAAACAAGACACCACAGACAGACAAATAAAAAATCCGGAGTCACACGTAATCGGTTCGATTTATATCCTAACACGTGTGACTCCGAATTTTTAATTTGTCTGCCTGTGGTGTCTTGTTTATAACTTTTTAGTCGTAGTTGGGTTATAGTTTTTATTACTTAATTTTTTATTACTTTAATTTTTTATAACATTAAATATTAGAATAAACCCTCTTAAAACCTCACCCTCTTTGCAATTACCTCCTCACACACACCCACACGCATAGTTAACGCTCTTGAAGCGTTACAGTACTTATCTACTGATTCTCATGTTCACAAAATTTACTGAAGCTATAGGTCTTTTGCTTATAGATAAAAGACATGGGCTTAGAGCTGTCAAACTAGTTTCAGAGTGTTATTCGGATAGTAAACGATTGTATGTATTTATTCTTTAATATGTGTACACCTTAAACTTACAGACAACAATTTAGAAATGGTTCTAATTAATCAATCAATAAACGTTTATATAATTTTTTGCCTTTGTCTATAACGAGTGTATTAAATAATACTGAGATTATGAAGCCTATTTCTTTAGATAATTATCGGATCGATACGTACCTTCATCTCTCGTAACGAAACGAATTTGGTGATTTGGCTTTTTTTGTCCTAACAGTTTAATGCAAAAACCTGGTTTTAATGCAAGGTCTCGATTTTCATGGCTTTTCAAAAATTCCTCGCCAGTTGTATCAAAAATATAATAAAAATCAAAACGAACAATTATGAATTTCACGGTATATTTTATTTTTTGTGATTTTGTGCGGTTTGTTACACAAAAAAACGTTTAATGTGTTAATAATGGCGGTAGGTATGTCTACCAACTGTCGGAAGTGTGAATAAAATGTGTTATTGCAATAATTTTTCGGGCGGATCTAAAAATTGAGAGCTTTTAGAGAGACCCAACTACGGAGAAGCAAAAAGGACGGTTATGATTTTGAGGAGTATGTATTTATGTATGTATGTATGTATAAAACCCAATAACACTTTGGCCAACCTGGGAATCGAACCCAGGACCTCATGCTCAGCAGTAGCGCTTGCAACCACTAGGCCAACGAGGCAGTCGAATAAAATAAAATCCTACTAATCCTACTAATAATATAAATGTGAAAGTTTGTGTGTTTATGTGTTTGTGTGTTTGGATGTTTGTTACTCAATCACGCACAAACGGCTGAATGGATTTGGATGAAATTTGGCAAACAGATAGTTTATAACCTGGATTAACACATAGAATACTTTTTATCCCAATATTCCCACGGGATCGAGACTTACGCGGGTGAAACCGCGGGGCGCAGCTAGTATTATATATGTGAAAGTTTGTGTGTTTGGATGTTTGTTACTCAATCACGTAAAAACGGCTGAATGGATTTGGATGAAATTTGGCAAACTGATAGTTTATAACCTGGATTAACACATAGGATACTTTTTATCCCGATATTCCCATGGGATCGAGACTTACGCGGGTGAAACCGCGGGGCGCAGCTAGTAAAATATAATTCACATTAGTTTGGCCCAAAAGGTGAATCAGTAAACGAATAGGAAGATAAAGTAGTCGATATCCCACCAGCATCGCGAGTAGTTTTAGTTCTTAGCAAAGTCATTGCTCTAAGGAGAACCTTTTAACAATACTTCCAAGAGCATCGCTTTCTGTATGAAGCCCTTGATTCAACTGCCTAACGAGAGCCTCTTCAGGTGTTGGTCGAAGCTCTTGGCTATTATCAATATTATTACATGAACTGCAATATTATGAATCAATTCAACGCATAGGAAAATACAAGATACAAGTATGAATGCACATGAAAATTACATGCACAAGAACTTATGTACGTTCAACTTTGTTTCTGACATACTTAGATATACGAGTATATTTAGTAACCTAGTCCGCTTAACTATTCTTCATGAGTCATAAAAAAACCCTGTAAGAAATCGACACGTGTTTCACTTCTCAACGAGGCATTCTCAGGATGACAACTGACCCTACCAGGGTTGCGGGAAAGTCCGAAAGGGATACCGGGACCCTTGGCAACAGGGAACTGAAGGAACACGGGTGGGTTTTAGTCAGTAAAAGTCTAACACGCCCTCCCGCTCCGCCCAGAGCGGGAGAAGTCATTTTATGATTTCCCACCATCAAAAAAAAAAAAAGGATGACAATTGACCAGTCGCAAACCAGAACACGACGTGTTACCACACCGAGCGCTGGACGCAGAGAAAAAAGAGAGAGAAGAGTTTGTTTCTGACTGATGGACGCATTCCAGAGCATAGTTTTTGTGCCCGGGTTAGTGGCAATAGGGTTGCCCCTAACTACCTACATGGGACTCTTAACCCGGCGAATTACTTTTTACTATCCGCATCGGCCAACCCTTTCGTGGAAAACAGGTTCGATATCAAGTATTTCTTTCGCCAATTTGCGGTCTTATTACTGATTCCATTCCTCACGAAGCAACAACATTGTAGCTATCAAATTCACCTGCTTTACTGCTATTTTATTTGCAGGAACATACTAACACCTAGCTGGTATGCAGTACAGATCTAGATGGGCTAAAGTGCTTGCCTACGTTTAATTTCTTCCTGGATAAACGATAAAGTTTGGTGCAAAGCATAAGAGATAAACGTTTTTTGATTATCATTAATTACTATGAAAATCATCATTAAGTTGTGAAAAAAGGATTATGCATTTTGCTGTTTTGTATGATAATAAAAATAAAAAAAATCTATACTAGAATTCATAATGTAACATTTTTTTCTTTGCCTTATTTTGATGCAATCTGTCCATCTATTGACATTCAGTATCTTTTGTGTTG
Organism: Lithophane leautieri; assembly: GCA_949152455.1. NCBI lineage: Eukaryota > Metazoa > Arthropoda > Insecta > Lepidoptera > Noctuidae > Lithophane > Lithophane leautieri. The sequence goes on along the minus strand of OX424482.1, from coordinate 2,674,664 downwards.
TTAGTCTTACGTCATTCTTGGTATGCGCCCACTGGTTCATCCACATCAATATATATATATATACTTAATAATATAGTTTGCCGGTCTTTATATCAAGTCTTGTGGGGCCACAACCTCTTAGATTTTTATTCCTTTGCCACATTAATTGGTATCGCATTCACATTTTTCATAGCGTTAGAAAAAACGTCCTAATTTGGTTGTAATGGAATTTGAGCTTTGTCATGTAAGACATTGAGTTTTTAGTTCCAAAGTTTCATAATTATCTCATGCAATTCGGGAAAAGAAATGGCAACAGTTACCTAAATATAATTATACAATTAATTTAGCTAACAATGAGAATGAATTAATAACTTCTTAAAGAACTACTTTTAAGTCTTGTTGAACTTAACTATCTTTCATGTTCGCAAGAAAAAAATAAGTAATTAACAGTTAGTTTACACTCTGATTTAATCAACACGAAATAATAAAAATCTAACACTTCAATACAAAATGGCGATAGCATTGTACTAATTACAATATTTGCAACGCTTGTTTAAAAGTCATTTAGGTATAATTTTGTACACATTTTTTAAACATAATTGTTTTTATTATAATTTTTTTTAATTATTTAACATTCCTAGAGTTTATTATGAGTAATTGATTTAAAATACCGAACCAAATTGGTAAATTGAAGAGCAAGATCATAGATTTTCTTTCATTCATATGTAGTTTCTTATGAGTGAGGGATCAATGAAATGAATGGATCAATTAGATGAAATCACCTTGCATTCAGAAAAATGTTAATGACTTTTTACCGATCTTGGATAGATCCGGGTGTCGAACTTGGGACGAGTCTTATGCTCAGTCTAAGAGAGTATTGAACTCAAAAGGTATTTGGAATCGGGCTATGTATAGCTTTAAGTTTGCGTTTGGTTTTAGGCCGACTAGCTGAAAAGACCCGATTAGTTGGCCAAGCCGATCATTGCTTAACAATAAAAAAGTTTATTTTACAAGACTATATCACAAGATGAAGTAGTAAGCCTGGTTCTAAAATAAATATTATGAACAATAAAGGTTACTATTTTATTAATCACTTTATTTTTAAGCATAGAAATATAAATACAGTAAAGAGCCGAATAGTCCAGTAAAGAGCCGACTAGTCCAGTAAAGAGCCGACTAGTCGGTACTTTTTGCCGACTAGTCGCTGACTACTAATATGGCCGGATATTGGGCGTTCCCGACTAACTGATATATCTCTAGTCACAACCTTTCTGGCCATAATCTCCAATCTATTCATTGTTTCTTTGGTCTTCGTCTACTCTTACATCCACATTACCTATATACACATTACTACGTAGTCATTTTCAGTGCTATATCATAAAAAGTCTTCCAGAAAGTTCCGTCCCCGCGTTTCGCTTCTAACTTACACCACACACCAAAGCACTACTTGGAATTGATTGAGACGAGTCTAATACAGAGTTAATTTGACCCTCATTTAACGGGACCTCGGACCAGACCTCCGAGAGGAGACCTAGCCCGGGTTTAATCTTTAATTGCTATATACTTGGCTTAGGAGATTCGTTCTGTTACGTGCTGAGTAATGTTGGTACATTGAACTGTTGTGATGTAACAAAAATCTATATAAAGCCGACGAGTTTGTTTTTTGTTTGAACGCGCTCTCGAATTCTCTAGAAAAATATTAAACTGGGATTCAAAAGTGGGATTCAACGAAAATAAATGACTAACAGTCGAATGTGAAAATTCTTTTCGCATTTGATAGCCTAATTATTGAGTAAGGTTAATGCTATTTAACATCACGCTACGATTCTTAGGAGCCGAGCAATCAATCTGCCTAGCCTTTTCCCAACTATATTGGGGTCGGCTTCCAGTCTAACCGGATGCAACTGAATACTAGTATTTTACATGGAGCGACTGCCTATCTGACCTCCACAACCCAGTAACTGGGTAATACGATACCCTTTGGTAAGACCGGTTGTCAGATTTTCAAGCTTCTGACGACGAAAGATCCACGAATGTCAGCCGGGAACAACAGCTTAACGTGCTTTCCGAGGCACGGACGAGTCTCGGTATGTAAAGATGGCAAGCGAGCCCGGCAAGCGTAGCTTTACCTGAAGGATCGACCGTGCGGCTGTTGTTACTTAGCCACGAGCTCCTCGGAGCTCTTAGGAGCTCTTAGGAGCCGAGCAATAAGAAAAAAATAGTGAAAATGAAGTAATAGGGCGGGCAGGCGATGCGATGCGACGCGGACGTGTGCAAAAGCTAGTGGAGTATAATTTAGTAGTTTGGATATTTGAGTTTGTCTGTTTGTTACTCAATCACGCTTTAATGGCTGAACGGGTTTGGATGTAATTTGGCATATAGATAGATAAAGTTCTGAATTCAAACATAAGATACTTTTTAAACGTGTACAAATATTATAAGTGTGAAAGCGTGTGTGTCAAAACCGGGTAAATTTTGGTATGGTAAAAGTTAGAGCCCCTGAATGTTCATATTCGTAGTTATTTTCAAATCAATCCAATACATACAGGGGAAATCAAGTTTTGAAGTTCGTAGTGCAAAATCCGAAATTAAATAGGACGAATTGACGAGCAAACCGTTAATTTGTGATATATTTTAAAGATGTACCTATATTTTTTGGAGTCATATAGTATTTGCAATAAATTAGTATCGCAAGTTAACAATAAATTACTTTTTATTGTAATAATATCAATGAATATATCGGTAGTGATATTTACGTTACTGTCACAAAAGGTGTAAATATTATTTAAAGTAATGTCACAGTATAATACAGTAACAGTATTATGTCTTGGTGGTTACCTTGAAATCGTTACCTACGGCCGCTCGGAAGATAAAACTTCCGCGTCCGTGCGTAACTGCCGCGCATTGAGGTAATTTCGAAGCGCGTCGTTTCGGCTTTTCTATGAAGATAATTATAATACTGTTACTTATTTATACTGTAACTGTAGTGATATTTACGTTACTGTCACAAATCGTTTAGTAAAATATTGTACCTAATAATGTAAAGAGCAATTAATTAAACCAATTATTGGTAGTGTTTATTACCTTATAAACAGACACGAAGTAAGTGATGTTTCCACTGTTGAGTAATTAATCTGTAACAAAAGAAAATAATAATTAGTACTATGTATGGGAATCCGCTGGCTGTGGGAAGCAAAGAACCGGTCAGTCATTCTTGTGGGAGGCCTATGTCCAGCAGTGGACGTCTTTCGGCTGAAATGATGATGATTTTATATAACACATGGGCAATTACAGGTTTTCATGCATAGTCTTTTCTGCTGCAAGACAGAGCGCTGTCAACAGTGACGTGAGGCCGGTTTCGTAAACATGTGTGCACTTAGTTTGGTGTAGTGTCATTGTAAATAGTTGTAAATGTGTGTGTGTGAGCGTGTATGCAAAGAGCGGTGGTGTAGTTTTAGCATGCTTCACTGTGTGTTTGTGTGTGTTGTTTGCAGCGCTCCGTCATGGTTTTTTATTTGGACCGAGGCTGCAGCTAAGGAAGGCATTAATTAGATATTCCTTTTCTTATGAAAAACTCTGTTACTGTGTTCTTCTAAAGAAATACGAGTTTTTATTATCAAGTTTTCTTGAGATTATTATGAGTTAGAAAACTTTCAGAGGAAATACGTTTATGGAGTCTATTTTGCAAACGATACTTTCCTAGATCGCAATAATTTCGTAATTTAATGTTAGGTATATCTGGATATCGCAGCAATTAAAATACTTTCCACACTCCAAATAAACAACTTCAACAGATGGACAGAAAATTCCTTAAATAACCAACACCATATTCGTACTAAAATCTTTACGGCTGGTTCTACAGGTTGGTTCCAACATTGGCCCCAACGTCACTCGTCTAACGCCTGGATAGAGAAAAAAGCTATGGTTGCTTAGAACAGCGGTTCCATCATTATTATGACGGCCGTCATAAAAATCTCTCATTTTCACCAGTATATAACATTAAGGTGTCAAAAAACGCCCTGTAGGATTGGATAGGCGTATTGTGTGATCATTCACCGTTTTCTTAGGAAACCAAAGCTTAATGCCATTTGTTGGATTAGTGACGATGGGGCCAATGTTGGGACCAACATAATATACAGCCACATAACATTATGTAAATCGCTTCAAAGCGCTAATGAATCGCTTAATTACCTAAAATTGCCTTGTAACGGATTGCTCATTGACCACTCGTGCGTATAGCGGCCTAGTTTGTACGCGTTGTTTAGTTTCTTTACTTAATGTGGTTTAAGAACTTCAATAGGTCAGTCCGTCCTGGAAGGGCTATTTTACATTATCAGTGTCTTTTTTAAGAGCTCGTGGCTAAGTAATAACAGCCGCACGGGTCGATCCATCAGGTTAAGCTACGCTTGCCGGGGTTGGTCTGCAGATAGGTGACAATCTTTACATACCGAGACTCCTGCGTGGCTCGGAAAGCATGTTATACCGTTGGTCCCGGCTGTCATTCGTGGATCTTTGGCAGTCGTTACGGGTCGTTAGGAGCCCGAAAGTCTGACAAACATTCTTACCAAGGAGTATCGTATTGCCCAGTTACTGGGTTGTGGAGGTCAGATAGGGAGTCAAAGATTGGTATCTAAACCGAGTTCAAGAGCTGTCAGTGTTAATATTCCAAAGAAAATAATGACACTGACAGCTCTTAAACGTGGTTTATGTGCTGATCGCGTTCAGTTTCATTGGGTTGGAACCCAAACATGTTCTTTACTTTGTGTAATTTATTTCATTACCGCTGCTCTCAAAATGGTGAAGGAAGCATGTTTGAGTACCAAAAATTTGAAGACATGTGACATCCACCAACCTGCAGTGGGCCCGCGTGGTGGATTACAGCCCAGTCCCTCTCACAGAGAGGAGGCCTGTGTCCCAGCAGGGTAACGTTGCTGGTTGGTTATTATGTTATGCAGGCCACCAACTTAGTTACCCACCTATAGACATTCGCAATGTTACATTCAACACTGATATGGCTCATAATTTGGAAGCAGAAATATGGTATAGTATGAAAAAAAAAACTGGCATTCAGCTGCGTCGGGTTAGATTGACCTCTGAGTTTGTTTTGGCCTTTCTTCTCAGAGTAGTCAGATAAGAATCGCCGACCTCATCTAGTTTAAAAAATGTGATTGACGTGTAAAAGTATTTGTACGAACCTACTTACAGAAATAAATCATTTATCATTTATTTATCATTTACTGGAAGCCAGATGGTAGTGATGGTGCATCCCCAGACAAGATCTTTTACAAAGACCTTTACTTCTGATATTAGTATACCTTAAGTTTAACAATAGTGCACGGCTTATTAAAAAAAACACTACCAAGTTATTGCCACAATGCATAACACAGTAAATGCATTTACAAGACCACCCACTAATCCTCGCGTCTTGTTTAAACTATCATAATCTATACTTAAGTCACACTAAACTATAACTTAAAGAAAATATTATTTATTTCAATGTTACGGTCGTTTCGTTTTTATGTAAAACGACTGGATTATATAAAATATCGATTTACGTCGCAGTAAAAATGTCGAAGAGTGGGCAGATACCATGTTTTATATTTGCATGTGAGTTTTAAATTGTAACTACCGGTTTTTAAAAGCTTGGGTCCATGTCTGCTAACGCAATTGTTTCAGGATGGCCGATCATTGTCACCGTTATTGATGGTTTTGACAGTTTTGGTAATTTTGCAATTGGCAGGCATCATAAAGGCGGAGACTGACTTGTTGATGTGACATTTATTTGTAATGTATCGAGTTTTTGTAACGCGTAGTATTCAGTGCAGCGAGCCGATCTTCCAGTCGACTATCGGCTGTTTCGTCAATTCCTTATTTGAAACGGAAACATATGATGGTGGCACTTCACTTCGCGTGTTTGCGCAAATATTCGTATTATTTCGTTAATATAAATTTAACTTTATTTTAAAATCCAATAAAGACCTGCTGGGGAGTTTGTTGCGCCACTTCTTCTTCCCAGCTAAAGCACTAGGAAGTGGTGAAAGGTGGGCGTTTTGGGGGACTGTCTTATGTAATTTTGACGTTCGAAAAGTGCTGATTCTCAGCCTAGTTTGAATAAATGACTTTTGATTTTGATTTTTTTGAAAATGTATAAGGCATATTTTGTATCATCCAAGTTACGCGAATATTTTGACAAATACGCCATGTGAAGTGCCACCATGAGAAACGATAATTTCATGGTGCTCGAAGCGGCTTATTCCACAAATCCCCCCTGAAACACCCCCCTAGGGGGAAAAGTGGAATCTATAAAAAAAAAGTGTAGAATTCCCCCCTGATAATCCCCCCTAGGGGGGAAAACTGGAATCGAAAAAAATTCTTAATCCACAGATCCCCCCCCCCTGAAAGTATCCTTCAGGGGGAAAACTGGACACTTAAAAAAAAAAAGTCCTGAATTCCCCCCTGATAATCCCCCCTAGGGGGGAAACCTGGAATCGAAAAAAATACTTAATCCACAGATCCCCCCTGAAAGTGTCCCTGAGGGGGAAAACTGGCCTCAAAAAAAAAAAAAACCTAAATTCCCCCCTGGTAATCCCCCTTACGGGGGAAACCTGGAATCTGAAAAGTCAACGTCCAGAAATCCCCACTGAGGTTCTTAAAATTTAAGGAGTGCTTCTGCTAACAGCTCTGGGCGCCCAAGTAAATTTTAAAAAATACTGGAATTAACTAAAAAGTACAATATAATACATATTCATTAATCAGTCTTTTTACACAGAATTATGTATTGATTTGTACGCTCTCAAAGTAAATAAAAAAAAATTTTGTAAAAAGACTGATTAATGAATATGTATTATATTGTACTTTTTAGTTAATTCCGGTATTTTTTAAAATTTACTTTAAGAGCTTAGAAATCAAAACTAAAAATAAGGGGGAAAAGTGGAATAATCCAATTTGATAAGGGGAATTTCAGGATTTTTTTTACATAAGGGTCCAGTTTTCCCCCTTGAGGCAGATTCTCTCAGGGGGGAAAAGTGGAATAACTCAGAATGAAAAGGGGACTTTCTGGATTCCTTTTACATTAGGGTCCAGTTTTCCCCCTTGAGGCAGATTCTTTCAGGGGGGAAAAGTGGAATAACTTAAAATGAAAAGGGGACTTTCTGGATTCCTTTTACAATAGGGTCCAGTTTTCCCCCCTGAGGGGGATTCTCTCAGGGGGGAATAGTGGAATAAGCCCTCGAAGCGAGCGTTCGCCAAGTCACACAATCCATCCATCTTTTCTGGACTTCCCCTCCCTCTCCGTCCATCAACATTTATATCTATCACTCTTTTAGTCACATACGTTTCCTCCCTCCTCATGACATAGTTGTCAAAACGTCCAATCATTGAAAATTGACTTAGCTCTCTGTTCAGTGAATTGGCTATGAAATATCAGCTTTTGTGATTGGTTGATCGAAATAGCAAAAGCCAATCAAATGACTCGACATTATTTACTTCACAATACCTAAATTAAATTGAATAGGCATTTATGAACCGTTATTAGAAGCTGTCCAGATTTGACAACTCTGTTTGTAAATGGCAAAGGGGTAAAAAAAATACCGACAGCGAAAAGTGGTAATGCTGAATGTTGTTCCATAGATAGATAATTATGTAATAACTGTTGCCCGCGACTTGATCGGCAATCCAGGATATTTATTTATTTATTTATTTATAACAATCTTACCTCCCCTATCATTACATATCTATGATCCAATGCGACAGAGTGGCCTTACTAACTAAATCCTAAATCTACACCTTATACCTAGTTAAAAAATATCTTAATCTAAATAACTTATTACATATAGTGTAACTTTTGCGAATTCACTCAAGTTGCACCACAATACATCAACCCTCCCGTGAACCTCATTCAAAAAAAAAAAAAAAGTAAAAAAAAAAAAAGTAAAAGTAAAAAGTATATGCCTATATCCTTCTCCAGGTCATGGTCTACCCATGGGCCAAATTTCATCTAAATCCATTCAACCGTTATAACGTGAAAGCGTAATAAACTCACTTTCGTATTTATAATAACTTGCGGTTTTACCCGCGTAAGTCTCGATCCCGTTCGAATATCGGGATAAAAAATATCCCATGTCCTATTCTAGGTCATGGTTTACCCCTGTGCCAAATCATCCAAATCCGTTCAGCCGTTTTAGCGTGAAAGCGTAACAAATAAACAATCAAACTTACTTCCGTATTTATAATATTAACTGAGGATAGTTAGGATTTAATTAACGCCTTGTACGTTACAAAGCTGATCTGTAAAAAAGCTGGACATCTCATAAGTTACTGAATTCAAGGATTATGGTAGAAACAAAAAATATCTTTGGCTACATAAAAGTAAATTCTACAATTTTCGGGTGCGGAAGTTGATACTAGTCACTCAGTCAAAAGACATCAACGCGCTCACAAGAACTTTAAAAATAATAAAGATTAATTAACTTTTTTTTGTTGTAGTTTTATTTTTTCTTTCAATATTAAAATCATACACATAACATATGTATATTTAATATCTCAAGAGTCAATAAATTATACCTAATTATACCTAATTTTAAATAAGGTCGGGCTAATTCTTGCTTCCTTACTTAATATTATGAATGCGAAAGTAACTCTGTCTGTCTGTCTCTCGCGCTTTCACTCAAAAACTACTTAACCGATTTAAATGAAATTTGGTACACACGGCTACACATCAAGCTATACATTTCCAATTTATGCTGGTTTCGCTTTGTATAGGATTTCCGTACAATGCGAGGTCAGCTTATACTGGAGATGTATAGCTTGATGTGTAGCCGTTGGTACACAGATAGTCTAGAGCCTCAGAAAGGACATAGGCTACTTTTTACCCACATACCACGCGGGCGAAGCCGCGGGCGGAAGCTAGTTTTAAATAAACTGATGAGAATAATTCTATTGAACTGATACATAAGTATTTGAATTATACTCAGAAGTTAAAATTACCCCACAGTCGAAATAGCCGCGACGTTATAACCTTCTACTTATTTACATATTTCGATGTTTACTTTTGCTTTTATTTCGGGTTTGTCCGACTTTCACGATTATTTTTTAACACTTGAGTAAGAATAGTCCTAAAATGCAGATGCAAGACCTCTTTGGGTCTAAAAAGGCCACATTAGCAATTCCTCTAAAAGCAATTAATTTCCTGAATTTCCAGCTGTCATTAGCAATTCCTCTAATTTGACACAAAAGCAATTCATAATGTGTGGACCATTTTACGAATCTCCATAGAAAACTGTCAAACAGATGAATTATTTCGTAGTATGAATCGCACGCAGATCATATTATGAATTGTCAGTTTGTGACATTTTACGATGATTCATAATATTTTCCTATTATGATTCTGCCAAAGTGGCTGTTTTAAGCGCCCTGCTCACCTGCACAGGACTGCGTTTACTCGATAGTATCACAATCGGCGCCGGCACCAGTAGGTAACATAGACGTATGACCTTTAGCCTACATATCGGTCACTGTCTCATTAACGGGACGCTATGTGTAGTCCAAGTGACAAGCGGAAGCAGGGTCCAATAATTTTATTTGTTTACTTTTGTTGGGTATAATCTATATATACACTAGCTGCCCGTCCCGGCTTCGCACGGGTAGTACTAATTACCTACCCTACCTACTCTACCTACCCTAACTACCCTACCTACCCTACCTACCCTACCTACCCTACCTACCCTACCTAACCTACCTACCCTACCTACCCTAACTACCTTATCTACCCTACCTATCCTACCTACCCTACCTACCCTAACTACCTTATCTACCCTACCTACCCTACCTATCCTACCTACCCTACCTACCCTAACTACCCTACCTACCCTAACTACCTTACCTACCCTACCTACCCTATCTATCCTACCTACCGTACCTAGGGGTATGTAAAATAGATTACGACCGATTCTCAGGCCTACCGAATATACATATAAAATTTCATAAAAATCGGTCAAGCCGTTTCGGAGGAGTATGGCAACTAACACTGACATGAGAAATTTATATATTAGATTTTTTTTATAAATTTAAGTCGTCTTTCGTGTTTGTCTGTATGTTCGCGTTGTTCTGCTAAACCACGAGCAGATTTTGATGAGGTTTTCATCATCGTTAAGAGAATTTATTCCGGAAGGTTTATGTTTATAATACGTTCATATTAAAGTTAAATATAACTAAGAAATCTCGATGTCTTGTCAAGGCGTAAAAACCGTGCGAAGCAGGGGCGGGTCGCTAGTATATAAACGAATATTGCTATGAGTATAAATCCTTGCGGCATCGGCATAGCCTTTTGTCTAATAATGTGACATCATAGAATGATTGAATAAAGAATTTAAAGATGGTAATTTATTTATTTTATAAATATATTTCAGTTATTTAACTTGGTTATAGTATAAAAAATGGTGGTCTCTAAAAATGATGCCGATCATAAAGTAGTCAAAAAAGTTAGAAATTATCGTTAAAATCTTTAAACAAACTCCATTAATATTCATCGTATTATATAATCACTAGCTTCCGCCCGCGGCTTCGCCCGCGCGGTATGTAGATAAAAAGTAGCCTATGTCCTTCCTCAGGGTGCTATCTATCTCTTAGAAAATTTTTTGTCAAAATTCGTTCAGTGATTTAGGCATGAAAGGTAACATACAGACAGACAGACAGAGTTACTTTCGAATTTATAATATTAGTATGAATAAAAAATTATAAAAATAAACACTGAACACGAAGCACAATGCAAATGTTTCCGTAACTTTAAATTCGCTTTCTCCTCCCACTTGAGCCGTAAGCGGATGGTCAGTTCAAAGGCCTGGTCAGTATTCATTTATTTATATAACCCTGACTATTACGAAACTATGTATGTTTAGCTATATATGTCAAGTGTTTACGCACAATGTATGTATGGTCATGGGTTATTGTGGTATAGACTTTGAGTACTAAATGTTTGTGCAGTCTGTCTCAAGAGCTGTGAGAACTATTTGAAGAACAGCATCTCATAAACTAGGCTGCAAAGTGCAAGGTAAAGAACTCTTTTCAAAAAGAGAAGGACCGAGCATTGATCACCACGGAGACTTAATTTACATTCGAGTTATGGTGATTTTACATTCGAGCTCAGCCGTTCTTTTTTGTAAAAAATTCAACGTGAAAACTGTGAAGTCATGATGACATTCCACAAGAAAGCTAATTTCTCGTTCTTAAAAAACTTTCACATTCAAGTCGCGATATGTCAAAGTTGTCAAAAATGTTGGTAAATTAATTGTATTTTTGACAGATTGCTAATGAGATGCGAATGCGAAAAAGAAAGAAAGAAAATAGTTTTTTTGCGGCAAACTTGACGGTAACCAAGGACAGATATACGAAAATAACAAGTTGCGGGAAAATATGCGTCACATTCACGCAAAACAGCCTTCGCTCAGCATAATGCTGCAACCCTATGAGAGACAGAGCCCCAGTGCTGGTTTTCAGTGACAGCCGGCGTTGACGTCATGACGTCAATCGGTGCTCTAAGTGTATTATCAATAACAAAATAAGTAATATAAATATATCCTACTAATATTATAAATGTGTAAGTTTGTGTGTTTGTGTGTTTGGATGTTTGTTACTCAATCACGCAAAAACGGCTGAATGGATTTGGATGAAATTTGGCAAACAGAGTTTATAACCTTGGAGTTTACACATAAGATACTTTTTATCCCGATATTCCCAAGGGATCGAGACTTACGCGGGTGAAACCGCGAGGCGCAGCTAGTATATAATCATTATAATAACGAAAGTGCATCTCCCCATTGACAGCTAACTTCACCTTAGTTTTCATGGTGAGATTTTACATGATAGCACTACTGGACTATGTTTTATTAATTACCAATGGATAGTGGTAACTAGCATTACACTCGCGACAATCTAAGAAGTCCGTTTTGACGTTTCCTTCTCGTACGTGTAGTAAAACGTTATGCCTTGAGAATCAGTTTTAATCAATGCAGATAAGTCGTCGATTACAAACTTCTCTAAGTATGTTCAATCGATATGTCTCGAGAATCAGTTTATAAGAAACCAATTTTTTTTTTTTCATCGCTACTCAACCATTTTTGTAGTTGTCAAAACGGACTTTTTAGATTGTCGTGAGTCTAAGTTATATCGCTATTGTGTTCTAGATAGTTAAAAATTAAATAAATCTAATTGAAACGAGCCAGTTTTTAACACGGACCTAGTGCTTAAAACCTTCGTCCTCATCAGACAACGAAAACCGAAGAACCCTATAATTTAAGATAGTAATTATACGTGTCCAGTCTTTGTGAGTCTAGCATTCCCTAAGAAGGGGGCCATCTAATCTACTGGCCATCTGACCTGCGATGCCCCTGCAAAGAAACATGACACACTCTCTGACTATGTCATAATAAATCCTTTGATACATGCTCATCAAATCAAATCGAGACTCCTCCGTGCCTCGGAAAGCACGTTAAGCAGTTGGTCCTGGCTGTCATTTGTGGATCTTTGACAGTCGTTACAGGTCGTTAGAAGCCCGAAAGTCTGACCACCAGTCTTGCCAAGGGGTATCGTATTACCCAGTTACTGGGTTGTGGAGGTCAAATAGGCAGTCGCTCCATGTAAAATACTGGTATTCAGCTGCATCCGGTTAGACTGGAAGCCGACCCCAACATGGTTGGGGAAAGGCTAGGCAGATGATGATGACATGTTCGTCAAAAATCTCAAATATAGCCTTTTCTTACTTGAAGATTATCAAAAAGAGGTCAAAGTTATCTATAAATAGTACAAAAAGCGCGTATACCAAAGAACACTCATTTTACGCAAGACTTCAATTGTTAAAATGACGAAAGTGACAACTGACAGCTCGCTGTTTAGCAATATCATCACTTTTATAAGTTGACTAGTTGAATGACGGCGCTTGGAGTTTAAAGGTCAGGTATTTATTGAGAATGGTATAAATTATATTCAAATCTAACGCAAATTCTAACTGATTCGGTATTATTATTATTTAGAAGTGAATTTGTTTATCAACGCGCACGCGCGGATACCAAAACCGATACTGAAATACAAATACTAGTCGTTATAATCCTAAACTAATATTATAAATGCGACAGTGAGTTTATTTGCTTGTTTTTTACGCTTTCACGCTAAAACGGCTGCACGGATTTGGATGAAATTTGGCACAGGGATAGAACATGTCCCGGAATAGGATACTTTTTATCCCGATATTCCCACGGGTTTGAGACTTACGCAGGTGAAACAGCGGGGCGCAGCTAGTTATCAAATAAAACTCAGTTATAACTTTATAAGTCACTTAAAGCATCATGCTATCATTGTTTTTACCAGGTATATATCTGCGTTCAAAAATATTCATTAATCGTTGATATTTGCTACTCTTTCTGCAAGTCAAATTCTAATATTTAACTCACATTAAAATAAAACAAGCTAAGTAATAACAGCCACACCGGGTCGATCCATCAGGTTAAGCTACGCTTGCCGGGGTTGGTCGGTGGATGGGTGACAATCTTTACATACCGAGACTCCTCCGTGCCTCAGAAAGCACGTTAAGCCGTTGGTCCCGGCTGTCATTCGTGGATCTTTGACAGTCGTTACGGGTCGTCAGAAGCCCGAAAGTCTGACAACCAGTATTACCAAGGGGTATCGTATTTACCCAGTTACTGGGTTGTGGAGGTCAGATAGGCAGTCGCTCCATGTAAAATACTGGTATTCAGCTGCATCCGGTTAGACTGGAAGCCGACCCCAACATAGTTGGGAAAAGGCTAGGCAGATTGAATATTATTATCTTTATAAAAATAGGTACACTTTTAACATGTTAACTAACACAAAATTTCACAAATTTGCACCTATTAACCATTCAAATATTACAAATCATTGACAAATAACATTACTTCTTTTTGAACATCGTTCCACGGGTTCCACCTACGATTCGTATGCGCTCAATCTAAAGTCGTGTAGTTACAACAGATATATTTTTCCAAGTAATTCTCGCCTTGTTAAGGTCACATCAAACAATATGAATTTCAATGTATGCGCAATTGTTAAGAGTGCACAGTCACAGTAAAAATAACTGTAACATTGTTAACCTCTAAATAACAAAGAGTTGACAACTATTTCTCTTCCTGTGGGTGGCAAAATGATTTTTTGAAAGTTAGGTATTTTTATCTATTGTCACATCTGAAGTCAATCGATTTAATTCAATCTGCCTAGCCTTTTCGCAACTTTGTTGGGGTCGGCTTCATGTCTAACCGGTTGCAGCTTAATAGCAGTATTTTACACGGAGCGACTGTTTATCTAACCTCCACAACCCAGTTACTGGGTAACACGATACCCCTTGGTTGTCAGCCTTTTGGACTTCTGACTACCCATAACGACTGTCAAAGATCTACGAATGACAGCCGGGACCAACGGCTCGACGTGCTTTCCGACACACGGAAGGGTCTCGATAATTATGCTATGGATGGTAACCCATCCACTAACTGGCCGTGGCAAGCGAACGTTAACCTTCGATCATTTAGCCACAAGTGAATAATTATTAGATCTGTCATGTGAATGATTTAAAATTGACAAGGCAATCACGCTATCTTACTCAACTCCAAATATACAGCTTGGGACAAAACAAATATTTCTATTATTGTTCCTGAGATGCGGAAGACGAAATAAACACATCGGTGGATTGATAAAACAAGAGATTTATGTCTCGTGCCATAGAGTAAGAAAATACAGAAGGTTAAATAAACTATGGGTGATATCGTCAACGTCTTATGAAACCATAAAACTAAAGAAGCAAAATATCCCTGTGGCGGCATCTACAGTGCCACATGAGAACTGCGACGTCACACAAAAATCCAGACGTCACATAAATCCTGCATCGCGCAATTAGAGTTTACCGCACAATGGACATTATACATCAATCGTTGGGCAGTTGCCCGCCAGACACAACTCCCGTCTGGTCGGAGGATCCTCCCTTTTCTATGGTGTATGAGTGAACTTTACATCCTGTTCCTCATATCCCTAAAACCCCCTGTTCAACATAATGTGAGTGCTCTCTGTTTAAATGGTATTATTATGTCATTAGCATAAGCATAGTTAGCCTCTATTGTTCTCACTGCGGGGACACCTCTTCTCTGTGAGAGGGAGTGGGCGATAATCCACCACGCAGACCCAGTGCGGGTTGGTAGATATCACGTCTTCGAATTTTTGGTTCCAGGACATGCCGGTTTCCTCACGATGTTTCCCTTCGCCGTTTTGAAAGCAGTGGTGATTACCTAAACTATTTGAGACTTGGAGCCGCCGGTACCCCACTCCGTCTCGCTCTCGCTCAGTCCGCGAGTAGCATGGTTCGAGCGAGATAAAAAGTGAATTTGAACTGAGGTAGTATAATTAGCCTTTAACCAGCGGACAATCAAGAGGCTTCCAACGATACCTCATTTGTCAAATTTCGATGAGGTCATTAGAAGATATGAGGGAACACATGAACATATACAGGGTTACTGGTAACTCGACGTATTCCTTGCAGGACGTCATAGTAGGGTTAAAATGCAACAAACTACTGAATTTCGGTAGGAGTTTTAGAGCTAAAAATTACAAAAAATTAAATGTTTTGTTAGTGATATTTGCCAAAGTTTTAGGCATTATTGAACTTTTAATTATTAACAAAGGTCTGCTACGGCGTCAACTATGATAATAACTTAAATTTCAGTACAGTCGCGCTGTAAATCATTTTTAAATTGGTTTCAAATGGTTTGATCTGGGATTTTTCATTAAAAAACTAAAACTCTAACTAATTCAAAAACTATTGAATTTCGGTAGAACATTTGGTGGCTTAATTTGTTGCATTTTAACCCTACTATGACGTCCTGCAAGGAATACGTCGAGTTACCAGTAACCCTGTATACATAGTTACATATCGGTCAAAATCATAACCCTCCTTTTTGCTCCGTCGTAGTCGAGTAAATACAGATGTGCTTATGAACATGGCGATGACTATTTATCAAACTAGTGTGCCGCTTGCATTGCACATTGTAACAAGTGATCCTTTTGTGCTATATTTCTCTGTACTCACTCTCTAAAGGTAAATCAGCGGTGGGTAGCGGGTTCGATGCCGACCCGTCACCCACGTGAAAGTTATGCTTAGTGCACAAAAGCGGAATTGTACCGGCTTTATGATTGGTCTGTTTGTTTCTCTATGTGATGTAATGGCGGAACGATATCTGTTTGTGGTATCTTTTGAGTGATTTGCTATAATTAGCTTTGTTAAAATTATTTATGTTACTGTGGACAACGAACGTATAGCAAAAGTCAGTTTTTTGAGCGAATAGCTACATTACGAGGTCTGTCCCATTTCACTTAACTAGACTATAACTTGTAATGGTTGTACACTTTTGCTTACCCCTTTGAGAAATACAGGCGTAATGATATATTTCTTTGAAGGGATAGGAAGATTATTTTGTAAAGCATACCTACCCATATTTCACTAGTTATGTAATAAACTCCTATGTAATAGGGGGCGAGCCTATTGGGAAATAGAGCACAAATCTAGACTGATAATTTTCTTATGGAAAGAAACAAATAACAGTTTGCACCACCTGGGGCTCAAACCGAGTACCTCACGATCAGCAGTCGCGCTCACGACCACAAGACCGACGAGGCAATCAAATAGTGCCTATAAGAAGTATTTGTTATGGCCGATTTCTGTAATTTACAGACAGTTATTGGTTAAAATTAAGAAAACAGCATGAAAATGGTGCAGTAGTTTTTGAGTTTATCGCGAACAGACAGAAGCGGCGGAGGACTTTGTTTTATAATATGTAAGGATGAAGCAAATACCTCATAGCTTTCCATGTTAGACTCTCCCATATGGAAGAAGCTATCACAGGTAAAATTTGCTTACGAATTTATTTATATGCCCAGTTTGGCAATAGAAAAAATGTTACCATTGGTAAACAAAACGATTGGTTTTTGTTTATAGGAACCGAGCATTAGTAACCCTCAAATTGAACTACCAGGCATGTCTAGTTCTAAAATATGACAGCACCAATGTTATTTTAGAGTTCCGTTAACCGTTTTGGGGCCTAAGGGCTTAATGGGTTCCGCGAAGGTACGGGTTCGATGCCCCGGTCAAACACAAAATTACACGGATGAGTCTTCATCGTGAAATGTGTGTGTCATTTGTTTGAAAGTGGGGTCGGCAGAGCTTCAGGCGGTGAGAGGAAATAGGAGGCAGTGGAGGTCAGATGCTACACGTTCAAAGTAGGTTCTGGTGTTTAGATGAATCTGGTTATAAATAGGAGTCGGCTTAGCAGGAAAATGGCCAGGATTAGAGTCTCGGGGTGATACAAAGATCGTCCAAGATTTCGTCAACAAGCTTCGTAAACAGTTTGCAGGTAAATTCAATAACCCCGAATAGAACAATATCACGTGAAGTCCCATTTTATGGAGTTGCCATTTCTAAGTTAAATTTAATAATTGACTAGCACTTTGCCCGCGGCTTCGCCCACTTGGATGTCGGTTATTATATACTAAAACCTTCCTCGAGAACGACTCTATCCATTGGTGAAAACAGCATGAAAATCGGTGCAGTCGTTTTTGAGTTTATCGCGAACAGACAGACGCGGCGGAGGACTTTGTTTTATAATATGTTAGGATATCAAGTTCATCTTTCTTACCTCTAGAAGTTATTTTAAGCCTAATAATAATTATACCATCATTACTTTGTCCTACAATTAAAATCAAAGTAGCGCACTAGTTCCACAGATATTTTTGCACATTGTTTGAATGTTAATTTGGACATATCGTTGAAAACCAATTTTTACCTACAGACAACAAAATTAGAAATAATTGTTACATTGGCAATAGTTCCAGTTCATTGCCTTTATAATCGGTGAGTTATATAACCAGTTGAAAGCAATGTCAATCACCTTCTGATGACACATTAATAACTACGTTTGTGCCACTTCTCACGTATAAAGTGGCCGCCATATTTGGCAGCTTCGATTAGTATAATGAGTGATTCCGGACTTTCCTTACAAATATGGAAGCAAAGGATGGTTGAGAAGTGTTTAATCAGTCTGTTAGGATATGTTTGAGGACTGTTCACTGGTGGCTTTTGGGAGGCCATGCAGCAGTGGATTTTATGGGATGTGTAAATTTAATTTGACCGTCTGACGGTGAAGTGCTATTCCCAAGAAAGGAAATATCATCATTTATGGCTATAAAAGTCCACTGCTGGACAGCTCAGTTTGATCCGCCCCTGCTTCGCACACAACAGAACATCGACATATCTCTATTACTTGCTAGTTTTATATTAATATTTAATACTTACAAACCTTCCAGGAAAAATCTCTAAATGATGGTAGAACTGCATTAATATCTGCTATGAAGCTTAGAAGAACAACGCGGTCACTCTTGCAGGCACAAAAAGCGAATTCAATTTATATGGATGAATAGAAGATGCTACAGAGAACCTGAGTGGTTGACATAGCCCACAGATTAAGCAGACTGAAGTGGCGGTGACCCTGTCATATCAACCGCAGAACCAATGACACAAAACCATCATCTGCCTAGCTTTTTCCAAACTATGTTGGGATCGGCTTTCCAGTTTAAACGGATGTGGTGTAATACCAGAGTTTTATATGGAGAACTGCCTAAATAACCTCCAAAACCCAGAAGCTGGGTAACACGACATCCCTAAGACTGTTTATCAGAGTTTAAAACTGTTTGTCAGACTTTTCGGTTTGTGACTGGGGCAACGACTGTCAAAGATCTTAGAATAGCCACCACGCACGATGATGCTAGACCAACGAGGCAGTTTTATTTCCAAAACGGCAAATTAAATCTTAAATAAAATTATATATTCTGCCGCACACAAACGCCATTTAGGAATCCTCACAATATTTATTAGCATAATAACGTTACGGTGTTTTAAACGAGCGTCTCATTTAGTTAATTTAGTTAATATTCCGCTTAAATATTAGTAACTGTTTCTGACAGTTAGTGCCTAAGTTAAACGGAGATTTAAGCACTAACGGTAGATTAAGATTACGATAAGATTCGCTTGTTATGTGACACCTTTTATGAGGTAATTTGTTGAATTCTTGCTGTTAGATTGCAAATGTAAACATATGTTACGAAATATGTAATAGGTATGTGTACGAAGTAATAAGTGTATGAGAAGGCCAGCGCACATAAGCGGGCGGCGGAGCAGGGTATTTTAAATCTATCAACGTAAATTCGTACGTAGGTATGTAATTGTAACAAGATATAGATTCCAAAGTTCAGAGAACGAACACAGAGCATAAAGAGGAAACTCTCTGCGGTATTAAGGCGGGTAGCATGTGGCGGTATCTACGCCACATGCGAACTACCCATCAAAGACCTGAAGTCACACAAAATCCTGAATCGCGCAGTTAGAGTTTTTCGCGCGGTCAACATATAGCTACACAAGATCCCGACATCAATCATTGGGCAGTTAGCCTGCCAGAAACGACAGCCGTCTGGTCGGAGAATCCTCCCTTTTCAATCAATCAATCAATAATTTATTTTGTTAAACATAGATATGGTTACAGATAGTCTATTGTCTAAAATATGTGCACAATTTTTTGCCAATATATTGCGTACAAAATAGAAGTAAGTTTCAATAGAGGATGACTAAACTTTACACCCTGTTCCCTCATACCTTTAAATTGGTGACCCCGAATATGAACGTAAACGCATACTTCGTGCAACTACTTACAGCGTGACGTCATCATCATCACTCCCGCAAGCCTCCTCCTTCACCTCTGCTATGAAACCAAAGCAGCGAAACCGCAGTAGATCAATTGAACTGATTGACTGACTGAGGTGTGCCACCGGCGTGAAGAGCGCGCTGGAGCATACCGCGGCGGGATACGACGATATGCGGCTTATTATGAGCTATGTTGTTTTGGAGATATCTTAAAACTTGGACAACGCATATTGAAAAACTGTGGTGAAATTAATTGTTGAAGATTATATTGGTGTGTCCATGGCATCACAGTGGGCCCTATCAGAATATAAGCGCTGCAGTATATAGTAAGTAGCCTTATTGGCATCGCACAGCACGCGTAGCATGACCACCGTAGAAATGGGTTTTGTCGACGGAAGAATAGACAAAGTGACAGATTGCGATTGTTTATCTGTCATTTTGTCTACTCTTCCGTCGACAGCACCCGTTTCTACGGTCGTCATGCTACGCGTGCTGGTCGTTATTTTGTATTGTTTCCTTTTTAGTTTTTATTACTGTTTGGATTTACTGTGCGTGACTCAAATCACATATTTTTCTTTCTTTCTTTTTATGGGAAAATATTAAATCCACATGAACAAAGTCGCGAGCAAACCGGCTAGTCAGTTATTCATCAATAATCTCATTAATAAAAGTCTTCTCACGTTTAATTGTTGGGCACCTTATCGGGACAGAACCGATTCGTTTACCGTACCGGTAACCGTTATGTCATAAATATACAAATGCCCGCGGCTTCGCCCACGTGGATGTCGGTTATTATATACTAAAACCTTCCTCGAGAACCACTCTATACATTGGTGAAAACAGCATGAAAATCGGTGCAGTAGTTTTTGAGTTACCGCAAACAGACAGACAGACGCGGCGGAGGACTTTGTTTTATAATATCGATACCTCTGGGCTCAAAGGGCGTATAGTACATTCTTGGGATTGTGCTATACGCCCTTTATAAGTGTCGTCTAGAATAGTTTTTAATCTTAATTTTAAATTATTTTTGGTATTATAATTTGTTTGTAACTTTGTACGATTGGATAATTAGAGATACCTCAAAATTTCTTTCTACTCCGTAAATTGTGATTAAACACAATTTAAAATCTTTTAATGGAAATGCATTTTAATGAGATTTTTTAGGAACATGAAAGTAATTTTCGCATCAAATCCAAAAGTAATCTCTATTATTATAAAATTTGGCATTTTGCTAAAAAAATTGGTTCGTTAATAAAAATATATATTTTAGAACTGTCCCAATCAATCAATCTGCCTAGCCTATTCCCGACTATATTGGGGTCGGCTTCCAGTCTAACCGAATGCAGCTGAATACCAGTATTTTACATGAAGCGACTGCCTATCTGACCTCCACAACCCAATAACTGGGTAATACCCCTTGGTAAGACCCGTAACGACTGTCAAAGATCCACGAACGACAGCCGGGACCAACGGCTTAACGTTTTTTCCGAGGCACGGAGGAGTCCCGATATATAAAGATGTCCCCCATCCACGGACCAACCCCGGCAAGCGTAGCTTAACCTGATGGATTGACCTGTGCGGCTGTTATTACTTAGCTACGAGCTCCTTAGAACTTGCCCAACCGTCTTCGTAGTTTTTCTCCCACACCTTTCTCCTTACCAGTACAGTGAAATCCTTAGTTACATTGAAAGCAACTTTATTTCGTCACAAAAAGGGCGGTTTGGCTAGTTCAGGTGAAAGGCGGTTGAAGGTACAATCGGTAACATAACCCGATTACTTTTATTTTTATCTCCCGTCTCCAATATGACGCTGAACATGTAACATGAGTACATGATTGCGTACAGTCGCGTACAGGTAGGTAAATGACAAGGAAGGTGTGGAAAAAACCACGAGGTAGCAGTTAAGAGCGAGCTGGGGGAATGGAAAGTGGCTCTATTTATTTTCCACTAGCTGCGACCCGCGGTTACACCCGCATAAGTCTCGATCCCATGAGAATATCGGGATAAAAAATATCCTATGTCCTAATCCAGGTCATGGTCTACCAATGAGCTAAATTTCATCCAAATCCGTTCTGCCGTTTTAGCGTGAAAGCGTAACAAACAAAGTCACTTTCGCATTTATAATATTACTAGCTTCCGCCCGCGGCTTCGCCCGCGTGTTATGTGGATAAAAAGTAGCCTATGTCCTAACCCGGGATGCCATCTATCTCCTTGCCAAATTTTCTCCAAATCCGTTCAGTGGTTTAGGTGTGAAAAGATAACATACAGACAGACAGACAGACAGAGTTACTTTCGAACTTATAATATTATATTAGTATGGATATATAAAACATAAATGTACATCACATATAAATATATTTATTAATAATAAATATAAAGTTAGGATAGTATGATAATGCCTCGTATTGCAGGAATTCGCTGGATGCGGGAAGCACAGAACTGGTCGAAGTGGCGGTACTTAGGAGAGGCCTATGGCCAGCAGTGACGTCTTTCGGCTGAGATGATGAATGAAATGGAATAATGGAAGAAAAATCGATTTTACAATATAAGAGATCGATGGACGATGACTCTTCTGGCCATCACGGGCCCGGGGTTTTTCCAAATGACATGATTAGAGACCTGACCATGAACAACTTATTTACTACTTATCACCGTTATGTTCTTAGAATCCTTCTGAATCCATCTTGATAATATGCATCATCAATTTTGCGGAATCACTCTTCTGAAGTGTTTGCCAATATTTTACGCTATTGCGCGATTTTGAGGAGCTCGTGGCTAAGTAATAACAGCCGCATGGGTCCATTCATCAGGTTAAGCTACGCTTGCCGGGGTTGGTCCATGGATGGGTGACCATCTTTACATATCGAGACTTCTCCGTGCCTCGGAAAGCACGTTAAAGCGTTGGTCCCAGCTGTCATTTGTGGATCTTTGACAGTCGTTACGGGTCGTCAGAAATACCGAAAGTCTGACAACCAGTCTTGCCAAGGGGTATCGTATTACCCAGTTATTGGGTTGTGGAGGTCAGATAGGCAGTCGCTTCATGTAAAATACTGGTATTCAGCTGCATCCGGTTAGACTGGAAGCCGACCCCAACATGGTTGGGAAAAGGCTAGGCAGATGATGATGGGACTGAAGAGAATCAGTGTACCGTCTCATCAACCGAACATTTACTTTGCGAAAACTGCAACCTACTTAGATGTCGTGCGTCACAAATATTATGCTATAAATATAAAGTTTTAAGCAATGCTCATCGAGTCAGACAATAACGGTGGAACTGACCACTGGTCAAGAGAAAGAATCGCTACCACATAACTTGTTAACCTTATACATTTTAATATCACTTTAAAGTCAATTTGTGGTTATTTCTGTGTACTCCATAACTAAACCAACATTAACAATTAACAAAGTGGCTACAACCATTGGCTCCTACAGTCAGTTTTCATCGCTCCAATATTGTAGGACTTTTAAAACGATCACAAACGTAATGAAAGGCTTACAATGTTTTGATTAGATTTCTAAATGAGGTAAAGTTAAGTTTTTGAAGTGAAAACTTCTTTAGGCGCGTTGAGCACTTTTTGGGTGAACAAAAATCATGGAATTCGCGTCATCGTCACGCTTGAAGAAATTAATGAATGTTAAGTGAAAATTGCTTTAGGCGCGTTGAGCACTTTTTGGATGCACAAAAATTATGGAACTCGCGTTATCGTCACGCTTGAAGAAATTAATGAATGTTAAGTGAAAATTGCTTTAGGCGCGTTGAGCACTTTTTGGATGCACAAAAAATATGGAACTCGCGTCATCGTCACGCTTGAAGAAATTAATGAATGTTAAGTGAAAATTGCTTTAGGCGCGTTGAGCACTTTTTGGATGCACAAAAAATATGGAACTCGCGTCATCGTCACGCTTGAAGAAATTAATGAATGTTAAGTGAAAATTGCTTTAGGCGCGTTGAGCACTTTTTAGGTGAACAACTATCATGGAACTCGCGTCATCGTCATGCTTGAAGAAATTAATGAATGTTACTTGGTTTTCACTTCTATCGGCAGTCCCCAAAGAATAACCCGAATGTTTTTTTTTTCTTAAAAAATGTTAAACCGACGAAAAAAGAAACTGAAAAGCGAAAAATAAACAAGAAACTATTAAGTCTAACTTAGCTTTAGTTAGTGTAAGAACTAAGTATGAGTGTCTGAATAAATCCTCCATTTTTTCGTCGGTTAAAAAAAACATTAGACTTTTTTTTAAACTGGCTTTATAGCCGCGACTTCATCCACGTAAAATTTATTTTTTTAACATAAAATATATCTTATGACACTCAGAAATAATGTAGCTTCTCATTAGCGAAATTATTCGGAATCGGATCAGTAGTTCCGAAGATAACCCCCTACATACAAACTCACTAATTTTACCTCTTTATAATATTATACATAATGTATAAGTATAGATGATTAACTAGACAGACTTATTCAAATGGATTAATATCCCAATCTACGGAACTCTAAACCCCGTAACCAGTAGGCTCTGTTTTATTTTTAAAGTTGCTCTAGCTTGTCTTATAAATTATAATCGACGCCTGACTGATGAAGCGATGTAATATGTTAATGAAGACTTGTAATATTATATTGTTGTTATTTTCCTGGTAAATTGGTAAAGGGTACCAGTCATTACCCCGATAATGAAAGAATAACGGGGTTATGAGTGCACTTTGCAACAATGAGTGCACTTTTACTTAGTAATATGCTTTTATTCTCAGCTAAATTTTATAACACATAACATAATATAACATCACGCCTGTATTCCCCGAAGGGTGAGGCAGAGGTGTACATATAGTACACCCATAATTCGCCAGTTATTTTTAAGTCCCATGTAATAGGGGGCGAGCGTATTGCCATCAACCGGGTATAAATTCAGACTCAGGGCTATTACTGAGAAATTCCTGTTGGAAAATTTTATACCCGACCTGGGAATCGAACCCAAGACCTCATGCTCAGCAGCTAAATGCTATAAAACTGCGAAAAAACCAGCAACACTGAAATTAATTTCACTGTACAAGTATCCATTACAAATATAATTATGCCAATTAGATGTTTAAGCAAGCGAACAGAACCAACTATGCTAAGAATGTGTGTGTGTACATAATGTGCTGCTCGAGAGAGAAGCCAAATAAACGTGATATAAATTAGTCTAGCAGACAAATTACTAGGTCTTCGTCTGGGAGACCTAATTAATTACATCCTAGGCGAATAGGTCAAACAGAGAAACGCTGGAATTTAATAATACACTGGCCGTCAACACTTAGTGCCACACTTCCAAAATTGCAAAAACTTTTAAATTACACAAGATATATTTTTGAAATAAAAAGGATTACAAAAAGAATTTAATTTTTTATATAAAAACTATATAGCCCATAACCGTCTTCTAAGGAATGGCTAAAAAAAGCATTATAAAAAAAAACACTCCTTTTCAAATTGTTGCAACTTTTGACTCTTTTTATTTCTGTTTTTGTTTTCACATTTATTTCTTGATCAATGAATTTTGATACAAACGCCAAGGTGTAAAAAAAATGTACGGCGTAAAACTGTAGTTATAAATTTTGTTTGAGTTTTTTGCCAGTAAGTTAAAAATGGCTATTTGTTGGTTTAAATTAAAAACGTTACTTATGTATATTGCTATAAAACGATTTTATTTCAAAACTGGCTACTACAGTTTAGGAGAAATTGCAGTTTTAAAAGTGTGGTACTAAGTTTTGAAGGCCAGTGTAGATCTTCTTTTTTCGTCTGGTTGGTGACCAACCTGGTGTCAGAGTTATAAAGCCGCTCATGGGCCTCTGACTTGGCTTCACATACCGACGAGGAATATCTCTCAGGTATGCGTGTCCTCACAATATTTTCCTTCACCGTTTTTGAAGCAAGTGATAATTAATACAATACGCACATGATTCCGAAAAGTCAGAGGTGCGTTGCCTTGGGTTCGAACTCGAGATCCATGACTAAAAAACCGAAAAAACCACTCTACAGTTCTAGCAGTATATAATTTTGTCCAGGAAGCCATAAATATAATTGATAAGAAAAAATATGCCGTAGGTATACTATTAGACATGACAAAAGCCTACGATAAAGTGCAATTCGACATTCTACTTAACAAGCTACAAGGAATAGGGATCCGCGGAAAATCTTATGAATGGTTCAAATCATATTTGGAAAATAGAGAACACCAAGTCGAAGTAGAATACTACAACGAACATGAAAAACAAATCCAATACATTCGGTATAGCAAGCAAATTAACGCCTCAATCCCCCAAGGGAGTGTTATTGGATGCCTCTTATTTATCATCTATATAAATGACCTCCCTACAATAATAAATGAATCATGTGTTCTGTTTGCCGACGACATCTCAGTACTAACTTCTTGCCACGACAATACCAACTTAACCGAAATACTTACAAGCATACTTAATAAAATAATAACTTGGATGACAGAACACAACCTTGAATTAAACTTCAATAAAACTAAAATCATGTCCTTCCATCCACGTCAGAAAACCCCTTTAGACTTAACATTTATTTACAATGACGCAAAAATTTAAACAGTAAAAGAATTCAACCTACTCGGCTTATCCATAGATACACATTTAAATTGGAAATCACATATTAAAAAAATCAGGTCAAAGCTATCAAAATTTTCCTATGCCCTCCGTGAAATAAAAAAATCCACAAATCTCTCCACTGCTCTGGTTACGTATTATGCCTATGCATACGCATGGTTAAACTACGGCGTAATATTATGGGGAAATAGACAGACGCATCAACGCTATTCATACTACAAAAACGACTGATTAGAATACTAGTTAACATAGATAACACAGACAGCTGCAAACCCCATTTCCAAGAACATAAACTTCTAACCCTACCTTGCATATATATCTTGGAAATGTGCAAATTTGTTAGAAATAATCAAAAACTCTTTACTACACGCGAAAACATACAGACTCGCTATACACTACGACACAAAAACAGACTAAACCAACCAGGTTCAAAGCTAAAAATTCACTCCGCAAGCACTTTAGTAATGTCAGTTAAAATATATAATAAACTACCTGATGAAATTAAAAATGAACAAAAATTTAATATCTTTATAAATAAATTAAAACAATTTCTAATCTGTAAATGTTATTATAATGTACATGAATATTTAAATGATAAATTTAATAAATAAACAATAATATCAAAAAAAAAAAAAAAAACGCAATAATAATTTATTTATAATTACCAATGATAATAATAATATATGTATAATTTAAATAAATAATAATGTTTAAATCCAATATATGAGTGGTAAAAATTATGTACACAATTAGTTATCAGCCTACCTACCGACACAAAACGAAAGAGTAGATTAATATTAAAATTGTTAACAAAAATATCTATAATAAGCCCTCCTCCTAATTTTTATGTTGTTATGCCCGACAGGGCCCACAATGCTCCAAAACGAATGTATGTCTTTATGTACCTACCACCTAAGTTCACATTGTGGAATGCAATAAACGTATTGAGTATTGAGTATTGACTTAGCAGTCTGACGGTCACACCACTAGACTATCACTGCTCTGCGATAGTAGTGACATGACTATTTTCCATTTTGATTTTAGAAAAGACTAATTTTGCTAAGATGGACATGAACTCGGAGATTGATGCTAAAAGAGATGTATAAAGCATGTCATTAAGTCCACCTCTGTACATTTGTGT
Source organism: Lithophane leautieri (assembly GCA_949152455.1). Classification (NCBI taxonomy): domain Eukaryota; kingdom Metazoa; phylum Arthropoda; class Insecta; order Lepidoptera; family Noctuidae; genus Lithophane; species Lithophane leautieri. Next base: position 2,647,188 of record OX424482.1, on the reverse strand, counting down.
GCTTAAAGTACCTATTAAATAAATAATAAATAAATAAATGTATGGATGGCTGCGACCACAAATAAATTGGGATAAAAGCCGGTGAATAATTACGAGTTCCGCAGCCTTTGGAAATATACGACAGGGTCATCGCAAGTGCTTATTTATCCCAGATATAAAGCTGAAACGTCTAAGGTCTGTCGCCTGTAATTTTATTCCACTAGTACCTTCAAACCGGAATTTATACCTAAATCCTAACTTTTATTAATATTATAAATGCAAAAGTGAGTTTGTTTGTTACGCTTTCACGCTAAAACAGCTGAACGGATTTGGATTAAATTTGACACATGGGTAGTCCATGACCCGGAATAGGACATAGGATACTTTTTATCCCAATATTCCCACGGGATCGAGACTTACGCGGGTGTAACCGCGGGGCGCAGATAGTACAGTATACAAATAAGTAAGTACGGAAGGCCTGCACTGCCTAGAAAAACGTTCACGGTACTGACTAGTCGTAACTATGGTCAGTGAATTTACTGTCACATTTCCTTTGTCTCTACTGTCAGCGCATACGCATCGGAAAACCCCTTAGCGTTGCAGGTGTTCATAGACAATGGACAACTACTTTCCATCAGGTAGACTGTCAGCCTGGTTGCCAAGAAATGGTTATATGTATATTAATTCATTTTCTACATGTTAGGAATAATAAATAGTTCGTGAAGAGCACGTGGCCAAGTAATAATAGACGTACGGGTCGATCCATGAGGTTAAGCTACGCTTGACGGGGTTGGTTCGTGGATCGGTGACCATCTTTACATACCGAGACTACTCCGTGCCTCGGAAAGCACGTTAAGACTTTAGTCTTGGCTGTCATTCGTGGATCTTTGACAGTCATTGCGGGTCGTCAGAACCCGAAAGTCTGACAAGCAGTCTTACCAAAGGGTATCATATTACCCAGTTATTGGGTTGTGGAGGTCCGATAGGCAGTCGCTCGTTTAACGTTATAATGAAATGATTATTATTATTATTAATTCTCTGCGTAACTTATCCGAGCGTAATGTTATGTTAAAAATAATTTTGTTTCACATAAAATATTATAAGTTCTATTATAAGTATCTCTATATGTATATAATAATGATATACATAAAAATGTATGCTGTCATGTCTAATTTATTTGACATGTATTCCCTTTTATAGCATACCCACACGATAATGTTTATGTTGGCATATGAAATCGAATGGCTGTGTGTCTGTACATGGAAGATAGATATTTAATTGGGAATAATGTGCCCTGTCACCTTTTGGTAAGACATTTATGTCCATTATCCTAGGTCCTCTGATACAATATAGATTTGAATCGATCAAGTTATCTTAATCTGAATAGCCTTTTCCCAACTATATTGAGGTAGGCTTCCAGTCTAACCGAATGCAGCTGAATACCAGTATTTACATATAGCGACTACCTATCTGACCTCCAAAACCCAGTAACAGGGTAATAAGATACCCCTTGGTAAGACTGGTTGTCAGACTTTCGAGCTTCTGACGACCCGTAACGACTGTCAAATATCTACGAATGACAGCCGGGACCAACGGCTTAACGTGCTTTCCGAGGCACGGAGGAGTCTCGATATGTAAAGGTCACCCATCCACGGATCAACCCCTGCAAGCGTAGCTTAACCTGACGGATCGACCCGTGCGGTTGTTATTACTAAGCCACGAGCTCCTCCAATCGATCAAGTTATCTATTCGAAAGTATTTCTTCCTTAGAACATATAATATCACGCCTGTATACTCCGAAGGGTTAGGCAGAGGTGTGTAGTACAGTGAACCCACATTCCGACCTTTATGTGACAGTCCTAAGTAATAAGAGACAAAAATATTAAGCCATTAACCGGGCCAGGGCTTCAGAAATTCGTGATGTAAAAACCAACATCACTTTGCCCGACTTGGGGTCTGAATCCAGGACCTCCAGCCAACCAGTACCTGTATTACACCCACATTTCGCCAGTTATGTTTAAGTCCCATATAATAAGGGGTGGAAGCCTATTGCCATCTGCCGGGCACAAATCCAGACTCCGGGCTGCTACCCTATCACACTTCCTTAACTGAGTGATACAAAACGCAATGTATAAAGATATCGAACCAATGTCAATATTTAATAAAAATCCGCTCAAGAATGCTTCAGAAACCGGGCACAGGGCACAGTCACTTTGGCAGAATCATAATAGGAAAATATTATGAATCATAGTAAAATGTCACAAACTGACAATTCATAATATGATCTGCGTGCGATTCATATTACGAAATAATTCATCTGTTTGATAGTTTTCTATGGAGATTCGTAGGTAAAATGGTCCACACATTATGAATTGCTTTTGTGTCAAATTAGAGGAATTGCTAATGACAGCTAGAAATTCAGGAAATGAATTGCTTTTAGAGGAAATTGCTAATGGGGCCGTTTTAGGTCTCCAGGTAGCCTACATATTTTTTATTAAAAGTTCAGATTTTTATAGGATTGTTTGCTGAATTCCAGGAATAAAACTCCCAGTAGCTAAGGCGGAATATTTATGAGAAATTGGTATTTTGGGATGCCGCGCCGGAAGCCTGAAACTCAAAAGCCGGTAGAACCTGAAAGATATCTGATGGTATCGATGGCAGTTCATTCTCCTGCCCTTATCCCAATTTATTTGTGGTCGGCGCAACATGTCTCTTTCTTCCATACTTCTCTATTAGCCGTCATCTCGGTAGTCACCCCCTTTCTAGCCATATCATCTTTCACACAGTCCATCCATCTTTTCTTTGGTCTTCCCCTACTCTTATAGCCATCGACATTCATACCCAAAACTTTCCACACAACATTTTCCTCATTCCTTCGCATCACGTGCCCATGACAGCCGATTTCCGCACAACTTTTCAGTCACCGGTGCCACTTTCAAACTTCCTCTTATGTACTCATTTCTTATTCTATCGTGTCGATGGCAGTTGCTCCACGTAAAATATTGATATTTTCATCTGGTTTGACAAGAAACTGTGAAAGAGTTATGCAATGTCCATGAATTTCCCTTGATTTATGTAAAAACATTATTTAATACGACCAAAATCACGTCTAAAACTAGTACATTTTATGACATCGCAATATACTAGTGATGGGAACAGTCGATAAAATCCTATCGATATTTCACCGTCGACGTTAGAGGGGCTATAAAACGTACGTTACGAGTGTTACGACTTTATGTGGCTATAAAACTTTAATAGATATTAAATTTATAATGTCAGCTGTCTTTGTTAGTATGATCTAAGTTAAATTATGGCTTAATAGGCGGTGGTTTAAAGTTAAGTGCCTTTTTTCTAACGATTTGAAGTTTTGATTGCCATTGTAAATTTTAAGTTTCATTAAAATAAAATATGGCTTGGAAGAAAGGTATCTATTGCTTGCAACAGATAATAATTATTTTAATGTTTAGTGTTTTTTTAACGAGTGTAGTTTCGTTTTTAACTAACCATAGAGTAGAATAAGAGTGATTTTAGTCTGGAAAATGTTAGTCGTATTGGCAGTATAGGAGAAAAATTCGCTTAGCAGTGCGCGGTGACAACATAACAACAGAGAAACATCATAAATGATCTAAAAATTCTTATAAAGGCCTAACACACAAGTTCACATTCCGAATATTGGTCACATTATAACAAGTTAAAGTTGCACAGTCTCACTTTGAAATATTATCTGTCGATATTATCGCCCATCACTACGCATTAAGGCGAACATGTCAGTGACAACGTGATCTCGCCTACACAGATTCCTAGCGCTCCGTCATAGCCTAATAGCCTTGAGTCTTTGACCTGGATAGGCTAGACATTTAGACTTCAACTGTTTTGTAATCAGTACTTAGTATTACAAGGTATTCGTTTGTTTACTTGATTGGGATTCAAGGAATCTCTGTAATGAATTATTTATGGGTGGCCTAGCCTCCTTTAAGTGCATGGAGTTTTATGATTTTGTTTGTAGTCTTTCGGATTGGCACAAACAAATCTTCTAATCTTTCGTCAAAATCTATATAATAATTATGTACTTGTGTATCTTTTTAGATTATAATTGGTAATAAAAAAAGTTGTGTTCCATTCTCAAACAATGCTCCTGTCATGTTACGAGTACCTCTCCACCACCCTTAGTTGGCTGGTTGAGAATGCCTGAGGCATTAAGTGCGCCTGTACCAGTGCCGTGTAAAAAGTTTCATAAATAAATAAAACATAGCAATCCATCAAGATGACTACCTAATCAGATGGCCAGACCTTCTGATTAGCTCTTCTCATCAAGGTACCTCCGTGCCTATGATAATCTGGATGAACATTTTAAGCATCGCATTTTCTAATGCACTGTTATGTTACGAACCAGTTCGAGTTCCTACTCCAATTGACTTCTGACTAACTGCCAGACTCTTGAAAGTTCAAAAGTGTAAATGGTTTAATTGAAGAAATGCTGTGACTTTGAATTGATTTTAAAAAACAACAGAAGTAGTTATTTTTTCATGTTATGGCTTGCTTTAGGACCAGTAGTTACTGGCTGCTAGTATTCTGGAGATGTGATGATTGCCACAGACTTTCGGATTGCGGTACGCCAACACTAAATAATAATATGCACAGAAGTCATGCATGCGTTTACTCACGAATTCACGAGTCCTCACTCATTATAATAATTTATGCCAAATATTAATAATTAATATTGACGTTAATGTGATTTACTACCAGTCATTATTGTTCATCTTAGCATTTTCCTTATTGATTGAAAGATAAACGAAGATTTAAGGAGTTTGGTCGTTCGTGCATTAATTAGCAAGTAAATTGTACGTATTTAAGATACTGAAAGAACGGAGTCTCCTAACACAGGCTTACTTGCTTAAAAGGAGGTTTCAATCATAACTTTGTTAAGGTATTTACTTGTTAAAATAATAAACAATTTTTTTTTTCTTTAGGAAATGCATGACAATGCTCTTTATCTACAATAATGATTGATATCTCTGATGATGCGTCGTGATTACTGTGTAACCTTTTTGCGGCATAGTTAACAAACTAACTCGTATTATTAATGTCGTATTGATGTCATAATATTAAACACAAAATAATTAAACAATTAGAAAAAATATTCTAATAGGCTTTCCAGTCAATTTTGTAAGAGTCTATTAACTGCTCCCAAATTACCATGTTTATTTTTTTTACATTCATAGCAGACAGACATAATAATAATCATAGTATTATTTGACATTATATACCTACTATTTAATTTCAACTCTATAGTAGTGGCTTTTGCGGACATGTTAATTATTCAGATTTGTTACAGTTGTAATGGCAATCATGTCATTTGGTTTAAATAGGTTTTTATCTGTAGTATCTTATTTATCGTATATAGATTCCTTTCTATCTTGTGAATGTGAGAACGTCGTAGGCTTAGTGAACTGTAGACTTTTATTTTAAATTTTAATTTAATTTTAATTTTTTTTATGAACTTTATCTGAATTTTTTTGAAAGGCCTACACTGTCCTTCCATAACTATTAACACTGTAATTCGAAAATATTGTAAAAGCCAATTATATTTTAAAAGAGTAACCATGGAGTTTCTTGCCGGCTCTTCTCCATAGGAAACGACCAATTGGAACCGTGCACCTAGCTTCTGACGTTTCATAAGTGCCCATGTAGGCTTATGTGAAATAAAATATTTTGATTTTGATTTTGATTGAGTCCAGTACTACCAAGTATCGATTTACCCAGTAACTGGGTTGTGGAGGATTCCATGTAAAATACTGGTTTAAATACGCTTCTGTTTAAAGTAGAAGCTAACGCCAACGTAGTTGGGAAAATGCTAGGCAGATTGATTTTAATATTTTATATTAAGTTAATTTTGTAAACGTCAAAATTCAATAGTGTTTTCATCCTTGTTCTGAGCACCGTATCCTCCTTTTGCTCATAAAGATAATGTAGCAGACTATGTCACAATGTTGAAAAATAAGACCACCTACAAATAAATTCTATTGAAACCCATAAAATCGAAAAGTTACTTTGTAAAACTTCGATATTGACAATTTAAGTACTAAATTCTTGATAGCCATGTTCTTTTAGTGATATCAGATATTTTATGATGCTCTAATAGTACCAAATAGGCTTTTAAAAGTCGTAAAAATATTGTATTTTGTATCAACTTTTTATAAATTGAATGCAATTTGCGACGTTCTATTTTTGTACGGACTTTTTTTAGTCTGTGGTGCTACTTACTTATTATATGGCAGAAATTAAAAATGTATGGCTAAAACAAGAAAAAGATCTTTAGTAAGCATTAAACATCAATACATTTATGGAACAGCTGTTTTTGGATCAAGTATTTGGTATTCCTCCCATTTTTTGAGTTGATATAATATTTAAAACTGATAATTTGCTCTTATTCGTTGTGATTTATTAATAAACTGCAAAACTATTAATTATTCTACGATAGTCACTGGTAGACAATGATCTACATACACCGACCTCATTTCAATGGTGGGTACAAACCTCGCATAGACAAGTTTACATAAGTTATGTCTTTTAATTTCTCTATTGGCAGTAACATAACGAGTTTTCTAGTACTAATACTAGTTGCCTAGTATGTTACGTCGCTAAGTATCGTAAAACTCATAGTAATTATTGGAGATATAACTGGTTAACAGGAACGAGCGAAAGTTTTAATAAAAGGCATTAGGTACAGACTACCAATATAATTATGGAAGATGTAATTTAAAAAGTGCTAGCAATATTTTGTAATATTAGTCATGTCTTCGATTATGGTAACTTGTCTTTAAAAGTATAGACAGTTTCGTACAAAACGACATGACTTGTCACAACAGTATTTTTTTATCGATACATTTATCAACATGTGGCATATGACACCACTATTGCTAGCTGTCATTATGGACATCACTTACGGACCCTAGTATAGTGATACATAAACAAAAGATTAACTAAAACTACCATAAACGGTCTATTTGAAATTAAAATTAATAGTTCAAAATAAAACAAAAACCCTACAAATGGTTAATAATTTTCTGTACCCAGTAAATGGCTGGACCAGTTTTGAAATAACTTTACCAAACCGATAATTTAACTTTTACAGCATATTACCATAAATTATATACGCTATTATTATTATAAATGGAACGCGTTGCTTTATTTTTTATTATGGCAAGCAGTAAAGGAGGTGTCATAGCAAATAGTTATGAACATTTAAATTTTTATTTTATTTTCAGCTAGTGTTGCCGCACTGCGGGGCAAAAGATAAGTAATAGTAATTACACTAATTTACACTAATTTATTTAATGTAATGAGGAAATAGGGTTCTAATTTGAATACCAGTTGACGTACCTAAGTATCTATTAGCCTGGAGCTTAACTAATGTTTATTTTTGAAAGCTTTGCGCACAGATTGTCCATGCCAACTAAACGGAATGTTACCATTTTAAATATTATATTTTATTTTATTTATAAACATTCACAATTATTAGGTATTTTATTTATTGTGTTTCTTCTATCTTATAGATCAGTTTTTACTTTATTATAATAATATTCTAGCGTATTACCCTCGTGGGTTGCAGCTGAAAATCAGCGTCAGGTGGTACACTTTGTGTTGCCATCTGACATTATGCTGAGCTGAGGTCCTTTTGGCATTCTAATGGTTGTTTTCTGTTTTTATAGTTTTAAGGTGTATTTTTCTGCTACAATGCCAATAAACGCATTTTTGTTTCTTTCTTTCTTTCTAATGGATACAGGAAAAGTAAGAGAATAAATGATCATCATGAGTGGGAGAGTGGATACGGGATGTACCTACTTACCAATTTTCAAAGTCCAATGGAAGCAAATTTAGGCAATTTTTTTTTTCTCGTAAGTCCTGACTGTTCAGCAATTTAACCGTCTCATACTCAGTTACCGAGTTTCATATAGTAGGCATAAGTAACAAAAAAGTTGGTAGGTACATAACACGTTCAGTGCCAGGAGCCCTCCTCTAGGGTTCATTCAAGTTGCATATGGGAGGCCGGGAACCCTCGCGGAGGGCTCATTTCAAATACAAGTTTTTCTTTAGATAATAAGAAATTCAGCTCATAAATTGTGTTTTCTTTTGATTTCAGATTGGCGTAACAATCTACGTAATAAATTTTTTATGCAATCATAAAGTTTGTTATGTCATTTTTATCGCATTAGCGACGAACAGAAGTGTGTTAAAGGGAGGGTCTTTGCCCTCTATTGGATAATACAATATTTGTATACTATTATATTACTACGGGAAATATTATTAACTAGCTGCGCCTCGCGGTTTCACCCGTGTAAGTCTCGATCCCGTGGTCATATCGGGATAAAAGGTATCCTATGTCCTCTTCAGGTCATGGTCTACCCATGTGCCAAATTTCATTCAAATCCGATCCGCCGTTTTAGCGTGAAAGCGAAACAAACAAACAAACAAAGTGAGTTTGCGGATTATAATATTAATAAATATATTATATTACTAGCGGACCCGGCAGACGTTGTTCTGCCCGAATAGCGCCACCTACCGGGTTCAACTTTATTTTCGAACCATCCAGGGACCCACTCAAATATACACACAAAATTTCATCCAAATCGGTCCAGCCGTTTAGGAGGAGTTACGTGACCAACACACGTACAGAAGAATTATATATATAAACATATATAGTTACGAAGTTAGGATGTCACTTTCATAGGAATCATCCTCGTTCCCTTATAAGCCAAATTATTTGGCGCCGGCGCAGCATGAAGTTCTCTTGATTTTTAATAGATATAAAAAAGATAGTTGATTTGTTCTAGACTTTTATCCTAATTTTTGTTTAAATCCAAATTTATAATAATCTTGTTTTGAGTAGGTACTTTATTTGATTCCAAATAATTTTTTTCTTTTTACATTTTAAAACTTAACTTTAAGTAACATAATTTATTTAATTGCTCATTGTAACATAAACGGAAATAGTCTCTGGCTCCTGAAATACAGATACTCTAACCTAGCTCTGGAGGCAGGGTCTCAAATTTTTTGTAACCTGTTTTATGGCAATAAAGAAATAATTATTTATAGTGTTTGCTTACCTCTGTTTACTCTGCCAGAATGATCATCCAAATCTGTAAATAAAGAAAACAGTTATAAATACCTTTTATTTTTTTATCATCAACTAATAGTCTGTGCATTTTTCGATATTATCGTGAACGTCCACGTCTATAAAGGCTCTTACATACTGGCGCGACTTATCGCTTGACGCGACGCTGCCGGTATTGTTCTGCCGTGAAGTTTCTCATAAATTGTTTTGTTAAATTCGCGTCACGCGACAAGTCGTGTCAGTATGTAAGAGCCTTAAAACGTATGGACATACGTGCACTTTATCGTTATTGTGGACGGAAAAAAGCGTCATTAGATATTTCCATACATTTGGTGGCTCATAGGGTAAAGCCTCGTGCAGCATGGCGCGACGCGACTCTAACAAAACAATTTCTAAGAAAATTTTACGGCATAACAATTATCGGTGTCGCATCGCGCCAGTCTGCAAGAGGCGTAAATGCTCCGTTGATTTTTACAGAAGGGCACAATTCTCAAGAAATTCGCAGAATAACCGACTGCTCATAGCTATTAGAACAATTTTTTGGGCTTTTTGTTAACTCCTACATACAAATAAACAAAAGCCGCTTATGGAACCCATATTTTTTATAAGGAAAGTCATTCAGTGTCATGAGAACAATTGTCTACTTCTTGTTATGCAATGGTCTCCGTAGCCCCATGAAATATGAGGCTCCAGGGGCTAATAGAAAATGTTTGTATTCATTCGATTAATCGAATCTGGGGTCTTAAAACAGTCACTTTAGCAGAATAATTATGAAAATATTATGAATCATCGTAAAATGTCACAAACTGACAATTCATAATATGATCTGCGTGTAATTCATATTACGAAATAATTCATCTCTTTGACAGTTTTCTATGGAGATTCGTAAAACGGTCCACAAATTACGAATTGCTTTTATGTCAAATTAGAGGAATTGCTAATGATAGCTGGAAATTCAGGAAATGAATTGCTTTTAGAGCAATTGCTAATGTGGCCGGCTTTGGCCCCCTCGTCAAACCACACTGGAGTCGGTGCATTTCATTAATTCATTTATACATCATAAGCCCAGCTTTTTCCCAACTATGTTGGGGTCGACTTCCAGTCTAAACGGATGCAGCTGAATACCAGTATTTTACATGGAGCGACTGCCTATCTGACCTCCACAACACAGTAACTGGGTAATACGCTACCCCTTGGTAAGACTGGTAACCATACTTTCAGGCTTCTGACGACCCGTAACGACAGTCAAAGATCAAAAATGACAGCCGGGAGCAACGGCGTAAATGTAAAGATGGTCACCCATCCACAGACCAACCCCGGCAAGCGTAGCTTAACCTCATGGCTCGGCCCATGCGGCTGTTATTACTTAGCCATGAGTTTATACATGGATATCAAATACCGGATCCACACCTGACCCCTATATTCATATGTCTACCGATATTAGGCGCAGTCCATGTTCAGCAGTGTCCATCCCCGGGTACCTATGAATCATTTCTATAATTTCCACAAATGTCATTAGCATTTCCTTTAGTTTATTGACCCAAAAATTATATCAAACACTCATATGTTTCGCTGTACTGAATAAAATGACGACACGCTTCGGTTGGCACCCTACGCAAAAACAAAACAACCGTTATTGAAATTCAACCTTATAAACAGGCGCATATAGAAGACATTCCTTTGCAGAATGACAAGGATATGATAACTCAAGTGTCGACGAAAGAACTTGAATTTTATTTGCAGGAAACTGGAGTTGAAAATTGAATGTGGTTGACAGTTTGAAGGGTACTTAACCGTAACGAAATGTGGGTTTTAAAATGAGATGTTTTCGCAAAGAAAATGATAGACATATGGAGGAAATGTAATTTATAACTTGCAGTTCGGTTTAACGGGTGACAGACACTGATAAGTATTAAGGAAGGCTAAGTATTCCTTAGGAAAGCTGTTTCCGTTGCAAAAGACCAGTCAGCTAAATAATAACTTTTTTTTTTCGTGATGGAACTTTCAGGTGGGCTACCATGTTCAGTGGTGAACATTGCCTATTTTAACTGCAATACTTCGAAAATCACGTCTGCTTTGCAAGTGTCATTGCATACCACTTATCACCCACATTTGATAAATTCCTATCATGAGTTTGTACTTTCAGAGATACCAAAATTCAGGCATTCAATACAGCAACAGCAATAAAGATAGAAATAGGGTTTCAGTTGTAAATTCTCAGACGAATTATTTCATATGAAGCACTAATCCTTTCTAGCATTTAAAAAGCAATGGTTACTAAAATTAAGTTTCCAAAACAGTAAATTATGACAATCACAAAGCTGGTCTGGCAAACAGAGTACTTACCATGTACACCTCAAACCTACAGCCCAAACCAGAATCTGTCCTAAACCGAATAATCCATCATCCCATTGTTGGGCAATAGAAGCTGATGCAGAGAAATAAATGAGCATAATTGCTCACTGTTAAACTCGCGACAATTAAGAAGTCCGTTTTGACGTTTCGTTCTCGTACATGAAATAAAACCTTGTGCCTTGAGAATCAGTTTTAATCAATGCAGATAAGTCGTCGATTACAAACTCTCTAAGTAGGGTTCAATCGATATGTCTCAATTTTTTTTTCAGCGCTTCACAAACCATTTTTATCTATGTCAAAACGGCCTTCTTAGATTTTCGCGACTTTAGTTGGTGATTTCATATCTCCTTACGACACATTTTCCTACAACTCTAGTACCTTAGTTGGTTGGTTGGTTTTAGTGTATCTTAGTTATTGTGTTATTATCTACATAAGTATTAACACAATCAACCAGCAGATCGAACTTTAGACTTCTAGCCACGCTTTCCAGCCAACTACCACTAGACCACCGCCTCTTAAATTCTTAATTTCTCCATTTTATAAAAATGTTGACTGCTTTAATATGCGCAGACGCATTCGTGTATCCTTTTAAGGGTGGCGCACACTGCACGGATGTCCTGCCACTGTCTACCCATCGCACATATTAATAGCCTTATTGGAAAACTAGTATTGGTAACAGACGAATAGGGATAGGGGTGTAAGAAGACAATTTTATTAAATAATAATATTAATAAGATAAAATGATAAATATTATAAATGTGAAATTTTGTGTGTTTGGATGTTTGTTCCTCAATCACGCAAAAACGGCTGAATGGATTTGGATGAAATTTGGCAAACAGATAGTTTATAATCTGGATTAACACATAGAATACTTTTTATTCCGATATCCCCACGGGATCGAGACTTACGCGGGTGAAACTGCAGGGCGCAGCTAGTAAATAATAATAGTTTTTTAATATTTATAACTGCTTTTATAAAAATATTTAAAAATGTTCTGAATAAGTATTGAAAATGAAATAAAGAATACGATAAAAATAAATTATTTTTTCTTCATTAGACTTAATTGCCAAGGTCGGTTTCCAGTCTAACCGGATGCGAGTTAACACCAGTATTTTACATAGACTGCCTATCAGACCTCCACAACCCAGTTACTGGATAATACGATACCCCTTGGTAAGATTGGTTGCCAGAATTTCGGACTTCTGACCAGCCGTAACGACTGTCAAGGATCAACAAATGTCATCCGGGAACAAAGCATTTTTTTACACTAAATCACAGACTAGTAATGAAATATCTACTACATTTGCGATTAGTAACAGAGCAAACTCAAACTCAAAGCATTTAATTCGAATCAACTAATTCCAGACACTTTTGAATTCAACGAGTCGGTCTGTCAGAAAGGTGAAGCTAGTTGCTCATTCCAAAGCGTATTATGTACGGAGACTCTTTTAAATCAAAAGTAAATAGTATAAAAATCACGAGTACGACATTTGGAATTTGGCAGTACAGTAATTAAAAGTAATCACTTCCTGCTTAATGCCACAGTAACCTCTATATTTGGAATATCTGAGACATAATCACACGGTTAATACGTAATTTATATTAATTACCGTTCATAATATTAGCACGGCTTTTGGCAAAAAACACGTTATTCTTGTTTATTATGTAGCGTGAGAACTCAAATCACGTTACATGAAGCTTGAAGATGTAACCATACTAAAAAAATCCATAATTGTTGGACAAAGCAATAAGTGAATTGCATTTATTAATAAAATTCTGAAGATTTCGGTGCTTAGCGGAGGTGTACCTACTAAAAACGGGTTTTTAGAAAATTAACTCCAAAAACGTTCTAGCAAGGACGTTGAAGTATTTAAATGAAGAGAATAAGAAAAAATGTGTCTAATGGCATTACCTACAACAAAAAAAGTAAAAAAACATTAAAAAACAGAAAGATAACAATGCTTATAATGCCAGGGCCTCATCATCATCATCGGCCTATAGCAGTCCACTGCTGGACATAAACTATTCAGCTCGGTTCTCGGCAACTCTCATGCCACCCTGCGAAGATCATCGTTCCACCTAGCCTAAGGGCGTCTTACCTTACATTTGCCGATTTGCGGTCTCCACTCGACAACAAGTCTATCATCGTTTCTACGGCTAATATGACCAAATATCAAAAAGGGCCTCAGCTCAGCATAATGTCAGATGACAACACAAGGTTATACCATCTGACGCTGATTTTCAGCTGCAGCCCACGAGTGCCACGCTCGTATAATAAACACATAGAGTACTGCATAAACGTGACCAAAAGCCATCAAATTTTTAAACGACGGTTTTTTTTGTTGAACTGTAAAACTGACAAAATACACTCAAGTGCCAACCTTATTACTGATCTATGTTCGGGAAGGAAATGCAGCGTCAACTCCGCGATTATAAATCCAAGTGTGAGTCAGCCTTAACTCGTTACTATAAGCGATGCGTTTATAATGTGTGCGTTGTTACTTATTTCACTTTTTTGGGGTTCCGTACCCAAAGACCTTCGAGACCCAATTACCTAGCCTACGTCTGTGAGTCGGTCGCAGGGCTGTACCTACCTTTAGAAACCTAATACCTACCTAGTCAGTATAATTTTCAAAAGGAACCGTAGAGTTTCTGTGTTGTTCTGAGTTTTTGTTTGTGGAAAATAATAATCATGGCAAATAATAATAAAAACAAATTGTCTAAACAAATGGGGGTGTCAACATACGAGAAACCTCGAAGAAATCATTATTAAACTTTTTGGTCCCGCTCTTTCTTAAGAAAAGGAATGCTTAAAAGCGTCAACTTTAGTTCGATTGTAATGCATGCTCTGTTATTTAAAAAAAGAGCACGCGGCTACACATCATGCTATAAATTTCCAGCATAACCTGACCTCGCATTGTACGGAAATCCAATACAATGCCAGATCAGTATAAACTACCGGGACCTTGGCAACAGGCAAATGAAGGAACACGGGTGGGTTTTAGTCAGTAAAAGTCTGACACGCCCTTCCGCTCCGCCCAGAGCGGGAGAAGTCATTGGATGATTTCCCAACCTCAAAAAAAAAAAAAAAAGATCAGTATAAACTGGAAATGTATAGCTTGATGTGTAGCCGTGTGTACACTTTATTTTTTGTGTGTACTTATTATAATATTTCTGATGTTACGGAACTCTTAGTGTCCGACTCGTACTTGGCTGGTTTTAATGACATGTATGCGTATTTACTTATTTCACTTTTTCATTCAATGTAACATGAACTTGGGATTAAATAAAACAGCTGCATGTAATTTAAATTGTATTTTTGTTTACATGTCGTCAGTCGTTTATTGAAATTGTTTTTACAAGATCGAACATTACTCGTACATGGGAATGTATGTACATGGGGAGAAATAAAACTTTTGAAATTACAGCTGGGATATGATTTATAAACCACTCGCGCCCCGCGGTTTTACCCGCGTAAGTCTCGATCCTGTGGGAATATCGGGATAAAAGTACCTTATGTCCTATTTCGGGTCATGGTCTATCCCTGTGCCAAATTTTATCCAAATCCGTTCAGCCGTTTTAGCGTGAAAGCGTAACAAACGCACAAACTCAATATCGCATTTATAATATTACTAGCTTCCGCCCGCGGCTTCACCAGCGTAGTGTGTCGATAAAAAGTAGCCTATGTCCTTTCCCGGGATGCCATGTATCTCCTTGTCAAATTTTATCGAAATCCGTTCAGTGGTTTAGGCATGAAAGGGTAATATACGGACAGACAGACCGACAGACAGACAGACAGAGTTACTTTCGAATTTACAATATTAGTATGGATATAGTTAGTATAATGAAAACTACGACTCGATGGGCAAATTATCAATTATAAACTTTTTATATATATATAATTATTTATTAAATCGTCAACGTTTTTATTACGGGAATTGGCCTTCCAGAGTACTAACATGTTTATATATAAAGTCCTTGATTCGACTGCCAAATCTAGGTGTCATGTCGGTTGAAAACCGTTTATATTACGAGCCCTGCTCTTAGATTTCAGAATCCATGTATTTTGGTAATATCCCACTCCTTATACAAAAGGTGACTACACTCAAAAGGTAATGTTTGCCCACAAGGTGAGGAATCCATTTAAACCACGTTTAAACCGTAACGAATGTTTGTTTTCACGTTATTTTAGTACAAAAGGGCTTGTTTGAGCATTCCTTAGTGTTTAGTGTGAATTAGAGGGAGTTTGTTTTAAACTCTGTTCGGTTTATGGAAGCCTGGTACTTTTGACGCCTTTCAATTTCTTAATTTGTAGTTTTTACCTTTCTTGGTTTATGGCTTATAGTTTGCTTTTCTTGCAATCTTAACAAACTCAAGTGCTTTTACCAAACTTGTTTATAAAAACAAACGTCTTAATGAAAAACCAGTTTTGAAGAAAGAAAACGTGTTACCAAAACTTATGCAGCTTTACATAAAATGTTCACTGCTGCTTAAAAATTGTTCGCCATGTCGCGGTATCTACATCGCCACATACGCACTACGCATCAAGGACCTGACGTCACACAAAAATCCTGACGAAACATAAATCCTGCATCGCGCAATTAAAGTTTACCGTGCAATGGAAATATATATAAGCACCCGTCATCAATCGAGGGGCATACGCCTCATACCCCTAAAGCCAAAACAATAATCTGTAGAAAATATAAATGAAGAAGCATTAAAAAAAAAATTAGTCAACGCAGTATGTTCTATTGCTTAAGCTGATCCTACACTATCTGACAAATTTAAAAAAATATAGGCGCACCCACGGAAAGACCCTGGTGGTTTATTTTACCAAGAAATGTAAAAGGGAAACCTTAAAGTGATGTATTGTAGATCTAAGTACAAATATGAGATCACGAGTATAAAGATAAATAATCGGCAGCTGCACGTCATGACTGTGACAAGAAGGCTTCCACTCAGCATGATGCTGCGTTATGGGGACCCACAGCACAGCGCTGATTTTCAGTGGTCACCCGGAAAAGACGTACGGGAATCAAGTCAGGTTCAAAGATATATCAATACTCAGTGTGACCAATGAAAAAGGAAGCCAAAGCTCCTACCATAACCTTTTGTTACAACTTCCTATGACATCATGGGAACAGAGCCCTTTCTTTGCAGGAATTACTATCTCCTTATTAATATGCGAGCCTAGTACTTCCAACAATGGGCTAGCACTCAATATGCACAAGCACGGCGTACAGCGCCATCTAGCGGCGACGTGGGCGAAATCTTGATTTCATTACGGCGGCGTTTTGTTAGGAATAATAAGGACATCAGCTGATAGGGCCATAAGAAAGACTATAATAACATTGGCCTGCTGGCTACTGAAGGGCAATGGCCTCGTCTCATACAGACAACGAAGAACAATGATCCACAACGTTTGTGAAACGTGTAGGTGATCTTAGATTTAGACTGAATTTAATGTGTACCTGTTCCCGTTCGCCCCACTGATTTTGAAGGCAGATTGGATGCGTAAGGCGGAGAAAATGATGTTCAGGCACAATATATGAGAAGTCTTTGTCAAGCAGTGGACTGCAACTGTTTGAGCTTATGAGCTGATTGAATTAGTTTTGCTCCAGAGGAAGTCTCATATTATGTTCAAATATTTCATTCGAAATTATATTATTCACAAATGTAAAAACACGCACATTGGCGCTCACCAAAATTCAAGTCTTAAGGCTCTTACATACTGGGGCGATTCGTCGCGCGACGCGAATTTTAACAAAACAATTTCTCTCAGCGAACAATGCGGCGGCGGCGTCGCGTCGCGCGACGGATCGCCCCAGTATGTAAGAGCCTTTACTATAACCGTTAAGCCTTTGGGCCATTTCTTTTATGTATCATAATTATCATTAATCACAAAATTATGTCAAAAATATTTTGGTCTTACATTGTAAGCTTGTAAGCAGCTCTGCTATTAACAACAAAGTTAAACTTTTTATTATAATTAACTAGCTGCGACTCGCGGTATCACCCGCATAAGTATCGATCCCGTAAGAATATCGGAATAAAAGGTATACTATGTCCTTCTACAGGTCATGGTTTACCCATGTGCCAAATTTCATCCAAATCCGTTCAGCCGTTTTAGCGTGAAAGCGTAACAAACAGACTCATTTTCGGATTTTTATTAGTTAGGATTGTGACATCTCCGTGACAAAATTACTCACGCCAATCGAGAAAAACCCAGCTTAAAATTCTCTCATAATTTCAAACGGTTTCTCGTTACCCTAAAGAGCAGTA
This sequence comes from Lithophane leautieri, assembly GCA_949152455.1. NCBI lineage: Eukaryota > Metazoa > Arthropoda > Insecta > Lepidoptera > Noctuidae > Lithophane > Lithophane leautieri. The sequence continues at coordinate 2,629,457 of OX424482.1, read as the reverse complement.
CATACTAACTATCACTCAAGAGTTATGACACATAGCACGCGTGCTGCAAACCTCATCAAAATGTCGTTAACCGAAGTTTAACGTTATAATTTAAATTCTCTGTAACTCATTTTTCATTTTAAATACCGCATTTTATGCGAGAAGACTTTGTGTTAGGTTAGGGTTGTGGGTAGATATCCGACAACTTTCTTCGGATATTTTTGAGGGTCTCTATTTAAATTCTATATAAACTCTATAAAAATTTGAACATAGGAGACTCCTTTTGGAGCAAAACTAGACTTGAATTAATCAGCTCGGGCTGTTGCAGTCCACTGCTTGACATACGCCTCTCAAACATTGTGCCAAAACATCTTTTTCTCCGCCTTCCGCATTCAAAATAATTTAGTGTTTAGATCCGTCTTTAGTAACGACTTTATAATTATAATTGATCAGAAATAATATCGGGGTTAAATATTGCAGATCACAAGCACAACACATCGTAATATTTACATAGGAAAAGTAGCATAAGTGAAATGCATAAAATGTCAGTTCTCATACTAAAAGATTGGTTTAGTAATTTTTGTGGACGTAACAATTTTGCAAGTCCTCAGGTGTTTCCTCGAATAAACATCAGAAAGAACGAAAACTCACCCAAATTCCAAGAAAGTACCCATTGTGAAGTCGGATATTTTCGGATAAATATCCGCTGGCCATGCACATCACTAAAGACATTCTCTAAGGCGGTACTAAGTTAGTATAATGCTCACAATTTACATGTCACGGATAGCATGAGGATGTAAGATGTAACTAAGGAATTGACGGTTACCTCGGATGCGAGGCTCGGATATTTTTCTATGTGAATACTTGGTTGTTTTTACCTGGTCCGGCGAAATTTTCTTGTGGCAAGTGATACTCATTTTATATCTCGTCCGGTGTAAATATCAATAGAATTTTATGGACAAGGTAGAAACTAAAAACAATGTTGGTAGGAATATTTTGTTTTAGACCATTGAACAATTTCAGTACGGCTTTTGAAAGAATTTGTCTTTTTACCGACTTCAAAAAAGGAGGAGGTACTATGTTCGGAAGATTGTTTTTTTTTTTTTTTTTTTTAGTAAGCTATGGAACTGTTTCACCCAGAAGTTCGAATTGGAAACAAAATAAAATCACGGGGTCTCTTCTCTAAAAATCTAATCGTGAAATCTAAAGTGAAGTGAGCTGTCATTCCAATGGACGCGAATTAATTTCTTTCTTTTTTTAATTCCCTTAAATTAATTTCTTAATTAATTTAGTTTTTAATATTTTAAATTATTGTTATTCATTAAAAAAAAGTAACTTTAAAGTTAAAGATCTCCATTATAAATTATTATGTTATTAATGAAATTAACAAAAAAAACTTTAAAGTTTAAAAACCTCAATTGGATTGACACACACTATTGACAGCTCACTTCACCTTAGTTTTGACGGTGATATTTTTACAGAATAGATTGCCATAGAGTTTATATTAATAGTCACATCTATTGATATAAACTCAGTGGCATTCTATTCTGTAGAAAACGCAATATTACCTACTTAAAAAAATATTTAGGAGCAAAACATTATTTTGAAACCATGTTAAAGATCAAACACCTTGTACCGTTGACACGTTTAAATTTAACTATAGGTCACTAAAGTTATATCGAACTATCATAAAATAATACATACTAGCTTCTTATCCTTCAACTGTGACATACAAATTGTGGAATTCACAGAAAGGATGGGATTTTGTGGTTCCGTAATGACATTTGTAAAACGTTTGTCATTTGTCATTCTTCATCTCTCGAACTTACTTTATGAGAATGTGTGCGTGGACATATCGTGGATATATCGCCTCGTTAGAAATTATAAAAGCGCACTATAGCTCATGCCTTGGCCAAAATATTAGCCAGGCAGGGGGCTACACACTTGTTTTGGGTCGTCACATTCGATTCGGGAATATTTGTTGAACAACAAAGCTGATCTCCAAGCAATTACTACAACGTACTCGGCTTTCATTCGGTTCATGCCGATCGGCAATTTTCATTCGGCATCTACACTCGTTTAATCATGTTCGAGTCGGCTCGGCGCAATTTGAGCTAACCCAAGGGCATTTCCCGAACATCAATCAATCTGCCTTCCCTTTTCCCAACTATGTTAGGGTCAGCTACAAGTCTAACCGGATGCAGCTGAATACCAGTATTTTATATGGAGCAACTGCCTCTGACCTCCACAACCCAGTAACTGGATAATACGATACCCCTTGGTAAGACTAGTCAAACTTTCGGGTTTCTGACGACTCGTAACGACTGTCAAAAATCCACGAATGTCAGCCGGGACCAACGGCTTATCGTGCTTTCCGAGCCACGGAGGAGTCTCGGTATATAAAGATGATCACTCACCACGGACCAACCCAAGCAAGCGTAGCTTAACCTGGTGGATCGCCCCGTGCAGTTGTTATTACTTAGCCACGAGCTCCTCTTTTCCCGAACATATATCTAGATTATATTCGATTTTGCAGCCCAACTTTGCCGAATCAAGCAGGGCTGAATGTCCAGTGTATGTGACGTACATACATAAATGTATCGCCATTTATGGAGGCGATTGTCATTTGTCACCCATCCATTTTACAGGTTCATCTCTTACTACATAGGTATAGCCATCGATATCAGCTAATAATGTGAATATACAGCTTGTTAGCCTACCGTGGGAAATGAGGGCATTTGACGCTTTGTCATGCAGTGGACATACGATGTGGAATGAAAATTCAATTACTTATGTAATGTCACATGGTTTGGTTCCTCATAAAATATACGAGTTGCTAGATTTCTATAAAGAGTGAAGTTCAGAACAAGAATTTGAAGAATTATAATACACTGGGTCGTAGACAGGATACAGTTTTCCACTGTATCATATTTTCAGTAGTTATGATAATATTCAAACACACCATAAATTAAATTTAAATAAAAAAATTGAAAACCCCTGATATAAATAAAGCATCTAATAAAAGATTTTTTTTTTTATAGCTAGGAACTCTCTCGATCAAGTCACCTTTCAAACAAAATCAAAATCGGTTGAGCCGTTTGGCAGCTACGATGGCGCAGACAGACACACAGATACACGTAAAATTTATAACACCCCTCTTTTTCCGTCGGGGGTTAAAAATGATTTATTATGGTAGAGAGATACATTTTCTCTTTTATGGATGATTAATTAATGAGCATACTGCTTTCTTTTGCTTCTCCCTACCCCTGCATCATGTTTTATCCCCCATTTTGGCAGTTGACAGGCAAGCATTGCTCTGAAATGTATACTCATCGGAGATTCAATTTTTCCTCTTTTCATTCTTTTTAACGATCATTAACATTAAGGGTTGATGATTCATTACTCTGATAACTTTTATCTAAGGAATAAATATTGCAATTTGACAGCTTTTGTTTAGAAAACATGTAGAATTGAATTATTTTTCAGATAAAAGATAACTGACTGTTCAAACATCATGCTTAAGAAAACTAAACATGACTTGTCTAAATAACATGTCATTAATTCTATAATTAAACATACGGAACCCTACTACAAAACTCGAAACTTTAAACATTATTCCAATGTTTTCACGGTTCGTTTACGAAGGATGCTGTATGAAGGAATGTAGAGGGCTGATGTATTCTTAATGATGATTAATATCCTTCATAAACTGAGTGGGTGGGCAGAGATGTACCTATGCTCAATACGTGACTGACAGAAAAAAGAGTTGTGTATAATAATTATGCTTTTAGTGGTTTACAATATTTGTTATGTGTGTAGAATTGAGTAAGGTCATGGTGGCTAGTTATCTGCTTCGTGAGCATCAGGTAATAGGTTCAGTCCGAACCTGCTCAGTAGCAGGGTTGAATTGAATACACAGACACTAACACGCACTTACACACACGCACACACAAACACATACCCACAGCGCAACCCTTAACCATTGCTATTTTATTTTATTTTTTTGTGTTCAGCGTCGTAAGAATGTTTTAATTTATTTTCACTTAATTTTGTTCATGGAAAATGTGTTATCATTATCTGTAATGTAACCTTTATAATTTTGGAAAATTCGCAGTCCACGGCCAGAAGATACAAGCGATGCTTAGTTTGTGCCTCACCGAATATGTCATATTGTATTGTTGTTACTTTTTGACGAATAAACTTATTACTTACTTAATTATATTTTTTTAGATTTTCAAACTTATAAATTAAAAATATTAAAGCGATGGAGTCTGTCTGTATAGTACGTTTGAAACGACCAATTGGAACTGTGCACCTTTCTTCTGACGTTTCATAAAGTGCCCTTATATGATTTAAAGTATTTTGATTTTTTGAAAAGACAGAACTACTGAAAAACCAGCCTGATTCCGATGAAATAATAATAATGATTTGATTATAATTGTAAATCTGAAGATTCTATGTAACATTTACCTATGCTGCTACTTACATAAATTAGTTAGCCAAATAAATTCAAAACTAATTGCAACTGAATTTATTAGGCTAACTAATTTATCTCGCAAAATCTTCTAACACCATTATTAAATAAGATTTCTCGAAATCTTTGTCGTCATCTGATAACTAAGATTGGTGTCAGCAATCTTCTAAGTAAAAACAACTCATGAATGGCTTGACCTCCACAAGCGTTTGATGACAGTCATGTTTACGAGTGATGTAATCTTCTGATAGGTCAATGTTGCTGATGTGTCTAGTTGATTTGATCTTAAAAAAAATATTTCTTAATCTTCCTAATATCACTTATAACATAACATCACGCCTGTATTGCCCGAAAGGTTGGGCAGAGGTGTACCTTAGTACACTCACATTTCGCAATTGTAATACGGGGCGAGCCTACTGCCATCAACTGGGCACAAACCCAGACTCCGGGCTGCTACTGAGAAATTCAAGATGGAAAAACCCAATAACATGTTGCTCGACCCGGGAAATGAACCCAGGACGACCTCATGCTCAGCAGAAGCGCTTGTCACCACTAGACGAACGAGGGAGTTTCACAAATATACACCCACATTTTGCCAGTTATGTTAGTTTTAGTCCTATTTAATCGAGGGCGAGCCAATTGGCATCCGGTCACTTACCCTGACTCCGGGCTGCTACTGAGTAACTCCAGATGGAAAAACTCAATAACACATTGCCTGACTTACTAATCAAACTCAGGACCTCTAGTGTCAAAGTCACAAGTCTTTAAATACAATTTGGGGCATTGAGGAGTGACAAATGCGTGGCGTAAGGCGCAGCGGGGTTGCCAACCACAGGCCCCATATGCACTTGGACTGATGACCTGGTGATGGTCATAGAAATCCGCTGGATGCAAGAAACCCAGGACCAGTTGATGTGACGACGCAAGCAGTGATGATGGTAATGATAATGAGATATTTTTGACCGACCGAGCGAAGCGTCTCTGCTTCAAGTCTGGCAAAGGTTTCTTTCGTGTGACAGTTTGTTGGTACTTCTCTACAGGTCGTATTTTACAACCGTTCTGGACGAAACTTGGTATACAAGTTTAACGACTTTATAGATGTTTTTGTCGATGGGGATTTTTGATTGGAGAGGTACTTCCTTCAAAAAGGGGGCTGCTGGATATCTCCGCGTTATGAGATCCAATTTCGATGGTTCTTTTTTTATTTGAAAGGTAGTAAACTTTAATTTGGTCTCAAAGAAAATTGGTGAAGATCAGTTATGTATCTTCGGCGTGATGACCAGAATAGCTGCTCACAATGCAGTCAATTGCTCACTTTTAGATTTCTACATGTAGAATCGGCCTTTTAACTACTAGGTAGAGATTGATGGAGCACCTGGGACCACCTTCATCACAAAACTAGACAATTATGGAAATAACTTTAGTGATATATTAATTGTTGCAAAAAAGTTTGTGATCGCGAGTTCTACTGTTCGCAGACCTACTAGTGTTATTACCATCCCGCTGTAAAGGAGACAAGAGGTCAGTTCTGTGCATCTTAAGGTAATCTCTGAAATGTCTGTTGCGATACCCACAGATGTGAAAGCATGGTATTTTTCCTGGTCAAAATCAAATGCTTTAAAGTGCGAAAACGGCTAAAAAATTTCACATTTCCGTTTGTTTAATTTGCCCTTAAAAATATTTCAACTTTGAATCACCCAATACAAAGCGAGAATCGCATTGAATAACAAAATAACGTCTACCTTCCACAGAATACATACTGGCCTCTATTCATTGTGCCATAAGGTTGAAGTTCCAACGGTAATTGGTTTTTAGATAAGGGTATTGCTTACGGTATTCGATTCGGCGAATCACATCCGAATAACAAATAACCTGGGATTGTAAAACGTGAGACGAAAGTTAATGATCATGTGTCTTTATGAGAGTGGGTTCCGTATAATAAGGCTGGTTCACAAAATGGGGCTATTTGAAACTAAGGGCCGTCTAGGAATTCAGTACTCGGAGAAATTCTATTAGGGTTATTATTTTTGTTCCCTGTATGAATAAGACTGCTTTTAGTACAGTTGTATATGCCAGAGGCGAAAGGACCATAGAACATTATTCCAACCGGCTTCCCTTTGGAGGTTCGCATCAGCAAGTCTACCACTATTGAACAATGGCACAGTTCAATCAATCTACCTAGCCTGTTCCCAACTATGTTGGGGTCGGCTTCCGGTCTAACCGGATGCAGCTGAATACTAGTATTTTACATGGAGCGACTGCCTATCTGTCCTCCACAATTCAGTAACTAGGTCTTACGATACCCCTTGGTAAGACTGGTTGGCACAGTTAAATAGTACAAAAACGCCTATTTCTAGCTTTGAATTAGCAAACAACAAAAAAATTCTAATTTTAAGTTAATAATAATTAATGTTTACTTTATTCATAAGTAAGTAAGTTAAGACCAGCAACGCTTCGGCTTCCCTCACATAAAAGTTGCCCCTTCGCCGCTGGTATATGCCCATCTGCCTACCCTGTTCCCAACTATTTTGGGGTCAGCTTCTAGTCTAACCATATTTATGCACCTGATGATGTAAGATATCACATGGAGCGACTACCTATCTGACCTCCACAAACCAGTAACTGGGTTACACGATAGATACCCTTTGGTTGCCAGCTTTTGACTACTTACCTGTATCCCTTAGGTAATCTGCCTGATGATGATGATCTGATGATGAACAACTTCTTTTCATCCATACTAATAATATTATAAATTCTAAAGTAAGAGCCATGCCACATGACGCGGTGCCGCACAGCAGGTCATCATCGGTGCAGCGCCGGAGCTCACCGGACGGCACCGTGTGCCATACCATACATTTTTATGTATAGGACGCCGCAGCGACACCGCTCCGGCGCCGCCACTGCATCGTGTGCCATTTTTTCATTTTAAATAGAACGGCCGAAGCCAATTACAGTATTTAAACATATAATTTATTTAACACAGTCATGCAATCTTCTCACAAAAATTCAGGCATTCTGACAGTATCATCTTCCATTCATTCGCAAACATATCAAAATCTGTGTTTGAGTTCAGGAGAGCGTTAACAGCAGCTATTGTGCGAGGAATAGGTGACTTGGAGTGTGCAACAGTACGGCAAGTTGGGACAGCCAGTAATCGGTGTTTTCTGCCACGACAGTAATTGTCTGGGACAAATAGTTTGCAGATTTCATTATGCAGATCAGGAACGTCTATAATCCCCCTAAGAATTTTAAATATTACTGTCATCTGAACGCGCAACCGTCTTACTTCTAGAGAATTGAAACTCAAGCAACCCAATGGCTCTTACTCTGTCTGTCTGTATGTTACCTTTTTGGATTTAGACAAAATTTGGCAAAGAGATAGATGGCATTCTGGGGAAGGACATAGGGTACTTTTTACCGACATACAACGTAGGCGAAGCCGCGGGTGGAAACTATTTCTATAATAAAGTCAAAGGAGGATTCTCGATCCATCTCTGTATGAGGCCTTTGCAATGCAGTTGAGGCAAGTATTTTAAACGCTTCCTAGCCATATTCTCAAGAAAAGCATTAACATCCTGACATACACAATCAGCATAAAGAAACTAATTTTACGCGAACATAAAAGTTAACCGTTAATTTTAACTGCGGGTCCCTAAACTTAAAACCCAACGGTCAACGGATAATAATAATAACGGCTTGGTCATTGATAAGGCGACCCGTTAAAACCTTGACAAGAGATTTGGCTTTAGCACGTACGTGGAAAATTAATGAGATGATTCAGACTTCGATTTTGGACAAATCATGTGTATTTCATGTCGTTGGGTAAATATTCGGTATTTCATCACATTTTTTTTTGTGATATTCCACCTTCACCAGATATGTTCGGGTGACGAAATATCAATCTATTGTTATTTTGAACCATCATCACCTGTCTGGGCTTTTTCCAGTTGGGAAATGTCGAGGTCGGCTTCCAGTCCAAACGGATGCAGATGAATACTAGTATTTTACATGCAGCGACTGCCTATCGGACCTGCACAACCCATGCGTTACTGGGTAACACGATACCCCTTGGTAAGACTGACTGTCAAAGATTTACAAATGACAGGTGAGACCAACGGCTTAACGTGCTTTCGGAGGCACGGAGAAGTCTTGGTTTGTAATAGATAGTCACCCATCCACGGACCGACCTCAGCAAGCGTTGCTTTACCCGTGTGGCAGTTATTATGAAACCACGAGCCCCATTGTTGTTCACTCAAATCGGTGTGGTTCTTTCCTCAAAAGACCATTTCAGACGCTAATCTACGTGGTCCTCATATGGCCTGACCAATATTATGTCTAGACTTACAAGAGACTGCGACCTCTGAGTTTGTTTCGGCCTTTCTTCTCAGAGTAGTTAGATAGGAAACGCCGATCACATCTAGCTTATTTTTACTATTCTATAATATGTCGTGTAAAAGTGATTCTAATATCCTATTAACAGAATAAACAATTTCATTTCTGGAACGTCATGAAATGCTCTGAAGGATGATGAAAACCACACCAAAATCTATCGAGTAGTTTCAAAATCTTTGTCAAATCTTTTGCAAATACATGTGACAAGGTTAACAAACAGATCAAGTGTACCTGTTGGAAAGTGGCTGCCTAAAACACCAAGGCTTTTTATTAGTATTCACAAGGAATCAATTTTCGTGCAATACCTAATTCTCGCTATCTAGTAACGTTGCTTAACAGTGTTCGACATGTTATGCAACAACTTTTCTCAATGAAGACATGGATTTGAAGACCAAGTTAAAGAACTTAGTCAACCGTTCGTCATCATCATCTTTTAAGCGAAATACTTCTACTGCAGGACATAGCCTCCTCCAAGCATCTTCACATCGACGGGTCCTGTGCATTCCGCATCCAGCGAATTCTCGCGACATTTACTAACTCATAAATACATTCGAACAAGAACAGTGGTAAACGGGCAACTAAGTTGGTACTACTTTATTCAGCTAGTCTGTGTACTGTTGTATAGGAATTTGTTTTTTTTTTCACGAATCGGAGTTGAGCTTCATGGTAAAAGTTGTTTAGTATGAGAACCTCATGGCTAAGTAATAACAGCCGCACGGATCGATCTATCGCTACGCTTGACGGGGTTGGTCTGTGGATGGGTGACCATCTTTACATACCGAGACTCCTCCGTACCTCGGAAAGCACGTTAAGCCGTTGGCTGTCATTCGTGGATCTTTGACAGTCGTTACGGGTCGTCAGAAGCCCGAAAGTCTGACAACCAGTCTTACCAAGGGGTATCGTATTGCCCAGTTAATGGGTTGTAGAGGTCAGATAGGCAGTCGCTCCATGTAAAATACTGGTATTCAGTTGCATCCTATTAGACTGGAAGCCGATCTCAACGTTGTTGGGAAAAGGCTAGGCAGATTGATTGTTGAAAGTTGTTTATTATGACGAGTGACACTTGACGGATACAGGTCACACTACACCAACCTGTACAGCAATCTCCATATTCTACTATATCTACATATTACTGTATCTACGTATCTACATTGTTTTTTTATTTTTTATCTCTTCTGCAATTTATACAATGTATTTTCTTTCTTTCTTTCTTTACATATACATTATCGTCTTCCTGTACTTGTCCCATGTTACTAGGGGCTTTTACTTCTTCCATTTTTCCCAATCAACCGACACGCGACTCATACAAGTCTCCAATCTCATTGGGTCTTATATGTTCGAGCCGTTTGGGGTTTAAACCCTAGGGCCACGGGGTCCGAGTGCTCACTTAGTCTATCAAGACAGCGCCAAGCGGTTGATCGACTCTTCACGTGACTGGGCAGGTCTATTCTTCGGCCAAAGAATCAGCATTGCCATACAACGTGGCAATGCTGTCAGCCTTTTGGGCACTTTTCCACCTGACAGCGATGCGGACGAATTTTTTGATGCACTACAGTGGTTATTTCCCCTCCCCTTTTTTATATACTTGTACATATTATTAGTATTGTAATGTTAGATGTGTATAATAATATATAATTATTTAAACCAGTAGTTTGTAAACGAACAAATGCGCAAACGACAGCTAGTTAAATAACTAAAACTAGAGCCAGTAGATACGCCTATACACAGCAGTTTTCTCTAGCTAAAACAATAAGCTAGAAAGTAACGGCCTACTTACGAACAGAAGCTGAAAGTGCAGCGATTATTGTGATTAAACGCTTTCAAACACCCTCGCTTCGCCTTGAAGATGTGGTCGGGGAGATAAGAGCAGTTCAAGCTTACGTACAAGCAGTATATTGTAGCTAATATCTTGGGAATTGGTGTTAGTGTGAACTAAACTTAGGTATATTAAACGCAGATGACAGTGGCGGCCTTTTCGAAGAGTAGTTTGGGAGAGACTTATGCGGAGCAGGTGCACAGAAAAGTTGTAAAAAAATATTTGTTTCTCGACGGCATGTGTAGCCAAGTCATATGCCCATGGGCGGCATAAAATCTCTGACACCAGTGCCCTGTTTATCAAAAGTTACAAGTCTTGATTACTAAATGTCATTATTTAGTTCACAAGTACTTATATTTTGACACATTAATTCGTGATTTTATTTATAATCAAATTATTTGTAAGTTACAACTAGTAGAAAATCATAACAAATCCTGAGAGTGTCCGGCGACTCTGTGTTCCGTCTTACAAGTTTACAAGTGTCGTGCTTAGTACCGCAATTAAATTTAAATTCGTTTTTTTTTTAATGTGGTCAAAAGAGAATGATGGCTCGATGCCCGTGTCCCGGCAGTGGGAACATTAAGGAATTTGGAGATGAGGGTCTATGAATTTAACGAAAATTAACATTCTAGGTAACTTATGAACGTGTAGACTTGTAACTTTTGATAAACAGGGCCCAGGTCTGACCAGGTCAAGCCGTTGGTCTCGGCTGTCATTCGTGGGTCTTTGACAGTCGTTACGGGTCGTCAGAAGCCCGAAAGTCTGACAACCAGTCTTAACAAGTGGTATCGTATTACCCAGTAACTGAGTTGTGGAGGTCGGATAGGGCCCAGGTTAGTTACTCACCACACGAAATAGATAGATAGGTGTCTGCGCAACGAGATTCAGCGGGCGAGAGGCCTGCCTGCACATTATAGCAAGCCTAGAATTTTATTGGTAAAAGCTTCCTCCGAGAAGATGATAAGTATCCATGAAACTTTATGTAAAGGAAAAAAATATATATGAAGACCAATCAAAATCATCAAACCAAGAATTGACCCGAGGCGTCTTAACGTCGAAGATCTTTAGGGGTATGAGGAACAGGGTATAAAGTTCACTCATACTCCATAGAAAAGGGAAGATCCTCCGACCAGACGGTTGTTGTGTCTGGCGGGCAACTGCCCAACGATTGATGTCGGGTTCTTATATATATGTGCATTGCACGGTAAACTTTAACTGCGCGATGCAGGATTTATGTGACGTCAGGATTTTTGTGTGACGTCAGGTTTTTGATGCGTAGTTCGCATGTGGCGATGTAAATACCGCCACAGATCAATTGATTTTAGCACTTCACAATGTTTTAGAATTTTTAGATATACCAAAAATCAATATTAATGTGCTACAGTTAACATAGGGTAGTGCAGGGCTCAATGCAGTAGTAATTTTAATAACGCCATGTCCTTGCCTTCTCTTATATATCCAATAATCAATAACACAATCATAATCAGATCAAAAGATCAAAGATAAGTATAAAAGATAATTATAATACCAATGAACAATTTTAAACTCCTAACACTTGAAATTACGAACTAATTATATCATAGAATAACAATGGTATTAGGAATGAATTAGTTTCTAACAATAGTATTAGAACAATATGATATGGTTTAGATAATTTTAGTACTGAGCACTGACCTGAGCTAAGAATTTGAGTTTGTTACGCAAGTTGATTAGTTGAGAGGGGTGCAAGTGATACGTGGTTGGCGGGTAAGAGGTGTAGTATAAACGCTGTTTAAGTGTACCCGTCTATGAGTAGATTGTGTAACAAAAGATCAGAGAGGAAAGTGAATGGGTGAGCAAATCCCCATAAGAAGTCAAAGATCTGAGATTTTCCAAAAGAAAAGATAGAGTAGACATGCAAAAATTACCTTAATACATTACTTTGTTGTGATTTTTACAGGCTTCATTTGGGCTTCGCTATAGTCCATTTGAATAAGATAAGACATTTGAATGATTTTTTTATATTTACAGGCCGTTCAAATAATTTTAACTTCTATTGCGTTGGTAGCATGAAAAAAGGCAGCTGCAGTAAACAGTTGGTACTGTAAACACTTTTTTGTTTTTAATGCCATCCTTATGCCTATAGAAGAAATCAAAATCGGTTGAACGGACTGTAAAAAAGGTTTATTTAAATGTCTAATCTTATTTCAAATGGAGTATAGGTGAAAATGATGTAAGAAATATTACTGCAGTAAGAGGCACTAGTTGCCACTTGACTCAGTATGCTGTTGAAAACTTATAGGTATAGGAGGAATTCTGTGTGAGAGATGAACGTAAGGAATTTATCGGGATTGTAAGTTCTTAAATGCAATCCAATTTTTTCCTAAAAAGCTGGATCAGTTTCAAAAGAATATGAATAAATAATTTAACTTTAAGTGAAGTAAAATAAAAAGAAAGAAAGAAATAAGCAGTACCTTTGTACTCATATTATAATTATGACGTATCTCTATGTATTTTACTGTGTGTACATAAATAATAAAATAAATAAATATTAAATAATATTTAATAGTAAAGCGATAATCGCTTTCGCTCCCAAATTGCACCAGTCACAACAAATTGTTGTTTTCCATTGATGTCGACACAGTGACATGCTGTGGACACCTTGACCTGCTCGGATTGTCATTTTGTGTCGATTCATTTCCACGCTTCCTATGATTGTGGTTATTAAATCATGATTTTTGGTTTGGCAGTGACTAATCGAAATGGTACTGCTGGAATTGATCCTTGAAGAAATATCTTAATGTTATTCCTTGAGCTAATCGTTGTTAGATGACGTTAGTTGCATGTAATTGACATTTACTGGTCATTATAAAATATATCCCAGGATAATTGTAGTTTCACAAGTAGTTCTATCATCAACACCACACGGAACAGATTTAAAAAGGAGATTATCCAAATCTTCAATCAAGCGCCGGATACTTAGCTAGCTCAGTAGTGCCATTTTAGTCATACGTACATAGACACATCGTTACACACATTTACACACCACACATATATACACTATAGATAGATAGATAAACGTTAATAAACGTTTTATCTATCTATTTATCTATAAATATTAAGAATATGTCACTCTCTCTATTACCTGTGTACTTCGTAATTGGTGTAATGTTTAGATTAATAATAATGTTGTATTTACTGCCAGCTGTGAAACTACCTTATCCTTACTTCCTTACTAATATTATAAATGCGAAAGTAACTTTGTCTGTCTATCTGTCTGTCTGTCTGTCGCGCTTTCACGCCAAAACTACTGAACCGATTTAAATGAAATTTGGTACACAGATAGTCTAGAGCCTGAGAAAGGACAAAGGCTACTTTTTATCGACATACCACGCGGGCGGAAGCTAGTATTAAATAAATATCTTGCCTTTGCTTATCTTTATTTATTTGGGGTCGGTGCAACATGCCTTTGTCATCAAAAAAGACTACTCAAATATTTTTTATTCGTTTTTGAATTACGTAAATGTGTGAATAAGGAAAGAATGCTTCAATTTAGGTTCATCTTATTTACATCTGCACATACCTACTGTATAAATATTTTGAACAATAAAAGGTCATTGTCTGCTTATTTACGTCGTCGATGATGGAATTGGGTATTACGTGAAATTAAAGATTCAGTAGGATCATTCAGAGTCATGTGACATCTACCAACCCGCACTGGGCCCGCGTGGTGGATTACGGTTTACGGTCAACTTACTCTCACAGAGAAGAGGCCTGTATCCCAGTCCCAGCAGATCGTAGACTGATTATGCTGAAGGACTTTGCACCCGAAAAAAATCCAACAGAAAAACCTAATTGAACTTTGCACGTCGATGTAAAATCAAACTTAGAAACTGCCACTGAATTTATGAGGCTCCAGATAACTTGTCTAACACCTAAATTATATTAAAGTGGCTTTTCGTGTCGGTCTGTGTGACCGCGTTTTTCTTCTAAACTTCGGAACGGAATTTGATGCGGTTTTTACCATAATTTAGAGAATTTATTCCGGAAGGTAAGATATTATTATTATTACTGATCCATGCGTCATGTTCGTGAACGGGCGCCGTCAGTTGCGACTGGTAATCTCTTAACTGCCATGGCTTATTTTAATTTTTGAATTGTTTTTTGTTTTTATTTTATAATTGCGGACGCTTTTAACGTGCTTTCTACATTGTGTAACCAACTTTTTTATTTAAAATAGTGTCCGTGGAATTTCTTGCCTGTTCTTCTCCATAGGTACCTACTACGCTTTGGAATGGGCAACTAGCTTCCTATTTCTGACTGACCGACTCCTTGACAATTCAAAAGTGCTTGTAAATGGATTAATTGAAATAAATGCTTTGTGTTTGAGTATGAGTTTATTATCAAACTTACAACATAATAAACAAAATCTCAATGTTTTGTCAAGTCGTAAAAACCGTGTAAAGCTGGGGCGGGTAGTTACTAGTAATATTAGCAGTGACTAATCCTGATAGAATTTCTTACTAATGTTTTTGTTATGTAAATCACTTTTTATTTAGGAATACATTTTCGCGAGACGAGTTGATTCATCTTATATGTCTGATAGAAATACTGATTAGCATATAAATTATTTGTTTTGTCTATATTAGTATTTATGGATACAAAACGTTTCAAGGAATTAAAGATTATAATGTTTTGATGTTTCTCTCTGATTTTGACCGCTGTGTGAAACTAGGCTTCTAGTTTTGTGAAGACATATTTGGAAAAAACCATAGATTAGACCATTAATACAACCGCAGATTTGTTAGATTCTGCTAAAGTTTTCTAAATAACCACTACTATCTAGAAAAAAAAATTTAATTAAGCTTTATTTTCGCAGAACTAGAAGTCCATTGATGGGAATTTGGTTGGTTTAATTGGATGAACTCTGCAAGTTTTTGGGGTAATCAGATTATACCATAAATGTTGTAATTTCTTCAAGGACTTTCTAATTAACTACAATAGTTTTTGGTCCGCGCGCGGCCCGTCCGCGGTCATACAGGTTAAAGGTATAAAAAACCATGTTTTTGTGACAACCATGTTGAAGAAATCTTACATGCTGGATTAAAAATTATAGATGGATGCAGTCGTTTCTTCATCAAGCCTTTTAGGGATATGAGGAACAGGGTATAAAGTTCACTCATCCACCATAGAAAAGGGAGGATCCTCCGACCAGACGGGTGTTGTGATTGGCGGGCGGGCAACTGCCCAACGATTGATGTCGGGTTCTTGTATATATGTGCATTGCACGGTAAACTTTAAATGCGCGATGCAGGATTTATGTGATGTCAGGATTTTTTGTGTGACTTCAGGTCTTTGATGCGTAGTTCGCATGTGGCGATGTAGATACCGCCACAGCCTCTTCATTTAGGCACTAAGCGATCAACAAATTAAAGCTCCCGCAGACAGGCGCGATTAGTCATCGCGACGCGACTCCATTAGAACAATGTCTATGAAAACTTAATGGAAATTGTTCTATCAGAATCGCGTCGGGCCTGTCTGCCTTTAGCAATAATGCGAATAGTAGATTAATATAGTCATAACTAGCTGATGCCCGCGACTTCGCCCGCGTGGATGTCGATTATTATATACTAAAACCTTACTCGAGAACCACTCTATCCATCGGTGAAAACAGCATGAAAATCGGTGCAATAGTTTTTGAGTTTATCGCGTACAGGAAGACAGATAGACGCGGTGGAGAACTTTGCTTTATAATATGAAAGGATTATAATTATGAAAAAACTGTCTCCGTTAAGACTTGTCTCTGGCATTCATACCTAAGATCCCATTAAGTAATGAAATACCTAAGACCCCGAAAGCAGCTCAAATAGTTTTCCTTCTACGTCATTAGGCTAATTCTTACTAGCTTTATCGATTTTTTGGTTTGTCACCAATTTGGCGCGTTGCCCAATGGTTCCGTTACGGGGTTGTTACTTAGATAGTCAGAAATAAAGATAAAATGACAGAAAGCTAAGTAATTTACATGTAATGAGACAGCATTAGGTGCTTTTTTCTTGTTCCTTGTGTAGTAATTTGGGATTTGTGCCAAGAATTTTATATTAGAACTATTTAGTTTCTGTGTACATTTCTTTTTTGGGTAAAATTGCCCAGGAATTATGATAATAGCTAGCCTCTAATGATAGTGATGTTTTGACAAACAAACAACTCATAGTGCTTGTGTATCCCATGGTGTGGGGTATCGTTGGAAAGGCCGTTGAAATATTGTGAGTTTCTGAAAATCATTTTGGGATTCAGGGATCCGTTTGCGAAATATTAAGCTTTAAAGTGCTAATTTTGTTGGAGTCAAATGTCCCCCCTGCCAGCTAAATGGTTGGTTGTGGATATGTGAAAAAATTCATAGCAATAGTATAACGAAATTAAAAAGAAAACTATCACAGCTGAGTAGGCTCCACATGTTACCGAGTAATAATCGACCAACACACATTTGCATTTGAAAAACATGTTCTCCCTTATATTCCGTATAAAAGAAAAAGTTTTTCAACTACAATGTTAAGTTTGTGCTTGGGATAAATTCATCCCAACTACGGATTTCACTGTGCGGTGTAGTCCGACACGCACTTGGCCGGTTTTATTTCGTGTTTATTTGTAGAGCATATGATGTGCCTTTAGTCTGTGCTAAATAAATGCATTTTCTTTGTTTCTCTTTCTAATAGAAGAGACAAAAAAACACCGGTGACGCCAATAACCTTACAAATCTCGTGAGGGATGACAATCATATACCTATACAGCACCGTAATTCTCTTTAATTACCATTTCAAACTAGTAATAACCGCTTACAGCCAGTAATGATAAGTAATAACTAGTTAGCCGGCCTTCAACTGTGACTTTGCTTACCTACATTAAGTTTGGATTATTGGCTAACAATGCGAAGTGACCTTATTGACTGTCTTTTGTTATTAGTGCGGAAAGAATGTGTGTGTCGTGTTGTTTTGTTGCTAGGGAACCAAACAAAAGTCAGCTGGTCTATTCTGTAAACACCTCACCGTGAAAACTCAGGTGAAGTGAGCTGTCAATCCCTAGTGTCAGGTGGAGTGACAGCTCAGGCGATTGGCACACGGCACCGCGCACCGCCGCGGTAGGCGGTCTCATATCGCATTGGTCTCTATTAAATCCGCTGATGTCTAACACACGTCCACCGCCCGACCGCGCGGTCGAGCCGGTAAAGACCGCGGCGGTGCGCGTACTTTAAGCTCACTTCACCTAAGTTTTCACGTTGAGATCTTTACAGAATACGACTACGAGAGTATAACCGGTTCCTAAAAATGGAAAACGAATCGTTAAAACTAGAAATCGTAATTATGGTGAAATGCCCGAAAATCATCTCTTCATCTGCCTAGCTTTTTTCCAACTATGTTAGGGTCAGCTTCCAGTCTAACCAGATGCAGCTGAATACCAGTATGTTACATAGAGCGAATGCTTATCTGACCTCCACAACCCAGTTAATTAACACGATACCCCTTGGTAAGACTGGTTGTCAGACTTTCGGGCTTCTGACGGCCCGTAACAACTATCAAAGATCTACAAATGACCGCGGGACCAACGGCTTAACGTGCTTTCCGAGGCTCGGAGGGGTCTTGGTATGTAAATATCACCCATCCACAGAACAACCGCGAAAACCGTAGCTTAACCTGATCCATCGATCCGTGCGGCTATTATTACTTAGCCACAAGGGTTTCTGCCCGAAAATGTTAAAATATAAAAATGCCCGAAAATGTGTGTAATAATTCGAGACCAATTTCAGTAAATAAATCCGAAAGATGAAACGTTCCTCATTAAACCGGTTCCTATTAGATAAAATGTGATCGTTGATCGTTAACTCACCAATCGTTATACCAGCAAATCACTTTTGAAATTATGCTGGAGACAAGATTACCTGTAACAATAAAACAGTTGAATGGAAAATGGTCATAGTTATCTATCTCATAGCATAATTAGCTTATAATGTTCCCACTGCTAGCACACAGGCCTCCTCTCTGTGAGAGGGAGTGGACTGTAATCCACCACGCGGGCCCAGTGCGGGTCGGCAGATGTCACATATCTTAGAATTTTTGGTCCTTGGACATGCGGGTTTCCTCACGATGTTTTCCTTCACCGTTTTGAGAGCATGAGTGATGAAATAATTTACGCAAAGTAAAGCGCCTGTCTGGGTTCGAACCTATGACCTAGAGCGACTCGTAAGTCGCAGCCGTTACCACTGGGCCACCACTGCTTAACTTACTAATTCAGTTCAAAATATTTAACTGTCACCAGGTCCTGCAGCTAGTCCGCATTCTCAATGATTCATAGCAACGCATTTAGCTCCAAAATATTTTATTGTTGGCAACACAATAGCGACGTTGTTTAATTTAGATAACAGTTAAATTGTTGTAATGTTCGTGTGGCTTGTTTATTAGATGTTTACGTTGTTTCGAAAGTCGTGGGCTAATTGAAATTGTTTAGGATTTAATGTGCAAGGGCCTGATTCATAGTGTTTGTCGCAGATGGACCTGTGATAAATGTAAAGGCTCTTACATACTGGGGCGATTCGTCGCGCGACGAGACGCCGTCGCATTGTTCGCCGTGAGAAATTGTTTTGTTAAAATTCGCGTCGCGCAACGAATAGCCCCAGTATGTAAGAGCCTTTAAAACGTTTTTGCAATTCTGCGTGTTAAACAGTACCTATTTATGAAAAACCGCTAAACGTCGTCGTTCAGCTGTTTTACAAAACGCAGCTGTTTTGTAAAACAACTAGCGGTTTTGTAAAATAGCGGATTCTATAATCCATCTTCGACATATGGGTACACAATCAGACATATCAATACATAAAACAGATTTCGCATGACGCCTTTGAAAAGTTTATCCCAGGTGTGGACAAAACGGCCATTCGTTTTGCTCGTTTTAACCTTTCACATTCTAAAGGGCTACCTAGACTGTTCATAACGGGTTGAGAAATACAAAAATCAACAACTCGGCAGACGCTTCTTCATCTTTGCCACTTAATTAGATGACGTCATAGAAGACCTACTTATAAGCCACATGTAACTCTTATCCAATTTTCCAACGAAACCTTTAAGAAAAATTAGGCCATCCGATGGTAGCATTAGTGGTGGATGCTGGCTGTAGCAGCTGGTTGATAGTTGCCGAGAATCGAGCTGAATGGCGATTGTAGGGGTCTATGTCCAGTAGTGGACTGCTGCAGGCTGATGACGAGGCCATCCGATTCCCAAAGACCAAAAAAGCCGCATCACATCATAAAAAAAAACAAAAACAAGTTCGAATCTGCAATAACAATAACACTTCAACTGTTTTATATTATTTTTTGTATCGATATCTATCAGTTATAGTAAAAAACTCGTCCGTAACAAATACTAAATATCGTATGATGTAATGATGACTATTTTCGATAGTAATACTATGGCGAATGCGATTAAGTCATAAAATTGTAATGGCTTATAAAATCTGAAATATGCTGTGAAGTTTGGGACTAACGGATAGATGATAAATTATGATCTCCTGCGCAACGATTGTTGCGCCACTTCTTCTTCCCAGCTAAAGCACTAGGAAGTGGTGAAGGGTGGGCGTTTTGGGGGACTGTCTTATGTAATTTTGACGTTCAAAAAGTGCTCATTCTCAGCCTAGTTTGAATAAATGACTTTTGATTTTGATCGATTTTCCCAAATTGGTAAAACTCTACACTTGTCTCATATTAGCAAGAGATACACAACAAGCAGATCGAGCTAACATACACGAGCTAATCGAGATAAAAATATAGGTAATTCAGTATATTGATAAGCAGGTCTTCAGTCTTAGAATAGAATAGAATAGAATATTCTATTCTATTCTATTCTTCAGCCTTACTTCCCAGGGTCTATCGGACGAACTAAAAAAGTTAACTCATTCATAAAAACTTCTCTATTGCACGCTTTTTAGGGCCCTATAGGCTAAACTATAATCAAGTTTCAGTTTTCTACATCAATGAAAATTTTTATAAAGGTAAAAACAGCATAAATTTTGTACAATTCCCCATAATTGTCTAACTTGTTTCTTACTTTACGGCTAATTCAAGTTTTTCTTTACGTCTGCGAAAAACAAACAAATATCTATTGTGCATTTTAAACAAAATATTTTATACCCAACCCTACTTATTTATTACGAATATTTCCTCAATCCCATCTTCCTTGTATTCTCCTCAAACCAAACCAGTCCTCGAATAGGTACACTAACCTTCAGTAATTTGTACGGTGCCGGTGCACAAAAAACAAGCCGTTTAAAATCACGCCAGACGAACATCGGACCACGATTGGTGAATCCCCACTATTCAATATTTTTACTGGAGTAATCGCGTTAAGAATACTGTCACCTTTTGGCAAGGCATTTATGCCGAGATAAACTAAATCAATAAAGTTATCTATCTATTCGAGCGAATTAAAACCAAGAATACCTATGTCCTTTAATTGCATCAAATCTGCCTGCCCTTTTCCCAACTATGCTGGGGTCGGCTTCCAGTCTAACCAGATGGAGCTGAATACCAGTATTTTGCATAGAGCGACTGCCTATCTGACCTCCACAACCCAGTAACTGGGCAATACGATACCCCTTGGTAGGAATGGTTGTCAGACTTTCGGGCTTCTGACGACCCGTAACGACTATCAAAGATCCACGAATGACAGCCGGGTTCAACGGCTTAACGTGCTATCCGAGGCACGGAGGAGTCTCGGTATGTAAAGATGGTCACCCATCAACAGACCAACTCCGGCAAGCGTAGCTTAACCTGATGGAACGACCCGTGCGGCTGTTACTACTTAGCCACGAGCTCCACATGTCCTTTAATGAAATAAAGTCATAAAATATGAATAAAAAGGGATAATTCAGAAGTTGTTAACTTACCTACCCCTATTTCAGAACGAAACATGTTTTATGATTCACGGAATCACAATAACATGGTACGTATTTATACGTGGGTATGTATTGTTACGGGGTAAAAAGCAACCGAAGATTGGAACCGCTTTTAAAAACGAGTTATGAAATTAAAATATGTAGGTACAATAAAAATAATATTGTTTTAAATAGGTAACATAAATTGTTACCTAGTATTAGTATTCATGGGCAATAGGCTAGCCCCAATATTACATGGGACTTAAGGCTCTTACATATTGGCGCGATTCGCCGCGCGACGCGAATTTTAACAAAACAATTACTGAGAAAACTTCACGGCGAACAATGCGGCGGCGTCGCGTCGCGCGACTAATCGCCCCAGTATGTAAGAGCCTTTAAGCATATCCGGGGTGTGTGGCGGGTGCACTATAAATACACCTCTGCCTAACTCTTCGGGAAAATACAGGCGTGATGTTATGTTATGTATTATACTATCAAAGTATCTTGAAAATTGCAAAAAATAGAAAAAGTGATACGAGTTTGGCCAACGAAAGCTGACCACGAATAATTATTATCTGTTGAATATTTTACTTCGCTTCTAAGTAAGATATTATATGTCGAATTATTATAAAAATATGAAATACTAGATGTAAGTATCGCATAATATGTCTTGAATAATAAATAGTATCGACTGTGTCAACTGCGCATAAAGCCTGCTCAAGATTTTTTAAATTGCCGTTTATTTTCTTGGACAACCCAATAATAAAAAAAAAACTCAAAGCATTTATTTCAAATAAACCAATTACAGGCACTTTTGAATTGTCAAGGGGTCGGTCAGTCAGAAAGATGAAGCTAGTTGCCCATTCCAAAGCGTAGGTTCCTATGGAGAAGAACGGCCAAGAAACTCCACGGACACTCTTTTGAATCAGAATATTATTACAATATATTGGTTACATCATTCATGTTGAAATTATACATGTGAGAACAATGTCCGTCCGTAAAAAGATAAAAAAGAAACAAAACAATTAAAAAAAAAAAAAAAAAAATCGGTGGACTCTCATACCTAATTTATTAACCTCTAACACATTTTTCCAGATATTCCAAAAAAACGTATCCAAGGGGTGTGCAAACATATCCTGTTCCCATAGCAACGGCATTAACACGATTACACCATAAATTGTGTGATCTCATAAAAACATAGCCATTTACAATACATCTTTAGAAACAGCCTTTTCTGTATCTAGTTCTAGGGTCGTTAAGATGCTGCTTTGTCACGCATAGCTTAGCTCTATGACTTACGGCCAGTTTCTTCAACAAAAGTATCAGCCAAAGTAACAGTCAACTGTTCTTTTGCACTGTTGTATTTTCAATCCTCGGCGCTGAGGTGAGGGTTGTAAATCCAACAGCGCGGAAGAACAGTTGACTGTTACTTTGGCTGTTACTTTTGATGAAGAAACTGGCCGTTAGTCTCGCATACAGCTATAACAAATTAAGTTAAAATTATTGATGTTATGAATATGTTTGAAACCGGAAAGCGCCCTCTGTCGGCGTGCCCGCTCGCGTTTTCAGGTTCACCGACCAAAAAGTTCGAACGATCGTGTATTCGCGCGACTGTCGCCTTTGAATAGCAAGTCAGTGCGACATTTAGCAGCATTTTACCGCTCCCATACCCATACGACTCAATCGCGTGTCTGAGCGCACGCAACGTGATACACGACCATCATAACCAAGTATCTAACTTCAAAACCTTGTTTACTTTTAGTTTGACTTAATTTTAGATCGGGTAGATACAGGGTTCTACTTTAGAATAGAAATAGAACAGCGAAGTTTGCAAATAACCTCAAGGAAATAGACACGAAATTATGAATTCAAGAACAATGTGGGGCAACCCGATAGTTTGTTGTGATTTTTTGAGCAAAAAAGGGAGATTTTGTACATATGCATTGTAATTTGTAAGTAGTCAACAAAATTATCAGGGTTTTAATATATTTACTTTATAACTTCTACACGTCAATAATGTTCTCAAAAATAGATATGGTCGATTATGTATCCGCACCCACACAAACTCAGAGGTCACAGTCTCTTTTAAAATCCAGACATAATCCTTTCCATAATTTCATGCCCTTAGTTAATGTCGAGTAGTACGTATAAGGACTGATGTAACTAATAAATGAATGATATAAAAACTGACAGTATCTCATATCCAACAGAGAGCCAGTAATATGAACTGTATACACATCTGATTAATACTTGGTACATGTTGACTTGTTAAGGTGCAGCACTTGTGCAAAATGACATCAACGAATACATTTAAAAAAAAATGTAAATAAATAAGGCACAATTTTAGTGGCCCAAAAATTTTCTATAGACCTACTTGCCTTAACTTTAATTATTACTACGCTTCCGCCAGCGAGAAGTCGCGAGATATTAACGAGAAATTAACGAGAAATTTCTCGTTTTAACATAAAATATATCCTTTGATAGTCGGCAATACTGTAGTTTTATAGTGAAAGAATTTTCGGAATCGGATCTGTAGTTCCGAAGATGTCCATACAAACTCACAAATTTAAAATCTTAGAGATATAACTGGAGCTAAACTTAGAGTTTTACCTAGAAATTCCATAGTTTGGCAGGTAAAAAGGGAG
The DNA here is from genome assembly GCA_949152455.1 of Lithophane leautieri. Taxonomy (NCBI): domain Eukaryota; kingdom Metazoa; phylum Arthropoda; class Insecta; order Lepidoptera; family Noctuidae; genus Lithophane; species Lithophane leautieri. The sequence goes on along the minus strand of OX424482.1, from coordinate 2,605,258 downwards.
GATACTTTAGGGTAGTGTACCTAATACGTATTCTTGAAAATGTACAACTTTTACTGTGGGTACAACTCGGGACATTCAAAAAATATTTGTAGTTTTGTATGGAACTACAAACGTTTTCATATTTTAGAGTAATCCCGAAGTAAAAGTTGTGTTTCATGAGTAAACTACGGCCGCTGACACATCTCTTTGACACGATTAGGAACAAATAAAGTATAAATATTTGTAAAACACGTATTTTTTTGTACTCAACTGACGGGTGTCGGGATAAATTCTCTCGGCGGCCGCCGAAATATACCTGTACACAAATTCAAAAATAAAAGTTTGATGGGTCTAAATAACTTTTGTTCCTATCTTTTATAGTTTTTTGACAACTTTAGTAAAATACTAAAGAACTAAAGTTTGTTTTTAATCTCGTAAACTAATTTGACATTTCAATTTGGAGTTTGACATTTGAATCTGTCAAATTAGTCTATGAGATTGAAAAACATACTGTGCTGTATCGAATAATGCTATGAGGAATATTCTATTTTTGCATTAAGTAAATATAACTAAAACTATTCTCATAGATCGGTTATTTAAAAAATCGTATACGTAGATGTTCTAGTAACACTAAAAAGTAATATTTAATACCGAGTAAGATCAGCCTCTTAAACAGGATGATAATAATTATACTCATGCTTAGTCCTCGATAATTATCCTGATTTACTATGTAGTCCCACTATATTCCATTGTGTACACGCGAATATTCAGAGAATAAATCCTGCAAAAAAAAACTTTTACGCTGGCAACTATAACCAGCTAATGTCATTCACTATTTTCGCGTCGTGTAGCGCACGTTACTTTAAGAAAATTATTTAATTTTCTTATAAAAACTTATTACTTTTGATTATTATCAACAACAAATAATGCCAGTCAACAAAATGTGGACGAAAATTGGAAAGAAACCGCTTAGGCGAGTTCGAGGGCGACTTCGGCTAAAGCCGTCGTCGGCGTCCTTTTTGAAGTCAATAATACAGGTCGATCAACAAAAGACGATTATTGTTGTAATTATTTGTAATCGAAGAAGAAAACAGGTATGTATGTGTGGTAAAAATTTCAGGGATTACGATTGATCGATTTGGATTGCAAAGCAGCAGAGGCTTATAATAATTATCCGCCATAATGCCAGTGCTCGGTCCATCCGTTCTTGTAAATTGTAACATGAAGTTCGTGTTACAACACAGTATAGTGCTCTGTGCAACATGCAACAGGACCTCGGGACTTGATCTCGAACCTCAAGTTGAGGAAAAAAGCACAAATATAATGTATACCTAGAAGTTCTATGGTATGCACTGCCTATCCACGACATAATGTTGTTTCTCGTGAAAAATTATTATTACAATAAGGCAAGAGCTCGAGCCTAGATCTCGAAACCTCAAGTTGAGGACAAAAGCACAAAATATAAATGTATATCTAGAAGTTCTATGATATGCACTCAATATTGTTCTCTCGTGAGAAGTTATTATTATTACAATATTGATAAAGCATCAGTTCTGTACACTTAGCATCAACAGACTTAGTTAGTCTATTGTGTGCATTGTAAATCATATCCAAGAACTAAAGGATAGTTCTATGAAATTGTATGAAGCAATGATAATGGTCTTGGGAAACCCGTCCAGCTCCAAGAAAACCTAAATGTTTATACTTTCATAAAAATCATCTAAGATGACTAAGATTTAAAAATGGTCAAGAAAGAAGATTTACTTACATAATGTAAAATGCATTTAATACTAGTAAACAGAATTTACTATGGCTGGATGCTTCAAAATTGAACATGAAATTTAGACAGCTAAGTGACCCAATTAAGGAAAACAACCAGAAGTTGGAAGACCACCACAGTAACTTGGAATTGCATTACCGCAGTGTAAACAGTATCTATAATTTGATAAAAAACAATCAGAACACAACGAATATTAAAATTCTCACTGATGTTTCCACAATTATTAAGCAACTTACTTTAATGATACCAGTTAAACTAGATAAAAATCATGATTAAAACAACAGCCACATCTAAACGGGACAGTTTCCTGTTTGGTGAAAAGTTTATTATTGAACATGTCAAGTCTGGGTGATTAACAAGGCAGCTACAACTACATTGTTAAGTAAATGTAAGGGAATCTCCAATGCCCCCTTCACACTTGAGTCAAGCTGGGGGGGGGGGCAAGTACCAACCTAGGATCATGAGAAGCACCAACAGCAGAGGATTTCATCAGTCAAAACATACTGACAAACCTGTATGTCAATTATAGAGGTAACGACAAATGCATGTCGCCTTAAATATTTTTACTCTTGTTGGCCGTGATCTTTTTCACACTAGATAAAGTTATCTGGTCATGTTTGAAGGGATATAGAATTCCATTTAAGGACATTCCTACACAACATAGCACCTATAAATTGTGCATTTTCAGAGTCTGAATATGTATTTAATACAACAAAATAAATTAGTAAGTTGTTACATTTGAGTGTTATTAATAAGTGTGCAGTGCGCACCTATCAGTGGACAGTTTTATTTTTATTTTATTTTTTTTTTAATCAAAAATGGTACACAAACTAAATGGAGGTACCAGTAAATCCAAAATGCCTGAATAAAATTTATCCATACACAACAGTTTAAAAAGAAAAACAAGGAGTTTATGTAAAATGATCACTTGGGCACAATTGATTTATAAGATGTCTATTTTTTAATATCAGTGAACACTGGTGACTAAACATAAGGAGTTTATGTAAAATGTTCACTTGGGCACAATTGATTTATAAGATGTCTATTTTTTAATATCACTGAACACTGGTGACTAAACATATTTGAGGGTTTATTGTAAAAACAATGAATTCAATTGTTTGTGCTTTGGCTTGTGTACTGCCCCACATCAGTAATATCTTATATTGATAATTTAATGGGGATAAAAATCTGTGTTTTATCATGAGGATTTTACTTGGATTGGAGAATTCTCTTAAGAATATTTAGAAAATTTTAGAAAAACTATCAGGTTTTTGGAGTGTCATGGTTGTTGCATAAATAAGGTTAAAACTAATCCAAAACCCAATCAAGTTACTGATTACGTAGGATTTGTGATTGATACAAAGTATATTATGACATTGTCAGTGACAGATATAAAGAGATGTTCATCTATTATTTTACACCTTATCCTATCAGCTTGTTGTCCAGTTCTGAGTTTTTGGTTTTCTATATTTAAGTACCTACACTAGAATTTGGGAAAATCTAAAATGTGCAAAGTTAGTTTACCACAGTGACTTTGATTTAATTATGATAAATATGGAATGTATGAAAGATTTACTACAGTGGTGGCATAATGTATAAAAACCCTGTAAAAATTGTCAAAATGAGATTGAAATTATTCAGATGCATCTCACACTTGTTGAGAAATATTTGTTTTGACAGTCGGATAGCAAATGGGGTTTGGAAAGACAAGGAAAATCATTCAAGTTTTATGGAACTTTTTTGCTGCTTTTCTTGGTCTAGAATATTTTACTGAATACTTAAATGTATGCCAATTTTTTAAGTTCAAACAATACTACAACCATAGATTATAATGGGTCAATTTAATAATCTTAATTGCCTGGCTAGGCATAATATGGCAGTGGTGTAAAGCCCGAAAAATGTGGATATCTGCATTTTATGTATAATCTAAAGACAACATAGAAGCTGATCTTGAGTCTAGAAATAAAAACATTGATTGTGTGTCTGGGTCCTGCAGCAATTCAGGACATAGTGAGATCTTTGGAACTCCTTTCTATTGATCTACATATTCGCTCCTAGAGCTGTAAGTAAGTGAGTGTCAGTGTGATAGATATGAGATATCTGTCCTGGCTTAGGGATCCACTTGTAGAAAATATAGATGCATTTACAGTAAATTGGGATTATTACCCATTATTTATGCATTACCACCATTTGCATTAACTTAAAAAACTATTCAGGAAGTAATGATGATGTTGTTTTTTGGCATCTTACTTTCTCATATGAGACCATCACAACCTTGGTATCCATTTATTAATTTCATGGATAAATCACAGATTACAATATATAGTTTGAACCATCAAACCAATTATTGTTGTCACCTTCCAGAATGCTGCATCCTTTGCACTGCAGCTCTTTTCTCTGGAGGCCTGCATATTGTCAGGGAAACGTGTAAGAAGCAAATGATACCACATGACACCATTAAGGTCATGATATCTACAGTGTCAGACGGTACTCAGTAGCACTACAAAGTGGTGGATTTTTTGTATTGGAAAAAATATTCACGATTTTTCAGTCACTAAAATATTAGAGTTTCTTACACAACAATTCAACAACGGCAGTTCATGTACTTCACTCAGCTCTAATAGATTTGCATTGTCATTGATCATAAATGCTGATGTAGGAACTGATCCTCTAATTAAGAGGTTCTATAGAGGTATCTTCAAATTACGAGCAAGTCGCCCTAACTACAGTGATATGTGAGATCCATCAATGGTACTGAATTTTATACAATGATGGTACCCATTACAGCAATTATCACTTGACAAAGTAACCACATAGTAGGTAAAAATTATTTCAGGTCTTACTAGGGCTCAAAGAATATAACTTATCTGTAATTGAGACTTCATAACATCCAAATTATTGATTCAGGTGTTAACATAAAAATCACTGATTTGTTAAAAACATCTAAGACAGGAAAATGGCATCATATAAATAATTATTATGTTACCCTACTTTTCATATGAAACCTGACATTTGTCCTGTGATTGCATTACAACATTATATAAATTCTACACACAAATTTTGAAAGTCAGAGTTAGGTAAATACAAGAAAATTATTAATGCTTCATAATTATGTTAGGTAGCCAAACAATTAGTTATTGAATTAAACAAACAATGATGGACAGTGGCATAGATATCAAGATATTTATTCCTCATCCCACACGTCATGCTTCAATAGCGACTAGAGGTGTGTCAGAAGATAATCAGTATTTTTAAATCGGTTGTTTGGTCCATAGGATCAAAAGTTTTTTGCAAATCAGACCTTTCTTGATTAGAGAAAATGACAAGTATATTTTTGCCAAGACTGTTGGTAATGTTGAGACTTGATGTAATTATTTCATAAATTACAATTAAGCCAAAGGAGTATACTAAATAAATACTTGGTTGTTGATAATTAGAATTAGAAGAGAATTAATTGAAAATGTTGAAAAGTTTTTTCCACTTACAATATAAGATTGATTTTATGTTATTTGAATGTTTTAGTGTGAAACAAATGTTTGTAATTTCCAACTTCATCTCTCTAAACATCTACATAGTAAATCAGGATAATTATCGAGGACTAAGCATGAGTATAATTACTAAATTAAACGAACTTACCTAAGTGAAGTTCTATTGTAATTATACGAAATGCTTAGTCCTCGATACTATGTTCCCTCCCAAGCCCTGAACAAGACCATAGTTTGTTTCTTGACCCTGGGATTGAAGTTGGGGAATTACTGTCTGTTAATTTTAATTCTCTCATTGCAGATTACTCTAAATAGAATGACATTAGCTGGTTATAGTTGCCAGCGTAAAAGTTTTTTTTTGCAGGATTTATTCTCTGAATATTCGCGTGTACACAATGGAATATAGTGGGACTACATAGTAAATCAGGATAATTATCGAGGACTAAGCATTTCGTATAATTACAATAGAACTTCACTTAGGTAAGTTCGTTTAATTTAGTAATTATACGCCGTCGTTATTTTTTTACTGACGCTACTATACTCGTTGGTGCCGCGACTTCGTTCGAGTTTTATCTTCTTTTTTTCCTACATATGATTACATGGACAGGGTTGCCAACTCGCCATGCAAGCCGATTTCCCTGGATTTGTCCTAGATTAATGGCATCCGGGGAAATAAATGAACTAGTATGTAAGGGAATAAATTAATAGCACTCGAATTTCAAGATAAAGTAAGGATTTTAAATCTAAAATCTCGTCCTCGAAACTTAAAATCCTTAAATACCTTTTTTAAATAAAAAAAAAACTAGATTTCCACTTTGGGAAAATGAAATAAGAATACTAAATCAAAAATCAATCAAGCCTTTTCCCAACTATGATAGGGTCAGCTTCCAGTCTAATCGGATGCAGCTGAATACCAGTATTTTACGGTGGTATTTTAGGTGCGGACGCGTTAGTCACACCAGTGTGTTAACAGGTTTTTTTTTTTACACCGTTTAGTAGTGCGTAGTGCGGTGAAAAAATATTGATGTAAGTACATAAAACGATATTAGATAATAATTAATTAATTATATATTACAAAAACCAACAGAGCCACTTATAATATGCAAAATTGAATCGAGTTCCACGATTCAGATAAAAATGTCAATTTAAAAAAATAAAACTATTGTTTCTTTAACTTAAACACCCTTTTTTTTGGAGGTTGGGAAATCATCAAATGTCTTCTCCCGCTCTGGGCGGAGCGGGAGGGGTGTCAGACTTTTACTGACTAAAACCCACGGTGTTCCTTCAGTTGCCTGTTGCCAAGGGTCCCGGTATCCCTTTCGGACTTTCCCGCAACCCTGGCAGGGACTTCAACACCCTGAGTTTAGCCATTTCATGTCAGTTTTTAAACTACTTTACTTTTACGACAGTGCTATTACAGCTAATGATTTCAACAGATGGCAACCCTGCATTATAAACTTATACTAGTCATGTCCAACGGAAGGGGTTGAGTGAATTTTAATTTATTACTTGAAGTGTATAATTATGATTATCATGGAGGTAATTTATCTTTCTCATGAGCTAGGAACAAGAAGTATTCGAAGAGTGGTTTGATATTGGCCTTGGATCTTGGCATGCAAAAAGCTAGTAGGGGATTGTGTCGAGAGGATGTAGGTTTTCTTCTAACACAAGCAATTTCTGCTTAAAAGGTGATCTCCAAATCATGTATGTAGGAATGCACTTTGTATTTTTTTTTTCATTTCTGCTAATTACACATAATTTTCTGCCGAGCCTTTTCCCAACTATGTTGGATTCGGCTTCCAGTCTAACCGAATGCAGCTGAATACCAGTATTTTACATGGAGCGACTGTTTACCCGACCTCCACAACTCAGTTACTGGGTAATACGATACCACTTGTTAAGACTGGTAGTCAGAGCTGCTGTATAATTCATATTCTGTTTGCCCAGCAAGTGATTCATCATGAGCTTATAGCAGTCCACTGCTGCGCATAGTGCTCTTCAATTGCAGGACTCTTAACTCAATCCTCGGTTACAATCATCCAGCTGCTACCAGCCAGCCTGCGAAGATATAACCACGACCACGGGAATACTCTAGGGTAGGTCTTGGGCCTACACCTTATCACTGGATTTTTTATGGTATATTAAATTAAAGATTGTTTCGTCGTTAAAATCGTATTTTTCTATTCAACAAGCTTACAATAATAAATTTCTAGTCGCATTTTCGTTTTTGACATTTCGGTTAGTGTTGCCAGTTCTCAAAATCGAATACAAACTCTTTTGTTGATTAAAACTTTTTAAAAGCAAATCCTATAAAGGCTATAAGTATTAGTAATTCAGTACATAAACTAACAGGAAATAAACTCAAGGAACGGTACATCGATCCAGCACACATACCCTATTGTTATATCCCGAGTCCATTCTACACGACTCTTAAATCGATATTACTGATACACCGCGATTACGTATGCAGAACCGCACTTAAGATAATCGATTAATAAGCTATATCGATATAATGACTCGATCCAGCTCCCGCTTAATTGCAGCTGTGTTTGCATTACAAGAATAATGTAGCTGGTATTTTGTGATAGACGAGATTGGATGATGCATGGTTGATGTTATTATGGATTCTACACGGTTTTGAATGTAAAGTTAGGCAAATCAATTTGTTGTGCAAATTAGCACCCTACGTTAATTTGCCGCGTTATAGCCATCATACGACTGTCAAATCACATAATCCATAAAATCAAATCACAACTGTCTGAATGACAGTTGTGATTTGATTATACGGACAATTTAAGTTGGTAGGTAGTCAATTTGCTTGCGAATTAATTTCCCAAACTGTACGATGTTCGGTGATTATTGAACGGCTGTTATGTATTAGATCAGTGGTACTATTAGATAATCGAATGATTTTATGAAAGCAAAATGAGTTTTTGATTGACTTTCAAATAATTCGGTGCTGTATGAGAATTTACAATGCATTCACTTTACTATATAACATGATCTACTAACATACATGAGATAAAACTTGACTTTACACTAATGTGAAGTGATGAGAATGACTGAAAAAGTACAACTTTGTGTTATTAACACTCAATGTTCTGAAAAGTGGTTTTGACAATATTTGGAAGAATATTAGATTTTTTCTTTTTATTACACCATCATCTTTATTTAGCAGAATAAACCTTGTTTGTTGATGTTTTCCTTCACCAATGTCAGTTATGTCCAAGATAAACGTAGAAAGTATATAAAAAATCACTTTAGTAGTACTTGCCCGAATTTGAACATACATACACCCAAAATTAGCTCATCAATCAAGTCAGCCTATCGCAGTCCACTGCTGGACATAGGCCTCTCCCAGGCTGCGCCACAATACCCTGTCCTCTGCCTTCCGCATCCAGTCTGTCCCAGCCCTGCCTTTTTAAGGTCGTCTGTCCATTTAGATGGGGGGCTCCCACACTACGCTTGTTGATACGCGATCTCCACTCCAGGACTCGTCTGCTCCACCCCGCCAGAAACTATCCTTGCTTGAGAAACACGTACGGGAGTCTGTGGTCGCGACCCGCGTGTTACCACACACGCCGCGTGAAGAGTGCCGGTTGCCATCATGTCTCTAATAGTACCGGCGGCACCGGCCATCAGTCCTTCGACAAACATGGCCAGCCCAATTCCACTTAAAAATAGCTCTTGCCTTGGTTAAAATATAATTCAGTCAACAAGGTTTGTAACGGGGTTGACTATCCTTGGGGGCACCGGACGTATATTTAAGTATGAGCAGTGTACCAATAGTAGAAGTAATAAAACTTATAATGAACTCTTCACGACTCACACGATCATTCCCGACCATAATTATTTATTCTGGACACACCTCCAGGCGGTCATTGCCTTGAGCAAGACAGCATTTTTTTATTTAGAAAAAAAAATCAATCTGTCAAATGATTGACATCGAAAAATTCGTAGTTCGAACTTCGAATGCCTTGACATTTCGATTTGCGATTTTGAAATGTATTCTATTAGTTTTGAAAATAGAGGATTTTTATCGAGTTCCTAAAAAGGAGCGTAATTATTTAGTTTTAATTTAAATCTTAATCGGCATCTCTTTTGAACTTGACTACTTATTTGAATTAATTAGAACATGTTTCAAATATGGCCTTATTATGCACTGTTGATACATTGATGACGGCAAATAGAGAATTATGGAAGAAACAGAAATGTCGCGCTGATTACTAATAAATTGGGATAAGTAAGTACCTACAGGAGAATAACCATGATTCCTTAACTCAAATACTAATCAATAAGCATTTGGCGTGTCCCGTGAAACCCATACTTTACTGAAGATACTTTGTAGCTCATAGTGTCGACATAAAATAGTTCTGATGTATAAAATTCAATGCGCAACCATCAAACCCAGGTGTTCTGCACCACTCTTACTCTCAAACAATATAGTTTTAAATGCCATACTTTCTCCATAACATTCGCACCACGCCCCCTTGGCGTGAATAAAGACAATGGTATTAGTGATCATTGTATGCCAGCTTAATATTTTGTTGTAGTTAGATAGAGGGGTTGGGCGTTGCGGGTAATGTCTAGATTTAATTATTTAGTGCGGTTTGGATTTTGATTTTTTTTACGAGTTGTTTTTACTTACAAACATTCCTCACAAGTCCCACAACCACTACCTACTCAATAAAAATATTTCTAAGAAAAGCTACTTCAAATAACCAACTTTGGATTTCTTAATAAAATGCTGTAAAAAGGTTTTTACGGCGAAACGTAACGAAAACTAAGGAAACAGGATTAGAAAAAAAAGCTACATGTGAGTTCAAAACTCGATCAAGTCTGCCAATCCTATTAAAGGACAGTACCTACCTAACTTTCGTATTTATTCTTACCTACAGAGAATGATTTTCGAGTACTGGTACAAATTCTCTTAAGGCTTTCAAATGAAAATAAATCTCAGTGACCGACCAAGCTTTTAGTTCTATTTAATTTAAGTAGAAGGAAAGTAAAAGATTTAACCGTCAGATATACTATCCGATGACCTAATGTTGACCTGATCTCAGAGGCTAATTAAGTTAAGTAACAAAATGCAAGTGAAACGCAGAGATTTATTAAATAAACATTTCTTTTTTAATTATCTCGTTTGTCTACTGGTTGTAAGCACGACTTCTGAGCGTGGGCACAGATTACGTGGGGTCCTGGGTTTGCTGTAAAAGTCTGACGAAATCTTATTTTATTTATTAAATAACTTTTTTTTTTGTTTAATTGTTTTAATGTTCTTTTTTTATTATTTTCATGATTTTGCTAGTTGTAATGTTCTTTTTTTATTGTTATATTTCATGTGCGTGTCCCAAATAAAATATTTTTCTTTCTTTCTTTGTATTAACATTTACATTCATTTTTACCGGTGGGAACCCAATACGACAGTGTAGTCACAATATTGTATATTGGATATTTGCATCTGGGATTTCTCAGTAGCAGTAGCAATTTGGATTTCTGTCTGATTAATGATAATAGGCCCACCCTCTATTACATGGTATATATACATAACTTGCAAAATGTGGGTGCCTTCCAGTGACATTGTGGTTTTTTTTTGTTGCAAGTTGCAGTTTTGATTAATCTTTTCGATCATCTAGCCAGGAACTTTATGAGTAACAATGAAATTATATAAGAGTAATTATGTAATTCATACTGTATGAAATATCTTATCTAATTCGATCAATGCAATTGAATGTTATTTTAAATTATAACAAAGCGTTATAATGAGTTATGAACTTTTGATTGATATATCAATTGATTATTTTAGAAGTGTGAATGAGTAGTTTTTTGTTCTTATTTCAATTATATAAGTTGTGAATTTGTGATTTACTGTTCCTATTTTGAACGTAGTTTTAATTATGATTAGCCGTGCTTGCGGTTTCGCTTGCAGTTTAAGATTTTTAGGTTGAATTGAACCTTTTCCATTAAAAGTACCTGAGGGCCTGGACAAGTGACAATCGCTTTCAAAATTCAAAGCCAATACTATTTCTACGACTTTCAACAGGATTGACATTATGCTTATGTCAGTCTTATATATTTTTGACTTGTCGATAATCGTTGTTACTGATAGAATGCCACTTTGTCTAAGCTTTATGGTAACGGTATTTTTTACAATCACTTGCAGACGCTAAGAAAAAATATGGAGGAAAAATTGCAGCAGAATGAGTGCATTGGTTGAGGAAAAAACACATTCAAAGGACGTATTATTATTCCATCCACATTGTAAAGTGCTTAATTTATTACATAGCTGGCTTCATATTGCACAATGGTCATGGTTTTATTCCTTTCAACTAATATGATTGTGGCATAAATTCTCATGCATCTTGGAACACATATTCATGTTGGAAGGGTATCCTAGCTACAATGTCTGTTACATTGTACCTAGGTATTAGCTTGGTTGCCTTACCTACAAATCCCACGAATATTAAAAACTAGCTGATGCCCGCGACTTCGCCCGCGTGGATGTCGGTTATTATATACTAAAACCTTACTCGAGAACCACTCTATCCATTGGTGAAAACAGCATGAAAATCGGTGCAGTAGTTTTTGAGTTTATCGCGTACAGGGGGCCAAGTCTACTAATTTACAAACGTGTCAGTGGTCTCACAATGATGAGTTTTTGATAGATTTGCCATACGTGTAAATTAGTAGACTTGGCTCTCTGGACGACAGACAGAGGCGGCGGAGGACTTTGTTTTATAATATGTAAGGATGAAATGCAAGCAGAGCAGCACAGTAGAAGACTGACCAAGCATTTGATCAGGCTTAGTATCTGGTGTATGAGTAGCATAGTAGGTAAATGCGCAATAACATGGTAAATGAGTTGCATAGCGCGGATTTAAAGAAAATTATATTATAATCATGAATTCCATACTGCCGTCCTAGCGATAAGTTCCATAAGTATGTTCGTATGCAGAACATACTTACGGCACTTATTGCTAGCATGGCAGCATATTACAGTTAACGAAGGAGATATCTAAAGTATTTTTTAATCTCATAGACTAATTTGACAGGTGCAAATGTCAAACTCCAAATTGAAAAACCAAGAACAGTCACTTGAAATGTCAAATTAGTCTAGTTATATTATAAAAACATACTTTAGTTTTTCTAACTTCCTAAATTCTAGTATACAATTCACCTAGTCAATCTCACATCACTCTTCTGAGAAAGTTGTATCGCACCTTTAAAAGATGAAATTTCTTTCCGAGTTTATTTATTTATTTATATATATTTTATACTTTATTGTACACTAGAAAATGCATAGCGAAAATAAATAAATTTAACACTACAAAGCATACAATGGGCGGTCTTATCGCCTCTTCTTCGAAATCTTCTTCTTTTCGTGTCAGTAAACCAATTCATTTCTTTCCGATCATTATGTAGTGAACGAGAAAGCGCTATCATTTGCCTTGTTCAAAATCTGAAGGGTCCATTGTGCATGACTGGCTGGAAAAAGGGTATGATTTATCCTGTGTTTATCTATTGATTATTCTGTCTGTATATTTAGCTCCTTGACTGTACCTACGGAGCTATATTATGTATGTAGTTAATAGTAGGAAATCGTTATGGAATTGGTAGGCGTTACCCCATTACGCGCTGTGTGGGATACCAATAAACTGTTCCAACATCCCGTCAGTTTTGTAAGAGGTAAATTAAAAATTGCATTGGTAGAACATCGACCTTAGTAAGGTAATTATGGTGTATTCGGTCTTAAAAGTTACACTGGGAGGAAGTAGATAACTTTCAGATAAGTATTTGATTTTCGACCTCATTTTTTTGCAGGTTATTATTATTAAAATATTTTACCGTTCTTTAGCATGTCAATTATTTCACTTTACATAATTCTGTTTCGTGTTTAAAATAATAGACTAACTAATAAATAAAACTAAGTAAAATACTATAATAAATCTAAAACTAAAAGGACTAACTAACTATACCAATAAATATAAAAACAAAGGAACCCTTAGGCGTCGAAGTATTCGTCCGCATCACTGTCATCCGGAAACGTGCCCAGAAGACTGGCAGTATTGCCACGTTAAATGTCAATGCTAATTCTTTGGCCAAAGAACAAGCCAGCCCTCAGGGGGCCAAGTCAAGTAACAGATTTTGTATGGCAAATCAGTCAAAAACTCATCATTGTGAGACCATTGACACGTTTGTAAATTAGTAGACTTGGCCCCCTGGTCACATGAAGTATCGACCAGTCGGTTTTTAGTTAATTTAGTATAATAAGTTACCCAATGTAAATGTATATAATATATCTAAACTGAAATAAATAATAATTTGACACCCATGCAACATGCCATTCATCCAATAGACAACTAGAACTCTTTATCATTTTACCCAACTACGGCAAAACCAAAGGAGGTTTATGATTTTTTCATACTGTTGTCGACTAAGCGAAAACAAACTAAACATTTTACAAAACGTCTAACAAACTTGCACCGCGACATGAGCTATAATAATTGCGCGGCACATCAAACCGCATCACAGACGACATTTAGACACCCATTGTGTTGTAACTTGTAACGTACTGAGTCTATGTTCACGCCTGCTTTATATTATGACATGTGCAGACGTATTGTCTCGATCATTCGTCTCGAATCTCGATGCCTTGTGAGCATAGAGATATAATTATAGTATAGAGTGCGCGAAACAAACTATGGTCAGTAGACACGGGTTTGAACAACACGACGTTCCTCACCATACTCACTCACTTGTCAATTCGAGATTCATTCATTTGTATGTCACAGTGAAGCGGTACAAAATGTTATTTTGAGGTGTTGGGACATTCAATCATTTTGTATGGGGCATTTGAAGTGCCTCTTGTATGTCCTACCCAACACTAATCTATAGCTCACTTGTCTACGATGCGCACTAAGCGATTTGTGCAATACGCGCACTCTATGTAATGTTATATCGGTATGCTTGTGAGTCTGGGGATAAAAATGACTGTTTTAATAAAATCCATCCATTCCAAACCGAGATCTTTTCGTGCCTTGAATAGCATGTTAATCCGTTGGTCAGACCCCGCCATAGAACATGCAATCGCCGCGGCTGCAGCATCTAGAGACGGTAGTACACACGGCTACACATCAAGCTTTACATTTCCAGTATAAAACTCAATATCACTTTACCCGACCCGAGAATCGAACCCAGGACCTCACGCTTAGCAGTAGCGCTAGCGACCACTAGACCTACGGGTTAGTCAAAATAGGGTAAAAATAAAGATTTTTTGAAATTAGAATTCAATCAGTGTTAGTGTTCATATTGGACATGACGGTAATCTCTATATACTAAGATTTCTTGTACACACGGCTACACATCAAGCATCCGCTAAACATCATTTCCAGTTATGCTGATCACGCATTGTATAGGATTTCCGTACAATGCGAGATCAGCTTATACTGGAAATGTATAGCTTGATGTGTAGCCGTGTGTACGACCAAGGTAACCTTAAAGATCCTTCAAATCCTGACCCTTTTTGGAACACCAAACTGCAAAATTAACCTACTTATTAACGCCACGATTTTCTTAAGAATTATTTAACAGAAGATCGAAATCATTTTTTTGTTTCCACCCGTGCGAAACGAACCCTCCTTTTGCGCAGTCGAGTAAAAACAAAAGGTTTTAAAAAGATTGCTTACGGAATTATACCAAAATTATATACCTTATCAAGCCGAGGGACGATGTTGATGTATTCTGTAACAAAAAGATTATTTGGTTAAAAAAAGATTTAATTGACTTATTAGTGGTTTGTTGGTTGCAGTTTTCCGTGTTGGTGGGTAATAAAAATTTAATAATAAATGCAACTCTGCGATCATTGTACTGATAGTCTTATATTCATCCAATGGTTTAATTGCCAAGAGCCTCGACCAACACCTATGGAGGCTCTCGTTGGGCAGCTGGATTAACGGCCTGATTCAGAAAGCGGTACTTCTGGACACGGCCCGTATTGTTAGGAGGTTCCTATCTCTAGAGCCCTGTAGCTTGGACCCTACCCAACCTACCTTGGTTGCTTCCCGATACGGGTGGGCTACTATTTTATATATTTTTAAATTATTTTTATTCTATTATTTAAAAATATAATTTATTATGAAATAAAGGAGATAATGCAATAATATCTATATTACGTAGCCATTTTTAACCGACTCTTCAAAAAGGAGGAGGTTCTCAATTTGTCTGCTTTTTTTTGTGTTTATTTTACGCGTTTTCTCCGCCAATTATGAATCGATTTTGGTGGTTCTTTTTTCAGAGGTGGTCCCATATAAATTTTATTAACTTTGCTTTCGTAGTTTTTGAGTTAGCTTCAATAATTACGTATTTTTCCCACTTAGTCTATGTAGATGATATCTTATATTTTGACTCCGTCACTGATATTTACATAGGGTAGTGGTATTCGGATTTGTGTGGGGTAGGTACCACAACGAAAAAGTGAAAAATAAAAACTTTTCGTAAAAAAAATGTCGGTGGCAAAAAAAGAAAATTGAAAAGCAAAGACACCGACTTCCGAAGTTATTTTTCCCTTTTTTTTGTGTTTTTATTGGAAGTCGGTTGTTTCTTTTAGTATTGATAAATGATAAATGATTTTTATTTCTGTAAGTAGGTTTGTACAAACACTTTTACACGTCAATCACATTTTTAAAACTAGATGAGGTCGGCGTTTCCTATCTGACTACTCTGAGAAGAAAGGCCGAAACAAACTCAGAGGTCAGAGTCTCTTTTAAAGTCCAGACATAATCTTGGTCAGATCATGTGAAGACCATGTAGATTGGTGTCTGAAATGGACTTTTGAGGAAAGAACCACACAGATTGAGTGGACCTGTCCAGTCAGTGCAAGCATTTGTCAATAATCGTGCAGCTCAACTCCAATTTTAAGGAGCTCAACGATTTGACGAACAGTACCAAAGAAAGGACATTTGGTTAGGCCGCATAAATTACTCAAACTGCCAGACCATGATTAATTAAAACTAAGGAAAAATTAATACTAAAAAAGAAAAGAAACAAAGATCCACATAGTCTTCACATTCACAATAATTAAAATAATATAATACTTTACAAAGTAAACATATTTTTATATGTGTGTGACTACCTCATTGGTCTTGTGGGCGCAAGCACTGTTGTAATTTTTTTTATAATTTCCATGTAATAGGGGCCCATCGCTGTTAATCGGTTACAAATCCAGAATGTCGCTGCTGAGAATTTCATAACCAAAAAATTCAATAACACTTTGATCGACCCGAGGATCGAACCCCGGACCTCACACTCAACAGTTGCCCTTCAGACTCAGGCTACTAAGAAGCAGCTATTATTATATTATTAATATTTATTAGGACATATTTTGATAATAAAATCGAGATTTTTTTTTTTGTGATAGCAATCCAAGGGAAAGTTTGATAAATACTATACCCATGTACATACAAAACTATTACATCACTATAAGAATATAAAATCACGTATGTAGTTCCTGGAGGGTTTGGTAGAGTTTATCTGGCGGTATAGAATAGAATAGAATACCTACTCTTTATTATGTACACCATAAAAAATGCAGATACAAATGTAGAAATTTAACATAGGGTGACACAATGGGCGGTCTTATCGCTAAAAGCGATCTTTCACAGACAACCTTTGGATGGATTAAAGCGCGAAGGAGAGATAATACTGCAGGTAGTCAGTGGTGTACCATTTGCATATACAATAAATACACATATAAGTACATAAATCATATACTTATCTATATAAATATATATATATATATATAAACAATACAATAATAAACTATACAATAATAAACATGAAACAGGAGGAAAGAGCTATATTTAATGAAGTTGTTTAAGGAGAGAGGAAGTGTATACCCACATTTCGCCAGTTATGTTTAAGTGGGGGCGAGCCTATTGCCATCAACTGGACACTAATCCAGATTCGGGCAGTATCTGAGAAATTCCTAATGAAAAAAACCCATTAACACTTTAGGCAGCCCCCTGGGTTTCAAACCCAGAATCCAGATAATAATATTTTTTCATCATAAAATGAATCAAGACATTTGTAAATTCTTAAATAAATACTTTTTGTGATAGCAATCTTAGAGGGAAAGTAACACTATACAATATACATACAATACTATTACATAACATGCCCAAATAACAGGTTACAATATCAAATTATTTTAATAACTTAATTTTGTTCTTTTCATTGGCAGTTCGTACTATGTTATTGTTGAGATTATGATCAGATTGTTATGTAAGGCGTTTTGAAATTACATTATTTTTTGGTGTTAACGGACTGATGAAAGCTGGCAGGGAACCATTTATTGGTTTAATGTTTGATTGATGTTGGCTAATCTTAACACCGGTCTTACCAAGGGCTTACTTAAGGGCCTAAACTACTTCAGCTCAAATTCATATCTATCTCGCTTGCACCATACTACTCGCGGCCTGAGTGAGAGCGAGGCGGAGTGGGGTGATGGCGGCACCAAGCCTCGAATAGTTTAGGTAATTGCTTTATACGGCGAAAACAACGGTAATTAAAAAAAAAAAAAGAACACAAGTCCCGTTTTATAGTAAGTCCCGTTTTATAGTTAGTTCCGTTATTATGCAAAGTTTCATGATCTAATTTGAGGTATTTTTTGAATACCAGCGCTTTAAAGTACGGTTTAGAGGTAACTTTGGATTTTTTGTCTATAGCGAAAATTTTATGTAATCGTATTTTCGTCAAACATAGGACCTAGCATCAATCCTCAACTTTAAAATATTATTTATTTCAAAACTAGCTTCCGCCCGCGGCTTCGCCCGCGTGGTATGTCGATTAAAAGTAGCCTATGTTCTTTCTTGGGCTCTAGACTATCTGTGTACCAAATTTCATTTAAATCGGTACAGTAGTTTTGGCGTGAAAGCGCGACAGACAGACAGACAGAGTTACTTTCGCATTTATAATATTAATTAAGGATTAATGCTGCAGTATTTTCAGCATAGCGGAGGATCATGCTAAGCAATTTGAGGTAGGGTAGGCCGTTAATCATACATATAATAAACAAACCAAATATTCCACCCATCCCACACTAATGGCTTTCTCTTATTTTGTACAGGGTCACATGACAAGAGCTATGGAAAATGAACGCAACCTCAATAATGGCTACCAGGCTGCTTATTATTTGATTAGACGATACTTTATGAGCCATAATCTTAGTCTTATGCTAAGGTATTATTACACAAGATAAGTACTAAAGTTTTAACACCTGTGACATAGTTTGCCAATGTTTTACTTAAGTACTAAAAGTACAGTCTTATGTTATAATAATAATAATAAACCATTTATTGCAGGCGACACAGGCCCATAGGAAAATACCTTAAACTCAACCATACGTATCGTCCCCGTAGAGCGAAAAGTCACTAGGTCGAAAAATGGCCAAAATGACTTATCAATGTCACTAAAATCAACATTTTTTTCTCTAAATATCCGTCTAACCGTCATTTTTGTAGCTGCCGCTTTTGTTTTACGAAATGCTTTTCACGTGTTTTAGCTCTTATAATATAAAATTTATTTTATTTCCTTCAAATTAAAGCTAAAAACATAAAGGTTTGTACAAGTAAGCCAACGTTATAACGATTTTTATTTTCAAAAACTTTAATACTCATATCTCAAAACACGATTTTTCGACTTAAATGACTTTTCGCTCTACGGGGACGATATTCTAGAAACAAAACTTGTGTTAATAAATAAGGCTTAGACTATGTTAGTACCACTTCGCACTTAGCACTAGCTAGACTTTGTGCTGTCCAGTGGAACTTTTCCGCGGAAGCGACGGAACACCACGTCCTGCGGCCTAAAGTCTACGTTATGACTCTTAAGTTTGTTTCGGTCTATCTTCTCAGAGTAGTCAGATAATTACGGCAATACTGAGTTTAAATGTGGCATGACGTCACTGGCTGGTAGATTTTATAGGTACTGACTTATAACGTAGCGAGCCCCCACTCCCCAAAACTGCGTTTTATCTTAATATTTTTTTATTAATATGATAAAGCAAAAAATACGAGTCTAATATATTTTTTTATATCTGACTCACGGATTGTTTTTTTTTTTTACCCAGTCTACGTTCTTTTTTTTTATTTGGAGTTACAAACATTGAGATTGGATAGCAAACCGTAATTAAAGATGACCTGCAGTATTTTTATCTGCCCAGCCTTTTCCCAACTATGTTGGGGTCGGCTTCCAGTCTAACCGGTTGCAGCTGAATACCAGTATTTTATATGGAGCGACTGCCTATCTGATCTCCTGTAAGACTGGTTGTCAGACTTTCGGGCTTCTAACGACCTGTAACAACTGTCAAAGATCCACGAATGACAGCCGGGACCAACGGCTTAATGTGCTTTCCGAGGCACGGAGGAGTCTCGGTATGTAAAGATGGCCACCCATCTACCGACCAACCTCGGCAAGCGTAGCTTAACCTGATGGAACGACCCGGTGTGGCTGTTATTACTTAGCCACGAGCTCCTCCAATATTTCAATAAGATTTTAATAATCTATGACATGATTTGATTTCATACAAAAATGAAATTAAATGAAATGAAATCATTAATTCCTAATTAATTAATTATTTCCTAAGTTTTTGTGTAAGAAGATTATGCACTCCAATGACCCCTTAAGCCGATATTAATGACTTTCTCTCAATAAATCGTACAGGGTCACGCATCTAATCGTAAGCTATCGAAAGTGAACGTGGCCTGGATATGACAACCGCATTGATCATTATTTGTTTAAGATATGATTTTACTAGAAGTGCTAATGAATTTTATACTTTATAGCGGATGCCCGTGACTTCGCCCCAGTGGATGTCGGTTATTATATACTAAAACCTTACTCGAGAACCACTCTATCCATTGGTGAAAATAGCATGAAAATCGGTGTAGTTGTTTTTGAGTTTATCGCGTACAGGACGACAGACAGACGCGGCGGAGGACTTTGTTTTATAATATGTAAGGATTTTAGTTGAGTTGTTACTTGTTTGCAATGATAAAGTTATGTTAAATTTCTACATTTGTATCTGTATTTTTTATGGTTGTCATAATAAAGAGTATTCTATTCTATTCTATAGACTAAAGAAAAAAAAATTGTGAAATCCGAAATTATTTTAATTTCTTTGAGTTTAAATCACACGACGAAATAAATTATAATCAATTCAAAAATCTTTATAAGCTTTGCTCTCATAGCTGCAAAAGTACATTTTACGGAAAATAGTTATGTACAAATACATTATTTTTACAATTTGAATTTTATGTCATTCTCATAAAATTAACAAGACAGGGCTTCGTGACGTGTATGACTTAAGTAAATCGCTAATGAAACAGACAAGAAAAAAAATGACACCAAACAGTCATGAGCAGATTGCAAAATGATAATTTTTCACTTTTTTTTTCCTTCTTCACACCCATAAAACACTATTAATGATATTTTATCATTATGCTAATCATTGCCTAAGGCTCTTACTATTCAATGTTTATCCAAACAGTGAAAGTGACATCCACTAAAAGTTGTTGGCATTATTAAATAAATATTGAGTGAAAGTTAATAAAAACAGGTATTAAGTTAAAGTTTTTATGTGTTAGTAAGATTTGTTTGTATGGGCTAGGTTATTTATGATATGAATAGTCGGTCATTATTTTGCTAGAAATAAGAGTGGGCTTATCAAGCAATCACCTGATCTGACCAAGATTATGTCTGGACTTTAAAAGAGACAGACCCCATTTGACTTAAAAAAAAGAGAGTTTGCGTTTCGCCATTTCTTCTCAGTCAGATATGAAATGTCGACTACATCTGGCTTCACTTGTAAAAGTGATTGCGATATCCTATTTACAGTATAAACAATTTCATTTCACTTAACCACTATTGGATAATCAGTTCAATAATTAAACTTAAATACTAATAACTTTGTTTTTGTATACTCAGAGAAATATGAGACTTTTAACATACAAATGATGTAAATCGTTTTGCCGTCTCCAATTTTGAGTAAAGGCTGTGTTTTTTATAGTAACTCTTATAACTTTATTAGAATAGCTCGTCCAAAACCTGCTTATTGCTATATTTCTTTTAATACTACATTTTAAATCCACACAAAACTTTTATACGACGCCTACCAACCTTAACAAACCACGCTCACTCACCACACACATCTAGTACTAGTTACCATACATCGGCGTAACAATCAGTCAAGCCTCTCAAATATTATGAACCGGGTTATATTACATACAGCGGAGAGGTTATTAAGCGTACTATGTGCTCTAAATTAGACCAGTTATTGGTAAGTAGGCTGGTATATGAGAAAAACGTAATATATAATGTGTGTTTTGTAACAAAATTCAGCCCTTAGGCAGTAATTGATTTATTGTGACATACATATTTTGTGCTCACATAAGTTAGTTTGATTGTAATTGACGGCTTTAACAATATTTTTAGTCTTTTAAAAATCTAATAAATGTTCTTTGGCAAAGAATTAGCATTGCCATTCAACATGGCAATGCTGCCAATCTTCTGGGCACATTTCCGGATGACAGCGATGCGGACGAATACTTCGACGCCTAAGGGTCCCTTTGTTTTTATATTTATTTATATAGTTAGTTAGTCCTTTTAGTTTTAGTTTTTTAGTTAATTTAGTATATTGAGTTACATATTGTAAATGTAAATAATGATAAATAAAAGAGTGAAAAATAATAAAGTTGATCTATAGAAAATGCGATGAAAACATAACTTCACTCTTGTTTTACCCGAAAGGATAGGCAGAGGTGTACCCATAGTCGGTATGGGTGTACTGATGCCGTATTATGAAGTATTAATGCCACCATTTTTCTAGTGTGAGAGAGAGAGACAGAGCTAGACAAGGCCGCTAGCACCATCCCGTTTTCGCAGTGGAATAATGATGGCATTAATACTTCATAATACTACCCCTGTAGGTACTGTAAGGAGTTTTTAAGCGATGCGCAACCTCGTGTGGTACAGGCTGGCTAGAGGGCAGCCGTGAGTTTTGAACGTTCCAACAATTTAGTTGAAAATGGAATAGGAAGATATTCAGAGACGGCCTGAGGCTGGATGACGGGTGATATAATATAAAATGTATCCTTGATTTTCGTTAATTAATATAATTAGTTAAACTATCAAGTGTTTTACTCGATCCGGTGCCGGAGACTTTCTCGGAGTCTACAGTACACCCCTGCCCCACCCTTTGTGATGTTATGTGTGTCAAGAAATGTTAAAACAAGGAGAAGGTTCTCAATTCGTCGGAATCTTTTAAATTAACACTTTTCTAACAAAACTTGACTTTGGTAATATTTGCAGTCGCCAATTTTCTATCAATTACCTATTTTCTAAAACAAAAACCCACATATTCATGTAGAAAGGGGTCCAGTTCACATTTTTGACCTCAAATTATAACAGCCCCTTTTAAGGCCGCTATGGCTATAGACCTTAAGGTCACTGAGGTCTCTTATTAAGATTAACGTTAGTTACCTTTGAGTATGAAGTTGAGTTATAGAGCGCAAATGTAGTCGTGAACCGTGGACCGTGGTACAATGCAGTAGGGATTGCCGAGCACGGAGCTCGGTAGCATACAATTATAAAAAGCTTTTCAAACAGTGTTTTAATTTATTTATATACTCACTAAATAATTATGCATACACAGCATTAACCCACAATGTTTGAAAAAGGAATCACTTAAAGGTAAGCTTTCTGTGAAAATACAACGTTTTTGTAATACTTTTGAAACTCAAATGCCACATACATTTATTAATATTTTTTTTGCCTTTAAACTATTTTTAGAAACTTCTTCTACTAAGACGATACGACATATCCAATCACGTATCTTGGAAATAAAAAGTCCGATTCCCTCGCTTGTGTGTGGCTATTAGAGGCAAGATTGCGCTCTACATTTCTTTTATACTCTAAACCCAAGTGACCATTAATTTACTAATCGAGTAGAATCGTGTGGCGCACTGAAGGCAAAGACACGCAATTACTACAATAACTATCTCTTTTATTTACTGAGAGATTATAGAGGACATGACCAGACTAGCTATCCGTAACCATCTCATCGTGAAAACTTAGTTGAAGTGAGCTTAAAGTGAACTTTTACTGCCTTAGTGTCCGCATTGCTATTCTGTAACCATATCACCGTGAAAACATACTAGCTTAAGTGAGCGTGGAGTGAGCTGTCATTGTCATCGATACCTACTGATGCTAAGGCAGTGACAGTTCACTTCAAGCTCACTTCACCTAAGTTTTCACGGTGAGATTTTTACAGAATAGCCCAACAGTAAGTATCGTTACCTAGGGGTATCGTATTACCCTGTTACTGGGTTGTGGAGATCAGATAGGCAGACGCTCTATGTAAAATACTGGTATTCAGCTGCATCTGGTTAGACTGGAAGCCGACCCCAACATAGTTGGGAAAATGCTAGGCAGATTGATTGACTGGAGCAACTGCATCTAAATTATATGGTAATATGGCGACCGAATTTTGATTATATTAGCAGTACCGCGCATCTGTATTCATCTCAACATCCCATCTCATCCGTCATTAGGTCAGTCCTACACTACACGAACGTACGACCGACCTCCTTACACACTTGCAGTGGGCGTTGAAAACCGTAACCCAGTGACATCTTACCAATTTGGACGGTGTAGACTAGGGTTTATGTTAGTGAGTGTAGTTGTAGCCTTATATGGGGGGACGAGTTCGTCAAATTACCGATTAATGGGGTATCGGAATATTTTGTGGTTTCTAAGGAAAAGTTTTAGCTTAGAAAGTCTTGTCACTAATGATAAGGAATGCCAACAATTTTGCCCGTCGAAAGTTCTTTTGAACGCCTTGTAACTTCTAAGTGGATGGACTGATTTCGGAGCGGTTTTTGCATATTTACGTTATACATAATTATAATACGTTCTGTAAACACATTTTCAACATAATTTTACATTAGCAGTCAAATATCATACTTTTTATGTATGTTAACTCTTGTTTTTCGTCTTTTCTAAGGTCCTGCAAAAGATCGTAAAGAAACTTGGGGTAAATAAACACAGACAAAATTTAGCGTTAACGCGTCATACGTCAAAATACACTGACAAAACTTACCTTTTCCTTACTGCACGCGTAGCATGACAACCATAAAACCGGGTTTTCTATGGGAAACGGACTAAAGACAAAATGACAGATTGTGATCTTATTACCACAAACCCGTGTTTATCAGTTGTTTAGACTAAACACCTTGACATTTCTGTATGGAGTTTGACATAAAACTGACTTAATGTCACGCGTTGAACAAGCGTCAAAGTTTTTGTGGTAAGACCCTGATTGTTTATGTCATTTTTACCTGACTGCCAAGGAAGGGTTATGTTTTTTGTCTATTCTTCATCGAAAAAATCCGTTTCTATTGTGGTCTTGCTGGTCAGTCTGTATCTTACGCAGAATCAACACAATAAGCTATGGTGGAGACCAATAATTCCTTCTCTATAAGAGAAGTAAGATTTTGCCATACAGTGACAACCAGAGACGTCATATTCTACCAGTAGGTACATTAAGTAAGCTTCTAATTAGAAAGTATACAAACACAACAGAGTTTAAGTATGTCGGATTATACATACAATAGATATACAGTCGTATGTTCAATAAGAATAATTATGTTACGACCAGTTCGCCCACGTCGTTCTTTATAAGGGGCTCTAGTATATACCCGGTAGACTAATGGGTAAACTGGTATTATGTTATGGTATTTATATTTAAAGTAAGTTGTTTGTGTATGCTTGTTATGATTTTCGGTCAGCGGGCCCTTAGTTTTCAGTGATACTATGAAAGTAATTGTGGCAATATCAGCTATCTAATTGTGTATGTAACTTATTTTCGGAACTTAAGACTAATCTGTTTTATTTTGACAACGTTTGTTGCGTTATTTACGTTGTTGAGCAGATTTTTTTTGAATCTTGGATTAGCAATTTGTTTCAAGTTGATCCAGATTTTAATAGATCGTGTATTACGCAATTATGGTACAGGTGATCTCTAACAAATAAATGTATTGTCATGGCAATGAAATGAGTATGAAAAGTTTATAATTTGATACTCGTACGCCAAAAGGATATCCGAAATTAGCTTGTAAGAATCCATCTTAACATAAATACTATGTGAAGCTATAGAAAGGCTTGTAAATTAGTGTTACGTTCGTCTCACCGAGTACTATTAGTTTGGAGAAGAGTTTGATCCAACTAAGGCTGTCTTTAGAGACAGACTATCGCTCTTTGAAAACAATGATGTCACGCACACTCGCAATAAAACTGTTTTGTTCTGGCAAGACAAAACTGTTTTGACTGTGGTTTCCGCATTGTCTTAACTGTTTAGTTGACTATACAATCGGTTTTGAGTCCTATGGTATAAATATATCGAAGAAATTATTATGGTCTGGAACTCAATTTACAGAACAAATCTTGTCTTGTCAATCTTGTTGTTTGTGGAAGCGTCACCACAATTTTTGTAATAAATCAGTACCTACTATGATAGACCATAATTAAACGCTGGGTTTTGTTCGGTAATTACAAAACAAAACAACCGGTTTCCAAAAAAAGAAAAATATTTTTAATTTCGGATGTCGGTGGCAAAAAACTAAAATTGAAAAGCAAAGACAAAAGTTTTTATTTTTCATATTTTGGTTGTGGTACCTACCCATCCCCACACAAATTTGAATACAACTACCTGCTATGTAAATAACAATGACGTAGTCAAATAAAAAATCTTCTACATAGACTAAACGGGAAAAATACGTAATTATTGAAGCCAGCTCAAAAACCACGCAAGCGAAGTTAATAAAATTTATATGGGACCACCTCTGAAGCGTCATGCTTCAAAGGTGGTCCTCTCTTCCACCAAACAAAAAAAGAATCATCAAAATCGATTCATAATTTGTTGGCGGAACAATCGCGTAACATACATACAAAAAAAAAACAGATGTACTGAGAACCTACTCCTTTTTGAAGAAGTCGGTTAAAAAGTGAACGAATTCTACGACTTCGTTACTTGCAGTTGGCTAGTCTACTTACGACTTGATGAAACGAAATTCCTTTTAATCATATCACAGGTTCCATCATTAATGTCAACCAATATAAACCAGATTTGCCCATCAGTTTCATCACCACGAAGTATTAATAACAATCTCTTAAGAAATTTCGCCGGCAATTGTTTTTTAGACCCATTGTTTGGACCGGTCTTGTTATTGGATTAATCAATGGCCTGACAGCCACCTTATGATAACAGGACACCTATTGTATGTGCGTGATGGTTAAGACCTTGAAACGGTGGTGAGAAGTGGTAGTACTGGTTTACCGAAGAGTTGCCATCTGGATACTTGCTTTTGAGTGTTGGCGTTTAGATTGCCAATGGAACTTGCCACTATCAACGGTTTATATTATATTATTTTATTGAACAGCCTACATGATATACCATGGTAAGGCTGGTTGTCAGACTTTTGGGCTTCTGACTACCCGCAACCACTGTCAAAGATGACAGCCGATACCAACGGCTTAATATACTTTCCGAGACATGGAGCGATTTCGATTATGTTATGAATGGTAACCCATCCATGGACTGACCTTGGCAAGCGTAGCTTAACTTTCGATCGACCCGGGCGGGTGTTATTATTTAGCCAACTGTGGCAATATGCTAATAATCCTGAATACCTATTTAATATGTTTGACTATAATGGCTGACAATTAACTAGCAATCCGCCATGTTGAAATTTACATTTTTATATTTATAATGAATATATAGATGAGTGGAATCTATGGTCTAGGGGGACTTAGATTTTAGTAAAATCAGAGATTTTATTGTTAAGCGAATTTATTACCAACTCAAATCGCATATTCAAATCATAACTGTAATTCTTTGACAGTTGGATGAAATGGCTATAGTACGGTAAATTGATATAGGGTAACAATTTGTTTTTAAAATTAAGGGGTATGAGGAACAGGGTGTAAAGTTCACTCATAATCTATAAAACTTTAAAAAAAAAATTGACCGACTTCAAAAAAAACAAAACAAAAAAGGACTACTGTACTAAAACCAAACGACAAAAGTACGTCTTTAATAATATGAGAAAAATAAAAAAAATAAAAAATAACTTTAATTTCGGAAGTCGGTGTCTTTGCTTTTATAATTTTAGTTTTTGGCCACCGACTTCCGAAATTAAAGTTATTTTTTATTTTTTTTATTTTTCTCATATTATTAAAGACGTACTTTTGTCGTTTGGTTTTAGTACAGTAGTCCTTTTTTGTTTTGTTTTTTTTGAAGTCGGTCAATTTTTTTTTTTAAAGTTTTATTATTTTTCCATTTTTTGTGTAATTTGATTTTTGTAATCACCATGGGTAGACCAACTAAAAGAGCCGCCCGCATGAAGAAAAACAGAATTAAAGAGACTAATACTGCTGAAAAATAACGCCTATCTAAGAATCGCAAACGGAGTGCTATGTCCGGTTCCCAAGAATCACCGTTAGCTCTTCATGCTAGGTTATCTCAGATGAGAAATTACATGCATTCTCATTTGTCGCAGGAGTCGCCAAATGATAAGATCTGCCGACTCAATCTTATTCAAAAACGATTAAGTGGCGAATCGTCTGAACAGCGCAAGTATTGTTTAGATGTTATACGAAACCGGCTGGCTAATGAGACTCCCGTGCCTTCTCAAGAATATAAGGGTGAACACTATACATTTGCTTACACTGTATAGTTCCCCTCATCATCATATTATAAGGTGACCATAATCAGATCTGTAATGTCACTTACAACCTATATGGTTGCAAAGTTCTTATCAATATAAATGAATTAAGTCCAAACACAAGGTAATTACTGTGAACCGTTGAGGAGTTCCGTTAATCGTCCTTCGTCTTCATCATCAGACCCTTAACGACAGTCACAACCCATCCAAGTGTAAGGTTCTTATCAATACAAATTAATCAAGCCCAAACACAAGATATCTGCTGTAAACCACTGAGGAGTTCCCTCGACTGTCTTTCGTCTTCATCATCAGACCCCTAACGACAGTCACAACCCATCAAAGTGTAAAGTTTTTATCAATACAAATTAATCAAGCCCAAACACGAGGTATCTGCTGTAAACCATTGAGGAGTTCCCTTGACTGTCTTTCGGCTCCATCATCAGATCGAATCCAGACCTTCATAAAATTGTAGTGCTGTAAAATACTTAATGAATAAATTAAGGAATGCACTAGTTGCCCTTACGATTTTTGAAAGTTCCCCTCGATTTCTCTAGGATCCCATCATCAGATCCTGACTTGGTGACAATGGGACCACCTCAGAAGTATAAGCTTTTAAACAAAAAAAGAATTTTTTAAATCGGTTCACAAACGGCGGAGTAATCGGTGAACATACATAAAAAAAAAAAAAAAAAAAACAATCATCCGAACATAGTACCTCCTCCTTTTTTGAAGTCGGTAAAAATAGGGAGGATCCTCCGACCAGACGGGTGTTGTGTCTGGAGGGCACTGCCCAATGATTGATGTTGGAATCTTCTATATGTCCATCGCGCGGTAAACTCTAATTGCGCGATGCAGGATTTATGTGTCGTCAGGATTTTTGTGTGATGTCAGGTCTTTGATGCGCAGTTCGCATGTGGCGATGTAGATGCCGCCACAACAATTACTTTCCCTGAGTGTATATAAAATAATTGTCCAGCAAAACAATTTTCTATTAGACCTCAGGAACTGAGTGTAAATCAATCATCCATTCTTTTACAGATACATCAAAAATTGTTTCATAATACAAAACTCATCATATTGGGACAAGGGCAGGAATATGATGAGTTTTGTGTTTTGAAGTTTACGTGTTTTGAAGTTTATGTGTTTTGAAGTTTACGTGTTTTGAAGTTAACGTGTTTTGACGTTAACGTTATCTC
This sequence comes from Lithophane leautieri, assembly GCA_949152455.1. Classification (NCBI taxonomy): domain Eukaryota; kingdom Metazoa; phylum Arthropoda; class Insecta; order Lepidoptera; family Noctuidae; genus Lithophane; species Lithophane leautieri. The sequence goes on along the minus strand of OX424482.1, from coordinate 2,576,043 downwards.
TTTCCACTTTCCCCTGTCAACCATCACGCTATCATTCACTCCCTTCTCTTTTATATCATTCCTCACATCCATCCATCCATCTTTTCTTTGACCTTTCTGTCCCTCTTCATCCATCAACATAATTATATAACGGGTGTAAAAAGACGCTTAACGAAGCCGAAAGTCACTTGTTATTCCCGTCGTTGTGATCATTTTTTTGTTGTGGACCATACCTGGGAACCTTCTGGTAACGGAGATATTGAAGGTCAAAGTTCCAACTTTTCCAGACGTTTTATAAAGAAAGTAAGTTATAAATGCTATAACTTAATTTTAAATTACGAACCCTGAACCGTTGCATGCACCCATAAACACAATGTTTTGCGTGCGTTACGTTGCGCACTACCGTGAACAGCGATTTTTCACACCAAAAATAAAAGTCGTTTCCCAGCAATTACTTTAGTGCAATGTTACTTAATTTGATGTACAGAAAGAGTTGTTGACGTCTTTATGATGGGTCTTTTTTTTTTGGTGATTCATCTCTATCATTCTTGGCTCTTTGACAGTCGTTAAGGGTCGTCAGAAGCCCGAAAGTCTGACAACCAGTCTTACCAAAGGGTATTGTATTACACAGTTACTGGGTTGTGGAGGTCAGATAGGCAGTCACTCCATCTAAAATACTGGTAATCAGCTGCATCTGGTTAGACTGAAAGCTAACCCCAACATAGTTGGGAAAAGGCTAGGCAGATGAAATATATTCATCACTTTTTATTCACAAGCGTCTTTACAAAACTTTAAGCACATTTCCGTGGCGCTACAAACCGGCTTAATCAAATCTTCTCCGTAATTCAAAAGAATGATCTCAACTATTAAACCAATACTAGTAGTAACATATAATTACTTAATTACACACATATTAATATTCCCATTAAAACATTCAAGAATCTCTCGCCATTGATTATAACATAAGGTTCCTTTAATATCTAACTCAATTATGTTGAATGCTTCCGTACACATGTGACGTCATGAGAAGATGCAGTATTTCCATTGGCGAGATTCTTCGCGCTGAGGTATAGAAAACCTTGGCTGACCAATCAATCTGCCCACGACCACGTTGTCGTCGGATCTAAGTCTATCAAGAAGAAGCTAAATATCAATGTTGGACTTGGAGGGCCTGTCGTTATCTCCTTGAACTTACGCCAGAAACTTGTATTATTTTTTATTGTGATTATATATCGATATAGAAGTCACTAAGATTTGGCTAGCAAACGTTTTTTTAATTCAAATTTTTGTCCCAAATAAGACTTCTCCAGTTTATATCAAGTAACGATAATCGTGATAGGACATGAGAATCTTCAAATTCTTCCGTATCAGTAACTTGTGTGACGTCAGAGGTTGCAGTATTACCATCACCTACTTATGTGGTCAGTTTTCCTTTAGTCGTGATTAGAATCCAAATGGGCGATAAATTGACTTCCAGCTAAAGTAGTTTTTACTTGAAATAAGATCATAGTTTGCCAACTTTGACTATTCGATTGTTTTAAAACCAGCCAGTATTTTTACCTACATGGCAAAACCTTCTTCTTATAATGAGAAGAAAAAAGCATTGCGCACTGCTCGTTATCATTTCAGACCTTTAAAAATCTAGGTTTTCTTCCAATGTTAAGTCGACAATTTCGAAGGTTAACTGAAAAGAGTTTTATGAATTTAAAAGTCATATTAATACATAATTATCAGGTTCCAGTCAAGTCACTTTACTTGCTTAAAGTTTATAATTTCTTACTGAACTAAGCCCCTCATCCATCTGATAAGAGCCTCTTAAAATATTATTAGTCGAGTCTATAGGTTAAAATAATCGTGCTTTGTTTTTTAACAAAAATAAATTACCTCCTAATAAGTCCTCCCATTATGTGCCTTTTAACAAAATCCACGACCTAATGGCATAGGCGTGACTCCTCTTTACTAAAAGAGCTCCTAAAATAACCCAATTACTTTAAACGCTTCCGTATAACTAATAACATAGACTATGACGTCATCTGATATCGGATGCTACAGTGTTACCCGTAAAATAAAATTAGAAAAAAATATTTAGTCATGCGTTCGATTTTAGCAATAAGGTTTTTACATCACGCATTTTGTCGACGCGGAAACTAAGGAGTTCGGATAAAAAATGATCACTCATGATTATTATGATGTAGTGTGAAAAAAGATGATAGGTATTAGGTAGTCATAGGTTTGAAGGTTAAAGATGGGTCCTTTTGTTCGGTGTTTTTACTAAGTAATTGATACGTGATTGTTATTGATGAAGTGTTTTTTTTTCTTCTCCATAGTAGTAAACGACAAATTAGGATTGTGAATTGTGAATGTCTTACAAATCCATCCTCTTTTTATAAGCCTGCGGCGTGTAACTTAGGTTAACACATTTTTTTTAATGTTGGCCTTTTACAGTTACTAGCTTTAATAAAACACTGTAGATTATCAATGAATAAAACATTTTATTTTTACGTCAATTGCGTTATTTTTCAGTAAAATTATGTTACTATACCATTTTGCAGAAGACGTCTAAATGGAAATTTGAAAAGAATATCTTGGAAGCTGCTATAAAATCCATAATAATGTTAAAATAATAGCTTCATGTCACAGTTCTTTTAAGTGGGGCTCTCAAGATGAATTGTTTTAATAGTAGATTTTTCATTAAGAGGATAAACCATGAGGAATCCTAAGAGTAACAGAAGTTTTTAAGGGTTACTCCCGAACACAGTGAGGGAGTTTACAGTTAACTCCTGTGCGAAACGAGGGAGTTATTAGAATCCTGAGTGCAGCGAGTGATTCAGCCGCGCACTTTCCTGATAACTTCTTACTTTATTTACACTTTATATTTTTTACCATTTTTTATTTCTTTTTTACTTGCAGTACGTTGTCTTTAAGTCTGTGGTAAATAAATGTGTTTACTTTCTTTCTTTCTATTCAAGCTCGCCCAAGGCGAAGACACCTTTATCCCCGAGAAGAATACTCTACTTTTTACACCTTCTGCGAGATAATTTGACATTATCGACCAGGTGATGTGAAAAATCATTTTATTTACATAATAGCGTTTGCAACCAGTTCGTTTTACCTATATTTACCACATATTCGTGACTAATTCTCAGGTACCATGTAATCCATAATCAAGAATCTAGATCGATTGTCTATGATACCACAGTAAATTAGCCATATTTATGCCTAGATTAGACGGCATGGAATGCATTGTGTGATAATAATGATATTATGCATTATGAAGTAAGATTGGAATTCCATTGCGTCTTTCTGCGTAACTTATACGGTTATTGTTATGTTAATAGTTTTTTTTATTATGTGTTACAAAATCAATTATTATAATATTTTCTCGTACACGTGTATTTAGATCTTAGAAACGTCATTGGAGTCGCTATTATTTTGTTGCGAAATAGAAAGATTTAAATCGTAAAACTTGCCCTAACCGTACTTATGTCGCCCGAAAAAGTGTCCATACTGAGCAGAATGAGTTAACACAGCCCACACGAAACGATAGATACCATTTTTGGTATGAGTGAGCGGGACAATGCTATTCAAATGTTATTGTCAAAGAACAATTTTCAAAAACGTGACCTTTTTTGGCGCAGTCGGGCGAATCTGACGATTTAAATCTTTGGCGAAATAGGGAAGATACTGTCTTGTTTATTTTTGTCTCTTTCTCGGACTGGAATAATAAGGTATTACTATTCCACTATAGTATAATGGTGAACTTAGTAGTATAAATACTTATATCAAGAAATGGTGAGCATAATTTGATTCCCAAAATTAAATGCAGAAGGAAGTATACGGAAACTTCAATTTTGTCAATTTATTCAAATGTTTACAAATTTTGCATAGCAAAAGCTGCAATAAACAAAAATCTCCAAGGAAAACACTTAATAAGACAATCATCATTCAAAATCACTTTTTTTATAAACAAAAGCGAAGTGATGCAATTATGTGTGAAGGCCAGAGCTTAAGTAGTCAATACTTAGGAGCATCATTCCTTAAATCACGATTCGACAATCAAGGAGAAGGAAGTACTAGACTATAATTACCAACATAAATAAAAAGATGTTTTTTTCAACACATTATGTTATACGGTAGTAAGTTTTTGTTTTTCACAAATAAAAAGAATTTTAACAGCCGCACGGTTCGATCGAAGGTTAAGCTACACTTGCCACGGTCGGTTCTTGGATGGGTGACCATCCATTACATAGGTATCGAATTAAGCCGTTGGTCCCGGCTGTCATTTGTAGATTTTTAACAGTCTTTACGGGTAGTCAGAAGCCGGAAAGTCTGACAACCAGTCTTACCAAGGGGTATCGTATTTCCCAGAAATTGGGTTGTGGAGGTCAGATAGACAATCGCCACACGTAAAATACTGGTAAAGCTCCAACAAGTTAGACTGGAAGGGAAAAGACTAGCAAAATTATGATTGAATGAATACATATAATTCTATACTTAATTTGATTTATGTTTCTAAAACCGATGAGCGTTTTCAAGAAGAATTTCTGACAGCTAGACATATAACGTTCTTGTGACATCATCAGGAAACTGAAGAGCCGCCATGTTTTTTACCCGACTACGGCAAAGAAAAAAGGAGGGTTGTGATTTTGACCGGTATGTATGTATGTATGTTCATCTGTTCTCTCCTATCTTCTAAACCACTCATCACAATTTGACAAATGAGGTATCGTTGGAAGCGTCTTGATCGTCCGCTGGTTATAGGCTATATACAATATAAATATTATAATCCCAAAAGAATTAAAAAAAAAAGTAATAAAAACTTAAACCCAACTACGACTAAAAAGGTATAAACAAGACACCACAGACAGACAAATATAAATATCCGGAGTCACACGTAATCTGTTCGATTTATGCTCTAGCACGTGTGACTCTGGATATTTATATTTGTCTGTCTGTGGTGTCTTGTTTATACCTTTTTAGTCGTAGTTGGGTTTTAGTTTTGATTACTTTTTTATTTTATGTGATAGGTTGGTGAAGCCGACATAGGCTCGACTAATGGAAAGTGTCACTCTCCCTACGAAGGGAATGCCGATATGTTGTCGAAAATTGAAAAGTGTCATCTGCGATGTGCCTTTTATTTACAGCCTTCTTTACAGCACTGAATTTGGACGTTTTCGTTTGTGTCATGCCATATGGCCGATACATTTTGTTAAAATATCACCTTGAAAGCTTGAAGTGAGCTGTCATTGTCAATAGTGTCAATCCCTGGCATCAGGTGGAATGACAGCTCACTTCATCCTACTGTTTCACGGTGAGAATTTAACAGAATAGACCGGGACCCGGGAGGTTTCGTCATGCTTTTGTTATGCCAAAAGAAATGATTACTTAATGACAGAACGCCCAACCTACAATTATAATATATACATACATAAACTCGGGGGTTAGCAGAAACTACAGAACGCCACCTGCTATGATCCTTACATGGTCTTTCTGCTTCGTTTACGTTAATACAGCCGTACAAACTATATACATATTTATACATCAGTTCAGTCATTACTCACACACCGCTGCCTAACCGTTGGGGTAAGCAGGCGTGGTGTTATGTTATCAATACAACTAATATTATGAAGAGGTCAAATTATTAATTAGTGAGTTTGTATATAGGGGATAATCTTCGAAACTACTGATCCGATTCCAAAAACTCTATCACTCATGGAAATGTATAGTATTTGCGAGTGTGATTGGATATGTAATTAATTGTAATTTTGGAAATATTGTAAAAGCCAATTATTTTTAAAAGAGACCATGGAGTTTCTTGCCGCCTCTTCTCAATAGGAAACGACCAATTGGAACCGTGCACCTAGCTTCTGACGTCCCATAAGTGCCCATGTAGGTTTATGTGAAACAAAATAAATTTTGATTTCATTTGATTTGATATAATTTATGTTAAAACACGAAATTTTTAGCGTACAAAACCTTGGGCAGTAGCTGGTGCTAAAGAAATATTACATGAAATGAGGTTTTTACTTATGCAAAAATGAATCATTCACCATAACAAGTCACCCAACGCAAAGGGAACTTTTCACTCTTATAAAGAAAAGCGTAAACAAACTAGTTAGTTGGAACCGGAACCACGGCCGCTGCCTACCCACTAAACAATGGGAGCAACGTTCCACCATTACTATAGAAATGGAAAACTTTAACTTTCACTTCAAAATACTTTCGTTTAAAGAAACGTAATCTTTGACGCTGTCCCACCTCGTGGAAACGGCAACAAGATTTGAACCACATTTTGGAAGAAAATTATTATGTCTGTTATTTATTTTCTTTCTTATATATAACTAGCTTATGCCCGCGACTTCGCCCGCGTGGATGTCGGTTATTATATACTAAAACCTTACTTGAGAACTACTCTATCCATTGGTGAAAACAGCATGGCAATTGGTGCAGTCGTTTTTGAGTTTATCTGATACAGGACGACAGACAGACGTGGCGGAGGACTTTGTTTTATAATATGTAAGGATTATAATTAAATTTTTAAATATTTTTTAAACTAAAAAGATAATATAAAAAAAAAGGTCCGCCGTTGTCAGGAGCAGAGTCCAAGCTACCGGTGGTTAGGGCTGCAGAGACAGGAACCTCCTCACAATGCGAGCCGTATCGAGGAGTACTGCCTTCGGAATCCGGCCCTTGATCCAACCGCCTAACGAGAGCCTCGAGAGATGTTGGTCGAGGCTTTCGGCCATCAAGCCATTGACCGTTATGACAATCGGCACAATGATAGCCGAGCTCACAGTCCACATGTCGACAACCTTGTGTGCTAAGGCGAAATATTTTATTTGTTTCTCTTTTTCAGCTTTGACGAGGCTCTCGTCATGTGGTAACATCGTAAATTGTTATTACCTGTATATTTTTTTTACATGCATGCATAATTTCTTTTTATTCATTCTGTAACTAATACATGCACACAGCAACCAAAACAGACAACGATTTTTTATATTTTGCCATCTATTTCGGATAGCTAAAACCTTTCTATCTTGCCTTTTCCCAACTTCGTTGGGGTCAGCTTCCAGTCTAACCGGATGCAGCTGAATATCAGTATTTTATAGGAGCGACTGCCTATCTGACCTCCACAACCCAGTAACTGGGTAATACGATGCCCCTTGGTAAGACTGGTTGTCAGACTTCTGACGAACCGAAACGACTGTCGAAAGATCCACGGCTTAACGTACTTTCCGAGACACGGAGGAGTCTCGGTATGTAAAGATGATCACACATTCACGGACCAACCCCGGCAAGCGTAGCTTTACCTCTTGGATCGACTCGGGGTGCTGTTATTACTAAGCCACGAGCTCCTAGCTAGGATAGTTAAAACCTTTACAACATCCCTATATGAAGTGAAAGATATCATCAATTTCAGCCACACTCTCACTCTCGCAGATTCTTCTATCAGTTTTTTGTCAAGAGACTCAAACACTCAGTAAAATCCATTTTTCTCTCAGTGTTATAATGCCGTCCACATCGTACTACCGAATAGATAAACTCCATCAGAAACCGGGGATTATCCATATATGTATCAGGTACCTGGCTTGAAATTCCTGGCCAAGCTCAGTAGAAACTTTCAACCACATAACACAAGGAACAGGCTAATAAAGAAACCGTCAGCTAAAGACATATTTTTGCCAATTTGTTACCATTTTATGAATGTTACAAGTTTTCTCGGAACCCATTTTGAATGCATTGTCTGTCAGTCCTTTTGTTCGATATTTATGGCCCTTCGGAGTTCCAATAACTTAAACCTGATTGACAACTTAAATTGTGCAATAGTGGAGTTTAAGCCCTTTGTTAAAGAACAAAATAAAGTAGGATGAAATAAGTAATTTTGAGTAATAGATCGAAAGCCTACCTAAGGGCCTAGACAAGTGACAATCGCTTCGAAAGCGTTTCTTATTTCTACAACGACTTTGATCAGGAGTGACATAAGCTTTTCGATAGCTTATGTCAGTCTTATACATTTTTGCCTTTTCCATTATGAATATCGCTGACAGAATGTCACTTTGTCTAGGGCCTCTGATACTTCTTTTGTATCTGCATGAATTATGAGGATAGCTCAAGCCGTGGTACAGTATTTTTATCTCAAGAAGCAACGCGCGCTTTACTTGTGGTAACCAAGTATACAAACACGCTGTGAATGCGTGTGTTACCGCAGGAGCTCTCGGTACCGTACGAGACACGGGCGAAGTGGTTACCACAAGTAAAGCACACGTCGCTTCGTGAGATAAAAAGAAAACTGTATTAAAAGCCAGTCACCAAGGAGGGGATCCCCTTGGGGATAGAGTTGAAATGTCTCACGATACATAAAATCATCAGTCATCATTAGTAGAGTGTCTCTTTAAATGGAGTATTCGAAAGTTAGAAGATATTTTTCGAAAGAATAAATATTATGTACTCAGGAAATGTATCCGATGCAAGCCGGATTGAATCAATCAATCCTCCAATCCTCGTCAACGCAATGCCAAGCCAGAAAATTAAATCAACTAGGTCTGTAGGTCAAACATTCAACAATAAATCACAAACAAACCAACACAATATTAATAACATTTTTAATAACAAAAATAAACAATAGTCCACACTAGTGGGCGTTTGATCCACTCAAGGATAAACGTATGGAACAGACAAATTGATTGATGTATCGAAATGTATGATGATGGATGAACATGCGAATGATCTCATTTGGCCTTAACCATTGTCTAATAATGAGAAATATTATTTCCAATGTGGTAAAAAATTAAATAGTCACTGGGTTTAATTTTGGGGATCGTTATGGGTATAGCAAATTTAAGAACTTAAAAGGTTTAAGATGATTTGTCAACCTTGAATCTGTATTATTCGAAGGCTGAAGAGGATACTCGGCTAAGCCAACCACATATTAATTTAAACAAAAGGTTTCTCCAGAAATATGTTGGACTTCAACTAAAACTTCATTAAATTCTTCTAAAAGAATCATATAAAAAGTCTAAGAAGAAATTGATAGTGTTCAGGTAAAGAAACGTGATAACTCTTCATAATATACCGATGGATGGACCGATGCAATGGCAGTTAGATCACACGAGTCCTTGATTGGAGATCGTGAATTGATAATGAACGTGCATCTTATGATCAAAATATGCTACGTAAAACCTAATGAATGAGGCAAATGTCGTGAGAAAAGTTTTGAGTATTAACGTCGATGGGTATATGAATAGGGGAAGACCAAAGAAACGATGGATGGACTTTATAATATGTGGAAGATGATATGGCTAGAAAAGGGGTGGCTACTGAGATGACGATTAATAAAGAAGTATGGATAAAAGGGACATGTTGCGACGACCATAAACAAAATTTCGATAAGGACAGGAATAGGAAGGAGAATTAAATGCTACGTAAAACACTCTAATGGTTTTTTTTATTTTATTTGCCTATATTGTGTCCCAATGCTGGGTAAAGGCCTCCCCTTTTTCCTTCCAAATCTCTCTGTTTTGTGCGATTTCTGGCCATGTTGGCCCCGCAAACATGATAAGACCGCCACACCACCTTTGCCGCGGTCTACCTCGACGGCGATGTCCTCCTTCAGGCGTTCAGTGAGTGACTAGCAGCTTATAGTTTAAAATTTAGTGGACCCTAAAGCTTCGGTTTCCAAAGTTCCGTCATATTATACCGGCCGTGATAAAAAACTTGTCATTTTCATCAGAATTTGACATGAATATCACCGTAATTTTCTTCTTTCTATTTTTCTCGTCATTTCCCATAATCGTCGAGCTGAATTCTTTGAAACACATAATTGCATTGCCTGCCCTACATGGTTATATACTGAGAGTATTGATTTTATCGCAAAACGAATCAATAAGTTCAATTTTATGTTATAAGCATTCACTATAACTCATGTATGTTGATAAGCATGAACAAAATGATGGTTTCATATCGATGATTGAAATCTAAAGCGTATCCATTCGTCGTGTTATGCCGAATGGTTGCAAAATTATTGTTTGGTTTCTTTTTTTCATGTGCTTGTAAGTACCATTATATATTTGGTTACTACGTACATTTTTTACTGTTTGTACCTACTCATAATTATGTAGTTTATTTTTATTTAGCGAATTACCCACGTCTTAAATTGCATTCAAACTTCAACCGTGTTCAGGAGTATACTTTCAAAATATGTGTTCTAAATTCACAATGAATTCAATTTTTCAAGGAAAATATCTTCTAAGTTTCATATTTCTGTCTTCATGTTGATCAGTCATAGAGCACTTGTAAGGCTGGCCACATTATACGGAATTCCGTTTCGAAATATAGATTCGGAATTTCGAAGGCAGCAAATCCATACAAAACAGGCCTACAGACGGATTTTATGTTTTGGAATTTTGAATCGGAGAAAATTTCGAACGGAGATCTATGTATGACGTACGTGTATGATAGATCCTTGATTTTCATTAAATCTTGCTAGCAATCAAACATTGTGACCGATTTTTCATTTAAATCGTCGATTCGTCATCTGTTTTAGTTAAAACTTTGCATCTAGCCGTGTAAGTGTAGGTTTAATGACAACACAATATTTTACTTCCATTATAATTGACCTCATCATCTGTCTAGCCTTTTCCCAACCATGTTTGGGTCGGCTTCCAGTCTAACCGGATGCAGCTGAATACCAGTATTTTACATGGAGCGACTGCCTATCTGACCTCCACAACCCAGTAACTGGGTAATACGATACCCCTTGGCAAGACTGGTTGTCAGACTTTCGGGCTTCTGACAACCCGTAACGACTGTCAAAGATCCACAGATGACAGCCGGGACCAACGTGCTTTCCGAGGCACGGAGGAGTCTCGATATTTAAAGATGGTCACCCATCCACGGACCAACCCCGGCAAACGTAGCCTAACCTGACGAATCGACCCGTGCGGCTGTTATTACTTAGCCACGAGCTCCTCATATAATCATTCCATATCATTATAATTGACCTAATGAAAGGAACAGGAGGTAGACCATTGCTAGAATTTCTGAACGATTTTTTTTTTCATTTCAAAGTTCTTAGAAATCTTTGTAGTTTCTCCTTAATAAAGAAACTCCAGAAATCCAGAATACAGCTAACTTTTCTAAGAAAGTCTGCAGGGACACCTTCAAGCCATATGAAGCAACAAATCCTTACTCAAAGCTCTAAACATCAGTAGCAAAAGGTCATAAGTAGACACCACCTTTCCATGATTTACGATCTTATAGATCCACAACAACGAGATAATTTCGTATGAATTGACTTTCTTATCGTAAATGTCATCATTCTTATTCGTTTGAAGATTTATTTGTTGATGTAACGGTGAAAGCCGAATATAGTAGCTATTATATGCAAGAACAGGAATGGTGATTTGTAAACAAAGATCTTTTTAAGATGGTTGCCTTAAGTGGAAGCTGCTTTAGGCATTTTAACGGGCCATATTGATGAAGAATGTTTGATTTCCTCTTTACTCAAACTCAAAAATCAAAGCATTTATTTCAAATAAACCAATTATAGGTACTTTTGAATCGTCAAGGGGTCGGTCAGTCAAAAAGATGAAGCTAGTTGCCCTCTCCAAAGCGTAGTAGGTTCCTATGGAGAAGAACGGGCAAGAAACTCCACGGACACTCTTTTAAATCAAAATATTGTAATCCAAAATTTAATTGTCGTTGTAATAATTTTAAACTATCCAGCATAATTCTCAATTTCTAGGTCAAAGAATCAGCATTGCCATCAAACGTGGCAATGCTGCCAGCCTTTTGGGCACTTTTCCCACTGACAGCGATGCGGAAGAATTTTTGACGCCCTATGAGCCCTTCCTTTATATATATAATTTTTTCCTTTTGTCCATGAAGTAGGTAATCTTTTCTTTTATTATATTTTAAGCCCTTCAATTTAATATCCAATATTATGTTAAGTTAATAAATAAATTGTTGATTAAATTAGGAAATATTGTTACAATATATTGATTACATCATTCATGTTGAAATTATACATGTGAGAATAATGTAAAAAAAGACGTGCACGTTAAAAGCGTCCATAGTTAAAAGATCCAAAACAATTCAAAAATAAAAAATAAGCCGTGGCAGCTTAGAGATGACCAGTCCCTACTGGCGGCGCCCGTTCACGAACATGACGATAATTAATACTTTGTCAAGACTTCAAGAGCTTGGTAGACTGCGTTTCATCAAATCGTACCTTTGCCGTAACGTTGGCTCTACTGTTTTGTAGGACTTAGGCCTCTGCCTCGAATTTTGCGGGCAACGGGGCGGGCGGCGGCGGCGGCGCGGGAGCGGCAGGATCTTATGCATATATGTATATGGAACCGGCCTCGAAGGCAGCGGCGCGGCAAGCGGCGCGGCAAGCGGCGCGGTAAGCGGCGCGGCAAGCGACGCGTTCAAAGGCGCTGCTCGCCGCGCCGCTGCCGCCCCGCTGCCCGCAAGATTCGAGGCAGAGGCCTAATACGAATACGCTACGCCGCCGCCGCGACGGCGCGCGGCGCTACCTAATAGGTCTGTTTTTTTAAGAGCCTGGGGTGGTATTAAGAAGTATTAATGCCATCATTATTCCGCTGCGAAAACGGGATGGTGCTAGCGGCCTTGTCTAGCTCCGTCTCTCTCACACTGGAAAAATGATGGCATTAATACTTCATAATACTACCTCCTACACCTGTACTACCTCAGCTCAAATTCACTTTTTAACTCGCTCGCACCATACTACTCGCGGCCTGAGTGAGAGCGAGACGGAGTGGGCCATGGCGGCCGTGGTTGGACCAACCAACCATGAACGTCTATTTATTTCTGTTTCTTTATGTCTACCAATTTCTTTTTAGCAGTTATTTGAAAACCCATGTTTAACAGTAGGCATTTTGTACTGACTGGTCTGAGTGACTGTGGTTTTGTTAATTTGGATTTCAATTAATAAGAATGACTAATTATCAAAGTTTTTAGCCCAGTCACAGTGAAACTGATAGACACTGACTAAGTATATATACCCTGAATAACTTATCAAAATATTTTATAAATTTTTTCTTAGATTTGTGTAATATTTATGCAAAAAAATTAAAGTAAGTAATGAAAACTAAAACCCAACTACTTTTTTTTATTATTTTGGGGTTATAATATACATATTTTTGAAATGTGAATATTAAGCCCTTTCATTTGATACCCAACATGGTACGATTTTTTTTTTTTTTAAGTTTCTGACTTTATGTCTTCTAGAGGGCGCTATTTTTAATTTAATGTCGCCACATAACCAGCCTATAATCAGCGGGCGATCAAGACGCTTCTAAAGATACCTCATTTGTCAAATTGTGATGAGTGGTTTAGAAGATAGAAGGGAACAGATGAACATACATACATACATACCGGTCAAAATCATAACCCTCCTTTTTTCTTCGCCGTAGTCGAGTAAAAACTAAATATCTAATCCTCTTTTTCAATAGGTCTGCCACACACTACAGTCACCTACAAGTAGCGTGTTAACAAAAGCAGGAAGCCAAGTTAATAGTTCAATTATGTAAGTACCTATCTATATGCATACTTTCTATCTTGGTTAGTTTACTAAACACATGCGTGATTAGTCACTATAGGTACTGTAAGGAGTTTGGATGTGAGGCGCAACCTCGCGTGGTACAGGCTGGCTAGAGGGCAGCCCTGTGTTTCGAACGTTCCAACAATTTGGATTAAAATATGTTAGGAATGCATTTTGTTTTGGTTGATGAGTCTAGCTTAGCTACCGAACAGTGTACGCGTCTCTTATAAATTAAATATTATAATAAACTCCCTTTGAACCCTCGCCGTCTTTGGATTTGCCACCTTACACACACCCTCACACCAAGATAACGCTCCCAAGCGTTACAGTACTATTAATTGTTTCATTATTGACAATACTATAAAATGTTTATAAAAACAGTCGTCTTGGTACATCATAAACAATGTATGCGTATACTTTGGCTCATTACATAACTGTCGGAGAGTTTACTCTGTATTCTTTTATAAACAAACTATGAGGCGTCGCCCACTTAGAAATGCTTTGACAATGCGCAGGGATATCAGAAGGTTAAGTCTCTGTTACATATATTTTTTCACTTACAGTAGCAATGGCTTTCATTTTGACAGTTCAACAACATTCGTTGCGTTATTTACGTCGTTGAGCAGATTTTTTTTGTGGAACATATGAAGCAATGGATTAGCAATATCCTTCAAAATCATACAGATTGTGATTGAACGTGTATCGTGTTAAGCCTCGTGCCAACTGGCGCGATATCGCGGGCGCGACAGGCAACACAACCCTTGTCGCACTGGCGAAATTGCACCTGTTTGAGCCTTTAGGCAATAAGGGCTCGGGACCTTGGCAACAGGCAACTGAAGGAACACGGGTGAGTTTTAGTCAGTAAAAGTCTGACACGCCCTTCCGCTCCGCCCAGAGCGGGAGAATTAATTTGATGATATCCCACCATCAAAAAAAAAAAAAGGCGATAAGGGCTATATTTAGTTCTTCATTGTTGTATGTCTTTGAATTTTAGGTGTTGGATTTTGAGTTTAACTTTTGACGATAGAAAAGTGGATGAATTGAAGATTTTTCTTCAATGGAAGCGAGTCTTGTTCAGGTCACGCTCACAGAACTTTCAAGTATTTCGGACCAATGAAAACAACCTGTTAACTACACATTTAAATATTTTTATTTGAGTACGTCACTTTCAGGATTTTTTACTTTGTAAACGTGAAATTTTTTATCTCGATCTTCAAATTTCTCAAAAGAGACGTTCTTAAAAGTTTTTCTGTCGCTAATTACAGTAATTGCCGATTTCTGAACTGAGAACTTGGCAAACTCTATTTTATTTTCCACTAGCTTCCGCCCGCGGCTTCGCCTGCGTGGTATGTCGATAAAAAGTAGCCTATGTCCTTTCTCAGGTTCTAGACTATCTGTGTACCAAATTTCATTTAAATCGGTTCAGTAGTTTTGGCGTGAAAGCATTACAGAAAGACAGACAGAGTTACTTTCGCATTTATAATATTAGTAAGGATTACTTTGTAGTGTCTTTCAATGTATCTCGCGATTTCCCACGTTTTTTGCAACATTTTTTTTAAATTTGTCCTCTGAATTGTTCTCAACTTCAAATTCTAATTTGGAACCGAGAGAAGGGCAACCTGAGATTTAGCGTCGATTAAGATTAAGTTATGTATGTGAATTCTGCTATACCTAAAGGTACTAACTGGACCTTCTGTAACACAAATGACCAGTACCTACATAGCTAGGTACATTATAACTCGGTTACGGCACAGCATGACGGACAAGACGTGATATCAGTATTAGATTGCTGTCAATAAATGATCTGATGCTCACTGCGCTTGGGCAAGCTCGTTACATTGAACTTACTTAAAATTATGTTGGTAACTTTTGCCCTTATGTAATGTTTAAGTGGAACGTGGATTAATTGGAAGCGGAACTTGTCCCATCCTCACAATACGGTGTATATAAGAAAGAAAGAAAGAAAATACATTTATTCAGTACAGACTGAAAGGCACACAATATACATAATATACAGCACATAACAAATAAAACATAGAAAAAAAAAAAAAAAAAAGGTGTCAGCGTACGATGTAGGGGAGTGTGCCTCACGGCTGCACCAAAAAGGTCCAGTTCAGCAAAAATGCCAGACAACTGTAAGTGCCTGACGCTGGTTTTCAACCGGACCCGAAAGTGTGAGGTGACGGATGCAAATCAGTTTTATAATATAATAAGTGTATGTATACCTACTTAAATAAAATAAAAAACAAAATAAGTGTCACATAATAATAATAAAAACGAAAATATAAATAAACTAGCTTTTGCCCGCGGCTTCGCCCGCGAGGATGTCGGAAAAATCCCACGGGAACTTACTACCGCCCGGGATTGAAAGCACCCTATGTGTTAATCCAGTTATCTAATTGCGTAACTTATTTTCGTAACCGATTAAGACTAATCTTTCATTTTGACAGTTCAACAACATTCATAGGGCTATTTACGTTGTGGAGCAGATTCTCTTTTTTCAAACTTATGAAGCAATTGATTAGAAATTTGTTTCAAACTGATTCAGATTGTGGATCATGTATTACGCAATTAGGGTGCAGGTTATAAACTATCTGTGTGCCTTTCATCCATATCCGTTGGGCCGTTTTTGCGCCAATCCGGAACAAACATCCAAATAAACAGACAAACGGACAAAAATACTTAAAAATATATTTTCGGCATCAGACTCATTCCCACACCTCGTACTAATTACTTATTTTCAAAGTATTCAATGTACAGTTTTGACGTAGTTACTATTTTATTATGAATCCCTTTTTCCGCAACACGGGCAATATTTCCGTTTTTTTATTGATGAAAAACATATCTGCGGGCTGCTACAACATAATGATAATAATTATGTAGTCGGTGGTTTAAATATTATTGTATCATTACATAATGAAGGTATTATTCAAGTTAAGTCAATTCTTAACTTACAAAACCCTGAAACACGTACTTTACATTTTTTTGATTTAAGTATTACGGATTTATTATTTTTGTGTACCTACCGTACCGAGTTTTGAGTTAATCCGACAGCGCGTAAAAATGTTTACTTACTTACTTTGCCACCCCGTTATTCGTCTATGTAAAGGATTGCTTAAAAAACTAAAAGTGACAATCTTTATTATTTACTGTGGCAAGTATTGCCAAGTTTCAAGTTTAATAACTAAAGGAATAAGGGCGACTTTCCAAAAACCCTTTCTTAGTGGATTCCTACGTCCTAATAACTATCTGTGTGCCAAATTTCAACCCAAACCGTTCAGCGGTTTGAGCTGTGACGTAGACTACCCATTTTCACCCCGTTAGGGGTAGATTTTTGAAAAACTCTAATGCACATTATTCTTCATTTTTTGTTTTAAGTATAAATACTGAGTTTCGAGTTAATCGGACATCACGTTAAAATTCTTCTATACAAAATTTGACAGCCCCCAATCCCCGTTTAGGGGGTAGTTTAGAAAAACTAAAAATTACAAACTTTATAATTTACTTCGATAAGTATTCGTGCCAAGTTTCAAGTCTATTAACTCAAGGAATAAGATTTGTCACACAAACAAAATCCCCCTTTTCACCCCTTTAAAGGTCGAATTTCGAAAAACCCTTCTAAGTGCACGCCTACGTCCTAATAACTATCTGTGTGCCAAATTTCAGCCCAAACCGTTTAGCGGTTTGAGCTGTGACGTAGACTACCCATTTTCACCCCGTTAGGGGTAGATTTTTGAAAAACTCTAATGCACATTATTCCTTATTTTTAGTTTAAAG
Source organism: Lithophane leautieri (assembly GCA_949152455.1). NCBI lineage: Eukaryota > Metazoa > Arthropoda > Insecta > Lepidoptera > Noctuidae > Lithophane > Lithophane leautieri. The sequence goes on along the minus strand of OX424482.1, from coordinate 2,558,723 downwards.
TAATAATGATGAGTTTCGAGTTAATCGGACATCACGTTAAAATTCTTCTATACAAACTTTGACACCCCCCAATCCTCGTTTAGGAGGTTGTTTATAAAAACTAAAAATGACAAACTTTATAATTTACTTAGACTTTACTTATTCGTGCCAAGTTTCAAGTCTATTAACTCAAGGAATAAGATTTTTAATATTAACGAAATCCCCCGGTTTCACCCTCTTAGCGGTGGAGTTTCGAAAAATCGTTCCTTAGTGGAACCTAACTCTTCATGAAGAACACATCCTCCAAATTTCATGTCTCTAGGACCAGCGGTTTAGGCTGTGCGTTGATATCTCAGTCACCCTTGCCTTGTATATAGATTCATCATTAAAATAAAATAAACTTTGACTTTGCAATTTTAATTCTAATGACTCGACTTTGTATATAGGTATGTTTTGTTTCAAGTTCTAATTCATATTACTGAGGCATAGTATGTAAGACTATTATGTGTGTTCGATGTACTAAAAATAAATCTTACAGTATTCGAAGTAAGAAGACCGGGGTAATATGACTTGATTGAATACCTGTCGGTCTTCCTGGTTTTCCTTAAGGGTCTTTTCTATCTATAAAGGTTCCTCATTAACCAAGTCGGACAGATTTATATGAAACGAACTTTTGACAGCGGCTTTGCCCGTGTAGATGTCTAAAATTAACCCATGGGAACCTACTACCGGGATAAAAAGTATCCTATGTGTTAATCCAGGTTATAAACTATCTGTTTGCCAAATTTCATTCAAATCCGTTCAGCCGTTTTTGCGTGATTGAGGAACAAACATCCAAACACACAAACACACAAACTTTCACATTTATAATATTAGTAGGATGAGACGGACATTTAAAATACAGAAAGAAATCCTTCGCCACGAGTCAGAACAGAAAACCATACCATATCATGTACGATGTAGCCAAAGTTAAGGCTGGCCGCACTTAGGGCCAGTTTTTTTATTTAGCTTTCAAATAATAATAGAATTTTCCAAATCGGTCTCGCCGTCTTCGAGTAATCGCGGATAATAATAATAAAAATAAATTAACGAATTAAGAACCTCCTCATTTCTTGAAGTCGGTTAAAAAAGAGACAGAATGTAAGCGATTGAGTACCTATCAGTTTTTTTTTTAGTCTAAAAGACAGGTTATCCAACTCTTTTCTGGTATCGGTATCTCCATGACTCAATCAATCAATCAATCTGCCTAGCCTTTTCCCAAGAATGTTAGGGTCGGCTTCCAGTCTAATCGGATGCAGCTGAATAACAGTATGTTACATGGAGCGACTGCCTATCTGACCTCCACAACCTAGTAACTGGGTAATACGATACCCTCTGGTAAGACTGCTTGTCAGACTTTCGGGCTTCTGACGACCCCTAACGAAGACCTCCGTATCTCCATGACTGTAGGTAGATTTTTTCTCATAGTCATATTTTGCCAGGCAGTTGCTGATGTTTCATGGCCACAACCCTTTAATGAAGCTCATTAATTTAATACTCATTTGATTACTACTAATCAAAATATTTATTCCACAACTTTTGTTATTGCACCTACCACTGTTTGTTTCTGCATCACCCAAAGGTTGACTTGTAGAAAATGTCTATGGCATTAAGTCCGTCTTTGTACATTTGTCTGCTTAAAGTTTGAAATATATAAATCAAAATCACACGCAAATGCTTCTGCAATAATCTTAACAATTTATCCATCCATTGTAAAATTACCCACATTACGAAAATTACCTGCTTTAGCCGGCGAATACACAGAATACCCGGGACAACTGATTAATTGCAAATGTTTAGTCTTTAACGCAAGTAATTAGCCTGTCTGTTGAATTGATTGGTGGCACTACCGTTAAGGATTCCTCACATTTCTCCTGGCTATTATGGATAATGCCTAACAGGTGCTTGTCAGTGGGGAGTGAATTTGATTAATGGTACTCGATAACCGAATATTGAGCTTCACATCTTGACAGTATGACAAATTGGGAAAAGATAAATAAAGGTTTTTCCGGAATTTAGAATTTACATAATGGGTAAAATTATCTGGTAATATCTGTTTTCTTGTAAGACAATTAAGAGACTTTTTAAATACTGGGATTCATTAGGATTTCTTCTGTTTTTTATGGGAGCATTTTCGGTGGGGCTTGTGGTTCAATAATAACAGCCGCACGGGTTGATCGACCAGGATAAGCTACGCTAGCTGCGGTTGGTCCGTGGTTGGGTGACCATCTTTGCAGACCAAGACCCCTCCGTGACTCGGAAGTACGTTAAGCTGTTAGTCCCGGCTGTCATTCGTGGATCTTTGAAAGTAGTTGCGGGTAATCAGAAGCTCGAAAGACAACCATCAGTCATATTATGGGGTATCGTATTACCTAGTACTTGGGGTGTGGAGGTCAGATAGGCAGTCGCTCCATGTCAAATACTGGTATTCAGCTGCATGCGGTTAGACTGGAAGCTGACTCCAACATAGTTGGGAAAAGGCTAGGTAAATGATCTGTGTATCTCTACACCCTGACCCCTTCGGGGACTAATGGAGAGGTGATTTGATAGAATAGAATAGTATTCTATTTTTACCCGACTACGGCGAAGAAAAAAGGAGGGTTATGATTTTGACCGGTATGTATGTATATATGTATGTTTAGATCATTTACTTGTCCGAAACATGAGACATGTGGGCCTAAAACGGCCACATTAGGAATTCCTCTAAAAGCATTTCATTTCCTGAATTTCCAGCTGTCATTAGCAATTCCTCTAATTTGACACAAAAGCAATTCATAATGTGTGGACCATTTTACGAATCTCCATAGAAAACTGTCAAAGAGATGAACTAATTCGTAACATGAATCGCACGCAGATCATATTACGAATTGTCAGTTTGTGACATTTTACGATGACTCATAATATTTTCCTATTATGATTCTGCCAAAGTGACTGTTTTAAGTCCCCTGATGACATGTAAGAGCAGCAAGAAACAGTTTATTAAAACAATAATAATTAGTTCAACCGTTACCAAAACGCAAACCACAAAAAATACCGTTAGGTTTAGAAAATAATAGGTCACCTACATAAAATCTAGATTACGGTCAAGTGCTCAAAATGGTCACTTTCACATATGCCGATAAATAATATAAACATTCTTATCAGTATAAAATCAGGCTATCTACCACTCAATTGGAAACTCTTGCGCCGTTGGATACGAAAGTGTCGGACAGTATAGTGCACTATCGATTTTTGCTTTACTGGACTGTGACGAATTCAAATTGAATTGTCCGAATGGTTGTTACTGAAATGGCTATGGGGTTTATGGATCACGCGATTTGTGAATTGATCGTTATATTTAACACTGTCTTCTATTTTGTAGTGTTCATACCTAGATAAATCGCCTCAAACGTTGATATGTTATGACATTCATAAAAGACGGGAAATAAAACTATGGCGTATTATTATTTTAAAGCCTGAAGTTTCTATTATTTCTGTTTCTATCTTTTGCTTGCGGCTTCGTCGTGTAGATGTCGATAATTATCCCATGGGAACGTATTACTGGGATTAAAAGTACCGTATGTGTTTGTAATCCAGGTTATAAACTATCTTTCTCCCAATTATATCCAAATCCGTTCAGTTTTTGTGCCAATCCGGAACATAGTTAGGTACATCCAGACAAACAGGCAAACAGACAATAAATCTACGTTACTATTTTATTTTATGTATAGATGATCCACCTTTGGAGTCAACATAGCGTAACTGACAACCTGGAAGACTACTCTATTTTTTTCTATGAAACTTCTTAATTATCTACGTTTTTTTATCAAGTTACCCTTCCCCGGTGGAGCTCGTGACTAAGTAATAACAGCCGCACGTGTCGATTCATCAGGTTAAGCTACGCTTGCCGGGGTTGGTCCGTGGATGGGTGACCATCTTTACATATCGAGACTCCTCCGTGCCTCGGAAAGCACGTTAAACCGTTGGTCCCGGCTGTCATCTGTGGATCTTTGACAGTTGTTACGGGTCGTCAGAAGCCCGAAAGTCTGACCACCAGTCTTGCCAAGGAGTATCGTATTACCCAGTTACTGGGTTGTGGAGGTCAGATAGGCAGTCGCTCCATGTAAAATACTGGTATTCAGCTGCATCCGGTTAGACTGGAAGCCGACCCCAACATGGTTGGGAAAAGGCTAGGCAGATGATGATGACCCTCCCCCTCTAAACGAAGCAAGAAATATGATTATCATTTCTCACAATGATAGCGCTGTGCGATTCGATGTTTATTTTCACTAATAATACTGGTATTTGATACACCAAGATTTCTGTTGCAAAATAAAAACATCGTTTTTAAATATTTTTATTAGCAAGCTTTTTAATTACATTTTTAAATGTCACGGTGAACAATAAAACTTAGATTTTCTTAAAAATACCTAAACTAAAACAAAAAAAAACCAGCCAGGCAGACATAAGTTTATGAACCGATTTAAAAATAATAAAACTTAAAATTAAAATAATAGTCATTTAGAATTCGCTATCAGAAACTGGTTTTAGGCATAAGCCAGTATATAAATCAAGGAAAAGCTATTTATCTATTCTTACAAATACTTTGTAAGTCTGTTTTGTTTGTTATAACTTTACTGCGAAACTACTGCACAGATAGCGAAAAGATTTGGCAGAGAGATAACTTAGTGCTAATAAGGACATAAATAAAAGTAGGTGTTTCACAAGGGGTCAAAAAGTGTAGCACCACTCAAGGTAAAACGAGATATTTGACAGAAATATAAAAAAAATCACAACTTTCTACATTTAAATACTAAAAGGTCTATAGTGCAAAAGGTTTTCGGAACAACTGGTCGCACAATACTTGCTCAACCATCGCAATTATCCTCAATAAGAACGAAAATTAAGTTTATTTATAGTGAAACACTTGTTAATTGGGCTGACCGATCGAGCCATAATTGCGTTTTTTTTTTTGCAACGGTTGTGCAATAATTGCTGTCAGAACTTAATTGTGTTATAATGTTTCTATTATATCGGTTTCTGTACGGTTGTTAAATGTCATTATTTAAGTAGCATCATACGCAGGGCTTAAAAACGTTACCAATTCACATTAAAAGTAACGTTAAGTAACGGTATTTCCGTAGAGATATCTGGATATCGGTACGATTTGGTAGCGTTACTTAGTAGCATAACATAATAATGTTAAAAATTGTGGTAAAAATTACCGGTATTTTTAATGTTATTGTAAAAATAGCGGTAAAACATTACCGGTATTATTTTTGTTATTTTATGCGACGTTGCCGGCCCGTTTTATCAAAGGCGGCCGCCGGACAAACCAACCAAGTATATTCACAAGAACAAGCACAACACAGAATAGCAAAGAGAATACCTATTATACACGCAAATAGTCATACGGCACAGTCTTAGCATCGATGCAGTCTGAAATTTTTAACGATATCCAGAGCGACGGTAACAAAACTAAATCATAACGATAAAATTTTCGTTAGCGTAGATTTTAACGTTACATAATTATGTTTAACGTTAAAATTTGCCAGATATATCGTTAAATATTATAACGTTATTTAAGAGTTAACGATATCTGCATCAGAAGACTGTAACGATACCATATTTTTAACGGTATTTCAAGCCCTGATCATACGTTCAGCCGTTTTGGCGTGAAAGCGTAACAAACCAACACACACTCAGTTTTCATTTATAATATTAGTTAGGATTATCATTTCTCACTCTCACACCATCCATCCATCTTCTCATATGGTCTGGATCTCCCAAGTCACTATCATTCACCAACATTTGTTTTTTTCCTCCATATTTCTCAATTAGTCGTCATCACGGGAGTCAACCCAAGAACCAAAGTATAGCTTTAAATTTAATACCACAAACCTTACCACTTAGTAGACGCACTACTTAAATCGAACCGAAAAAAACAAGTGAAAACGCTCCAAAAAACCGGTACTTAAATCAAAACAGAGAAAAAAAACCGTAACCGTAAATCTAAAACCGTCTAGCCACAAAATAGGCGTACTATCGATACTTTGTAATTAAATTCTCACTCAGTTTATTTTTAACTGAAGTAGGTCAAGTTGTACGTGACTGAGTGGTTAAAGTTAACTGATGTTTAGATAGAAACCGGAAAAGAAGTGAGATTTTGATGACTGAGGGAATATTTTTAGCGGAGTTTATTTTGAACGTTATTAAAATCAAAAGTCATTTATTCAAACTAGGCTGAGAATCAGCAATTTTCGAACGTCAAAATTACATAAGACGGTCCCCCAAAACGCCCACCTTTCACCACTTCCTAGTGTTTTAGCTGGGAAGAAGAAGTGGCGCAAAAAACTCCCAAGCAGCACAACTGTCTGTTCAGTTAGAAACAATTGTTTCTATACAAAAGTATGCAAAATCATTTACATTACGCAACATACAATATAAATCTAATTATTAGCCATATGTCAGCTAGCACACGCCAATATACCACACAAAAAAAAAAAAAAACGAGAACTATATTAACTTGAGAAACTGCATGTGGAAAACGTTTTGGGAGAATATTTTCGAGCTGTTTTTCTATTTTAGGAAGATGTCTTGTTGGGAGCGGATTTTGGTCGGAAGGCTACATCATTTATGCACAGATATACGAGTATATCATATTATTATCTGTCTAGCCTTTCCCCAACTATGTTGGGGTTGGCTTCCAGTCTAACCAGATGCAGCTGAATACCAGTATTTTACATGGAGTGACTACCTGTCTGACCTACACAACTCAATAACTGGGGAATACGATACCCCTTGGTAAGACTGGTTGTCAGACTTTCGGGCTTCTGACGACCCGCAACGACTGTCAAAGATCCACGAATGACAGCCGGGACCATCGACTTAACGTGCTTTCCGAGGCACGGAGGAGTCTCGTAAGGATGGTCACCCATCCACGAACCATCCCCGGCAAGCGTAGCTTAACCTGATGGATCGACCCGTGCGGCTGTTATTACTTAGCTAGGAGCTCCAGTGGGACAATAATAGGTTGGTATTATTATAAACGCACTGATGCCCGCGGCTTCGGCCGCTTGACAAATTATATATTAAAACCTTCCTCGAGAAACACTCTATCCATTGGTGAAAACAGCATGAAATTAGGTGCAGTAGTTTTTGAGTTTATCGCAAACAGACAAACAGACAGACGCGGCGGAGGACTTTGTTTTATAATATGTAGTGATGTATTGTATGTCGGGTCAAAATGTCGGGGTGAGCAAGGATAGAAAATACCTGTCATTTGAATACTTGTTTGTATCTAAGCAAGTTTAGAGATAGAAGGTTGAAATTGGGACATTATCGAACCTTTTTTTTTTTTTTTTTGAGGATGGGAAATCATCCAATGACTTCTCCCGCTCTGGGCGGAGCGGAAGGGCGTGTCAGACTTTTACTGACTAAAACCCACCCGTGTTCCTTCAGTTGCCTGTTGCCAAGGTCCCGGTATCCTTTTCGGACTTACCCGCAGCATTGTCATATCTGGTGTCGCGATACCTAGTACTTACTCTAAGGCTCAATTAACGTTACCACGGAAAGAAAACAGCGATTTAGCTCTTGGACTATGATATCGTATTGAACTCTATTATTATCTTTTAAACTAAGATCTGACTAAATCCGTGACTTGGCGAAAAATTGCGACTAATTAGCGACCATATTTGGGAGAAGACAGATCGTCGCTAGGTGCCCTAGCTTTTGGGCTAACCTGGGCAGATGCTGTCCAGAACCGGCCACCTATAAACCTTTATAACGTTGGAACCAGTGACCGACAAATTCTGATATTTGGCGATTAACGACTAATTAGCGGTTCATTTATTATGTTATCAAAATTAAAATCTCTGATGGAGGCCATGCCAGTGTCAATCACACCACAGCTGGGACTCCTCTTAGGGAATTGGCGATCTTTCACCATACTGGGCCGTCCGGGTTGGTGACCTGACATAAGTAGCAAGGATCCAGGCGAGCAAATTCTTCAGGACTATTGATCTATTCGTTTAGTTGCTATGGTGAACCGGGAATTTATGAAAACAGGTCGTGTCAGGAACAGGCTTTCCCGAAGAACTGATGTTATAGGATTGTTTTTTGTTTTTCCTTTTGGGTTGTAAATAAAAGACAAGTTTATTGGCTATCAATCTGGTTATTCTCACTGCAGGGTAAAATAAAAACCGGCCAAGTGCGAGTCGAACTCCCGCACGAAGGGTTCCGTACCATTGTCTATAAAAACGGCAATAAAAATCACGTTGGTTGTATAGGAGCCTCCTTAAATAATTATTTTATTCTGTGTTTTAACTGTCTAACTATCACGGTTCGTGAGATACAGTCTGGTGACAGACGGACGGACGGAAAGCGGAGTCTTAGTTATAGGGTCCCGTTTTACCTTTTGGGTACGGAACCAGAGAGCATCAGAGCATCAGAGAGTTCCCTGATAACAGTTATTACTGGTCAGAAAACCTAAAATGAGCTATTAAAAGCTAAAGGATAAATTAACCTCAATTTTGTACACATAAGTACCTCTTAAACAAGAGCACACCAATGCTGCTTGAAAAATTAAAGGTAAGTTGGTAGTATTCACTTTGGCTGAACTATTTTCAGCTTCGCAGAAATCTTTATTCACTAGATAGAGGTTCTGAACTAGGTAGCCAGGCAGTCAGCTCTGATTCTAAGTACGACTAATTCCTGCTTCGATAGCCTAGCCGTCTTCAAGAAACTAGTCAGCTAGGTGAGGTCTGGTGATAGCCACGCAGTCACTTTCATCCCTCCACTTAGGGTTGCCACATGATATATTAATTATTGTAACGTGTAACGTAATAACAGTTAAGTTGCCAATAAATTATCATCAACTTCAACGGGGGCTTTAACTTCACAACCAGCAATCCTACATTGGCAGCAACTCTCTTTGCAGAGAAGAAGAAGTACATCTCCAAACGAGCCTTTTCATAAAATCCCCTTCAATCAGTGGCTACACTTTTTAGAACCTCAGGTGTGAAATTTGACGTCACGCATGTTCGCATTCCAAAGTGTGTCAAACGCTCAACAAAAGTCATAAATGTCAAGCACTCAAATTGGGGCACAAGCTGTGGCCGATATGAAGTATATACGAACCTTATCAGTGCTCGTAAACTAACAAATGACCTAATTGAAAGACGTTACATGATTTCGATTGCGACGAACTACATAAAATCAGATTGGGTCATGATAAAAAGTTTGATGAAATACCAACCACCAGAAATAATGATATGAGTTGAGCTGTTCCAGCGCGCAAAGGAAAAGGAGAAGTATTCAGAGTTTATGGCTAACTTTAATTTATAGGAGAGTCAGAAAAATAAGACGAAGAAATAATAAGTACAATTAAGATTGTAAAGATGAATGTTTTGGACTACATTGTTGAAAATAAACTATTAAAAATGTTTCACAATTTAAAATAATTCCACAAGATCGAGGATTAGTAATGTAAACTATTTAAATAGACGTACCTCGTACCTTCAATAGATTTATTAATTGGTGGAAATCACAGAGAACTATTTTCTGTTGGTAAAATTAAATTAAGTATACTGCAGGCTCATAAGGAAAGGTTGAAGGCATGTCGCACGGTTCCCAATTAAACACCTGGTAGGCATCCTATAAAGAAAAACTGGCAAGAAACTCTGTAGAATTCAATTACTTCATAAAATTGCATATTATGTTATCGACTCACCTTGGATTTGATTATAAAAACAAATTAGTTCGTAGGCGTTAATACTTATACCAATCAAGTGATTCATTCTAACAATCAATTCAAAAGATTATGAAGCACACACAATATTGACAAAAATCTCATATTACCTATAATTATAAGCAATTGCAATGACACAAATCTCGCATATAGAAACCGCAGACAAAGTAAAAGCAATCTTATGAATGAACCAATACAAGCTACTATAGTTAACGAAAAAACTGCAGTTAAACTTAGAATACTAGAGAATAAAGTGAAGGATCCAAAGCATTTGGCCTTTGAACCAAGTATCTAATAATATAATATAATTTCCGTACAACGACGCACCTACCACGGTATCAAAAATCGATATTTAGTGCACTAGTTCAAAACTAAATGCATAAAAACCTTGTAATGTTAAACATAGCCTTCAAAGGAACATCCTTAAAGGTACTGTTGCACTATTATGTTTTATTTAAAGTCAAATATACCTATAAATATTTTTAAGTAGCTTTTCATGTCTGTCTGCGCGACCACCTTGTTCTTCTTAAATTTGGAACAGAATTTGATGTGGTTTTTGCCATCGTTAGAAAATTAATTCCGGATAGTATATGTGGATAATAGATAAATTTTAAACTCGCATAAATAAAGAAATCTCGGGGAGCTGGTGGCTAAGCCGCACGGGTCGATCCATCAGGTTAAGCTACGCTTGCCGGGGTTGTCCGTGGATGGGTGACCATCTTTACATACCGAGATTCCTCCGTGCCTCGGAAACTATGTTAAGCCGTTGGTTCCGGTTGTCATTCATGTATCTTTGACAGTCGTTACGGGTCGTCAGAAGCCCACAAGTCTGACAACCAGTCTTGCCAAGGGGTATCGTATTACCCAGTTACTGGGTTGTGGAGGTCAGATAGACATTTACTCCATGTAAAATACTAGTATCTAGCTGCATCCGGTTAGACTGGAAGCCGACTCCAACATAGTTGGGAAAAGGCTAGGCAGATGATGATGATGACAATAAAGAAATCTCGGTGTTTTGAAAACTCTTAAAAACCGCGCGAAGCAGTGGCGCAACGGAAGATAAACATTGATATAAAGTGCAAGTAAATAAAACAGATGATGCATGCTTCTTTGACTACTTCGTTGGCTTCGTGATGGCTAACGGAACTACTGTCGTGGTTTGGACCTCAGGTTGGACAGGGTTACTGAGTTTTTTCGGCAATAAATTCTCAAATTCTAAGGTCACCAATACAGCCTCCAGTCAATGATCGGCAGCTGCACGGGATGACTGCATGACGTGCAGCTGAATTTATTAACTTTATACTTCATAATTGTACTTAGATCTATTTTGTTTAATATTGCTGATTACTGTTATATTTTTGTATGCACGTGTTTCTGTGACAAATAAACCTATTTTTCTTTCCTTTCTTTCAACAAGGTCTCTATTAAATGGGACATAAACATAACTGGCGAAATGTGAGTATACTATTTCACCTCTGCCTAACCCTTCGGAGAATTCCGGTGTGGTGTTTCGTTACATACAAGAAATTATAAATCGTAATTCACAAGAAAAGTCCTTAAAGGTATTGTTTCCCTAAAGCAAGTAAAGGACACAGACCATATTGCATAATGATGCATGCTTGCAATTTGTTAGGTCAGGTCAATTCAAAGGTTCTTTCCTCAAAAGGCCATTCCAGACGTTGCCCTACATTGTTGCACTTTCATCATTCTGAAACACGATGTCAGTAATTTTAAAGAGAGCACGATCTATGAGTTTGCAAAAGGACGACGCGATTATGTAAAAAAATCCAAATATTGACTTGTTGATTGACTTCCTCTTTGACGAAAATAGTACGTACTCTTGAAGTCATTTTCATAGTACTTAATATAATTTCTTTATTTAAGTATTATTAATTATAAAACGCCGGTTTTGTTTGAAAAAGTCGTATAGAAGTTGGATCGGATATGCGTTATGTGGATTTTTGTGGATATCACAAGTGACATACATAGTTTATACACATTTTGTTGAACTCGACATTGAGAAAAAGATAAATTTTAATATAACAAATATTTGGGAGTTTCATATTTTCTAGGTATTAATGTCCTGTGCCTGGGTATTTTACCTTTCAATCATAGTTCTCGTCATAAGCCTAAAGATAATTATGGAATGTCCAAACTCTGAGTCATCAGATTTACAATCAGTACAAAATTCCTTTCCGAAACTTTCTAGCATCTATCGTTGATGGATCGATTTTAATATCTAATCAATTTTTAAGAATGCTTTCAGTGTATTGTTTTGTTGCAGATTAGAATTTACGATAGGCCTAAAATGAGGTGATATCACTAAGTGACTTCCCTCTGATAACCTTGATCCTTGATCACAGTGTGTAGTTGTAATATGTAACTAGTGAAAGACAGAGACTTCTACTTCATTCGAAGATGGAACGACCATGCTGATGTGAGAAAAGACTGTCAATACTCAATTGGATAAAAAAGGGATCTCTAATGGTAGACCAGAAGGACTAAGACTAAGATATCTATATGATTGTGGATATAAAAGACTCGAGACTTATTAGTCTAATAATGTTAATACACTGTACGTAATGGTTAGTGGTTACAATACTGTGAATCACCTTGCGTATTTAGAGCTTTAATAAACATCTTTGCTTTGCAAAAATCAACTGATGCTCAGAAAAAAAAACCCTTTACAACACTCATACAGAATCTACGCAGAATAATTGCAAAAATCCCTAATGATTCCAATATTGAAACCTCAATGACGCCATTACAGACCTCAGTCATCTTGACCTCAAAGTTTCTAGGTAGATTCGTGACTGAAAAATGTTAGTCATTCTGGTATATTGTTTTTAAATACGGATATTGGATTAGCATAAAAAGATGAGGTATTTACATGCCTAAGATAAGAACAGATGAGTATATTATGTGGGAAGCGTGAGGTCGTGCAAATAGTACTAACATGACTTGGGTCAAGTACTAATAAATGTTTCTCAGTAAATAAAATCGAATTCCAATAACTTTGTCAACGTTAAAGATGATGGTGTGACTAATAGAAATAATAATTAATGGGGAGATGGAGAAGATTCATCAAAAGAAGAATAAAATCGTGGCTCTGAAATATGCTACTCTGGTGGCAAAATTATATACCTATCTTCTTCTTCAATATATGTATGTATTATAGATAAATAGATAGATGACTAATTATTTATTTGTGGAAGTGATGACTACAAAACTTCGTGAAAACGAATATTATGAAAAAATTAAGTGTTAAGATCTGATGATTGAATAGGATTTTCATTTTGACAATGTAAGAGCGGCTTATGAATACGATGTCTCCCTGACACCGTATACATGTAGACTTGAGGCAAAGCTATTTGTAGACAAAAGGCTAGACGTAGGTAATTTTTTGATAAAGAAGACACAGAGTGGCTTAGCTTCAGTTTCAAAAATGTAAACGAATCATCTCACTTCTATAAAGCAAGCAAAAAATTATTAAGTAAGTTGCATTTTTTACATAAGAATCATGCCACAGTAACCCAAAACGGAAACCGTTACATCCTCTCTAATCTCCGCAAAAATAATTTAAATTACAAATAACCCGTAAAGTTCATTTCGAAGTACCGTTTATGTAAAACAATGAAAATTGCTATGTATATTATTAGGTATATGAATATGCATGGCTCTGCCTTGACCGATTTCACCGACTTCCTCATTCTAACAATTGTTTTGAACGAGCATTATTTTAAGATGTTCATGCTCTTTCAAATTTGTAGCTTCAGCAGCAGCTAAAGTGGTTTTGCTAAGTGCTTTAATTGTTTTTTCATCACGGTATCTTAATTTTTTTGGTATAGTTCAAGGTTCTATATAATTTTCTGGTAGAAACTGATTGCATGTTTTAACAAGTTCAAGAGCATTCCTATCGTTTATGTTATGGCGTGCATCGGTTGGTAATTCTTCGCTTTATGCAAGTACCAATCTGTATGTCAAGTTCATAGTTATTATGCACCAGTTAGTACTAGTTAATCTTGGATGTAGGTATCACTGATTAACCGTGAAGGAGAACATGAAACTTTTTTGTTTCTCAGGTAGATTATTAAAAAATATTGGACACAATTTTTTTCTTTTTTTACTTAATCAAAAGATTACGACGACACATTGACTTAAAATGTGGCATGACGTTACGCCTTGGTAGATTTTATACTGAGTTGTGAGTGTTGCAACGTGGTGAGCCCACTCCCCAACTTTAATGCGTTTTATCCGAGTCATTTTTTAGGGTTCCGTAATCAGCAAAGAACCTTTATAGTTTCGCCATGTCCGTCTGACTGTCTGTCCGTCCGTTTGTCCTGGCTTAGCTCAGAGACTGTTGGTACTAGAAGGCTATAATTTGGTATGGATGTACATATAAATCACGCCCACAAAGGGGTTAAAAAAAAATTTTTTTTAGTCTACCTCCCCTTAACCTGAAGTGGGAATGGTTTCTCGTCAATCCCATGGTGTGGGGTATCGTTGGAAAGGTCGTTTAAAATAATGCAAAATTGTGAAAACCATTTTTGGATTCAGGGATCCCTTTGCGAAATATTAAGCTTTAAAGTGCTAATTTTTGTTAGATTCAAGTGTGTGTCCCCCCCTTCTGCCAGCTAAATGGTTGGTTTTGGATATGCGAAAAATTTCACGGCAGTAGTATATATATAACGAAATTAAAAGGGAAACTATCACCGCTACTTAGGCTCCACAAGTTACCGAGTAATAATCGACCAACTTCAATTTGCAGTTGCAAGAACATGTTTTCAACTAAAATGTTAAGTTTGTTGGATAAATTCATCCCAGTTACGGAACCCTTCATTGTGCGTGGTTCGTCATGCACTTGGCCGGTTTTTTTTATTAATATGATAAAGCAAAAAAATATTTGTCTAATATTTTTGTATTATTTGACTGACGGCCTAAATAGAGTTTTTTTTTTTGCCCAGGCATCATCCCTTTGTGGTAATCAATGCTTGGTTCGTTTTCTTGGTCTTACCAACAGCAGAGAATTATTGTTATACGATTGTTGTTCGTTGCTGACTAAAGGACCAGGCAGAACTTATTTATCTCTAAGTTGCCTGACAACACCATCATCATCTGCCTAGCCTTTTCCCAACTACGTTGGGGTCGGCTTCCAGTCTAACCAGATGCAGCTGAATACCAGTATTTTACATGAAGCGACTGCCTATCTGACCTCCACAACCCAGTAACTGGGTAATACGATACCCCTTGGTAAGACAGGTTGTCAGACTTTCGGGCTTCTGACGACCCGTAACGACTGTCAAAGATCCACAAATGACAGCCGGGACCAACGGCTTAACGTGCTTTCCGAGGCACGGAGGAGTCTCGGTATGTAAAGATGGTCACCCATCCACGGACCAACCCCGGCAAGCGTAGCTTAACCTGAGGGATCGACCCATGCGGCTGTTATTACGTAGCCACGAGCTCCTCCGAGTTGCCTGACAACACCATTGTGAATAAAATAGCCATTTTCTTTCTAGACTCAGCAATTTGATTCGGTGTGTCTATTAGGCCAAACCTGCGAAACGGCTCCGTTTTTATTACATTATTCAAACATAATGTGTGAAGTTTTGGTTTAGGTTAACAAAACAATGTCTAACTGTTACGATCTGCGCACCTCATTAGGCTAATTGGCTAAACCATTATACTATGTCATGGTTTTAGGTATTGCTTGGTTTACTTTGAAGAATTTTAAAGAATCGATTTACCGTTTTGGTAAGTATATATTTTGATTAAAAAATCATTGTCATTGTGTTTCTTTCCCGTTTTCTTCATAGGAACCTACTAAGATTTGGAATGAAAAGTGCAACTTTCTGACTGACCGACTCTTGATAATTTAAAAGTGCCTGTAATAGTTTAATTGGAATAATGCTTTAATTTTGAGTTTGAGGATAAATGAAAAGGTCAAAGAAGTGAAGAAAATAATATGTTACGTACGACGAGCCAAAGTAAAACAGGACCAGAGCAGGAAGAAGAAGAACACGAGATAAAAAAAACGAGTTAATGAATTTGAGGCGTTCTGACAGATGTTTTTGTAACCTCCGACTAAATCAAATACCGAGACAGAGCGCTGCGAACAATAGTGAAGCATGCTAATACTACACCTCCGCTCTGTGCACACAATGTATACGAAACCAGCCTCACGTCACTGTTGACAGCGCTCTGTCTTATTTTTTTTATTTGGTCTGAGTTTGGAACTATAATTAGTCTTAGAGACCTATACTCCATTTGAAACAAGATTAGACATTTAAATAAACCTTGTTTATAGTCCGTTCAACCGATTTTGACCTCTATTGCGTTGGTGGCATGACAAATGGCAGCTGCAGTAGACAGTTGGTATTGTGTAACTTTTTTTTGCTTTTAATGCCATTCTTATGCCTACGATGTAGAAGTCAAAATCGGTTGAACGGACTGTAAAAAGGTTTATTTAAATGTCTAATCTTATTTCAAATGGAGTATAGTTATATCTTTAGAAATCCGAAAGAAAGTCCGTTCTAAAACTAATATAAGACCCGGGAAATAGAGTAATGAAGTTCCAAATGATCAAAAAAAATCGTTTTGGCCAATAATAATTCCTAGCTGGTCATTTGAAAAGACTATCATTAAGTCCAATTTCACGACCAATCCAACTGCGTAATCAAAATCGTATTCAATTAATCACATCAGCGGGTCATTGTCAATTCAATTACGATTAATTTGTAATAATTATTAGCTTTCTACTAAATTTTTCATTATCCGTAGAGGACTAAAGAGGTCAGACTTTTAAAGCATTTCTGTTGAATTGATTAAGTCACAAAACTGGTTTTAGGATTGATATTAATTGAAACAAATGTAAATCTGTGATTATTCTTTTAAGTTATTGTTAATCTTTAGTGAGAGATAAAGTGACGATTAATCTTTTTGGTAGATAGGGAACGAAACGAGTAAGACAGAGCGAGGGTGACAGAAGAAAGGATAATATGTAAAAATCTTACCGTGAAAACTTAGGTGAACAGAGCTGTCATTCCACGATGCTAGGGATTGACAGTATTGACAGCTCAGTTCACCTAACTTTTCATGGTGAGATGTTTAAAGATTAGTCAGGCTGATGCAATACATGTCATTTCATTAATAGCAACTAAATAGTATTTCAATAACATAGATGTAATATTTATAAACAAGCATTTGTTTATTTGCAGTTGATTCGATCACAGAAGAATCTGATATGATTAGTACTACTATCCAAACAAACACATACGCACTAACGTACACATAATGTTTATACTTACAGCGTTTCAGAATTTCAGCCGAAAGACGTCCACTGCTGGACAGAGGCCTCCCCCAAGCACCGCCACTTCTACTAGTTCTGTGCTTACCACACCCAGCAGATTCTTGCGGCCTTCACAAAGTCATCGGTCTAACTTGTGGGAGGCTTTCCAACGCTACGTCTTCCGGTACGCGTTCACCACTCCAGAATCTTTCGGCCTTATCGGCCATCGGTTCTGCCAGCAATGCATATACCGTTTACAACACCCAAAAATGGAGTTCTAGTCTACTTATGTATTTATATTCTTCTCTCATTTACGTAGGGCGATACTATGTTAGAACAGCTCAGTCAGCAAGATGGTAGGGGATCTGACTGCCCATAGTGCACCAGACATACGTAAGTACATTTAAGAATCGCCACAAGAGAATGCTAATTGAAAAGAATTCACCACCCTATGGGTATACCACAGGGTGGTCAATTCTTTTCCAAGAACAATACAGTAGTATCTGACTCAGCACCTTATCACAGCTGTTGCCATAAGTCAAAGCTTATCTTTGCACTGAGCATTGTTCTCCATTCGTTATTATCTAACAGGACATGACCGGCAAATAATAATGCTAGTATGAAGCGCCTTTTATCAGTTCAGTGAATAATAGTACAGTTTATATATTAAAGAAAATAATAATAATAGTATGCTATATCAATTTGTGTTTAACTGTACGTATGTAGACTAATTTGGTTCTCTGTCAGATGTCATTCTGAATTTGAATACTCGCCCCATCGATAGTTCACAATGCTAGTCAAAAATAATTTGTTACTTTCTGGCTAATACTAGTGCTGTGACATTCTGGCTAAAAATAGTATTGTGACATTCTGGTTAATACTAGTGCTGTGACATTCTGGCTAATACTAGTGCTGTGACGTTCTGGTTACTCATTAGTGATTTGAGTTCATAACTGGTAACTTTTGAGTAGCTTCGAGGACGATTTTACAGTTTTACAATACGGAGATACTTTGTAATTCTTATCGAGTTTCTTTAAGAACTCCTTTTAGCACCCCTTTTGCAATCTCTTCAAGGATATATCTTGAGGGTCATGTATGTAAATAAGATATCAAAATTAATCTATCTTCACTTATCAGATAAATTATGTATCTTATCGACAACGTTTGCGTTTTCACCTATTTATCCAAGGGCGTTATTATTTTTATTTACCAAAACACTTGATATTTTTGACACTTTTTAAGAGGGTCATGGTCGATGTGAACATAGATACAGTTTTAATATCAGCCTGTAGTGATTTTACTAACGTTTAAGGTAAATAAATCCTGTTATGACATGGAAGATAAAACGAGGGTGCCGCAAGGTAAAATGTATCGGTACATTCGGTACAATTTTTTTTTTATACTGCTTGGCAAAGGCCTCCCCTTTTTCCTTCCAAATCTCTGTTTTGTGCGATTTCTGGCCATGTTGGCCCCGCAAACATGATTAGATCGTCACACCACCTTCGCCGCAGTCTAACTTGACGGCGATGTCCTCCTTCAGGCGTCCAGTGAGCCGGCCACGTCACACGAATGCACTCGGAGAGATGGACAAAGATCGTCATTCACTGGACGCCTGAAGGAGGACATCGGTAGATACTATTATTATTAAAAAATCTATGTTATCTGTGTACACATTAGACAAATAAATAATTCTTATTTCTTGATGACGCATCGGAAAGCGTGTTTATTGTACATAGATTGGGAATTTCTGACCAATAATTCCAAGTTTCTTGATTAATTATACTTTTTTCTACGAGTTTCGGAGTAATCCTTATTAACGTTTTTTTTTTACATTTGCTATTTTTTAGTTTGTTATGGGAAATAGACCGCCCAAAGTCTAATTAATTTAAACATCTATCGCAACTGATTTGGTCACAAACACCAAATTAGATTTGACTGTGCATTTACCGATCTCAATCTTGATCACCCTTTCAAAAACCGGTAAAGCTTGCACGCTGGCAGCCATCACTATCTATGTGACGTCACAACCTCGCCGACCAATAGCAAGGTGCACCGCATGCAGGTGAAGTTTAAAAACCTTAATAAATATAATGTGACAGATGACGTCATTTAATGCAAAGCGTCAAGGCTAGAGTTCGATATTTCAAGTTTGAAAAAGGAACAATTTATACACTGGCCAGTTGAGATTGCAATAAAATATATATTATTTAAATATTGTGTCTGTGTGTTTGGTTTTATTTATTCTTTTCCATATTCATATTCATATTTTATTTGCATTCCATAATGTAGATAAGGTATTACAATTTTCGCTATTATAAACTATAATAGCACAAAGCAAACATTCTTCCTCGAAATTCTAAAAAATGTTCTGAATATTATTTATGAGAGCTTTCAGAGATGTAGGTAAGTACTAGGTAACTTTCTTTTACATCGTGATTTTATTATCTGGCAAGGGTTTGGAAAAGGCGTTTCCCTCTTTTGTACATACAAAAGGCTTCACAGGAAAAAAAGTCAAGGACCTCTTTCAGTTTCCTGTAGCTTTTATAACCGGTTTTTTTTTTGTGAAAATATCTAGTTAAAAAAAAAAAATCCTGAGGTAAAAGTGGACAAGGACTATTCCTATGCACTACGTAATTTACTGCAAAATGGTGATAATTTTCCCAAAATTAAGTTAACTTGCTATAATATTATAATAAAAATAATTATTACAGTTATGTACACATGTATATACGGTACATACTCATTAATAAATTAAAAGTGCAAGATAATAAAACCTAACGGCAATAAAAAACTTAATAACACAATATTCAATTACCAAAGCTGGAATAAAGACAAGCCTATATTGAAAAGTCAACCGACTGACAGACACATTTGTACCAAGGAGAGCAAAGACACGAAACAAAACTAGTTTTGTGACCGTCAACCTTTTACCCGTTCATTTATTTTTCGTATTTTATTCAAATTTCGAATAGGTACTGTTGTCAAGTTCGAATATGTAATGCTAATTTATGGTTTGTTTATTTTTTAATAAGAATTAAATAGTTGTCTTTGGTTTTTATATTTTTGTGGTTTCGTGCTTCTTTAAAAAGAAAGATTTTATCCAAACATCTATTTAATAACTATCATTAAAATACTTCAGCTTTTTAAAAGACCCTTCTCGTTCTCGAGTTTCTTGCTAATTCTTCTCCATCGTTTTGGAATGAAGAAGTAACTTCAACTTTGTGACTATCTGACCGACTCTTTGAAAGTGCTCTTCAAAAGTGCTTGTAAATGGTTTAATTGAAATAAATACTTTGATTGTCTACAAATCGCCTTCCAGCTATCGAAAACGTATTTTGCTTTGTCCTAAAACATAATTAACAAACTTGATTAATCAAATTAAAATTGACCATAATCAATGCTATCATAATTAATCATTCATTATTTATGTACTGTAAAACTTGTTTTATCTATGATGTATTATGATATATATGAGGAGCTGGAGGAGCTCGTGGCTAAGTAATAACAGCCGCACGGGTCGATTCATCAGGTTAAGCTACGCTTGCCGGGGTTGGTCCGTGGATGGGTGACCATTTTTACATATCGAGACTCCTCCGTGCCTCGGAAAGCACGTTAAACCGTTGGTCCCGGCTGTCATTTGTGGATCTTTGACAGTCGTTACGGGTCGTCAGAAGCCCGAAAGTCTGACAACCAGTCTTGCCAAAGGGTATCGTAATTATCCTGTTACTTGGGTTGTGAAGTTCAGGTAGGCAGTCGCTCTATGTAAAATACTGGTATTCAGCTGCATCCGGTTAGACTGGAAGCCGACCCCAACATGGTTGGGAAAAGGCTGGGCAGATGATGCATTACGATATATATATATTTTTTTTTCTTCTCTTTGTTCCTCTCAAACAGAGCACCTGCCACCTGCCATTCTGTCATCTCTTCACCACCCTTGGTTGACTGATAGAGAATGCCTAAGGCATTAAGTCCACCTTTTTTTTAGCGCGATAAGTTTAATTAAATATTTGCCATACAACGTGGCAATGCTGCCAGCCTTTTGGGCACTTTTCCTGCTGACAGCGATGCGGACGAATTTTTTGATACACTACATATTATTAGTATTGTAGTGTTAGATGTATAATAATGTATATTAATGAAATTATTGTAAGACAATATATAATAAACTAGCTTCAGCCCGCGGCTTCGTCCGCGTGGTATATCGATAAAAAGTAGCCTATGTCCTTTCTCAGGCTATCTGTGTACCAAATTTCATTTAAATCGGTTCATTAGTTTTGGCGTGAAAGCGCGACAGACAGACAGTTACTTTCGCATTTATAATATTAAGTAAGGATAAATAATTCACAGTAATCTTGCAAAACAGGAACAGCATAGCAGTCACCAGTTATTTTTGACAAATAACTTGTGTAGTCAAAAACCAGTTTGAACAAAAAACCTGAAATATAGCAGCTGTAATGCAGCGTGATGCAAATTATAATAGCCTCGAAGTTCGAACCAAGCAACGGGACAAGACAGGACAAGATAAGACAAGTGTGACAAGCTCTGTCAGGTCTTGTACCAAATTGTCACTATAACTATGTGAAACAGTTCTTTATCATCTCTACTCTTATAATCAACCTATAATGTTCTCACTGCTGGGAAAAAAGCCTCCTCTCGTCGAGAATGAGCGGGCTGTAATTTACGACGCGGGCCCAGTGCAAGTTGGTAGATGTCATATACATATATCTTCGAATTTTTGGTTCTAGGACATACCGAGTTTTTCACGATGTTTTCCTTCACAGTTTTGAGAGCAGTGATGATGAAATTATTTACACAAAGAAAAGCGTTTGGCTGGGTTCGAGCCCACGACACACGACCCACAAGCTTACAACTTATGAATCGGGGCCGCTACCTGGGGCCACCGCTGCTCTCTCGATTTGGATAGGATTGGCGCAAAATAGGGCATAATCAAAGTCAGATCATTTATTTCAAGTAGGCCAATATGGCACTTTTTAACGTCAAATTTTCTTGTTTGACGTTAAAAAGTGCCAGAATGGCTGTCTTTGATTCTTCCCTATTTTGCGCCAATCCTATCCAACTCGAGATGATTCTAGGCGTCCCTTCCAAAAGGTAGTTTCGTTCATACCCTCCGTATCAAAACGTCCTAAAAGCAAATGGTCCTATTAGCAAAACGACCCATAATCAAAACGGCACTTTGGCAAAATTACCTATTCGCAAATCGTCCTATGACCAAATGGTGTAAACACGACATCAAAGATAACGTTATAATTATGTTTAAAACATTTAAAATGGTGTTAACTACAATGAATTTAATTCAAATTCGCAAAATGTAATAGTTTATTATGCGTTTTGATACAGGTTTTTACCGAAACAGACTAGTGCTCATCATCTCGATACTTGTCAAACTAGTTGGTGATTTGAAAACTAGTATTTTATTGCTAAAGCTGTTTCTAGGCTCAAAAGTTAAAGACATTTAGAACTATGAACTAAGTTTAGATAATCCTATCTGTTTTTTAAATTATTTTATAACTGCTTTGTTGGTTTAGTGGTCGCGAGTTGGACTGTTGAGCTTGGAGTCCAGGGTTCTATCACCGAGATAGAACATGACGTAAAAGTCTTTGTAATAGGGACGACCCTATCACCATTTTCTAGACACATATCTAGAATTCAGGCTGCTTGCTATGGGCAATAGAAACACCCAGTACCACTTTGCCCATCTAGGGAATCGAATCATATACCTCACTGCTCAGAAGTAAACGCTTCCGACTACTACACTATCAAAGCAATCTTGGGGTTATTTTATTTTACTTATATTCTTCATATTTTGAATACAAGCTGCACCTATATTTTTTATTAGAGGTTAGGTAATTTTTATAAAAAGCCATTTTTCATTTCGAATGAAGAATATCGCAGACAGTTATTTGTTTATTTCATATTTTCTCCGTGAACTTGAATAATGCCAGTTCCAAGTTGATTGGTTCTTTTATGGCTCAAAGTTGTAGGTATTAAGTTTTTACTTAAAGTTCTTTTGGCTATTATGTCTATGGAATATTGGCGTAAAAGAAATCTTTTTCTTATTCAAAATCGTGGTTATTCTAGTGCTAATAACTAAAAGTAAAGTTAGTTATTGACGTAATAGATAGAATTTCTATGATGTAATGCTTAATTAAGGTAAAATGTACCATTATACCTATCCTATTACGCTATACACTATCAATCAGGATATAAATAGGTTTTACAACAATTGCCTAGAATACAAAAGAGGCTCAATACAAAAACGATACAGGCTGAAAATTAAAGCCATATTTTTTTCTAAATATAAGTCGAATTTAAGTTTCAGACTTACCAAAACGACGAAACTTCCTCAGTTTAAGACACAGACACAACACAGAACTTTAAGACACATAAGAAACCACTGGGATTCCTGTCAATGCAATGTAACTTTCTACTTTGGCTCAACAACTTTTAAACACAATTGCACTAGAAATTATAACAAAAACGACATTTGAATTTCGAATTTTAGCTAGCAAACACGCGTTCTTTATTCAAAATTAGTTGTTCGATTTATTTTTGATACGTAAAAGTTTTTTATGGTGGAGCGGCGAGAGACGTGCGGTCCCTCTGAATGGTGGTTCGCATCTGGCAAAATGCCTGACCTTCGCATAATCAAACGCAGTGGAGTGAAGTTGGCTGTAGACCGGTTTGCTTTAGGCAAAAGTGGTACTTTTTTCTTTTTGCCCCTCACTCGCACTTCAGTGTGGAGAACTTTTTTTTGGTTTTGTGACTATTATCGAGGTGTGTTGCGTTTGAGAGTGAGTAGAGGTATTGGTGGTTTTGATATCTATGGAGGAAGGGTTTGCATCAAGCTGTCAGCTGAGTTTTTAGCTACCTAAATTAAATTTACAGCTTATGTTTTAAGTATTGCAGATAAGGTTTCGAAGTTTAACCCAATAACAGAATAATAAGAATCAAAGACTACTTAGACTCAGCCAATGAATATAGGATTTAATTGTAGTAACTAGTTTAAATATAGTTGCATTTTACAATCAGTAGGAATAATAATGGCCACTTACAAAAAACTTTATAAACTCGTGACTTCTTTTTAACTGACTTCAAAAAAAGAAGACGGTTATGAATTTGGTGATTTTTTTCATACACGTTCAGTAGGTAATGGGACCACAGCGTGATTGTTTCTTTTAAGTAAAAGTCACGTTTATCTAATTTTAAGCTAGCCTTTTATTTTTTTGCAGGTATCTTAAAAAAACTAGTAGTTTTCACAACTTTTATTTTAATTTTAAATCGGCTCAGTGCGATTTGGTTTCCCTCATACGAAGGGTTCCGTATCGGCGTACAATATTTAACACTACATAATATTATGTTTTTTAAATACTTTGGTAAAAAA
Source organism: Lithophane leautieri (assembly GCA_949152455.1). NCBI lineage: Eukaryota > Metazoa > Arthropoda > Insecta > Lepidoptera > Noctuidae > Lithophane > Lithophane leautieri. Next base: position 2,534,288 of record OX424482.1, on the reverse strand, counting down.
AAACACCTTTTTTCTATGGGCACCCTTTAATTTTTAGCTTATTTTTTTTTCTTTTGGCAGCCATTTAATTACACAATCTTTGGAAATTTCGACTGTCTACTAATTACGGTACATGAGATTCAGCCCGCTGACAGACACGACGAACAGCGGAGGCTTAGTAATAGGGTTCCGTTTGGCAGCCTTCGGGCACGAAACCCTAAAAGCTAATATTTTCAACACTTTTATTTTCCAAAATAAAATTATTACCAGGATGTGCATTATGTTAAGCTCCCAGTGCACGTTGCAATACGCGCAAATCCGCCCTGTACACATCAAGCTAAACATTTCCAGTTTATGCTGATCTCGCATTGTATAGGATTTCCGTACAATACGAGGTCAGCTTATACTGGCTATAGCTTGATGTGTACACGTTGCTGTACACGTTGGCCGAGCGACGGGCTCGCCCTACGTGTACTGGGAGCTTTAGCCTAAAGGATGCTTAAACTAGTTTTTTGTTAGCAAACTGGATTTCTTTTATCATTAAAGAACTAAGAGGTATCTTTTATTAGGTCACGAAATTTGATAAGAAGTGTTTGTAAAAAGATTATTATGTATATGAAGATAATTATGATGAATTGTATGTTAGTTCAAAATAAGGTTCGGTATGAAAAAAACTTATTATCTTTAGTAAATATCAAGAGGATTTCCAAAGCATTGCTGAACTTAGAAACAAAACTGAAAAATCCATGTGCCTGTGATTTCACTGACTCTTAATAGACCCCTTAACCTGTATGACCAAAAGCCATTGTAGTTAATTAGAATGTCCTTGAAGAATTAAATCGGAATACCGTAATGCTGCCAGAAGGCCAATTCTCTTACTTAAAAAACGTTCACATTCAAGTCGTAATCTGTCAAACTTGTCAAAAATCTAGGTAAATTCATGTTTTTTTTGACACATTGCGAATGAGATGCAGATGCGAAAATTCTTAAAAATAAGGGAATTTCCTCGCTGGTCTCAGAAATATATTATGGTGACATATTGCTTCTGCTTTCCTGGACGATAATATTTTTTTACAAGGAGCTTTACTTTGCTTCCTTTAACTTCAAGTTTAGTAAGGACTTCCCCCTCCAAAAATGTTCACGGAAAGCTGAAAAGATAAGTAGGCTTTTAAATTCAAAATTTATTATAGGTACTATTACTTTCCTTTTTTATAAAGTCACTTATAAAAATATAAAAAAATATATAAATATAAAAAATAGTAGCCCACCGGTATCGGTAACAGGGTCCAAGCTACCGGCGGTCAGGGCTCCAGAGAGAGGAACCTCCTAACAATACGGGCCGTGTCCAGGAGTAATAGGTACTATTATTATTATTTTGTTAGTTTATTTTCTTTATTTTTTAATATTTTTATAAAAACACTAGATTTTGCCCGCGGCTTCGCCCGCGAGGATGTCGGAAAAATCCCACGGGAACTTACTACCGCCTGGGATTGAAAGCACCCTATGTGTTAATCCAGTTATCTAATGCGTAACTTATTTTCGTAACCGATTAAGACTAATCTTTCATTTTGACAGTTCAACAACATTCATTGGGTTATTTACGTTGTGGAGCAGATTTTTTTTTTCAAACTTATGAAGCAATTGATTAGAAATTTGTTTCAAACTGATTCAGATTGTGGATCGTGTATTACGCAATTAGGGTGCAGGTTATAAACTATCTGTGTGCCTTTCATCCATATCCGTTGGGCCGTTTTTGCGCCAATCCGGAACAAACATCCAAATAAACAGACAAACGGACAAAAATATTTAAAAATATATTTTCGGCATCAGACTCATTCCCACACCTCGTACTAATTACTTATTTTCAAAGTATTCAATGTACAGTTTTGACTTAGTTACTATTTTATTATGTATCCCTTTTTCCGCAACACGGGCAATATTTCCGTTTTTTTATTGATGAAATACATATCTGCGGGCTGCTACAACATAATGATAATAATTATGTAGTCGGTGGTTTAAATATTATTGTATCATTACATAATGAAGGTATTATTCAAGTTAAGTCAGTTGTTAACTTACAAAACCCTGAAACACGTACTTTACATTTTTTTGTTTTAAGTATTAGTACCTACCGTACCGAGTATTGAGAAAATCCGATAGCGCGTAAAAAAATTTATTTACTTACTTTGCCACCCCTTTATTCGTCTATGTGAAGGATTGCTTAAAAAACTAAAAGTGACAATCTTTATTATTTACTGTGGCAAGTATTGCCAAGTTTCAAGTTTAATAACTAACGGAATAAGGGCGACTTTCCAAAAACCCTTTCTTAGTGGATTCCTACGTCCTAATAACTATCAGTGTGCCAAATTTCAGCCCAATCCGTTTAGTGGTTTGAGCTGTGACGTAGACTACCCATTTTCACCCCGTTAGGGGTAGATTTGAAAAACCCTGATACACATTATTCTTCATTTTTAGTTTAAAGTATAAATAATGAGTTTCGAGTTAATCGGACAGCACGTTAAAATTCTTCTATACAAACTTTGACACCCCCCAATCTTCGTTTAGAGGGAAGTTTATAAAAACTAAAAATGACAAACTTTATAATTTACTTCGATAAGTATTCGTGCCAAGTTTCAAGTCTATTAACTCAAGGAATAAGATTTGTCACACAAACAAAATCCCCCTTTTCACCCCTTTAAAGGTCGAATTTCGAAAAACCCTTCTTAGTGTACGCCTACGTCCTAATAACTATCTGTTTGCCAAATTTCAGCCCAAACCGTTCACTGGTTTGAGCTGTGACGTAGACTACCCATTTTCACCCCGTTAGGGGTAGATTTTTGAAAAACTCTAATGCAGATTATTCCTTATTTTTAGTTTTAAGTATAAATAATGAGTTTCGAGTTAATCGGACAGCACGTTAAAATTCTTCTATACAAACTTTGACACCCCCCAATCCTCGTTTAGGAGGTAGTTTATAAAAACTAAAAATGAAAAACTTTATAACTTACTTCGATAAGTATTCGTGCCAAGTTTTAAGTCTATTAACTCAAGGAATAAGATTTGTCACACAAACAAAATCCCCCTTTTCACCCCTTTAAAGGTCGAATTTCGAAAAACCCTTCTTAGTGCACGCCTAGGTCCTAATAACTATCTGTGTGCCAAATTTCAGCCCAAACCGTTCAGCGGTTTGAGCTGTGACGTAGACTACCCATTTTCACCCCGTTAGGGGTAGATTTTTGAAAACCTCTAATGCACATTATTCCTTATTTTTAGTTTAAAGTATAAATAATGAGTTTCGAGTTAATCGGACAGCACGTTAAAATTCTTCTATACAAACTTTGACACCCCCCAATCCTCGTTTAGGAGGTTGTTTATAAAAACTAAAAATGACAAACTTTATAATTTACTTAGATAAGTATTCGTGCCAAAATGTCAAGTCTATTAACTCAAGGAATAAGATTTTTCATACAAACGAAATCCCCCCTTTATATCCCTTTAAAGCTCGAATTTTCCAAAAACCCTTTCTTAATGCACGCCTGTCCTAATAACTTACTGTGTGCCAAATTTCAGCTCAATCCTTTCAGTGGTTTGAGCTGTGACGTAGACTACCCATTTACACCCCGTTAATGGTAGATTTTTGGAAAACCTGAATACACATCATTCTTTATTTTTGGTTTTAAGTATAAATACTGAGTTTCGAGTTAATCGGACAGCACGTTAAAATTCTTCTATACAAACTTTGACACCCCCCAATCTTCGTTTAGAGGGAAGTTTATAAAAACTAAAAATGACAAACTTTATAATTTACTTAGATAAGTATTCGTGCCAAGTTTCAAGTCTATTAACTCAAGGAATAAGATTTTTAATATTAACGAAATCCCCCGGTTTCACCCTCTTAGCGGGGGAGTTTCGAAAAATCGTTCCTTAGTGGAACCTTACTCTTCATGAAGAACACACCCTCCAAATTTCATGTCTCTAGGACCAGCGGTTTAGGCTGTGCGTTGATATCTCAGTCACCCTTGCCTTGTATATAGATTCATCATTAAAATAAAATAAACTTTGACTTTGCAATTTTAATTCTAATGACTCGACTTTGTATATAGGTATGTTTTGTTTCAAGTTCTAATTCATATTACTGAATTATTACTGAGGCATAGTATGTAAGACTATTATGTGTGTTCGATGTACTGAAAATAAATCTTATAGTATTCGAAGTAAGAAGACCGGGGAAATATGACTTGATTGAATACCTGTCGGTCTTCCTGGTTTTCCTTAAGGGTCTTTTCTATCTATAAAGGTTCCTCATTAACCAAGTCGGACAGATTTATATGAAACGAACTTTTGACAGCGGCTTTGCCCGTGTAGATGTCTAAAATTAACCCATGGGAACCTACTACCGGGATAAAAAGTATCCTATGTGTTAATCCAGGTTATAAACTATCTGTTTGCCAAATTTCATCCAAAGCCGTTCAGCCGTTTTTGCGTGATTGAGGAACAAACATCCAAACACACAAACACACAAACTTTCACATTTATAATATTAGTAGGATTTATAATATAAAAATTAGTAGCCCACAGGTATTGAGGACAGGGACAGTATTATTATTATATTTTTTATTTTATTTAGAGGGTTTTTCTATTAATATTAAATCTTGCATAACCTTGTGATTTTTACTGAAGTGTGCCGAGTAGCTTAACTTTTCAAGATGCAGAAGCGGTAACTAACAAGTGAAACTGCGACAAAAAACAAGTTTTGCATTAAATGTAAAAGTTCAAATTCGTTTTTGTTTATTCAAGAAAAAAGACAATGTGTTGGTATTCTGCGGGTCATCTAAAATAATAAATTAATTTTATAATCAAACTATGCAAAAAATAAAAATTAATAATTGACATTTAAGATAATCTAACTTTACGATGCTAGTATAACAATTAGGTGTGTGTGTTATAGAGCCTGTAGAGGTCAGACGGTCACAATTATGATATTCAATACGTACTGATAGGTATTTAGTATAACCTAGTTGATAAAGTATTATTATAAAACTATGAGTTAATAATGAAGAAATAGAGAAAACGTATTACCATTGGGACTAGCAAAAGTCGAACACAAACAAAAGAAATAATACAATCATAGAAAAATAAATAAATAGATTTTGAGATATTGAGGGGTCATAAGTGGCTCCAAATGGTTCGTGTAATATAACACACGGCTGCTGTCTTTTTTTTAACTTTGGCTTGACACGCGAGGTATTCCGTGAAGCACACCCAAACGAAGCACACCCAGACGAAGCACACCCAAAGTATTCCACGTAGCACACCCGTAGGTGGGCTTCAAATAAAAATTTAAAATAATTAATTTCCTATTCCACGAAGCACATCTACGAATATCACTCGCATAGTGCGGAGACTAAGAAATAAAAATGTCGATAGAAGAAAATATGTATTATTTAAAAGACTAACTTAAATATCTAACATCTTTCAGTTTCATTATACCTCGAAGTGCGGGGTGAGGTGCAGTATTTAATATGAGCGCGGCGAAGGGAGTGTCCCTTCTGTACGTAGTACTATTATGTATTCTGTGCTAATAGTAAACGCGTGCGCCCGCCACTGAATTCCCAAACCAACCCGAATTTTGCCAAGCGTTTCCGGAACTTGTTTACATGCTTAATTCTCATTACACTATCGCATATCGCGACGTCACGGGCTGAGTGTATGCAGTTGTGCGCCGGTCTTCTTGTTATTGTTATTTTTTCTGTTTTTCGTGCAATTTATTCAAACAAAATAATGGAGCCGATGGCAGGTCCAAGTAGTAGAAATTTCAACCCATCTATTAATTACGTACTTGGCCGGAAGGGGACACAAGTGTTAGTGTATAATAACAAACAATATAGTAAACACAAGATTTATAAAAACGGTAATGCCTTGTGGCGGTGTATTAAAAAAGGGTGTAATGGCTTACTCACATTAAATAGCATGGAAGAAGTTGTTAAAATAAAGGAACATAAATGTTACGTTACATAAATAACATAAATGTTATATAAAAGTAACATTAATATTTTTTGAACTTCGTAGCGTTTCAACCGTAAAAATGACTATAGGACATTATTCTCTGAACTTACAGGTAGTGTTTCTACTATACCTCAGAACTATACATAAACTTTCATTATCAGGTTTTTAAATGTTTGGGACGTGGGCATTGTTCCTTAAGTTAGTCTTTTAAATAATAAATATTTTCTTTTATCTACATTTTTATTTCCTAGTCCCCGCACTATGCGAGTGATATTCGTAGGTGTGCTTCGTGGAATAGGAAATTAATTATTTTAAATTTTTATTTGAAGCCCACCTACGGGTGTGCTAAGTGGAATACTTTAGGTGTGCTTCGTCTGGGTGTGCTTCGTTTGGGTGTGCTTCATGGAATACCTCGAGACACGCTGCCGCGTGTCTAGATATAAATAAAAAAACCGGCCAAGTGCGAGTCGGACTCGCACACGAGGCTTTAATTATTAACTTTATTGAATTTTTATCATTTTTTGTTATATAGCGGCAATAGGTAGGCAAACCGAGACTCCTCCGTGCCTCGGAAAGCATGATAAGCCGTTGGTCCCGGCTACTATTCGTGGATCTTTGACAATCGTTACGGGTCGTCAGAAGCTCGAAAGTCTGACAACCAGTCTTACCAAGGGGTATCGTGTTGCCCAGTTGCTGGGTTGTGGAGGTCAGATAGGCAGTCACTCCATGTAAAATACTGGTATTCAGCTGCATCCAGTTAGACTGGAAGCCGACCCCAATATAGTTGGGAAAAGGCTAGGCAGGTTGATTTTGATAGCGGCAATATGTAGAAATCCACAATCTATGAAAATTTCAACTGTCTACCTATTACGGTTCATGAGATACACCCTGCTGACACACGGACGGACGGACGGACAGCAGAGGCTTGTAATAAGGTTTTATTTGGCACCCTTCGGGTACGGAACCTTAAAAACAGAAATATTTATAGAAAATATTTATAGAAAATGAAAGTAAAAAAAAGTGAATGTAATTTTTTTTTTGGTTCGGATATTATCAAATAACTTCTCCCGTTCGGGGCGGAGTGAGAGGTCGTGTCAGACTCTTACTGACTTAAACCCACCCGTGTTCCTTCAGTTGCCTGTAAAGTGCCAGAGGGCACGGTATCCCTTTCAGACATTCCCGCGACCTTTCGGACTTTGCCGATGTTGGGATCGGCTTCCAGTCTTTGTTCGCAGCGCTCCGTCTTGGTTTTTTATTTGGTCTGAGTTTGGAATATCGCTTCTCAGGAAATAGATGCTCTTAAATTAGGAACTTTAAAAGGCATGGAAGAAAGTCGAAGTTCTGACAACCAGTCCTACCATGGTGTATCGGGTTACCCAGTAACTGGGTTGTGGTACGATACCCCTTGGTAAGACTGGTTGCCAGACTTTCGGTCTTCTGATAACGACAGTTAAAGATCTACGAATGACAGCCGGGACCAACGGCTTAGCGTGATTTCCGAGACACGGAGGGATCTTGATATATTATGAATGGTAACCCATCTATGGACCAACCTCGGCAAGCGTAGCTTTATCTTTGATCGACACATGTGGCTGTTACTACCTATCCGACTATAAAGTGCTAATGAAAATAATTGCAAGTCTCTTGGGTTTTCCCAAAAACGCGACATTCAATCGATAATTAATTTAAAAAAAAACAATTCAGCTTCTCAAGAAATGAGAAATAAGGTTTTACTTTAAAAATATAATCCTTTTTGTGTATTTTTCATGATTAGCGAAAACCTGATCAGGAATTTTATCAATAGAACTGCTTTTATTACTCAAATTGGCAATAAATCAGTTATGATAATATTGACAATGGCTTGCCTCCTTTTTATTTGGGAGTAAACTAAGCTCAATAGCAACACAGCGTCTGTATGTGTGCCCGGTTGATGGTAAGGCTTGCTCCCTGTTACATGGGACTTACACATAACTGACGAAATCAGGGTGTACTATAGGTATACCTCTGCCCAGCCCTTCGGGGATTACAGTCGTTATGTTATGTGAATTGAAGAAATACACGTTTTAACACACCTCTGCCTTCTACTTCAGAGAATACATGCGTGATGTAATGATGTTCATGATCATCATTACAGCCAAAAGACGTCCACTGCTGGACATAGGCCTACCCAAAGCACTGTCACTTCGACCAGTTCTGCGCTTCTCGCATCCAGCGCAATCCCCCGGCCTTCACCAGGTCACCGGTCCACCTTGTGGGGGCCTGCCAACGCTGCGTCTTCCGGCTTCATGCGTGATGTTAAGTTGCTCTCAGAGGGTTGTGAAGACAGAGCAGTCACCATAAGCCTTTGAACTAATCATCTAATCCAGAATCACAATATACAAGACCCCAACTTTGCAATTCGAATCTGAATTACTGGCCAAATAAACCGCTACCTCATTCAAAAAAAAAAACATTGAAACAACCAAGCCTTCTTGGAAACATTCTCAAATGAAATGATTCAGTTTCGGGTTTTTGAACCTGAATTGTAAGGTATTTAATTAGTCTGAGTGCTACGCGCGATACCAAATAGATAGATACAGAAGGTTGGTTCCATACGACGAGCGAAAACGTACGCACACTTAGACACACTTCACGTACAGTAGTGCAAACTCACTCGCGACTGGCATTGGTTTGTGTGCGTGAACTTAGCAGACCATTTCCCAGAGTATACAAAATGGCAGTTGGTTCTTTTGGAATGCACCTGAGTTAAAAAAAATCTTTAGGCCGAGGTTGATTGAATAAGAGTTACTTAGCACCTGCTTTGGCTTAGATAGGTTCTCGTCGTTTAACCGTCGAATAAAGTTGACGAATGGCAATTTTTGTATCGAAAATAGGGTAAAAACATTGTCCCTTTTATAAAGATATCTGGCGTTGGAAAAATCAACTCTGAGTAACTTAAACTTAGCACATCATACTTGGTTTGAGATCTCCGTACGTCTGCGTCTGTGTGCGTGCGTTTTTGCCTGTTATAAGGCTTCCGCCCTCAGGCGCGACGACGCGACGATACGACGTGATTCTGATAGAAAACAAATCATGTTTTCATAAAAAGATGCATTTATTCTACTAGAGTCGCATCACGCGTCACGCTGTCGGAGTCGTAGCTGTTTGCGGGAGCCTCATGGAGCCGACCTTCTGTACTTATCTACTCTGTGGCACACAGCCTGTAAGACGATTCGGTAAAAAAATTTACTGGTTCATGCGGTGTTTTAATTATATTACGATCTGTACCTGCCATATTAATGTATGTTTGAATTACGTTTTTAAAAGATGTAGAGATACGGTATGAGAAAGGTATCTTTACTGGAAAGGTCATAAAGTTAGAAACATTTCATTAAGTTCGTAAATATTTATCACTAGTTGATGCCAGCGGCTTCGCCCGCGTGGATGTCCGTTATTATATACTAAAACCTTACTCGAGAACCACTCTATCCATTGGTGAAAACAGCATGAAAATTGGTGCAGTCGTTTTTGAGTTTATTGCGAACAGGACGACAGACAGACGCGGCGGAGAACTTTGTTTTATAATATGTAAGGATGCTCAGTAATCCTAAGAGCTCGTGGCTACGTAATAACAGCCGCACGGGTCGATCCATCAGGTTAAGCTACGCTTGCCGGGGTTGGTCCGTGGATGGGTGACCATCTTTACATACCGAGACTCCTCCGTGCCTCGGAAAGCACGTTATCGTTTTAGCGTGAAAGCGTAACAAATAAACAAAAAACTCACTTTTGCATTAATATTATTAGTTAGGATTACTGAGCATCATCATCATCTGCCTAGCCTTTTCCCAACTATGTTGGGGTCGGCTTCCAGTCTAACCGGATGCAGCTGAATACCAGTATTTTACATGGAGCGAATGCCTATCTGACCTCCACAACCCAGTATCTGAGTAATACGATACCCCTTGGTAAGACTGGTTGTCAGACTTTCGGGCTTCCGACGACCCGTAACGACTGTCAAAGATCCACGAATGACAGCCGGGACCAACGGTTTAAAGTGCTTTCCGAGGTACGGAGGAGTCTCGGTATGTAAAGATGGTCACCCATCCACGGACCAATCTCGGCAGACGTAGTTTAACCTGATATATCGACCCCTGCGGCTGTTATTACTTAGCCACAATTCCGCCAAAACTGTATACTTACACTAAAAAATGGAATACCTAACCCATTCTGTTGTGTATAAATTTTTCTCTTTGTAATGTATAATTTGTTGTAAAATATATATAAAAATAAATAAATAAATATTATCTTTTACAAAAGATATAAAGTTATGAGTAATGAGCATATTCTCATAAGTCTCTCCCGGGATGACTAATGTCAAATACTTAAAACATTGATTTATTGATAATACCATTCTACATTACTATCGCAAAATGTCAACCATTTGATTGACAACTTTCAATTGCCATTACAAAAGATTATAAAGGTCAAAAACCAGAAAATATTTTATCAGTTCAAATCTCTTCTGGCGTAGTGAACATTCACAAGAGTAAAGTAAAAGAAAAAAGTAATTAAAAATGTTAAAAAGTGACCCAAGATTTTTGATTAGGGACCCCACAAATCTTGCTATCCAAACTACAGCATTTTATGTTCCAAAGAGAGAAAAAGAAATGATTTCAAACCGAGAATAAATCTTTCTTTTACTTTATTCTTTTTGCATATCTTTAAACGTTAAATTTTAAGGATTTATTAGTGTTCAATCGAGAGAGGTTTCCAGCCTCATCGTAGAAAATACGGCTGCTAATTTGCATGGGTTCGAATTAGTCAAAATACAAAAATACATAATGTTATGATTGACGAAAATAGAAACCAGTCACACTAAATGAAGATCGACTGGCCATTTATCAGTACTATCCGATAGTGTCAAAAAGATCTGAGGGCCTAGACAAGTGACAATAGCTTCGAAAGCGTTTCGTATTTCCACAACGACTTTCAACAGGATTGACATGAGCTTTTCGATAGCTTATGTCAGACCTATACATTTTTACCTTTTCCATCATCGTTTTCGCTGATAAAATGTCACTTTGTCTCTAGGGCCTCTGGGCGTTTGGCTGGATTCTCAAACCGAGCCAAATTTTTCTGAAATTTTACATAACATAACATCACACCTTAATTCCCCGAAGGGTTAGGCAGGTGAGCTATAGTACCTATCCTCACATTTCACCAGTTTTTTATTTTAAAAAATCACAGCTGCTCGTCGTTGTGTGAAATGAGATCTAGAATCACCGTTTCATCCAGGAGTTCAACTAAAACCTTGACCACAAGTGCTGCCTATCTGCCGTTGATGTAATCAGGATTGATAATAAATTAATGACTAAGTTATTTATTTATAAACGTTGCTTAAAGTTCAGTAATGTTTAGCGACTGTTTAACCATACATTTTTGACGTTTGAACGTTATTTATCTGTAAGCAACATTTATAAATAAACCCCATAATCTCTTAGTCTAGAATAGAACCAATCTCTAGGGAAAGATCTATAAGAAAAGTAAGCCAGCAGCTTAATATAGAAACGCCATTAAGTTAAGAAATAGATAAGTTACTAAACCGCTTGCAACCATCAAATCAATCAATATCTCATAACTCAACGATCGACAACGGCCACTAAAACACAGATCTTTCCTCCTCAAATCATCAACAAAACAAGTTTCCAAAGCTTATATCTAAAATATTGACTGTCAAACTAAAAACATAATCAAGGTGCCAATCACACTACAGCAATAAATCCATACAGTTATAAACACCATAACATCGACGTTATAATCGCACCACATAGTGACGGACGGCGCAAGAGTTCAAAAACCCTATATAAACTCAAAACCTTTCTTTAAAAGTGTAAATTTATTCAAATTTGAATAAAAAAACGTCTCCTGTGCCCCCATCCTTAACACGACACCGCGAGCGAAAGAGATAGACATACAATTTAGTATACAAGTAAAAGAGACGGATACACTGCTATCGACTCCCGCTAAAAACCCGTTTAACAATAGCTAAGTCGTATGATGTGATGCGCAAGTGCAACGGTTTTGTGAAAAAAGTTGTAGTTTTTTTTCGTTATTAAAAAAAAAGAAATTGTTTTGTGTTTATTATTGTGCCGCTATTTTTAGATAATGTGATGGTTAATGCCAGTGTGAGGTGAACTAGGCTGACAGCCGAGAATAGCCGAGTTCAGCCGAAGTGGCTGTAGGACTATCTAATCATGACTCTCGTTGCTATGCAAAAGGCTGATTCCAAGCCATAGCACATGATCAGTATTACTTCAATGGATATCTGGCTAGCAACAATACTACAAAGGTGACTTTACTGACTGCAAGCGAGTGGAGTGGTTGAAAAGTCTTTTAAGAGGAAAGAACGTCGGTCCCCTCTCCATACAAACGCTCTCGCCTGTTTTCTCTCTGGTTTATGACCTTATAGCAATGATTTTTTTTACAGTAACATAAATATTAACTAGTTCTATGCCCCTATGTTTTCCATTTTTATGATACATTATCTGTAGAACCACTAGAACCCTCAGAATATGTTCAAAATTGCCTGTTTAGACCGTTGTCATCAGAGGCCTATTAATGAAAAACTAATGAAAAAATAAAACATAGGGGCACAGTAAATATCTTCCTTATTTTAATTATGAAATATCTTTCAAATTGGTTTAATATTGGAGGAGGAAATAGACGAGGGCCGAACGTCGAGTTATGATTTTTTTTATGGAGAAAAGACCGACCATATTTCCTCTTAAGGCCCTACCCTACCTCAAATTGCTTAGCATGATCCTCCATTATGCCGAAAATACTGCAGCATTAATTTTGAAATTAATATAAATATGTTAAAGTTGAGTATTGATGCTAGGTCCTATGTTTGGTGAAAACACGATTATGTAAAATTTTCTCGATAGAAAAAATCCAAAGTTACCTCTAAACTACGGTTCCGTACCCAAAACGTAAAACGGGACCCTATTACTAAGACTCCGCTGTCTGTCACCCGACTGTATCTCATGAACCGTGATAGTTAGACAGTTGAAATTTTCACAGATGATGTATATCTGTTGCCGCTAAAACAAAAAATATTAAAAAACAGAATAAAATAAATATTTAAGGGGGCACACACACAACAAACGTGATTTTTTTTAGGTAATGGTACAGAACCCTTCTTACGCGTGTCCGACTCGCACTTGGCCGGTTTTTTAGTTACTATTCCTTTATTTCAATGTAAAATTACATCCACAGTTCTAATCTAACCTACATCAGCCGCGCGTTTGGTCACAGTTCTAACCTATCCTCATAAATAGGTTATCATACAATTTTTATGACATAAAAATATTCGTTTCAAGAAGATTATGCCAAGTGTGTTATGCAAAATAAATTAATACGTAATACTAATACCCGTACAGGTAAAGGTTTACACTGAGTCAGAAATTAAATGACTTACTAACTATACAAATGAATACAAAAACAAAAGGACACAGTGCTCGTGTGTATGAGTACTTAAGCGTCGAAGTACTCGTCCGCGTTACACACATAGATGAATTTGCTATTTTTCTATCAAAATATTTTCAGAACTTACACTGAACTATCCATATTGAGTTTTATTTTCATTTGAACTGCAAAGCATCCTCCTTCCTCATTTAGTGTTAAAATAAATTTATCTAAAAACGAAAGGTTAGCACATTGGAAATAAAAGGAACAGACCATTTGCAACTTCTTTACAATGCGCAATGTGGCAAAAGTGAACTCTAGTTAGGTTGGAGGCACACACAGATTAATTTTTATTTTTATTTGAAACGATGCTCGTGCTGTACATATTTATCTTTCTCATTTTGTAGAAAATATGATCTATTTTTAATATTGCATGGGTAGTATTATGAAGTATTAATGCCATCATTATACCACTGCAAAAACGGGATGGTGCTAGCGGCCTTGTCTAACGCCGTCTCTCTCTCACACTGGAAAAATGGTGGCATTAATACTTCATAATACAGCACCAGATTCTTCTTCCTATCATGTCGATAGCAATCTAAATGGACTCGGCCTGGGAATTACATAACATAACATACATAATCAGCTTATAATGTTCCCACTGCTGGGACACAGGCCGCCTCTCTGTGAGAGGGAGTGGGCCGTAATCTACCACGCGGGCCCAGTGCGGGTCGGTAGATGTCACATGTCTTCGAATTTTTGGTTCTAGGACATGCTGGTTTCCTCATGATGTTTTCCTTCACCGTTTTGAGAGCAGTGGTAATGAAATAATTTACACAAAGCAAAACGCCTATCAGGGTTTTGTACCTACGACCATTCTTCAGTCACGGCTGTTACCACTTGGCCACCACTGCTTCCCATGACTGAAATAATAGAAATACAAAATGTCAAAGCCAAGGGCTTAAAATGGTCACTTTAGCAGAATCATAATATGAAAATATTATAAATCATCGTAAAATGTCACAAACTGACAATTCATAATGTGATCTGCGTGTAATTCTTATTACGAAATAATTCATAATGTTTGACAATTTTCTATGGAGATTCGTAAAATGGTCCACAAATTATGAATTGCTTTTATGTCAAATTAGAGGAATTGCTAATGACAGCTGGGATTTAGGATATGAACTGCTTTTAGAGGAATTGCTAATGTGGCCGGTTTAGGCCCTCTGTACATCACCAACTCACAGGGCAAGCGCGTATGCTAACACTTCTTAGAAACTAAAAGTAAAAGGTACATATAATGATATGAGTGTGTCTTACACTTGGAAGGTACAGAGGAGATTTCAATGAATTTATTTAAATACCTTTGTGAGTAAGTGGTGTAAGTATTAAAGATGTAGATGTTGCAACATTCTTTGGAGATGTTGTCATAGATACTTAGAGTTTTATCCTGACTGGTATTTCATAAATACAGAGAAGTTTTGCCTCTGAGTCAACATAGGGTCTGAGCTGAGCTTTTCTAAGTTACGGGTTGACGATTTGATTTCCTCTTAGAAATACAAAATTCAATACGTTAGTGTATCTTTTCAACTTTTTCTATTAGTGGTGGTAAAATTAAATTATTTAATATTCATCATCATCTACCTAGCCTTTTCCCAACTACGTTGGGGTCGGCTTCCAGTCTAACCGGATGCAGCTGAATACCAGTATTTTACATGAAGCGACTGCCTATCTGACCTCCACAATCCAGTAACCGGGTAATACGATACCCCTTGGTAAGACTGGTTGTCAGACTTTCGGGCTTCTGACGACCCGTAATGACTGTCAAAGATCCACAAATGACAGCCAGGACCAACGGCTTAACGTGCTTTCTGAGGCACGGAGGAGTCTCGATGTGTAAAGATGGTCACCCATCCACGGACCAACCCCGGCAAGCGTAGCTTAACCTGAGGGATCGACCCGTGCGGTGTAAATTATTTAATATTAAAGTTGTAACAAATTGAACTTATCATGTATCTATTTCACTACATTTTCCACAAAAAATATTTATGTATCTACTATATGTTTGGTTTTATAGTCATTGGCCGATAAAATAGTTGGGCTAAGCTAGGCAGATGTGATGCGAGGCCTACGTATCGCTAGTCAGTGATGAACTGATGACTGTTTCTTCTCGCGTTTTTAACCGAATTCTTCAAAAAGGAGGAGGTTCTCAAATCGTTTTTTTGTTTTTGTATATGTTACGCGATTACTCCGCCAATTATGAATCGATTTTGATGATTCTTTTTTTGTTTGGTAGGTCATGCTTCAGAGGTGGTCCCATATAAATTTTATTAACTTTGCTTGCGTAGTTTTTGAGTTAGCTTCAATAATTACGTATTTTTCCCACTTAGTCTATGTAAACGGTATCTTATTTGACTCCGTCACTGGTAGCTCGGTAGGTGCCACAACTAAAAAGTGAAAAATAATGCCACTGACTTCCGAAATTAAAGTTATTTTTCACCTTTTTAGTGTTTTTTTGGAAGTCGGTTGTTTTTTTTCTTGTATCTTATCTTATTTTCTTCTTGCTGGCAGAACAGGAACATTGCCTTATTGTTTCGGAATTAACTGAAAAAAAAAAAAAAACAAAATAGAAACATTATTCCCAGAAAATTCCCAATTTAAAACTATTGATAGGTCTATGGTTCCCAGTACATTATCTAAAGGTGGCTGCTAATTAGTAACCGCGGCGCTGTTCCGAACAAAACGTTTATTTTGTGCGCGAACCTTTGTTTTAGAAAGAAAAAGTGTTTTTCTTTAGCCTTTGTTGGTAAGATACTGTGAGTAAGAGTTTTGGAGTGTTAGTAATAGTGGCGAGAGGTCTATTTTCGTTTCTTCTTATGTGGTAGGGTCGACTGTAAGGTCTGACAAACAATCTGCCTAGCCATTTCCCAACTATGTTCGGGTCAGCTTCCAGTCTAACCTGATGCAGCTAAATACCTGTATTTTATATGGAGTGACTGCCTATCTGACCTCCACAACCCAGTAACTGCTGGGTAATACGATACCCCTTGGTAATACTGGTTATTAGACTTTCGAGATTCTGACGACCCGTAACGACTGTCAAAGATCCACGAATTACAGCCGGACCGACGCCTTAACCTGTATCATTGCACTGCTGCTGCGACACTTTCTAGCTGTTTCTGGGCTCCAGGTGGGGGGGGGGGGGGGGTAATTTTGGGCTACAGCTGATTGAGCATGCCCAGAGAGAAGATAAGTTTGATTATGGTGATCGTTTGTTTAGCTGTTACTAATAAACTCATGGCTGAGGATTTGTTCAAGCCTTCAAGGAAGCAGTTTACGGGATTTATGATTTATTTAAAAAAAAATGTACAGTCGACGTCCTGTTTCACTTATTGCCTCTGAAAATCAGAATAATACTGGAGCTCAACCACCTTAGAGCAGTATTATTTTAATATAACTTCAGTGTGAGAAAGAGATGGAGCTATACGTCCTGTATAGATCCATCTCTTGGGTGGTGGTTGTCCTCAAGGTTGTTTTATACTGTGGTAAAATTGGTCACTAAGGTGATAACTTCCTCTCAGAGAGGAACCGCCTTAGTCCCAGCAGTGGGACTTTTATTAATTTATATTACTATATACTATTATTATATATACTACTAGCTGATGCCCGCGACTTCGCCCTCGTGGATGTCGGTTATTACATACTAAAACCTTACTCAAGAACCACTCTATCCATTGGTGAAAACAGCATGAAAATCGGTGCCGTAGTTTTTGAGTTTATCGCGTAAAGGACGACAGACAGACGCGGCGGAGGACTTTGTTTTATAATATGTAAGGAGTATTATATACATATATTATAAATTTTTACTATTATAAATCTGATTACGCTAGAGATGATACCCGGGCTGACTGTCGAATACAATAACGATGATGGAAAACTCAAAAATGTCTTGGATTGACAGTATTGGCTATCAAAAAGCTTATGTTAATCCGATTGAAAGTCGTCGTAGAAATACGAAATGCTTTGAAAGCAATTTTCACTTCTCAGGGCCACACGAAGGTGTAAGTAACTACCTATCTGTATTTTTATACAGGTGTGATTATACGTCATCAAACCATAAAACTATACTATATCACCCGATTCCACCTTCTAACCGTGCCATGACCTGAACAATTTTTAGATAATTATGTCACCGTTTTATGACGGAATGTAACGCCATTACAAAGGGTAGTAAAAAAAGGTGTGGGGGTGACGAATTTGTTGCCCTTGGGCTAATATTGTGTGGGAGAATTTAGGTTTTGGGTTTGGCAAAGATTAGGTCATCTCTGAGAGTGCGTAGAAAGAGATTATGTCAAGAAGATGGTCCGCACAGCCTTTTTGCAAGTAATATAAAGAATCATTTTGATATTTTTTTTTAATTTTCTCACTGAAGGACAACGCGCACATGCACAGCCTAAGCCTGGCTGGGTCTAGCAGCATGTAATTTTGTATAAGAGTTCCTTTGAAGGTGAGCACCAAGAAGGGTTTTTTTTAAATTCATTCATTAAATAGGAATGAAGTGGAGGAGCTCGTGGCTACGTAATAACAGCCGCACGGGTCGTTCCATCAGGTTAAGCTACGCTTGCCGGGGTTGGTCCGTGGATGGGTGACCATCTTTTTATACCGAGACTCCTCCGTGCCTCGGAAAGCACGTTAAGCCGTTGGTCCCGGCTGTCATTTGTGGATCTTTGACAGTCGTTACGGGTCGTCAGAAGCCCGAAAGTCTGACAACCAGTCTTACCAAGGGGGGTATCGTATTACCTAGTTACTGGGTTGTGGAGGTCAGATAGGCAGTCGCTCCATGTAAAATACTGGTATTCAGCTGCATCCGGTTAGACTGGAAGCCGACCCCAACATAGTTGGGAAAAGGGTAGGCAGATGATGAAATAGGAATGAAAGTTTGTGTGGATGCTCGTTATTTTTCCGATGGAAAATCTCGTCGGGCGCATTGCTTGTCTACAAGTAATGTTCCTCTATTCATTTCAGATTTATTTTTTCCATGGTAAAATGATAGCCCAGGAGCAGCGGTAGCCCAGTGGTACCGGCCACGACTTACGGCAGGCGCTTTAATTTGTGTAAATAATTTCATCACCACGGCTCTCAAAACGGTGAAGAAAAACATCATGAGGAAGCTGGCATGTCCTAGAACAAAAAATTGACCAACCCACAATGGGCCCGCGGGTTGGATTATAGCTCACTTTTCCCCAATAAGAGAGGAGGCCTGTGTCCCAGCAGTGGGAACATTATAGGCTGATTTCGTAAAATATTAGCCAGCAAAGTACTGGCGGGGTTAATTCCCACAGCCCCTTATACGATAAAGGACCTCAAAATAGAACGCAGAAGTGTAACAAAGTTCGTGTAACTAAACCACTCGTTTGAGTTGTTTCTAGGCTACCTTTTATAGAAAACTCATGGAACCACCTATAAACATAAACAGATACACTAAATCATACAAAATGTGATATCAAATCCCCATCAAAACCAATTTAAATAAGCATTTACTACAACCCTATCTTAACAACAATAGGGTTCAAATTCGAGGATTCCTATCAGTCGTAACTTTGTAGAAGGTTTGCCCTTGATTCTGAAACTACACACTTACGAATATGTTAGAAATAGAATATGTTACTATTATTTATTGACTTCTAGTTTGGGGATAAAAATCTATACATAAAGCAAGTTTTTTTCCCCTTCGCCAAGTTTGTAAACAAAGTATTTTTTTGGGAATTTTTCACTTTTAGTAGTACAGTACCGGGTATGTTACGATTCTCCTAGTAGCTAGGAAAGCGATATTTGGGTTCTAGCTAACGGTTTATGTATTTACTCAATAAAGAAAAAATCATAAAGACAGAAGAGCACCAACGTACTGCCTATATTTCAATAGTTTCTTTATGCTAATCCCATACCTAATAATTGTTTGTCTTCAATGAAATTTTAATAATAGAGTAATCTTATTCAAAATAAAGCGGAGATAACAAATGTTTGTTT
Source organism: Lithophane leautieri (assembly GCA_949152455.1). Lineage (NCBI taxonomy): Eukaryota > Metazoa > Arthropoda > Insecta > Lepidoptera > Noctuidae > Lithophane > Lithophane leautieri. The sequence goes on along the minus strand of OX424482.1, from coordinate 2,514,830 downwards.
ACATTTTTGGCAATGAAAAGTTGAATAGTGTATAATATTAACTTTGTTGACGTAGAGATACTGTTCCTAATGTTCATATACTTACATATTATTTCCGGCCGTATAACTTTCAAAATGCCAAGAATATAAGAAAGGTAATCGATTCAGTCTATCGGCTGTTTATTGTTTCTTGTCAAAGATAAACCATAGATTTTATTTCTTCAGACAATAAATTGTCAACCTTGTACATAATTTGTTTATTATTTACTAGGTTAGTAAAAAAAATAGAAAGGCTATCTTCTAATGTACTCTCATCATCTGCCTAGCCTTTTCCCAACTATGTTAGGGTCGGCTTCCAGTCTAACTGGATGCAGCTGAATACCAGTATTTTACATGGAGCGACTGCCTATCTGACCTCCACAACCCAGTAACTGGGTAATACGATACCCCTTGGTAAGACTGGTTGTCAGACTTTCGGGCTTCTGACGACCCGTAACGACTGTCAAAGATCCACAAATGACAGCCGGGACCAACGGCTTAACGTTCGTAACGTACGTACGAACGTATCTTCTAATGTACTCTGGTAGCTGGCTAAAGTAATTAGCTTATATTTATGTTACCAGTATAAAAGAATACTGCTCGCAAAAAAAAGTTTCCAATTCTATGAATAGGTACGTTCCCTCGAGGCTGTGAATATGGGCCTGGCATAGCTTTTCACTACGACATGAGATATCCTCGTGCTCGTGTCGGCACGAGAATGCAATACGTATTCGCGTTCGCGAACAAAACATTCTTCAACTAAATCTAAATTTAGCGCAAAAAAGTTTGCCAACCAAACATAAAGCTAATCGCGGCAGAACACGAAATCTTCTAATTAGCGTCAAATGTTAGAATAAATATAAACTTTGCCGGTCTACTGTGCGATTACGAGTATAAAGTTTTGTGTACTAGTTTTAAACTGTAATGGCAGAGATTAAAACTTAGTTTCTGTGTTAGACCTTTGTCGCGTAGGATATTCATAATTATATAGAACTAACTAATCAATCTTCCTAGACTTTCCCCAGGAGGTCAGCTCCCAGTCTAACCGGATGCAGCTGTATACTAGTATTTTACTTGGAGCGACTGCCTATCTGACCTTTACAACCCAGTTACTGGGTAACACGATACCTCTTGGTAAGACTTGTATAGAACTAACCACCTTACCTAATTTTTTTTGTCTAAAAACAACGTTGCAGTTTGCTGGTTTGAAGGTGCCGGTGTAATTTCAGGCAATGGAGACATGGTTTTGGCTTTGTCTTCTAAATATTTCTCTTAATACTTAATTTTCAGTAAGAAAGAAGCAATAATCTTTCCTACTAAAATCGATATTTGAACTTATTAACAGAACTGAGGCTCTAGAGGCTCAGTTCTGTTCGAAACGCTTTCGAAGCGATTGTCAGTTGCCTAGACAAGTGACAATCGCTTCGAAAGCGTTTCGTATTTCTACAACGACTTTCAACAGGATTGACATAAGCTTTTCGATAGCTTATGTCAGTCCTATACATTTTTGCTTATTCCATCATCGCTACCGCTGATAGAATGTCACTTTGTCTAGGGCCTCTGTTCTTCTATAAGTAAAATCCAACATAATACATCATAACGCGTCTGCCGCATGCCAGACAAACTGTGGGCCCACATAGCACAGAACTGGTGCCCTGAGACAGTGAGAAGGGACCGCGGCAGACCACGAAGGAGATGGCGGGACGAGCTGGATAGGTTCCATCAAAACTGGAAAGAGGACGCGCGGGCTCACGAAAGATGGAAGGAGTGGATGGAGGCCTTTGCCAAAGAGCGGGACAGGGTAGGCTAGGAAAAAAAAATATTACGCCTGTTTTCTCCGAAAGGGCAGGCAATTTAAGCATATACAATTGTACAGTAGGTCCAGTCCAGTAGGTACTGTAACGCTTGGGAGCGTTATCTGGGTGTGAGGGTGTGTGTGAGGTGGCAAATCCAAAGACGGCGAGGGATCCAAGGGGGTTTATTATAATATTTAATTTATATGAGACGCGTACACTGATCGGTAGCTAAGCTAGACTCATCAACTAAAACAAAATGCATTCCTAACATATTTTAAACTGAATTATTGGAACGTTCGAAACACAGGGCTGCCCTCTAGCCAGCCTGTACCACGCGAGGTTGCGCCTCGCATCCGAACTCCTTACATGAGCTACGCCCACCCTTGAATAAAAGGATTGGCGTAGTCTGAAAAACAAGACTTTTATTCATAACGTTCAAACAATCAGGCCCTTCCTACCTATGCCTATCAGAATAATTACCTAACGCCAGGAAAAAACACACGGGTGAGGTCTTTCTTTTGCAGAAGAAGGCTTAACTCAGGACGAACGATAAACACCCCGACGCGTGCCAACTAAATTGAAAGTTAACATGTGCCATAATGCACCCATAATAGCAAACGTCGTCATGTTTAAACCTCGTCATACCAAAACTGGCGAAAAAGATATGACGAAGCCTCAAGAAGGAAACACGATGTGATAATTCACATCTACCCGGAAGGGGTTTATAAAAACATGAAAACAACATCAAAAACTTTTAAACCATCAGACGCAAATGAGCCCAAGGGAATGAAAGGTTCAGATGAATGCCTTCAACAAATTAAATTAAATTCATGCTCGCACTCCAGAGAGACAAAAATATAAAAACCATACTATAACCCATTAGCATATTAAAAACATAATTGTGGGTCCTCAACCAAAAGTTGTACCATGAGTATTTATCAAATATCCCCCGCGAAGGAGCTACGCCTATAAACGGAGTTGGTAACAACACGACAGCTACTCGGACAGAGTGCCATCCCCCCCTTTCCATGAGAGACCCTGGTTGGTTTACCCCTTAAATTCTCTGGAGCACATTCATGCTACAATAGCCTAACGAAGATTTATGAAGACGAAGGCATTAGTTCATTCCGTCAAGCCTCGCGGCGAAGTGGGAAGTGTCACCACACCCGCTCCGAAGCGGCGTGCAGGCGACGCCCCATTCGCACCCGGCCGGCGCGGCGGCCGCGTCCGATGTTCATTCTCCGCAATATGAAATAAACACAAATAAATATCCATTAATATTACACTATATTCATCACTAATCTCTGCGATGTTTACATCAATGTGACACTGACATGACAATTAAAATAAGTGACATTAAAAAAAAGACAACTAATTACATCCTACTAAGAAAAGGTTTTAATAAAAAAACATGTACAAAATCCCTGACTCGCCTATTATTTTATTTCGAAAAATTTGTATTTTAAAAATGAAAACTTTTTTATAAAAATCCTATTATATTTGAACCTTCTTTTAAATTTAAACATATTCGGTCCAAAGTATTTAAATTTAGATTTTTTAATACGCGCGACCTTTTCTTTCATTAGTGCTTTCGTTAAATTGTTTATAGCACGCTTTTTATGTACTGTGAAATTATTACAAAAGTGTAGAAAAGATAAAAGTAAAAATAGGAAATTTACTTGTAAGGGGGACCTAGTTAATTTATTTTCATTACAAGAATCAATAATGGGCAAATCAACACCTCTAGTCTCGACCGTTTGAAGATTTTTGACATTTTTATCTATAAAAATTTCTACTTCAATCCTAAAGTCATTCTCTTGGTCTCCGACCACACATGACTCCGTGACAACCTTAGCTAAAATTTTATCACCTTCATCTAAAACTTTTTCACCTTCGTCCTTGTCTAAAACAGCTTTCGTTTTAAAGAGTTCGTCTGGAGACAAAGACGTTTGGTCAACCTCCTTTATCTCGGTTGGTAACAAGAATTGGTCATTCTCCTTTGATTCGGAGAAATGTTTACAAAAATCATTTTCACTAATTTGATCTGCGATGATGTTTTTATTATTAGTTTCATCGCCGTGATCATCATTTTCCTCTGTCAAGGACATATTCTGAACATCTGAAACACTGCTGAAAAAAGTAATAAATGGACTGGACTGACCCGATTCATCCAATTTTTCCTCGTGTTCATCCGCTAACACATCAATCGGCTCGTCCACATCGTGCGCCAGGCTGCGCTCGTCATCATCATCATATCTGCACTCCCGGCAGCTTTCACCATCAACATCAACATCTAGCGGGTCCTCCTGTCTTCCGCTAGAAAATAAATCAGCATGAACATCTACATTCGCCACATTTTGCTGTCCGCCTTCATCAGACAATACTTGTGCAATCTCCTCTACTTGCACCTTATGAAAATCTCTGTGGCACTTGCACGGGAACTCTGCCCATAGCGCGTCACACATCGACTCGAAGCTCATACCCTCGTGGTATGTGTAGTTATGGAAAGATTTCGTAGGACCCACAAAATATGCACTAATAATCAGCGCCCAATCGCTCTCTCGCCATTCGTAGTAGATGGCCAAGGTTTTAAATTCATCTATAAAATGTTCTAGGCATTTGCCATCTATGCCAGAGAAGTATTCCATCTCGCACTTTAAAAAAAATTAGTCAAACACTACTTAGCTTTATTCCGGCGTCGCGTCGCCGTGGCGTCTTCTTCACTATTCTTGCGCACCTTTCAGCCGTTTGATCACCCTCACAAATTTTTTAATTTTACGAACTTTTACTTTTTTTTATATTGAAATCTCGCAGGCTACCCGGCGCCTCCACCACTGTAACGCTTGGGAGCGTTATCTGGGTGTGAGGGTGTGTGTGAGGTGGCAAATCCAAAGACGGCGAGGGATCCAAGGGGGTTTATTATAATATTTAATTTATATGAGACGCGTACACTGATCGGTAGCTAAGCTAGACTCATCAACTAAAACAAAATGCATTCCTAACATATTTTAAACTGAATTATTGGAACGTTCGAAACACAGGGCTGCCCTCTAGCCAGCCTGTACCACGCGAGGTTGCGCCTCGCATCCGAACTCCTTACAGTACACCCATAATTCGACAGCAATTAAAACAGTCACATTACTTTGGGAAAGTATACCTATTGCCATTGACTGAGCCCAGTGGGCAGAAAATATGGAAGCCAATTACAAATTGTCCGATCCAGGAATCGAACTCAGAACCTCAGGCTCAGAAGTCGCTTTAGTGACCACAAGACCAACAAGACAGCCACTCATCATAATCATTTCAGCCGAAAGACGTCCAGGCCTCCCCAAGACAGTCAATCAGACAATCAATATTTAAAGAAATCTAATCTATTTAATGACAATGTCTTGATTTCATTTTTATTCTAGGTATAACTTTTACCAACCCAGAAAGTTACATAGCGTGAAGATTATGACAATATAATTAACGCGTTCCGTGCTAAAACATAATTAGCCATCGTCGACTTCTAATTTGCTAAGTTCAGATTTGTTTTCCAAATGTCATACTGGTAGGTAATGGTTGAGGCGGTCACACCATGGTGGATTCATTGAAATATTTATATTTTATGAGCAATTTGATGTATCTTCTCCTAATTTCGTGGTCTGGAGGTTTGGAATCTCAGACCAAATAAAAAACCAAGACAGAGCACTGTAAACAGTGACGTGAGGCCGGTTTCGTAAACATGTGTGCACTTAGTTTGACGTAGTTTGATTGTAGTGTCTTTAAAAAATATTGTAAATGTGTGTGTGTGAGCGTGTAAGCACAGAGCGGGGGAGTAGTTTTAGCATGCTTCACTGTATTGTTCGCTGCGCTCCGTCTTGGTTTTTTATTTGGTCTGAGTTTGGAATATCGCTTCTCAGGAAATAGATGCTCTTAAATTAGGAACTTAAATAGGCATGGAAGAAAGTCGAAATTCTGACAACCAGTCTTACCATAGTGTATCGTATTACCCAGTAACTGGGTTGTGGTACGATATCCCTTGGTTGACAGACTTTCAGGCTTCTGACGACCCGTAACGACTGTCAAAGATCCACTAATGACAGCCGGGACCAACGGCTTAACGTGCTTTCCGAGGCCCGGAGGAGTCTCGATATGTAAAGAAAGAAAAAAATAGAAGAAAATACGTTTATTTGCGGCAAACATGACGCTAAGAAAGGACAAATACACGAAAATAAGAAAGAAAAGAAAGAAAAATGGTCACCCATCCACGGACCAACCCCGGCAAACGTACCTTAACCTGCTGGATCGACCCTTGCGCCTGTTATTACTTAGCCACTATATTGTTTTTTTTAATAATAAAAATAGTTTAATAATTTCCTTTGCATTTAGGACCATTACCGGGTAGTATCGTGTCATGGAAAGCTTAAAATAATGAATTCTAGGAAACTATAATATTATACTAATGGAAGCTTAAACCCTCTAATTAAAAATATAATAATGAATATGCGGTTCTGTCTGCGTTAAAACAATTACACACTAGTGTTATAATTTTTTTTACTGCCTTCTTGGTCTACTGGCCACAAGCGTGGTCATAAGCTGAGCATGAGGTCTTGGGTTCAATTCCCAGGTCTAGCAAGGTTCCTCGCGGAGGCGATTGGCGGCGGTGACCTCTCGCGTCCGGCCCTGGTTCAGGCCATGGTACGGAGCGAGAGGGCATGGGAAGCCGTCACCTCCTTCTGCGAAGCAGTAATGCTCGCGAAGGAGGAGGCGGAACGCGTGAGGGAAAGGCAAAGTTTGCGCCCTCACGCCCCTAACCGCCGCCGTTGGAGACGCCCTGGGCGTCGGGAATCCCAGGCGGATTCCCGGCCACCATAGGCGCGGGCTTGCTGATGGCGAGCAACGGGCAGCTCGCCGTCCGATAAGGACCAGGCCCGGGTCGATGGCGCGTCGTGTTCCACGCGCGCCTCAAAGAGATGTCAGCAAAATTGACGGGGTCCAATAGGACCGATGCCTGCCAGGGTTGCGGGAAAGTTCGAAAGGGATACCGGGACCTTGGCAACAGGCAACTGAAGGAACACGGGTGGGTTTTAGTCAGTAAAAGTCTGACACGCCCTTCCGCTCCGCCCAGAGCGGGAGAAGTCATTGGATGATTTCCCACCCTCAAAAAAAAAAAAAACAAAAAAAAAAAAAAGGTCTAGCAAGGTATTATTGGATTTTTCCATTAGGAAATAATTCTCGGAGTCTGGACTCCGGGAAAAATTGCACTAGGCTCGCCCCCTATTACATGGAACTTAAACATAACCGGTGCAATGTGGGTGTACTATAGGTACACCTCTGCCTAACCCTTCGGGGATTACAGTTGTGATATTACGTTATGTTATTATTATACTTGGCATCAGATAAACCCCATTGTGAATTGTGTCGGGGTTTGATGACAAAGCCAAGGCCGTTGACCTAAAACAAATGAATAGATGATATACTTCCAGAAACATCTAAAACACCAATATTTCATGTCCATAGCCTGTTCTTACTGTAGCCATGATATTGGTGTCCTGCCTCTTTATTTTGCCACGCGATATACCTTCCTCGGTACCTATGTAATTAAAGGTGTATTTATTTTAATGGTGTTTGTAATTAGATAAAGATGAACTCGGATTATGTTTCTGGTGTAAATAGTGAGGTGTCTCGATGGCAAAACCGTTTAATAGTCCTGGTAGGCAAGTGGAAATGAGAGGTTCATGGGTTGGTTCTTAAGTACGGATATATTTTTCACTTGGATTCTTTAGTAGTGAACTGCTATCTAATTGCATAACTTATTTTCGTAACCGATTAAGACTAATCTGTTTCATTTTGACAGTTCAACGACATTCATTGCGTTATTTACGTTATTGAGCAGATTTTTTTTCGAACTTATGTAGCAATGGATTAGACGTTTGTTTCAAACAGACTGAATCTGAATACATTGCATTTTTCGCAAATAGGCTAGGTTCACATTAGGTCGGACCGACAATTTGACCGCTGGTCGATTATCGGATTATGGTGTTCACACTATAAGCTGCCCATGCCGGTCCGACCTAATGTGAATACCCCCCTCGTTATCCGCTGGCCGGCTCGCCACAACGCAGTTGTCACTCTCAGTTTTGAGTTGGCTTCTGTGTACAATGGACGACGACGACGTTCTGGTTATAATGTGGGATTTAAATAGATGACAGAATAAAAGAAAAAGGAAATATAGGTATATGGCGAGAGCGGGTGGGTGGAGTGGCGGGCGTGTGGCTTCGCCCCTAAGAGCCGACAAGTGTGAACGACGCTTTATAAAGCAGTATGACAATATTATATCCAACCCGACAGAAATCGTGGCTGAATGTCCGGTAAATGTGTCGTTGCCGACAATTACCGGGTCGCCCTCATGTGAACAGTGCTATTGAAATACATATGCCAATATGCTTCCAACGCCTTTGTCGTTCCGGTAAAACTGTCGGTCCGACCTAATGTGAACCCGCCCTTAGGGGGCCGAATGGAGTTTTTCATCTGACCGAATAGAATTTGTCAAATGAAAGCGAAAAAAGAGAGACCATCAACTCAGATCGAATAATAATTATGCAATGATCAAGTGTGGTGAAAATATCCTTCTTGGTTTTTTGTTAAAACACCCTAGGCCTGAAGAATTTTGGCCTTGAGCTATCTGAAGCTGGAAGAGGCAAAGTTGAAGTATTCTACAGGCAATACTGACATAAATAGAGTGCCCTTTATCGCAAGTGCTGGGTACTATGTGGAATTCCATGTTAGATGAACCCGGGTAAGAAAATGTGCATTAGTCCGAATGCCCATTTCCACTACCACGAAGCGACACTAAAATAAATGCACAAAAAGCGCGCTGTTGAATTTTCAGCGTACGGCTTAGCACCGAAAGTTGAAAATCTAACAGTGCGCTTATATTTGTGCGTTCATTTACCTGGTGTCATCCAGTGTTATTGAAACGGGCATACTAAATCGTATTTTATAAGAAAAGTATTTCTGAGTATTGGTAATTTGGGTGCCCTATTGCAGTAGGTCATATCTAAAATATGCCAGTAGCGTGCCCTCAGCTTTTTCGGACTTATTACGCGTTCACCTAAGCATGGTCTGGAAAGGCTTTTGTTACTGGGCCGGGTGGAAGGAAAATGCGCTCAAGGCAGAGCACCGGCAAGATGGTCAAACGCGACCAAGAAGGCTGTTGGAGGCAGCATCTACCAAGCGGTCCACACTGCAGAATACCGCATAGTTTGGAGACGCGTCATATGTGGTCGCAATCCTCAGCATAGAGGGAACGAGGAAGACAAAGAAGTGCAATAGGTTCGCCCTTAAGATATAATGAGTGGTTCGCCCTCTATGACTTAACACGCGAAGTATGGATATACTACACTCCTCTGTTTACCCCTTCTGGAAATACAGGTATAATTATCAACCCTGCCAGGGTTGCGGGTAAGTCCGAAAGGGATACCGGGACCTTGGCAACAGGCAACTGAAGGAACACGGGTGGGTTTTAGTCAGTAAAAGTCTGACACGCCCTTCCGCTCCGCCCAGAGCGGGAGAAGTCATTGGATGATTTCCCACCCTCAAAAAAAAAACAATAAATGAATGAATGAGACAAAGAAATCATTCATCACTCAAAAATTCAGGAAAGTACCTAAGTATATACCAACACCAACAAAATATTCCACAATTCAGACGGATCTAGATTAACTGAACGGGATATTATCGGCTCTTCATTCATGAGTTTACAGTTAAAATGGCGACTGATTTTCAGTTTAGGTTAATAAGATATTACCTACTTGGTGTAGGTATAGGCAATAATTCAAATATATTATATACAGTGTGTCCGGACATGGACTAGCGATAATATATAAAAAAAAAAAATTTTTTTCAACTTATTTATTTTTGTTAGCGCGTGCGTAATTTGTATCTGGTAACTTTTACAACATTCGTTTTCAGTAACGTACCAACCTAACCTAACCTTCCAAAAAAGATACTGCACAGTATATAAATAAGTAAAAGTATTATATCTTCATAGAAAACGGCTTTCGAAGTCTCACTGTATATCTACGCAATAGTATAGAGTGCGCGGCAGTTACGCTCGGACGCGGAGAGTTTATCTGCCGAGCAGCCGTAGGTAATTATTTGAAGGTCACTGCCGAGACATAATACTGTTACTTTATTATACTGTGGTAGTACATACTATAATGGGAGCTATCCAAAAGCTAATTTTTTCAATAGGTATTTGGGTAACTATGTTTTCGAGGAACTTCCTATCAACCATAAATATAAGAATCTAAGGCTAAGGAATGTCTTTTTTAGAAACTTCAAACACAATGGAATAACTATGTTAATTTATAACAAATCTTCGAAAAAGTACCTTCCATTAGTTCAGGGTCAATGTCGTAGATCCATTGAATTTAGATAGGCTTTATGTGGGAACACAGTTGCGCAAAAAGTGAAAAACATAACCGTTCCTTGGCAGTTGCGTAAACAACAGTTGTCACAGGTGAGCATTTCTCGGGAGTTGTCGTTTGTATGATGTTTGAAATCAGATGTTTGTAAGTTTGTATGTAGGGAATAATCTTCGGAACTACTGATACGATTCCGAAAATTCTTTTACTAATGGGAAGCTACAGTTTTGACATTTTTTATCTATACTTGTTCCAGTTTTACGTGGAGAATAGAAGTAATTATGCACAAGAGTAATTTCCAAAAAAGGTTCTTCTAAATAAAAAAGTCTGCCAACTTTTACCAAACTATGTTGGGGTCGGCTAACAGTCTAACTGGATGCAGCTGAGTACTAGTATTCTACATGGAGCCACTGCCCATCTGAACTCCACAACCCAGTAACTGCATTACACGATACCCCTCGATAGGACTGGTTGTCAGACTTTTGGGCTTCTGACTACCCGTAACGACTGTCAAAGATCTACGAATGACAGCCGGAACCAACGGCTTAACGTGCTTTCCGAACCAAAGACCCCTCTGGGTCTCGATACGGAATGGATCATAGTAACCCATCCACGAACCGACCGCGGCATGAGTAGCTTAACCGTCCATCGGCCAGTGCAACTATGATTATTTAGCCACGAGCCTTCCTTTATCTTTTTTCCAATTTATACATTTAAGTGTTGAATAGAACCTCTTTACATTTGTCTTAAGTTTAATCTCTCGGAGGTATTCTTTAACTTTACACCTAACGGTATAAAGATACAGCCACCCAAAAAATCTCATACCCATAATTCTTAACGAACAAAAAATATTACCTTTTGACTCTTAAACCAAGGTGTTTCGCCATCCGGGACCGACAGGAAAATAAAAGAATTTAAACATCGGCTTATATGGAATTTGGGTCGGACAGTCGAAGATCGATGGGTGATCTTTGTAGTTTGTTGCCTATACTTTGGTTTTAACTTGTTTTTTGACTACTACGTGAAGATTAATCTGATAGCTTTATGCCTAGATTATTAGTTTTTGAATTGGATTCAAAAGGATAGGAATAAAAATAGATGAAGTGTAGTTACATAATAGTATAAAACCTCTTTTGGAATACCAGTGAATTCTGCCGTCAACCAGTGTTATCATTGATGGGCTCTGATTTGATGGTTTTAGTGTAATGACAGCCATTGAAACTTACCCTTGTCATGGCAACGCAGCTCCGATTCGTCTGGTATTGCAGATGTCTATAGACGTTGCAGGTATAACAAATAATCAGGTGAGACCTTGCTGTTTGCTGAATTTTAACATTATAAATCTAAGGCTTGAATTCCTCTGACGCTGATGTCGGTCGTGTAGGGTCGGTTGCGTACGGCGGTCGTGTACGGTCGGTCGCGTACGGCGTTCGTGTACGGTCGGTCGCGTACGCGTAGCAACGTAGTACGCGCCACGGACGTCAGCGTCGCAGTATGGTGCTATAAGTACCCGACCGACATCAGGGTAAGAGGAATTCAGGCCTTAGGTTGTTGAAATGTTAGTCCAAGGCTCCTTCGATACAGCATTATCTGTAAAAAATGAAGAGAAACACTGGTTATGACTAGAAACAAATTTATGTAAGTAGCTATTGAGATTATACCATACATATTTGAAATTGGGATGTTTGACGTGGCTTTTATATGTATGTTTATATTATTTGTTGATATGAACCCTGAAAGTAAATACAACAAGAAGATAAAATAAAATAATGGTTTTCCTCAAACTTTCTTTACTTCAAGCTCCATGTAAACGTTCCTTTTTTTAAATAATCTGCGCGACCCATTTATACTTTTATGGGACTATTTTGCGAGTTCTCTGGAAACGTAAAAACCCAAAAACTCTTGTGAGAACAGACAGACACGTGCAGTCTGTAAACAGAATTTTAATGTTAAGTAAGTACCTAGCTATTAACTGTAGATATGAGATGGAAGCTATCAATACGAAACGCCAGTCAGCAGAGTTGGTAGCGGGGCTGACTGGCTACACCGCAATATGTAGATAATATCGGGGCCAGGAGGCCTACCTTTTTTTGCTTTTTCAGACTCATCTTCCAACATTATGATTGCTGTGTCTAAGATATATTGAAACTGTGGTATTAGTTTGATAATCTTGATCAACCTTGATTGACCTAATATTAAAATTAAATTACCTATGCGAAAATCACAAAAGCACGATTCTATACAAAAATTCAGGTAATTATTAGCCTGAATAAAAAAAATACAATAGACGTAGATATCCTAATTAAAAAGTTTGTTTGTTTGTTTGTTAGGCTTACACGCTAAAATGGCTGAACGGATTTAAATGAAATTTGGCACATGGGTCGACCATGACCTGGAATAGGACATAGGGTACTTTTTATCCCGATATTCCCACGGGATCGAGACTTACGCGGTTGATACCGCGGGGCGCAGCTCGTATTCAATAATTATTAATTAATTATTTATTATTATTATGTAATATATTATTAATATGTATTATATCTACGTCTATTGTATTTTATAATAGATTTCCCCAAAGACACGCCTGAGTCAATTAACTATAGCCTGAATTATTGCGGCTTTTGTGATTATCGCATAGCGAATTATTATGAATGCTAATAACTAACTTCAACTCAGTACTTTCCTACTTGTTTTATTTTAGAAGTACGGTACTAAATAGTAGTTCTTAGTAAATTATAAGACACAAGTTGTAGTCATTATCAAGTTTTATCTACAAATATTTTTGTTCAGCACTTCGCGTGGACTGAGTTCGTGATTAACTAGCTCCAGCGAGTACTGAGACTGTGGACTTCTTTCTAGTAGGTAACGAAAGAAATTCCATGAAGGTTGACAAGGACTACAGCAAGTCACTTGCTACGATCCTTACATACGGTTGGCATGCTTTTAGCGTCCATTAATTTCTAGTTGCTGGCAAGCAATAATTATCTTGAGTTTAGTAGTATTCTGGCGTCCATTAATTTCTCGTTGCTGGCCTGCATTAATTAGCTTTTGTTGACCTAGTAGCCTAGTATCTGTCTCACGGCCTGTTTCTTCATCAAAAGTAACAGCCAAAGTAACAGTCAACTGTTCTTTTGCACTGTTGTATTTTCAATCCTCGGCGCTGAGGCGAGGGTTGTAAATCCAACAGCCGAAATCAGTTGACTATTACTTTGGCTGTTACTATTGATGAAGAAACTGTCCGTAAGTGTCTGCCTTTCACCTTTCACAGGGAGTTCATATTAGGGACGTCCACGAGGATGATAAAATAGGCGCATATAGACGAAAATAATTTTGTGTATCGACCAGAGTGAAATAGCGAGGAACTTCGAAAATAGAATTAGAGCTCACAGAGAAAAGACTCGTAGAGTCTGGCAAACGAAAGTTGATCCTGAAAATACCCGCGAAATTTAAAAAAACAAGACTGTTTATCCCTGTACAAATTGCGATACCACGTTTTGATAATTGAAATTTAATTTAATTTAAAATAAAATAAAGTTTCATGCATCAAAACGTGTTATCGCACTTTGTACAGGGATAAAAAGTCTTGTTTTTAAATTTCGCGCGTGTTTTCAGGATCAACTTTCGTTTGCCAGACTCTAGAGGTGCTCATAATAGCTGTACAAGAATCTTTTGGCGCGTGGCAGAAATCGGAACTAACGCTGCCATCCTGTTTTTTCAATACCTTCCACAAAACAATTGCACAAATGTTTACCAACAGCGCCCCTTCCGTCAATGTCATTCAAGCGCCAAACGACCCTTCTTGCACTTTATCCATTATTTTAATTATTTTTTTTTCTGATAAGTCCATACGGTACCCACCCACCGAACTGCACACAGGAACTTAAAACACTTCCCAAGTAGTTCGCAGGTCTATCGTGCTCACTGTGAGAATGCAACGCAGAACTTTGTGGAAGCAAACGGAAAAACAACCCTTATTTGAATATTAATGTGGACATTAAAAGTTGAATTGCTGGAAGTAAGTATTTTATCTTGTAACAGTGGCGGTTGCTTTGAGATATGCATTGTGTAATGTATGGTAACCTTATTATTGTTTAAGATCAGTTGGCCTAAAACGGCCACATTCTATTTTAAACTTGTTTTCTGTGTAAAGATATACCAATATGTCTAATTAAGCTAGTATTATAATGGTCATCATAAGGAAGACCGCTGATGTCTGAGATACAGATATTTTTATCTAGTTCAGACACACCATAACACTTCACCATAAAACTAAGATTTTTTTTTAAATTTTCCTGTTTATCTGTCTAGATGTATCATAAGTTTTTGTGACAAATAAATAAATAATTTATTATTATTATTACATTAGCAATTCCTCTAAAAGCATTTCATTTCCTGAATTTCCAGCTGTCATTAGCAATTCCACTAATTTGACACAAAAGCAATAATTCATAATAAGTGGACCATTTTACGAATATCCATAGAAAACTGTCAAACAGATGAATTATTTCGTAATATGAATCGCACGCAGGTCATATGAGGAATTGTCAATTTGTGACATTTTACGATGATTCATAATATTTTCCTATTATGATTCTGCCAAAGTGA